>BSBM01000221.1:4948000-6292000 GCA_027924585.1 Larix kaempferi
TTGAGATTCTATTGTGGGTATAGAATCTAATAAACGATGTGTTAAGGCTCAGTACAATAAGTCTGTCCATCCCCAGCAATACATCGAGAGTGACTTGGTCCTCTTGTATGGCCAAGCTAAAGAACCGATGGGAGCAGGAAAATTTAACCCGATGTTGCATGGTCCTTACATTGTGAGGTGTTTCCTAGAAAAGGAAGCTTATGATTTATAAGACTATGAAGGGAATGTTGACAAAGAGCCCAGAAATGGGCTCTATCTTAAAAAGTACTATGCTTGAGCCTCTAGCTTAGGATGGTACCTTGTACATTATTGTATATTTTTGTACATAGTTTGGTTTTTCCATTTGGTGTCATCGGTTTTCTTATATGCTTCCTTTTGGCTAGCAATTTTCAATAGAGTCTTCAATGTACTTAAGATTGCGGATGGTGCCAGCTGTCATACGCATAACTTATCTTCGACTACTTGGGTCATTTATTCACCTGAGGGTCAACTTATGGCTTCAAGAGGCATATGTCTAGGTCCATCATCAAATAATGTGGTCGAGTATAGTGTCGTCATTGAGTTTTTATGTGATTCCATTTATAATGGTATTCAATCATTAGAATTTCGCCTGGATTCACAAATGGTCATTTCACAATTAAACGGTTGGTATCGTCTTAGAGATCCTACGTTACTGAGAATATTCTTACGGGAAAAGAATTTTGGAACAACATTTTACTTTCATCACATACATTCATATACCTATAAGTTCTAATGATGATCCATATGGACGTAAGTCTCCACCCACCTATTCCACTGGATCAAAACAATTTTCCATTTTGGCAGTTTTTTAGTAATTTTTCTACAGTTTTTTGGGTCCCGAACTTCCTGGGCCGTTTTGAGGCCCTAAACAACATTTTTTGGAAATTCGGAGGGCGGGGGATGGATGCCAGCGATATGCATTGGCCCCCATTAAAAATTTGTAAAGCTTGGATATACCTCTCCAATGGGCTATCGAGGGCCCCAAACAGAGATCGTATGCAAAAGTTATGACCTCGGGAAGTTGACTATTCAACTAACCACCTTGGGGCCGCAAACTTTATGATGGTTCATCATCTAAGGTTAGGTTTTTAGATTCTTAGGGTTCTTTCCCTCATACTTATGATAAATAGGCTGTTTCAACCTCTTCTTGTATTCATCTTGTCACGAATGAGCGTAGCCGCCACATCTCTTCTCAGAGATATAGCTACCACCATTCTAGCCGCCTTTATTTTACAGTTTGTTCTATTTCATTCATTTTAATAGAATATGAGTTTACTGTATTAATGTGTTTCTTGCCATATATCTGTGTATGTGAACATATATATACTCTTGCATTTCATTCTCACATAAATCTGGATCAAATCAAGTCGTCGATGCATATGCAAATTATATTTTAGATTGGAATTTGTCTCATAACAAAGCAAAAGAAGCATCCATTCATACATTCATATATACATTCATACACAAATAATAGTAAAACCGGTAGCCATAAGTTTTCCATTTCCATAAAAACTCCAAAATTATGTGTCATAGTACAAAAATTGGGCTTGTAGCCCTCAAAATATACATGGTCGGTACATAATACAACCACACATTCTAAGCCCAAGGTGCAGGATGTGTCTCATGATAACATACTATGGCGTTGGCTAGATGTCGGAAAAGCCTCACCCATGGACGGGGTACCCCTACTACATGCCTCTACATAGCCTCTGGTAGGTCCTCAATCTGAACCATCAGTACTCTATGAGTCAATCGGCCTAGGTTTCCCTGTATGTTTTGCAATGTCCACTATACATCTCTTCCAGCTAACTCCTCTCCTCGGCCTCTGTGGCGATGTCATGGTCATCCCTATTGTCATCGTGGACCTATGTCTGCGAAAACGATGTTAGTGTTAATACATGATGCCACCCAAAAACATTTTTTGCTTTCATTAAATCAAAAAATACAAAAAAAATCAAATATTAAAAAAATCAAAATAGTGCTTAACAATATCCCTGAAGGCGGACCTTGGTGGTAATGGCATGTCTCTATCTCCACGGAATTCAATCCCCTCGTAGGTATGGTCATCATTGGAAATCATCTGTCATCGCCACCAGTGAAAAAACTCATCAACATATTGAGAGGGAACTTTTCCACCTCCCAACGCTTCATAATCTCAGTCCATCGTGTATGAGATGGATCTTGTAGACCATGAGGAGGGAATTCTACCCTTGGGATAAGTCCTAGAACCCTCTCAAAGAAGAAACTCCACAAGATGCTAGCAAACCCAAGGTTTTTTTCTCCCCCAATTTTGCATTCAATCAGTTGCCTCTTCATGTTTTCCAACAAAGATGTACACCAATCATATACAGTAAGTCTCAGACACTCTACTGCATGGAACATAAGGGGTCTAGAATCCTGGCGAAGTGCAGTCGAACCTGATATCCAGGAAAGTACTAGTATAATGATCTTCAAGCTTAGGCTCTGGATAGCCTTGATGGGGACTTGACTTCCCACCTTTTGTGTGTCAGGAAGACAATATGTAGCAATGTACTCCTCAATATTCATCCCACCATGGCTCCCCAAGCCCTAAGGTTGGCCACCTCGCCTCCGCGATACAACCCAATAATGAAATATATATCATCAACCTCAATCTTTAGAGGCTTCCCATCCAAGTTCAAGGTCTTTGTGTCTAGATCCCAATATCCAATTAGCATTTGGAGCAATCTAGGTTGTGTCTTCATGCTACCAATGTTCCAAAACTTATAAAGCCCACATCTTTGGAGATATTGTTAGGCGGCCAAATCTCCTTGCACTTGATTGTCAATCACATCATGCTCCCTCTCTCTCCATTCAATCATCATCCTGCAAGAGAGAAGAGGAATTTTGAGTCAAAACTCTTCAAAAACAAAACCCACAATGTTGTACGCAGGTCATAGTTTGAACAGTCATGCATGTACGTGGGCAGGCTTCGCTTTGCCCGCGTACATTAGCCCTTGTACGCGGCCTGATGAACCACTACCCACGTACACCGATTTTCATAATTTTTGAGCCAAAAATCTAAAAAATTGACCATCAAAATTCAAAATTGAACCATTGAAAATGAAGAGCATGGTGAGTAGACTTACTTGGACGAGACGGCTCGCAATTTCCTCCCCTATAGCTCTTGGAATCGTCAATTCAATATTGAGGGTGAAATGGGCTCCAAAGCACTATTATGGTAAAAAATGAAAATGAAAATGGTATGGTAAAAATTTATGTTTTACTATTTAAAGAAAATTTTACCCACTGTATATAGTTTTTCACCCTATTTTTAATATTTTATGGGCCTTATGGACTAATGTTATGGTGTAAGGTACTTTTTGAAGCAATTTCTCCGGATCATAATGGATTTCAGCCTTCTTTAACATGATTCGTGCCTCCGGCAGGTATATATCATCCCCGACATATAGGATAGGATTTCACTCTGCTTGCATTTTTGCATTGTCTTGTGGCCACAATCCAGGTATGAACCCGCTTTTTAGCGACACGGAACCTTCCAGTTGCTTCTAAAAGTGTCGTTATTTAAGCAATAGTGCTTTCTTGACCATGGGTACCCTAGTTAGAACCCGTATTGTCATTTGGTGCCCATGCTGCAGCTCCTCCTTAGGTCTGAGAGTCCCTTATGGTCCCGCCAGGACATTGCGTGGAAACCTCATGTTTCTTCTCATCTTATATTATCACCATCACCCATAGGGACTCCCTTTTATATCAAGTTGTAATTACATATCATTGACATGCTTTCATTTTTGGGACTAATGTCGGCTCCCGCTTTATCGTTATAAGCCAAACTGCCTAAGCATTTCTCAATCCTAGCCAAAAAGAGCCTATAATTTATCCTTTGCAGCTTGATTTTCCTTTACCTCAAAGGAAACATCTCCCTGAGTGTCCTTATCCTACACGCATTTCCTTGCATTGAGCATAGGTATGTTCTATTGTGTTACCGGATGAACTAGCAGGCTAGTGTCCGATGAACACATGTCTAGAAGAGTGACCACTGTCACCTTAGTCAACCTTCCAACTACTTTGGAGTGTCGTAAGCTCCAAGGGGAGAGCCCTTTGATGCTCTAAAAACACTAAGGACACAAATACTATGCCTTCTAGATAACCAAGTTAGTGACCAACGCCTTTAATCAATGTGCTTTTACAAATGAAGAAGACATACTACTCAGATAAAGTGTTTGTAGATGCTAAGATAAGATGTAGCAATTCAATGTATTATTGCAAGTATTCAACCCAATGATGTAAGTGATTAACAATAGAAGCAATCAATAGCACTTTAGTTTACAAGAGAGATCATCCATTAATCATAAGCATTACCATGTACTATTAGATATATAGGCATAAACAACAATATATAATAAACCAATGACTTCTCCAACAATAAGAGGACTGATGTATTAGTATGAAAGTATGATTTGCTAACAATATGACAGTCCTGATAGTATTAAGACAGTCCTAGCAGCAGTATGAAATTCCTTTAAGTAGCAATTTAAAGCATCATTTATGTCATCCACAAAAGTTTAAAGTGATGTAAATTTATGCATTGAATAGAGCATGGTGCTTTGAACTAACTTTAGCAATTATATGACAATCAATAAAATGCAGATTTAGACTGTATGCAAAGTAATTTCAGAGCTCTTTTATCATCCCAAATAAGGACAACCTGCAAGACAATAAACATGTAATTAATGACTAATCCTTTTAGTGGTTTTGTGTATGATGTGGCAGGTAAGGGGTGATTTTCAAGTGGTAACAGGCTGCAATTATTTGCATACTGCAACAACATAGATAAGAGGTCGTTATAGGGCTATCCCATCCCTAATTGAGGGCATCCAATGAAGGACAAACCCAAGAGAGGCCCCCTTTGGACAAGGCCAAGGGTAAGGGGGGCCAAAATGAGCTAGGTTGATCCCTATTTCAGGCTAGCCTATGGCTTGTATGAGGAGAGGGAAGAAAAGGATGGGAGAAGAGGAGGAAAGGGAGGAGAGGAGAAAGGGAGAAGGAAAAAGGAGAGAGGATAGAAGGAGGAAGAGGAGGGAAGGATAAGAGAAAGGAGGGCGAAGAGAGAAAGAGGGGAGTGAAGGTGTAGGGAAGAAGAAGAGAGAAGGGGGAAGGCAGAAAAAGAGGGATCAAACCCTAGAAGAGGAAGACAAGGAGGCCGCTAGGTAAATTTAGAGGCTAATCTAGGGTTAGGTTTTAACCTTTTTAGGGTTTTTTTTAATGTACAAAACAGAAAATTAAACTAAATACAAAAGTAAAATGCAAAAATTAAACCTAAAAATAATATTTACAAATGTACAAACTAGGTTTTTTTAGGTAAAAAAGTGACAACTTAGGGTTTTAATGGATATTACCCTTAAACCCTAGCCTTAGAGGAAGGTGACCATCCTTCCTGTTGGAGTAATTTATCCTTGTCTACTAAACTAGGGCTTCCTACAACAACCTCTAGAGTTCATTATAGTAGCCTAATCTAGGGAAAAATTGGAGATCCAAGGCTAAACTTGGGAAAGCCTCCTTTAGGGAGCATTTTCCACCATGCAAAGAGGATAGAAGGCAGACAAAAAGGCCCTATTCAGAAAAAATGCAGCCCTAAGGCCACCATTCAATCATTCAAGAAATAAGAATTCACCTAACTTTCACCAAGCAAGGCTAAAGTTATACTTACTTGAGCAGGAGCAAAACCCACAACAAGCATCCAATTTCATCCACAATAGCAAGAATATCCTACTTCAAGAGGTGCGCATCACTCCAAGAGAGCTATCTAGGGTAAAATATAAACATTACGAATTTTGTCCAATGAGTTGTGATTTGAAAATGAAGTGAGGAGATCTTATTTATATGTTCTCACGCTCACTTTACAAAATAACCAAGTCGACATGCCATTAAAATGTCGATTTAAAAATATAACATGAAATAATCTAAAATAATCTAAAGATTGCATATAGTAGGATTATAGTACGCTACCTCGGGTATTTTCCCCCTAGGTGACCTAAAAATGACTAAAATAGCTAAAAATGAGTAAATTACTCCAAACTGAAGGCTAGAGTAAGCAGGGAGGGTCATCCCCCATATAACCCCAACAATGTTGATAATCCCTCAATGCCCCCCCCAAAAAAATGCAGTACGATATGGATGAGATGATGATGTCGTCACTCGAAGAGGCCCAAGGAGAGAGGGTGATATGCTGAAAAGGGATCAGGAAGGGTGTGTCAGGTGATTGGAAGAGGAGGAAAGAGCCTCATAGCTGGAAGAACTGTCATCGGAGTAGGAAAAAAAACAGGGGGTCATGTGACCCAGTGACCACCTCTAGATCCCTGGACACTAACCTTGGGCCTACAAGCCCTAGAACGAGACAGTCAGCAATGCCACTAAGCCATTGTACTCCTAAGGGAAGGACCAAAGGGTCCAACCATAACCACCTCTCAGAAATGTTGGATAACACCCTCCATGGTCCTAGAAAAAAAAATGACACCCTCTCCTTAGGCACATGTCTAAAGGTGTGTTGGTACTGGTACCACATAACAGACTGCATGGAACTAGTTTTCTTTCCCGTGACACTCGTTTCCTCTCATTTGTACTATAAGCACTCTTTTAATATTTTTCAGGCTTTTATAATATGAAAAAGACAAAAATAATAATAAAAACATAAAAAGTCAGAAGGGAAAATGATATTGTCTTTTTATTGGAAGGAGTTGTGTCGCCTTTGAATAGAGCACAAATTTTTTATTCTATCCATCAAAGGTTTGGGTTTAGTATGGCCTTAGGAATCTGAACTCGTTACTCAGAGCTTACTCCTCCGACTAGTTAAGCTTTCGATCCTTATGGAGATTTTGTTGATGCCTCCTACGTCACAGAGTTGTGTCAATATTCAATCTTGAGTCTATGCTGCCTGAGTTAATCCATCTGTCTTATGCTCTTGTTCAAAGGAAGTTTATAAACTTGAGTCATCCATTCCTCATATTTCTTGACTTTGCATGTCGGCCATTCCTTTATAAGTACATTTCAGATCGCATGAAGCTATTGTCCTACCTAGCACCCTGAGCCTGCTTTCATCAGTGGTAGGTGACCTTGAACTCAACAAATGACACCTCATCATTGGTCACTGACTGAGCGGTTTCCTTTGTGTTTGACTGCAAGAAATATATTCACACGTTGGGATTCATGCAGTGTCTTGGATTCCATTATACCTCATTGATGGTTTTCTCACTTCTGTTGGTAGTCTTCGTCATTGGCTTCTATTCAGAGGGTCTCTTCCGTGCACTACTTGCATCCGGTACACGCTAGAGACGCGCATGGTTATTGATTCATCATGTTCATCCAAGTTCTTCCAAATCATTCATCCTAGTTTCATACCTCATGCTAGTTGATAGGGGATGCCCTAATTCCCTCCTTCCAGCGGATCTCATTCCATCGACTTCCGATCATCTATTCTGGAATTGGGATCTAGAGTCAAATGAGTGCGGTAGGTTCTCTCATCATCGAAGTTGGGAATACATCAATGTCTCCTGATCGATGGATTCTGCAAGTGTTCAACCTCAACACCCTTATTCACACTTGTTGAATG
This sequence comes from Larix kaempferi, assembly GCA_027924585.1. Taxonomy (NCBI): domain Eukaryota; kingdom Viridiplantae; phylum Streptophyta; class Pinopsida; order Pinales; family Pinaceae; genus Larix; species Larix kaempferi. The sequence goes on from BSBM01000221.1 coordinate 4,955,607, forward strand.
CACTCGGTACTTTGACACACATTTTCATCATCAGTGGGTAGTCTTGCGTCTGTTAACGGTATACCTTAATGACCAGTAATCAGTCGATGTTTCATCATGTTCGAATTCAATGCATGTATTCACGTGATGGTACATGCACCATCAGTGGCTCGTGTATAAGACCTTAGACCATAGTGGAATCATCACATATGCTACTATCCTCGATCGTGCCAGTACATTTGAGACCTCAGTTCTCATGGCAGAGCAGTTTGAACTCTAGGATATACCAGATGTCTTCAGTTGATTTGGAGACTGGACTCCACTATGTGTTGCTCATGGTTGTGACCACTTATGACATATGTCTATTATGTATTGCATATTCATGGACATGAACACCTATTATATCAAACTGCTATGTACTTCAGATTTTCATTCATGTACACAAAGTCAATATTATAATGTTCTGATGAGTGGTTATTTCTTCTAGCTGGGTCTCCACTACTCCACTTCCGAGAATTATAATGTATTTCGGCCATTGTGATCATCCCTCTAACCTCATACATTAGGGGGCATTTTTTATAGCATGATTTTCCACACCTTATGCAACATGCCTTGATGGCCTACCTTGTCCCTTTACATACTCATACTACCCCTCTTGCTCAGTAAAAACCCTTAAAATCACATTTTTTATTGATGTACGAGAGTCACCAATACTACAACATGCGTATACACAGGCTGCACCATTACATCCCGCGTACATTGGGTTTCATGCTCAAAATTGAAAATATTTTGGGTGTTTCTTGCCAAGTAATGACCATTATGATCCTTGGCCTTCCATATGCTGGAAAACGCTCTGATTCGACCCTCCACCTCCTTTAAGGATTATATATTAAGCCATTGTGAATCATTTGAGGAAGAGAAAGAGAGAGCAAGTAAACTCTGGAGGAATTTTTCCCCATTGCCATTGCCCAGAGTCTGCATCCATTTGTCCTTGTTAGATTGAAATTCCCTTATGTTCATCTCCCAAGCTCTTCTCTATCTTGTGAAGGAGAGACCCAATTACTCCTTGAACTTGTGAGCTTGCCATTGCATGGAGGATTGAAGTGGTGGAGGCCTAGGTGGAGGAACTTAGTTTCTTGGTTTCGACGAGTTGCCAGCAGGAGGTTGTCATTATGTATTTCTATTCATTATATTAATAGAAATATTATTTTCTCTTCCAATTCATGTTGCAAATGTTTATGTTATTTCATTGGCTATATTTGTTTAAGATGATCATGGAATATGCTAGATTATATGCTAACAATTTGTATACATTTTATATGCTGGTCTATCTTGGGTGTTGAGGACAAGTTGTAGGTTAAGAGCATTGGATTGAGAGATCAACGGTGGTATTCTTCAAACATCCAGTTGAGGTAAGGGTTTTCTCTTTTTATTGTTGGCATTTCATGTTTATATAGCATACTTGGGAATTGAGTGGATTTATGGTGTCACTCGGCCTGTTGTGGTTCTACCCCAAGTCATAGGAATATTTTCTCTATAACAACCATCCAACCAAGCGGAATTAAATTTGAAACGACTATAGGTCTTTTCCAATACCATCACAACCTCCAAGAAGATGGGAAAATGATCAAATTTCCCACCCTCCCCAACCCCCTATCTTAAACTGACTATTGATTGCAAGGTACCTTCATTGATTAAGAATCTGTCCAACCTATTTGTAATTATATTATGTCCAATTCTCATATTTCTCCATGTTGACCTTGATCTGACTAGAAGGATGTCATACAAAGAGTTCTCCTCCAATTTCCTAATAAAATCATAATTCAAAGAGTCCTTATGTACATTTGGGCCCCATATCTCCCCTTATCCCAAAGAAAAATTTAAATCACCTCCAATGATAACTCTATCCCCTGCCTGCATACCAGACCTGAACAACTTTTCCCAATATGCCACTCTCTGCTGACAAGAACCATAGATATTGCCAATGGAGAAAGCCTACCCAAGCTCTCTTGAAAATAGAACAATACTTAAACCTGTCAGAACAACCCAGTTGTTAGTGCATAGAAACGAACCAAACTTCCAACATGTGATAAGTCCCCTAGATCTACCAAACTCATCTAAGGATATGTGTTTTAAATATATGTTTCCTTCCCACTACTCTCAAGTGAGTGGTCTCTACAAATACACTATGATTTTTACTCCTATAAAAAAATTACCAGATATATGTCAAAACCATGACCACATACTTTCAACTTGAAGCTATTGTAAGTTATTTAGAGTCTTAGACCCACTTGAGGTGATAATAACTTTGTCATCATCATCATTTACAATCTATTGGCAATGAGCAACGTCTACCACATTGATCGTTTAATATAGGTATATTGTGAGGACAACAATGTTAAATGCATCCTTCTTTTGTATCCTTGTAACTTCCATAATTCAAACTGTTCGATCCATGTCTTGCTATTTGTTGGGATTGATGCATTAGGGATAAAAGTTAAGAAGAGCCTCCAGGTTGACTCTAAATAGGATCAATCATAAATAGTATGAATTACTATGAGTGACATTTGATCATCAAGATATTTATCTTTTTATTTTATTTTAATTTCTTCTTCTTAAAACATGAAGGTTGACAATTTAGGTATGTATAGTCACTCTATTTTTTTTATACTAGGGGAATCAACAATTGAGGTGGTGCACATACTTGCGTTACACGGGGTCTATTCCCATCTGCTACCACTATACCCCTTGGTTCACCCACACAACCCGCAAGCATGGGGCACAGGTAAGTCGAGGTGATTTGAACTCGTAACCTCTATATACACCATGACCTTTATTTCACTTTCAAGATGGGACCATGTTCACACTAATGAATGTGGGTGGTTGAATTCAATTAATGAAAAAGTGGGAAGGGTCATTATAATAGATCGCATAACCATTTTAAAGATAGAATAGTGACTTGACTTTCTAGAGATGTTCATCAATGTAAGGAGATGCCTTCTACAACTAATCCATAAATGCAATCGTGGAATTAACATAACCACACCAATTGTTGCAATGAGTTCAACTTACATACATAGTTGATATTATATGATGTGATAACAACTTAAATGAATCACATAGAAATAGAATTTAATTCATAAATCATTAACATATTGGCATGATAATATGGGAACAACTCAATTCCCAATTCTCATTAATGAAGTATCTACAGTGACAAAAAGATATGAAAATGTGGATTTAAAATAAGATTTGCAAGCTACTACTAACCACTAACTCAATCACAATATTAGGGTGGTCTAAAAAGAATCTTCAAAGGGAATATGAAACAAATTGTTTTTTATATGTTCATGTTCCAAGTTATAGTGTACAAAAATGAAGAAGATGAAACAAAGAGAATAAGTTAATTTAATGTAACTATTGGTCTTTTAAATGCAACTACTAGTTGATTTGTCCATCCATGCGTGTGGTATTATGTTACATTGGGTCGTGTGTCTACAATGAGGGTGCACATGCCAAGGTACCACAACAATTTATAAGCATGACCAAACATTGGAACTACACAACCATGTCATAGTGCTAGAACTGCAAGATTGAAATATTAGCACATGTTCAACACAATGCTAAATTGTCACTCTAATCTACACATCCCACAATGAGTTCAACATAAAGGTTACAACTCTAATACAATGAAAAAAAGGGTGTGTCCATACTTTGACAATATTTTAATCATGAACTTAATCAATCTAATTCCTTCTAGGATCAAATATCCTTGCCTAGGAATTGGCCCCCAAAAATATTCTTCCAGTTGGGGATTTACATATCTTGAATTTACCACTTTCAAGATCGGGGAAACTATGCTTTTAGCTTGATTTGATAAAGTTTCAAGGCTTCATCTCTAATGGTCACTCTTTACATTGTAGACTATTATTTTCTTTCATCACCTCATCAACTTGGATGATAATCTCTTCAAGAATTGATGTGAAATACTTGGTTTAATTCACATTGAAGACTAGATGAATACCCATGAGCAGTAGTGTTAACACCTAAAAAGTGCTCACTAGCTCATTCCCTTATTCACATGATCCGTTTGTCCACTTTTCCACCATTTGAGCCTCTAAAGCCACCAAAAGGTCACCAAAAGACCTTAATACACCCCTTTTTCCACTCAAAATGAGTATTTTTCCCAAAAAAGCATAAAAAACCCTCAAAAAGGGTCCAAAATTCCCAAAAATATTAAAAAGGGAATAAAAATATTCAAAATATTCAAAAAAGGAAAAAGGAGGGAAAAGTACCTAAACCATGTTGGTCAATACCATTGGTTTCCACAAAACCATAATGGTATTCCCCACCACCAAAAACTATAAAAAGGTGGTAGGGGCTCCTCACTTTCCATCCATCCGTCTTCCTATCCTCATGCTGCCAAAATCTCCCATGAGCTTTTGGCTATTGTAGCAACCTTGGAGAAAGGACCCTTTGGATTTTGGAGCTGCTCACCCTTGGAGCTACTCAACAACCTTCATCACTTGGAGGTATTATTATTGCAAGCACTTGCTTGCCCCCATTTTCAATACAAAGTTATTTTTTCCATTTCTTGTTCTTGTTTTCAATTTAAAAAATTATTATGATATGCACATGCTAGTTTAGATTTAGTTTTAGATTTACAATTGTTTTTGCTTTAATATTGAAACTGCTGCTACTAGTTAGCAGGTGCCCATTGCACTAAGCTTGGTTGCAAAATCAAGCCAACAGTTTTTGGCGATCCGTTTAAAAAATTAATTTTTTGCTGTATTTCCTACCCAACTAGCACATTTTACAGTATTAAAATTCCTGCACTTTTTACAGCTAGAAATATTTTTACTATTTAGAATGCTCATTTAAAAAAGTCTTTTTAAAAATTTTCAGATATTGAAAGAAGGATTTATTTTGCATTTTATCTAGATAAAAATTTCACTATTTACTTCCTTGATATTTTGCCCATAGCAATTTTTGAAAAAGAAATCCATTTATTTCTTGGAAAAGTCATATTATTTGCTTTCCTATTTCAAAAGATCCTTTGTTTTTTGAATATTTTCTGCAAAGCATTTTTTCAATTTCAGTTTAAAATACCACACGTGCACCCACTCAAACACATAATTTAAACTGAGCCTTAAAACTTACCCTAACTTCAACCAACTTTTAACCCCATTTGGGGAGCACTTAAAAGAACTTTGTAGCTATGTAGTATCGAGGGGATAGGTGTTCCAATAACACCCCTCAGTTATTACATTTGAGACATAGCTGTTGTCCATTAGGGAACCAAAATCTCCTAGTATTTTTTGGCACGGTCATAACCAGTTTATCGGAAGGCCTCTCCCCTGGGAGGGTTGAAGTCGCGAGGATGGTTCCGGAAGCCTGAGTGGAATACCGAAATCCATTCAGTAACCGAAGGCTACCATTCGCAGTTCTCGGGATATCCCTGTATGGGGGTATTGCGGTAAAAGGACCAAACGGCAGATTTACCTTTTCTGGACGTGTCATGAACGGAGTATCCTAGTTGCCATTCTTTAGGATTGATTACTCGGTGTCCCTCCTGGTAGGGGGATATCTAGCCGTTGATTCAACACTCAATATTGTCTGACTTGGATTTCATCACCTTGCAGAGAATATCGTTTGTTGATTCACAATACTTTTAGTTAGGTGTTTACATGATACAATCCACCTTTGGTCTAGTAGCACCTCTTTTTTCTAGAAGTTGTTTGCCTATTGGTACTCTGACCATTTTTTGCATCCCTCCACTTATTATAGCATAGCTGCTATAATAAGTGCTTTTTAAGGTTGATTTTTTGGCCTGAGAGCCTTTATTTTCACTCCCCTTTTTGCACCCTTGGTTGCATTAGGGTTTTGAGTTTTTTATACATTACCATTTTACACAGAAGATTTTTACACAAAAAACTTATTTCTCACCATTGAGAAATTTAGACGCTCTCGTTGTCTTCAGGGTGAACCACCAGAGTTCAGTCTACTTGGCTCTCCACGTCACCGATGTCGAGCCTTATCCCTTGACTCAACACATCGTCGGTCAAACAGACAGTCATCCGATTCTGACACGCCTCACTTCACATCTGATTTCGAGGCAGAATCCGAAAACCCTACCGAGTTATTACCAACCAACCTCATGGCTGGGACACAATTCGACCCACTTTTTACCAGCACCATAGGAGATACATCCACAAACCCTTCTACTGCGGTGCCATCCATGGCAACAACCACACCCCTAGGTATGCCTAATATGGGGGACACTCCACTTTTAGGAATGCCCAACACAGGACCACCTCCTATTACGGGTATGCCAAACATAGGGGTCACACCCCCTCTCATTTCCACAACCCATATCCCAGGAATCCCTACTACTATTCCTAACCCCGGTGTAACCCATGTTGCACTTGGAAACGCTAGCCCATACCAGACCACAGCTATTGGAGGACACATACCTTCAATACCTAGCATACCCTTAGGCGCTACTGGACCCCTACATCATACCACCATGACTAGTCGTGTCCCAATCACTACGCCACATCCATCTGCTAGCTTACCGTACATGGCGAGTCTGAACTTACCAGACTTAGCTAGGTTAACCAATGATCCTATCAGACACGACCCTGCGTGGCCTCACATGCCCACCAAACTCCCCTCCGACATCCCTAAGTTTGAGGGCAAGGCAGGTGAGGACCCCCAGAACCATATCATGTCCTTTCATTTATGGTGTTCCTCCAACTCCATAGTGGATGACTCTATCCGCCTCCGTCTGTTACAGCACACCTTCACTGGCTCTGCAGCTAAGTGGTATATCGAGCAGCCCCATGGGACCCATGCCACCTTTACCTCCCTTGCCTCGACCTTCCTGCAGTTCTTTCAGTTACCTGTCCGCTATGATGCGGGAGTCGAGATCCTACTGTCTTGCAGACAGAACACGGCCACCCACATCACTGACCACATTCATGAGTGGCGTCGACGCCGAAGCCTCTGCAAAATCAAGTTAGACGACTGTATCTTCTTAGATTGGTTTCTCAAATCCCTCCTCCCTCTCATCGCCAAGGATGTGGCATCTGAACGACCCCAGTCTGAAGAAGAGGGCATCCTCAAAGCCCAACAGTTTGACCTCATTTACGCCCAGTCGGGTTATCTATATACCATTATACCAGACGCCCCTCGGGGCGAGTCATCCCAACACGATGCGTCGGGGGCATCCCATGCCACAGATGGCATCATTGGTCGTATGGCCTCGCATCCCCAACCCTTTTCCATTGCACATCCTAGCCATGGTCCCGACCTTTCGCGGGCTACATCTCAATCTGAAGCAACCAATTCATATGCTCCCATGGCACATCACCACCATACCCATGGACCCTCATGTCCACCTCAGTGCTTTGGTCATGCACCACCCGCATATGCTCCCCCAGCCGCACCTCAACCAATGTTTTACCCACAGCAAGCTGCGACAGCTAGCCCAACACCTCCAATAGCTCAGGGTTACCAACAACCCCAGCAGGTAACTGGACCACCTCCAGCCCCGCCAACTTATTATGCACCGCAACCTGCTCTCGCACCTACGGCAAACCAAAATCCTCCCGCTGCCCAAGGGCAAGTGTACACACAACACAATCAGCCCCAGCACCAAAACAACCAGTGCAACCAGGGTGGGCAACAAAACTGTGGAAGAGGACGTAACCGCGGAAACAACCAACAACAACATCAAGGTCCTCCACCTCCCAATCCTCCGCAAAATAACAACGTTGCTCCTCCCAACCAAAATCCGGATCGTAATCCTAGGTAGCCCAAAAACAATAACCTTAGAACAAACCATCTGTGTTCTATTTGCGGGGTCTATGGCCATTACACACATGCTTGCCCACATTTGGAGCGAGCTCGGCAACTCTGGACTGACGATGCCCATCGTCAAGGACAAGCGGCTCCTCAGCCTCCACCCAACCCTCCACCACCTCAACATCAACCCTTGGTGCTGCAAAACCCCTTTCCAACCCAAGGCGTAGTGAACACTCAGCCGTTAGCTCCCCCTCAGGGCAACGCGCCACCACAACAAATCACTTATGCCGCTCCTGATCAACCCATGTTCGATTCAGATACTCACCACTTGTTGATGATGTCATCCGCAGATGCCAACCTCCAAACCCTCCCGAACCAATATGGTTGCACCCCTGAAGCCCCTCCCGCCGACAAGAACACTAACATCCATCCCATAGATCAGACGTTACGTATACCTCCGTCTCCACTCGATGGCGCTTCTAAAGCACCTCGCTTCCCACTTCCTCGCATCAACAATAATCCCAATGCTCGCGCTACGTCGAATTACAAGATTGTAGACGACTTAGCCCAGTCTCCTGCAGCCATGTCTGCTTTAGAAGTCTTAAAAAACTGTCCTTCACAGCGCAAGACTTTACTATCTGCCATTGGCGCCATTGACCCCAATGATTCACAACTAATGGCATTCGATTCAAACCAATCCGAACCACGCTTGCCTTCCACTTTAGCATTCCAAGTTTCTGTTTCCGTTCGGAATCTTGTCATCCATCGGTGCATTATCGATGAGGGTGCCTCTACATGCGTCATGTCTAAATTCGTTTGGCAGAAGTTGGGATCCCCTACTCTCCAGCAGTCCACCACTGCGTTGCGAGCCTATGACGGCCGTTCGGCTCAACCCCAAGGTCTCTTAGCTAATGTCCCCATCCAGCTGGCAGGTAAAACCGTGCTCATTGACATTGAGGTCATCAATGCCCAACTCGATTATAACCTCTTACTTGGTCGCAGCTACATGTATGCCATGCGGGCAGTTGCTTCATCCATTTTCCGTACCATGATGTTCCCCCATGAGGGACGCGTGGTCAAGGTCGACCAACTTACCTATTACAATCCCAAGGCCCCCACCGCACCTTAAAATGTTCTCCCCATGGTTGAACAACCTGTTTGTGGTGCAACTACCTCGTTTGTTTCCTCCGTGGGACACGGACTTTACTCCGACGCGTCGATGACTTCTACATTCCAATCTATTCCACCACCATCACCGGAGACACACGTCGCTAACCTCTGTACTCTTTCCCACAATACACAAACACCCAACAATCAACCATCATCGACGCTTAAACCACCATTGGTCCCTAGTCACATTGGGGTTACACCCATCCACACAATCCCCTTTCTATTCCCTCCCTCGGGCGTAGTAAGCGCTCCGGTTATGGCTACCCTTAGCCTCCCCGGGTTAACATTGGGATTACCCGTGTGGTATATTTCGCCTCCCGTTCCCCCGCCGACACCGAATGTCATCCTGCAACCGGTGCAACCCATTGTTACTTCTACCCAACCACCTCCCGGTATCACTACCCCTTCATCATCTGTGAATCCCCCTCCTCTCATCAGGCCCACTGGGGGCAGAGGCCCACAACCATACACTGCGGTACCCCCACCCAAGGCAGTTAAACCTCCCCCCGTGTTCCGTGCTCCTCCTAAATGCTCGTTGTGTGATGAGTTAGGCCATCCAACCCATCAGTGTCCACAGTTACCTGCATTACAGGAACACATGCAAATGCTTGACGACGACCCCAACATCCCGGTTGTCAAAATCGACTCAAACCCCATGCCTCGTGACAAATCACTGCGTACCAACCACCCTTGTACGATATGCGGTATTTACGGCCACTACTCACATCACTGTCCTGATATCCCAGATTACAGAGCAACTCTCTACGAGATGAATAATTTGGACCTTGAGACGACGCCCCCTAAAATTGAGGAAATCTACCCTCCCGTATCATCCTCATCCGGAGAGATTAACACCGTTTATACGATCTCTTCGATTACTACTACCCCGTCAACCGATTCGACCACTCAAAGTTTCCGCAAGGATGAGGAGATTGTAGAGGCTCTTACTACCCCTGATTACCCCTGGGAAGATATGCACCATCGTTCACACTTCCTCCCAGAAGAGACCTCATCCACCACCGCTACCCAATTCGCGATTGAGTCCAAAGATTTCCCTCCTACTAAAGTCGACTGGTTTAAGGATCCTATTCCTACTCCTAATGCATTTGAGGAACGTAACATGGCCAATATATCACCCGTCATACACATCGATATCTCTGACCCACCGGGTGCCCTTGAAATCATTACATTAGGAGCCTCCTGGAGTGAGCATGAGATTGAGGAATACATAAAACTGTTCCAAGAATTCCGTGATGTCTTTGCTTGGTCCTATACCAAAACGCCTGGTCTTGACCCCACCATTATAGAGCACCACATTGACACATGGCCTGATGTACCCCCCGTTCATCAGCAACAGCGGCCCAGTCATCCCCCACCATCTTCCTCCTCGGCAGAAAGTAACACCATTTACACGATTTCCACTGGATACCCCTCTATCCGGTCGGCCCCTGCCATTTATCCCTTCCATACACATGTTCCACTCTGCTACGTCGGTTTTGCTGATGGTGCAAGCCGCTGGTCCCCCAATCTGGCCTCCGCAGCTTGGGTAATATATTCCCCTTCACATGAGTTGATCCACATCGACGAAGTGTGTTTAGGTGCTGCCACCAACAACCAAGCTGAATATGATGCCGTGACCGGTCTCCTGGCCGCAGCTCTCCAAATGAGCATACATCGCCTTAACATTTTCCTGGACTCACAACTTCTTGTTTTCCAGCTCAACAATGATTACCAGGTACGCAATCCCTGCCTGTTCAGAAAATTTTTGCGCACTAAACAAATGATTCGACAGTTTGAATCCATTTCATTCACACATGTCCCAAGAAACCTCAATAGTGTCGCAGACCATATGGCCAACAATGTACTTGATTGGCACACCAATCAAATCATTTCATAAAGAAAATGCATCCATGTGCATAACATGTGCCTCCACTGGTATATACCAAAACAAAATGTGCATCCACGTGCATAACATGTGCCTCCACGGGCATATACAAAAAATCAAAATGTTGCATCCACGTGCATAACATGTGCCTCCACGGACATATACAAAAAATCAAAATGTTGCATCCACGTGCATAACATGTGCCTCCACGGGCATACAGAAAATCAAACATGCCTCCACGGGCGAACAAAAAAAAAAAACAAATGCATCCATGTGCATACACGACTATATATCAACATCATATATATATATATATGTCAAAACAAGTCATAAGTGCCCTCAACACCCAATATACAAAAATACATCAGCCGTACAAAAAATAGCTTCCCCATATGCTCACCAGCATTTGGGGGCAAATAGATATCATCTAATCATCACGGTCTCTAGGCTCCTCTGGTGCCTCCTCCGCCGGATCATGCCGAGCTCGGACTCGCCTCTCTGACGGCCCCGCTGGATCATCCCGTAAACGAATCCTGCCCTTCGCCGGCCCTGCCTGATCCTGCCGATCCCTATCCCTCAACTCGGCCGCCATCACTGCCGCTCTTAACAACATCGAGCGCCACTCACGAGGCGCCTCGAAACATCGCTCGACGATGTCCCGATCCAGATCCCTCCACCCATCCTCTAGGAACCCTGCTACAATCATACCTAGTGTCTCCCGGACACCAGCGATAGCATCATCTCGAGGGCCAGCCCCTCGACCACGAGCCCCTAATCCTCGACCAGGTGGAGGCGGTACAGCTGCCGGAGGTGGAGCAACCACCATCGCCCGTCCCCTGCACACCACATAGTCCGCCGGTGGAATAGGACCAACATCTGCACAATGCAAAATAAACCATCATATACATATCTAACTATAATCATAACCAATAAATCTAAAAACACATGATATAGTAAAGAACAAAACATACCATCTAAACCCCAAGCCTGTCCCTAGGCTCGAGGCATCTCAGGATCTCCTCGGTAATCCATACCAGCATATGGATAGTCTCAATCAATAAAGGGATCTGCTCCCACTGCTCGTAAAACTGCTGCGAGAAGAATCCGCGGATACCACCACCTTCGCGAGGCATCATCTGCCCCCATCGCACCATCCGCGGCTCGCTCCCCAAGCCATCACGAATGGGCACCCGTGGTCGCAAAGTCAGTACCCGCTCAAAGAAAAATGAACACAGAAAGGAGGCATAGCAGAACTCTCCCCCCTCCTGGCTGACCTTGTCCAGATCTCTCCGGACACCAGCTAAGAACATCTGACCCCATGCGTAATAAGTCCCCCTCAGCACAGAATCTACCATCATCGTTTACCCCCCTGACAAACGATGTGGCACCGCGGCACCCAACACCCATAGTACACAAGCCCCGACAGCGTGCATGTCCCACTCTCGCAGTGATCTCAGACTCAGCGCGCTGATCTGTATAATCGCCCCTGCGACACAGAAAGTCTCCAAGAGGTCCTCCATGTCAACACCTGCCGGGATCCTCGGCAGAAGATCCCCCACCTCCCCTAAGCGAGGCAACCCAGTAAGAAAATAGACATCTGTGAGGGTGATCTCCAACCTCTCACCCCCAACAACAAAGGCACCCTCTGCAGGTACCCACCAACTCACCAACTTGTTCAGTAGGGGTCCTACTGAACGCATTGGGGGAATCTGAGCGAACTTTAGCAGTCCACCCTCTGCCAAAACATGCCGGACATGCTGATCAGTCCGAATCCAGATCATCAAGTCTTCCTCCATCTCTCGCTCTCGCCACGATGTCAATGGCCTCCTCAGCATCCTGCCAAAAAACAAAGAAACTTTTAAACACCATAGAAAAAAATTTCAAAAATACCATCGTGGCTTTTCCATCAAAAGCCGCGATGATCATCGCGGCTTCTATACAAGAACCTGCGATGAACATCACGGGTATTGGCCAAACAGTCGCGATGAACATCGCGACTGTCTCCCCCATACCCGCGATGAACATCGCGACTTTCAAACTGACAGTCGCGATGAACATCGCGACTGTCAGCCTCAAACCTACGATGTCCATCGCGGTAAAGGAGCTGAAAGCCGCGATATTCCACATTGGAAGGCCAACATGGAATTTCACGGCCTTCGGGGGCCCGTCGCTAAAGACATAATTGAAAAGGCTAAGGCGAATAGAGTTACCTGAAACTCGCGGAATCGAAAACCAACGGTAAAATCTCCCAGAAATCAAGAAAGAGCTCTGACTGCTCTGCCAAACTCGCACGTAACAATGACACATCATATGGGCCCCACGCCCTATTTATAGAGATTCCACCATTTTTCAAACGACCATTCCGGTGGCATACGACGTCCGTTTCTCAAACCGTTGGTACCGTTGGAATCAGAACAGCGAGAACTTCATAACAGTTCTTTCCTTTTCCTGTTTTCACCAGGTCCATTTTTTGACCATTTTTTCATGCCCTCGTTGCCTCGGTTTGCGTGCCACATCGGCCGTCATCCGTTTTTTACAAAACTTATATCGTCGGATTCAGTTTTCCGCGCTCGTGATGATGCTTGAGATCATTTCTCGCTCTCACGCCCAGATTTTTCGGGCATTTTTCCCATGCCCCCTCGTCGCCTCAGTTTGCGTGCCACATCGATCGTCGTCCGTTTTTTACGAGTCTTATATCGCCGGATTCAGTTTTCCGCGCTCGTGATGATGCTTGAGATAATTTCTCGCTCTCACGCCCAGATTTTTCGGGCATTTTTTCCATGCCCCCTCGTCGCCTCGGTTTGCAGGCCACATCAGTCGTCGCCCGTTGTTGACAAGCCTTATATCGTCGGATTCAGTTTTCCGCGCTCGTGATGATGCTTGAGATCATTTCTTGCTCTCACCTCCAGATTTTTCGGGCATTTTTTCCATGTCGCCTCGGTTCGCGTGCCACATCGGCCGTCGCCCGTTGTTGACACGCCTTATATCACCGGATTCAGTTTTCAGCGCTCATGATGATGCTTGAGATCATTTCTCGCTCTCACGCCCAGATTTTTCGGGCATTTTTTCCATGCCCCCTCATCGCCTCGGTTTGCGTGCCACATCGGCCGTCTCCCGTTGTTGACAAGCCTTATATCGTCGGATTCAGTTTTTCGCGCTCGTGATGATGCTTGAGATCATTTCTCGCTCTCACCTCCATATTTTTCGGGCATTTTTTTTCTATGCCCCCTCGTCGCCTCGGTTTGCGTGCCACATCGGCAGTCACCCATTGTTGACACGCCTTATATCACCGGATTCAGTTTTTCGCGCTCGTGATGATGCTTGAGATCATTTCTCGCTCTCACGCCCAGATTTTTCGGGCATTTTTTCCATGCCCCCTCGTCGCCTCGGTTCGCGTGCCACATCGGTCGTCGTCCGTTTTTTACAAGCCTTATATCGTCGGATTCAGTTTTCCGCACTCGTGATGATGCTTGAGATCATTTCTCGCTCTCACCTCCATATTTTTTGGGCATTTTTTCCATGACCCCTCATCGCCTCGGTTTGCGTGCCACATTGGTCGTTGCCCCCTTTTTTGACAATCTTTATGTCACCGGATTCATTTTTCCGCACTCATGATGATGCTTGAGACCTTTTCTCGCTCTCATCAAATCCCTTTTTGTTTGATATAATTTTATCCCTTTTTCGGGCCGAGCAATCCCTTTTACGAAAAAGGCACTTAGGGAGTTTATGTTAAGCTCTTTTCTGACTCCTAAAACAATGAAAAGATCGTCGAGGAACCTTGCTTCCTTTCATGCTCGCTAAACGTATCTGAAAGGGCGTATACCTGGTATAATTTTACCCCTTTTCCGCACCTTGTAGACTAATTACGAAAAAGGAATACTCTAGTCACATCGGCTAGAAGAGTTCTCCATTTGCATCAGTTTATGCTTTTTCGGGCCTTGGAGACTAACTTACGAAAAAGAACACCAATGGAGTCCACTTACCGCTTTCAGACTCTCTAAACATGAAAGCGACCACGAGCAATCACCATCCTGGGCTCGTAAAACCAACAGGACAGTAATCATAACCCCTGCAGAGTCTTCTTATCGTTTTCAGACTCCTTAAAAATGAAAGCACCAATGAGCACGAACAGTCCTGGGCTCACAAAATCCACAAGACAGTACCATTTCAAAGCACACTTTTATCCCTTCTTGGAGCTCATTAAAACTACAAAGAAGGACCCAATGGTGCTTCTCGGTGCCACAACAGATCACGTCTACTCATATGGCAGCTTCCCCATTTTGGTCGCCTTTGTTCAGAGTATTCTGCAGTATGTCACCTTGAGAATCCCTCGACAACACCCATCAGCTTGACCCCCCCAGAGTCAATACATACCCTTCAGTCCTTAAAAGCAATGATACCCACACCTACAAGTCAGTTCCCTACGCTGCCAGGTCAACCATGTCATCATGCTCTGAACAAAGGAAGGTTGAGTCTACCCACTCTATGACCCCAGTTACTTCCCATTCCCAAAAGCATGTCAGTCCTACCATCAGTACTACCACACTTCAGTTCTACACCTCGTGCTCCTATCAAGGAAACATCATTGCCTTGTTAGTTGCTGGTCTCCCTCTGTCGACGACAACCAAATTTATTCCAGAGGATAGACCTAGAGGTCCCTGTGTCTTGGACTCATCACCATTTATGATGAGTGCCTACGAATCATTTCGAAATCGAGAAGAGTCCTCAGTGCTTCTCCAAATGGTTGTTTCTCACATGCTCGACTTCAACACCTTGATCGCATCGTTGAGACTCGCATAGGGTAATGGTCCTTTCAGTAATCAGTCGAAGACCCCGGATACCACCTGACTCTTCCACATTTGAGAGTCTATTTATGGAAACAACCAGTTACATTTTTTCTATAGATATCTGGGTTGCGCATGGCGACAGTATTCAGATGTAACCCAGTTTTATACTCCCTCGAGTATACAATTACATATACTTCCCAAAGATGGCTCACAGTCATTGAGTCCCTACAGATGTTGGACACCTTCAGTTTCAGCAATCCATCAACCCTTCTGAGACATTATTCAGAACGATTGATGCTTTATTCTAGTGTATCAGTTATTGAGATCAGTCATGTTATGATCATGAGTACATCCCAAAATTATGTCCCCTCTGGACCATTATGATGTACCAGCAGATTTTTTATGTATTTTTTCAGGTCCCCCTTCTTAGGACTAATTGTTATATCTTGATACGAGCATGGGTATGCCCGCCTCGTCCATTATCAGGATTATTCTTCATTCATATTGAGGCCTTGTAATATTGTTTATTTTTTGCAGCTTCCAAGGGCCGTGGATCCAGTCTCCAATCGGTCTCTTCTCCTCCCCAAAACCCCAGAAAAAAGACAAAAGAACTATGATGTCTATCGGCCATACGATGAGCTCCTGCCCTCACACATCAGGGGGCAATCTGTTAACACCTAAAAAGTGCTCACTAGCTCATTCCCTTATTCACATGATCCGTTTGTCCACTTTTCCACCATTTGAGCCTCTAAAGCCACCAAAAGGTCACCAAAAGACCTTAATACACCCCTTTTTCCACTCAAAATGAGTATTTTTCCTAAAAAAACATAAAAAACCCTCAAAAAGGGTCCAAAATTCCCAAAAACATTAAAAAGGGAATAAAAATATTAAAAATATTCAAAAAAGGAAAAAGGAGGGAAAAGTACCTAAACCATGTTGGTCAATACCATTGGTTTCCACAAAACCATAATGGTATTCCCCACCACCAAAAACTATAAAAAGGTGGTAGGGGCTCCTCACTTTCCATCCATCCATCTTCCTATCCTCATGCTTCCAAAATCTCCCATGAGCTTTTGGCCATTGTAGCAACCTTGGAGAAAGGACCCTTTGGATTTTGGAGCTGCTCACCCTTGGAGCTACTCAACAACCTTCATCACTTGGAGGTATTATTATTGCAAACACTTGCTTGCTCCCATTTTCAATACAAAGTTATTTTTTCCATTTCTTGTTCTTGTTTTCAATTTAAAAAATTATTATGATATGCACATGCTAGTTTAGATTTAGTTTTAGATTTACAATTGTTTTTGCTTTAATATTGAAACTGCTGCTACTAGTTAGCATGTGCCCATTGCACTAAGCTTGGTTGCAAAACCAAGCCAACAAGTAGTAGGTCTAACTTGAACATGTTCTCACCCCTATGCCTTGGAAATAGTGTCATTTCTAAAAGTGCAAATCCTTCATGGCAACAAATAATCTAATCTTGTAATAATTCCTCTCTCATGTGCATTTCTATATTCAGAAAATTGTGCTCAAAATAAAAAACTTCTAAGTATGAATAGTTCTAAAATCAGTTTCAAACTAAACAATGAACAACACTAAAAATAAAATTTATGGTAAAAATACTTGTTCACTCAATTTGACAGGCCATAAACATTGCTTTCTTTGAAACACTCTTTTATCAACCAAGAAAACGTGTGGGAGCATACAGATACTAAGTTGACTGCAAGTATTAATTTGGGACAATTGTCCACAAATATATTCATAGCCTATGTATATTTTCCAATATAGTACCTACATAGACTATTCCTCTTAACTTCAAAAATATAGAAAATCCACAACTTATTGATTCTTGGGGTAGTAATAGGGAGGGCATATTACTCCACGATTAAAGGGTAATCATGTTGGGATTTGCTCATGTTAGAAAAAATTTGTTTGAACCATCCTTAGACCACTGAAACGAAACCACATAACAAGCTCCTCATAGCATTTGCTTCAATACTCTCTTTTTCGCTTCCTTGCATCTAATTTACGTCCCATTTTTTTTCCTTTTGGCGTCCCTTTGCACCTTTTGGGGCAATTGCTAGTTTATGTATAATAAAGACAAAACAACACACAAAAAATGAAAAAGTAAATGGAAGTGATTATAAACGATAAAGCATAAAAGGAGTATTATTACAAGGGTCAAAATTAAGGTCGATCCAAGGCTAAAGCACCAAATTGCCAAAATTATTAATTGTCTAATAGTGGAAAATATATAAAATAGAATTATATTTGGAAAAGTGGTCAAATGAACTCAAGTGAGGTGAAGATATAATAAGGATGATAATAATAGGAGAAGATGAAATTTTCTAGTTACAAGTTTTGAGTACATAGCTTTCTTTATGGGAGAGGCAATGTAACAAATATAATATTAAATAGATACTAAGATAATTATTAATAATTAAAGTAGGATAATATTTATCATTGGAGGATTGGAGCTGCCGCTAGGGTTCTGCCGCTCTCTGGTTCGCGCCTGCAGCCGCCATGGCTGTGCCTGGGGGAGGGTCCCCCCCTCCCTCCCCTTCCATCTCTGCGGAAGAAGCCTTCAAGCATCTTACTAACCCGCGTGGTAAGAAACTGTTGACAAATGAGATTCCCAAATTCATTAAAAAACTGGACGAGATACCTGAAATCGAACTCCCACCGGAAAACGCCATTAAAATTGCTCTCGCCCTCTCATCTCGTGGTCTGGTAGTCCAATTCATGGGTCTGTGGCCAACGGCGAGAACTACAGATGATTGGATACAACGGAATTGGAGGCCTCATCTGAAACATAGTGTAACGTGCTATCCAGTAGGAAGAGGATTCTACATCTTTGAATTCATCTCAAAAGAAGACAGAGATCTAATCTTCAGAAATGGCCCCTATTTCATGGGGGCTCAAGGACTCTACCTCAACAGATGGACCCCGGATTTTGATCCAAGCATTGACGTTCCAAAGGAGGTACCGGTCTGGGTAAGGCTTCCAAACCTGCCTGCACACTGCTGGAACCCTGATTCGCTGGAAAAGATTGGAAACCGCCTGGGAAGGTACATAGATAAAACTGACCCAAAGGGGCAATACTCGTGTGCCCGAATCTGTGTGGAGGTTGATCTAGAAGCAGGTCTACCAGAAGCAATCAAATTATCGATCGGTCCCTGGAGTCATTATCAAAAACTGGATTATGAGCAACTGCCGTTTAAATGCAGACTCTGCCATGAGCATGGCCATTTTCAAAGATCTTGCCCAAAAGCCCAGTCCCAGGAGGAGAATGAGGGTTGGCAGCAGGTCAAGAAATCTAAAACATCAGCCAAGATTCCTGAAAAAAGATCCATGAATACCGGACAAAATCCACCAACAAAAGATCCCCTCAAATCCAAAGAGACAGAAAAGGGGAAAAAAGCAGCTGATCAGACCAATGCTCCCACATCGAGCAAGGTAAACCACTCTCAGGACTCAGATATAGAAATAATCGGCCTGGTCAATACAAATGCTAATCACGAAGATAGCCTTGAAGCTGGAGAAATCCCCCAAGGGTATAACGTGGGAAAGCCATCCCAAGATCTAACAGACAATCAATCTCCGAACTCCCCGAAACTCCTATCTGATCCAAAGACCCCAAAAGATCTGGATCATGAACCTGCCATACTGGATTCTGAATCAGGGGGGTGCACAGATGAAGAGGCTTCAGACTCTAGCAGCTCTCATGCTACCCCCAATCAGCCTGCCAAAGCTCTAGGTCGCAAATCCAAAAAAAAACACAGGGAAGAGAAAGCCATTCAAGATATAAACAAAGGAGCACAGCAAACCATCGATTCAATGATTACCAGATCAAAGCAAGGCAAGGGCCGCAAAAGGGCCCCCACTCCCAAGAAAGTTTAAATGCGACTCGCCTCCTGGAATTGCAGAGGTCTAGGCTCCAAAGCCAAGCAAGATGCTATGAAGGACATCATCAAAATCAACACGCCTGACATCCTCTTAATCCAGGAGACGAAATTGGAGGACTTAAGCCTCCATCAAGCTGCCCTTAAATTCTGGAAGAAGGGTCCTGGAAAAGCTATCAGCTCAAGAGGAGCATCGGGAGGAATCGCCACACTATGGGACGAGTCCAAGTTCATCCTCATCACCGATCACTGCAGCACGCATTGGATCTACACCAAACTACAGCATATTGACTCTGGAATTCAAGTAAGTCTGTTCAATCTCTATGTTCCCAATCTGGCCCCTGACAAAGCTCAATGCTGGGAGTCATTGGATTCCTATTTATCCATGCAAGAACCTAATAATATTATCCTAGCAGGAGATCTTAATGTAACCCTGGCTGCTGACGAAAAGAAAGGAGGCTCCCCAATAAGAGACCAATCCAGAGAATGGGTTGAGGATCTTATTATGGGATGGGACCTCTTAGATATCAAACCGTTGATAGGAAATTTCACCTGGACCAATAAAAGAATCGGCCCGGGTCACATAGCGGCTAGGCTTGACAGATTCCTAGTCCACTCCGACTTCCTTATGCTCGGACTGTTAGCAACCTCCAAAATCCTCCCTAACTGCATCTCGGATCACAAACCAATCTTGCTGGAGTTATCTTCTGAAACTAATCTGGGCCCTATCCCTTTCCGGTTTAGCCCTCTTTGGCTTCACCATGAGAACTTCCATCTTGTCGTCCGCAACTCTTGGTCAGTCCCTATCCCTGGTTCTCCTTCCTTTTCTTGGGAACAGAAAATCAAAAGACTGAAATCGGACCTAAAAGCCTGGGCAAAGAGTATCACCTCTCCCACCACTCGCAGAATTGACTCCCAAAAAGTTCTGGAAGACCTTCAACTCTCCCTGGAATCAATCAACCCCACCCCTCAGAACCATGTCGCTGAAAGGGAACTTCAAAAACATTTCTTCCAAGCTTGCAGAGTAGAAGAAGAATACTGGCGTCAAAAATCTAGGAGCCTGTGGCTGGAATGTGGTGACAAAAACACCTCTTTCTTCCACAAACAAGCGGAGGCCAAAAAGAACTATAAAGCAGTCAAAGAGATCAACTATCAAGGAACCATCTACAATAACTTCAAAGATATCAAAAAAGCCGCTTACAATACCTTCAAAGACTTCTTCTCAGCTCCTATTGAACAACCCCCGAATCCCCTTGATTACCCTTTTGACACCATACCAACCTTGGTCCAAAATTCTGACAACATCTTCCTCACTGCTCCCATTTCCATGAAAGAACTAAAATTAGCCCTCTTCAGAATGAAACCTGACAGCGCACCAGGCCCGGATGGCTTCACTGCCAGATTCTACACCAACTGCTGGGACCTGATTAAATTGGATCTCCTGAGAATGGTGAGACATTCGCAAAAAACCAACAAATTAGGGGGAAGCACGAACTCTGCCTTCCTTACGCTGATTCCAAAAGATAAAGGGGCCACTCATTTTTCCAGATTCAGGCCTATCTCCCTCTGCAATATGAGCTACAAAATTGTAACCAAAATCATTGCTAACAGGCTCAAAAAAGTCCTGCCTCGTATAATCCCTGAAAACCAAGGAGGCTTCATAAAAGGCCGACAGATTCAAGACAATATTTTGCTGGTTCAAGAGGCCATTCACTCCAGCCATCACTCAAAAGAAGGAGGCATGGTGATCAAGCTTGATTTAGCAAACGCCTTCGACAGAGTCAACCATAATTTCCTGCTCCTGGTCATGAAGAAACTTGGGTTTTCAGATTCCTTTGCTAATTGGATCCAAGGCTGTATAAGCTCCCCTTGGATAGCTCCTCTGGTCAATGGCCGCCCCACTGATTTCTTTCAAGCCTCCCGGGGCCTTAGACAAGGCTGCCCTCTGTCCCCTTTGCTCTATGCAATCCAAGCCTCGGTCCTAAGCTTCCAACTGATTAAAGCCCAGCAGTGGAATGTACTCCCTGGTCTCCATTTGGCAACTAATGTGAACAAAATCAACCATGCTCAATTTGCAGATGACACTCTATTGCTGGGCGTAGCTAGTACCCATGTAGCAAGAAGATTCAAACATGAGCTGGATACCTACAGACAGATCTCTGGCAGTAAGATCAATTTCCAAAAAAGCAAGATTTATGGCTGGAATTGCACCCCTAGAGAACTGGGGGATATAGCTCGAATCTTAGAAATGGAAGCAGTACATGAATGGGATTCCATCACCTATCTAGGGGTTCCAATTGCTAAAGGCATCCCCAAAGCAAGCCAATGGAATCCTATTCTGGACAAAATTAAGAATCGAATTCAAAACTGGGGCTCTAACTGGCTAAATCAGGCCGGAAAGACTGTCCTATTAAAATCGGTCCTGATGAGCATCCCGATTTATCAATCTTCCATCCTCCTCGCCCCTTCTCTGATCATTGGGAAAATGGAGAAACTAATCAGGAAATTCCTATGGGAAGGAGGAAAAGGAAACAAAAACAGACTCCATCTGGTAGGATGGGACAAAATTCAAAAGCCCTACAGGGAAGGAGGACTTCAATTCAGAAGTATGGCTAGACAAAATATGGCCATGGGAGCAAAAATTCTCTGGAAACTAGTGTCAGGCCGAGAGACTTGGAGCAAAAAAGTCTTAAGGAAAAAATACTTCCCTGGCTCTAGATTAAACTGTCTCGATAAGCCATCTCAAAGAAAGAAAGGATCCCCAATTTTCACACTCTGCAACAAGGTTCGGGATCATTTTGCCAGCCTCCTTTACTGGATCCCTGGCAATGGGAAAAAGATAAACATCTGGAAGGACTCTATTATGGGAGACCAACCCATAGGTGAAGCAAATGATATTGGAAACCTGAAATATTGGATGCAGCACAGAAACATAGCTACTCTTTGGGACATATCCAGTTGGGAGGAAGAAGGGAAAAAAAACTGGATTGAATGGAACCTAGGCGAGGTCCCTGATAACCTTCGTGGGGAAGCTGAGATGCTGTTGCAATTGCTTCAAGGGAAAGCCCCCATTTCTGAGTCTGCCAAAGACAAAAGAGGATGGGGCTACGAAACTGGTAGCTATACAGCTGCCGAAGGGTATAGGTCTTTTCAAACGATGCATCAAGCACCCAATAACCCTGCCAAGTGGAATTTCATCTGGAATTCACCATTCATTCCAAAAATTGATCTTTTCTGCTGGACGGTTGCACATAACAGCATTTTAACGGGAGACACTCTAAAGAGAAGAGGTCTGAAAGGGCCTTCAAGATGGCCCCTGTGCCTTTCTGATGAAGAAACAATATCTCATCTTCTGCTAATGTGTCCTTTCTCCAAAGAGGTCTGGCATCAGGTTCTCTTAGGTCATGGAAACCTTGACAGATTTGAAAACCTTCCGGATCTTTTCAGCAACTGGAGCAAAAACTCCCCATTTGATCTTCTTAAGAAAAACCGCCTCAAATCCCTCTGGATGTGGACCCCAAAAGTTATATGCTGGAAGATCTGGCTGGAACGAAATAGCCGCTTATTTAGAGATAAAGCAACCTCTAGTTCCAGGGTAGCTACCACTTGCGTGGCCCTGTTGGGGGAAGCAGTGGATTCCAGAACTATCACCAACACTAGAAGTCTCAGTCCTGTTGAGGCAAGCTGGATAGCTAAATTCAATCTCAAAGATGACTCCAATGCAATCTCACCCACCTCTCATGAAAACTGGGAAATTAGAATGAGTGCAACCGAGTTCAATAATTGGAGATCGACGATAAAGGAGCACTGCCTGTTCTTTGATGGGGCCTCTAAGGGAAACCCAGGAAAAGCTGGAGCGGGGGGAATCCTCCTCAATCCTCACAATGAAATCCTCACTTCCTTTGCCTGGGGCATAGGGACGGACTCCAATAATAATGCGGAAGTTCTGGCCCTCTGGCAAGGGCTAAAGCAAGCCATTGATAAGAATATTCCCGAGATCACCGTTTTCGGAGATTCAAGGATTATTATTCAAGCCATGAACTCGAATAAGCCAACCCATCAGCTTAATCTTTCTCGGGTCCTGCGTAGAATATTCTCACTCATGTCCAAATTCATCAAAATAAGCTTTTATCATGTTCCTCGTGATCTCAACGGTCTGGCTGATGCAGAGGCCAACAGAGCCGTGCTCCTGGGCAGGAGTATTTTGTCGATTAATGACAGAGAATCTTATTGCTCTATCCCTTAAGACAAATAAGACCCTGACATCGATCTACTGCTGGATTGTTAAGATTCTCGCGGATCCGATTAGCGAGATTGTCAAGATTGCCATCGAGGATATTCTCCACCTCAGACTGCTACTCCAGGATGGTGACTCTGAGATCCGTGACCAGCCAGAACGCCTCTTCTCCTATATAATCAGGCCGTCTGGGAACAGACCTCTCCAACGCGCCAGTGCTAGTAATAGAAGCAAGAGCTTGAGTAGAAGAACCAAGAAGATCAGGATCCGTCTGCGAAATACAGCATGGCGTCGGTGGGCTCAACTTCAGGAGGCAAATCGATGGAGGACAGACTTGACGACCTGCAAAATTCAATCGACATTCTTAAATCAAAGTCTGAGGAGAATGAAGGCCGACAGAAATCCCACAATGCAGAGGATTTCCAGAAATGGCGAAAGTTCAATAAGGATCTACAGGGCATCAAGGAAGAAATCAAGGATTCCAAAGGAGAAGTCTCCTATTTTGAAGAGGTGGTGTACACCCACTTCAAAGACCAGGCAAATACTGAAGGGAATTTCGGGAACAGAATTGCTGCACTGGAAGCAGCGGTCCAGAAGATCCTGGAAAAGATTAATGGCGCTTAGACCTTGCTCAGATCTCTACTATGTCCTCTTTGCTATTTCTTGTATCACAATTCAGTCCACTGTAATTTTGCTACTTAATTCTGAAACCTCTGGGCAGCCTAAGCCTAAGAATTTTGTAGTTTCAGATACTGATATTTATGTTCCCAAGCACACGGTGGCTGATTCACCGGCTTTTAATTAATCTTCCCAATGCTTTTGTCTAAAAAAAAATAATTAAAGTAGACTAGGGGTGTGACCTTTAGGAATAGTCACCATCAAACCTATATAATTTAGGCTATTCGCTCATTGTAAGACATAAATTCATATTCTTCATATATATATATATATATATATATATATATATATAGAGAGAGAGAGAGAGAGAGAGAGAGAGAGAGAGAGAGACCTCCTATATTATAGGATTCTTGTAAGATACCTCCCACCATACATGTCCCAATTTTAACTTTAGAAATTCTATGGGGCCTAAAAAAATATTTGGATCCCCCTAACATAGGTAGAGAGGATTGAACAATGGAAGGGGTGCTTTGACTAAAAGACCGATCATCTTGTGCATCAAAACAACCAATAAAATCAATCACATTGCCAACAGGTTAGTCAGCAGTCAGATACGATCGAGAAACATTTCCTACAGCTGGATCGGGAGTTAGAGGTGATCGAGAAGAGTTTATGAGAGAGGGTGATTCCCTTGAAGAAACATAGGGTGAAAACCCACAATCCACAAAAGGAAAAATTGTAGAAATCAATCCAGACCTAGTCACCAACCCTTCAATAACCGAGTCCTTTGACCAACCATCTAAAAACATCGGGTTGTGAAGAATGCCTTCAACTTGAAAACTATTCAAAGAATCATATAAAACCTCTTGTATAATACTACCTCCTGTAGGGCGCAAGGGAAATTCCAAAACAAGGGGTCCAATAATCTTATCATTCTACAAGGACTCCTCCAAACCCTACCTCCCAACTAAGGGGCACTAATCCTCCGAACAGACTTCGACCACCCTAAGATATCCATTGGAAACATTACAGACCACAAGGGATTCCCCTATGTAGAGAAGAGAGGAAAGATCCTAGGGAAAATCACCATTGAGGGATGAAGTAAGGGCCAGAGTCTAAACAACACCTCTGAGATCAAGTCTAGAAGGTCCAGAAAACTGTAGTGAAAAACTCAGGGAGATAGTATTCAAACAGGGAAAAGACTCTGGGAAATGTCCCTCCCTTCCCACCCCAAAATACAAAGAACTCCCAAAGTTAGAAGAAACCCTAGGTGATAATAGGGGGGAGATACCTCTATTAATGGGAAGCTCCATTAGGATTTAAAGAACAATTTACATCTGGTGAGACACAAGAGGAGTCCACCCCCCCCAAAAAAAGACGAAATACTAGTGCAATTCAGACCCTCACTAGCCAAACTTGGTCTACGATCCAAAACATTAAGCCCATAAACCTTTACTTTGATATATGGTGAGCCACAAAAATCCAAATAGTGGGAATTTGATGAAAGTGGACTATACATACCTTGTGTATAGGGGCCAAGTTCCTCATGTCCAGTTCTGTCCCTGGATACAATCGACACATATTCCACAATCGACATATCATAGCCTTCGACACCCCTACCATCCATTGTGGATACCAAGTCTACTCCCATAGATTTTCCCACCATATCCAAGGATAAATAACTTGGAGAGGTTTTCATCTGAGATATTGATTGAAGACCCACTGATGTCATGAAATCCCTAGGATCTGACACAAGTTCCACAGGGGGAATGGTCCTCTCCTTCTCAACACCTTGATGAATTAGGACAACTAATACCATCTTTTTTCTCTAGACGACCTTCTGAAAAGGAAGTTGGACATTCGTGAACCAAATGACCATGAGAATGGCATCTATTAGTCAAGGATCTAAGAGTGATAAATGTAACTACAGATATGACCAGTTCTGCAGGTAGACCATCCCGAAAGTCTAAGTCGACAAGTATATGGGCTACAGTCATAATACCAATGGTTTGAAAGCTTAAATCCATTGATAGGTGTTAGTGCATGGTAAGGCACTAGGGGTCATTGAAATTGGTCTTAGTCTTGAAGGTTTTGGAAAATGAATAAGGTCTTTGTCATTCCTGAAATTCATGGTTATTTTTAGTTTCGAAGGAGAAATGGATGTTGTTAGAAGTCAATGGTACAGTGCCACATGAGTAAAACTCAACATTTAAACAAAGAAAATGAGAAAAGATTAAAAAATAGAATTTCGTAGCATGCTATTTGCTACAAATTCTCCTGCAACATGCATTTCGTAGCGTGCCATTTCGCAGCATGCCAGAAATTTTGCTACAGATTTTCCTAGAATTGATATTTCGCAGCATATCAATTCGCTACGATTTTGACTTTTTTTGTCATCATTTTGAAAATAGGTTTATGAATAGATGGAAATGAATTTTAAAAACCCCAAAGAGGTTTTTGTCAATAAGGAGCTCAATAATAAAAACCTCTTTTTGTTTCTTCACAGGTGTCATGGTTTGGAATATTCAAATGAATATTTATAGCATATTTTTCTAGATTTCGCCATTTCATGTTTTAGTCATTATCTTTGAGCACCGATTCCGAGAAGCTAAAGAGGAATTTTTGAAAACTAGGAGAGTTTTCTCTCAAGAAAGGGTTCATATACAAAAACCTCCTTTAGATTTGTAACAGAAATCGTGATTTGGGATATATGATATAATATTTGAGCCCTATTTTTCCATATTTTCGCCAAATGTAATTAATAAATAAACCTTAAATGGTTGTAACTTCTTTAAAGAAGGATTTCGACATCCTTAGGGGATTATAGATCTATATATTGGGTAAAAGAAGCACCTTTAAGGGGTTGGTTCAAGTTATTTTGGTGAGACCATTGGTTGCAATGCTGAACTTTTAATGAAAAAGAAACTTTCAGGCTGAAGCTGCCTTTTCACTTCCAAGGATTCATGTGTTTTTGCAACATGGTATTGTGTTTCTTATGTTCATGTCTTTTCCTATCTAATCTTTCCATTAAATGTGTTTTTCTTTAAAATATTTAATTGGATAATAGTGAATGGAATTCACTAAGTTTAGTGTTATATTCATAATAGTTAAATATTCCACGTGTTTCCTCTAAAATCATCTTGAGATTCATCCTTGATAGATGCCTTGATATGATGGTCTGTATATCTTATTTATGCTCCCCATACTACAACAAGACTTGTCAAATCATATTTGCATAGGCTACCTTTCCCTTTTGAAGGTTCATTCCATCCTTCAGTTTGATGAAATAATTGATTATTTATCTTTTGACCATATGCCCAATGGTTCTACTTGCACACTCAGCCAACAAATTTATCAAAACTTCTATATTTATTCCATACATGGCCTTCTGAGTTTCATTTGTATTAAAAGATCCCTCTTTGGTTTGGAAAAGGCCAGTTCCCTTCCTCAAGTGGTTTGAAATGGTTACCTTGGGTATTTCTTTGATACAACCCAAAGAAATTACTGAGTGCTAACAATAGGTATGTACCAAGAAGAGATCCAATATTACTAGAAGAGATCCATATACTATTGTTTATGAGTGTATGTCCCCTTTCAAGAGGAGGCCTTGGCTTGAGTACTTTGTCTTCATTTTCTTCAAAGAATCTATTATACCTGCAATTTTATTCTTTGTGAGGTCCCTTTTGTAGTAGGGACACAAGGGAAGCTCTTCCCCATCCTTCCCTTCTTTCGAGGTAGTCTTGTCATAAGAGAACTTGGATTTGTGTTCCTTCTCGCCTTTGTATGAATACTTATGCATAGTAGCTTTCTTCTTGTCCTCGTTTGCTGCAAGAGCATGAGAATTTGAGGAAATTTGTAGGCCCGTCTAAGAAATATTATCCTCATCTTGAATAAGAGAGGAAGCAAATACATCTAGAGAAGGCACGGTGAAAGATGCTCCAAGTGCTAATCTAGTAGAGTGAAATGAAGAAACAAAAGTGTTGAATTTAGGACCCAATTTAGAAAGGATAGAGAGTACCATTTGAGTGTCTTCTTTATTGATGTTGCACATATTGAGCTACAAGAGGGTATATCTGAAATTTGTAAATGATTCTTGTAAGGCTTTGAACTCACTTGGCCTCAAATTCATTAACTCTACCTCCAAAATATGACCCCTCATCTCATCTTGTGTGCCGAAGAGGTTTGACAGAATGGTCCATATTTCTTTGAGGTTATTCTTGTCTTGAATATGCTAAAGTAGATCATGAGACACAAAATAACATATCATCCCATGAGATTCATCCATTTGGTTAAGATACTTGGATTTTTCAACAAGATACATTGGTTCCAACTCATTTCCCATGGTCATTTGGTACAAACTCTTCATTCTTAAGAGAATCTCCACTCTATGATTCCATTAAAAATAATTGAAGGGGGTTGGAAGTGATTAGAAGGTAGATCCATGGCTGCAAAAAGCCTCTTTGATGGCTGCAAAACCTTCTTTAATGGCTGCAAAAAATACTTGCTTCCTTGGTGTACCAAAGGAGCCTTCTTCAATCTGAAAAAGTGGTGGTTTTAAAAACCTTCTTTAGTGGCTGCAAAGGGAATTCTATGGTGGCTACAAAATCCTTGTTTGGTAGTTGCAAAATCTTCTTTGGTGGATACAAAATCCTCCTTAGTGTCTGCAAAAACTTGATAAAATAATGCTAGCAAACTAGCTAGTCTAGCACCCCCTATGCTCTAATACCATATAAGCTTTGAGCATACAAAGATCTAAGTGCATAAGCTAACAAGATATGAAGATCAAATCAAGCATGAACAGTTGTGCAATAATATAACATGAATCATTACATAATAACCTTGAATAGAAGAAATACAATGATTTATTATCAGAGTACTTGAATGGACGAAAGAGGTTACAATATATAAAGGAACAATTCGAATCAGGTCAAAGAGCAACTCGAATTGTCCATGCCATGTAGAGAGGGTTCATGCCATGCAGAGAGGGCCAGTCAAGCTGCTTAACTAAGATTATATAACCCTAATTATCCATGCATGCACTCCTAAACTAAGTTTAATTAATTAAGGAACTCATTGATCACTCAGTTAACTGAATAATGCATGCATGTTCCTAAAATCACTCAAAAGGGGTGCTACTTGACCTAATTGGGGCGCTAATGAGTGTTTTCGGTAATTAGGTGTTTGTTAGGACTTAGTTAGTGGAGTAACTTAAGTCGAACTGAGACACACTCCTTAAATCAGGGAGAAAAACCCCCAAATCATGAAACGTGCCCCCAAAACTAGGGTTTTGTCTCATGGGTGACTTAGGAGTTGGTTTTGGGTGTGGTTTGTCCCATTAGAATCATCAAAACATGCTCTAGGAGGGTTATTGACTCTAACATGGCCCACCTAGAAGAAGATCGGTCATTAGAAAATCTCAATATCTTTGAGGTGGAAGGGATCTATAGTCAATTGAATGATGAGCCCAAAGTAAACCGAGATCCCCGATCTGAATCACAGCCAATCCTGGAGCAAATCAGAATGGGAGATTATGTCTCTCTTATTCCTCTCAACATATTTAATATATTCTCTCACATCAAATCAGTGGGCAAAGTTTTGTCAATGTTCAAACAAGGACCCATGTGAAGCACTCAAGGGTGGAATCCTTGGACGAGGAGGAAGAAGTTAGATCGCCTCATAAAAAAGCTAGGAGAAAATCAACTAGAAAACTCCGTGAAGAGGAAATAGCTCAGGACAAATAATTGGGAAAGTAAGCTTCTTTGGATAAACATATCAAATTGGTAGGGTCGCGGTAAGCATCTCGGGAGCATACTAGCAAATCAAGTTATGAGTCAAGCCCTAACACTAGAAAATAATGAAGTGCATCTCTTGGAATTGTAGAGGTCTAGGGAGCAATTAGAGAATTGAATCAATTAAATCAATGGTATTTAAAGAAAATATATTCATCCTCTTAATACAAGAGACAAAAATAGAGGAGAAAGATGTATGTAAAATCTTCTAAAAGTATTGGAAAAAAGGTAAAGGTTGTGCACAGAGTACTAGGGGTGCCTCTGGATGTATATCCACGTTTTGGAACAACAGGAAGTTCATATTGGTCGATAACTTCGTAAATACCTTTTGGATATTCACTATTCTAGAAGAGATAAACTCTAGAGAAAAAAAAATTATATGTAATGTATATGGGTTGGTTCTTAACAAGGAAAAGCGGGGTTGTTGGCGATCCTTGTCAATATTCAAGGAAAAGAATTGTCATATAATTGCAAGTGATTTTTGTTAATTTTTTAACTTAATACGGAATTATAGTAGTACTTGAAATCAAATGAATAATCAATAAGAATAAGCATTCACATGAGACACAATATTTACCCTAGGGAAACCCTCTAGTACTTCAGGGAGAAAACCCCAGCAAAATATTCCTTAGAATATTGATGGATAGCAGAGAATGTCTTTACAATGAGCATATTACATCAAGCACCCCTAGTGCATTATCATAGAGAAATTCCAAGCACCCATGGTGTAATCACAAAGCAAGAGAGAAGATGGAAGAATAGAACTCAAGATAATATCTTGCACAAAATCAATTGATTGATTTGGTCACATGTACAATGAATGCGAATTTCCTTCAAGAGAGAAGAGAATTCGCTCTCACATTGAATTCATCAATCCTGCATAACATATATATACCATACTTCTCATGCTTTGGCTTCTATTTTTATCTTATGAATTTAGGATGAACTCGCCCTTCATATGGATGCTAGATTAGTTAGGTGGCTAGCTCAAGTGTCGTCATGCAAGTGTCGTAACCCAAGTGCTGCAACTCAAGTGTCATAAATCAAGTGATGTCTTTTAGTTCAACTTAATTGTTGACATGCAAAACACTTTAGTTAACTAGATATTCTTTATTAACACTTAGTTAACTCTCTTAGCTGAAGTCCTTCTTAATAACATCATTGAAGTGAACAATATGATTTCTCCTTTAATTAACTGAATTCTTTCTTGTTAACATCACTGAAGTTTAACAATTCGATTTCTCCTTTAATTAACTGAAGTATTTCTTGTTAACATCACTGAAGTGAGCAAATCAAGTTCTCTCTTATCTTATCATATCTTATCTTTATCTCTTGTCTTATCTGCATGGTCCACATGTGCCAACTTTAATTTATCTATCATATTAATATACTAAGGATATTTTTCCAATGATGTGATCATCTTGTTCTACTATCGTTCCAAGTGGTCATATGCTAAAGTAATTCACTCTAGAGGTGGTCAGTATCTAGAGGAGACTTAATAGCTCAACCATTGTTAATAGTAAATCACACACCATTCATGCTTCGACATGCAAAGCATTACATCAACACATGAGCCACCACCTCAACACATGAGGATCCATCTTGACACATAAGACCTTAGTCTTGACAAACAAGGCTATACAACACCATCACTTTGACATACAAAGCACTTACCTCAACACACGAGACTTATTCATTCTTGAGTCCAACTCAAGATTCTTCTCCAAGTTTCCTAAGTCCAACTCAGGCTCCTATAAGGCACTACCTCGACACACGATGCTCAATATTAACACACAATATTGACTTGGAGAATGATTCATAATGTTGTAACTGTAACACTCCCTCTCAACGAGGGAGGCATTCTTTTTCGTGCCAAGCTTGTCTCGAAAGTACCTATACTTCATCAAGGATAGAGGCTTAGTCAACATATCTGCTATCTGCTCACCGGTAGCAATGTACTGAAATCTTATGGCACCTCTCTGGACCATGTCTCTGATGTGGTGGTATTTCATCTCAATGTGTTTCGATATGTCATGAAACATAGGGTTTTCTGAGAGCTTAATGCAACTCTGATTGTAAGAGCGAATGACAGTACTCTCAAGCTTCTCACCGAACAACCCAACAAGTAGCTTCCTAAGCCACACAGTTTCTCGAAATATGGTACTAGATGCAATATACTCTACTTCTGCAGTACTCTGGGCTACAGAGCCCTGCTTCCTGCTTGACCAAGATATCATAGCTAAAACAAAATCCAGATGTATTGTTTCGGTCCACAATAGTACCACACCAGTCAAATTCGGCATAACCAAGTAACAACACTCCACCACTAGAAGCATATATGATTCCATAAGCAATAGTACCTCGAAGGTATCTAAGCACATACTTGTCAACAACCCAATGTCTATGTCTTGGCTCAGACATGAACTGACTCAAGATACTCACTGCATAACATATGTCTGGTATACTATGTTTCAAATACATCAAGGAACCAATGAGTTGTCTATACATGGTAGGATCGACTAGATCTAATCCAGAATCTGACTCATGTAGTTTCTTTAGATTAGAATCCATTGGTGTAGACATGGATTTACAATCCATCATACCAAACCTACGCAACACATAAACTGTGTACTTTCCTTGTGAAAGAAAGATCTCATCTTTCCTTTTCCAAACTCCCAGACCAAGAAAGTAGTGCATAAGACCCAAGTCTTTCATTTCGAACTCAGAAGTGAGATCCCTCTTGCACCAAGCTATATGTTGTTCCTCTCTAGTAAGGAACAAGTCATCAACATAGAGAACTAAGATCAATGGTTGGTTATTTACAACCTTGAAGTACAGGTTGGGGTCAACTTTGCTTTTGGAGAAGCCCAAGATCTTAAGATAGTTGTCAATCCTTGAATACCAAGCCCTCGGGGGCCTGCTTAATCCCATACAAGGCTTTCTTAAGTTTGCATACATGGTACTCCTTCCCATGAACTACAAACCCCTTAGGTTTTTGTATGTATACTTCTTCCTCAACTTCACCATTGAGAATGGCAGTCTTCACATCCATCTCTTGAAACTTCCACCCCATAAATGAGGCAAGTGAAATCATGGCTCGAATAGTAGTGTACCTAGCCACATGAGCAGATGTCTCATCATAGTCTATTCCTTCATTCTGTGAGAAACCACAAGCCAAAAATATTGCTTTATATTTTTCAATAATCCCATCAGCTACATGTTTTGATTTTATAAAGCCACTTGGAAGTTGCTATTGAATTCCCTTCAGGTTTAGGAACCACTTCCCACACATCATTCTTCATGATGGATTTGTATTCTTCCACCATGGCATCTTTCCATACTTGCTGCTTAGTAGATTCCTCATAGGTGTTGGGTTCTGAATCACCAATGTGACTCATTTGTGCTACATATCCTGAATATCCTTCAGGTCTCCTTCGCTCTCTGGATGTTCCTAATGGTGCTCCATGATTTTCTTCCTCTTGCAGAATTTCTTGACACCAGGCATATCTCTTCTTAGCAGGAGGTTCATCGAGTGATCTTTCTACCAGTTCTACTGGCTCTTCAAGATCAAGCAGATCTAAGGACTCTTCTGGCTTCTCCCTCTCAATATTTGAAAGAGGAGAACCAAAACCTAGATCCTCCATCATGGGAGTCTCATGCTCCTCCATATCTGAATCACACTGAAGTTCTTTAGAGCACTTGAGGGCAGCCTCTTCATGAAATTTTACATCTCTACTAACTTCAATGTGCCTTTGACCTGGAACATAGATTCTATAAGCTTTGGAGGATTCAATTATCCAACAAATGTGTCTTTCTTTCGAGATGGATTCATCTTTGTCCTCTTCTCTTTTGGCACATGAATGTAGACAAGACAACCAAAAATCTTCAAGTGTCCAACATCTTGTTTTTCACTAGTGAATACTTCTTCAAGAGTCTTTTCTCCTAGGATAGCATGAGGACTCTTGTTCTGTATATAAATAGCAGTGTTGGAGGCTTTCACCCATAAGTAAGTGGGCATATCATGATCACACAGCATAGATTTTGCATCTTCACAGATTGTTCTGCTCTTTCTTTCAGCAACCCCATTATGCTGGGGGTTGTAAGGTACAATCAATTGTCTTCTTATCCCTGCCTCTCGGAAGAATTCATTAAATTCATGAGACTCGAACTCTCCTCCATTATCAAATCTCAAATCATGAATGTGCTTTCTAGATTGATTCACAACCAGTGCTTTAAACTCTGGAAACTTGTTGAAAGTTTCACTCTTTTCCTTCAGAAAATAGATCCATGACTTGTGAAAGAAGTATACATATAACTACTCAAGGATGGTGCAGACATGGGACCACATAGATATAAATGGATTAAGTCCAGGATCCCTTTATATCTTTTATTACTGATTGGAAAGTTATTCTTGATATTATTACCAAGGGAACAACCTCTACAAATAACATCATGCTTAGATTGAAATACAAGCATACCTTTTACCATATTATGTAAGCCAGGTAGTGCTTTGAAATGAAGATGAGAAAGCCTCCTATGCTACATTTCACAAGGACTAACTGTGTCATGGATCATGGCTTTAATGAAATATCTAGAAACTTTGTAGAGACCTCCCTCTCTAACTCCAATCACAACGACAGAATTCAAGTTTGAATTCTTAGGCCACGAGAGTGCTTTGTTGTCCATACAGATTACTATGAAACCCTTATCTTCTATAACTGAAATAGACATAAGGTTCTTCTTCATACCAGGAACATACAAAATATCATCAACATCGAGTACATCACATGAATTTAATTGAAAGTAAGTGCATCCAACTCCTTGGATCGAATAGGTGGTAGTATCTCCAAGCTCCACCCGACATGAGAACTTCTTTTCCTTCAAATCTGAGATAGCGCTCCTATATCCAGTCATGTGTTTTGATGTGCCACTATCCACCAACCATTTTTTAGCACTAGTGGCAATGGATCTAACTAGGGCTGAGACAATATAGTACTCCTTCCTTGTATCTTGATCATTTAAATAATTATTTATTGTAGGTTCATCTTTTGTAGCAGTAGAAGAATGAAATCTACCCTTGAACTTTCCTCTTTACTTTGCACGGTAATCTCTTGCAAAGTGGCTCTTCTTATTGCAGTTGAAGTATTTGACTTTAGACTTATCAAAGTTCTTGTTGTATTCTTTTTCCTTTTGATGAGGAAACTTCTTATGAGAAAATGATTTCTTCCCTCTCTTTGTCGTTGCCATAATAACAAGGTTCTCTTCTTTGGAGGAAGCAATTTTGCTTTGAATTTACCCTTTTTCTTGAAGGAAATCATGCCCCAATATTTCAAAGTTTGATTGCACTTCTCGAACATTAACAGTAGACAAGAATGTCTCCCATGAGGATGGAATACCATCAGAAGCAGTCTGAATAAGATTGTCATCATCAACAGTAACTCCAATGCTCATGAGTTGATCTCTTACTTGAGAGATATGTGTAAAGAAGAAAGCAATAGTTTCTTCCTTCTCCATTTTCATATTACGAATATTGTTCTTCAGGGCTCTCTTCTGACTGGGATCCTTCTTCTCATAAATATTTGTCAAGGTGTTGAAGCACTCCTTTGTTGTCTTCAATGGAGTAATCACCGAAATCAAATTGGCTTTCACAGAATCATAAATGATTCTCTTTTCTTTGGCTTGATTCTCCTTGAAAGCAATTCACCCAGCATTAGAAGTAGGATATTCAACAACATGGATATGTATCCATCTAGATCATGCTCTTCTAGGATATTTAAAATCTTATCCTTCCAAGTATTGAAGTTTGAAGTTCCTTCAAGTTGGTCTTCTGGTCTTACTAAGATTGAATCCATTATTCTTCAAGTATTGTGCTCAATTTTTTCCACTTAGGACCAACATAGGCTCAAGCTTGACTATAAAACTTAGTTCATTCGCGCCCTGAGCTTTGATACCATGTTATTTTTTTTTTATCTTAATGCGAAATTATAGTAGCACTTGAAATCAAATGAATAATAAACAAGCATAATCATTCACATGAGACATAGTATTTACCCTGGGGAAACCCTCTAGTACTTGAGAGATAAAAACCCAACAAAATATTCCTTAGAATATTGATAGATAGCAGAGAATGTCTTTACAATGAGCAGATTACATCAAGCATCCCTAGTGCATTATTAGAGAGAAATGCCAAGCACCCCCGGTGCAATCACATAGCAAGAGAGAAGATGGAAGAATAGAACACAAAATAATATCCTACACACATGTACAATGAATGTGAATTGCCTTCAAGAGAGAAGAGAATTCGCTCTCACATTGAATTCATCAATCCTGCATAACATATATATACCATACTTCTCATGCTTTGGATTCCATTTTTATCTCCTGACTTCATGATGAACTCGCCCTTCATCTGGATGCTAGATCACTTAGTTAGGTGGCTAACTCAAGTGTCAGCATGCAAGTGTTGTAAGTTAAGTGTCATAACTCAAGTGTCACAACTCAAGTGTCACAACTCAAGTGTCGTAACTCAAGTGATGTCTTTTAGCTCAACTTAAGTGTTGACATGCAAAACACTTTAGTTAACTAGATCTTGTTTATTAACACTTAGTTAACTCTTTTAACTAAAGTCCTCCTTGATAACATCACTGAAGTGAACAATTCGATTTCTCCTTTAATTCACTGAAGTCTTTCTTGTTAACATCACTGAAGTTTAACAATTTGATTTCTCCTTTAATTAATTGAAGTCTTTCTTTTTAACATCACTGAAGTGAGCAAATCGAGTTCTCTCTTATCTTATCACATCTTATCTTTATCTCTTGTCTTATCTGCATGGTCCACATGTGCCAACTTTAATTTATCTATCATAACAAATATACTAAGGAGATTTTTCCAATGATGTGATCATCTTGTTCTACATCATTCCAAGTGTTCATATGCTAAACAAGACTGTACATCACCATCACTTTGACATACAAAGCACTTACCTCAACACATGAGGTTTATTCATTCTTAAGGCCAACTCAAGATTCTTCTCCAAGTTTCCCGAATCCAACTCAGGCTCCTATAAGGAACTACCTTGACACATGAGACTCAGTCTTGACACACAAGATTGACTTGGAGAATGACTCGTGATGGTGTAACTTTAAGAATTTTAATGTAACCATCTCAACTAAAGAAAGGTAGGGTGGTAGCTTTTTGTGGGATCCTTTTGGGGAAAACTTGGAGAAATTAATCACTGAACTAGATTTGTTGGACATTCAACCCTCTCATGGAAATTTCACTTGGTCAAATAAGCGAGTAGGGGCAAGACACATAGATGCAAGGCTCGATAGGTTCCTAGTCCACAACTC
Source organism: Larix kaempferi (assembly GCA_027924585.1). Classification (NCBI taxonomy): domain Eukaryota; kingdom Viridiplantae; phylum Streptophyta; class Pinopsida; order Pinales; family Pinaceae; genus Larix; species Larix kaempferi. Next base: position 4,993,129 of record BSBM01000221.1, read on the forward strand.
TTTCTTGGATAAAGTCTTTTTAGTCTCCTTTGAAATTCACTCCTTAGTTATATCTAATCACAAACCCATTCTCCTATCTTAGGAAATTCCAACAAATCAAGGTCCAATCCCGTTCAAATTTAACCCTCTTTGGCTTTAGAAGGAAGAGACACGACATATTGTTCAATATGCATAGGGTTCTTATGTGCAAGGTTTGTCCTTGTATGTTTTGGAATCTAAGCTCCAATTAGTTAAAATCGCCCTTAAAGCCTAGGCTAAGCAACATTTCACCCCTTTTGATGTGTAGAGGAAAAAATTGCAGGAAGAATTGTTCAATGTTCAATCCTTGATGAAATCCATGGAAATTACTTCATATCTCTTGAAGAAGGAAAAATATATTAGTAATCAGATCTAGCATGTCATAAAAATGGAGGAGACATGGAGATTAAAATCATGTGCTCTGTGGCTCAAATCGGGTGACAGTAATGTTAGTTTTTCATCATTTAATTCATTCTGCTCTAGGATCTTAACTGAAAGAACAACATGTATAGCATAACAAGCATAAGAGACAAGAGACAAGAGACACAAAACATTTCACCGGGGAAAACCAAGAAGGTGAAAAACCCCGCAACTTCCTCAGAGATAGAATAAGCATCAATACAAGGATCACCATGATAAAACCCAAGAGATAGATATCTACAGCAGCATGCTCCTCCTCCACTTGTGCGCATCCTCCTCTTCTCTCACTAATGCGAAGTGAGTGAACAACAGAATGTGTAAAATGAGAGAGACACACTCTCTATTTATACACTAACTTTCACTTGACCTTTACTCAACTAGGTCGGCCTCAACTTAACCACTTTAACATAATGCTGACTGGGCCGACCCCCACTAGGGTGGTCTAATAACCCTTTGACCCACACAACTCATACAGGGCCAACCCCAACAAGGTGGTCTAATAACCCATCAAATATAATTTGCGACACTTACAATAATACTTGCGACACTTGCAAGTACAACTGACGACACTTCCAATCGGAGGAATAATACATCTCTGTTGGGGATACAATGAAGTACAAATACAATGTACAAGTGAATATCTTCCGAAGTTACAAATACATCAACAAGTAACTCCTCTTTTTCTCATAAGCAAGCTTCTTATCGGCAAAACATTAACACAATTAAGGACAAAGGGAAATAAAATTTTAAGAGAAAAGGATATTAGAATGGCAGCCCAATCTTATTTTAAAGATCTTTATTCCAACCCTAAATGAGTCGAGGGCCCTACAAAAGAAAATCTACTAGGTTCCATCCCTTGCTTTATCTCTGAGGAGGAAAATAAGTGGTTATATCAACTGATTTTTTAAGAAGAAGTGTGAGTTGCCATCTCGGGTTTGCATCCCAATGAAGCTTCGGGCCCTAATGGATTCCTAGCCTTTTGGCCTCTTATCAAGGGGGATCTATGTAGAATGCTTAACTAGTCCCAGATTTAAGACAAGATTGGAGGTGCCACAAATTCATCTTTTATTTCCCTTATCCCTAAAGAAATAAGATCCTCTTCCTTTGCTCAGTTTCATCCTATTTCCTTATGTAATGTTGCTTATAAAATATTGTCGAAGGTTCTTGCAAACATTATCAAGCCATTTCTCCCTATAATCATCTCTAAAGGGAAAGGGGGTTGTGTGCTAGATAGACAAATAGTGGACAACATAATCCTTTCCCAAGAATCCATTCACTCGAGTGTGATGCATAAGGAATCTAGGATGGTTGTCAAATTAGATATGGAAAATTCCTTTGACCGAGTAAGGCACAATTTCTTTTTGCAGTCATGGAAAAGATTGGATTATCTCCTCCTCTTATTAGATGGATTTGATTTCACATTGGGAGGCCATGGATAGACCCACTTATTAATGGTAGGCATTCTGATTTATTCTAGAATTCGAGGAGTATTCATTAGTAATTCCCTCTCTCTCCCTTCTTATTCATTATAATGGAAGATGCACTAGGAAGGGCACTTCTAAAGGAAAGAGACGAGGGAAACTTGTCCAGTATAATGGTGGTGAGATGAGTTCTTGTTGTCAGTCAAGCTCAATTTGGATATGGCACCATTTTTCTTGGAGGTGCCTCATTAATAAATGCAAGATGTTTCAAGTCCAAGCTGTATGGTTTTTTGTAAGTCTTGGGAGATAAAGTAAATGACGAGAAGTCTAAAATTTATGCCTAGATTATCTCTCTAGCCCTTCTCCAGGGAATATCTTTGGTGTTGGGTTTTGGAGCGTCAAACTGTTGGACCTCTTTCAAATATATTGGCATCCCCATTTACGAAGGACAAGTTAAAGTTGTTGATTGGATGTTAGTATTATCCAAAATAGAAGGGTAGATTAATTCTTGGCATCTTAGATGGTTAGATCCCACAGCCAAAATCACTCTTCTAAGATTTGCTCTTCAATCTCTCCCTTTTTTTCCAGTTCTCTTCTATATTATCTCTTGTTAGTTTTATTAAGTTTTTTGTAGGATATCTTAGGAACTTTTTATGGCAAGGTGGTAAAACAAATACAAGAAAGTTCCATCTTGTTGATTGGGGTATTCTTAATGGGCCAAAGCAGCATCATGGTAGTGTCGGAATTAGGGAATCGCATATGGTGAATGTTTCCATGGGGGGGGGGGATTTTTGTGGAGGTTAGTTTTAGGGGATAATGCTTGGTGGAAGGAGATCCTTTGGAGGAAATATTTAAATACCCCTCGTTTTCAATGCCTATATTCCTTTATTAGAGGGGATGCGTCTTTTACTTCAAGCTCAAAACTTTATCCAATATGATCTCTACTAGATACCGGGGAATGGAAATATATATATATATATATATATATGGAATGACAGTATTTTAGGAATGGAGACTCTTTCGAATAAAAGGGAAATTTCCAAAATAAAAAATTGGATAATCTCACAAGGTATAAATCATCTCTTCAATCTAGCAGTTTGGGATGATTCTGGAAACTAGAGGGGATGGAGAAAAGAAGGGATCCCAAAACCTCTATCCTCTCAGTTTTATGTTATGTTTTCTTTTCTAAATTGCATGGATCCAAGTTCTCGAGATGAGACGAATTCTCGAGGTTGGGAGAATCAAGGTAGGTATTGTTAAAGAAGGATATGCAAAGCTATTGGCTGGCCTCTCTCAACCACCTTGATCAACGTTATGGAATGTAGTCTGGCATTACGATGGCCTACCCAAGGTCAACATGTTCTATTGGGTCCTAGTCCATGGAAAAATCCTAACTGCGAAAAATTTACCAAGACACAACATATTGGGACCATCCAAGTGTGTTCTATGCAAATATCAGGAAAATCAACCCATCATTTCTTTTTCAAGTGCTCTTTTACAAAACAAGTCTAGAATAATCTTCTGTCAGATTTGAAACGACCCCTTTCACTGCCATTGTGTTGGAGTGGGTTCTTTTTGTAGTGGAATCCTAAGTATCCAGGTTCTCTAAAGCAAAAACCATCATTGGCTCGTATATGGGTTGCTCTTCCTAAATTTGTTGCTTGGAAAGTCTGGATCTCTAGAAACAAAGAGATCTTTGAATCAATCCCTTCATCTCCTTTTTGCATGACTCTCTCAGCATGGGCTCTAATGCTTGAAGCTCTTTTGAGTAAGGGTCTCTCTCTCTTAGGATCCTTTGTCTCCTTTGGAACAGGATTTGGTTGTGGATTTTCTTACCTCAGGCTCCCTTGAATTCAAAATCTAGTTTACCCCTCTGTATTTAGAAAAAGGAATTTATATCTCTCGTAGGAGGATTTCTAAACTAGTTGATAAGTCAATCAAGATATTTTTTGTCTTTTGATGGTGTCTAAATTTTTTTATTTGATGTTCAATCCAAAGCGCATAGATTGGGGACCAAGTGGTAGTGGCCTGACTGATCATGAGTGAGCATTAATGAAGGTAGACCTTCCCTCATGGGAGAAGCCTCCCAAAGGTGCGTTATGGAGAGCATTTCTCTTTGGTGTACTGAAATGGCAGTTTTTGTGTGATGTCTTGGAAATTTGGGATTATTTCCAAAGTCATAAATTGGTTTGGCTTTGATATGGTGTGGAGTTTGGTTATGTTGACCTGAGATGTGGAAAAGATGATTGCGGAACATATTCATTCCTGTGTTTGGAAAACGTTTTAGTGAAGCCCTATTGTGGAAAGACGGTGTGGGTGCTTGGAAGTTTCTATTTCATGGTGGATCTGGTAACTCCTTTGAGCTATGGGTTGTTCTTGTCGGTAGTACCAGGGACCAACACTCTCATAAAAAGGGTCAAGGTAAGCTCATCCTTTGTAATAGTTTTAGTGTTATTATCTTGATTGGTGAAGTCGTGGTGGGGGTCTGGGTGACTATGTTGTTATCTTGTTTCTTCTGCTTTATGGGAAACCTTTGTTGTTCTGAAGTTGGATTTGGGGGAAATGGATGGAGATACTAATATGAATCAGGGTGAATTAGTTGCTTTCGAAATTTATGAGCTTGTGGTAGAATTTAGAGATGTTAAAGCAGATATTTGAGATATTCATGCGGCTCTACTGCATTCAAATTCTCATATGAAGGGGGGACAGGTACTTTCATCCATTGGCCAAATTACCACCCATGTTTCAATCCCTGATCATAGATTTGATGAATTCTAATCTGAAGCCCTTGCACGGAGTTCTAAGGTAGAGAAATTATATGCAACTGTCAATGCACAAGTTACAGGCCTTATTGGATGGAAATCAGTCTCGGAATCACAACGAATGTTGGTTCCCGGAGTGTTGAGGAAGCCTCGGTCACCAAGCCAATGAATATTGCTATCGAAATTTCTAACTCTCCTACTTTGCAAGAAGAACTTGGGAATGTGTAGGGGGTTCTCAACTCTCCTATAGTTTTTTGGATTTTATTCTTTGTCAGTAGGGAACTTTGTTAAACTTTACAGTAGCAATAATCCTTTTAATGTATGTATTGCAGTCATGACACTACTTATCATAGAAAGTATGTTTAAATTTTTGCTGATGGAAGAGGAATCGACAAGCTCAAACTAGCATGACACGGGGTCGATACCCGTATACTACCACTATACCCTTAGGTGCACCCATATAGCCCCCAACATAGGGCACGAGCTAGCCAAAGTTTGAACCTGTGATGTCCTAAGGAGTGCCTTAATAGTGCACTCTATCACCACTTGATCTACACCCCTAAGAACAATTAACAATAAAATATAAATACTAATCAAATATAAAAATAAAATAAGAAATTTTGATTAAATTAACATAAACCACCTAATACATTTTTAAAATTAAACTCTTTGATACAAACATTTATTAGAGTATTATATAATATACCATATTCTAATCATGTCCCATTTTTTAATAACTTATTTTTTATTAAAAGAATAATTATTATTCCCTGCCTTGGTATATATACTTTCTGTTGGAAAGTCAAACTGCATTGACTAGCATTATTTGTTTTTTCAAACATAAATTTTTGCAATGTTTTATAATGTTTTGCAAAATTCTTATATTAAACATAATATTTTGAAAATTAAAATAAATTTATGAATTTCTTAAATAAAATATTCTGATTTTGTTATTGCTTTAAAACATTTCTAATGGGACATAAATCCCTTCAAGGGTGCTTTTTTTTTTCCTCGAAAAAAAGCGTAATTTCATTTCAGCAGTGGTGAAAAAATTACATTCTGAATATGCGTAGAAGCATACGGTTTTCCAATTAAGGATCCAAAAACAGTTCACAAAAATAAATTATTTCAGTACATCCATCCAGTCTATTCATTGCCACAAGACCATGACTGTATAGTCCAATAAGAGACTAACCACAATAGAAAGTTACAAAGATAAAAAAAAAAAAACTAGAAAGAAAAAGATATCGGATGGCTCCCCGAGCCTCTTGAAAGTGTCCACAGTAATAACATTACAGCTTTGTAATAAAACCAAAAATAACCTCACATCCAACAAAGGTAGCAAGATACAGTTCCATAGTCTCTCAGTAAAAAACTTGTCCATTTATGATTGATCCTGTTCCATTCCATGCCCATGTAATAACATTCCATCCATGAAGGGTCTATGATAGTACTCATAGAGGGTTCCATTTCTGTATTCCTTCACTTTCCACACCCCCACTGCCATGTCCCTGCCAATCTTAGAAGCTGCGTCCGCCTCCTTGTTGTTCTCCCTAAAAACATGTCTGCAAGAAAAATGTAAAAAGGAAAGTTTCAGTTGCAGAATGTCCTGTAGTATGTTTTCAAGTCTAAGATCCCTGCATTGCTGAGTGCCACTAGTCCAATTTGTGACATTCATAGAATCACCATACACATTTATCTGTTGACAGCCCTTTTCCTTTGCAAAGATGAGAAGAAGTTTTAGGCTCATGAATTCAGCATAATTATTCCCACCCTCCCCCAGTCCCCAGAAAAGGTGGTATGAGTGGTTTATAGAAAGATGTAGTATAGCCCCACCCCCGCAGTTTAATCCCAAAGCAGATCCATCATAAAAACCCCAAGGCATAGACTCGTCAATGTCCAGCGCAAGAACCTCTCTTTGTTTTGCCACTTTGATGTGATGTGGGAAAGCCTCTCGGTATCCACATATCTGTACAGCAGTAACCACCGGAGTACATTGTTTTTCATTGGATACATACCATTCCGGGCCATCCAGATGCCCCACACCACCAATAAGGGAAGATTCATGAAGGTTTTTCCAATAGGGTCCAAAACCCACTGTGTCCAGGCCGACAGCACCGAAACCCCTGCCCAATCAAAAAAGGAATTATAAATTTTGGAGCATTCCGCCCAAACTTGCACCGTAAATGGACATTGGAGGAGTAAGTGACAACAGGTTTCCACGCTGGCTTTGCATAAAATGCACCAGCCCGGCCCAATCCTGTTTTTCCTCTGTAAAAAGTCCCAGGTGGGTATAGTGTTTTCGAGGACATTCCACATAAAAAGGCGATGTTTCAATGGACAGTTTATCTTCCAGATTTTTTTCCACCACCCAACCAACTCACGTGGATTCATGAAATGACTCAGGCTGATGTATCCATCCTTGGGTGTGTACAATCCATTTGGGGCACCTTCCCATACCAAACAGTCATCCCTGTCCCGGATATGAATATGTGATCGTGTAAGAGCACCAAAATAAGACCTCAGTTCCACCCGTTTAGCCACAGATAGTGCCAATGTTTCAACATCAACCCATGACTGATTCCACGGGTGTATCCTATCCGGAACAACCAATTGAGATAAAAATGTTATACCCAAATCCCGTAGAGAAATGATCAAATCACCTGATAAGATGTGACGACCAGCGCTCCCAAACCAAGGATCCTCCCCAACACAAAGAGCCTGTCCATTTCCAACATTCCAAGCAAGCAGATCTCCTACCACCGAGAAAGAATTGATGACAGCTTTCCAAATTACAGAGCATCCAACATGTGACTTATCCACCGACCGCACCCATTCCAAAATTGATACAGGGGCAATATACTTCCGAAAGACAACTTTAGTCCACAGGCTCTCAGATTTTAATAGTCTCCACACCCCTTTTGCTGCCAAAGCCTTTGCGAAAAGATGTATATTTTTAAGACCCCATCCCCCTAAAGCTTTTGGAATGGCGATCTTCTGCCAACGAACCCATGGGGAAACATAGTCTCCTTTACCGCTCCATATGAAACGAAAGCATAATTTGCGAGCTTTCTCCAGCGTTCCTTTTGGAATCCATGAGAGGGACATCCAATAAACCGGAATGGCCTCCAATACTGATTTCACCAGAACCAGGCTTCCTGCCCGCGATAACCACCTGTGACTCCAAACCTTCAACCGCTTGTGAATTTTTTCAATAAGCCATTGCCAATCCTGTTTTGTATAGGCATTTGGTTTTAAATGAAACCCAAGGTAACAGAAGCCATCTTCAAGCTGTAGGAAGGTATATGGGAAGATCCTACGTATAGCCACAATCTCACATTCCCTGAGCAAGTGAGTCGATAGAGTGGACTTCCGCTCATTGATCTCCATACCCGTAGCATTAGAGAACAGTTGAAAAATGTCCTGTAGGGTTTCCATGTCCTTTGCCGGACCAGTGCAAAAGATGAGGATATCATCCACGAACAGCAGATGAGAGATAAAAAATTCAGGAGCCACTTGGATACCATGGAGAGTGCCATCCCTACAAGCTTTTTTCAGTGCTTTACTAAGCCCCTCAGCAACCAGCAGGAAAAGTAAAGGGGATAGTGGGAATCCCTGACGAAGGCCTCTTTCAGACCGGAAAAAAGGAGAGGCAGCACCATTAATGAGCACCGTGAAGGATACCGTAGAGATACAACTCATAATCCACCTGATAAAATCCACAGCAAAACCCAAATGAGTGAGGAGTAAATGAATATACAACCAACTCACCTTATCATATGCTTTTGACAAATCAATCTTGATAATGGCTCCTTTGATTTTTCAAGCTTTCATACTATGGATGCCCTCCTGTGCTACACCAATGGCCTCATGTATTTGTCGTCCTTCCATAAACCCAAACTGTTCCTCCGAAATATGTTTGGACAGAATACCCTTAAGCCGCCTAGCGATGATCTTTGACACCACCTTATATACACAAGTGCACAAAGAGATGGGTCTGAAGTCACTGAAAGAAGAGGAGTTGTCAGTTTTAGGTATAAGGGCAATAAAGGTGGAGTTCATGGCAGCTGGAATTCTCCCCGATCTACAAGTGTCATCGACCATCTGCAACAGGTCATTTCCAATAAGATCAAAGAGTGCCAGAATAAATTCCACCGTCCATCCATCCAGTCCCAGGCTTTTGTCTTTTTGGAAGCTCTGTAAAATGCCCTTCAATTCTTCTTTAGTGACAACAGCCATCGGGATGTGATTGTCTTCCTCTTCCACAAACCGAGGAAAAAATTGAGCCATCCTGACCACCTCCAAAATGTTAGCCTGTGCAGGGGCTTTGAAGAGTGTTTTGAAATGATTTACCCCAACCCCAGCCATACTATCAAAAGACGTCTGGGTATTCCCCAAAGAGTCTTCCAAACTCCATATGGTATTTGTCGCCTTCCTTCCCTTTGCATATGCATGGAAAAATTTTGTGTTCTCATCTCCAGCCGATAGCCATATAGCCCTGCTCTTTAAACGCCAAGTTTCCTCTTTTTCCAATAAAAGCTTATTTCTTCTACCCTCCAGTGAAACCAAATGGACTTTCTCATCCGGTGTTCCCAGACCCCCAAATCCAGAATCATAAATGGACTGCAGCTCCAGTTCAATAGTCTTTAATTCTCTATCATCTCTATGATTCTTTTCATAAGCCCAAGCCTTCACCGGCCCTTTAATCCTTTTGATATTGTCTGAGAACTGTTGAGAGGCAGAGAGGCCCACCCTAGGGTTGAAAGGTACCCAAAGGGATCCAATAAGGTCATTAAAGGTCTCATCATTTAACCAAATCTTATTAAACTTAAGAGGCCCAGCTGGTTTCAATGGACCATCCCGCATCTCCATGAAAATAGGGAAGTGATCAGAAGAGCCCCCCGAGCCAACCCACTGCCTCAGTAGATAGTTCCTATCTACAAAAAGATCAGACACTAGAAATCGATCCAAACGTTTTTCAACTCTGTAATCTCCAGTTCTGTTATTTCTCCAGGTAGGTTTAAGGAGGGTTGGCTCGATATCAAGCAGATTTCGGGTGACCAACTGGTGTGTGAAGAAGTCAGTCAGAGGGTCTGGCCGAGCTCTGTTGCCCCATACTTCTGCCGGCCCAAGAGAGAAATTCAGATCCCCTCCGAGTAAAAGGTTCCCTTCTTGTAACAAGGGGTGAGAGAAAAAGGAGTCCCAGAAGGGAACTCGGTTCAAATATGGTCGGTATATATTAACCACCGTGAAAGTATCACTAAAGTCCAGAGACGAGCAGTTCATCCCCAAAGCCCCTTCCATTCCCCAAAGATTATGACACTGCACTGAACGGGTATTCCAGCCAATAGCCTGACCACCAGACCGGCCCCGAGCATCCAAGGTGGCAAAATACCAGCCACCAAACCAACATTCGAGTAAAGATTTTATAGTCTCACCAACACCCATAGTTTCCTGAAGCAGAATGATATCCGGGTGTTCAATAGATACCACTCTGCGAAGTGCTGATCTTTTATGGGGACCAGCAAGACCCCTGCAGTTAAAAGACATCACCTTCATCAACGACCCCGCTTCTGGGCTCGCATCGCTCTAAGCGCCCGATCAATAGTCACTTGCTTGCCTTCCATGAGGTCCATCTTGGCCTTGGATTGTGCCAGTGAGAGATGGGATTTTCTGCCCCGACCCTTACCAGATTTTCCAGTTTTGTTTACCCCAGCACCCAACCCACCCGGGGAGATTTTCGAAAGGGAACGCAGGAAATATCCAAAGTCTGATGAGGTGGTAGGGGAGGAGGAGGAGAGGACTTCAGTAGGCCCAGGATCAACCTCAGGGGGGTGGTCAAGCAGCATCACCCCAGGGTATGGCAAAGTAGATGAGCAAGAAGGGAGGTCAGGGTCTAAACAGGTAGGATTTTCCAACTCCATTGCCGAAGAGATATTCAACTTTTTCAAAAGCCTCTATCCAGTCTGCATTTTCGAAAGACAAATTCTTTAAAACAAAATGAAAGGAAAGAGGTTTAATGGAATGAGTTATACCCACGGACAATGACCCAGGTTCCGTGATAGCTGCCGGATGAGTGGGTTCAATAGTTGTAGTTCCAGTTAACGATTCCCCAGTATGTGGCGCCTCCAATCCCATCTCCTGTTGAAAGTCATCAGCCCCGGCCACAAGTGCACCTGAAACCGGTAGAGCAGTACTAGTGGAACGAGTGTCCACCATGTCCCGATGAGAAGCATGTCCCTCATCCTCGGCCAAAACAACATTTTGAGGGTTTTCAGCCACAGGGTTATCCGAGGGAGGAGTAACTTCCATCGCAATTGAGGCTTTATGCGAACCATCATTTTTCCTTCGAAAAGAAAGCTTACATTCAGCGACCGGATGACCATAAGCATGGCAACGCCGGCATCTGAAAGGAACATTCTCATAGTCCAATTTCTGCACATAAACATAGGGTCCCCAACTGAGGGTAACATCCGGTACGAGCCCATCTCTGATATTCAAATTGACCAGGATACGGGCAACCTTCCTCTGGCGGGTATGAAGAAAGCTATAGTCACCATCTAAATATGTACCAATCATGTTTCCAATCCCCCTGAAATGTCGCTTCGACTAGTAGTGAAGGGGTAAACCAGGGAGCCGAACCCACAGTGGAACAATATCCAGTCGTTCCCGACTAGCATCAAACATCGGGTGCCACGGTTTTATCATTACCGGGCAGTGATCCCAAATCCAGTTTGAATTCAGAACCCATCTGGTATGTTCCTCCTCATGGAAATTGAAACCAAACCAGTTGCGTGTAAGCTCCACTACTTTCGGAGTATAGCCCAAAAAACCAGCCCAGTGTTCCCCCACCCAGGCTTCAATGGTGCAGAGAGAGAAAGATCTGCCCAAGGCTTTGCCAACCAAAGTGATACTGGTCATCTTGACCAATTGATTCCACTCGATATCTTCCCCCAGTGCGTAATTGTATTTTGTCCTGCTAAGTTTCAACCAACGCTTCTTCCCCCGTTTCCCCTGTTGAGTATTATCCCCCGAAGAATGTCCTCCCCATTCATCCGAGCTAGTGCCAGAGCCCACACAGGGACTGGCAAACCCACGGTGTTCATGAAGTTCCAGGTGCCCCGACCTCGTGCCTACCCCACCCTCCGCAGCGCATAAAACAGGAAGAGGGGCCGATGAAGGATAAACCCCGCCAACAGTTCCCTGGTAACCGTCAGAAACAGGGATAGAACCCTTATTTCCGCCCGCCGAGCCCTCCAAAGCAGTTAAGACCTGTTCCGATGTCCAAAGAGACCCCGCATCCTTTAATGGAGATATAGGTGGGATACTGGGTAAGGGCGCAGAAATCGGTCCCGAGCCAGGAGAAATATCAAGAAAACCGGATGGTGAGAAACCAAGAGCAGCGTTGTTTTCCACAGCAGATGAAACCTCCACCACACCTACACCGGGATAAACCCCAACCTGCCACCCGACGCCCGGCTGTTGAGTCCATATAGGCGCTCATGAGATGGGTCATAGGAATAATCCAATCGGTCGTCATAGGTAGCCATAGTAAGGCAAGCAAACCACCATACCATAGTAACCCTGGTAAAAAGGTAAACAACCTAGGGTAAAACGCATACAGGGTTTGTGCATACAAACCGAAAACGGGGTTCAATAAAACTCGCCACAAACCGTGCAAAGCAGTCGTTAACCCGCGTCTCTGACAGCCACAGACCGCCCTACGCTCAGCCCATGTTCCTAGGGATCCGCCATTGTCCAGGAAACCATACCTCCGTCGCTGTAAACGCCATCCATAGCAATCAGGGTCCTGAAGACAAAAATCGTCATGATGTTCTCGAGCTGCACGTTATGATGGAGATGGTGCAGATATGAAGTGGAGAACTAGGGTTCCATTTGAATCTGTCGAACAGACTGTGAGTAAATTCAATTTACATTACAACTAATATATCATAGAAGCACTAACTTACACCCGTCCATATATAGTTTGGTTATTATTCACAGAATGCAAAGGTAACTGAGAAATTACATTCATAAACTCTTGTATCTTTGTCAACATCATTTATTTCATCACATAAAATCATTAAATCGATCACAGCATAATTACCACATCATATATATCACATTTCATCTAGGACGATTATTAAACATACACTGTCATTATGAAATAAAAGAATCTCATGATAACTACAACATAGTAACCACATAAACCTAATAACATCATGAAGATGGTAACATCATAACATCATAATCGTAGTATCAGCATGGGCATAGTAACATCCTAAACATAGTAGCAACATATCATCACGTCTAACATGCCGAAAATATAGTTCACTCTATCTAGTTGAGTCCAACAGATAATAAGCAAATAAAGTGAAAGGTGCCTAACTCATAAACACGCCTAGTCAAAATATGGGGCGTTACAGCGACTGATGTCCATGCAAAAAAACCAGGTGGTTCCTTTGTTTAGATTTCATTTAAACTTTATGATCCCGACTTTATGCTGAATATTTGATGCACTTTATTATGCCTTAGGCGTTCGACAATGGACTTTACTACTATATATTAAGCATTATTTTAGTTCTATTAATAAATAGATTAAATTCCATTAACAAATAACTAATTTTTGTTTTGTACCAGTATTTTAATCGACTCGTTTTGAATTGAGTAATAAGTAAAAAATAACAAACAATACAAGTTTCATTCCCTGCCACTACCTAATTGGATGGAAGGAGGAAATAAAAAAAAGCTAAAAAACAAAAAAGAACACTATGTAAACCAGGCTTACTATGCTAACTAATAACCATGTAACATGTAAAGGATTAATATGCAGACAACGCATTATTAAAATTACCGCAACAACAATGCATAACACACCGGCAAGCAGACTACGGAGATTCACCTACAACTGTCACACATGCACATCTATAATCTGTGCACATTCAATACTCAAGACAAAAGTGCAAATATAAATGTATAAAGTTTCCATGCGAAACACATTTGTCATCTGTCATTTGCATGGCAAGAACGTGGCCTAAAACTGAAAACTATCTTTCTGGTTCTCACCACTCAAGTGCTGTGCTAGACGGGAGATTGACTAGTTCCCATTCCCTCCATCCTCTACGGCATAACTTGCAGGGCAACAATGGGTCCAAAGAACATTGCAAATGCTTATGAGGAAGTTCAGAAGCAACACCTACTGTATTTACACGATAGCTACTTTACCTTTATCTAGCCCCAGGCGTGGATTCATCAATTGATCTTGTGGATTCAGGCGCGTGGGTGTTCAGCTGATTCAGGGAGCTTTGGTTCCGATGTCCCTAGATCATTGGAAATACAACGACATAATCAAACTTCTGCTAAATAGAAAATCAAAACCAGAATGAATAATACATATGTATTATTGTGCATATCCTTTGACACAATAAACTATTATTGTTCACTATGATCTGCAGCCTGTAGAAGTCCAAAGCAATTGTAATAAGCAATTCTGGCATGGTGTTTGGAGGTGGCTTCTTGTTTAGAGGTGGGAGGTAGAATGCAATTAAACAACATACAACATAATCAGAATCCAAGAACAATATGAACAAATTTGAAGGGTAATCTGCCTTATTTTAACCATAGCAGTAGCAACAACAACAATGGATAGCTTCAACTAGGTTTGTGCTTTGCACCCTTTTTAACTTTGCTTTGCCTTTTCATGCTTCTAGTTATAATCATCAAGTTTTCAATATGTTGTACATAGAATTAGCATTTTCATGCTTCTAGTTATAATCATCAGGTTTTCAATACGTTGTACATAGAGTTAGCATCCGGTACCCTTTAGAAGGTTTAAGGCTACTATTGCATTGGCTCCAAAATGCATTATCCACTGCAACTTGCGTTGGGTATTGTTGGTAAGCAACAAATTTCGATCTCTACCATGCAATGCAATGCAATCAATGTATAATATCTGATGGCTGATTACTCAACTTAACCTACATTCTGCTTGCATTTTTCCAGGAAATGGGACTTCCCTTGCGTTGTTTTTGTCACCTTTGTGAGTAGCTTCGAAAGCTTTAAGTTGGATTATGAATTAGTTGACTAAACTAGATCTTTTGATTGAATAATGATAACAAATTACGTAACTGAAGTGCTTTGTTGTTTCGTTTTCTTTTAAGATTGTGACTTTCAACTACACAGGCCAACATTCTGGAGCATTTACAAGCTTAGATCCACTCAAGAGTTCTTCGAACTTCCGTATGTCTGCACTCTGTTCAACTGTGATCTCTGGTTAATCTATGGGACTCCTTTCGTTAAACCCAACAGTGCTCTCATCCTCACAATTAATGGGGTTGGCTTTATTATGGAGTTCTTCTACCTCACCTGCTACTTGGCATTTGCTCCCAAAAAGAAGAAGGTATGTTTGTAAACAAGCATTGATTTTGGTTTATTTTAAACTAATCTATTTTCAATTATTGGAATGTATATCATATTTTCACATTTCTAGGGTATGTAAAGGTATCAAATTTATTGGGATGTATACTAGCATACTGGCAAGCATGCAGGTTGTGCCCAGAGTAGCAGAATGCTTTATAGCACTGTCGATATGAGATATCAAACACTTTTTTAGAAGATAGATACAGACAAGCTTGATTGAGCCCATCGTTGAGAAATGCCGAGATTTACAACACTTCCTTCGCGCGTGAGTGTTTCTCAGACTGTTCTTGCAATGCTTAAAAAAATAGGAAGAAACACACAAAAAGTAACATAGTATATTGTATTTTACTATATTTATAAAAGAAAAACATTCTCATAAATTGTGTGTCTTTGCATGATATTCTAGCGATGTCCAAATGCAGAATATTATGCTGGAAGGCGCTGATAAAGAGTTGGTGGAAAGGTTATAATTTTTTTTGCTAGCACACAAAAAGATAAAAAAAGAAGCGGTTTCTCCGCCTTACTCCTAGAGTGGAAGAGCATAAGAATTACTGAGCATAAGAGTTACAGATGCAGATGCATATGCAATTTTTTTTCAATTTATAATATTTATACTAACTCCTTTGAAAAACTTGTAATTGTAATTCTGAGCAGCAGGTTACCTGAGTTGAACCTTCCTTTCACCCTCAACACAAAAGCTCTGGAAATATGGTAATAGTATCTGGAAATATGGTAATAGAAAATAACCTTCCTTTCACTGTCAGCACAGAAGCTCCGGAAATATGGTAACAAAAAATATAGAAGCAATATCCAGGCATATCCAGCCGGTGAACAATTACTGTGAACTTGGTAAATTTCATTCCCGTGATTTGTTTCTCTATTTTCATTCCATATTAAGAACGAACCTTTCAAGAGGCATCTATCCATGTTGAGCTGATCCATATCATTGATGCTAGGGTTCCAGGTCACAGGTAACAGTAAAGGTTGTAACTGTTGGCACTAAACGCAGTGAGTTGATGGTGGCAGTGAAGATCACGTGAACATGCAGCCCTTGGAAGAATTCCACAAAGAAAATGCAGCCGTGTGAAGAAATCCAATCCACAGAGACATCGATGTGACAACTGTACTGAGTGCACTAAAAGCCCGTTGTCGGGTTGCATCCGTCACATTGCCTTGGCATTTATACACAACTTCATTCTCAATACCTACGCCGCCACTGCGGTAATAACGCTTCAAAGTATAAGCCAATCAACTTCCACAAAACTTTGAGTTTTATATTAACATATAAAAAAATGTTTGAAACTTTGGTTAAAATGCATTTTGTGGGTTCGGTCAGCATTAACTAATACACAGTCAACACTGATCGAATACAAGAGTTACTCTGCCTTAGCAGGGACTAATAAGATGACCATGACCATAACAGTAACACACCACCCTAAAATGATACCACTTGATTATCTCTATCCACCATGTGTTGTACACACTCATCCTTGGCATTCCATAATCCACTATATCTAGGATATTAAAAATGCATATATATATATATATATGAGTTGATTAAATGTTTTATATTTTGGACTTTTCGGTCATTCGTTATCATAAATTAGACAATTCTAACAATATATTTATACACTTCCAACCGTTCCACCGCTAAAAAAAATGTCAAAAACTAGAACGTTTGTCCTACACCCAGTCTCTCTTTTTAATTTTATTTTCTTTTTTTTCCAGCAGAAAAAAATCGTACTATTGTTATTCCATAGAATCAAATAGTACAATGATAGTAAGATTATCCAAAGTCATGATATCCAATCCATATACTGTATTCAAGATATCATCCAGCAGATATGACAAATATAATCGCCCGGCCTAAAATATTTACAACCAAAAATAGAGCTCCATGTCAAAATTCTAATTACAAAATAACTTAAAAGAAGTCTAATTGACCCCTGTCATTCAGACAGGCATCCAACCATTCCTCCCATAAGAGGATCCCAACAGGACCAGCAAAAGCATCTTTCGATAACATATCAGTCTGTTTGTTGTGTTCCCTATAAATGTGTTCAAAAGTGATCTGACTCATTCTTGATATTTCCTGCCGAGCACGCTGGCACCAATAATTTAGATCAATAACATTAATTCTGTATTCCTGCAATGCCCACATAATAGTCACCCGAGAGTCTCCAAAGACTCTGAGATTTACCAATCCAAAAATATTTGCTGCCTTAAGCCCCATCCATAGCGCCATCACCTCAGCTTTCATATTAGTTCCTCTCCCACCATTGAGACGGAGCGAATAGTAATGGTTCTCATTTAAATAGATTACCCCACCTACTGCACACAATCCATCCTGTGCAGCCCCATCGAAGAACAATAAAGGTTGAGAGACCACAAAAGAAAAAGATGAATTCCTAATATAATGATTACCAGATTCCTCTTCAGGAAAATTCTGTAGCATCATGCAAACAGTACTAGCACATTGCATAGGATTAGCTTTCTTATCATGAAAAATAACTTCATTCCTTTCATACCAAATAATCCAAGATATAAATATAGGGAGAAATAAAGGCTTTTTATTCCCTCTTATCCAGTTGTGCAGTCCTTCTCCAAAATCCTTATCATCCCAAACAGCCTGCATATTTTGCTCTTTACAGCAAAGTTTCCATACAGATTGCAAAAAAGAGCAACTCATCATTAAGTGTTCTGCAGTTTCAGGTCCTAACCGACATAAGCAACACCAGCCAGGCCCCGTCCACCCACGCTTGATTAAATTATCCCATATTTTAAGACTACCATTTAATACATGCCAGAGAAAACATTTAACTTTCAAAGGAATAGACCACTTCCAGATCAACGAAAACCACCATTGACACGGATAAATACATTGAGACTGTATAATCCTTTTATAAGCTGAACTTGCTGTTACACTCCCGTCTTTAGAATTGCCAGCCCAGAATAATTTATCATTTGATCCTGTAATCAAAATGCCAGCTGCTTTGATAGCCTGAATATAGCTTTTCCACTCCAAAACCTGTTCCCGATTCATCCACGGAAAAGATTCCAGCCATCCATTGCCAGAAATATTAGAATGATTTTTATCATAAATATCATTTAAAGTATACAAACCCAGATTATTTAAACTTGATATCAGATTATCAGATAATCTGTAGTTTTCCACTAAACCAAGCACAGGATCTAATCCGATAAGACAGCTACATCCATTACCTACCCTCCAGCAGATATCACTTGCAATCCAGTCGTATACTTTAAGAAATCCTCGCCAAATCGGAGACATCAATTCAGAGATCACCTTAGGTTTCCTCAGCCAACTGATGAAATCAGGTTTTATATATTTGAAATGAAGCACTTGCGACCAGAGAGAGTTACAAAAAAGACCTCGCCACATACTCTTGAGTCTCAGAGCTTTGCTGAAAGCATAGATATCAATAATACCCCAACCACCAAATTTCACCGGCTTAGCCAAAACATTCCATTTCACCATCACCAATTTGGAACCTAATCTAGAACCAGACCAAAGAAAGTTGAACATAATCCTCCTAATCTTATTGATAATAGAACCCGGGATAACAAGAAGAGATAACCAGTAAACTGGAATACTTGATAAAACAGCTTTGACTAATACAAGTCTGCCACCCGTAGAGAGTAACCGAAAAGCCCAATGATCAATTCTCTGTTCAAATTTCTTAATTAACCAACGCCAATCTTCAGCCTTATATGAATTAGGCTTTAAAATAAAACCTAAATACTTCATACCATTAATCATATCTTTACAGGAAAAAGGAAAAATGGCTTCGATTTCACTTCTCCTTCCAGGATCCACCAAATGATGATAAAAGCAAGACTTAGAAATGCTGATTTTCATACCTGATACCTTACAGAAAAAGTTGATGATATTTGAGAACACCTTCCATTCTTTGACCGAATCAATACCAGCTAGTAAAACATCATCAACAAAGATGAGATGTGACAAGAAGCAATCAATCCCCACCTTAATTCCTCTTATCAATCCCATCTCTTTAGCTTGCTTGATCAGACGACTGAAACCATCAATAATAAGGATAAATAGCAACGGAGACAGTGGGCAACCCTGCCGAATACCTCGGCTGCATTGGACAAAGGAGGTGGGATTCCCATTGACCAGAACAACAATACTGGGTGTTGTAACACAAGCCATAATCCATTTAATCACTAAAGGAGGGGTACCAATTTGGATCAAAACCAATCTGAGAAAAGACCAGTTGACACGATCATATGCTTTTTCTAAATCCATCTTCAATATCAATGCCTTCATCTTCTTAGACTTGATAGTATGAAGTAATTCCTGAGTAAGCCCAATAGAGTCATGAATCTGCCTGCCCTTAATAAAAGCAAATTGCTCAGGAGTAATAATATCCGACAGAATAACCTTTAATCTTTGTGCAATAACTTTGGAAACAAGCTTATAGATAAGATTGCACAGCGCTATCGGTCTGTATTCACCAAATGAAATAGGTTTATTACTCTTAGGAATCAAGGTAAGGAAAGTAGCATTTAGGGCACCAGATATGAAGCCATTAATCCTAGTGAATTCCACAAGCTTCAGAATATCCTTCCCCAAAAGATCAAAGAAGTGCAAATAAAATTCCACCGGCCACCCATCAGGACCAGGACTTTTGTCCTTGGCAAAAAGCTTTAATGTATTCTCAATCTCTTCTAACGAAACTTCCATGCCCAACCCTTCGGCTACATCACCATCAATGCATTTCGGATAAAGCTGAGCTATTGTAATTTGATCTAATAGATCACCATCACCTTCTTCCTTGTAATTATTACAAAAATACCTATGAGCCTCTGCACTCAAAGCCTCCAATCCCTTCACAGAGTTTCCATTAATATCATTAATATCCCAGATATATTTGAAATTCCTCCTAGCAGAGGCATAAGCATGAAAAAACTTTGTGTTCTTGTCCCCCTGCCCAATCCACACTGCTCTGCTCTTTAACCTCCACTCCTTTTCCTCCATTAAAAGAATCTCCTCCTTTTTTTTCTCATAATCCTTTAATATGACAAAATCATCCATATTCAGAGAGCCGTCAAAATTTTTTATACAAGCATTCTGTATAAAAGATTCCAACCTATTCAGTTCAGCAGCATCGGCCTTCTTTCTTTCCTTAATCCAGCAGTTAACAACCACCTTAAGTTTCTTCATTTTCAGACAAAAAAAATCAACCGGGTTCAAATTCTCCACATCCGAATTTATCCAAAAATCTTTCACCATTCCACAAAAATCCTTATCCAATAGCCAAGAGCTATTAAATTTAAACGGATAAACAAAACTTTGGCCATAATCTTCAAACTAAAAAACAATCGGCCAATGGTCTGAAAATTTAACTTCATGCACCCAGGATCTGGAATTTTTGAAAACATCAAAAAAAGATGATTTAACCAAAAAACGATCCAGTCTTTTATGCACACCAGCATCCCCCTGTCTCCCATTAGTCCATGTAGGAATTAATTTGGCAGGAGTCACATCCACCAAGTCATACCGGCTGAAGTAATCCAGAAAGTACTCCGCCAATGGATCAAGTCTAGCACCCGAACCCCAAATCTCGGATGCAGAAGAAGAAAAATTCAAATCACCACCAATCACCAGATTGTTCAACCCAAGAATCCCAGAGGCAGCCAATGCATCCCAGAAATTCCGTCGCCCATCATAAGGCGCATAACAGTTGAGAATATGGATCTGTGTATTCAATCCGATACAGAATCCATTCAACAATAATCCCCAGGGAGTGGCAAAGGCCTTAAAATTATACAAAGCAGGGTTCCATGCAACAGCCAAACCACCAGAGAGACCGTTCGAACAAACAGCAGCAACCTCCCAGCTAGGCAAGCGATCACTTAACCACTTGATAGCCACCGAACTAACACATATAGTCTCTTGCAATAAAACAATACCAGGACAAATAGCAGTGAATAATTTGGAGAAGGCCTTTGCCCTGGCAACCTTCCCCAAACCACGGATGTTCAATGAAAGAACAGACATTAAGAACCGGCTTCACAGGGCATCTTCGCTCTAAGGCCCAAATCATCAGTAGATAAATTCACATCAGATAACATCATACCCACATCACTCGTAGAATGTGATACAAAATCCTCAGATTCACAGGTCCCCCCCTTCTTCTTCTTAACCTTACGGATAGTAACATTTTGATACTTAACATCATGTACAGGCCGGGCATCCGAACCAACAGAAGGGTTTTTTGAATAAGAGGTTAACGGTGTTAAGGACTTAAGAATCCCACTAACCATAAGGCCACATTCACCAATATCCCCAGGCTCAACAGGATGACACACATTAGGGTCCGGAGCCCCAGTATGCTTTAATACAACGATTACTAATAAATAATAATTACTAATAAATAATAATAAATTGACAGCTAGCTCCTACTCTCACCCAAATGTCACACTATAAAGCAACGTATCTCACAACCCTGCCTTAGCCCTAACCCTAATTACTTAATCCCAACACTGCTTCTGCGTCCTTCATTAAGCAGTGCTCTGGTATGCTCTTCGTACTGAAAATGGCGGATATGCACACAAACTTCTTCGCTTTGACAATGGCGGATACACACAGGATATTTTTCGCTTTGACAATGGCGGATATGCACAACCCATGGATATCCACGGCTAAAAAATTTCAGTTCCAGGTACTACTAAACTGGTTTTATGAAGAGTTCTTTTTATCTATCAGCACCGATTTTCTGTCCAGGTTTTAGAATCGTTTTCATACTATACTGTTGCACTTTTTTATTGCTCTTGACCTCTGATGGGTACCCTTTCCATTATTAGCGTCATCCACAAACTTTGAATGACTGATTGGGGATACTCGGCCCACTGACCCAGTGTTTCTAAAGCCCTCCAGCTAGCTTTGCAAAGTCATCAGGGTCTTTTATGTAGGGTAAACACCCAAAACATTAGAAATCAAAGGTTTTTCCTTAAGCCTGGACAAGGGTTCATCGATCCGCGTCGGATCATTAAAGATCCAATGCACCTGTGCTGATTCTCGAAACAACCAAGACCTGCATGTGGCTGGCCATTGGTCCTTATCAATTTCTGCTTAAAGAAAATCCATTAGCTCTTCCCTGTTTTCAGCCCCAAGGAGAAATTCCCTGACCGATATGGGCAAATCCATCACAGCTCGTCTGCTCTTCTCCGCTACAGCGCAGCTCCTCTAAGCTACCAATCCAACTAGTATTAAGTATTTTTTCCCTCTAAGCTAAGGGTTCATCGATCCGCGTCGGATCATTAAAGATCCGATGCAGCTATGCTGATTCTCGAAACAACCAAGACCTGCATGGGGTTGGCCAAGGGTCCTTAGCAGTTTCTGCTTAAAGAAAATCCATCAGCTCTTCCCTGTTTTCAGCCCCAAGGAGAAGTTCCCTGACCGATATGGGCAAATCCATCACAGCTCGTCTTTTCTTCTCCGCTACAGCGCAGCTCCTCTAAGTTACCAATCCAACTAGTATTAAGTATTTTTTCCCACTGAGCTACCAACCCAACATTGTATTTAGTATTTTTTCCTTGAAAAAAACGTAATTTTATTTCGATGGAGAAAGAAATTACATCTTGCATGTACTCTTCGCATTTATATATTTTCTTGATATCAGTTTCCCTAGAAGGAGCAGCTGTCGTTTACATTCATCATTTTCTTCTGAAATAAAATTAGTGCCGTTGTTCCGCTGAAATAATTTTCATAATTTCATTAAAAAGAGTGAAATTACATATACCGGATGCTGATCAGCATTCAAGCAGCCTCCTTTAGGGCAAAAACTGAAAAAAGAGACATTTAGATGTCCACTGTATCCTTCGTTACATAAGCAATATTTGTCCAAGTTATGTATATCAGATGCCGATGAGCATTCAAGCAGCTTTCTTTAGGGCAACAAAGAGACATTTAGATGCCCACTTTATACTTTATTACATAAACTTGAGCAATATTTTTCCAGCATGACAAATACATATAACAGATGCCACATACTTTTTCAGCGCCAGGAGCCTTTTTCATTCAAAAAGTAAGAACAGAGACAGTCCCTCTAGTTTTATTTATAGAGTGTCTTATACACAAAATTCTTAGGTGTCTTCAGTCATTATCAGCTATACAAGAAAATCATTGTATCATTGTAACTGCTTCATACGAAATTCAGGTGTTCATATTCTGTGCTGCACACATTTCGAGTCTCCTTAATCCACCATTCACCTTGAGCCAGCTTTATTCCCTCCTTTGACAGAGAATCTGCCAATTGATTCCTTTCTCGATAGAGATGATTGTATGATTGGATGGGATTAGTGTAGAGGCAGTCTGTATACCCCAGATTTCTTCAAACAATGGTTGTAAAGTGAAATTTGTTAAAACAAATTCCCCTTAATTCATTTGATTACTAACAGGAAGCCCCAAATATCTGAGCTTTGGTAATTCATGCTCAGCTGTAAGTGTAAGTGTTAACTTCAGTGCCATCATCTCCACTAGATTGTTTGTGCCATTTTTTAATCCTGCTTTGATACTTATAGAATGAGTATTGGAAAGATATATAATAACCCCTGCTGAGGCCCCATCAACAAACCCCAAACCCCAAACCCCTGATCTATTGATCTCATCTTCACGAATCTGTATTTGAGGCTTGGGAGCTTCTATTTGTTTATAGGCTGCTAAGATGTTTAAGCGTTGGATTGCACGTTGGATTGGAGTAATCTCTCTGTTTTCAAAAATCTTAGCATTTCTTGCCATCCAACACTCCAACAATTGGTATAGGGATTCTAGTCCCTTCTTGCACAGCACACACCATTCTGGCCCTTTTCAGCTCCTGCTCTGAAATACTTCCATAGTCATCAGTCTATCTCTCAGAGTTTGCCACAAAGGCTTTGGTCTTCATAGGGGCCCTTACTTTCCACAGAGCCTTCCACCACCACACCGTGCCCCCTTGAATTTCATTAGAAAACATGGTTATATACCCCAGCTTGGTTGTATACTATCAAATAAGGATTTTTGGTCCATACCAAATATGTTCTTATTTTTTAATCCTGACATGGCGTTGTAGAAGTTTTCCACTGTAATTATTCCAGTGATCTGCATTTATATCTTCCACACTTAACATGTTTTCCTTCATTCTGTGGCGTTGCCAAATGTTGGTTGGTTGTCTCAAGATCGACAACATAAGGCAAAGAGTAAAACCCCTTCTCCAGAAAAGGTAAAGTTTTCCCCACATCTCGTCAAAGCCGTATTGACAGTTGTTTTACGGAAATTCGAACC
Source organism: Larix kaempferi (assembly GCA_027924585.1). Lineage (NCBI taxonomy): Eukaryota > Viridiplantae > Streptophyta > Pinopsida > Pinales > Pinaceae > Larix > Larix kaempferi. The sequence goes on from BSBM01000221.1 coordinate 5,017,476, forward strand.
ATGTTACGGGTTCGGTACAGTCAACTATTTATTTACCCAATTTTGAACAAACTGAATTGGAATCGAATTCATATTGATACAATAAAATATCTGCATTATTAGTATTACATGTAGTTTTTTTACTTAAGTTTTATTTTATTACATGTAGTTTTTTATTTAAGTTTTATTTTATACCATTGTTATTTTAATTTTACATTTTAGTATTTATTATTGATCAAAAAGTAAATTTACGTAGTTTTTTTGTTTTCATTTTTTTAAGTCATTTTATATAAAAATAGATTTGTATAGTTTTAAGTTTTATTTTTAAAGTTTTCAATTAAAAATGAATGAGATGTTAAAATTTGGAATGATTATGTATTATTTTATTTTTAAATTAAAATTGCATGTTTTTTGTGTTTATAAGATGTCTACTCGTATTTTAGTCGTACTTTATATTTTTATTACATATTTTTTCCGTATTGTATCCGAATCAATTTTGAATCCGTACTCGAATCTTGCTACTATGCATCAAAGGATCAATCCCTAATCTCATATTTTCCTCTCTCCCTATCTTCCATGCCAGCCATTTATCTTCTAAGTGAAAGAGGCCAACACCAATGCCTTCCAAACAATAGATGCATTATGAAAAGATTGTTTTCTTTCCATTACCAATTTCAATTCCTTGCTTTTTCCCAATCCTTTAGAGTTTAAAGCATTTTTTTTCTTAATTTTCATTAAGACCTCTGTTTAAAAAATCGGTCGACTTGGACTCGGATTCGGTCGAGTTGATCGAGTTGACCATCCATCAAGTCGATCAGGCCTTCAAATTGGATTGGGTGACCGGTTTGGTGTCCAACTTGGCCGAGTCTCAACCTGAACCGACTGAGTTGACTGTCAAAAAAATCCACTTTGTTCAGTTACTCGGTAGTATTTGGTAATACTAAATGGTAATATTAAATCCTTTTAAATTAAAATGAAAGATAAGGAGAATGCCACTTTTAGAAAATGAAAGATAAGGAGAATGCCACTTTTACTTAATTTTTAACATTACCATTAATTGTTTCAGGATGTTTGAGAGTGGTTCCAACTTCATCAGACATTTAAATTAATAAATGAGCCTTGGTATTAAATTAATAAATGAGACATTTAAATTTTAAATTAATAAATGAGCCTTGGTAATTTTTGTGGGTTCATGTTTCCAACATTTTGGGGGTTATGTTTCCAATACGTAATGTTTGAGAGTGGTTCCAACCTCATCAGACATTTAAATTAATAAATGAGCCTTGGTAATTTTTGTGGGTTCATGTTTCCAACATTTCGGGGGTCATGTTTCCAATGCGTCCTTGTTTCCTTGTTTTGTGCAACTTAGAATCTAACACTAACCCTAAAGCTATAAGATGATTTGTAACCTTGTGCTTTTAGGCGTTCAGCTAGTACTACTACTACAATAGTTGTAAATGACCTCGAGGAGTTTGAGCTTGAGCCAGATGATGATAACATTGCCTATGCCATTGTTAGTCCTGATTCTAGTTCTACTTCTAGTTTTAGTAGTGGTGATGAGTTTGATGATTGATCATGTTGATCAATGACATTTATGATGTATGATCATTGATGTAGTGGCATCATAGCATGTTGATTTTTGGACTCTACAAGCCATTTAGGCTTCATTGGTTATGTATTTTGTTCCAGATATGTATTGCACAGTACACTTTGTCTCATTTTGATATATTCACCCTTATATGGTATATAAATGAGAAGACTTTGGATATTTTAAAATTTAGTTTTTTAATGTATTTTTGAGTAAACTGAGCCATTAAATTCAAATCAGCCGAGTCATTACCGATTCATTACCAATTCCGAGTCCGCGTCTGAGATTTAAAACATCGATTAAGACCCCTGCAGGAATGTAAGCCAAGGAGTGCCAATAAACTGGAACAGCTTCTAAGACTGACTTGACTATGGTTAACCTACCTCCAGGAGATAGCCACTAATTACATTACGCCTTAGTTATTTTGTATATTGATCAACTCCAGTACTCTACTCCATAGTTTTTGGGTTTTAAATAAAGCCCCAGATATTTTATCCCTTCCTGCAAGTCAAGCTTTGTAAATATTAAAATCACCTGAAACTGTCTGTCCATCACCTGTTCTATCACCTGTTTCTTGTCCATTAACTGTAATTGTCCATAATTGCTTTTAGTTTCATTGCATCCTTGATTGTACCATCACAAAACAATAATATATCACCCACAAATAAGATAGTTGACAGCCTTGTCTCAATCCAAGGTGTGAAAAACTTTGAGGCTATCAATTGATCAGAGCAGTGAAGGATGCGGAATTCACACATCCCATCATCCAGTTGACTACTTGTAGATTCCATCCTATATGAAATACATCCCATCATCCAGCTGACTACTTGTAGATTCCATCCTATATGAAATAGCATCAGCCTCAAATATGTCCAGCTTTCCCTATAATATGTCTTTGAAAGATCTAACTTAATTACTACGGCCGGTAGTTTTTTCAATGTGATAGAATAAAACCCCTCATGAGCAACTTCAATAGCATCATGAATCTTTCATGGAGGAATCCAAATTATTCCAAGGAAAAAGGCTCAGAAAAATGTTTGTAATCCAAGGCTATAATTTTTGTGATAGAATAAAACCCCTCATGAGCAACTCTAGCATCATGAATCTGTCTTCCATGGAGGAATGCCAATTGGTCGAACGAAAGACTCAAAAGATGCTCTTATTCTACGATTTTTGCTATTATTTTTTATAAGTAATTGTACAGGGAGATTAGGCTGCTATAATTTTTGCGATTATCTTGTCTAAGAATTGCACAGGTAGATTATTCTGAACTCATCAAAGGACCGAGTGCTATTTTTCTTTAGGTAGAATTTTATAGAAGTAGGAACTTTCCTGTTGCCTTTGTTTCCTCAACCACTCTTACCAAGTCATCCCCAATTATGTCAAAGGACCTAATGAAAAATACTTATGTCCATCCATCGGGTTCTCAACTCTTGGCTTTTGAAAACGGTTCAGTACTGCCTCTAATTCATCCTTATCTACCTCTGCCAGCAGGACCCAATAATGTCAAAGGACCCAATGAAAAATACTTCTGTCCATCCATCAGGTTCTCAACTATTGCCTTCTTGAAAAGGGTCCAGTACTGCCTCTAATTCATCCTTATCTACCTCTGCCAGCAGCATCTCATTTGTATCTTTTTAAACAAACCTTAGAAAAAAGGGTTGTGATTGTTAGGATTTATGCCATATTTTGTCTCATTTGTTCTTTGAATAATTATGAAAGTGAGCAACAACCATCTCTGCTAGTTCACTCAATCTTTTAGCCTTGCTATCAGACTCTCTAGTCTTCTCCCAATTTGTGTTAATATTCTCCTTATGATTAGTATAATGTATAATTATGAGAATATTTAGTGTTCTCTTCACCATTTTCAATCCACAATGCTCTGCACCTAAGTCTCCACTGAGCTTTCCAGCTGTCTGTAAGTTTCTTTTTCTGTTTCCAATTCTGCTAGTTGATATTATCTTTCAGCCTTGCTATAATTTTTTCCACGGGAAAAAAGTTGTAACTTTAGTAGATAAATAAAGTTACACTTTTCAGAAGCTTTATGAGAATGTCGTTATCCAAAATTGGGTTTGCTCTTATGAGCAGATGCTCTGAGAATAGCCTAGCTTTGAATCCCTTTGAAAAACTCAAAAAAATACCCCAGCAGTTTAGCCTTTTGCAAAAATAATTTTTTCTAGCTTATAAACTTCCTACAGCCATTCATGAACAGTCCTTCTAATACAGTCCACCACTTGTGATCTCATGGAACAAACCCTGTATAATATACAAAAAAACATAAACCTATTGTTGTGTACCAACTATATAAAAGAAGTGGTTATAGAAACCCTCTCATCGTCAAAGTAGAATTATAAATGTTCGTGGAACAGAGGCTGGTGCTACTCCCTTGTTTGACCTGCTAATTCTTCTTGAATATGCCAGGAATCAAATTTCATATGAACTCCTTCCTTTGAAGGGCCATCAGCCACAGAATTCCTTTCCCTATAAATATGATTGAATGAAATAATATCAAACAGGGATTGCAACCTGCGAACTTCCTCCAATAATGGCTGTAGAATATAATTGTTGAAGTTTTGTCCATTTCGGAGCCTTTGACAGCTGCCCTTGAATCACCATAAACCTGCAGACTAATTACCCCTATAATTGTTGAAGTTTTGTCCATTTCGGAGCCATTTGACAACTGCCATTGAATCACCATAAACCTGCAGACTAATTACCCCCTTTTCACCTGCTAACAGCAGAAGCAGTTTGAGAGCCACCAATTTAGCATAATTGTTGGTTCCATAGCTCGCCCCTGCATGGAATTTCTAACATAAATATTTGGTTAACTATCGAACTCCTCTAGCCCCACAGGATCAAGGCTCTCCTTGAAGCTCTGTTGAAGTAAGCCAAAGGGTGATCTCTAGAAACCACCTTTGCTACCACTTGTCTAACAGAGACTTTGTGCTTTCCCTGTGGGAAATGTCGCAGAAGCCCCGAGAAGCACATTATAGAGGTGAGATGTAACGGTCTTAAAAAAGGTTATGGTTCCTTGCCAGCCAGAGACCCCAGCAGATGATTAAAGGTAAAGCTTGGAATGACTTGACACCAGGATTTGAGCACCACCTTCTGAAACTGTCTTCCACAGAAAGTTCAAACCGAATATTCCTAAGCCCAGTTAAAACTTAAAACCTCTAGTTTCTTCCAAACCTGAACTGTGTACAAACATTCACTGGCCAAATGAAAAATTGATTCTTCTCATCATTTACAAAGGGCACATATCCCCAGATCCATTCGCTTTATTACACTGCAGAAACTACATAAAAATCTTACTCTTGGATAGTCAAAGGAACTTCCAGATTGCCTTCTACCATTAGACCTCCTCTGTATATATTCACCAGCGAGAGCTGCATAACCAGCTTTTGGGTTATAAACACCTGTAAGTGTTTTTGACCAGGTCAAAGAATCTTCTTTTTCTTGTATTATAATATGGTTGATTTCAACTGCTCAATAAATCCACCCTAGATCTATTCTTCATCCACTCTCAGACCTAAATCTGCAGTGATCCATCCCTGTGACCAAATAGTTGTAGAGCAGAAACCCCTCTGCCTTGAGCTGAATTGAGTTAGGTGGAAGATGATGATCTGAGCCACTCCCAACACAAGGATCCTCCCTGAGTTTGACTCTAGACCCATCTCCTAGTTTCCAACCAATTCCATCACCTATCAAAGGGAACGGCTGCACGACAGCTTTCCATATCACATGACATAGATACATTGTGGATCGATTTTTCAGGCATGTGGAGCCAATTCTCAACGGAGGTAGTGGCAATATACTTTTGGTATAGAACCTTATACCATATTTTTACCCTGTATCAATCTCTGAATGCTTTTGGCTGAGAGAGCCTTTGAAAAATGAAAAATAAATTTTAAGCCCAAACCGTCCAAACATTTTCGGATTGCCAGTGTTTTCCGTTTGACCCAAGCCAGGCTCTGCTTATCCAAATGCCCGTACTGTAGATTTTCTGCCTTTAACTGTATGCTGGTTTAGTGCCAAGTTTTGGTGGTTTTCATTCCCAGTCGGTTATGCATAGACTGGGAACTACTTAATGCAAAATTCATTAACAGTAAACACACAAATTAAAAGCAATTTACAGGCTGCAAACTAATCTACCAGCATTCACACATAAATTTGACACAGTAGTTTTTGGCCAAATCGAGCCCTGGAAAAACCCCCACGGGGAAAACCAGTTGAGAGAGAGAGATGATTATTATTTCTTCAGCAAGGTCATGTAACAGCAGTACAAAAATAAATACAACTTATCTCCTCATTGACTGCACTCCAGATTGCCTCGATTTCTGTGCTTAGTAGGTGCCTAGAAATTTGAGCTGAAGCATCTCGATTTCTGTGCAATTAATGGCATTAGAAATTTGCTGTACCTTCCTCTATTTTTGTGCATAATACCCTGAATATGCTGCTGCTGCTGTCACTCGAAATTTGTGCAGTAGCCAATCCTCAAAACCGTGATAGGTGATGACTGCTGTACATGTTACAGTACCAGTCAACTCTCAGCAGACCGTGCAGACAGAATCCTTAACCTGTGTGCAGTCAACCACAGGATTCTCTCCTCGAACTGCGTGCTAAGGGAAATAGTGCTGTAAGATCACGGGTTTAGTACTGAAACTGGCAGCTGCTAACTGGAACCACTGCTGATAATAAATGGCAACTCACTTGCCTCGAAACCTGAGCCAGTGTAACGCTGAACTCCTGCCTGGGAGCTTGTGCCTGAAACTCGTGCCAAAGGAATGATAAGCTCGACTTTCTGCTGGTGCCCTAGCTCTCCTTCTTCGACCTCTCTCCCTTCTCCTCATTCACTCAACAATAATGATCTAGGTAATCTGCCTCCCTCCCTTTTTATCCAACCCTAAAGGAAGATTCTAATCCAACGGTGCTCATTCATTTCAATCTGATGGTTGAGATTAGAAGTGAGTAAAAGATTCATTAATTAAATCACTTAACTAATAATTACTCACACACTTTATGACATAGGACAAAAAGTGACTTTAATGTCTCATTAATTAATTAATTAATGTGAGGGTCCCACCACCCCATTCTTAGTGACTTAGGCTAAATCACTAGGGGAACTCGATCAAGGTACAAAACTAACACGTACCACAGAAACCGAAAACTGATCCTTCTGAGCTTTTCCAAAATTCCTTTTGGGATCCAGGAAAGAGACATCCAATAGACTGGGATTATCTCTAAAATTGTCTTTACAAGAACCAACCTCCCCCCATTTGAAAGCCACCTCAAGCTCCAATTTGAAATTGGCCAGTCCCAGTCCTATTTTACATAGGATGATGATAGGATGATGATTTCAGATGGAAACCAAGATACTTCAGACCATAATCTATTTCTAGTCAATTATATTGAAACAGAGACAGAAAGTAGTGGATTTCTTTCTCCTCAACCCCTTTCGAGAGGACACGGAAATACAAGTGTCTGAACAGACGATCTTTTTTATCGGTCTATCATCACATTATGGATCATGCTCCTCATGCTTAATTGCAAAGGTGTCTGTAGACATCACCATTAATTCTGGGAATCTCTTTTCTGTTTTTGTTTGTTTGTGCAATACAGAAAAGATCAAGAATTTCCTTAAGCTTGTCAAGGTCTCTCCTCGAACCATCTATCCAATTAAGAATGTCATCTACAAACAATAAATGAGACAATGAAATCTTTTTTCCCAATCTCAACCCTTTGAAGCTCCTCGCTCTTTTAGCAACCAACAATGATCTGCTTAGCCCTTCTGCCACTATGAGAAACAGTAATGGCAATAAAGGGCAGGCCTGCTTAGAAGCAGCTCAGTAAATCCAGTTAATCGTAACTGTGAAGGAGACCAAAGTTATACAACTCATCACCCAGCTAATGAAAGGAACACAGAAGCCAAGATGAGTTAGTGTCAACCTTGCATAAATCCAGTTAACCCTGTCATAATAAAGGACAGGCCTGCTTAGAAGCAGCGCAGTTAACCCAGTTAATCGTAACTGTGAAGGAGACCAAAGTTATACAACTCATCACCCAGCTAATGGAAGGAACACAGAAGCCAAGATGAGTTAGTGCCAACCTTGCATAAATCCAGTTAACCCTGTCATAAGCTTTCAACAGGTCTATCTTAATAACCGTCGCCTTCAACTTTTTCCCCTAATTGAATGCAAACCTTCCTGTGCGATACCAATGGCTTCATGGATCTGCCTACCTTCCAAAAAGCTAAATTGTTCCTCTGACACAGATTTGCGCAAAAGTCAATGGCTTCATGGATCTGCCTACCTTCCAAAAATCTAAATTGTTCCTCTGACACAGATTTGCGCAAAAGTCTTTTAACCCTTTTTGCGATGACCTTGGATACAATTTTGTAGATGTAGTTGTAAAGGGAGATTGGTCTGAAATCCTCAAGCGAAGAAGAATTATCTGCTTTAGGCATTAAAGCCATACAGGTTGAGTTGAAATTTCCTAAAACCTTGCCAGTTGTTCTTGTCTTCTCCATCACTCATATCAGATTACTCTCCAACAAATCATAAAAACCAGAGAAAAACTCAACAGGCCACACCTCAAACTGAGAATTTTGTCCTTCTGAAAACTGTGAAGGATATCATGTACTTCAACATCCATTAGAAATTGGTTGTCATCTTCATTGACAAAAACTGTGAAGGATATGTTATACTGCATCCTTTGTGACCTCCTCCATTATAACTTGGTTATCCTTTTTATTGACAAAGCTTGGAAAGAACTGATATATCCTGACAACCTCTGGAATCGTAACTCTCTCTTCTCCCTTGAAAAGGGAGTCAGTGTTCTATTGCAGGTATTGCAATATCTTTCAACTTTTTCACTTCCTCACCTGCAACATTTTTAATTTTCCAAATAGCGTGGACATTCTTCTGGTGGTTTGCATAATTGTGATTTTTTTTGAGTTTTTGTCTCCTTTCTCCAGCCAAAGAGCAGGATCTCTACTCTGCTTCCCTTTCGTCTAGATCTTTCTTCTCTTCTGCTCAAGATCTGCCATCTCTGCCTTAGTAGTTTCTGAAAGCCTAAAGGAAGTCAAAACCCTCTGATTCATACTTTTCTTCCAAATGGAAATCAATCAAAGCGAGCTCCTGTGCCCCTCTCACTGATTTTCTGAGCATAAGCCCATCCAATGGTCACCTGTTTGACCTGCTGGTGATTTGCAGAAAACTGAATTGATGCTTATTAAGAATTATCAAATGGATCCCATGTATTCCTAATCAGCTGTACAAAATCCTCATCTTGTAGCCAACCTGCATTAAACTTAAAAGGGGTAGGGGGAAATATGCTTTTGCCCCTTTCAACAAGTTGATCGAGATCCTCCTCTTTTGTACGATTTAGTCCCCCTGCCTTTAAATTCCTTGGACTCTTTTTATGTAGATCGAGATCCTCCTCTTTTGTAGATTTAGTCCCCCCGCCTTTAAATTCCTTTGGACACTTTTTATGTAATTTTTAGGAGACAATTATCTATTTGGAAAACTAGATGGTTGCTTTCTTCTGTGATTAAGTTTGTCATTCTTTCTTTATGATATCCCATAAACATCTTTCCACGCCTTCCGTGAAGAATTACAACTTTGCATTTTTCGATTAGTTGTCTTGAAAAAACATCCTTGAAGATTCTTTTCAAATGTGTCGCACTCTTCTATTCAAAGGAGTTGCTTAGAAACAACTTATTTGCAGATTTTTTTTCTAAGTCGTATGCAAGATTATCAGTTGCTTATAAACAATTCCCTTGGAAACTCCTTTCCATAGTTGTGAATTCAATTTCCTTGAAAACTTTTTTCCATCCTTGTGAATTCAAGGAAGATTCAACTTCCTTGAAGACTTTTGTGCATTCTTTTAGTCAAAGCAATTAGTTGCCAAGAAACACCTTCCATGTAGATTGTTTTTGCGTGATTTCTCACTTTTGCATTTGTTACCAACTCAAAGCTACCTATCTTGAGGTGTTGTTCACTTTTGCATTTGTTACCAACTCAAAGCTACCTATCTTGAGGTGTTGTTCTTATTCAAGACACAAAATTGAACTAATGAGCTTTTATTGTTTGTAATTGTTTTTATCCTTCTTAGGGTAAGTGCTTTATATTGTTTTTATCCTTCTTAGGGTAAGTGCTTTATATTGTTTTTATCCTTCTTAGGGAAGTGCTTTATAACACAAAGTTGAACTAATGAGCTTTTATTGTTTTTATCCTTCTTAGGGAAGTGCTTTATAACACAAAGTTGAACTAATGAGCTTTTATTGTTTTTATCCTTCTTAGGGGACTAGGAAGTGCTTTATATTGTTTTTATCCTTAGAGGAAGTGCTTTATAGAGTGTTCTAAGGGGGCAAAATTTTCAATAGTTTTTAAGCCATGTTGTAGTAGGTGCCTAAATCTGAAGTTCTTGTTTAAAAGTTGAAATCATGATCGAAAATAGTAGAAAGTGTGGACTTTGTGGACCTTCCAACCATGCTTTAGTAATGCTTTAGTGGGTGCCTAAATCTGAAGTTCTTGTTTAAAAGTTGATTGTAATGTTCACTCTCACGATGAAGTATTGTAGGTCTTGAATGTAGCGTGTAACTAGTAAAGTTATTTACATGCACAATCTGATTGTCAATAAGTGGTGAAAATGCCAAATTCAACACCATGTTTTGAATATGTTTGGATTATGCATGATAAGGCCCATTTAGGCGATCAGTCAGCCATTGGAGAGCATATATTGCCTCGTGTCTTTAAATACATACTGCCACCATGCAGTGACTAACTAGAAAAGTTATTTACATGCACAATCTGATTGTCAATAAGTGGTGAAAATGCCAAATTCAACACCATGTTTTGAATATGTTTGGATTGCTGGTGACTAACTAGAAAAGTTATTTACATGCACAATCTGATTGTCAATAAGTGGTGAAAATGCCAAATTCAACACCGTGTTTTGAATATGTTTGGATTGCTGGTGACTGTGAAAATGCTAAATTCAACACTTTGTTTTGGATAAGCTTGGATTGCTGAATCTACTGTACTTGTTGTATTCACAGCAATTTACCCAAAAATGCACACGTTGGATTGCTGGCAGGTTGGATTGTTGGTAGATGGTGAAAATGCCAGATTCAACACCATGTCATGAATAAGTACAGATTGTTGAATCTGTTGTACCTGTCATATTCACAGCAATTTACTCTATAAATGCACACATTGGATAATGTGTAGAAGGATAGCAACATTGGACATAACAAGAAGGTCTTCACAACCCACGTTATAATGTTTGACAAGATTAAAGCTTTTAAACGAGGGTTTGTCAACTACTTCAACACCATGTCACGAATAAGTACAGATTGTTGAATCTGTTGTACCTGTCATATTCACAGCAATTTACTCTATACATGCACACATTGGATAATGTGTAGAAGGATAGCAACATTGGACATAACAAGAAGGTCTTCACAACCCACGTTATAATGTTTGACAAGATTAAAACTTTTAAAAGAGGGTTTGTCAACTACTGTGTGAAAGTTCATTTGGGCATGAAAAGTTTTCTGCTCCAAAGCAACAACACTTTTTGACAACATTTATCAACTACTGTGTGAAAGTTCATTTGGGCATGAATAAGTTTTCTGCTCCAATGCAGCAACACTTTTTGACAACATTTATCAACTACTGTGTGAAAGTTCATTTGGGCATGAATAAGTTCCTGCTCCAAAGCAACAATACTTTTGGACAACATTTAAATGTTTGCAATACCATACAACGGGTGCTTTGTAAAACGCAAAGAGTAGGGTGACATGGTATTCAAATTTTTTAGAGGAATGAAATCTCAACATCTTGAATGCTTTATAAAGCCGACAGAGTTGGCTTACATGGTAGTATCCAAAAGCTTTACAGGAATGAAATCTCAATATCTTCAATGTTTGCTTCATTTGGACCATCTTAAATGCTTTTCTACAAATAATATATTTGGGTTCCAAGTATCTAAAAGCTGAATGAAAGTGCTTTTGTACAAATAATATATTTGGGTTCCAAGTATCTAAAAGCTGAATGAAAGTGGGTTGAGCTACATGGTTTCCAAAAGCTTTACATGAACAAAAGCTCATACAGTGCTTAGTGGGTGCCCTGCATGCTTTGTGAAGCATAAGAGTTGTGCTACCAGGTCTCCAAAAGCTTTCCCAAAGCTTTATTGGAATGAAATCTCAACATCTTAAGATGTTTGCACCATTTGGACCATCCCCAGATAGTTGGAATACAAGTATCTAAGAAGTTTACATGAATGAATGCAGGTTGGGCTACATGGTATCCACGCTTTACATGAATGAAAGCTCATACACTGCTTGGTGGGTGCCTTCGCTTCTTAATGAAGCACAAAGAGTTGTGCTACATTGTCTCCAGAAGCTCTCCTAAGGCTTTACAGTAGTGAAAGCTCATAAAGCTCTTGGCATTAAATGCTTTACATGTATCTAAAGAGTGCGGGCTAAAAGCATCCAAAAGCGCGTTGGCCTACATGGTATTATGAAGCTCATACAGTTCTTGGTGGGTGCCTTAAATGGTTTGTAAAGCACAAAGACTTGTGCTATCTGGTATCCAAAAGCCTTACATGAATGGAAGCTCGTATAGTACCTGGTGGGGGCATACAATAAAGCTAGTGCGAAAGAGTTTTGCATCCAAAGGTTTTACATGAATGAAAGTTCATACAATTTCATGATTTGTGGCTTAAATGCTTACACAGGGTTTATACAATTTAACCATTTGTGAGGTTTTGTGGGTCATTTGCATACTGCCCTTTGCAACTATAACTATTTTAATTTTAAAACGGTTTCGTGAGCTATTTGAATAACGCCCCTTGCGTTATTAGTAAGTTAAAATTATCTGGATGAATTTGCGTTATTATTTTATTCAACAATTATAACATTTATGAAATTTATGCGTTATTCTTTTATGCAACAATTATACATTTATGACATTTATGGGGTATATAGTTTTTGCGTTATATTTTTATTCAACAATTATAACATTTATATGGGGTATATAGTTTCTATATGGGATTACGCTCGAGTCCCTTTGATATTTCCCTATTTCATTACAACTTAATCAAAATACCAGATTTAACTTTCCCGATTTTGTCATTTACTAAACCATATTTCATTACAACTTAATCAAACTTAATCAAAATACCAGATTTAACTTTCCCTATTTTGTCATTTACTAAACCAAAATATCAGATTTAATTTTCTCTATTTTATCATTTACCTAACAAAAATACTAGATTTAACTTTCTCTATTTTATAATATCATTTGCCTAATCAAAATACAAGATTTAACTAAAATTAACACATTACGAACATTACTCTTATTTATTTAATACCACTCTATTTTTTAATATCATTTGCCTAATCAGAATACAAGATTTAACTAAAAAGATTTAACTAAGATTAACACATTACGAGTATTACCCTTATTTATTTAGTACCACTCATGTTATATGCACTTTTCTATGTTTTATGGTTTTGCTAACGTGTTCTATTTTTCGAAAGTTATGGTTTTTGCTAACGTGTTCTATTTTTCAATTTTAAGGATAGGTGTTTAATTTATATACCTCTTTTAAACTTAATCTATATTATATTTTAAAAGATAAATATATAAATTTTCTTTTCTAAAGATACTAAGCCGATATATATTCCTATTTCTTTTATTACATTGAATATATTTTATTAATTATATTTATCTATTTTATTTTATTTCTAAAGATACTAAGTATATACATATTTCTTTTATTACATTGAATATATAAATTATATTTACAATTCATATTAATTATATTTATTTAAGTTTTAAGAGTGAGTATATAAACTATATTTATATTCCTATTTCTTTTATTACATTGAATATATAAATTATATTTACAACTTGTATTAATTATATTTATCTATTTTATTTCTAAAGATACTAAGCCGATCTATATACCTATTTCTTTTATTACAGTGAATATATAAATTATATTTACAACTCATATTAATTATATTTATATCCATGGAAAAATAAAAATATAGACTATATTTATATATAACTCATATTAATTATTTATCTAATTTTTAAGAGTGAATATATATACTATATTTATATATAACTTATGTTAATTATATATAGACTATATTCATATTATTAAAAAATATATGTTAAATGATATGCTTCTATTTTATGTCATAACATAACTTATATCATTTATAATCTTGTTTAGATATTTAAAAAAAATAATATTATTGAATAATTCATAGTGCTTATATTTACATTATGCTTAAATAATTATTAATGAATAGTTCTATTTTGAATTTTACATTTACATATTGTTTAAACATTGTTTTTAAAGAATATTAAATCATATATTACATTATATTATAATAATGATAAGCGAATAATTAATTCTATTATATATTATTAATTAATGATCTCCATAATTATAGTTATCTATTTTTTAAGAGTGAATATATAGACTATATTTAGATGTAACTTATATTAATTATTTATCTAATTTTTAAGAGTGAATATATATACTATATTTATATATGACTTATGTTAATTATATATAGACTATATTCATATTATTAAAAAATATATATTAAATGATATGCTTCTATTTTATTTCATAACATCAAAATATATTTAATAACTTATATTATTTATAATCAATGATAAATAAGTTTGTTTAGATATTTAAAAAAAATAATATTATTGAATAATTCATAATGCTTATATTTACATTATGCTTAAATAATTATTAATGAATAGTTATATTTTGAATTTTACATTTACATATTATTTAAACATTTTTTTTTAAAGAATATTAAATCATATATTACACTATATTATAATAATGATAAGTGAATAATTAATTCTATTATATATTATTAATTAATGATCCCCATATATATATATATATTTCAAAATATCTTATTATATTATTTAAACAATTATTTTTAAGAATATCAAATCATATGTTACATTATATTATAATAATGATAAGTTAATAAATAATTATATTATGTATTATTAATTAATGAACCATATATATATAGTCAAAATTTGTTAAAATTGCTTTTTTAATTGAAATAATTTTTCAAAATATCTTATGATATTCTTTAAACAATTATTTTTAAGAATATCAAATCATATATTACATTATATTATAATAATGATAAGTTAATAAATAGTTCTATTATATTTTATTAATTAATATCCATATATATATATATTCAAAATTTGTTAAAATTGTTTTTTTAATTGAAATAACTTTCCAATAAACTGTACTTAAAATTTTAAGGTATTATTATTTTTTTAATATATTAAAAGAATGGTAGATTTCTATTATGGATTGAAATACTATTTTTTAGTGAATTATCCTTAAAACAAAGAAGGTTGTTATATATATATATATGAAATCTAAAGAATCAAATATTACTATGTGAGACCTTTTTACAATATCTAAAATTATATTGCCTAATAACTTGTTTATATATAGATAGTTGTGGGAAATCTAAAAAATCAAAATTACTAATGTGAGGCATTTTCACATATTTAAAATTATAATGTCTAATAACTTGTTTAAGTAAACATAAGCATGAAAAAATAACTTTGTCAAGTTTGTGCCTTGAATGGGTCTCCTTTATAGAAACATTGTCATGGCCTATAACATATCCTTATTGGAAATTTGGCTATTTTGCAAATGCAACACGTTTGTTTGTTGCACAATCATTTATTCTCTAACCTTCTCTTTCAAGAACCAGTGGATAAGATTGAGTGGCTTACAATGGATTGTGATCTTTTAACAACTTTAAAAATGATTTTATAGTGCATCTCCAAGTAATTGACAAATTTTTCATGTTTCAAATTTTGCTCTTTTAAAGTTCTACTAGCTCCTCCTATTTTGTTTCCTTATTTATTCACATGTATACTCTAGTATTCAATTGCTTGCATCATCCTCTCTCCTTTAATGCGCTATTCATTTTCCTCGTAATCTTCTTCATCTTAGTGTTTTCATCTCTCTCACTGTGCCCATAACTAAAAGGATGTGTCATAATACAACATGGATCATAAACCGCTAATCTCACCCTTCCACTTAAACCAATAGCCTCTAGAAAAACAAAAAATGATTTTGTAGTGCATCTCCAAGCCATTGACAAATTTCTCATATTTCAAAGTTTGCTCTCTTAGAGTTGCTTTCATCTCCTATTTGTTTCCTTATTTCTTCACATATATACTAAAGTATTTAATTGCCTACCTCATCCTCTCCCCTTTAATTGGCAATTAATTTCCTTGTAATCTTCTTCATCTTTGTTTTTCCATTGTAATCTTCTTCATCTCAGTGTTTTTATCTTTCTCATTGTGCCCATAACTAGAAGGATGTGTCATAATACAACATGGAGCATAAATCCTCAATCTTACCCTTGCACTTAAACTAATAGCCTTTAACAAAACAAAAAATGATTTTTGTAGTGCATCTCTATGTTATTGACAAATTTCTCATATTTCAAAGTTTGCTCTCTAAGAGTTGCTTTCATCTCCCCCTATTTGTTTCCTTATTTCTTCACATATATAATGAAGTATTTAATTTCTTGCCTCATCCTCTTCCCTTTAATTGGCTATTCATTTCCTTGTAATGTTCTTCATCTTAGTTTTTCCATCTTATTACTCTTACACTTGAACCAATGGATAAGATTGGGTGGCCTATAATAGATTATCCTCTAACAAAACTCAGAATGATATTGTAGTGTCTCCAAATTTCTCATATCTTGAAGTTTGTTCTCTTAGAGTTGCTTCCATCTCCTCCTGTTTGTTTCCTTATCTCTCCACATGCATCCTTGAGTATTCAATTTCTTACCTCGTCTCCTCTAATTGGTTATTCTTTCTCCTCAAAATCTTATGCCTAGAGCTAGAAAGATGTGCATTCATACAACATGGAGTGGAAACCCCAATCTTACTCTCACACTTGAACAAAAAAACTCCAAAATTCAACCAAGCCCCTTGTAGCATACCCCCATTGAGGGCAACCCCAAGCCTCTAAGACTGCCTCGCAGAACTCTAGAGACTTAAGTTTAAACTACAAACAATACACCAAACCAAGAAATTTTGAGTTGACGAAGATTGAATTATACTCCTGCTGTTGTTCTCATCACACTATGGTAATGGCTAAGCGCTACATAACCAAACAACTTGGCCTATCTATCATGTCTCCATTGCTTCCCAGCATAAGCAACATCTGAAATATGCCAACTCTAAAACAAAGCCAATGCATAGGGGTTTTTAATTCCTCCATATTACAAATGGAGTTAAAGGGGATGGAGGACTAGAAGGTGTAAGAGATTAAGTTCTCCTTATAAACCTCCTGGACACGGTGGCTCAAGAATTGGTGGTCTCACGTCCTATGGGTTACATACCGGAGCTTCAAGCTGGGATTCAATTAAAGTTGTGTCTTTATGGAATGGGTGGGTGCTAATGAGTAGAGCAATTATTTAGAGAAAAAGAAATCTAGCGAATCATATTGTTCATTCCATTCAAAATAATTTTTTCCCCCTTTTTTCTGACATGGTTGGCTTGGCCACCGGCCAGGCCAAGAAAATAAAAGAATCATTCATGCATCATATAGTGATTCACTAATTTGAAAGCCAAAATAGTTATTAAAAGAGAAGTGCATCTCTAGGTTATTGACAAATTTCTCATATTTCAAAGTTTTCTATCTTAGAGTTGCTTTCATCTCCTCCTATTTGTTTCCTTATTTCTTCACATATATACTAAAGTATTTAATTGCTTGCCTCATCCTCTTCCCTTTAATTGGCTATTCATTTCCTTGTAATGTTCTTCATCTTAGTTTTTCCATCTCTCTCACCATGCCCATAAGTAGAAGGATGTGTCATAATACAACATGGAGCCTAAATCCCCAATATTACTCTTACACTTGAACCAATGGATAAGATTGGGTGGCCTATAATAGATTATCCTCTAACAAAACTCAAAATGATATTGAAGTGTCTCCAAATTTCTCATATCTTGAAGTTTGTTCTTTTAGAGTTGTTTCCATCTCCTCCTATTTGTTTCCATATCTCTCCACATGTATCCTTGAGTATTCAATTTCTTACCTCATGTCCTCTAATTGGTTATTCCTTCTCCTCAAAATCTTATGCCTAGAGCTAGAAGGATGTGTATTCATACAACATGGAGTAGAAATCCCCAATCTTACTCTCACACTTGAACAAAAAAAACTCCAAAATTCAACCAAGCCCCTTCTAGCATACTTCCCATTGAGGGCAACCCCAATCCTCTAAGACCGCCTCACAGAACTCTAGAAACTTAAGTTTACAATACAAACAATACACCAAACCAAGAAATTTTGAGTTGACAAAGATTGAATTCTGCTCCTACTATTGTTCTCGTCACACTATGGTAATGGCTGAGCGCTATGTAACCAAGCAACTTGGCCTATCTATCATGTCTCCATTGCTTCCCAACATAAGCAACATCTGAAATATGCCACCTCTGTAACAAAGCCGATGCATAGGGGTTTTGAATTCCTCCATATTACAAATGGAGTTAAAAGGGATGAAAGACTAGAAGGTGTAAGAGATTAAGTTCTCCCTATTTTGAACCTTTAATGGTGAAGACACCCGCACACATCTCCTTGTTATGGTGGCACTGAGTGGAATTTCCAAGAATTACAACCTCTTTGATCTACAAAAACATCGTTCCAAGGTATAGTGCATAAAGTTTTACGTGATTATTTAAAATTATTCCTAGCTCCCATGCTATTTCTAGCCCCTGAATAACTTACTTGATTATTTAAAGCTATTCTTAACCTCCATGAAAAACTTAATTTATCATATTTTCCGAGCGAATGAGAACCCCTCCCTCTCTTTCCACCCTTGAGTTGTCTTTGGACGCTCCATCAAAAAATAATTTGTAGCATTATGCAAAGCTTGCAACTCTAATTTCGACACCAATGTTGGCCAAGTCTTGGATCTAAATATGTCAGCTTGGATTAAAGGGGGTGCCTAGATAGAACATCTTGAACCCATAGCTTGCAACTCTAATTCCGACACCAATGTTGGCCAAGTCTTGGATCTAAATATGTCAGTTTGGATTAAAGGGGGTGCCTAGATAGAAGATCTTGAACCCATAAACGCTTTTGCACTGAGATGTTGCATACAAACTCATACTCTGTATTGCCATGATTGCCATCCTTCCGCACTATCGCCACATATACATAAGCATGTGTGCAATTCTTGATCTATACATCACACGTGCTCTTCTCCTATAGATTTGTACGATGTCTTTTTAGTCATTGTACACATGCCATACCCTATCACTTTTTTTATCTTCTGTAGAACTTCCTTTTCAATTAATGTGATTTGTTCCTAAGTTCTGCATCCTCAAATCATTCATAATTTTTTTCATTTTGAATTCGAATACCAATGTGGCTTACCTTATAAAGTGAATGAATTAAAATAAATCAAACTTTATATACATAATATATGGAGTAAAAATATAAGGTGGATTCCACAAGGAAAGAAAAACAAACCCAAACTGGTAAATTACATGTAACATGTTACTCATTCTACAGATGAAGTCAATAATGTAAGGCATCATTTCAACCATTTTTGGAAGAGACAAAAATAAATGGGAGAAGTGAATTACATGTACATGTTACTCATTGTAGAGATGAAGTCAATAATGTAGGGATCATATTAATAATATTTGAAGAGTAAAAAGAATTGGAGAAAAAACGAACAAATTAATAAAAGATACACCAAATATTTGGGGATAGAATTGACCAATTAATGGAAAATTATGAATATCCATGGTTACATAATAATATTGGAAAACAATGACATGGAAAATTATGAAAAACCATGGCTACATAATAATATTGGAAAACAATGACATCGACAAAGTAGCAAGGATAATTAATGATCATATTGAAAGAAGGATGGATCAACTAATCCAAAGGGTAGGTGCATTATTAGTCCAACCCTTAGTCCACTAAAGATTGCCACCAATCCCAAACTCTTAAACGCCAATTATTAGAGATATCAAGATAACCAAAGATCTTTAAATTAAATGAAACTTGAGATATTGAAAAATGTTTGGACTGACTAGACGAGTGAGAGGCTATCGTGTGGGTTAATAAATCAAGGAATTTTCTATATGAACTTACCTTTTTCTATATGAATTAACAAGATTGGGCTCAATTTCTTTTTTCAATTCCTTGATGTTAGCAACAACACATGTAATTTTGGTTTTGACCTTTTGAATATATTGGATCACATGTAATTTCAAATACGTATTTGTAATGATGGGAGTTGAGGCATGTGAATTTGAATAAATGAATCGTGTGTAAATTATATAATTATGTTTGTATCGGTTCTTAGTGTAGAGGTCAATGCCATAGTCTAACTAGTAAATGATTAGGCATGCAAATATGAAAACATATATTAGATGGACAATATGGTTGACTTGTCACGATGAACTCAAGCTATGTAAGTCAAAATATAATATATAATGGTTCAGGATCACTGCGGAGAGCACAAGAGGGACTATGATTCAATCACAGAGGAAAAGGAAAGGGATTTTATGGGAAATTAATCCTTCATTTCCAAGAGTCAACCTATGAACTTGTCTCTTTTCCATCATGTGCCTTATTTAAAGTTCACCCACCATCCTTGACTTAGAAGATAATCATTGAATACATGTGGTGATTGTTGAAGAATGTCCACGTCCCATAGTTGTGGAAGTTTGAGGCTGAGCACAATCTGCATTAGATAACACGTAAGCAATCCTTTCTCATGGGATTTTGTTCCCCTCCTTTCATTCTTACATTCATGGTTTGTACTCCTTGTTGCGTCCTCCATTGTTACTCAAGTCAAATCTTTAAATTGACCAAAAAAGCATTGTGAAGGAGGAAATGTAGACCTCGAGGAAGCTATAAAGAGGCTATTGATGAGCATAAGGGCTGGGAAATTAAAAAGTCTTCGTCCACTAGTTATTGCCATTCGTTGGTTGGCTATTTGAGAGTTAAAGGCTATTCCTAGAAAGCAATGGGGGAGATTGGACTCTTTCTGTCTACTCTAAATTGCACTAGAAGAAAAGGATATCCTCGAGTCCCCAAGCAGAGCAGGGAGAAGATCTTCTTTGTGTTGTGTAGGGTAGAGGAAGAGAATGCCATCAATGTTTGAACACTGGATGAGATGCCTAGAGTGCTATGTAATGGGCAGATTCAACAAGCCATGAGAACAATGGGTTGTGTTGAATGTGCTAAGATCCTGTAGCTTGCATGGCTTTGCCTTAGTGAACTCATACCCTGGCTTGGGCTGGCATCTTCACTTTATGTTCATGGTTGGGTGGAAAATTATTCTTACACAACCAATTCCTTAAACAATCTTTGAATTACGATAAGGTTTATCTCTATATAAAACTCTATAATTGAATTCTATTTCTGATTTGAAATTATATATATTTGGCCTGCCGTATATATGAACAAAATCTTTTAATCCATGTTATTTCAATTCCGCTTCAACATGGACAACCAAATGATCCTGGTTAGTCGATGCATAGAATGAACCCATGATAAAAACTGCAATAGAACTTCATCTATTGCACACAATATAAAAATGAAACATAACATTGATATTTTTTATTATGGTAGCATGGAGAAAATAAAGTTTACTTGATGTTTGAAAGACATAAAAGGTGGCTACCTGTCATGTGTTGTCATGCGTTTATTATAGCAATACCGTTTTAAGGATTGGGTAGGAAAGGATTTGTAGGCTTCAATAACCTAAAACCCATCCCATTTGTCATAGAAATGTGTCAATTAACTTTTCTTTAAAATGAAGTGTAGAATTCATTTTATGCTTGTTATAAGAATACTGTCTATAATCTTGAAGTTGTACCGAAAGAACTAAGGTGCTTTACAGGAAGATGCCATATATGTAAAATTAAAGAAATGAAAAAGAAAACCCATCCCATTTGTCATAGAAATGTGTCAATTAACTTTTCTTTAAAATGAAGTGTAGAATTCATTTTATGCTTGTTATAAGAATACTGTCTATAATTTTGAAGTTGTACCGAAAGAACTAAGGTGCTTTACAGGAAGATGTCATATATGTAAAATTAAAGAAATGAAATAGAAAATTTGAGGCCTTATTTTTCTTAATAACTAGAACGATGTCAAAAAGTAATAGAAATTATCAGACAACAAATATGAATAAAATAACATAGATCCATTTTAACTTTGAATTTATCACATGTCTAGAGAGATCAAAGAACATTGAAATTTTTTTCTTAATAACTAGAACGATGTCAAAAAGTAATAGAAATTATCAGACAACAAATATGAATAAAATAGCATAGATCCATTTTAACTTTGAATTTATCACATGTCTAGAGAGATCAAAGAACATTGAAATTTCCATCTGGAATGTTTTAACCTGCTTTGCTTTTACTACATCAAAGGTTACACAGGATCCATGCTAGTTTTAAGAGTGAAGGGCAGGCTGCATGACTCCTGTCTTACCGATGGCCACAATGTATTTTTGTCAAATAGTTAAGAATGTTTAGGATGCTACGTTAGAGCTATATTTAGACATGAGGCAAGCATGAAATTGAGAAGCCAAGGGAAATGGAAGAATTGCACTACTTCATAAATAGGTATAGGGAGTTTATGTTTTTGTTTTCACTTCGCCAAGGCTAGGGTTCAAATATAACTCCATTCTTATTAGGCAACAACACTCACAACACTTTCGTTTGGGAGGTGGACGTTGGCTGCTCCAAATTTTCAATCATAAAGGTTTATTAATATTAACTTATTTCAGTGGATCTACTTATATGAGAGTCTCAGGAAGAAATTTAGTTGAGCTATACACAAGATAATATAGTCGTGGAGATTGGGGGAACCGGGAAACATATCACAAAAACTTCAGTCAAATAAAAGTTTAAGTTTATACAAAGAAGGTGACTTGCTACTGGCAAATCGCTTAAATACCCATTTTCCACTGCCTTGCTCTCGTCAACACAATTCATAAGCACGATTGATACAGAATGAATTTACCATTCTAAGCTATTAGAAAATTGAAAGTAAACATTAATATAAATTTTGTGCCTATGCCAGAGACATAGGCACTCATAGGCCCAACAATGGTGAAGCGGGGGTTTCATAGGCCCAACAATGTTAAAAAAATCAGCTCACGTAATGTAAGAAGGCAGTCAAATGGGGACCAAGATCAAGTCCTTGGTAACTTAAACATAATAGATACATCTTAGGCTAAATTTTTTTAGCAATTTTTTCAGCCGCTGAATGCTAAATTTGTTCATAGGCTAAATTTATGCTGGTGAATGTACATGGTGCTCTCTGCTCAGTGAGCTAATGTACATGGTGCTCTCTACTCAGTGAGCTATATACATAAATACAAAGAATGCCGAAAAGTTTTTACCTGTAAATAATTGGAATGAAGCACTCCCTTAGGCTATTAAGGTTGGTAAACGATATTTTATTTTATATTCGACAGATATTAACTGCTCTTTTCCAAGTTGTTTCATATGATTATGATCTATGAAATGTGCTACTGTATTGTTGAACTAGAGATGAGTATAGCAAATGTGGCACTAAAAGGAAAAATTCATAGCTGTGTTCGAGATGAGCTTTAAGCCTTTGTAGGCACAAATTATCAACACTCATTTGTTGTTTTATCCCCCTTGGAAGCATTTCAGGCAATAACGTTAGCCATTATCATGCCAGCATTGTAATGATGTCATTAATAGATGCTCTCAGTGATAGGAAATGATGTCCCAGGTGGAAAGTTGATGAGAGCATAAGTAGTGGTAGTGGCCAGCCTGCTTGGCATTAACAGAAAACTTAATTAACATAAAATTGATGTAGATTTGCAACATAAATCGTGTCATTTTGGGACATACAAAACTATTAAACTCATAATCAACTCATATTTATATGCTTTCAAAACTAAAAGGCATGTAGCACAGGGCAACAGCCAATTGTCTGAACTATCATCAACCAGGACAGATAAAAAGTATTCATATACAGATAACACCAATCACAAAATATAACAATAACATCACACGTGGCTGGAATGCATAATTAGAACTTCAGTGATTCATGCTTCCTCCTGACTCATGGAGATAATAGACAATTTCTGTGACCAAAACTAGTGAAAATGCTCAGAAATTGCATAACAACCATTCCTACTTTTTGGCATTTGTAGTGAAACTGCTCAGAAATTGCATAACAACAATTCCTATAATCTTTTATACTACTTATGCTACACAACTTGCATAATATTCTTATGAAGATCTACAAGTCTTCCCATTCACATCCTGCAGATTCTCTTCCTTCGTAACAACACCTATAAAAGAAATGCTACTGCTGCAAAATTTTGAGGCAATTGACAACCATCATGTGAGGGAAGTTTGCAGCGTAGATAGGAATAAATGATGTCATCCATGCACACAAAACTGTAAGTTTTCTAACTAGTCTGTGTTCATAATTAGCCTTTTAAACTTTAAAGTAGCTAAATTATGTGGCTATCTTTTTAGGGGATCACACAAAATCCCAAATATATTTCAAAATAGAAACTGTAATGTAATTAGATTGAACTTATGCATGCCTCCTAATGTTATCACAATGCTTGCCGGATGTTTTCTAACTCTCCACATCACCAATAATGCCCCCCAAAAAGCACTTACCAACCTCAAAATGATGGAATTGCTTTGCATCTCGCATAATAAATTTGCGCTTAACAATCTTCGGCATAATCTTGATGGCATTGTAGCAATTGCTACACACTAGAAGGTTTTTAATTACTCTCAGTGTTGTGCCAGATGGAGTGTTGAAAAGCTCATGATTTATGACCAACCTCTCACTATGATGCATCAGGGCTATTTCTTTCTGTCCCTTGTTCACATCATGAAGCACATATATCGTGTTAGGCACATACCCTACTTCCTTCATCTGTCCAACTAATCCCTCCAACTTTGCATAAATCTCCTCCTATGCGGGTGGCATAACGTCCCAGCTCGATACTCATGCACTATGCTGGCTTTTGGTGTCGGGGGTTTCATAATATCTATGTCCTAATAGCGGATTTCAGAGAAGATCGACGAGATGGAGCTGAATAGATTTGTACAAGATCAAACTCAAGTGTAGTTGGTGCATGTGGCAGGTTGACCAATAGAAACAATGGGGTTATTAGAAGCAATGGCAGAGATACCGGAAAGGACATGGACGTTATGAAGTCCCCAGCACCAAAAGCAGCACGTTGCACAAGTATCGATTTGGACCTTATCTCACTTGTAGAGGCAGGAGAATTATGCAAAATTTGAGGGCTGAGCTGGACAAATGAAGGAAGCCGGGTATGTGCTTGACACAAGATATCTGTTGCATGATGTGGACAAGGCACATAAAGAAATAGCCTTGATGCATCATTGTGAGAGGTTGGTCATCGCTTATGTGTTTATCAATACTCCACTTGGAAATACACTGAGAGTAATAAAAAACCTTTCAGTGTGTGGTGATTGTCACAACGCTATCAAGATTATGTCAAAAAGATTGTTGAGTGAAAACTTATTGTGTGAGTGACAAAATATTTCCATCATTTTAAGGATAGAAGCACTATGGTGGAAATTAAGGATGGCAAGTGCCATGGTGGAAATTATTAGTGGTGTAGAGAGTTACGAAACAACCTACAAGCAGTGTAATAATATTGGGAGGTATGCCTTTATTAGGATAAAGTAGGTAATTATAGTCTAGTTTCATTTTAATTTCTATTTAAAACATATTTGCCATTTTTTGCAACCCAAAAACACGCAGATAATTTAGTGACTTTGAAGGTCAATTCTGAACACAGTTTAGATATTGTTTGTTGAAGATGATAGTTTTGTGTTAACGGGTGACATCCTTCATTCATATCTACCCTGCATTCTTCCTCTCATTCATATCTACCCTGCATTCTTTCTCTCATATGATGGTTGTCAATTACCTCAGATGTTGCAGCAGCGGTAGTAGTTTCATAGGTGTTGTTATGATGGGTGAGTGGGAAGATTTGCAGATCCTCATAAAATAATATGCAAGCTGTGTAGCCTAAGTAGTATTTGTATGAATGTAATATGATATGAATTGTTGTTATGCAAAATGATAAGACCGTTTTTGCAATTTCTGAGCATTTTCATTAGTTTGGTCCTAGAAATTGCAATACTGTCCTTTGCAATTTTATTATTTTTAAAAAGGTTTTGAGTTATTTGAATAACGCCCTTTGCAATATTATCAAGTTAAAATTATTTAA
This sequence comes from Larix kaempferi, assembly GCA_027924585.1. Classification (NCBI taxonomy): domain Eukaryota; kingdom Viridiplantae; phylum Streptophyta; class Pinopsida; order Pinales; family Pinaceae; genus Larix; species Larix kaempferi. Next base: position 5,043,392 of record BSBM01000221.1, read on the forward strand.
AATTACTGGAAGTCAACGTAAAATTGACAGTCTTCAAAACACTATTATAGAAGTTAATGTCTCCTTAATTGCACATGACAGTCTTAAAATTGACAGTCTTCAAAACACTATTATAGAAGTTAATGTCTCCTTAATTGCACATGACAGTCTTCACTCTTCATAACACTATTATAAAAGTTAATGTTTCTTTAATTTGCACATGAATCTGTGGTTTAGGCAAATTGTTTATTTTCAGGGTGACGAGGGAGATATGTGACGAAGGTGAAATGTTGCCATTTATACAAGTGCAGTGTTTCTAATATATGTGGTTTAAATAAGATATGTAACTTCATTTTTATTTTCACAATTATTTAGTTACATAAGGATCAGGTTGATTGAAAATTTATCCTGCAATGTTTTTGATTCTTCTATACCTAACCAATTCCTTATTTCATTATCAACCTAACTAAAATAAATTTTATCATTTACTTAACAAAAATACCAGATTTAACTTTCCTTATTTTATCATTTACCTAACAAAAATACCAAATTTAAGTTTACTTATTTTATCATTTACCTAATTACCTAACCATAATGTCATTTACCTAATCAAAATACAAAATTTAACTTAAAATATAATTTACCTATTCAAAATACAAGATTTAACTTAATTTAACTAAAATATCATATTACAAGTATTGCCCTTATTTATTTAGTGCCACTAATATTATAAGCCATTCTTTTAACAACTTGCACTTTTCTATTTTTATAGTTTTGTTAACGTGTTATATTTTTCTTATGTTATAGTTTAACGTGTTCTATTTTTTTTATGTTCTAGTTTAATGTGTCCTATTTTTTAATTTTTAAGGATAGGTATTTAATTTATATGCCTTTTTAAAACTCAATTTATATTATATTCCATTTGTTTTATTTTAAAGGATAAATATTCAATCTATTTATTTTTTTATTTCTAAAGATACTAAGCCGATCAATATGTACTTATATTTACATTAGATTCAAATTGTTAGTAACAGATAATTCTAGCTTGAATTTTACATTTACATATTATTTAACTTGAATTTTCCATTTACATTTACATATTATTTAACTTGAATTTTCCATTTACATTATAATTGTATGATATTATTTAAATATTTTTTCGTAAAAAATATCAAATAATATATTACATTATATTATAATAATACTAAACTACTAAACAATTTAAAAATAATTCTATTATATATTATTAATTAATGATCCATCTCATATATGTATATAGAAGATCTTGAATTGCATCCAAGATCTTGAACTGCTTTTAATATATTAAAGGTTACACTGGATCCATGCTAGTTTTAGGAGTGAAGGGCAGACTGCTGTCTTATAGATGGCCAGAATGTATTTTTGTCAAATAGTTAAGAATGTTAAGGATTCTATGTTAGAGTTATATTTAGACTTGAGGCAAGCATGAAATTGAGAAGCCAAGGGAAATGGAAGAATTGCACTACTTCATAAATAGGTATAGGTAGTTTATTTTTTTTTGTTTTCACTTCGCCAAGACTATGGTTCAAATATAACTCCATTCTTATTAGGCAACAACATTCACACTTAGGCTTGGGAGGTGGACATTGGCTGCTCGCAAATTTTTAATCATGAAGGTTTGTTAATATTAACTTATTGCAGTAGATCTACTTATATGACAGTCTCAGGAAAAAAATTAGTCAAATAAAAGTTTATACAAAGAAATTGACCTGCTACTGGCAAATCGCTTAAATACCCATGTCCCCCCTGCCCTGCTCTCCTCAAGACAGTGCATAAACACGATTGATATAGAATGAATTTACCATTCTATGCTAATAGAGAAACGAAAGTAAATATTAATATCAATTTTGTGTCTATGCCAGAGACATAGGCATTCATAAACAAAGTCTTGGTTCAATGGTGAAGCGGGGGTTTCATAGGCCCACCAAGGTTAAAATCAGCTATATTGGATCAGATTAGGTATAAATTGCTACTAAGTACTTATAATGTTGAGAGTTGAGCCATGTGAATTTGAATAAATGACTCCTGTGTAAATGATATAATTATGTTTGTATCAATTCCTAGTGCAAAGGTCAATGCCATGGCTTAACTAGTGAATGATCGTGCATGTAAATATGAAAACATATATTTAGATGAACAACATGGTACACTTGTCACGATGAACTCAAGCTTTATAAATATCAATACCAAAATATAATATATAATGGTTCAAGATAACTGCGGAGAGTACAAGAGGGGCTATGATTCAACCAGAGGGGAAGAGGAAAGGGGGTTTATGGGAAATTAATCCTTCATTACCAAGAGTCAACCTATGAACTTGTCTCTTTTCCATAATGTGCCTTATTTAAAATTCACCCACCATCCTTGATTTAGAAGACAATCACTAAATGCATGTGGGGGTTGGTGAAGAATATCTATCTCTCATAGTTGTGGAAGTTTGAGGCTGGATACAATCTACATTAGATAACAAGTAAACAATCCTTTCTCATGGGATTTTGTTCCCCTCCTTTCTCACGAGAACTATTCTTTCCATTGGGGATGGTCCATTCATTCTTACATTCATGGTTTGCATTCCTCGTTGCGTCCTGCATTGCTACTCAAGCCAAATCTGTAAATTTACCAAATCAGCATTATGAAGGAGGAAATGTAGACCTTGGGGAAGCTATAAAGAGTATATTTATCCACTAGTTATTGCCATTCATTGGTTGTTTGAGAGCCAAAGGCTATTGCCAGAAAGCATTAAGGAGAATGGACTCTTTCTGTTTACACTAAATTGCATTAGAAGAGAAGGATATCCTCGAGTCCCTATTGAGAAGATAAGGGAGTAGATCTTTGTGTTGTGTAGGGCAGTGGAAGAGAATGCCATCAATATTTGATCGTTAGATGAGATGCCTAGATAGCTATGTAATGGGGCAGATTGGGCAAACCATGAGAACAATGGATTGGGTCGAATGTGCCAAAACCCTGTAGCTTGCTGTCTTTGCCCTAGTGGACTCATAGCCTGGCTTGCGCTGGCATATTCACTTTATGCGCATTGTTGGGTGGAAAGTTGTTCATACACAACCAATTCCTTAAACAATATTTGGATTACAATAAGGTTTATCTCTGTATATTACTCTATAATTGAATTCTACTTCTTATATGAAATTATATGTAATTTGCATGCCGTGTATATGAACAAAATCTCTTAATCCATGCTATTTCAAATTCCGATGCAACATGGAAAACCAAATGATCTTGGTTAGTCGATGCATAGAATGAACTTAAGATAAAAACTGCAATAGAACTTCACACACAGAATATAAAAATGAAACATAAGACTGATATTTTTTATTATGGCAGCATGGAGAAAATAAAGTTTACTTGATGACTGAAAGACATAAAAGCCGGCTATATGTCATGTGTTTATTATAGCAATACCGTTTTAAGGATTGGGTAGGAAAGGATTTGTAGGCTTCAATAACCTAAAGCCCATCCTATTTGTCATATAAATGTGTCAATTAACTTTCCCTTAAAATGAAGTGTAGATTCCATTTTATGATTGTTATAAGAATACTGTCTATATTAATCAATTTTATATTCTTGAAGTTGTATCGAGAGAAGTAATATGCTCTACAGGGAGATGTCAATACTTTGTTAGCGCGTATATGTAAAATTAAAGAAATGAAAAAGAAAATTTGAGGCCTTATTTCTCTTAATAATTAGCACTATGTCAAAAAATAACAGAGAAGATCAGACAACAAACTAGCATAGATCCATCTTAACCTTGGATCTATCAAATGTCTAGAAGGGTCAAAGAACAGTGAAGTTTCCACTTTAAGTTTTTTATCCTTCTTTGCTTTTAATATATCAAGGATTACACTTTTTTTTGTAACCATGGGAACAACAACCTCCCAAAAGTTACACTTGATCAATGTTAATTTTAGCAGTGAAGGGCAGGCTGCATGACTCATGACTCCTGTCTTACAGATGGTCACATTATATTTTTTCTTATAGTTAAGAATGTTAAGGATGCTACGTTAGAACTAAATTTAGACACGAGGCAAGCATGAAATCGAGGTAGTTTATTTCTTTGTTTTCACTTCCTCAAATATAACTCCATTCTTACACTTTGGCTTTTGGGGTGGACATTGGCTGCTCGCAAATTTTAATTCATGAAGGTTTATTGATATTAACTTATTTCAGTGGATCTACTTAAATGAGACAGTATCAGGAAGAAATTTAATTGAGCTATACACAAGATATTATAGTCGTGGAGATTGGGGGAAACATATCAGAAAAACCTTGGTCGAATAAAAGTTTATACAAAGAAATTGACTTGTTGCTGGCAAATCGCTTAAATACCCATTTTAACCTGCCCTGTTCTCCTCACCTCACCTAATGTAAGAAGGCAGTCAAATGGGAACCAAGATTAAGTCCTTGGTAACTTAAACATAATAGATTCCTCATAGGCTAAATTTGTTCAGCCACTGCATGCTAAATTTGTTCTTGAAGCTAAATTTATGCTGGTGGATGTACATGGTGGTCTTTGCTCGGTTAGCTATATACATAAATACAAAGAAAGATGAAAAGTTTTTCCCTGTAAATAATGTGAATGAAGTACTCCCTTGGGTTATTAAGGTTGGTAAACAATATTTTATTTTATATTCAACAAATATTAACTGCTCTCTTTTCTATGTTGTTTGATATGATTATAATATATGAAATGTGCTACTGTATTGTTGAACTAGAATGAGTATAGCAAATGTGGCACTAAAAGGAAAAATTCATAGTTGTGTTCGAGATGGGCTTTAAGCCTTTATAGAATACCTGGAATGTACGCAACCAAACTATTACATTGAAGACGAGCCTAAGAAATAGTAGTCACAAATTATCAACACCCATCTGTTGTTTTATCGCCTTTGGAAGCATTTCAGGCAATAACATTAGCCATTATCATGCCAACATTGTAATGATGTCATTCATAGATGCTCTCAGTGATAGGGAGTGATAACCCAGGTGGAAAGTTGATGAGATCATAAGTAGTGGTAGTGGCCAGCCTTCTTGGCATTAATGGAAAACTTGATTAATATAAAATGGTTGTATTCAACTTGTACATTTGAAACATAAATCGTGTCATTGTCGGACATACAAAACTATTAAACTTGTAATCAACTTATATTGATATGCTTTCCAAACTAAAAGGCGTGTAGCGCAGGGCAACAACCATTTCTCTGAACTATCATCAAGTAGTACAGATAAAAACTATCCATATACATAGAATTACCAATCACAAAACATAGCAATAACATCACACGTGGCTGGAATGCATAATTAGAGCTTCACTGATCCATGATTCCTCATGACTCATGAAGATAATACACAATTTATGTGACCAAAACTAGTGAAAATGTTTAGAAATTGTAAAATATTAATTTCTACTTTTTGGCATTTGTAGTGAAACTGCTAAGAAATTGCATAACAACAATTCCTATCATCTTGCATTTGTAGGCATAATACTTATGCTACACAACTTGCATAATATTCTTATGAACATCTACAAATCTTCCCATTCACATCCTGTAGATTCTCTTCCTTCGTAGCAACACCTATGAAAGTAATGCAACTGCTGCAAAATTTTGCAGCAATTGACAACCATCATATAAGGGGAAGTCTGCAGGGTAGATAGGAATGAATCATGTCAACCATTGACACAAAACTGTAAGCTTTCTCACCTTTAGGAAAACCATATCTAGACTCTGTTCATAATTGGCCTTTAAAGTAGCTAAATTATATGGGTAACTTTCTAGGGGATCAGGAAAATTCCAAATATGTTTCAAAATAGAACTGTAATGAAATTAGGCTGAACTTACACATGCCTCCTAATATTATCACAATGCTTTGGATGTTCTGTAACTCTCCGCATCACCAATAATTCCAAAACAAAGAACTTACGAACCTTAAAATGATGGAGTTGCTTTGCATCTCACACAATACGTTCTTGCTTAACATTCTTTGGTATTGTAGCAATCACCACACACTAGAAGGTTTTTCATTACTCTCAATGTTGTCCTAGATGGAGTGTTGAAAAGCTCATGATTTATGGCCAACCTCTCACTTTGATGCATCGGGGCTATTTCTTTCTGCCCCTCATCCACATCATGCAACACATATCTCGTGTTAGGCACATACCCTACTTCCTTCATCTGTCCAACTAATCCCTCCAACTTTGCATAAATCTCCTCCTATGCGGGTCGCATAAGGTCCCAACTCGATACTCGTGCATTATGCTGGCTTTTGGTGTAGGTGATTTCATAATATCTATGTCCTAATAGTGGATTTCAGAGAAGATCGACAAGATGGAGCAGGTGGCAGGTTGACAAATAGAAACAATGGGGTTATTAGAAGCAATGGCAGAGATACCAGAAAGGACATGGACATTATGAAGTCCCCAACACCAAAAGCAGCACATTGTACCAGTATTGATTTGGACCTTATCTCACTTGTAGAGGGAGCAGATTTATGGAAAATTTGAGGGCTGAGCTAGACAAATGAAGGAAGCCGGGTATGTGCTTGACACAAGATATCTGTTGCATGATGTGGATAAGGCACATAAAGAAATAGCCTTGATACATCATAGTGAGAGGTTGGCCATCGCTTATGTGTTTATCAGCACTCCACTTGAAAATACACTAAGAGTAATAAAAAACCTTCGAGTGTGTGGTGATTGCAACAACACTATCAAGATTATGTCAAAGATTTTTGAGTGAGAAATTATTGTGTGAGACACAAAGCATTTCCATCATTTTAATGATGGCGAGTGCCCTGGTGGAAATTATTCTCACCAATGTTGTCACAGTACAAAAATAATCTACACAATTTCCAGTTTTGGCTTCTCTTAATTGGACATGTTTGGTTGTTGTAGTTTCTGACCAAACCCCTATATTAGTATATCAAATGTACCAACATCAAGGTTTTGTCCTCCCCCCACTATTTGTTGAAAGTGTTTTTGGGCTTCATCTACTTTCATTTCATAAAATACCAGACCATTTATTATAAACAATAACATTTGACCTTCAACCAACTTCTGTCACACTGGAAGATATTTTTTGGCCCCCTTCCATCTTCACCTACTTAGTAAAATCATTAATTGACATTGTATATATGATTAAGTCAGGTTCTTTGTGTTCGATCACCATCTCCTCAAATAATTTCTCAACTTAAATGCAAACATACCTTCTTTGAAATATGCATCCAACAACCTGTTATTCACACAAGCACCTGTAATGCAAACCTTCTCATCCTCACATCATTGCACCGAGAGTAGCGAGGTGCTTGCAGCCTAGTACAAGGGAGATGTTGTCTCATAAAATAAAATAAAAAGTAATTAAGAAAATTCATGTTGGCTCATAAAATAAAAAATAAAACCAAATAAAATGTAATTAAAAAATCCATGTCAACTTATAAAATAAAAAAAATTAAAACCAACATAGAAAGATGTAAAAAGTTAGATAATTTTTTATGAACATGTAAAAAAGTTAGATACAAAAAATTTACACCTCAAGAAATTGGATCCCTCTCGGTGCTTGGTAGATCCGGGTTTAAGATAAATCTATGCTGGTATAAGTTATAACCTTATTGATGTGTCCACTTATGAGAGTCACATATGTGGTGGTATTGTGGTTTACATTCTGCTTCGACAACTTGCCCAGATATTGAAGGGCATCCTATAACTTGCCAAACTTCCAAAGACCGTCTATGATAACATTATATGACATGAAAACCCACTTGAGCTTCTCCAAAATGAAGTGAACATCATTGAATGCTTTGTGAATCTCCCCCGACCTATAAACTCCACAATCAAACTACAAAAGACCAAATCACTAAATATGGAACCTTTGCCTCTCATTTCCATATAAAGCTCCTAAGCTAGCTACATAGTGCCCCCTTAGAAAAACCCTCACTGGTTAGCAACAAATGTAGGAAAGTTGGGCCCAAAACACTTCTTCAACATTTCTATGAAAATCCTCTTGAGCTCCTCACTACTTGTGCATTTTAAAATGGACCTTCATTAAATGATTAAAGGTCAAATTGCTAAAAGACATTTTAGTGTCATATATGGTCTTAAGGATGTCGAAGGATGCATCCATGCCTAGTTTTTCAAAACGGGTACTCAAAATATATTATATGTGACGAGATTGGGAATAACCCAAGATTTCTGTTCTGTTGAAAAAAAAACCCAAGATTTCTGCACAATATTAGAAAAGGAAAACACATCAGCATATTCACCTACTCGGTGGAGGGTATCGAGGTTGGAGTTGCAGGTGAAGACAATGGGGTGCATCACGAAGAACATGTTTTGCCTCACACTATGTGTAGTTTCCGCTCTCTACATAGTGTTTGTATGCGGTTGTGGAGGCTCAGTGTTAGTCCCTACCAACAAATTTATCAACTTCATATGCTTAAGGTTTTTTCACACCTCCTATTTCGTGTAGTTGTGATTTCTTTCCAGTCCACCAAGGAGATGATCGATCAGAAGACCATCGAAGGGAAACTAAAAATTTGAAATGGTAGCTACTTGAATAATGTCTTCGTGCATCAATTTCATAACTTCATGTCAAATCACATAGATGGGACCACTACAAATGAAAATTCAAAGGATTGGAATCACCAGAAGATCGATTGCAACTTGTGGATCAGTCTGCGCAGCCACATCAAAAAGTTGTGTAGAGTGGGGAGACTGCACAACGAGATAAACAATTTGAGGCAAAACATGTTCTCTATGATTCGTCCCACCATCTTTCCCTGCAACTATGTCCTCGACACCCTACAATGAGCAGGTGAACACGTTGATGTGGTTTCCCTGTTTAATATCATGAAGCAATCTTGGGTTATTCCCAATCTCATTACATACAATCTGATTTTGAGTGCCAATTGTGAAAAATTGGACGTGGATTCATCCTCGACATGTTTAAGACCATAGTTGGAATGACTCCTAGAACTTTGACATTTAATCATTTGAAGAAGGCACATTTTAAACTGCACAAGTACAAGGAGGTCAAGAGGCATTTGACCAAAATGTTGATGGTATACTGTGGGGTCGATCCACCTACATATGCTGCTACCGTTAAATTTTCTTTAAAGGGGGTGCCATGCAACTAACCGAGGGTACCGTCGCTCTCCCTTTTCATGTTTAATGGTTACAATCATAATTGATTGTGGAATGAAACAAATACATCCCCCCTTTGATTCGCATTTGTAAATATATTTGCAAACTGATTCTTTGCCCTGTAATATTATAGCTGCACTTCTTCTTGTATGAAATCTTTATTGAAGTGATAATGAATCTCTATATGCTTCGTTCTTGTGTATGGAATGACGTGGGTTGTAACCCAAACGTTATTAAGAGTGCTTAACTGTCACAAAAACATTCATCAAACAAGTGGAAAATGGGTAGCTATGAATGGATTGAGAGGGTGACAACATTGTTCTAATTTCAAACATAGATCTGTTATGCATTAAAAGCGAAGGTCTCATGATTATCACACACAAAACATTCCAGAGAGCCTCGAATTTCATGTGCATCCAACATGAGCGACACCTAATACAAGGAAGTATCTTGGCCCACCACAAATGCACACATCAATAAAAAAAATGGTTGATAGCCTAAAGGAGTTAATTCATAAGAATCTCAATGAACAAAAGAATAAAAAATGAATGTCAACGACTCGACCAAATAAATTCTGGAGAGGCTTCTAGGATTCTCTCGCTTGGCTTTAGACCCCTCTTGTTTGAATGATTTGAGGGACAGTGGATCACGAGGGTGGACAAACAACTATTATAGGTCTTTGAGGAATAGTTGATCATAATGATCGACATACAATCACTACAAACCTTGACAAGAGATCCTCTAATTATTCCAAATGCTCAAAAGAAGCATTGATGTGATCCTCTAATTATTCCAATTCCAAATGCTCCAAAGAAGCATCGATGAGATCCTCTTGTTCTTGTGTATTTGGGAGTTTGCCTTTAATCCAGAGTCACTTTTGTTATTATTTACTTTTTTAATCCTCGCGAACATAATTAATGATGCTTCTTCTGTGTTTTGGAATTTTTTCTGGATCCTTTCAGCAATTCTATAAAAAGGAACATCTATGAGGGTAAACCCCATTGATTTAATTTTCTCATGATACTTGAAGACGAGTGTCAAATGTTTACTGATCTTAATTGGTCATTGTTCAATCACAAATCCATGTATACTGATGATACTTGAAGACGAGTGTCAAATGTTTACTGATCTTAATTGGTCATTGTGCAATCACAAATCCATGTATAGGCGGTTGGAAACAATCACAATTTAACCATGCACATCTTACCATTTGACATTCAGATGCTCTATAATAATAATATTAATAGTAAGGTTAATCAAAAGTCAAGGGTCACACATCCCTTTTCCTCGTGACCAGTGAATGCATATAATACACTGTCATGAGGCTCATTGTAACCTCATGCCTTGGAGATTTAGGAAGAGGCCTGTTAAAGCATAATATTGAGCCAAGCATAAAATTGAGAAGCCAAAGAAGATGAAAGAATTGTGCTACTTTATAAATAGGTGTAGGCAGTTTTCTTCTTTGTGTTCACTTCGCCAAGCCTAGGGCTCATTAGATATAACTCCATTCTTAGTAGGCAACAACATTCACACTTTGGCTGGGAAGGTGGAAACTGGCTGCTTGCAAATTTTCAATCTTTAGAGTTTATTGATATTCACTTATTTCAGTGAATCTAATGACAGTGTCAGGAAGAAATTTAGTGGAGCTATATACAAGATAAAATAGTTGTGGAGATCCGGGGATGGGGGAGGCAACATATCAGAAAAGCATTGAAGTCAAATACAAGTTTATACAAAGAAATTTTGACTGACTATAGGCAAATCGCTCAACTGCCCATTCTCCTCAAGACATAACATAAGCCCGATTGATACAGAATGAATTTACCATTCTATGCCAATAGAAAAATGAAAGAAAAATTTAAAATCAACTTTGCGTTTATGTCAGAGACATGCATTCGTAAACAGGGTCCTGGTTCAAAGGTAAAGCATTGGTTTCATAGGGGCCCACAAGATTCAAAAAGTCATCTCACCTATGTAAGAAGGCAGCCAAATGGGTCATACATGAATTAAGACCACAAGTCCTAGCTTCCTGTGAATGTGGAAGACGAGGTGCCTCCACCAGCATGAGCCAAGCCAGCTCAGAAGCCATGATATCCAGATCCACTATGTTCACCAGTGCTCCTAGTTCACAGATTTGCAGTGTACCTGGTTTTACGTTATGAATCTGAACACGATTATGTTATTATATGTTATTGTGCTTTCTGTTTTGGATATGGTATGTGAATGCTTGGTTAGGATGGGGTGGTACTGTCCTGATTTTGAAAATGTTTATGGTAGTGAATGTACATGGTGCTCTCTGCACAGTGAGCTATATACCTAAATACAAAAAGTGATAGGAAGTTATGCCCTTTAAATAATGTGAATGAAGTATTCCCATAGGTTATTGAGGTCGGTAAACAATATTTTATTTTATATTCAACAAATAATGATTGCTCTTTTCCAAGCTGTTTGATATGATTACGAATTATGAAATATACTACTTTATTGTTGAACTAGAGTTTATTGTTGAACTAGAGATAAGTATGGCAGATGTGGCACCAAAAAGAAAAATTCATAGCTGGGTTCAATATGGGCTTTATGCAATATACTAGTCATGAATTAACAACCATCTGTTATTTTAATTCCCTTTAAAGCATTTCAGGCAACAGTATTAGCCATTATCATGCTAACATTGTAATCACCTCATTCATAGATGCTCTTAATGATAGGAAATGATGTTTCAAGATGAAAGCCGGTGAGAGGATAAGCAGGGAACAACCTTCACCCATAATCAACTTTGATTCACATGCTTTCATAACTAAAAGATATGTAGCACAGGGCAGCAGCCAATTGTCTAAACTTTCATCGACCAGTAAATATAAAAACTATTCATGTACAGGGAATCAACAATTGCAAAACATAATAATAACATCACACATGGCTGTAAAGCATAATTAAAACTTCACTAATCCATGCTCCCACATGACTCATGAAGATAATAGACAATTTCTGTGACCAAACTAGTGAAAAATGCTCAGAAATTGCAAAACAACACTTCTTATCATTTTGCATTTGTAGTGAAAGTGCTCAGAAATTGCATAACAACAATTCCTATCATCTTGCATTCATAGGAATACTACTTATGCTACACAACTTGCATATTATTTTTATGAATATCTGCAAAACTTCCCACTCATATCATGCAGATTCTCCCCCATCATAACGACACCTATGAAAGTACTGCCACCATAGTTATCGGATTCGTCCCTAGGCCTAACCGCACCAGAATCCAATTCTTCAGAATTGGATCGGATTCTTGGATTCCTCATTGGATTCTTCCACCTCGTTTTGACTAATCTAAAGCTGTTTACGTAAGATACATGTAGGATAATTAGGGTTAATTAGGGTTAGGGTTCCGAATCCCTGATTCCTAATTTTGGGATGGGTACCACACCCAAGTCTTCAGCCTGCTGCAAAATCTGAGGCAATTGACAACCAGCATACGAGGGGAAGTCTGCAGGGTAGATAGGAATGAATGAATTCACTCGTTTGACACAAAATTGTCAGGGTTGACTGTGTTCAGAATGGATCTTTAAAGTCGCTAAATTGTGTGAGTGTTTTCTTTAGGGTCGCAGAAAATCCCAAATATGTTTTAATTAGAAATGGTAATCAAACTAGACTATTCATGCCTACTCTATTCTAATACTGGATGCCTCCTAATATTATAACAATGGATTGTTCTGTAACTCTTTGCATCACCAATAATCTCCACAAGAGCACTTGCCATCCTTAAAATGATGGAACCACTTTGCATCTCGCAATAAGTTCTTGCTTGACAATCTTCGACATAATCTTGATAGCATTGTGGCAATCACCACACACTCGAATGTTTTTGATTACTCTCAGTGTTGTCCCAGGTGGAGTGCTGATAAACCCGTAAGCTATGGCCCACCTCATGCACTGTGCTTGCTTTTGGTGTTAGGGTTTTCATGATGTCTGTGTCCTTTCCCATGTCTCTGCCACTGCTTCTATTAAGCCCATTGTTTCTATTTTCCCACCTTCCACTTGCACCACCAACGCTTAAGTTTGATCTTGGCACAAATTCATCTTGCCGGTCTTCTCTGCAGCCCGCTTTTCCATCTCTTCATTCCCTTGACTCTTGCAAGCATTGCGCAAGGTCTCCCAAACCACAGCATTAGGCTTTGTTGGCATCTTATTGATGAACTCCTCCGCTTCCTCCAGCCGTCCAGCCCGACTAAGAAGATCGACCATGCACACATAGTGCTGCATCGAATACAGGAGCCCATATTCTTTATCCATTGCTCCGTCACACCCAAGGTCTTCATCCACCAAGCCCAATCGACTGCATGCTGAAAGCACCCCTAGAAAAGTGTTCCCATTCGGTCTCTCCTCTGTATCCTTCATTTGTCCAAACAATTGAATCGCCTCCTCTGCAAGGCCATTGTAGGACAACCCAGCAATCATATAGTTCCGGGAAGCACAATCTCGTTCAGACATTTTGTCAAACACTCGGCGTGCTTCCTGTACGCACCCACATTTACTATACATCTCGATGATCTTATTATCCACGGATACATCAGACCTACTTCCAATCATATGTTCGTGCACCTTCTTTCCCTCTTCCAGTGCTTTCAAATCCGCACAACATTGCAGAATGCAAACATAACTGATAGAATCCATAGGAATACCTTGCTGTTGTATGTTTCTGAAAAGCTCCATGGCTTCTTTCAGCTTCCCTTCCTTGGATGCAATCCTCGAATCCTCAATAACCGCACAAGTTGCCCTGGTACCTCCGCTGTAAAAAACCGCCACCTAACCTCTGGCATAACTTGGGGTTTGGCTCACTAGGTTTTCAGAGGTGCTGAAGGGTTTAACAAATATATATTTGCTCCTAATCCCAGTGAAAGGATGGGCTTCATTGGCTATCCTGGAGCTCAGAAACTTGAAAAACTGAACACGGGTACGGTTACATGGGATTCTTATATTTCTTCCCATAAAAACCGCAGTCAGGTATCTCATCGAACTTATACTTGCGGCTCTCTGCATCGGTTGTAGCCATCGCCTCCTGCGCTGCTAGCAAAATGGGGAATGCCCAATCCTCTTCTAACGGATGTGCTCTCAAATAACAGGGAACCAAGATTTAAGAAGGGGTTTTGGTCGTGGAACAAAGGAATTTAATAAATTTGGATCTTGTATAAATGTCTTTAGTTGAGGGGATTGTGTTCGGGTTTAATGAGTTATGTAAACAAACGATGGTGATAGATTTTGTCTCCGACTGATAAAAGTTAGACCGGCTCCGTGGTTATCATCAAAGGGGAGTCGTGTGTATCTTAGGCTCGTCAGGTATCTAGCGTGATAATAACTGCGCCTCTCAACATTATTGCGGTTGAAATAATGTTTAGTGTGCAACTTATCTCTACTCGTTGAATAATAGCTAATGCCCAATATCGTTCCTTCCAACAATGGCAAGAGCTAACATGACTAGATTTAACAAAGGGTTAAAGGGTTTTGGCTCTAAGAGCTAACATGACTAGATTTAACAAAGGGTTAAAGGGTTTTGGCTCTGAGAGGGAAAAATGAATTTAGTAAATTTGGATATTGCACGTTTTATGTTTGAAGGGGATTGTGTTAAAATGGTAAGGATAAATCTAGTCCTTTATTGGGTGTTTTTCCTTTGAAAACTTGTAATCTCAATCTATATTAACAAGTCATGATCGTCTATATTAACAAGTCATGATGGTTAGCTTTGATGTTGTGTTTTTATTCATCATTTTCTTGTGCTTAAATATCTTGATCTCATTTCCAAGTTGGTTGATTTTGAGACATTGAGATTTTCCTTAAATCCACTTTCTTTACATTCAAAGGAAAAATCTATGAACACGCTAAAGGCACAATCATGGGATCTTCCTTGTCCCCTATAGCGGCTAGCATTTTCATGGAAAACTTTGGGGCTTTAATATTAATAATTTCCATCTTAAGCCCAAGTGTTGATTTCAATTTGTGGATGGCACCTTTGTCATCTAGCCCCCAACCAATCTTCCCTTAACTCAATTTTTGGACACCTTAATAGTCTATTCCCCCACATTAAATTTACCATGAAAACACAAAAGGACAACTCTCTTGAATCTTGGACGTTTTAATTACCCATCAGACAAATGGCTCCATTTCCCACCAAGTTTACTAAAAGAAGATTCATACTAATAGATACATTCATGCCCAATCCAATAGCCACCTTGCTCAAAAGTTTGTGTTTCTTAAAACTCTTGCAACTATCACATTTGAATTTATGATCCTCACCTGCTAGACAAAGAGACAACCCACCTCACCAAAGGCCTCCAAACCAATGGCTATTCTCTTTCCCAAATGAATGTAGCATTCATCTCAACTCTCCATCCAAAATCGGAAAATCCTCATTACATTGCCCCTCCTTGCTCCCTAATTTATCTTCCTTACATTCAAGGAATAGGATCTTAGCCAAAAAGAATATAAAAACTCTTTTCAAACCACATAAAATACTAAAGCACTTATTTAGAAGGTTAACAATAAACCTGACTTATGCTCTCTCAATGAGTTAGCCAAAGTCCCTGTTCCAATGGTAAATCCTACATAGGAAAAATTGGTAGTCATATCCAAACCCGCTTTAAAGAACATATCATATACACTTTCCATAGCCGCCTTTCTAAATCAATCATTCCAAAACATTCCCATAACACTAAGCACCTCTCGTGCTTTGACCAAACCAAGATCTTAGCCTAAACGAATCATTACTCATCTCACATTATTAGGGAAGCCATCAAAATTGAAAAACATCTTAACAATGTCAATCAACAAGATGGATATAAACTTAGGGCCCAAGGAGGGGTAGTGTTGTGATGCTTTTTGGACTTTGGATGGAGAGTTGAGTGAAATGCTTTATTAATTTGGGAAAGAGAATAACAATTTGATTAGAGGGATTTGATGTGGGATCTCTCTTTGTTTAGGAGGTGAGGATTATAAATTCAAATGGTGTTGATTACAAGAGTTTTAAGAATTGCATACTTTTGAGTAGGGTGGTGATTGGATTCGGTATGAAGGTGTCTATTAGTAACCATTTTCTTTCGGCAAACTTGGTGGGAAATGGAGCCATCTAACAGATGGGTAACTTGAACGTCAAGGAATTGGAAATAGTTGTCCTTTTGGGTTTCCATGGAAAATTTGTCCTTTTGGGTTTTCATAGAAAATTTAATGTGGGGGATTAGACTACTAAGGTGGTCAAAAAATGAATTAAGGGAAGAACAACCATGGGGCCAAATGATGAAGATGTCACTAAAAAATCAAGATCAACGCTTGGGCTTAAGATGGAAAAAATTTAATGCTAAAGCTTCAATGTTTTCCATGAAAATGTTAGTCAATATAGGGGACACGGAAGATCCCATTGTTGTCTCTTCATAATGCTCATAGATTTTTCCTTTGAACATAAAGGAAGTGGATTTATGGAAAATTGCAATCAACCTCACGGTCTCTAGCTTAACCAACTTGGAAATGAAGTCAAAATATTTAAGAACGAGGATTTTGGTGAATAAATAAACAACATCAAATATAACCATGATATCTTGCTTTAATTGGCTTTAATTGGAATTTGCCAAGGACAAGTTTTATCCTCATCGTTTTACCACAATCCCTTCTAAATATAAGAGACCTTTGTCCAATATCCCCCAGGTTAAATCTTGTCACTCATCATCATGGAACAAAATTGGGCATTAACTATTATTTAAGAGAAGAGGATCTAGTATTCTCCATTATTGAAACATGGCATGCAACAATGATTTCAACCATGAGAGAAACATGCATCAAACACAACTCCCATATAATAATAACCACAACGCGGATCTAACTTTTATTTGAAAAGATTTATCCTCATCTTTTGTGTTAATAAATAATTAAACCTTAACACAATCCCCTCAAATACAAGATACAATATCCAAATTTATTAAATTATTTTGTCCCTTTTCCCAAACCTCTAGTTAAATCTTATTTAGTTAGCATTAGTCATCATTTCATAGCAACATTGGGAATTAGCTATTATCATAGAGGAGAGGATTGGGAATCACCCATTTTTCTAGTAATAGAGGTGATGGGCTTGACCAATATGATGCAAAGAGCTACTTGCATAAGCTCCCTGATATACTTGAAGGGGGTTTTCAAGGTAAGAGATATAAGACTCCCATATAATCAAACCCATGCCCAATTTTCAGGTTTTTGAGCTCTAGGATACACAAAGAGGCCTAGTCTTTCATTGGGACAAGGAGCAAATACATGTTTGTAAACCCGTTAGCACCTACGAAAACCTAGTGAGACAAATCCAAAGTTATGCCAAAGGCTAGGTGAGGGATTCTTATAGCGGAGGTACTAGGGAAACTAGTGCAGTCATTGAGGATTTCATCCAAGGAAGGGAAGCTGAATGAAGCCATGAAGATATTAAAAAACACACAACAATAAGGTATTCCTACGTATTCCATAATTTATGTTTACATTCTGCAATGTTGTGCTGATTGGAAAGCATCTGAAGAGTGAAGGAACGTGCAAGAAATCATGATTGGAATTGGGATTAGGTTTGATGTCTCTCTGGATAATAAGATCATTGAGATGTATGGAAAATGTGGGTGCATGTAGGAAGCACGTTAAGTGTTTGAAAAAATGCCTTAGCGAGAGTTTGCTTCATGGAGCTATGTGATTACTAGGTTGTCCTATAATGGCCTTGCAAATGAGGTGATTCGATTTTTTGGGTAGATGAAGGAGATCAACTAGGGTTTTTTCTTTCAACATGCAATTAATTGGGTTTGGTGGATAAAGTCCTTGGGTATTACAAAGTGATGGATAAAGATTGGGTTCCTGTATTCGATGCAACACTATGTGTGCTTGATTGATCTTCTTAGTTGGGTTGGATGATTGGAGGAAGCAAAATAGTTCATCAATAAGATGCCAACAAAGCCTAATGTTATGGTTTGGGGGCTCTTGCACAATGCTTGCAAGAGTTATGGGAATGAAGAGATAGAAAGGCGGGTTGTAGAGATGATCGAGGAGATGGAGTCGAATAGATTTGTGCCAAGATCGAACTTAAGTGGAGGTGGTGGAGGTGGCAGGTGGGAAAATAGTAACGGTGGGGTTAATATAAGGAGTGTTATAGACATGGGAAAGGACACATACATTATGAAACCCCCAACACCAAAAGCAAGCATAGTGAATGAGTATCGAATTGGGACCTTATCTCACCCGCAAAGGGATGAGGTTTATGAAAAGTTAGATGGATTAATTGGACATATGAAGGAAGTAGGCTATGTCCTTGACATGAGATATGTGTTGTATGATGTGGATGAGGGGCATAAATAAATATCCCTAATGCATTATAGTGAGAGGTTGGTCATAGCTTACAAGCTTATCAACACTCCACCTAGAACAACACTGAGAGTAATTAAAAACCTTTGAGTGTGGTGATTTCTGCAATGCTATCAAGATTATGTCGAAGATTGTTGAGCAAGAACTTATTGTGTGAGATGCAAAGCAGTTCCATCATTTTAAGGATGATAATTTATCTTGTGGGAATTATTAGTGATGCAGAGAGTTACAGAACATACAACAAGTATTGTTATAATATTACTAGGCTTTCCTTTATTAGAATAGAGTAGGTAAGTTTAGTTTAGTTTCATTACAATTTCTAGATTGAAACATATTTTAAATTTTTCGTTATCATGTAAAAAAACGACCACATAATTTAGCTACTTTAATGGTCAATTATAAACATAGTCTAGATATGGTTTTACTAAAGGTGAAAAACCTTACAGTTTTGTGTCAATGAGTGACATCATTCATTCTTATCTACCATGCATGCTTCCCCTCATATGATGGTTGTCATTTACCTCAAAATTTTGCAGCAACAACAATAATTTCATAGGTGTTTCTATGAATGGGGAGAGTTTGCAAGATGTGAATGGGAATATTTGAAATTATTCATAAAAAAAAATATGCAAGTTGTGTAGCATAAGTAGTATGCCTACAAATGAAAAATGATAGGACTTGCTATGCAATTCCTGAGTATTTTCACTACAAATGAAAAATGATAGGAATTGTTGTTTTGCAATTTCTGAGCATTTTCACTAGTTTTGGTCACATAAATTGTCTCTATTATCTCCATGAGTCACGTAAGAGCATGGGTCAGTGAATTTCTAATCATGCTTTCCGGCCATTTGTGATGTTATTATTATATTTTGTGATTGGTGATTCTCAATGCATGAATATTTTTTATCTGTATTGGTTGATGAAAGTTTAGATAATTGGTTGCCGCCTTGTTCTACATGTCTTTTAGTTTTGAAATCATATGAATATGAGTTGATTATGAGTTTAATAGTTTTGTATGTATGATAATGACATGATTTCTCTTTGGAGGTACACCAATTTTATATTAATGAAGTTTTTCATTCACGCTAAGAAGGTTGGCCACTAACACTACTTATGCACTCATTAGCTTTCCACCGGGGACATCATTTCCTATCATTGAGAGAATCTATGAATGAGGTCATGATAATGGCTAACATTGTTGTCTGAAATGCTTCCAAAGGGGTTAAAAAAACATATGGGTGTCGTTGATTCGTGACTAGTATTTCTTAGGCTCATCTTCAAGGTAATAGTTTGGTTACGTACATTCTAGATATTGTATAATGCCCACCTTGGACATAGCTATGGATTTTTCCTTTTAGTGCCACATATGCGATGATCCTCTCTAGTTCAACAATAAATTAGTACATTTCATAGATCATAATCATATCAAACAACTTGGAAAAGAGAAGTTAATATTTGTTGAATAAAATAAACATTGCTTACCAACCTTAATAACCTAAGGGAGTACTTCATTCACATTATTTATAGGGCATAATTTTGCATAATTTTTTGTATTTATGTATATAGATCATAGTATAGAGAGCACCATGCACAATCACTAGCATAAACAATTCAAAATCAAGACTATACCGACCCATCCTAACCAATCATTCACTTACCATATTCAAAATGGAAATCAAAATAACACATAATACCATAAATGTCTTCAAATTCATAGCAAAAATATACAAGCACACGACATATCTGTGAATTGGAAGCACATCTGAGCATATTGGATCTAGATATCATGGCTTTTGAGATGGTGGAGGCACCTCCTCCTCCTCTCGCTCTCAAACACATGGCATGTAGCGATTGAATACATTTAGTCTATGAGGCATATATTCCATTTAAGTTACTAAGGAATCAATCTTGGTCCCATTTGACTGCCTTCTTACATATGTAACGCTTGCCTCAGTACATTGACTGACTAGACTATTGAGGGCACTGACTTTGAAGTGAACTGGTTGAATAAAACATGGACCATGTATTATACTTTGAATATTATTGAATGAAAATGATTGAATAACAAATGAATGATAGATATGCTCGACTGACTGAGAGATTATGATGATGTTCCACATAAATGCAATGAATGATGCTTTTGGTTCCATAGATGTGAATGAATGATATTGACTTAGATAAAATTGAATGAAGAATATGGTGTATGATCAAATGATTTTTATGGTACAATGCTATTAATGTGTGCTTTGAGTGTGTGTATTAGCAGGTAAAACATGTTGATTTTTAGTGTAGCTGCAAGATCCATTCTCAGAGAGAATGGTACCCTAGTCATTTGACTAGGGTTCCTGGTCAAGTTAACCAGGCAGAGTATGAGTAAGACCCTAGAAGGTACCCTAGGGCCCCTAGCTGTCTTCTGGGGTTCTTGGTCTAGGACCAAGCAGATTGATGCCATGGCAAAGTCCCTAGCATGTGGCTAGGGCCCCTATTTGTCTCTAGGGTATTCTGGTCTAGAACCAGACAGTTTCTTGGTCATGATGACCAAGCAGATCCTGCAGGTTGAGACAGAGACTTCCTAGGTCCTGCATATGGTTGATCAACATTCAGTCTAGGACTGAATGCTCAGCTTGAGGCTGAGGACCATTCTCTGGGAGAATGGAGATCCTGGTCATGGACCAGATGGTTGATCAACATGTCCCAGTCTAGGACTGAGGCTTAGCCTTGGGATGAAAGCCATTCATTAAGAATGGAAGATATTTTTGTCCCCTCTCCTAATCGGTTATTGCTAGGTTGCTTCTCAAGTGATTGGCCACCCCTTGACGATGTCTCTAGTACCTAACCCTTAGGAGCAACGTTAAGGACAAAAGGATTGTACCATCCGTTTGGATCTTCTCCCTTATACATTGATGATAAAATATATAAACTATGTACCTTGAGAGAGAGAAAAGTCTTTGGTCCTGTTGGTCCCATTTGATTGCTTGTCCACTTTGATCTTGTGGTTGTTGACCCATGGTTCTATTCTCACTTGGTCCTAGCACTCTCACTTGTGTGCACCTTTGACTATCATGACTCCTATATTATGGAGTATTTTTTACCTAAGGATATATTAAGGACCATGCATTATTATAGTCACCTTATGTTTTGTCCCACTTATGGTTTTGATCTTCTTTTTTACCTTTCGTTGGACCCCTTTTGTTTTGGACCTTCCCTTTATGGTAAAATTATTAATTAATTATTTTTTTGTCTTATTAATTTTTATTAATAAAGACTTTATGGTTTTTGGACCTTCACTTTATGGTAACCTTATTAATAAATTACTTCTGTCTTATTAATTTTTTATTGATAAAGACTTTATAAGTTTATTAATAAAGTTTTTTTTATTATTGGACCATGAACCATTGGTACTTTATCTTTTGATTTTTTATTTATTTATTACTTATTTATTTTATTTTATTCTTTTACTTTATTCCTTTTTAAATCCTAAGTTTTTATTATTATTTTAATCCTAAATTTTCTAACTCTAAAACTATATATAAACTTAAGCTCTAATTCAACAAACTGTGAACTCACTTCACGTGTTTTACTTTTAATTCTCCTCGGATTATTCATTTTGCTTCTCCACGGATTATTTTGTTTTGGGTTTGCTTCTCTGTGCTTTTCACCAGCCGGCACATGTTTCTGCTCCACGCTTCTCTCATCACGTGTCTGTTGCAGCTGCTATTTATCTCTTCACGGGTTCATCCATCAGCATTAGATCTCACGGGTTTGATCTCTATGTTGTTCCACGTGTTGATTTTTTTGCTTTGGGCCAGCAACACGAGTTTGCTGCTTACTCTCTCACCGGCCAGCTCTCTCACGGGATGATTCGAGGCCCCACTCCTCTCACGGATTCATCATCCACTATTTCATTCCTCATCGGCTGTCTCATGGTTTGCATCACCCCTTCACGGTTTGCTTCACGAGTTATCCATTCTCAGCTTGTTTTTTATTGCTACCTGTCTCACTTGATTGATCTCTGCATAATTTATTTTATTTAGGACTGATTGATCTCTGCTCAACCTTACCTCTGCAATTTATTTCAGCTGTGATTACAGCCTTGACTTATCTCTGTGTGAGTTCTTATGTGAGAAATTTTACTTACGTGCTTGCCTTACAAAGTCTGCTGCACCTGTGTGTTTCTTTTATCCCTGTCATTTGCTTATTGATTGAGGAACTCGAGATCTGTTTAATTTTTATTTATTTTTACCTTAACCTTCTCTCTCTCTCAAGTTACGTATATGGTTTAACTAGTTTGACTTGTCCTTTCAGTGACAAGATCAAACTCAGAACTATCTGAGTATAAGTTGGATCCAAATGCTGGTTTTAATTCTTTAATGCAGTACATGGTTCTTTTACTGTAATTCATTTTATTTTTCTGAACTTAGCATTTGATGATTCTCGAGGACCAACATTAATGCAGTGACTAAATGGAGCATTAAGTTGAAAGAGATGAAAATTATGTTATTTATGTTTTAAATCAGTTTAAATTTAAATTAAGCAGTACAATTGTTTACATGTTCTTGTATCAAGGTTTTTATATGTGATAAAAATGTATCTAACCTTTAATTTCAACATGGTATCAGAGCTTTAGGGTGTAGCTAACTCTGTTTTTGCAGCCAATAGAAACTACATCGATCCTTAGACAAGATCTCTACTTCACAGAAGCTTACTTGGCAAGTTGACTGTAAGGGTTTGAGATGGCTTCTAACTCTGTAAAGGCAGAAGATAGGCTTGAAGGAGCCTCAAACTTTAATGCATGGAAGGCTAGGGTCTTAAATATTTTGGAGGAAAATGACTTGGATGAATTAGTCACTAATGTTGTGGAAGAACCCACAACAGCTCAAGGAAGAGTAGCATTCAAGAAGAAGCAAGCTAAAACAAAGAGGGTGATCTTTGACTCAGTCAAAGATAATTTGATGCCTATAATAGCTCCTCTAAGGACATCCAAGGAATGTTTTGATGCCCTAGCTAATCTCTATGAGAAGAAGGCACCTTCTCAAAAGAGGGTCTTGAAAAAGCAGCTTCGTTCATTGAAGATGGAGGACAAAGAAACAGTTGCCTCTTTCTTCTCAAAGATTGCTCAGTTAAAAGATCAACTCATGGCAATTGGAGTTGAAGTAGATGATGATGATCTTGTGCAAACAGCTGTAGATGGCCTCCCTACATCTTGGGAGACATTCCTTTCAGCAGTGAATGGAAGAGAAACTCAACCAAGCTTTGATAGATTATGGCATGATTGCCTAGAAGAAGAAGGTAGAATCCAGAGTAGATCTGGACCTCAAACGGAAAAGAACCTTGCTCTTACTGCCAAGACAAGGAGAGAAAGAAGTTCCCCTCAGCGCCAGAACAAAGGTAAGAGACTTCAAGGTAATCACTCTCATAAGTCAAAAGTAAGATGTTTTAAATGTAACAAGCTCGGTCATTATGCAAATGTTTGTAGAAATCCTCCTAACAAGAATTGGCATAAAGGGAAGCACCATGCTTCAACTGCTATAGAAGAAGAAGAACCTCAACAAAAGAAATATAAAGTTGAGACTAAAGACAAAGATCAAAAAGAGTACTACCTTATTTTAGCTCTCTCAGGTTCCATCTCCAACTCATTAGACTCATGGTGGATTGATAGTGGGGCCACCAAGCATATGACTGGATACGAACAGGCACTTGTAGGTTACAAGGCCAAGAAGTTCAATAAGAAAGTGGAGATGGGAAACATAAGTACCTTTGAAATAAAAGGAGTTGGTTCTACAGCCTTAAAGCTTGATTCAGGTACGTTAATTCATGTTGAAGAAATTTTATATGTTCCTAGTTTAAAGAGGAATGTTCTTTCAGTGGCAATTTTAGAAGACAAGGGGTTCTCTATAGCCTTCTCAGAAGGAAAGGCTTTAGTATGGACTAAAGGTGGAAATATGAGCTCAGCTATTGAAATTGGTGTCCGTGAGGGAGACCTTTACAAGGTTTCAGGACATGTTGTTAAAGCTCTATTGAATAACCCTTGTCAAGTTTCAGAGATCAAGAGGGAGTCTTACAGTGACTCAGACATAGAAGTCCATGAGACTTCTCATTTAGAGAAACAGAGGGAGAAGGCCAAGAAGCCTTTGGTTGATCTCACTAAGGAACCTTTTGTGGGGTTCCAAGGTTGCTCTAGTGGGAGCCATGTCACTGATTCAAGTTCAACCACGGATGTGGAGTTATCCAAACTTCAAGTTTGGAACAATGCTTTCCAGTTGAAAATGGATAATGATATATGGAAAGTGATTCTCAGACAACAAGGGAAGTCAAGTGTAACTTCCATTTGGATCTTTAAGATCAAAGTGCTTGCTGACATTCAGAGTTCTTTGAAGCTCTCAGAAATTCCTGTATTCTATGACAGGTTGTTTCACCATGACAAGGACATGGTGCAGTTGTCAGCTGTGTTTACTAAGCCTCTGTCTTTGACAAGCTTAGTGTTGCTGAGAATGCCTCTCTTACTGAGAGAGAGTGTTGATTTTTAGTGCAGCTGCAAGACCCATTCTCAGAGAGAATGGTACCCTAGTCGACCCATTCTCAGAGAGAATGGTACCCTAGTCGTTTGACTAGGGTTCCTGGTCAAGCTAACCAGGCAGAGTATGAGTAAGACCCTAGAAGGTACCCTAGGGCCCCCAGCTGTCTCCTGGGGTTCTTGGTCTAGGACCAAGCAGATTGATGCCATGGAAAAGTCCCTATCATGTGGCTAGGGCCCCTATTTGACTCTAGGGTATTCTGGTCTAGAACCAGACAGTTTCTTGGTCACGATGACCAAGCAGATCCTGCAGGTTGAGACAGAGACTTCCTAGGTCCTGCAGATGGTTGATCAACATTCAGTCTAGGACTGAATGCTCAGCTTGAGGCTGAGGACCATTCTCTGGGAGAATGGAGATCCTGGTCATGGAGCAGATGGTTGATCAACATGTCCCAGTCTAGGACTGAGGCTCAGCCTTGGGCTGAAAGCCATTCATTAAGAATGGAAGATATTGTTGTCCCCTCTCCTAATCGGTTATTGCTAGGTTGCTTCTCAAGTGACTGGCCACCCCTTGACGATGTCTCTAGTACCTAACCCTTAGGAGAAGCATTAAGGACAAAAGGATTGTACCATCCGTTTGGATCTTCTCCCTTATACAGTGATGACAAAATATATAAACTATGTACCTTGAGAGAGAGAAAAGTCTTTGGTCTTGTTGGTCCCATTTGATTGCTTGTCCACTTTGATCTTGTGGTTGTTGACCCATGGTTCTATTCTCACTTGGTCCTAGCACTCTCACTTGTGTGCACCTTTAACTATGATGACTCTTATCTTATGGAGTATTTTTTACCTAAGGGTATATTAAGGACCATGCATTATTATAGTCACCTTATGTTTTGTCCCACTTATGGTTTTGATCTTTTTTTTTACCTTTTGTTGGACCCCTTTTGTTTTGGACTTGGACCTTCACTTTATGGTAAACTTATTAATTAATTATTTTTTTGTCTTATTAATTTTTTTTTTTTCCATGTGGTTCACTTTAATCGGCTTAGCCGACCGCTACATCCACGAAATAATTTCCGACGGACCCGCCCCGAAGGGGTTTCCACCCTGCGGCCGCTGCGTGCCTAACCCCAAGAGGGTCTATGAGGATGGATCCCGTGACCTCGCATGCTGGGAGTCCTAACTGCCGAGAACTCAACCGATCGAGCTAACTCTTGGGGCTAACTTATTAATTTTTATTAACAAAGACTTTATGGTTTTTGGACCTTCACTTTATGGTAACCTTGTTAATAAATTACTTTTGTCTTATTAATTTTTTATTGATAAAAACTTTATAAGTTTATTAATAAATTTTTTTTTATTATTGGACCATGAACAATTGGTACTTTATCTTTTGATTTTTTATTTATTTATTACTTATTTATTTTATTTTATTCTTTTACTTTATTCCCTTTTAAATCCTAAGTTTTTATTATTATTTTAATCCTAAATTTTCTAACTCTAAAACTATATATAAACTTAAGCTCTAATTCAACAAACCGTGAACTCACTTCACATGTTTTACTTTTACTTCTCCTTGGATTATTCATTTTGCTTCTCCGCGGATTATTTTGTTTTGGGTTTGCTTCTCTGCGCTTTTCACCAGCCGGCACATGTTTCTGCTCCACGCTTCTCTCATCATGTGTCTGTTGTAGCTGCTATTTATCCCTTCACGGGTTCATCCATCATCATTAGATCTCACGGGTTTGATCTCTCTGTTGTTCCACGTGTTGATTTTTTTGCTTTGGGCCAGTAGCATGAGTTTGTTGCTTACTCTCTCATCGGCCAGCTCTCTCAAGGGCTGATTCGAGGCCCCACTCCTCTCACGGCTTCATCATCCACTATTTCATTCCTCATCGGCTGTCTCATGGTTTGCCTCACCCCTTCACAGTTTGCTTCACGGCTTGCTTCACGGGTTATCCATTCTCAGCTTGTTTTTTATTGCAACCTGTCTCACTTGATTGATCTCTGCATAATTTATTTTATTTAGGACTGATTGATCTCTGCTCAATCTTACCTCTGCAATTTATTTCAGATGTGATTACAACCTTGACTTATCTCTGTGTGAGTTCTTATGTGAGAAATTTTACTTACGTGCTTGCCTTACAAAGTTTGTTGCACCTGTGTGTTTCTTTTATCCCTGTCATTTGCTTATTGATTGAAGAACTCGAGATCTGTTTAATTTTTATTTATTTTTACCTTAACCTTCTCTCTCTCTCAGGTTACGTATATGGTTTAACTAGTTTGACTTGTCCTTTCAGTGACAAGATCAAACTCAGAACTATCTGAGTATACGTTGGATCCAAATGTTGGTTTTAATTCTTTAATGCAATACATGGTTATTTTACTGTAATTCATTTTATTTTTCTGAACTTAGCATTTGATGATTCTCGAGGACCAACATTAATGCAGTGATTAAATGGAGCATTAAGTTGAAAGAGATGAAAATTATGTTATTTATGTTTTAAATCAGTTTAAATTTAAATTAAGCAGTACAATTGTTTACATGTTCTTGTATCAAGGTTTTTATATGTGATAAAAATGTATCTAACCTTTAATTTCAACAAAACAATTTACTGACTGACTCACAATGGAATAATAGGGTTTGTAAGAACAAGAAATATACATAGGGGTATGACGATGGACTGTTGACCTTATATTAACACTCCACGCACGGGTCGGAAGGTGTTTCATCTCACTCGGGGAAGCATGTGCCATATGGGCGAGGCCACAACGATTCGATCGTGTACGATGAGTTGAGGGGCGCGCAATAAGGAGAACCTTATCCCTCAACCGCCATTAGTCTCCAAGGAAGTGTAGTCGAGAGATTGTGGTAACGATTCCCCGATCGCTACATAGTATTCCCCACATGAGGAAAAGGAGGTTGTCGATAGGACCCGTTGAAGAAGTACCTAGACAACGACGGAAAAAGATTATTACTCGCACTTTTTGCATTTAAAGCAATCATGCATATATGTTAAAAGTTGCATATAGAATTTTAGAAAATCAAATAAAAGAACATTTTTATTTTATGAGATTTCAGAAAAAGGGGAAATTGGGGTAGATGTGTACCCATTATGTCAGGATGATTATGCATGAGATTAAAATTTCAAATAATATTCAATTAATAAATTATGGAGCAAAACTAGACTAACACTCGTGTAGAGACCACTCCACCTACACCCACTGTTTTAGGAATTATAAAATTTGACTGGGGAGACAACAAAGAGATAATTAATGGATTTAGGTGCACATTGATGTGAGAGTGACACTTGTTGCATGAGGATAAATATTAAGAATTATTAAATTAAAAGTTATTTTTGCATGAGAGGACACATGCCATGCAAGTTTTGGGCTATAAAATAAAGGGAGGAGGAGAGGTTCTCTCTTGCTCCCTAGTGCTCGACGAGCTTTGTAATAGAAGTTTCCGTTGAGTGTGATTCCTTGGAGTTTGGTTAATAGCTTATCCGGGGATTGGGAGATCCTAGCGGAAAGCCAAGGCTTGTATGTTCTTTCGACCCCAATTGCTCGAGGGTTCGAAAGGAATAATATTACTCCTGATATGGTAGGGAGGTCAACCAAGGGGTCTTCAGTAAATTCGGGAAGTTGGAGTGGATCGACGACAAATCTACAAGTACTTCATCAACGGCTGGAACAATCGTCTCGACAGGTTTTATTTACAACTAAATGTTATTCATTTTTTTTTACTAGATAAAATTATGCAGAGATGAATCGTTACTCATTATGCCTGGATGGTTGAATATCCTGTCTCAGTTGAACGACTTAGATTATAGAAAGAATATGCATTTGTTGAAAGAAAATTTTAGTGACTTGGAGATTAATATCTGTTTCAATTAACCGAATCTACAAGTTTATTTTTATATATTTTCGAAAATTTTCTTCTATATGAATTGTATGTATCGAAAGGATCTGTAAGTTAAACTCCATGTATCCGTAGGTCTGATATCTTTGTAAATTCTATACTGTGAAGGAATCTGTGGATCGTACTTACTGTATTATTATATATACTGGATAATCGATTTCTAAGCTATCACCATTCAATGACGTGGAATCCGATCTTAGTTTATAAATATCTTTTTTTAAATTTTTGTACTTGAATTGGAACAGATCTGAAGAACAGATCTGGAGATACATTTGTTGTTTGGATATCCATAAATTAGGATAACGATTTCTAATACTATCACCTTTGAATAATGTTTAATCCAATCTTAATCTATCAGTATCTCTTTTAAATTTTTCTGCTTGAATTAGAACTGATCTGGAGATACATATATTGTTTGGATATCTATAAATTAGGATAACGACTTCTAATACTATCACCGTTGAATAATGTTTAAACCGATCTTAATCTATTAGTATCTCTTTTAAATTTTTCTGCTTGAATCAGAACAGATATGGAGATACATCTGTTGTTTTGATAGCTATATATTAGGATAAATGATCCCTAAACTATCACTGTTGAATGACGCTTAACCCGATCTCAATCTATCAGTATACTTTTAAGTTTTCTTCTGAATCAGAACAGATCTAGAGATACATCAATGGTATGGATATCTATATTTTAGGATAAACGATTTCTAAATTATCACCATTGAAAGACGTTTCCTCCGATCTTGGTCTATCAATATTTCCTTTTTTCTTCTGCTTGAAATCAGAACAGATCTGTAGATACTCCGGTTATATTGACATATACATACCATGATATACAATTTATAAAATATCGTTGTCTCACGGTGGATCCAATCTGTCCGTTATACTAAGGTGACGAGTTCTCGAAGGACGTATTACCCGATCTGTAAGGTTGTCATTACCTCTTTATCCATACATTTTCTTTTGGTTAACTCGAATGTATCTGGAGATATTGCTATAATATTCGTACCTATACCAAGACCGATGATCTATAAGTCTATCATTATTTATTTACACATACGTTATCCTTCTGGTTAAATCAGAGCGGATCTAGAGGTATTGTTGTTGTATTGATACATATCCTAAGACAGACGATCTATAATTCACCACGAATGACGATAAATAAATATATGTAAGTCCATTTATATATATATTCGTAAATTCTTCCCTCTGTACACATTTCATATAACGAAAGGATCTGAAGACTATATTGTTGTATTGTTGTAGACCAAGATAAACGATCCACAAGCAATATGTCTCGAACCGCGTGAACCGATCAAAGGGTCCATTGTTAGTTAGATTTATATACTTGTAAAACTTAATAAGATTCGATTTATACGTCTGTGAGTTTATGTTGTTGAGTTATGTATGCCAAAGATCTGAAAGTTGGTATGGAGTTTTACACCTGTTATATGTCGTGGACATAAAGTGGCTTAATTACATATCATATGATTAAACTATTCTGAAATATGTTAAAAGAATCATGTTCTGGCCACTATCAATTATGCTTTTATAATTGAAGATCGCATTAAACGACTCATTTGATTCCTCCTTTATATTCAAAAGAATCATGTTTTGGTTATGCATTATACTAATAGAATTGTTCTAATGATCCTCTTCGATTTTACTTTTTATATTTAAAAGATTGTATGTCCTAATTCAATTGTAGAAAAGTTCCTTATAAATTCACTTTTAGAATAAATGTTAGATGTTATTTACTTGTGAAATTTAAAGAATTATATGTTATAATTCAACTGTAGAAAAGTTCCTTATAAATGCACTTTTAGAATAAATGTTAGGTGTTAATTACTTGTGAAATTTAAAGAATTATATGTTATAATTCAATTGTAGAAAAGTTCCTTATAAATGCACTTTTATAATAAATGTTAGATGTTAATTACTTGTGAAATTTAAAGATTTATATGTTATAATTCAATTGGAGAAAAGTTCCTTATGAATGCACTTTTAGAATAAATGTCGGATGTTAATTACTTGTGGAATTTAAAGAATTATATGTTATAATTCAATTATAGAAAAGTTTCTTATAAATTCACTTTTAGAATAAATGTTAGATGTTATTTACTTGTGAAATTTAAAGAATTATATGTTATAATTCAATTGTAGAAAAGTTCCACATAAAAGTTTCTTGTAAATGCACTTTTAAAATAAATGTTAGATGTTAATTACTTGTGAAATTTAAAGAATTATTTGTTATAATTCAATTGTAGAAAAGTTCCTTATAAATGCACTTTTAAAATAAATGTTAGATGTTAATTACTTGTGGAATTTAAAGAATTATATTGTATAATTCAATTGTAGAAAAGTTTTTTATGAATGCACTTTTAAAATAAATGCTAGATGTTAATTACGTCTGAAATTTAAAGAATTATATGTTATAATTCAATTGTAGAAAAGTTTCTTATCAATGCACATTTAAAATAAATGTTAGATGTTAAATACTTATGAAATTTAAATGATTACATGATATAATTCAACTGTAGAAAAGTTCCTTATGATTGCACATTTAGAATAAATGTTAGGTGTTAAAATACTTGTGAAACTTAAATGATTATATGTTATAATTAAATTGTAGAAAAATTCCTTATGAATGCACACTTAGAGTAAATGATTAACTACCTTGTGAAATAAACAAAAAAAATGACGAGCGAGCCACTACATTTGAGACACTGCATTTGGTATCAGAGCGTGGTCGAACTTAGTTAGGACCAATGCGCTTTCCGCAAATTTTTTTATAACATTCTTTTGAACTAATTAAAATTTTATTTCTCTCGGCATACTTTATCATGGAACGAAGAGGTCGTAGAGGTAGAGTTGGGAGAGAAAGAGGGCGAGCGGCTCGTCCACCAATGCCATCAACTCCTTTAGCCACGCCACTAAGAATTGAAGATACTATTAACCTACCTGACAACCAGGTTATGCCTATGATGAGAAACTTCCATAGGATGACGGAAGCACTGATGAACTGGTTAGACCACGAAGAGGATCGAAATCTAATCCCCTCTAATGAACCTCAAAATCCACTTCCGGCTAGTATGCATCGGGAACTGGAAAAAGTAAAATTTCCAGAGTTTTGGGGTTCCGCTGAAGGGACCACAACAAAGGCTTGGTTGGAGAATATGACCATGTGTTTCTCCTTGAGGGAGTACACATGGCTATCCTTCATTTGAATGGGGTAGCACTGTTATGGTGGAAGACTATACGACCACAATTGAGAATTGATATTAACGAAGTGTCTTGGGAATTGTTCAAGGAACAGTTCCGCAAGCACTACCTATTGGAAGAATTCATTGAGAGACAGGTCAATGAATTCAATGCTCTCCAACAGGCAAGCAGGATGGTACAAGAGTACGAGATTAGGTTCATGGAACCCCTGAGGTACGCACCCCACATTGCGATAAAGGAATTAAAGGTAAACAAGTATGTCTATGGGTTGAACTACAATATTCGAGACAAGGTCCGTATACTCATGCCGCATACCTTGCATGACGTAATACAAAAATCCTTAATTGCTGCGGTGGAGATGATGAGCGGGGGCTCATCCAAACAGAACTTTCCAAGTGGAAACAAGGGTGGACCACCTTCAAATCCACCAAGGATGTACTATGGATAGTGAACTAATATCAAGGGATCTACCCATGAGAAACCCTATAAGGATATAAGAACGTCGTACAAGCCACCTTTCGAGAAGGACAATACGAGATCATTTGGGAAGCCAGCACAGTTTGGACCTCGTACCAATAACATACCGACAGGAATAACAAAGAAAGGACCTAGGGAGGTATGTTGGAAGTGCGGAGGCTCGCACTGCCAAAGTGATTGCCCTCAGCAACATGCAGGTCAAAGACATGGACAGATAAAACCTCAGACTACTGCAGGAGATCTGGGACGAGCGCATCACATCCATGTGGCAGTTAATAACCACCAGGAAAAACATTAGTCTATTGTACTAGAAACAACATGTATAATTAATGGTATGACATTCTCTTTACTCATAGACTCTGGTGCCACTGAAAGCTTTATTTCTCATTCTGCATTAGAAAAGAGTAAGATGATGGCAAGTGCTCAAGATGATTTTGACTTAGTCGAAATGATGTCCGGAAATACCTAGAGCATAGGGCTAAAGCTAGAAGATTGTGAAGTAGATTTAGGAGTATGTCGCACTAGAACATCTTTCTATGCAACCACCCTAGGAACTTATGACTCAATATTGGGCATGGATTGGTTGGAAGCTCATGCCGCATCAGTAGATTTTCGAAGCAAAGAATTGACTTTCTATGACGATGAAGGTCATAAGAAGGTCCTTGTGGGGAACAAGAATAAAGTATCCCTATGGATGATTTTCGCATTACAACTGAAGAAAATATTGAGGAAGGGATGTCAGCTTTATGCCGTGATCCCAATGAACACGGATGAGGACAAAGCCGACATAGTCAATCACCCTTTATTTGTAGAATACATGGATGTATTCCTAGAAGCTTTACCTAGACTACCATCGCAGAGAGAGCTAGACTTCACCATTGAATTAAAACCGAGAATTGAACCTATCGCAAGATCCCCGTACATAATGTCTGTACCAGAATTGAAGGAACTAAAGATACAACTACAAGAGCTCTTAGATCTGGGATTGATTAGACCAAGCATTTCCCCGTGGGGAGCGCTAGTACTCTTCGTTAAGAAGAAGGATGGATCATGGCATTTATGAATTGACTACCTCCAGTTGAACAAGGATACTGTGAGAAACCAGTATCCTCTACCTAGGATCGATGAACCGTTCTATTAGATGAAAGGCGCAACAATCTTCTCAAAGATTGACTTACGATCAGGCTATCATCAGTTGCGAATCAAGGAAGTAGATATTCCAAAAACTGCTTTTAAAACGCGGTTTGGACACTACGAGTTTGTAGTTGTACCTTTTGGGTTGACCAATGCACCTAGTGTGTTTATGAACTTGATGAACGACATGTTCCTCCAGTAACTAGAAAAGTTCATGCAGGTGTTCCTCGACGACATTTTAATCTACTCAAAGACACCGGAGGAATATGAAGAGCATATCAAGTTGGTATTACAATGTCTCCGGGAGAACCAACTATATGGGAAGTTGTTGAAGTGTTCCTTCTTCCAGAAGGAAATCCACTAATTGGGACATATTATTTATGGTGACAACATAGCCGTGGACCCCTCAAATATAGAGGCTATTTGGGAATGGCCAGCACCGACAAATGTGCATGAAGTGAGGAGTTTCATGGGACTTGCAGGATATTACAAAATATTTGTGGAAGGGTTCTCGAGGATTGCGGGACCTATCACATAACTGCAAAAAAAGGATTGACCTTTTATATGGACAGAAAAATGTGCCAAAGCATTTGAGAAATTGAAGGAATTACTAACGATGCACTGATGCATTGATGGAAGGGATCGGATGTTTATTAATGCAGGAAGGTAGAGTGATTGCCTACACTTCCCGAAGACTCGGGATGCATGAGGAAAACTACGCAACGCATGACATGGAATTGACGGTTGTAATGCATGTGTTACACTTATGGCGACATTATTTGGTAGGAAGGAAGTTCGAACTTAAGACGGGCCACCATGGGTTACAATAAATATTCACCAAGAGTGATTTAAATGACAGATAGAGGAGATGGTCCGAGTAGCTGAGTGAGTATGATTTCAACATTTCCTACATGAAAGGAACCCTGAATAAGGTAGTGGATGCGCTTAGTCGCAGACCCCGCATCTTTTCGGTGATCTTGATGGAGACCAATTTGAGGGAGAAGATACTTGGAATACAACAAGGAGAGATCTGGTAGAATGAAGTGAAGGCCGAGCTAGGAAATGAACAGATGGAAATTGTGAATTACCCAAGTATAAGGGTTATTCATTGGAAAATGACAGATTGTTAAGGTACAACAACTGTATTTATGTACCAATGAATGATGAGCTTAGGAACTTGATCTTGGCAAAAGCTCACCGAGCAGTGTATAGAGCACATCCGAGAGTAAGAAAGATGTATACAGATTTATATCCCTTATTTTTCTTGCACGGGATGAAGAAGGACGTAGTGAACTTTGTCACCAGATGCATGGATTTTCAGTTGGTTAAAGTAGAGCATAGACATCCCGCAGGATTACTTCAACCTCACGCCATTCCTGAGTCAAAATGGGAGGTTATTTCCATGGAATTTATTGTTGGATTACCGTTGAACCGCAAAAGGCATGACACTATTTTTGTGGTGGTAGACACTCTCACAAAGAGTGCACATTTTATTCCCATCAAAAATACTTATTAGGCCCCGGAGATTGCTAGAGTATTCATTGAAGAGATAGTACGACTACATGGGGTACCAAGGAAAATAATATCTGATCGAGGATCAGTATTCACATGCATGTTCTGGACAAACTTCCAAGAAGATATGGGAATGCAACTCAACTTTAGCACTGCATACCACTTTGAGACTGATGGAAATAATGAGAGGGCAAACCAAATATTGGAGGACACGTTGAGGATGTATGTAATGGATCAACAGACTTGTTGAGAGGAGTTTCTAGCTCTAGTAGAGTTCGCCTATAACAACAACTATTAGATTTCCATACAGATGGAACCATTTGAGTTTTTATACGGGAAACCATGCAGGACACCCTTGAGTTGGGATAGACTAGAGGATAGGACCTTGCTAGGACCTGAGGTGATTCAGGATATGGAAGACCAGATGACAGATATCCATGCTTGACTGAAAGAAGCACAAAATCGACAAAAGAGTTATGCTGATGCACATAGACTCGACATAGAATATAACATTGGGGACCGAGTATTTTTGCGAGTAAAACCGCAAAAGAGCACTATTAGGTTTGGGAAAGGAACCAAACTGTCTCCTAGGTTTGTGGGACCCTTTGAAGTATTAGAATGAATAGGACCGGTTTCCTACCGTCTCGCACTACCATCATCTCTACATAGGATGCACAATGTTTTTCATGTATCAACACTTAGGAATTATATTTTTGATTCTGCACATGTTATTGACATGAGCAATTTATAGATATTGGACGAAAGGGCCATGATGACCAAACCGATTTGCATACTAGACCGTCGAACACGACAACTTAGGAACCGTGTGATCGACCAAATTAAAGTTCAGTGGGACAATTATAGCCCAAATTCTGTAACGCAGGAAGACGTAACTGAAATGCGTAAGAGTTTTCCTTATTTGTTTTGAACTTCGGGTCAAAGTTTTAATAAGAGGGGGTGTATGTAATGCCTGCCTCAGTACATTAACTGAATAGACTATTGAGGGCACCGACTTTGAAGTGACCCGATTAAATGAAACATGGAACATGGATTATGCTTTGAATATTATTGAATGAAAATGATTGAATAACAAATGAATGATAGATATGCTCGACCGACCGAGAGATTATGATGATGTTCCACATAAATACAATGAATGATGCTTTTGATTTCATAGATGTGAATGAATGATATTGACTTACATAAAATGGAATGAATAATATGATGTATGATGAAATAATTTTTATGGTACAACACTATTAATGTGCGCTTTGAGTGTTTGCAGTAGCAGGTAAAACGATTTACCGACTAACTCACAATGGAATAATAGGGGTCGTAAGAATGAGAAATATACATAGGGGTACAACGATGGACTGTCGACCCTGAATTAACACTCCACGCACGGGTTGGAAGCCGTTTCAGCTCACCTGGGGGCGATGAGTTGAGGGGCGCGCAATAAGGAGAACCTTATCCCTCAACCGCCATTAGTCTCCAAGGAAGTGTACTCGAGAGATCGCAGTAATGATTCCCCGATCGCTACACAATATTCCCCACACGAGGAAAATGAGGCTGTTGGAAGGACCTGTCAAAGATGCACCTAGACAATGACGAAAAAATATTATTACTCACACTTTTTGCATTTAAAACAATCATGCATATATGTTAAAAGTTGCATATAGAATTTTAGAAAATCAAATAAAAGAACATTTTTATTTTATGAGATTTAAAAAAAAAAAAAAAAAAAAAAAAGAGTGGGAAAGGATGATTATGCATGAGATTAAAATTTCAAATAATATTCAATTAATAAATTATGGAGCAAAACTATAACACTCATGCAGAGACCACTCCACCTACACCCACTGATTTAGGAATTATAAAATTTGACTGGGGAGACAACAAAGAGATAATTAAGGGATTTAGGTGCACACTAATGTGAGAGTGACACTTGTTGCACGAGGATAAATATTAAGGAATTATTAAATTAAAAGTTATTTTTGCATCAAAGGACACATGTCATGCAAGTTTTGGGCTATAAAAGAAAGGGAGGAGAAGGAGAGGTTCTCTCTTGCTCCCTAGTGTTGGATGGGCTTCGTAATAGAAGTTTCCATTGAGTGTGATTCCTTGGAGTTTGGTTAATAGCTTGTCCGGGGATTGGGAGATCCCAGCGGAAAGCCAAGGCTTGTATGTTCTTATGACCCCAATTGCTCGAGGGTTCAGGAGAAAGAAGATTACTCCCGATACGGTAGGGAGGTCAATCGAGGGGTCTTCAGTAAATTCGGGAAGTTGGAGGGGATCGACGGAAAATCTACAAGTACTTCATCAACGACTGGAACAACTGTCTCGACAGGTTTTATTTACAACTAAATGTTATTCATTTTTTTTTACTAGATAAAATTATGCAGAGATGAATAATTACTCATTATGCCTGGATGGTTGAATTTCCTCTCTCTGTTGAACGAATTAGATTACAGAAAGAATGTGCATGTATTGAAAGAAAATTTTAGTGACTTGGATATTAATCTCTGTTTCAATTAACCGAATCTACAAGTTTATTTTTATATATTTTTGAAACTTTTCTTCTGTATGAATTGTATGTATCGAAAGGATCTTTAAGTTAAACTCCATGTATCCGTAGGTCTTATATCTTTGTAAATTCTATACTGTGAAGGAATCTGTGGATCGTACTTACTTTATTATTATATATACTGGATAAACGATTTCTAAGCTATCACCATTCAATGACGTGGAATCCGATCTTAGTTTATCAATATCTTATTTTTTTTAAAATTTCTGCTTGAATCAGAACAAATATGGAGAACAGATCTGGAGATACATCTTCTATTTGGATATCCATAAATCAGGATAACGATTTTTAATACTATCACCGTTGAATAATGTTTAATCCAATCTTAATCTATCAGTATCTCTTTTAAATTTTTATGCTTGAATCGGAACAGATCTGGAGATACATCTGATGTTTGGATATCTATAAATTATGATAATAACTTCTAATACTATCACCATTGAATAATGTTTAAACCGGTCTTAGTCTATCAGTATCTCTTTTAAATTTTTATGCTTGAATCAAAACAGATATGGAGAACAGATTTGGAGATACATATGTTGTGTTGATAGCTATATATTAGGATAAACGATCCCTAAACTATCACTGTTGAATGACGCTTAACCCGATCTCAGTCTATCAGTATACTTTTAAGTTTTATTCTAAATTAGAACAGATCTGGAGATACATCTATGGTATGGATATCTATATTTTAGGATAAACGATTTCTAAATTATCACCATTGAAAGACGTTTACTCCGATCTTGGTCTATCAATATTTTTTTTTTCTTTTGCTTGAAATCAGAACAGATCTGGAAATACTCTAGTTATATTGACATATACATACCATGATATACAATTTATAAAATATCGTTGTCTAACGGTGAACCCAATCTATCCGTTATACTAAGGTGACGAGTTCTCTAAGGACGTATTACCCGATTTGTAAGGCTGCCATTACTTCTTTATCCATACATTTTCTTCTGGTTAACTCGAATGGATCTGGAGATATTGCTATAATATCAATACCTATACCAAGACCGATGATTTGTAAAGATCTATAAGTCTATCATTCTTTCTTTACCCATATGTTATCCTTCTGGTTAAATCAGAGTGGATCTAGAGGTATTGTTGTTGTATTGATACATATCCTAAGATAGACGATCTGTAATTCACCACAAATGACGTTAAATAAATATCTGTAAGTCCATTTATATATATATATATATATATATTCGTAAATTCTTCCCTCTATGTACATTTCATATAACGAAAGGATCTGGAGACTATATTGTTGTATTGTTGTAGAACAAGATAAACGATCCACAAGCAATACATCTCGAACCGTGTGAACCGATTAGAGGGTCCATTGTTAGTCATATTCATATACCTGCAAAATTTAATAAGATTCGATTTATATGTCTATGAGTTTATGCTGTTGATTTATATATGACAAAGATCTGAAAGACGGTATGGAGTTTTACACATGTTATATGTCATGTACATAGAGTGGGTTAATTACATATC
The DNA here is from genome assembly GCA_027924585.1 of Larix kaempferi. Taxonomy (NCBI): domain Eukaryota; kingdom Viridiplantae; phylum Streptophyta; class Pinopsida; order Pinales; family Pinaceae; genus Larix; species Larix kaempferi. The sequence continues at coordinate 5,082,815 of BSBM01000221.1, forward strand.
ATATGATTAAACTATTCTGGAATATGTTAAAAGAATCATGTTCTGGCCATTATCAATTATACTTTTATAATTGAAGATCGCATAGAATCCTGCTTTGGTTATGCATTATACTAATAGAATTGTTCTAATGATCCTCTTCGATTTTACTTTTTATATTTAAAAGATTGTATCTCCTAATTCAATTGTAGAAAAGTTCCTTGTAAATTCACTTTTAGAATAAATGTTAGATGTTATTTACTTGTGAAATTTAAAGAATTATATGTTATAATTCAATTGTTGAAAAGTTCCTTACAAATGCACTTTTAGAATAAATGTTAGATGTTATTTACTTGTGAAATTTAAAGAATTATATGTTATAATTCAATTGTAGAAAAGTTCCGTATAAATGCACTTTTAAAATAAATGTTCAATGTTATTTACTTGTGAAATTTAAAGAATTATATGTTATGATTCAATTGTAGAAAAGTTCCTTATGAATGCACTTTTAGAATAAATGTTAGATGTTAATTACTTGTGAAATTTAAAGAATTATATATTATAATTCAATTATAGAAAAGTTCCTTATAAATGCACTTTTAGAATATTTAAAGAATTATATGTTATAATTCAATTATAGAAAAGTTCCTTATAAATGCACTTTTAGAATAAATGTTAGATGTTATTTACTTGTGAAATTTAAAGAATTATATGTTATAATTCAACTGTAGAAAAGTTCCTTATAAATGCAATTTTAAAATGAATGTTAGATGTTAATTACTTGTGAAATTTAAAGAATTATATCTTATAATTCAATTGTAGAAAAGTTCCTTATGAATGCACTTTTAGAATAAATGTTCGATGTTAATTACTTGTGGAATTTAAAGAATTATATGTTATAATTCAATTGCAGAAAAGTTCCTTATGAATGCACTTTTAGAATAAATGCTAGATGTTATTTAATTGTGAAATTTAAAGAATTATATGTTATAATTCAATTGTAGAAAAGTTTCTTATGAATGCACTTTTAGAATAATGCTAGATGTTAATTACTTGTGAAATTTAAAGAATTATATGTTATAATTCAATTGTAGAAAAGTTTCTTATGAATGCACATTTAAAATAAAGGTTAGATGTTAAATACTTGTGAAATTTAAATGATTATATGATATAATTCAATTGTAGAAAAGTTCCTTATGAATGCACATTTAGAATAAATGTTAGGTGTTAAGATACTTGTGAAACTTAAAGGATTATATGTTATAATTAAATTGTAGAAAAGTTCCTTATGAATGCACACTTAGAGAAAATGATTAACTACTTTGTGAAATAAACAAAAAAAAATATGATGAGAGAGCCACTACAACATAAGAGAGATGATTTTTGAGATTTCTTTGTATACAATTTTATTTGACTCAAGGTTTTTTTTTATATGTTTTCCCCCAATCTCCATGACAATATTATCTTTTGTACAGCTCAACTAAATTTCTTCTTGAGATTGTCATATAAGTAGATCTACAGAAGGAAGTTAATATCAATAAACCCTCATGATTGAAAATTTGTGAGCAGCCAGTGTCCACCTCCTAAGCCAAAGTGTGAATGTTGTTGCCTAATAAAAATGGAGTTATATCCGAACCCTAGGCTTGGCGAAGCAAATACAAAGAAAAAACTATCTATACCTATTTATGAAGTAGAGTAATTCTTCCATCTTCCTTAGCTTCTCAATTTCATGTTTGGCTTAAGTTTTAATATGGTTTTAACATTCCTCTTCCTAAATCTCCAAGGCTTGAGGTTTATGGATTTCCCCAAAGTTTACTAATGTTAGTATCAATTTTCAAATAAATAAGTGATCAATGAAATGTAGAGATTTTATTTGTATCACATCGACAAACTTTGATTGGAACTTGAAGAAATTGACATAGTTTATGGGTAGTTTTTCTTGCACATGCTTTACTTCTTTCTGGAAGGAACTTTTGAGTGGTCAGTTATGAATCTCATTGTGATAAGATCTTCATGTGTACCAGACCACCCAAAAATATCACTTGCATTGTAGGCAATAAAGATAATGGTGTATTCACTAGCACCCCAAGCACAAAAGGCCCTAACAACTTTTCCACTCCACATAGCATGCTTAAGTGTTTGACAAAAATACAACGTGGCCATCTATAAGACAAGAGTTGTGTAACCTACCCTTCACTGCTAGACCTAGCTTGGATCTATTGTAACCTTGTTTACACTTGAACCTACATTGCTTCCTTAGTGGAGATCTAGTGCAAATTGTAGATGCTATGCCCATTGTCACCTCGACATATGCACCTCTCGCTTAGGGTTGGTGCATGCCAACTCCAAGGGAGTATCCCTAGCTGTATCTGCACTTGTTAGTTAGTTCTCTTAATGAGAAAGAGTCATAGGTAAGTAAAAATTATATCAAACTTAAAAAACCAGGAGGGAAGGATCAAATAAGACTGGTGTCTTTCTAGGGATTGATGGGTTCAGAAGTGGGATAGAACGATAGTCTAAAAGAGGGGTGAAGAATATAGGAGAGGCTTTCGAGATGGAAGAATCTTCTACCCAATAGGGTGTGACATTGAATAAAATGGTTCTAATGGGTGAATACTTTATTTTGGTCATTACGAGGGAGCTAGGGAGTGGTGTAGCACATACAGGTCTCGAGGGGCTAAGGCAGTGTTATTTCCCAATTTATACGTATGTAGAAAAGATCCCATACCACTAGCACAACCTAGGTAGAAACAAAGGTTGCTCATCACTGTCACCTCAACTAACAACCTCTCACTTCAGGCTTTGTCTTTAAACCTAATCCTAGGGGGTTATCCCTATTAGATTGATTATTTATTTAAGTATATATAAAAGATAGGATGATTATTAAAGTTAATCTAGACTATTTGTAAGCACAATGTACAATGTAAATTTAATTCGTGCACTCAAAACGAATTTTAAATAACATGTGAGATAGCCACTAACAATAGATGCTCAAACTTAGCTATTAAATTCATTTCTAATATTCAATGGTGTTACAACCCAAATCATCTGCAACATGATTTCCAGGATATACCACTAGAGTGAAGGGGTCTTTTACCATTGTAAAAGGCCAAGTTTGCACTTGTTTATGTAAAAGTGGTGGTCTAGTGGGGATCAAGACCCATGGTATGGTCATGGAAGGTCCTCTTAGTTTTTATTCTAAGGAGTATTAGCTTAGTGGCGTTGATGACTGCCCTTTGATGGGCGGAAGTACCCCATCTTGTTGGGATTTTTCTGCCTTGGTTTGGTGCCCAATGCTTCTTGGGATGGGCCCATTATGACACATGGCCTACAGGGATCCTAGCCACACTTATTTTTTTCTATGTATGAGGTGATCGTGCGTGTAAGGTTTGTCATACCTAGTTTAGCACACCTCCTTTATGCCCACTTGGACCTTATTTTCCATTGTATGACCCCTCCTCTTGGTACATGTGTGATCACATCACCATGATGTCTTATTATTCAAGAGAGATTTGGCTTTCTAAAGGGGAGGGTGTTGAGGGATATTCTACATTGTTTGGGTTAGGTTGGGCATGACATCCTCCCCCAGATCATCGCTTCACTTCGATGAATCTAGTTGCACCATTTTATTGTTCCTAGTCTTTTTGTGGTTTAGTCCCCGACTTGTGGGTGACAAAACCTAAAATTAAATTATTTTACTTTTTAGTAAGGTAGGCTCTAAAGTTAAGTTAAAGAAGCCTCATATAAATTAGGCTTCTAAACTTCATTTGTAAACAAGGACAAGGGTTTAAACATGTAATTTTTTCTTTTTATCTTGGTCTATTGGAGCTTTTGAGTGATGCAAACCTCTCTCTTTGGCTTGTGATGAATGGTAAATGGCGAATGGTGGATTTTCTAGGGTTTCTACTATCTTGCAAGGTTGATCCTATGATTGGTTGTAATAAATCATGGCTAAGGAAGGACCTAAGAAGTATCTCTTGCTCCCTTTCTTGGTTGAAGTTGGTAAGATCTACCCATTTTCTTGTTTGACGTTTCTTTTGCACCTTGGGAAAGGTAAATTAGGGTTTTTTATCAGCATCTTGTCAATTTTGCTTGAGGATACCTTCCTCTTGAAGGAGATCTCTATTGTGGGCCTTAAAGTTCATCTTTTTCCCTAATTAGGGTTTTTGGCTACTTTTACCTAATATAGGGTTACTAGCCTCTTTCCCTAGCTGGTAAATATTGAATATCCAAATTGAGTAGGAATGTTACCTTGATCTCTAATTGCCCAAGAGTTGAAAATGTTATAACCCCTTCCCATGACTCTTTTTCTTATCAAAATTCTCTTGTATATTTATTACAAAAATCCAAAAAATATAGTATTGGAAAACCCTAAAAATTAGAAAAATACGTGGAAATTGGGAATTTTGTTCCCACAAAAAGATGTGCCCTAGTTGAATTAATGGTGGATCTTGAAGGGTGTTTTGATGATGTTGTTAATTTATGTGATATTTTTAAATTTGTACTAGATAGGATTTTGTATTGTAGATTTGTTATTGTAGGTACAACAAGTATATCAATGAATTTTGCTAAGTTTGAAGACATGAAAAAGGGGTTTCTAGGCTTGTTTTGACCCTCGAGGGGTTGGAGGTTCATTGGAGAACATGTTAAGCGAGACCACACTCTATTTGAGGGATTCTATAAATTTCATATCAAATATGATATCCTATTTTCAGAACTTTTTTGAGGCCTCTCCTTCACCCTATTGCTCGTCCCCCCTACCCTACTATACAAGGTACACTTCACATGGTAAGGTTGGTATTGTTTTGATCAATTTTTATCAAGTATTATGAAGTGAAATCACTACTGCAATATTATAACAAGAATAGATATTGGATGTTATACTTCTTGTGATCCATGATAAAGCTCTTTAACTCCTCACTCTCTTTTAGTGATTATTATGCTTCATTGTTTTGACTCCATAAGGCACTGATATTTTGTTGAGAGGTTTCTTGGGAAACATGTTTGTGTATTGTCTATGGAATCAAAAATATTGTTCACTAAGTTCTAGGGAATCCCCCTTGGCCTTAGGAGTTGACCTCAAGCATTCAAGAAGCTAGGTTGAGGTGACATTGGGCTCTAGCTTCTCCTGTGCTTGCCACTCATCACATCGTGATTAGTGACCTCGATTAGGGTGCTATTTTGAGCGGTAACAAATGACAATGGTAAAATCAATAGCAATAAAAAAAGCCAATATACCAAATCCACAATAATATCACTTAGCAATATTGGTCTAGCAATATGTCTTATTTCACTCAATCAATTAGATCTTATAAATAAAGCAAAATAACCGTTGGCTTAGAAAAACATAACAATAACCACTTATTAAATAAATCCAAATGCCAAGACACAATCAATAACACTTAAACTATTAGTTATTAATGATTAGAGATCGAAGAACCTAATGGTTAAAACCACGGGGAATTTCCTCCTTGTTTTTATGACCAACATAGATCCATTTTAAACCCAATCTATCAAGCACCCAAACGAATCCATTTTCTTGAGGTGTAAATTTTTTTATCTTAATTTTTTACACATTAACGAAAATTTTACACCTCTAAATATTTGATCCCTCTTGGTGCTTGATATATTTGGGTTTCTCTTAATAAAGAGTAACCATTGGACTGTCCTAAGCGGACTACATTATACATGGCTGATTGCATTCATGACTTTATCAGTCTTCAAAAACCTCCTGAGGGTCATTCAATTTCTTTGCACTGAAACAAAAGCCTTCATCAAAACTGTCTTCTTCCATAAGACTTCTTTCAAAACTGTCAATAAACATCATCTGTGTCAAAGAGGTATGGCAAAGTTGACTTAATTCCCTTCATGGATTTCTTCCCCTTCGATAATGCCTGGTTGTGTTGCTAGTGCCTGTTTCGAAAGGAGATCTGCTTCCATGTTTTGCTCTCTATATACATGAGAGCATGCTATTTGTTCGAAAGTGTGTTTCAAAGATTGGATTTCTTGAAGCAGATTGAGCAGATGTGGGGCTCTGATGTTGCACAGGCCGTTGAACTAGTCTATCACAATCTTTGAATCCCCATATCTGCTTATCTTTGTTACTTGTCGGTCTTTGGCTATTTTTAGAACAGTCCAGAGAGCTGAAAGCTCAGCTTTAGTCTTAGTTTCATTCCCTAGTGCAAGTTTAGCCTTCAATTTCCTCGTTTCAAACAGAAATATAATGCATCCGGCTCCTCTAATTTGAGGTTCACCCTGGCTTGCTCCGTCGAAGAAGGCCCAGGGGCAGCTTTTGTCTATTGCCAAATCTTTAATTACTCGTGCTTTGTGCTTTTTGGGAGATGATTTCCACTCCTGTATTTTTTGTATAAGCAGGGTAGAAGTGATATCAACTGGCATCCATTGTCCTTTGAAGATGGTTCTATTGCGTGCTTCCCAGATGGTTCTATTGTGGATATCACCATAAATAATGAGCAAGCAAGGGCAATCGACATTATTTTAGAATTTCAAAATGGGAGGTACTTATGCCGTGGAAGAAGACAAGCCTTCAAGCAAACCAATGTGTTTAATGTTTGTGCAAAAACTATCTTTTGAGCAACAAATAAGAGGTGATGGGTGAAGCCTTAGGATGGATAGTTCACGAAACAAAGTAGCTATACAGGTGACTATATCTTAACTGAAATTTATACTTGCGAGCAACTGACAGAAGCTGAGGCGTGTGTGTGGAGAAGCAAAGCATAGTGGCTATGATGCAACTTCTTCTCGGTCCAAAAAGACTTGACTGGGATGACAAACAGTGTGGTCGTCGAGGTTTAAGGCTCAGGCAAATTTTATTGACATCAAGCCTACCAAGCTTAAGACAAGAAGCTTCCTAGTGGGTACCGGGTTCAAACTTTGACAAATTCCAAAGTGAAAGGCTTCGACAGACCATACTTGACCATGAAACTCGCATCGACAGGGATACCAGGCATGGGTAAGACTAACTAGGGCAGAAGTGTTTTCGGTGTTACGAAAGACAAGGAAGGCATGGGTTTAAAAGAACTCAAGCTCTAAAATGACCATAAACAATTTTAAAACAAACTGAAATGCTAAACTGAGGTCCCAAGCGGATAAAATAAATGGAATAGAGTTCGAAAGAGCCTACCTGTCAACACTAGAGAGGGTTACTGGAACCGGTATGTGTGCTCAGACTGATGACAACCTGGTGCTTCCAATGGTGCTCGACGATGCTTCTCGGTTTTGTAAAAGGTGGGAGGGAAAAACCCAAAACCCTATTACATATATATGCACAACTGAGCAATTAAGACCTGTGGGGTTGGCAGTTGGACACACTAATGGTGCATGGGGCTCGATGGATCAACTAATAAATTTGCACAGATTCAATTAAAGTCTCCACCCACTCACTTTCGCGGTAGTTTCAACGATTTTACGCTCAAAGCTTGCGCAACCGTCGACAGAGATATCGTTAAACATTGCGACCGGGGAACTACGACGAGGAATAAAAATAGGACGATGCAATGATCGGTGGAGTTTTTAAAGTGAAAAGTTTGCGTAACGATCGGCGGGGTTATTGCTAAATAATGCGACCAGTTGCTGCGACAGGGAGCAGCCAAATTAACAAAAAAATGGACAAAAATCTTAGCACAAATAAACCAAAAGACGACGCAACAGTCGTCGAAGTTAAGACCAGGATCGGCGCAACAGTCGACAGAGAGTAGGTTAAAAACTGCGACCGGTCGGCAAAAAATAGCCTGCAGGACCGCACAATGGTCGACGATGTTAGCGCTAAACACTGCAACCGATCGGCGAGCAATAAGACAAAAACGATGCACAACGGTCGGCGGAAGATAAGCCAGGGTACTGCAACTGGTCAGTGAAGTTAGCCTTAAAGGTTGCGACCACTTTATCAACAAAAGCTACTGGTCGTGAAAAATAAACTAAAAAGCTGCGACTAGTTTTAGCGAAAACTTGAAGTTTGCCTTAGCCAAAAAACAAATTTTCTTGAAGAAAGAGAACAACTTAAAGGATAAAAAACCAAGCTTTCAAGAGACCACATAACTCTCTAAAACATAAAAGGAGGGGTCCTATAATTTTCAGAAAATTATGGAGATCAGGTTGCAGCAACAACAATTGGCGATTCGTTGGTGAACACAGATCTTTGAATTAATCTCTTTCCAAGATCAGAAAACTTACAAGTTGTTGGCCACATATGTAACAATTTGCTTATCCATTCCAGTTTCTGCAAAGGGAGTGATCACTTTCATCATAATGGTCATTGGGGAGAAGGAAACTTTGAATCAGACTTCCCTACAACTCTCTTAGGGCCAAAGTGTGGAGTTCATTTTAAATCTATCTTTTAGATGCCAACTAAAACAGGACTCCACGGGATTGTATCAACATCCCACAGACATATTCGTTTGTTCCTCATTCCCATGCTATTAACATCCTCTTGGATGTTTTCTTTATTGACGACTTTTGTCATTTGAGCCTTCCATAATAACTTTCTTCAATATTGAACATTTAATTTAGGTTCTTCAATCCATAATGTCCTTTTGTGTGAGCAAGAGATTTATTTGATTGTCATGCTCATGGACGGAGAAGAACCTTGATGGGCTGACCATTAGAACAACTTCCTTAATTGAATGTCTTTGCTTTTCTCAACCATGCTTTAATGGAGGTGAGAATTTCTGGGAAACAGACTCATTGATATAAGCTCTTTTGGATTTTGATTTGCATCATGGGATCATTTTAAATACCATACGTATATGAGATATGCTTCCTTTCTGTGGGTCTATTGTAGCGAGCTTCCTGAGATAGTCATTAATGTGAGAGTGAATGGAGCCCCAAGATAGTAACAAGGAAATCATAAATCTCAGTTAATTAACAAGGGTTATTGCAACCAAACAAAAAAGATCTCTACATTCTAGAAACTGATCAACGAAAGCGAAGTCACATAGAGACACTTTCTTTATAAGTAAATTTTGGCCCTTTAGAACTTTAAGATTTGTATAGAGCCCTGTCTTTCCACTAAACCAAAAGGTTGGGCTGAGAAAAGAACTCAAACAAAAAGCAGGATAAAAAATCAAATGAAAGCAATCAAATAAACAGACTAAAGAACCTAAATGAAAAGGAGCAATCAAATTAAAAACTACTCAAACAGAAAGGTAAACTTAGAAAAACAAAACAATGTTTATTTATATACAAAAAGTGTCCCTAAACTTAAGTGAAGTATTGCTTTAAAGCAAGGCCGTTGACTGGAAGGTTTTCTTCCTCCCCTTGTAAGTCTTTCAGTTTGTACGTCGATGGGCCAAGCTTTTCAGAAATTTGGCAAGGGCCAAGCCATAATTGTTGAAACTTTGTGTGCTTTCCCTTATCATCATGTGGGTGGTCCCACTTTAGAACTAAGTCGCCTATTTCAAAACTCCTTTTTCCAGATTTTCGCTTATCAAACCACCTCTTGACAATGTCTTGGTGTTGGTGGAATCTGTCTTTGGCTTTCTTCCGTGACGCTTCAAGCTTTAGCAGGGTATCAATTCATGATTGTAGGGCTTGGCTGCTGGAACCTCGAGAGGCTTGGGATAATTGTAAGGATGGGAGTAGTATGTTAGGAGGGAGTATGGCTTCCTTACCATAGACTAGAGTGTATGGGGAAACTGCTAAGGCATTCTTCGGGGTAACTCTATCTGCCCATAAAGCATTTGGGAGGGCTGTATGCCAACTTCTCTGATTTTCAATGATAGTTTTCTTAAGAATTTAGATGAGTTTTTTGTTTGTGGATTCAGCTAGTCCATTTCTCTAGGGATAGTAATTTGCTGAATAATGCAATTTAATTCCTTTCTCATAAACAAATTCATTTAATTTCACAAATGAAAAATAAGTTGCATTATCAAAGACTAGGGAAATTGGAACCTCAAACTTGGTTATGATGTTTTCTTCGAAGAACTTGATAACCACATCTTTATGGGTTGGTGTGAAAACACCAACAACAAATATTATGAAACACTAAATTTCCATTTAGAAGGTGGCACAATAATGTCGTACACTAGATCCAAGGACAGCACCATTATGGATATATTGGAACACAATAATGTAGTACACTATATCCCTTGATATAGTGTTGGGAAAATTTAAACACACTGCTTCCAATGGTATGCTTCATACATGGTTGGATAACATTGTGTGTTAATCATATCAAGCATCAATTAAGTCTCTACCTTTTGGTTTTACTTAAAGTATTGTTTCTAAGATTAAGGTATAGTCAATTTCAATTGTTTCTTTCAAATATACTTTTTAATGTTTATGAATGCTGCCACACTATGCAATCGAGTTATGTTTAAATTATTCTCCCTTTCTTGTTGTGAATGTTTCCATATTATTCTTCTATATATTAAGGTATCTCTATATGTTAAGGTATATCCAGTCTCAATCTTTTCATGTCTAAAAGTGAATACAAAAGAATACTAGTTTTTTCAAACATGGATGGACCTATAGGATTACTTATAGATTGTACTAAACAATCTTAATACAATATTTCTTATGTTTTTCTTGCAAGCCAAACATTACTCAATGCATATTTTATACTATGAATAGAATCTTTTGTAACGTAACAATTTTTATGAAGTAATAATATTTTTACTTTCAGATTATTACGAGATATCTCATTAGTGAGAATGTTGCATGCCTTTCCAAAATACAAGAATAACTAGGATACATGTTTTAGACTTCATTTAGGTCTAAAATTATATCTCATAATTTTGATAATTTTGAGGAATGTTTGTAATAAACAAAATATATAACATATAAATAAATATTGTTAATAAATGTTCTTATGATCAAATTGTGTTAAGGTATTAAAAGTAGTAGTTGACATAATTATTTGACTATTTGTGTCAAAATAGCATACTTAAATAAATTTGAATGTATAATGTTAACTTCATGTGAATAAAGTCAAACATTGTGCATTTAGATGTGTTTAGAAACCTAAATGCAATTGAAAATATTCAACTTGTTTGTGGCTTTGAATATAGCTTTGAGGAGAGTAATGATTCCAAAGGCATTTAAATAGTAACCTTTTAAGTAGTAAAACATTTTAAAAAATTGTAGCTATTTCAATTTATTTTTTTAAATGTCCGTCATTTTTACTTAATTGATAAGTACAAAGTAATTAATATTGCTAATTTTTTAAATAATTTCCAAATAAATTTATTAATTATATTAAATTTAAGTTTTGAAAAATGATCCATTATTCTTTTACCATTGTCCAGGGCAGGGAATAGCAGTTCAGGTGTTTGATTTTGGGTTTGCAATTGAATAAGTATACAATTGAATGTCAACAATGTTAAAATTAAAACTAATATATTTTTGTACAAATCCTAAACCCTAGACAGCCTAATCCCCAAACCATGCTCTTCCATCGTCCAGAGCATGGAATATTTGTATATACCTGGGTTCTATAAGTGGTGCCATCTAATTCAACAACCCATCCAGCCTCTTCCGCCAAAGCTCGAACAACTTTGTTAATGTTTGCTTGAGGAGGGAGATTGCATCTTCCATGTTCCTGAGACCTTGAAATATTTTGGTTGTTATAGATTGCCTATCTCTCTCTCTCAACTTCATCTTCTCCCTCTTGTGCCTTGCACCGAGTTTGCCCATTTTCCCTTTCAAAATTTGTAAAATCAAGATCTCCATGAAATTCCCAAAGAAGTTATTGATTCAAAGAGCAATAATAGATGAGAGGGAAATAAAGACATGGGATAAATGTCTGAATTTGATGTAGGACCTGGGGTACCCATCCTTCACTGCAATAAAAAACCAAAATTATCATTTGATTCATCATATTAGTCACACTAATCCCACCTGCATTCTTCATCCTTCACCTATAAAGGAGTACGAATCGCGAGAAATTCCACATCCTAGAAATGACGATTGTCATTAAATACTACGATCGTCATTAAATACTACGATCGTTATCAATCATTTTCCTAGCATTGGGACTTGGAATTTGGGTGAATCCAAATGCAAACAACGACCTAAAAGACAATGTGATCTGAAGGTTAGCGCTAAAATATTTATCCCATTAATTTAAAAAATAATATTACTATTATAAAAGAAAAAGATTCTTCATTATCTAATTAAACTGGAATTCATAGCACTTTTTAATTAAATTGGTGCACCATAATCGTAAAACCGCACCACTCCTCGGATGCGGGTGACACGACGACGACAAGAGCCATGGCAGGAGCACTATCTGCCCACCTGGTAGCGTGGCTCCTCCACCTTGCCACATGATTTAGGCTGCATTCCCCCCAGAACCTGCCTTTAATGCTGGACATGACCCCTGTCCACTTGGCCTCTACACATGTGCTGGGTTTTATATCCCACATGGCTCAGTGGTTGGCATTTATGACAGCACTGGTTTTTACATCCATCCCTCCCATCTAGTTCAACTCCGCCATTAAGCTCTCCCATGTGTGTTAGTTTTGTACCTTGGGATGTGTTCCCCTAGTGATTTTAGCCTAAGTCACTAAGAAGGGGGAAAAGTGACCCTCACATTAAAAACACATTTAATGAGACTTTATGTTTTTAAAGTCACTTTTTGCTAAAGTTAAAGTGGGTGAGCAAATAATTTATTTAAGTGAATTAATTAAAGTGATTTTTGCTCTCATCTCATCCTAGCCATTGGATTGAGTCTATTTCCACCGTTGGATTTGATAACCACTTAGGGTTAGTAAAAATCATGAGGGAGGCTCATTTTCACTTGTTCTTGTGAATGAAAGAGAGAGAGCTGCTAGGGCACCAGCACGCACATCGAGACTCCATTGGCACGATTTTCCAGGCATGAGTTTCCAAGCACGGTTTCAGCATTAAATATTGGCTCAGACTTCATTGCAAAGAGAGTTATTACAAGCACAGATTCCCAGACTGTAAAACCGTATAGCATTCATTTCTGCACACAGTTCGAGGAGCTTCCTGGGCATATATTTCGAGACTATTTTCACTGTTTTCGAGGCATCATTCCAAGCACAGTTTTTTAGAAAGGAGGGTTCAAAAATCAATGTTAGTACAGCACGATTTTCCAGAGAAGAACAGGTGCAGAAAAGACAGTCCGTACTGCGTCCTTCTCCCTGCACGAATTTCGAGGTAATACTTGCATTAAAATCTGGAAATAGTACAGCATGAATTTCGAGGGTGTATTTGCACAGAAATCGAGAAGGATACATCACAGAAATCGAGGTTCAGATTTGCACAGTAACCAAGACAGAAGCTACACAGATTTCGAGGCAGCTTGTGTGCACAGAAATCGAGGCTGTCTGTGGGTGCATCTAATGGTGAAGATAAGTTAAATTTTCACTGTGTTGTTGTACCATATTTATTGCTGAAGAAGAAATAATAATATCTCTCTCTCTCAACTGGTTTTCCCCGTGGGGGTTTTTCCAGGGCTCGATTTGGCGAAAAATCTCTGAGTCAATTTTTATGTGTGATTGTTAAATGAGTTTACAGCCTATTAGTAGCATTATTTTGTGTGTTTGACTGTTACAGAGAAATTTATAAGTAACCTACAGCCAATGCAAAACCGGCTGTAGGTGAAATCCACAAATTGTTAACACAAACCAGCAGACAATTTAGTGCAGAAAATTCTACATGGTATCAGAGCAAAGGGGGCAGAAAACAAGATAGTTTGCAGACACACTTAAAATTGCAGATCTCAGAATTTTCAGTATTCTTACCTTCTGTTAGTGGGCAGCGTTCTATTGGGTTGATTTTCAGATGGCTACAGGGTTGAGGATTGAAGACAGGTTGAATGGGACAAAAAATTTTGTGCCTTGGAAGGCCAGAATTTTGTTGCTTTTGGAGGAGAATGAGTTATGGGTGGAGGTGGTGAGGAACACCACTACCAACCCCATTACCATTCCAGATGGCTCGGATGCTACAACTCTTTCAACCTTCAAGAAGAAAGACTGTAAGGCCAGGAGGATCATCCTTGATGCAGTAAAAGACCACATAATCCCTCACATTTCCGGGAAGACCAAGGCACATGAGATGTGGAGTGCCTTGTCAGCTTGTATGAGAGCTCCAACGAGAACAGGAAGATGGTTCTCAAGGAGAAGCTCAAGAGTATCAAGATGAATGGAGGAGAGGGAGTCACAGCTTACCTCACTAGGATTTCTGCAGTTCGGGATGAACTGGCAGCGGTTGGTGAGGTGGTATCTCCGACTGAGCTAGTATGCACAGCTGTGAACGGGGCTTCAAAGTCCTGGAGTGCATTTGTGCAGGCCATTGTGGGCAGGGAGAACCTACCATCTTGGGAGAGGTTGTGGGATGACTTTGTGCAGGAGGAGACCAGGAGGGGTCTCGTACAGGGTAGTTCATCAGGTGGTGTGGCAGACGAGGAGAACGTGGCTCTGACAGCCAAGGGGAAGAAGAAGAAGGGTCCCAAGAAGAATGGGGCCAAAGGGCAGCAGCAGCAGCAGCATCCACAGGGTGGACAGAAGAAGGACTTGAGTAAAATCAAGTGCTACTGTTGTCAGGCGTTTGGGCACTATGCATCTCAGTGTCCAAACAAGAAGAAGAAGAAGGGACAGGGACAGCAGACAGCAGCCTCAACAGAGATTGATGAGTTTGGTGACAGGTTTCAGATGGAGTTTTCCCTATATGCTGGACAGAGTGAGAGAGAGAGAGTCTCCTTAGCTACCAGCATTGACATGGATATGGAGATTGAGCACTCATTGTTGACAGGGCATCAGACAGGTCCATCCACCACTGGTACGTGGTACATTGACAGCGGAGCCTCGAGACACATGACAGGTACTCGGGAGTTCTTCTCCAAGTTATCACGGACAGAGAGAGAGGTGGAGGTGGTACTTGGTGACAACACCATTGTTAGAGCAGTGGGTCAGGGGACTATTACATTTGAGAGGGAGTCCATGAGTCCCATGACTTTGAGGGATGTGTTGTATGTCCCTGGGCTGAAAAAGAACCTTGTTTCAGTTTCCACGATTGAGGACAGGGGTCTTGGGGTGTGCTTCTCAGATGGGAGAGTGCAGGTGTTTCCCAAGACCACAGGTGTATCTACTCCCATGGATATTGGAGTTAGATGTGGATGACTGTACAAGTTATTGTTTCAGCCACAGCATGCACTAGCACACAGCAGCAGCAGCAACAGTGAGCTATGTGAGTTATGGCACAGGAGGATGGCCCATTTACATCACCTCGCTCTGAGAGTGTTGAGGAGCATGGTCACAGGTTTACCTGAGTTTGACACTGAGCAGAGTGATGTGTGCAGAGGATGTGCTTTGGGAAAGTACACCAAGACTGTGTTTCCTAGTAGTGACACGAGAGCAGCAGGAGTGCTCGACCTGATTCATTTTGACATCTGCGGTCATATGTCCACAGTTTCTTTGACTGGTCATGAGTACTATATCAGCTTCATTGATGACTACTCCAGGAAGACCTGGATCTACTTCTTGAGGAGCAAGAAGTCCCCACTTGTATTGAGTGTCTTCCAAGGGTTCAAAGCCCTTGTGGAGAAGCAGACGGGGAGGAAGATCAGGATGTTGAGATCAGATAATGGGGGTGAGTATACCTCCAAGGAGTTCAACGCTTTTTGCAGGCAGGAGGGTATACAGCGACAGTTGACAGTTCCCTACACTCCTGAGCAGAATGGAGTAGCAGAGAGAAAGAATAGGTCGATCATTGGAGCAGCGAGAGTCATGCTTCATGATCAGGGGTTACCGTTCTTTCTATGGGCAGAGGCTTGCAACACTGCAGTGTATCTGCAGAACAGGAGTCCCCACCGTGCCTTGGGGAGGATGACTCCAGAGGAGATGTATTCAGGCAAGAAGCCTGAGGTGAGCCATTTTCGGATATTTGGCTCTTTGACTTACTCTCACGTCCCTTCCGAGCAGAGGATGAAGTTCGAGCCCACCGCAGAGAGAGGTATCTTTGTGGGTTACGATGAGACTTCGAAGGCATATCGGCTTTACATTCCTGGCCAGAGGAGAGTTGTAGTCAGGCGGGAGGTGAAGTTTGATGAGGAGAGGGCCTTCAGGAAGTCGAGAGAGATGGAGCAGGGGGAGCCACCAGCTCCCACACCTCAGTTGAGTCAGGATTCTTCCATACAGGTTTCAGGTCCATAGGTTTCTGGGGTGACTGGATCACAGGGTACAGGCACAACTTCTACAGGTTCAGTGGTTCAGATTACAGGCTCAGGGATAGGTACATGGACAGGTTCAGGGGTTGGCACAGGTTCAGGATCACAGGTTTCAGGCTCATATATTGCAGGGTCCTCAGGGACTAGTTCATCAGCTACAGGTCCTCGGGGTGTTAGACCTCATGCTTCTGGCACTTCCTCAGATGAGGATACACCAGTTTGGGAGGAGCCTTCAAGGAAGAGGAAGCCTAAGTGGCTTCAGGACACCTTGAAGGAAGCAGAGGCATTTGGCAGACCTCAGGAGCCGATCAGGACGATTGTTGAGCCAGACAGATATGGGATGGCCCTTGTTGCGAGTCTTCGTGACTCTGCGCCTTCTACATTTGAGGAGGCTTCTCAGCATTAGGTATGGAGAGATGCCATGATGGAAGAGTACCATTCCATCATGAAGAATGATGCTTGGGAGATTGTGCCGAGACCTGAAGGGAAGTCAGTTGTGACTTCCAAATGGCTATACAAGATCAAGCATGCTGCAGACGGCAGTGTGGAAAAATTCAAGGCTCGGTTTGTGGCTAGGGGGTTCTCACAGGTTGAGGGAGTCGACTATGATGAGACATTTGCTCCAGTGGCTCGGTATTCCTCTATCAGGGCAGTTGTATCTATAGCAGCAGAGATGGGTTGGAAGATCCACCAGATGGATGTGAAGACCGCATTTCTCAATGGTCTTCTGCAGGAGGAGGTGTATTTGGAGCAGCCACAGGGATTCGAGATACATGGGAGAGATTCTCATGTGTGCAGGCTTAGGAAAGCCTTATACGGTCTAAAGCAAGCTCCTAGAGCTTGGTACTCCAGGATAGATGCATATCTGACTTCGATGGGATTCCAAAAGAGTGAGGCTGATCCCAACCTATACTACATAGTGGTTGGTGGAGATCCACTCATTCTTCTGCTATATGTTGATGATTTATTTATCACTGGAGATGAGTGTCTTATTGCACAGTGCAAGAGAGATCTTGCAGCTGAGTATGAGATGACAGATATTGGGCTGATGCATTACTACTTGGGGATGGAGGTATGGCAGGAGCCAGGACATATTTTCCTAGGACAGGGGAAGTATGCAGCAGAGATTCTGAAGACTTTTCAGATGGACAACTGTAGGCCTATGTCTACACCTATGATCACCAACTTGAAGCAACTTCATGCTTCAGAGGGTAAGTTGGTGGATCCCACACTATATCGTCAGCTCATCGGATCATTGATGTATCTGTTCAACACCAGGCCAGACTTGTGCTTTGCGGTCAACACTCTTAGCCAGTTCATGGTGCAGCCTAGGAGTGTGCATTGGACTGCTGCAAAGCACATCTTGAGATACCTAGCAGGGACAGTGGATTATGGTCTGGACTACAGGGGTTCAGGCGGAGTCAGCTTGATTGGGTTCACAGATTCAGATTGGGCAGGTTGTGTGAGGGACCGGAAGAGCACTTCCGGTTGCTGTTTCAGCTTGGGCTCGGCAGCAGTGTCGTGGTTCAGCAGGAAATAGAAGTCCGTTGCATTGAGTTCTGCTGAGGCTGAGTATATGGCAGCCAGTCAGGCGACTTGCAAAGCACTGTGGCTTCGTAAGTTATTGGTAGATTTATTTGATCAGCAGCTGAGGCCTACGGTGATTTACTGTGACAATCAGAGTTGCATTCAGCTCTTTGAGAATCCAGTTTTCCATGACAGGTCGAAGCACATTGAGATCAGGTACCACTTCATTCGGGACTACGTTCAGAGAGGGGCAGTTGAGCTACAGTATATATCCACTGATCAGCAGGTTGCAGATGTCCTGACGAAGTCTTTGGGGAGGGGGAAATTTGTCTTCTTTAGAGATAAGTTGGGAGTGGTGCGGAACACCTTCCTCGGTAAGAGGGAGTGTTAGTTTTGTACCTTGGGATGTGTTCCCCTAGTGATTTTAGCCTAAGTCACTAAGAAGGGGGAAAAGTGACCCTCACATTAAAAACACATTTAATGAGACTTTATGTTTTTAAAGTCACTTTTTGCTAAAGTTAAAGTGGGTGAGCAAATAATTTATTTAAGTGAATTAATTAAAGTGATTTTTGCTCTCATCTCATCCTAGCCATTGGATTGAGTCTATTTCCACCGTTGGATTTGATAACCACTTAGGGTTACTAAAAAGCATGAGGGAGGCTCATTTTCACTTGTTCTTGTGAATGAAAGAGAGAGAGCTGCTAGGGAACCAGCACGCACATCGAGACTCCATTGGCACGAGTTTCCAGGCATGAGTTTCCAAGCACGGTTTCAGCATTAAATATTGGCTCAGACTTCATTGCAAAGAGAGTTATTACCAGCACAGATTCCCAGACTGTAAAACCATACAACATTCATTTCTGCACATAGTTCGAGGAGCTTCCTGGGCATATATTTCGAGACTGTTTTCACTATTTTCGAGGCATCATTCCAGGCATAGTTTTTGAGAAAGGAGGGTTCAGAAATCAATGTTAGTACAGCACGGTTTTCCAGAGAAGAATAGGTGCAGAAAAGACAGTTCGTACTGCGTCCTTCTCCCTGCACGAATTTCGAGGTAATACTTGCATTAAAATTTGGAAATAGTACAGCACGAATTTCGAGGGTTTATTTGCACAGAAATCGAGAAGGATACATCACAGAAATTGAGGTTCAGATTTGCACAGTAACCAAGACAGAAGCTACACAGATTTCGAGGCAGCTTGTGTGCACAGAAATCGAGGCTGTTTGTGGGTGGATCTAATGGTGAAGATAAGTTAAATTTTCACTGTGTTGTTGTACCATATTTATTGCTGAAGAAGAAATAATAATATCTCTCTCTCTCAACTGGTTTTCCCCGTGGGGTTTTTTCCAGGGCTCGATTTGGCCAAAAATATCTGAGTCAATTTTTATGTGTGATTGTTAAATGAGTTTACAGCCTGTTAGTAGCATTATTTTGTGTGTTTGACTGTTACAGAGAAATTTATAAGTAACCTACATCCAATGCAAAACCAGCTGTAGGTGAAATCCACAAATTGTTAACACAAACCAGCAGACAATTTAGTGTAGAAAACTCTACAGTGTGAATTATGCTCCTTCCGGTTGTGCGCTCTTAGATATGAGGCTCCCCATCCGAGCCCCTGCTGTCATTACTTGCCTTTGTTACTCTCTATCTGTCTCCACTGCTGAGAGTTCTGCTCCTGCTGAGAGTTCTACTTCTGCTCCTGATTCAGCCATGACTCGCACTCGAGGCACGTCCAAGCGAGGCTCTGGTCATGGCGTTGGTAAATCCACGTCTGCTGCCGAGAAGGAAAATCCACAAACATTGGCTATAAGGACAACGTCTCCATCCCTGTGCGCCGTCTGGTTGATGACTGGGAGTCGCGCAGTGTGGCCAAAATTTTTGCTTTTGGTAGCCAAGGAACCCAAGTAAATTACTATTGGCTCTTGAAGAATATGCTCGGCACCTTGGTGGAGGAGATGTTCACCAATTGGAACATGGCCAAGGTAGCCATTCTGGATACCAGGGCCAATATGGCACATCTGGACGAGGTTCTAGTAGCTCTGGAGAGTAGCCTGACTGGCCGCAGGTATTCTCTGTTTCCACTCCCGGCTCCTCCTCCTAGTTACGGTCCTACTAGTCCTGTTGCTGGTTCGGCGGAGGATTTAACCATTCACACTGAGGGCGCTGCTGCGGCAGCAGACGCCCATGCTACTAGTAGTTCCCTGCATGACTCCATGGGTATCGCGGCTTTGGATGGTTTGGCCCCTGCTCACGGCCCCAATTCTGGCCCAAGCTCTCCTACGGCGACGGTGGTTCAGGGGGCTCCTCCCCTGGGGACTTCCTTCCCAATCCCCTCGATCATTGATGTTCTGCACTACAAGCGTGTCTGGAAAGCTGAGGATGACACCGTTCCTCCTTGCAAAGACGAGCCTCTTCCTATCAAGCTCCCGTCTCAGCATTGGGATGATGACTTCTTTGGTGCCTGCCCTATCCCTAAGGAGAATTGGTGCCTGCCCTATCCCTGAGGAAATTTAAAACAGCTTCAGCATGACAAGTTTCCTCCCAATCGTAGACACAGTCAATTCTAACTCACTTGAATAGGTCACCCCAGAGCTGAGACCGTGAATCCATAGGTAGAGGCACACTCAGTCTAGCAACTCTCAAAACGATCTCTTCTGAGAACCACGATGGTTCCCACTACTACTTTCATGTATGTCTCCACTTCCTATGGGATGTGATTCCTCTCACCAACCCATTTCCTATCTTCCTATGTAACAACCTAGACTAGTAGAGTGATATAACAGAAGCAAACGGTAACGATCCACCATACTAACTCTTTGCAATAGACAATACACTACTCCTCTCAAGGATCCTTGGGAAAACACTCAGTCTCAATACAATACCAACACAATATAAATACTTTCAACACTCACAACACAGTGAGATAGCACAAGCCAAATGATCCAAAGCTCAGGATTAGCTTCAACAAGGAGAGGGCATATGAATTTATAGCACAAGGAGGCCGACTCTAACCCAAGGGGATCAACTCGAATTAGAGAGAGCTAAGGTGAAGCTTCATCATGGATACTTAACTCAAATTAGTGGAGTGGTGCCTTGGGTAGGAAATTGCATTTCCCGAATTAGCGCCACGAGGAGGAGTTACCAGAAACCAAGGAGTGGAGGCCAAGAATATCTCAAGGAGGGTGCACTAGTCATGTGAGGTGAGAGAGTGGGTCCAATAGGATCATAGTGAACTGTAAGCACAAAAATAGGGATCATCTCCATGAATAGAGGAGTGGGGCGCACTTATGGAGGTGGAGGCTAAATTCGATCTTGTGGAAGCTAAAATCTAGCTTACAACTCCTAGAATCTAGGGAGAGGGCTCATAAATGACAAAAACACATAAATTGGAGGGAATATCTCCCAAGGATGGCGCACTAGGAAAGATGGGCCTACTAAGGTATGCATAAGGTGCAATAGTAACTCCACAGTCCATAAAAATAAAAAAATAAGGTTCGTTGTACAATGTTTGGGTGACCAACACTACTAATGTCACCAAGGCACAAAATTAAATGGGATGGAAAAACTCAATCAAACAACAATTTCTAAGGTGCTAGGGATGTCCCCATTGCCCCCCACTCTTTGGAATCCATCTTCTCCTACACTCTTTTAGTTTCCTGTGTTGAGCCAGTTGTTTATTTAATTAATATCAACAACATTCAATGATAACAATAATGAAAATAACAACATTAACATTAATAACAATGTCAAAGTCCATAATCACATCATCAAACAAATGATCATAAGTCCATAATCACATTAACAAACAAAGCATAAGTCCATAATCAAATAAAAGACCATAAGTACGGGGCTTAACAACCGAGGTATTACACGAGGCAATCAAGAAAACATTCGGCCAAATAACCCAAGGCATGCAAGTGGCTCGAGTGCTGACAACACTTCCAGCAAAGAATGATGATCCATACATTTTGGATATCAATGCAAGCTATTGTCTATTTTGAAATAATTGTCTGTGAAAATCAGGCATTTTGTATCATGTTTTTTTTTTCCTTGGAACAAGTCACGGGGAAACCCTCAGGACTTCCCCTCAGTTCGAGGATGGTTCCCAAGGTAAACCATTTGGGAGCAGTAATGCACACCCTAACCCAATGGGTACATCAAGTGAGGCCCCCTAATATATTTTCTATCAATATCCAGCTGGGGGATTTAACCCCGAGAGCTCCCACGTACAAGAACAACTCTCAACCACTTGAGCTAACCCACCAAGCTAAGACATTTTGTATCATGTACTAGACATAGTGTCCTAATTGAAAGACAACTGTTAACAATAAGTGTAACAATTACATGCATGTTGACATTTTGATTATTGTGGACTTTATGTTGTCCTATTTTGTATGACAAATGGCCTCTTATTGATATATAATAAAATAATTTTTTTTATTTGATTGCATTCTCCATTGTTGTTGTGAAATGCATGTGCAATGTTTCATCACTAATTAAATATATGGATGACTAAATATTACAATAGATGCTAAAATTTATGATATAATTAATTAATACAAACATCATATCGAAACACAATAATTAAAATTCAAATGAATGCAACTATAAAAAATATTTTAATTTTTTATGGATAATGGAATTAAACAAAATAAAAATAAAATATAGATATTCTAGTGCAATGTTAGTAGTCACTATACACCAAACATAAAATAATATTCAGTGCATTCAATCGTTTCAATCGCACCAATGCGTTTGAGACAATGTAGAACTAGTGCGCTCAAAACAATAGAGACCCGGTGCAACATAATATTTGTTACACCCCAATGCACTACTATATATTAATCCCATCATTAAATTTTAAAAATATAGCAATAGTCAACGTCTCATACAACTTTGCCGATGCGTTTTCCTTCATTTAACGTACCAGTGCTTTGTAATAGTTAGAAAGCACATATGCTTTTTAGTAGTTTGCAATCACCATTGATTTTTAATGGTTCGTAAGCACTAGTGCTATTTTTGGTATAATTCACTGGAAATTATATATTAATAAAAAACCGGTTCGGTTTAAAATTTTGGTGTGGACCGGTGCTATATGTATTATCAATCATCGGTGCACATAATGCTTTCAAATATATGTGTGCATCGGTGCATATGTTTCTTTTAAAAGCACCGATGCATTTTTCACTTGTTAGAATTGGTGTGTTTGTTTGAATAAAGCAAACCAATAAAAAAACCTCCGCTAAAGCCTCCAACTGTTGACCTTTTTTTAGTTATAAAAAAATTTCGTAAAAACCTATGCTAAAACATCCGGTACCATTTGCGGAAGGTGTAGCAGAGGTTTTTTCGACAATTTTAACCAATCTCGTAACACTAAAAACCTCTGTTATGACCTCCACTACAAGCTCTTTTACTTTTAGTGCCATAAATAAATGAGGAAGAGAGGCATGCGACTTCTTCTCAGATTCATGGTAGAACTAAAAAGGATCCCGAGCTTATGAGAAAAAATTAGCATGGGCATCGAAATGGAAAGAGGTTGATGACTACATTGTCCCATGTTAGGTAGGATCTGTTATTGGACTAGTGCAAAATGTAGATAGAGATGGCTAAACCACCGATATCCAAAATGTTCGACCCTATGGAAAATTCAGGTGGTAAAAGGTTCAAATGTGTCATATAGAGGGGAGGCCTAAACCTATATGCAATTTTTTTAATATACTTAATTGGATCGAGAAACGTGCAAAGAATGATCCCTAAGCAACCATGAATCCAGCTGAAATTCTTGTCTCCAAGAAAAATCAATACCATGATCATATATATATAATTTGGAAAGAAATATCTTGTACATGTCACTTCGGTAGGGGTATTTTCAACTTCAATATCTTCAACACTATTTATTACCAAGGTAGAGCTTACTAGTGAAGACTCAAGAGCATTGAGGCTTGAATACCCATACTTAACAATATTAAACTCATGAGGAAGATTGAAGTTGGAAGCAATAATGGAGTCTATGGGAATAGAGCCATCATCACATGAGTTGAAGAATCTATTAGAAGAATCAAACTCATCAGGAACACTAACTTGCAGCTCAGTGGCAGAGTTCGAAGACTAAAAAATTACATTGTATGAGGATCCACATATATTAAGATCAAACTCAAAAGGAAAATCAAGTTTGGATTTGATTGCAACTAAGTCCAGCCAAGGGAGCTGATCTTTGGAAAGGATGAAAATATCCTAAGGAATGCTAGACTCGATCATAACCTATAGGAGAGCTTCGTCTAAGGGAAGCATGTCATCCTAGAGAGAACACATGTCAGAACATTCACTTGGACAAATAGAGTGGATCTTGCTCCAATGTCCTCATTGGATTAACCACTTGGTCAAATTTCGAGACTGAGCTCCATGAAGGTGAGCATGAATGCAGAGGCTTCTTCTCATAAGTAGTTGGACACAAAGGTTATGATGCCACATAATTTACCCATGGCAGGAAGTGTCTATGGGGAACATACAAAGGGGATACTTGATCTAAAGTTAGGATATGAGGAGGAGCGTAGACACCACAACATTCGTAGCATATACAAAATCACACCCAAGGAGCATATTGAAATTTGATGGGCCCTCTCTAACGAAAAAACCGACTAAGATATTTTTTCCACCAAAAGTAATAGGCAATTGAGGGAGAAACCCTAGAGGTTGACTAGGTCTTATATTAAAAGCCAGTGTTTGATTGTTTGTCAGAATAAGGTTGGGAGAACCCACACATATCCAAGCATATGCCAATAAGATACTAATTGAGGCTCATTCATTTATAATACATTGATGAACATTATTGTTTTCAACTTAAAACCTTATATGAAAGGGTGCAGAAGAAGGAAGGTGGGGCCCAGGTAGAATGTTCCAATCAATGGAAGCAATCCTAGAAATTTGTTGGGTTTAATTCAAAGTGAATGGAGTGCCCACTTGTCCCAAAAGTTTTGAATGGGTAGTGAAGAAGACTTGAGTGATATCCACATCACTCTTGAAGGGAAGAGTGGGATCAGTCGAAGATTGCATCAATTTGACCACTTGATTCTTGTTAGTCTCCAAGAGGAGAGTGGGATTGACTGAATATTGCATTGGTTTGACCACTTTAGCAACCAAAGTTTGAATGGTTTGTTGGGAAACTATATACATCTCATGAGAAAAAGATCCTTCAAACATGGACCACACTTCGCACCTCTAGAATAGCCAAGCACAAGTGAGTAAGGTGATTTCCCTTGCAAAGCTTAGAATGGAACTCATAATCGAATCATATTCATCTATATTTTTCCACTGTATTATTACCATCAACATGATCATCATTAGCTAACAAATTTCCCCCATCATGACTTATAGTGGTTGGTAGCTCAACAACAAAATATTTTTGAGACAAGGACCACATTCAATGTACCTCTAGAAGTCCAGGGAACATATGAGTGAGATGGTCTCCCTTGAAAAGATTACAAGGGAACTTAATCTTCTATTTCTTAGGCTTATCAACTATGTCAACATTCCCAACATGACTTGCAACGGATGGTTGTTTTCCCCTAGCATGACTTGCAGCAGTTGGTTGCTTTCCCCCAATATGACTTGAAGTGTTTGATCGCTTGTCTCCTGTGTGACTTGCAATGACTGATGAATTATCATTGACGTGACTCATAGTGGTTAATGATGTGATTTCAACATGACTAGTAGTGTTCAATGATTTATTTCCAGTATGACTTGCAGTGGCTGAAAGTTCCCCCCCAACATGACTTGTAGTATTTAGTTGTTGGTCTCCAGTATGACTTGCAATGACTAGCGACCTATCCCTAATATCAATGATCGATGAATTCCCCATAGGATGACTTTCATTGGATGAGGAATTTCCCTAGCATGAATTATAGTGGATGATGGAATGCCCCCTTGTCTTTTCATCTTCTTCCTATTCCTCCTCTTTCTACTCCACATGAGGTAGAAGGAGGAGAGAAAGATGTAATTGGAAAATAATTAAAATGGTTTTGATGCTCTCGACATATAATACTTGCTTGAGAAGCATCATGATCAATCAGGACATTTAGAGTGGAAAATAAAAAAACCGGTAGCCCTATAGTGAATCTAATAAGATTCAAAATGTCCATTACGGAAGAAACAACATTTCCAGTAAATGGAACAACACAAGGATCCTCTTGCATAGGGGTCCCTTGGTTGGTATCCTCAGGAATATTAGCCATATACTATGATTCAAAAAGTAAAAAATCTATAAGGCCTTCTACAAAGGTCGAAAAATTGCAATCAACACACTCATATAAAAGAGTGCAAAAAGAATTGAAGATCGGAGGATAAATAATCAAGATCACAGACACTCCAAGGTTTGGGTAAGGAAGAAAATTTTGCTAGACTTAAATCAAGTTGATGATCAATGCAAAATTGAAGGTGGTTGCCATATGGAAAGCCAAGTTTGAAGTCTTCAAAGACTTTGGTGGTACCCTGAGTTAATGATGTGCAACAAGGAACTCAAGGGTGACAAAGAGAAACTAATGGTTCTATCAATAAGGAAGGATTTATGTGAATAAACTCAGAGGCAGAGTTGAATTTCTTTTGGGAACAAGTTACAGACTTGTTGGCTAAGCATAAGCTTTCACTGATCTGATTCCAAACTTGATGAAGTATTTTTCTTGTATTGTACGAATTTTTGAAGAAGAATGTCTGATACAGGTCCTAGGATCGGTTTGAAGTATTTGACAGTATGTTTTGAAGAGCTCGAATCCTGAAGAAGATGATAGTATGAACTACCAAAAATTGACAACCCGAATTATGTAGAAGATGACAGCCCAAATTTTGAAGAAGGGTTAAATTGCTTTAAGCAGACTTCTTGGTGATTTGTTGCAGCAGTAGGTGAAGAACAAGACAACTAAAGGTACTATTAAGTATTGATTTTAAGCAACCATATATGCATAAGGACAAAGCTTAGAGGGGGAGCAATGATGAAATTGACATGGAAGAATTTGTGAAATTTTCTTTGGGGAGTGTGCTTATGAAAAACTTGAAGAGGAGTAGACTTATATGCTCAGTAAGAGGACAAGCTAGTGATTTCAAGTATGATGATACATGCTTACCTTTTATGAATTTACTGAAAAATCTTGATCAGCGTAAGCTCAGTTTTTTAGGGGGAGCAGACAATCCATGGAAGATCGAACTCAGAAAATGATCTTATGAAAGCATTCAATTTTTTTGGGGGGCGTCAACAAAATGATGACATCGAATTGTATTCAATGCACAATTACCTGATGTGATGACTTTTGACAGTGTTTGAGTGAATGCATACCCGTTGATACATGATGCATATTTGATGCACACTTATACACAATGCATATACTATATAATGATAAAGAGCAAGATCAGATTTGTGAAGACACTCTATAGCCATAAAAGGTGTCAAAAGTAGTCCCATCTTGATAAATGCAAATTGCAAACACAAGTTGAAGGTAGACACATATACTAGCATTTGTCATGAAGTTAAGAGAAGATTCAGGCCTTAAAGGCAGCCATTCGAAAACACAAATCTATTAAATCTGATGTCTGCCCAACATTAGCAAGTGTAAAAAATTGCTCTAAGCAGTAGTACACATAAGCTTGTCCTCACAAGGTTAAGCTTTGATTTAAGCTGCAAATTGCACTTCACAATCAGCTCATATTGATTTAAGCTGCAAATTGCACTTCACAAGGTTAAGCTTAAATCAAATTGCACTTCACAAACAGCTTTGATTTAAGCTGATTGTGAAGTGCCATATTGATTTAAGTTGCAAATTGCACTTCACAAGGTTAAGCTTTGATTTAAGCCATATTGAAGACAACAGGAGGTACATGATATTGGTAGTTAAGAAGACATACTAAACTGCATATGTGAATTGAAAACTCATCTCTGAGTTAGGTTAAGAAGATGCAGCAGCTTAGTTAAAGTCTGCTTGAAGATACTCCAAAGCATTATAAACAAAGTTATACTGTTGCAACAGAAGATTCATCTCAGCTTGATCAACAGAGTATTAAGCAAGTCAAAAATTTGGACAACATTCTAACTATGGTATATCAGTTAGGGGGAGCTTGTTGGCAGCAAAAACATGATGGAGTAGTACAAAGCTTCATCTCTATTTTGTCTAGAAGATTAAGGGACAGATTTGATTTGGTGACATGCTGCATTAGGAGCAGCTAGTAGTACATTCTTGATAGAGGATAAATCTCAGTCATAAAGGGAGTTTGTCTAAACTTTGAAGATAACAAGTGTTGGAAGATTCAGTACACAATTTCATGAAGCATTCAAGACACAATTTGTTTTTGGGATTGTGAAGCCATTAATGGCTCATTGACCCTTTGTCATTAATGTCAAAGAGGGAGAGAGAGATCGGTTGCCATCAATGACAAAGGGGGAGATTGATGAATATGATTGTCATTGATGACAACATTAATGACAAAGGTTGACTTGGAAAACAATGTGATGATGTGGACTAACAAGACATGCAAGACAAGTTGGACAAAGATTTGACAATGACATGGAAGCATGACATGGCATAAGAACATTGGATGTGGGCATTGGAACCATTAGAACACCTAATGGGCCAAATGACCCATTCTATGGTCATTTGTGGTTTAATGAGGCCCTGGAACCCTCGAAGATGGTTATTATGCATGAGAAGCTTTGACACCCATATACATGATGGTATGATGGCTCTTGGACAGTACATGATTATGTGATGGGCTTTGAAGTCCATGGAAAGCATATTGTTTAAATATTATATGATATCGTTGTAAGAGTCCTTGAAACCATTGCATATGGTGCCTTTGGGTTTTGAACCCACACACTTGGTAACTTGAGGGATGTGATGGAGATCTATTAGGATGTTGATGAAGTTGGAGCATGTGGACATACCTTAAAACTCATGATGATCATGATATGCATGAAGTGGATCATCTACTGGATGACATAATATATATATTTGAAATGATGACAAGTCGGCTTGCTAATGGAGTTCATAATTTTAAATTGATCAGGAGTGAAGTCGGCCCAGCCTTTAATGAAAACTTTTAATTAAATAAAAATAAATTTTTATATACTAGGTCGGCTAAGTAAAAAATCCACGTTGAAACATGTATAAATATACCATTGAAACGTCATTCAAATGTGGAGAAATGTAGCTCTGAAATTTGGATTAGCTACTGAGTAAATTTCGAGTATGTAACAGCCCTGAGGCAGCCACAGTGAAGAAATGTTTTTGGTGTGATCTGAAGGAGTCTGAAATTCGGGCTGCTCACTATCTGAAATTCGTGGGTACTGGGGCAACCACAGAGAAAAATGTAGCAGCAGACATTTTTAGTTTGATATTTCTTATCTCTGTAATTTTCGGATGAATGTATGGACTAAGGGAAGCTGCATCAATATTTTTTCTGTGCAAGTTTTTTAACATGACAACTCTGTTTTTCGACCATCACTGAGGAATTTCGGGTGTATCTGAGTGAGCCACAGAGGTTAATCAACTCTGAATTCGGGTGAAGGTATTTGTAGCAGCTAAGTTCAAGTTTTGACAAGCTCTGAGATTTTCGGGTATCACCTTGAGGTAGCCGCAGTAGGGAAAACACTGGAGCAGATCTGAAGTGTTTACACCATCAGTGAGCAAACTTTGATAGTGAACAGTGCTCTGAATTTGGATGTCACAGCTGAGCAAGATCAGAACTCAGATCTCATATTGTAGGGCATTTCTCATAACGGAGTTCTGAATTCTGAACAGTACAATGAATGCCAAGAAGTTGACCTTAAATGAACACCTTGAATGGGCTTAAGAAGATCTGAAGTTGTTGCTATGTTCAGTGAGTAGTTTGATCAAAGGAGGATTGAGTTAGGAACCTGATATCAAACCCTGAGTCACATGGTTGGACCCAAACTAATGCATGATATTTGAAGTTGCAAGAAACAAGCAAGTTTCAAGTTTGAAATAAAGCTTGATGAGATCTGAACTTTGTTTAGCAACAACAGTATACTTAAGACAATTAGTTGATTGAAGAGATTGAACAGCTACATTAGAAGGTCTATCATTGCAGTACACAATATTAGTAAGTATCTTTGCATTGAGGTCTTTTATGAACAATTATAGGCATGCTTGAATCCATGGCAAACCTTGTAGAGAACTGAGTGGATGTTTAAGTCTTGGCATGTGGATGACTCAGTGAAAGAAGTTCTTTATATTCAAAGTCATAGTTGAACATCAAGATGAGGAGTGTTGCTTCACTAAAAGACTTCTGGTACATCTTATTGAACATAGTTAGAAGGACAACATTGAAGCAATAATACCATGATGACATGACAATGGTTGAAGTGAACAATGACAGAGAGGAGAACTTGTGTCTTGACAGTGACCAGATTGACTTGACATACTGTTGTGTCAATGACCAATGAAGTTGTTAAGTGACATGTTGACTTAAACAGTGATAGCAGATTAACTTGTGATGACACGTGACAATTTGATGACAAACTGATAGATTGAATTGATGACAAATGTTTGTATGTAATACAAGCTGGGTCTTGTACACTTTTTCTTAGTAGGATCTAAGAAACACTAGGCTGGGTCCTAGATAAAGAGTTGGTGCTCTTTTATTTCAGTTGGTGTTGAAGTGCCTCACAGTTGTAGCCGTTGAACCAAATATAAAAAGATTACAATTATATCTTGAGTCTCTTATACGATGTGTTGATATATTTTATTTGATAAATGATATGTGATTAGTTGATTGCTAATATATAATTCATTGATGAATATGATGCTGAAGTGAATGTGAAATAATGATACAAGATTGGTAGAAAAAGTTGAGATTTGAATTTAGCCTTAGCTCACTGATTCACCCCCCCTCTCAGTGAGCCATTGTGTCTAAAATACAAATGATTGGGGGAGGGAAATATGCCAAATATCAATTATCACAAAGAAACAAGTACAAGTTATACCTTCTTATTGTCCAACACCTTATCAAAATTGAATATTTCGGTCTCTCTGCTCATGCACTTCGATGATCCCACTCTGGTCCGCTGCGTGTATATAAGAGATGGATTTACTTGATGGCAACAACTTTAATACACATGGATGTAAGGGTCAACAATAAGAGTTATTGATTGATGGGAATCAAGGATGTTATGGTGAGTGATTCCTCCAGTGTTACTTTGGTATCTCGGGAGTCCCTTCCTTGGTTCATCTCAGTTCCTTTTATGTGAGGAGGAAATAGTTGTATATGGTTACCAAGTGGATCAGGGAGTTGCAACCGAGCAATTGGTTTGAAAAACTTTCATACCTCTTAAATTTTGAATTTTTATATTTTTTTCATGAAATTATGGGGAATTCACGCCCTTACTAAAGGAAACATGTGAATAGTGCATACCTTGCTAGTGAGCAAGGTGCAAATGGGTATATTTTGAGGTAGTTGTGGATTTTTCAAGGGAAACATGTGAATGGTTCGTGCCTTGCTGAATTTACCATTTTTTGTGGTTACAACTCTCATAATGAAATGGGATAGTACTGAGGTCTCACTTATAATTATTAGGGCCATCAAAAGGGATCAAATAATTGGCTCTTCCATCCATAAGTGTCATTTTTGTGAACAAACATTGACACTTTGAGTGTCGTCTTTTGAATTGTCATCACGAATGGAGAAATGTCAATTTGAGCTATAACAAATGCCCCCTAATGTGTGAGGTCATAAGGGAACTTGATGGCCAAAATGCACTATAATAAGCAATGGAGTGGGATGCAGAGTAGACAAGTTCAAGTTTCCAAGGCTCTTAGATTTGAAAAAGTACCTAAAATAGAGAGATAGGTGTCAAACACTCTTTTCCATGAGATGGATTTATCCATGCTCAAAACGATAGAACATGGTTTCCAAACTGTATACACTACTGATCCATGACATATAAATGATGTAGTAACCATGGCCACAAAATAATAAACAGTGGATCCATGTGACATATATAGAGGTGTATCATGGCCACGAAGATGATACAAAGTGGATCCATGTCAATCAAGAGATCATAGCCACAAATATATACATAGTGGATCTATGTCTCAACATGCATCGGGAGAAGAAACTATAACTAAGATGAGTATTGGTTTTCCCAATGGTGCCAATGCCATATGATGAGTGGTATGCTCTTGCGCAACTTGGGAAATAACATAATGTTAAGATGCTAATTTTGTCCCGATGTATTCCATCCAGACCATCGAGAGGTACAAGTCCTTCCCATGTGAATAATGAACTGAAGTCAAACATGGAGGACATTATTTGATTATTGGTCATTGATGTATATCAGTAATGATGCAGGGATTTCCGTGGGATGAAAATAAATAAAGAGAAAACAAATAATGCAAGTATTTCTGAGGATCGTAAATTTTGACTTGTTTATGTGTTTGAGCTCAAATTTAACAAGAAGTTGTGTTCCGAAGAGTTCACTCTAGTGACTAATCAAATCCTTCTGATCGAGCCTTTTTTGACACTTTTCTAGGGCCAAATTCCTGCACATAGTGCCTCAAATTGGGGTTTTAGTTTTTTTGCAGGATTTTTTAAATTTGCAATTATAAGTTATATGTTAGTTTATGCACCTGATTAGAAAAGCAAGTTGACAACTAGTGTCGATCTAGTTAGATTTAAGTTAGTGGTCAGTTTTGGAGTCAAGCAAGAATTTGCTATTTAGCCAATAAAATTTAATTCATTCACAAGATCTAAAAACCATGAAAACACATGAGAGTGCAAAAATACCATTCTTTTGTTCCTTCTCCATCCTAATTGTTACAATGAAGGTTCAACCCCTTATAACTACTATTTGAGATTTTCAAAAATTGATAATTTTAGAAAATTCTCACATGACTTTAAAACTAACCACTAACTTAAATCTAACTAGAGCGACACGAGTTGTACTTGATTTTCCGATTAGGTGCATAAACTAACATATACCCGATAATTACAAATTTAAAAAAATCTTGCAAAAACACTAAAACCCCAATTTGAGGCACTATATGAAGGAATTTGGCCCCGGAAAAGTGTCGAAAAAGGGCCCGATCAGAAGGATAAGAATGTTCACTGCAATGAAATATTCTAAATGCAACTTCCTGCTAAATTTGATCCCAAACAGATAAATGAGTCAAAAGTTATGACCCTTGGAAATCCATGCATTATTTTTTTTTAATTTTTAATTTCAACCCACGGAAATCCCTGCATCATTCTCCTCTAGTTGAAAAGAACATAGCTCTTACATGTTACTATCTTCAAACTACTTCCACTTAATGAGATCTAGATTTATCAATTCCCCTTCTATAATCCATGTACTCTCTGCTAATGCTAAGACTTCCCACTAGACAAGATATCGGTTTTGTTGGCCTTACCGAGTATGAAGGGTTTTCTTATCTAAAATATGTGCAATATTTTCCTTTTTCTTGCTCGAAATGGCATGTTTCCAATCCACCTCCTCCTCACTATCATCACCCAGGTCATCCCCATGGAAGATATATAAATCAGAAACGTTAAACACAGGGGAAGTATCAAGATCAACTGGTAAATCGACCTTATAAGCGCCGTCGTTAATTTTCTTGAGAATCTTGCAAGGACCAATTTTCTTATACTTCAATTTGTGGCAGGTTCCTCTAGGAAACTACTACTTCTGTAAATAAACCATCACCAAATCACCTTGATTGAATACCTGATGTCGTCGGTGAGCATCTTTTATAATTTTGTTTTGCTCATTACTGGCATGTAACTTTTGTTAAATATACAACATCAGGAGACATTCTCCAAACCAATCTTGTGTAGTCAAGATTGATCCTCTCGTATAGAGGTGGGAACTTTGATTGCCTTCCATGTAAAGGTTATTACTCCCGTATAGAGGTAATTGATCAAAGTAAACCTTTCGTGAACCTTCAAGTCATGATTATCATGTGAGCCTTCCGTATAAAGGTATTCATGAGATGGGCCTCCGGTATAGAGGTGGACCTTCTGTATAAAGGTCATGCTTTACTTGTTAAAAGCATTTAATGTTGTGTGATGTATAATTAACCATGATCAACAGATTGCTATTAAGTCTCCTTTAGAGATTGATCACCTCTAAGGTGAATTGCTTTAGCATATGATCATTAGGTCCAGGATAATATAATATGATCACATCATCCGATAATTCTTCTTAGTATAATGCAATGTGATGGGTAATTAAAGTTAGCACATATTTCCAGGGTTGGCAGGTGCCGGGGGGGGGTTATTTGGCACCCCAGAGGAATCAATAAGAGATAGTACTCTTGGAGCATTGGGAAAGCGACCAATAACAAAGATGAGTGGCTTGCCCTTATCAAAGGACTAGAACTTTCCAAGGAAATGAATATTGAGGAACTGGTAGCGTTTGGGGACTCAACAATAGTCATAAATGAAGCTAGAAGGTTAGAAAAAAAAATAAGAAGCCCTCCACCATATTACACCATCTTCTTCTTTACCTCGCCAAGGAATACGAGAACATCAATTTTTATCAAGTTCTTAGAGCACAAAACCAGCATGCGGACGGGTTGGCCAACAAAGGCATTGGTCTTGGACATGGAACATTGGAATGTGACAACATTCCTAGGAAGGACACTTGGATTCATTAAATTCTTTAAGTCTTTGATGGAGAGATATTGCAATTTATCAACCCATCCATACTTGTTCGGGGTGGTGGATGCTCAAGTACCAACTTCATTAACGAGCCTTGATTATTGCCTTCCTTGCATTTATGAGCCTCGTTTCACGCCGTGCCAGATGGGAAGCACGTGTGAGGTTGAGGGAAGAAGCAGGCAGCACGCTTCCTTCATAAGCCCA
This sequence comes from Larix kaempferi, assembly GCA_027924585.1. Classification (NCBI taxonomy): domain Eukaryota; kingdom Viridiplantae; phylum Streptophyta; class Pinopsida; order Pinales; family Pinaceae; genus Larix; species Larix kaempferi. Next base: position 5,117,329 of record BSBM01000221.1, read on the forward strand.
AGATACAACCCTGCTTCCCTCATTCTGAATATCATCCTCAACAATTCCGGTTTGGAGAGCTCGAAGAACCGCGATTTTGGTTTTTTTCTCAGAGTTATTCTGCATCGTGGGAGGGAAGCTCTGCTACTTGTTATGGAACATATTGTGATGGGATATGGGATGTCTTTCCCTTTCTGCCATCACCATGGAAGCTGCCCCAAACGGGCCCGGAGCTAGATTCACCCTCCGAACGATAGGATTCAGGTCACTTGTGATAATTACTCATGAGGTAACGATGTCGGGGGAGAAGATGAGGCGGAGGTTCAATAGGACAAGAAGCTTCAGGGTTTTGGGCAGCACTGGGGTTCCACCTCCAATACAGAACTTCAAGCTCGTGTAGTCGATTTAGAGCATCAAGTTTTGCTAGTTCGCAATGAAAATATGGACATTAAAAGAGTCCTCACCATGCTCTATACTCTCGTTGAAGCTACGCATACTGAAGTTAAGACTCATAATAAAAAGCTTGAGGACAGGGTCAATGCCCTCACAGCTGCAATGCCACTGAATCCCCCCTTAGAAGCCCCTATCAACAGCTCTGGGAATCTTGGAAAGAAGATGGAGAATTTTAGCAGCACACTGGTGAATTCGGGCGTTCTCTTTGGCCTCAGCTCGGCTAAGGAACGCAGCGTGAAGAATCTCGAGGAGCACAGCCCGTAAGCTGCTCTGTCTTGGTCTTAGCATTCGCAGTGGGTAATGTGGACTGTCTTTTTTTGGGCCTCTGTTTTTTGGAAAATGACTCTACATCCTGAATGCTCTTCGGTCTTAGTTTAATCTATTTGTAATGTTTTGTTTCTGTATCTACTTGCTTGGAAAATTTGTAAGAAGCTACAGCTTCCATAGATTAGGCAAGTTCAAGAAGTACTATGAACTCAGGAAGGATGAACAAGGGGTGATAGACATTGTTTTGCTTTGGGAACAATCACCCACCTTCAACTATGTAATTTATGTTTTCCACTTTTAATGAAAAGCTTCTAAACCGATATTGTTAAAAAAAAAAGTTAGCACATATTGACCATGCAGTAAGAGATAAATAAATAAAATATAAAGCATAGAGATCAAGAGAATTCGAAATTTCCCATGCAAACACTTAACTAATTAAAGAGAACTTGAATTGTTACAGCTTCAGTTATAAAGCTTCAATTAAGTATCAATGTTTCAATCAAATCATGAGTTAAAGATATGCCCCAGTTAACTAACGAAATCATAGTGGCCACTTTAAGTAAATCAATCAACACGATTTCAGTTAACTAAGTGTTAAGTAAAAAGGACTAGTTAACTAAAGTGTTTTCACTTTAGTTAAACTAAAAGACAACACTTCAGTTAAAGAGAGTTAACTAAGTGACAACAAAGAATATCTAGTTAACTAAGTGTTATTTCATGATGACACTTATGCTAAACTAAAAGATGACACGTGAGTTGTGACACTTGCATGTCGAAACTTAAGTTAGCCACCTAACTAAGTGGGCAAGCTTTTAGTTAAGAGGCGAGTTCATCCTAAGTGATAGCTTAATGAGATAAAGCATTGCATGAGAAGTGGGGCACACCTCTGCATGCAAGATTAATACATCCAGTTTGAATGTGAGTTCATCCTGAAGTTAGAAGTTAAAAATAGAAGAGAAGAATGTATAAATATGTTATAAAAGATTGATGAATCCAATGTGAATTGAATTCTCTTCTCCATTGAAGGCAAGGCACTTCTCTTTGTGCATGGTATTGTTGTTGTGTTGGGCACACATCCGATTGATCTCTCTTCTCTATTGTTTCTGTATCTTCATCAAGAGTGTTTGGTGATCTCTTATATTTTGAAAGCAATCTGCTATGTTGTAAAAGAAAGCATTCTCTGCTATCCATTATATTATATTGAGAAGAATTGATGGGGGTTTTGTTCTCATAATTTTGAGGATTTCCCCAAGGTATATCTTGTGTCATGGTTGTATGAAATTTATGGATTGAAAAGTCTCATTGCTTCAAGTCTGCATCTAAAATAATTAAAGATCAAAGCTCAACCAAATTTCAACAACTTTTGTCTCACTTGTTGCTGCAGCTGTTGAATGTGTTATGCAAATGCTTCCTCATCATCATCATTTCTATCCCTAAGCAATAGCTGCACCAAATCTAGGACACCCATAGGATTTATACTGTAAACAACCTAAAATGGAGATTTACCTGTAGATCTATTCACTGAGCTATTGTAGCTGCTGATTTTAGAAAATTCTCGCATGACTATAAAATTGACCACTAACTTAAAGATAACTAGAGAAACACTAGTTGTCAAATCGATTTTCTAATTAGGTACATAAACTAACATATAACTGATAATTACAAATTTTAAAAATCCCGCAAAAATACTAAAACCCCAATTTGAGGCACTATATGAAGGAATTTGGCCTCGAAAAAAGGTTTGATCAAAAGGATATGATCGGTCACTGTAGTGAACTCTTCGAAACGCAACTTCCTGTTAAATTTGAGTCAAAAGTTATGACCCTCGAAAATACCTGCATTATTATTACTCTCTCTCTCTCTCTCTCTCTCTCATTTTAGCCCACAGAAATCCCTGCATCAAAAAGGATTTGGATTTGATGATTTTTGGTTTCAATGGTTGTGCAGCTGTGTTTACACACCTTTCTTTTTCATTTTACTTACTTACGGGATTAGACACGGGGATCCTTTGTCTCCTTATCTTTTTCGTCATCATTGTCGAAGGTTTACATGGACTTCTGATTTGAAATGGGTTTTTAAATTATATTTATTGAAAGTTTGAATTGAGTGAGTAAAAGGATAGAAATTAAAAAGGTGAAATGAATCATATCGATGGTTAGGAAGATAAAATGAATCATCATTATGCTTGAGATTCCAAGATAGCTTTATAACAAATGAGTGCCTTGCTTATTTGAGAAATCAACCGCAACTAAGGCAGATAGCGATGAAATGATGGTAATGGAAACTGTAGAATCATAGAGAGTTTGGTAGAAGAAACATGTTAAGTTCAAGGATTGTTTCCAAAGCAATATGCAAAATTGCTAGTGAGTAAAAATGCATTACATTTATGATTAGAATGCATATCTTGCAGCTATAACAATTTCACAAGCTAAATAAAATCTTTATAGAATACTGGTTTTCTTGTTTGGGTTCATAGGGTAAAAATCTCTATCTTAAGCGATGTTATTACTAGTGAACAAAAATTCATTACATTTCTAATTAGAATGCATAGCTTTCAATTGTAACAATTTCATACGCTCAATGAAATCTTTATATAATATTGGTTTTCTTGGGTTTATAGGGTAAAAATCTCTATATTCTACTATGTTTATATTGTTGTGTGATGGAAATGTAATGAAAATAGAAAAACTCAAGTTCTTTGGTTATGAAATGGGTATAAAAACATCGATATGTTTTCACCATAAAAACCTGCCAAAAAGAAATTGCAATGGAATTCACAATCTAGTCAACCATACAAGAGAAATGGTCGAAACTAGGGTGGAGATTGAGGCTGGACTTTCCTCTTTCTTCAATGATATTCTAACTGAACATTTGGGAAACCAAATGCCCTTAATTGAAAATCTCTATGCTTATATTCAACCATTGGTAACAGTGGAGCATAATGAGGGTATAAGCAACTTTATTTATCAGTACAAAATGCATTTGGTTTCAATGGGTGCATACCTATGTTTCCACACCTTCCTTTTGCATTTTATTAAATGGTTTATCCATGCCATCCTTCCACCTTACTTTCGGATTAGACAAGAGAATCCTTTGTCTCCCTATCTTTTTCATTGTCCTTGCTAGGGTTACATGGACTTAAAGGAATTTGCTTCATTGACAACTTGGATTCAGTTTCTATTTCGGATAGTTTATTGATGACATTATTTGGAATTGATTGATGATATAATGTTAATAGGTAAAGCAATGGTAGCTAATCAAATATAGTCCTGAATTATTGCAATAGGGTGTTATTCTCCTCATCCAAAACTTTAAACTTGAATATAAGAAGCTCCACACATTTCAAGAATGTATGGATATGTTCCTTCTAGGTTCTGAAATGTAAAATTCTCTTTTCTCGTGAAATTATTTTGGCGAGAAAAATTGAGCCAAAATTTACAAGAAACCATAGGAATGGACTTTCCTTGGAGTGCCTTGGCACTACTCAAATCTCAACTAACAAATTAGTTATGGTATTGAGCATAGGGACAATCCACAACCCAGTACTCATTGGTCTTTAACGAGGTGAGGACAGAGCAAGCAAGAATATGTTTAAATAGATGCTATAAATAAACAATAAAATGAATTATAGACTTTGCTCTCTTGATAATTTTGGCAATACAATCAAACTTTCTTAGAACACATGTATGATTATTTGTTTGAGGAAAAACATGATCATATCAATTTTATCATTATCTCTTTATTTGGGATACAATTTATCATAATAACAGAATATGAGAAATGTGTGGTGTTGAATAATAACATAGTATGAGAAATTGTTTGCAAGTTTTATGTCATGATTCCATTGATTCCTTGATCCATGATGGCTAGGAATATTCCACCACATAGTTTTCCTTTACAGATTCTTGTAGAAAGTTAACGATGATTTAGAAAACTATATTATTTTTCCCTTTCTTAGCTATCATGTGTCATTTATAGCACTTGGGGTAACAAAAACAGGGCAATTATTTTTTCCTTTCTTAGTGCTATCATCTATAGCAATGGGGATGAAGAAAAATACGACAATCATGGCATACAATAAATAAAAGAAACACCAGACATAATCGCACCATTGACAAATGATACTTACCTCATAAAAACCCAATTTAGGGGGGAAAACTCAATCTTTCAAAACACCAATTTTCTTTGAATTTTCTTTATGCAATTCAATTGGGAAACATTCAAGCTATACACTTAATTCCTGATATGAGAGTATGCGTGTTTTTACTCACTCTACAAAATAATTTGAATTTGTCTACTAACCAACTCACTCCAATGTTTTTTCTCGTTGACTCCACTTATGAGTAGCTTGCCAATCTGATAACTAACTTTACTTGGTCTTGAAGTATTGACACCAAAGTTTGTCTACCTACTAACTCACTCCAATGTTTCTATCTAATTTCACTCCACTTATAAGAAACTTGTCCAGTATTTGGTCTTTTATTGACACCTATCATTGCAACTTTTGACAATAAAATTGCCTCAAAAGTGACGAGGTTGTTTTATATTGATAACTTGGCTCACACTTAGTAAGTTTCATTGTCTGCTCATAGTGGGTTCCGGGGCAATGTTGTTTTACTATGGATAGGCTACTTAGCTTTTTCCCTTCACAATATTCAGAATAGTACTATGGAATCATCAAGATTTATTAGTGCCCTGATCCAAATTCCATCTAATGTGGATAGGCTTCAGTTTTCTTAGCCTTTTTCCTTCACAATATTCAAAACAATTCTCTTCAATCATTAAGATTTATTAGTGTCCTAATCCAAACACTCAACTAGAGATGATGGTTCACTCAGTTCAGGCTTTGGGAAAATAGATCATAGAGTGAAAAAGTAGACCATGGAGATGAAAGAGAACAAAACATCCAACAATAACCACCAGAATATACACCTTCAGATGGTGACTAAGAACATACTTCCTTTACAATTCAATTCTCTCATATCCCTACCTCAACTAGCAACAAAGGTTAAAGAACCAAATAATTATGCATGTAAAAGGTACATAATACCTATGAATACAACAACATTAATTAACCGAATTTGCTCTCCTCATTTCTGCCTTGGTTCTAGTTCCAACATGCTTTGACATGTTCTTTTATTTATCAAAATTTTAAAATAAATAAAATTTTATAAAATTGCCACGTCTTCTTCTTGATAGGGACAACCAGTCTTGTTGTTGCTACAACACCCTCCCCAATATTCAAAAATTTGGCGCCCCTCCTTTACTTTTGAAGAGAAAGTTTGTTTAGGAGCCTAAAGGCCATAAGAACCCTTTCCTTACTTAGTTCTTCTTGAGAAAACCTTTGCTTGATTCTTTTGAGTCTGATTTTTGTGTGTTTTGGCCCAAGAAAAACTCATGATTTTAAGCCACAATAGCGAAAGAACTCATCTAACTCTACCGAAACGGCAAGAAAATTTGGCTAAGTTAAATATCGACAGAAGAACTCGCCAAGCCTTTCCGAAACAGAGGAAGAACATGGACAACTTTGCCGCAACGGCGGAACTTTTAAGATAAATTTTCCGCGATGGTGAAAGATCTAGGCCAACCTTGCCGAAGAGGCGGGAAAAGAACCAAGCCAGATACAAACTCACGAGATTTTTCCGCAATGGCAGAGAAACCCACCTAAATCTCTCGCAGCGGCGAAAAGAGAAGAATATGTCGAACTTTGGCGGAAGAACTTGCCCAGTTTTCTCGAAACAGCGGAAGAATTCAAGTAACTTTTCCGCAACGGTGGATAAAATGACACTTTTTTTCGGTGGTTACTTCGCTCAAGATTTTAGAACTTGCCTGCAAAGGCGGAAACACTCACATAACTTTTCCGCAACGACGGAGAAACTCGATTAAGTTTTCTGATTCGCAACTTTGCACCGCTCTTCTGCGGATGAACTCTAATAATTCTCTCGTAATGGAGGGCAAACTCATTTTGTCTTTCCGCAACGGTCGGAAAGGTTAAGCAAGTCCTTCCAGTTCTGGCAGTCACACTTATTGACGATTGTGCCGATTTGACCCATCTGTACGCCTCATTAACCCTGTTTTATTTTCACATCTACCCTATTAATGGCTTGCACGTGTCAAAATCCTTTAGATATGACATAAACCCCATTGAAAAGTTTCATTGTTTCCATTGGTTAGAGAGTTTGTTCCCGTTTTCGTTTGAAATTACAAGCACTTACTCCAGGCTCGTCGGTTCCGCAGTAATGTCAACATCCACATATCGATCATCTTCTAGCAGGTTAGTACTCTTTTAGACCTCATAGCCTCAATTGCAGTGGTTCTTTCTCGTCGAGGTAAATGATATATTCATGGTTCTGTTTGTTTTATCCTAGCCATGGCAAGATTTTCAGTCTAACCACGGCCATAGCTGACCCATGCTCATACCCGACTAAACGCCCTAATGCCTATTTTCATATGAACATGGAAGCCTCTAGAACCTCGAGCACCCACTGTGTAAACGTTAAGGGAGTCTGCGACATGCCTCTGCCCGTCTTGGAATCCATTGGCGTGGTAAAATTGAGACCGACCCTGTCTACCCTTACGCAAAAGACATCAGTATTTCTACCCTGCTGTGGAGTTTTACGCCATTTTTTTTTGTACTATGGAACGTGTTATTATCATGTCAATTCTCATGCCATAAAACGTAGTATACTCAGAATTACTTTGCTTTTGCGGTTTGTTACTATGGGAATGCATTACTTTTATATATCATAGTTGCAATATAGCTCCAGACACCACTTGGCCGTTTCCCGGAGGTTTTGTCTAAAAGTTTGCGAAATAATTGTTTTAATCTGTTTTGGAAGTAGAAAAGCCGTAGGCAGGTTGGTTAGCTTTGTTCGGTTCTGAGAAGAATCAAATGAGTACCCATCAAAAGTCTTATCAAAGTATTCTTAAGACTTATTGTTGTGTGCAGAATGCTATTCTAATTTGCTAATATTACGTTGTAATGCCCACTCATGCATGACTTCTGTTGTACAAGTTTTTAAGCCAAAATTCCTAAAGGTGGCAAACGAAAGTTCAAAGCGACTGAGCTAGGATCAGCCCCCACGAGAGTAGAAACTCTATATGAAGACACCAAGTGCACTACAGGCATTTCCCCAGAAGTCAAATGGGGAGACATATATCGTATGATAAGGGACCAGGACATCCCTGAGGCACTCCTCGAGGAAGAGTACCTATACCGAAACATCAAAACCTCCTGCATATCCAAAGCAGCCACACGTCTGGAACTATTTCCATGCTCAGAAGTAATTGGATGGATTCTGCAGCATGCGAATGCGCAGACAAGGGTTCTTTCAGACAGTAAGGGGGGGAACTTTTGCATCCTTCCATCCATCTTATATCGCAACAACTTACAAATTTCCCCGGGCTCATCAGCGGCTTGATGATGAATGGCTAGGACAAATCCAAATGGATAGTCTAGAGATGGCCAGAAATATGTTGATCTCGAGCAAACAGATCAGAAAAAAGGACAATGAGTAGTACGAGGTTCAGAATCTAAGGCCCCCTTTTAGAATGATCGCTCTCATGCTTAGTAGAATTTTTAGAAGGCCCGATGGTACTGTTTTTATGCTCCAATGGGTTCCCATCATCCACTATGTAGCGTTCAAGGGGACAATTTTTAATTGGGAAGACATCCTCTTAGACAACCTATCATGAACCATAATTGCCGCTCAAGAAGGATTAGGGGCAAAGAAGGCAGAATTCTACATGCCATCCTACTTGATAGACTGTATTGTGGCAAAATGCCCCTTTCCAAAGCTTGAATGTAACTGGAGAGAGGCCGACACCCCGGTATTCACTGCTTACAAACTCTTTTTGGCCCATAACTACAAACGACACTACCAACTCATTTGTGAGGAGTTTATCATACCTTTATATGAGTTAATGTTCAATGAAGAACCTAACTACTTGTCCAAAAACGTCATGGAAGTCCTGAAGAATTATGGTGATTTCTATTTTTCACCACAAGGGACTTTCATAAGAAAGTATGGAGGCTCTAAACCCCCATATATCCTACCCAAATATGCTACAGACTACATAGTCCACAAGGAGGCAATGAGACAAGTTTTCATTAATGGGATCGGTAGCTCCTTATACAAGGCAAAGAAGGCCACTTTCCCACCTTTACCCTTCTATATTAGGGCTTACAAGTTTTCAGGAATTGCAACAGTAGAAGAGTTTATCGCAGAACTTAAGGATTTTCACTTCAGAGAAAGGATTTTTCAAAGGAACGATCGACGAGGCAAGGCTGCACAACATTGCAGGGAGATTCATGCTAACTTCGAATACGCTAATTATTATGATGAGTACGAAGAAGTATATAGAGGGGTCAGTAACATGACCGAACTACAAATTTTCCGACTAAGTAAAGTCGGGGCCAGTTCTAGCTCTGGTGTTGTTAAGGAAGCAAAACAACAACAGGTAAAGGAAACAGCAGAAGCCGCTCAAACTCTCTCTAAAGAAGAGCAAGGGCTCAAGGAAGAAGCCGAGAGAATCCAAAGAGAAGTTGTTAAGAGAGAAAACAAGGCGAAAGAGGAGGAACTTCGGGAAAAAGAAACTCAAAGGATCCAAGCAGCAGAGGAAGAAGCTCGAAGAATTCAGGAGGAAGAAAGAATCAGACTAGAAGGGATTTGCAAGCAAGCAGAAGAAGAAGCTCAGAGGAAAGCAGCAGAAGAAGAAGCGCAAAGGAAAGAAGAAGAAGAAAACAAATTGAAGGAGGATGCTGAGCCAAGAATCCCAAATGTCCAAGACATGGATACGGACATCCCTATGAGAGACCTCCCGCTTGTCCCTTTTACACCATCAAAAGGTAGCACAGTGTCTCAATGGGACAGGTTCGCTTATAACAAGAAAAGGAAATCTATTATCAAAGAAACAGTGACTAGAGTGAAGAGACCTTTTCAACCAGACATTGTTACCAGACACGAAACAACAGTCATGCAAAGTACTAAGCGCGCACATAAACTCATGGCATCAATTTCTGTGGCCTCTGTTCAAGCAACTACAGACAATGTTGACATATTGGCAGATGAATTAGAATTAGAAAAGGAGAAAACCCTCCATTTGCAGGAAACTCTGGTCAAAGAACAGAATTATTCAAATTTGATGGTGGAGAAATGTAAAACCCTTGTGTCAGAGAAGGGAGAATTAAACAAAAAATTTCAATACCTAGAAGCCAAAAAGAGAGCCTTGGTCATAAAAATGAGGGCCCTGGAAGCTGAAAAGCAAGGTCTAGAAAGTAGGAACCTGCAGCTGGAGTCCGAGAAATTTGATACCACTCAACATATCGATGACTTAAAAGAAAGCATAGAAAAATTAAAAGAAGGCGAGGAATTGCTAGAACAACAATTAGAACTCGCTACTAGCAAGGCTGGTGATCTGAGTCCTTTTCATGAGCAAGCTTGTGAAATATTGGAGAGGATACACGAGATTCAAGAATTCATAACGGAAGAAGTTTGTAAGTTAAAAGGAGTGGTGGGCAGAATCAAGGAAATAAATGCCGAAGCCACTAGGTGTAGAAGAAAATATGTACGCATTAGTGAAGACATGAAGAGGCAAATGGAATGGAGAGAAGGAAAGTCAAGATTCCCAGAGAATCTCCCTCTTAAATCCATCTCTGGTTTCAAAGCAAACATCCGCCTTTTGGGGTTTTGCAAGGAGTATGGAGTGAAGCTAAACGAAGTGGCCATGGTCACTCTTGAACAATGTGGGAATGTGTATTCTAAGATACGAACTACCCAAGAAAAGTGCCTAATGACAATACCCCAGACTATAGAAGAGTTCCCAAACAAAACCCAACGTTTGTCAGAGATAAGGGATGGGTTAAGTGCTGAAACAAACTATGTAAGGAAAGTGGATATTTTGACCATTGAGGATATTTATCAGTGGATTGGCCAAGTTGCTATTCACGCACATCTTCTGAAAGAAAGTCTCCAGTTTATGATAGTAGAAATCGCTGATCTCGAAGAAGAACTTTCCAAGCATGAAGTTTCTCTGAAAACTATGCTCCCTCTTGACGTGAACAATGTCATAAAAGAAACCAGACAGAAGCAGACAGAGTATTAACAACAGAAGCACCTCAAGTATTGGCAAGAGAAACAGTGGCATCAACCTCAGCGAGTCTACCAGCAGCACCAGTGGAGCAAGTTCCAACAGAAATACCAGTTGTAGCAAAAGCGTCTGAGTCAGCAAAGGCGCCAATTCAGAAATAATCCACTTTCTGTCTTATCTTTTGATTTATAGTCAACATGCCTTCTTTCAACCTTTGTATGTTTTAATTACTAAAGTAATATTTGGACCTCTTCCCGCCCATTTTGGAAATATTACTGGGCTTTTATTATTTTGTAAATTTGGACACTACAAGACAAATTAAAAGAATTTGGACGGTTAGGGTATAAGTGGCAGCTCTTGGAGCATTTTTGAAAAGTTATATATAGCTGATTAGAAGAGCATCTAAAGGACTTTTGGCAGGTGAAAGGAATTTCTTCTTGTGTATGAGAACTACTTCATCTACATGAATAGAAAAACTATTTTGGCATGTGGAAGCTGGTGCATCATTTTGCTTTGAGTTCTGGTGGATGATTGCCGAATTATTTCTGCATTTTTTCATATACATTCAGTGAGATATTTCCTGGCTTTCGTGAATTAATTCTATGATGTGAATGATCTTAGTTTCTTTGCAAAATTTATGTACCTCAGAGTAATGGAATGTTGTAATAAAATCATAGCTATCTTTGATATCATTTACATTCTGCTGAAAATACATCTTCATAATTTAATGGTTATCTGTTCAATTCTTTAGATGTTTCTTCCAGTTTTATTACTCATACTTTAATTTCGGCTCCTTGCAAGGATAGGTTAAAATAGATTGAATAGTTTAGAACAATTTTGTTTATCACATGCATTTAGTTAGGGCACTTGCATTCCATATTTTAATATAAAATACATAACCGGTGGATCGGGCCGCAACCAATAAAATAAAAAAAAATCTGTAAAATTCACACGGTAGCCGGACCGTTAATCGGATGGATTCCCCACACCAAACGGTGATCGATCTAATTGGGCTTACTTGCCGGGGAGAATCCCTTGCGGATTGATGCCACGATTTTCGAGACATCAACAAGTCTCAAGCATGGACTGGATCTCTCCCCAACACAGCTAGATCTCTTCCTATCCCCACGCATTCACCCATAGATTCACCACGAGCCTCGTTTTAGCAAGAATGTGGTATCCCGCTACAGTGCATGCCTCCATTAACAAGCGGGGAACCAACAATGGAATAGGGGAATGCAATGTTAACATTTCCTTCACGACACACTGTAGGTACTCCAGACTAGGAAGATCACATGACTTTACGCATGCATCTTTTCCCACGGCCAAATCGAGCTCTTCCTGCTCCCTTTTCATGACAGAAAAATTCTTTAACATCTCTGACATCGCCCATTCTAATGTAACTCCCTGTTGCGGCCGCAACTTTTCCCCAAAATTTGCATGAAATTATAGGGCTCCTCCTTTAATTTTTTTATTTATGAAGGCACTTTTAGTCTTTATCTTCTTTTGGATTTCAAACATTTTCGTTCTCAAAAAATCTCGAACTTAGAATAGATTTTTTTAAGTTTTCTTGTTTTGGAGCAGAATTCTATTTTTCACCGAAAGAGTCAAAACAAATTATGATTTTTCGCCGAAATAGTTGGAACAAATTTTGATGTTTCGCCGAAATGGTCGGAACATAAACATGTTTTTGCGATTGGAACAAATTGTGATTTGCCGCCGAAACGGTCGGAACAAAACAGTATTTGTCGCCGAAATGAGCGGAGCAAAAGTGGTTTGTAAGCATTGGGGGGGAATTCACTTGGCATCCGAAACAGTCGGTGCAAAATTATATTTCGCATTGATCGCTAGTCAAAAAGGTTGCTCCAAATTTAATTTTTTGTCGATACGTAGCTGGCATCAAAACCGTTCTACACTCGAAATTGGGCCGGCACCAAAACTTGGCTCAAAACCCAATTCAAAATCAACATTTAGTTAGGCTCAAAACTTTGTTTCGCTGCTATTCTTGGTTTATTCCCGACACATGTCAGAGCCTTATCTCATTTGGCCCCAAAACATTCACACCAAAAAGAGTTTTTGCCCCCTATTTTCTTTCGACTCGGCGTAAAACTAATTTTGATGACGACTAAATCAACGCATGTTTGGTTTGTCAACGGGTATTTTTTGGTTCTGACTCCGAAAGAATTGGTAGGAAATAACGTTTAACTTCGAAAGCATCAGTGAAATTTTGTTTTCGCTCCGATATATATCACTATGGATTTTGTTGGAACCTCAGAAAAGTGTTATATAATGATTCTATCTTCGTGAGGGTGAAGACTTGAAACACGGTTGTTTTGAAAATAGTTTTCAACCACAGTTACTTGTTGACCAATTCGTAAATAATTAGGGTTAAAAGTCATATATAAGGGTGTGAAACCCCGTTACAAGCATATCACCAATTTCTTAACGGTGTCACGATATTGTTGCCATTTGGACGAGGAGTTCGCCAGATCAACCGCCAACTCATTAGCACATCTAGCAAACAGACAGGTGGGTTCCGTTTGTATCCAATAAATTTGCCACACTTGTTTGTTTAGGAATGGCATTTAAAAGTTGGCAAAGAAGCAAGTTAAACTATTGTTTTGCGCCCTACTTTTGTGCTTTTGAACCTTTGAACTTGTTACTATGAGAAGGGAGTGAACCCAAGCTTGTATCGGTTTCTTATTGAACACAATTTTAAGCCTAGGTGCCTCGGTTTTAAATGCATGTGGGTTTGGAAAACACCTCTGAGCCTTGGCCTGTCCTCAACCTATGAACCACGTGTTTAACCAACGGATTGGGATTTTCAGAGCTCTTACACATCCATTTTTTATTCTTCCAACTGCATGCATTTACGAAAGAAGCATAGTTTGTTCTTGCATGAAGTTTATTTGCTTAATGTGAATCTAAGCCATAGCGTATTCCTTTTATTCTTCTTGCAGGCAGTGTTAACCCTAGATGCCTCGATTTTAAATATGTATTGATTTAGAGAAAATACATGTAAACCCTAACTGAGGAGTTTCCCTCAATGAGATTTCGAACAAAGACTCCCTATTGAGAACACTGTTTGACCCATATGCATCCTTGAAAAGGGATTGAATCCCTAAGCTCGATGGACCTATCTAGTGAGAATGATTTAACTTTGGTCCTTGGCCCGAAACTATCACCAAGAGAAGTGTTGCTTGGATCGAACCCTTATTTTTAATATAGGAATTGTAAACATGGATCATATGTTTTCTTACAAATAAATGCATATTGGATAGGCTATTAAATGTACAGTTTGTTGCATGAGTGTGTTTTATTAGAATAATGTTATACACTTATTGCTAGTATGCTTGCATCTAGTTACTATTGATGAATTGCTGGAAAAAAAAATGACAATATTCTATTTGTTAAATAGAATATTATATTTATGCATTAACATTTTTTTGATCACGGGATTCAGAAATGTACAGGAGGGATTCTAAACACAAAGCTAAAGTTGCAGAATCTAACTCAGACATTGAAGTTGTACCAAAAAGCGTGATGGAGACCTTATTTGAAGACACCAAAGCGATAACCAGAATAGTCCCCAAGTAGAAATGAGGTGAATTATATCAACTTATCCAAGATCATAATGTGCCTGATGCTTCCATTGAAGAGATGATGATTTATCAAAATATAAAGAAGTCAAGTATTCATAAGGTTGTGACTCACCCATAATTGTTCCCTTGTTCTAAGGTGATAGGATGGATATTAACTCATATAGATGTCAAATATAGGATCGTGGCAAGAGCAAATGGAAAAGGGTTCGCTTCATTTCAACCTACTCACATAAGCACAACCTACAAGTTACCTGCTTAAAAAATCCTTATGATAGATGATTGGGTAAAAGGTGTTAACATAGATCATTCCGAATATGCCAATAAAATGCTTATCCCAGGCAAATAGCTAAGGCAAAGAGCTAGCAGGGAGCATGATTTGCAGAATTTAAAGACCCCTTTTAGAATTATAGATGTGATGTTGAGCAGGATATTTGGGAGAGCAAATGCAAATGTATACAAGCTCAGTTGGGTGCCAATCATGTACCATGTTGCTTCTCACAGTAATGTTTTCAATTGGGCGAATATTATTTCGGAAAGTATGGTTGCGGCAGTATTCGCAGCCCAAGGAGGCATGACACAGAAGAAAGCAGAAATTTTCATGTCATCCTACCTTATTGATTGCATTTTGATAAGAAATCCATTCTATAATTGGGATGTTATTGGGTCCCAGATGAGGCTCCACTCTACGTTGCCTATCAGATTATGTGGGCTCATAAGCATGCCATCTTTTACAAGCTCTTATGCGAGGAGTTGATAATCCCTTTGTATAAGTTGATTTTTGAATAGGAACCCAATTGCGTGCCAATTGCATGTCAGACAATGCATTGGAAGTGATTAGTGAATATGGAGATTACTATTTCACCCCAGAAGGCATATACATTCGGATGTATGGAGGAATCAAAAGTCCTTCTCTAATGCCAAAATATGTTGCGGACTACGTAGTACATAAGGAAGCTGTGAGGCAAGTCTTCATAAACGGGGTCAGACATTTTTTAAGTGAAAATAAGAAAGCTTCTTATCCTCCGCTTCATTTTACCATTGGGGCATACACGTTTACTAAGGTAAAAGGAGCAGAGAATTTTGTGAAATACCTAGAGGCATATCATTTCGGAGAAAATATTTTTATTAGGAATGACAAGTTGCAGAAGGCAGCTAAACATTGTGCTTCATGCAATATAAACTTTGAGTATACAGATCACTTCCTGAAAGACGATGAAGTATATAGAAAAGAAAGCAACATGGCAGACTTGAACAAAAGGTTTGGCAAGAAAGAAGGAACGGGTTCAAGTCAGACGAAAGAAACTGCAAAATAAGTAGAGCAGCAAAAAGCAAGGGAAGAGGCTTTGGTAGTTGAAGAGGAAAGAAGGAAACAAGAGGAAGAGACAAAGCAAAGAGAGGAAGAGTCCCAGAGGAAAGAAGAGCAAGAAAAGGCAGTAGAGAAAGCCGTTGAGCAAGAAAAGCAAAGAGAAGAAGAAGAAAGGATCAAGAAAGTTGTGGAAGACAATAAAATTCAAGAAGAAAATTAGAATTTACAAGATATGGAGGTACCACTTATAGGGGGTCGTCTCCCATTTGTTGAGCTTAGGCTCACACCATTAACCCCATCAAAACAACATTATGTGGTGAAGCTAGACACTATTGTTTTTTACCCTAAAAGAAAGACTATTCTAAGGAGAACACAAAAAAATATTAAAGATGGGTACGCAGCCTAATATTGTAACCATACAAGAGAATACCCTAGTAGAAGATACTAACAAAAACCTGAAATTTATTGCTTCAGTGAATATCGCGGCTGCACAAGCCAATGCAGATAATGTAGACAAATTGATGAATGATTTAGAACGTAGTAAAAACAAAATGTTGAAATTAAAAGATAATTTGGTACAAGCTCGGAGCGAAGGGATTGAAATGAAGAGAAAGCGGGATGTTATAGAGTCTGAAAAGAAAAAACTATTGTTGGATTATCAAGAGCTTGATGATGAAAGAGATTCTTTGAATGTGCAACTAGTAATTATGGAAGGAGAACGAGCTGATTTCCATTCTTGAATCAATGAGTTAGAGAAAAAAGAAACTCAATTAAATCAGTAGGTAGAATCCCTAATGGTTGAAAGGGATCTCTACAATATCAGGTGAATGAATGGATGAGAGAAAAGGAATCTTTGATAGAGCAGATCAATATTGCTCAAAATCAGAAATAGGACATGACACCTTTTTATGAACATGCTCGTGGAGTGCAAGAACAGATTTGTCACTCACAAGAGTTAGTGATAGAAGAAGTTTATAAATTAAGAGGAATGGTAGACAAAATGAAAGAAATAAGAAGCTATCGTTGTAAAAGAGAAGTTGATAGACACATTTCACAAGGTAAAAAGGTTAATTGGCTGGAAAGGAAAAAATCATGAGATTCCCAATCACTTCCCTCATAAGACAGCTATTGAATTAAAACTAGATATAGCTCTTTTGGAAAGTTGTTGGAAGGTTTCCAAAAATGTACAAAATGAAGTACAGAAGACCATTACAAAACATGAAGAGATTTATCAAAATGTTTGCAAAGCACATGAAAAATGCCACATTCCAATTTCTAAATATATTTACGAATTACCATCCAGAGATCAACGTTTAGCAGGGTTGAGAAACAACTTCTTGAGTGATGATTTGGAATACATCAAGGCACTGGATGTGCTTATTGTAGAAGATCTTCAACAACGTGTGGGACAAGCAACTATGAATGCACATTTTATGGGAGAAATCCACAAGGCAGCAGCAAAGAGGTTAATAAACATAGTGAAAGAATTGTCCACTCATGAAGTTGCTTTGAAATTGTTGGAACCACAACAATTTAATGTAATATCTTATGAAAGTGATCTTTGGGGCAATTATATTTCAAGTTTAGAAAATCTTCCAACATAATAATGTAATTTGTATTTTATTATCTAGTTTTGGCTGAGCAATAACAAAAGGACAAAATTCATAAACCCAAGAGTTAAAGGGAAGATGAAATGATTAGTCATGTAAGGACAATTTTCTTGTAAAGATAAATAGTAGAGAAGGAAAACGAGAAAAGGGGCTTTTTCTAGTGTAATAGAAGCTAGTAACATTCTATATGATAATTAATTTTCTGCTAATGAAAAGGAACTATTTTGCTGGGTAAAAGCTTACATGGATTTTGCATGGAATGTCATGAATCAAGGCTCAGAATTATTTCTTCGTGCGTTCATATTTATGTTGTGAGATCTTTCTTACTTTGTTGGATTATTTTAATGGTATGAATGATTTTACTAGTTTTATTTACAAAATGCAAATGTCCGTGTAGTAAGGAGTAATAAATGGAATCCATATTTATCAAAGCTATCTTTGTGTATCATTTGGGTTGTGATTGTAAATGCTTTATCTCAATAGCTACATGTTGAATTTGTACAAGCAATCTCAGATATTACTCTTCTTTTGTAAAACTCACTCCTTGCAAGTATATATTAGTTAAATTAGGATAATGTTATTTGTTGATAAGGTAGAAGTGGCCAGACGAGAGGTAAGAACATGCACATCACTTGTGAGACTAATTAACCATAAACTAATTAACTAATTAACTATAAACTAAAATCAAGTAACAATTACTTTATAACAACTACCTTTAAAACTATATAAACATCTAAATTAATCCAATTGCAAACTAATCCACTTAAGAAGTAATTTAAAAGCACCTACTTTATCAAATTTGAAAAACACATTGTGAAAGCATAAACATCAAAACTATAAAAATCCACATTTTCAAACTAAGAAATCATAAGTGAATTAAAATCCGGACTTGCTATTGTTTAAAGATTAAATGCTAATATTCACAAGACAGATTTGGAATAAATCCTACACTACAAATTAAATTAAAACTAAATTACAAAATATATTACAAACTATAAATTAAATTATAAGCTACAAACTAAATTGCAAATTAAATTACAAACTCCAAATTACAACTAAAAAAAAAAATTAAACTACAAACTAAATTTTTTTTTTTTCAAAAGGTGGTTCGTCGTTCGTTAGAGGGCTAGTCCACTGGGAAATGGTCACCACCTATTATTCTAGCTAGAGAATCAAGGTGGCATGAATTACAATCATTACAATATGGGCTCAACAAGAGCAATATGTCACTTACAAGAATTGAACCTGGGTGGGGAAGGTAACAACATTCCTCCCAACCACCCAAGCTACAACCAATGGACATAAACTACGAACTAAATTATTTAAAAACAAATTGTAATTAAAATATTCTTTAAAACAAATATTTAACATACTTCCACATAAAATTCCATGTATGCTCTTTAATTTATATGTATTCAATTAAGATCAAATTAAGTCAATGTCACATGTAAATATTTTCACCATAGTATTAATGTCTACATAAAAATAACTTCACATAAATTCATTCCAATGCCGATAGAGTATGTTTGAACATCATGTAACCGAGGACGAAAACCATTGAAGCATAAATGAGAACGCGGGATCAAAACGTCTCAATTAGGAATCGATCAGAGCATCAAATGAATCGCAAAGGAGTCATAGCGAGGAATGAGCTCAATCCATAGAACTATGCATCAAATTCATGCTTTTTAAAGAATGAGTAAAGGGGTAAATGATCATATTTAGAAAGTGGATTTCTAACGGTTTCTCCAGATTCCTCATGGATTTCTCACAAATTGAGCACGAAAATTACTTCCTAGCTTAATGACGGGAGTGTCGGATTGAGTGCCCGATGGTTGCTGAAATCTCAGGATTCTAGGTTTGATTGCCAACACACACATGATTTCGTGTCTTCCTTCGGTTGCAACATCTGTGTCCATCCCTGTACATAACAACTACAATGTGAATACATTTTATTCCACCACAACTTTAACATAATCAAAATGCTTGTTAAGAAATCATGTTATAGTGACGTGTATTTATTTGATGGTTTTCATATTAGAAATTCCATCTGTGTGTATTTTATTTTGTTTTAAAAAGCACATGGATAGTTTTAATTCATTTTATGTTTGTGGGTGTTATGTAATCATTTCCAAGATACTAACCATCAAATACTATCAAGTAGGTTCAACAATTTAAATGAGAGTGAAGAAGTGATGTTGTGGTGATGAGTGTAGAGGCCACAATTTCTTAATTATGAACACAATTCTCTTATATTGGTAGTCCTATTGAATTAAATATTTTGAATGAATGCCTAGCTTGTTTAAATAATGATCCACGTGAAAAATCCAATAATTCTAGTCTTAGTTTCATAATATGAATAAAATTAGTACCAAGCTAGGTATATGAACAAGTGTTGGATGCCAAAAGCAAATCTAGGGTTACGTCTTATTTATGTAAAAAGAATGTAGATGACCACAAGCCTTAGGTCCCATGTCTGATAATATTCTAAGTACACTTCCTTAGGTCCCATGTTCGATAATCTTGATGGGGTGAGGACCAATTTAGCATCGTAAAAATCGTATTTAATACATTAAAAATACTGAATTAGGCATATTTTACTTTTATTGATTTTAGTTATTAAATTAAAGTAAAATAGACTCTTTTTAATGGTGAATGTATTAAATTGTGGTGAAATGTGATGCCAAGTTAGTGGAACATAATTGGGAAATGATAAATTTTAGGGACCCGTCAGTTTTCCTGTGGTGGATCTTGGAGATAATACCACTTATTCGATCCAAGGTATTGGATCCACTTGCTTTTAGTTGGATTAAGGAAATGTACTACATGTGGATGAAATTTTGTTTGTCCATGGATTGAAGAAGAACCTCCTGTCTATTTCAGTTCTAGAAGATAAAGGATTCAGATTTATCTTTATGAACAACAAAGTGCTCTTGTGGCCTAAGCATGAAGACTTGAACTCTGCATCAGTGATTGGATTTAGAGAGGGAGGTCTCTACAAATTTCTTGGAAAGCTCATTCAATCCATGATCAATGACACAATCAATCTGTTTGAGTTGTGGCATAGAAGGCTTGGTCATGTCCATTTCAAAGCGCTACTTGAATTGCAGAAGATGGTGAAAGGTATGCCCATATTTAAATATGATTTTGATAGTGTTTTTAGAGGTTGCGCTCTTATCAAAAACATTAAGAAGATTTTTTTGTGTGGCACTAATAGATCCAAAGGGATTCTTGACTTGATTCATTCCGATCTATGTGGTCCTATGTCTGCACCCTCCTTGAGTGGTTATTTATATTATGTGTTTTTCATAAATGACTTCTCTTGCAAGTCATGGGTTTATTTTCTGAAAGCAAAGAGTGGAACTTTCAACAAGTTTCAAGAGTTTAAAGCACTGATTGAGAATCAGACTAGAAAGCACATTCGTGCTTTGATATCCGATAATGGAGGAGGGTTTGAGTCACATGACTTCAATGACTTCTATCGCGATGCAGGAATAAAAAGACAGATGATTGTACCCTACAACCCCCAGCAAAATGGGGTTGTTGAAAGAAAGAACAGAACAATATGTGAGGCTGCAAAATCCATGATGTGTGACCAGGATCTGCCCACATCCTTATGGGAAGAAGCCTCTGGCACTGATGTTTATATTTAGAATAGAATCCCTCATGCTATCTTGGGAGAAAAGATTCCTGAAGAGGTTTTCACTGGTGAAAAACCAGATGTTGGACACTTGAATATTTTTGAGTGTCCTGTATACATTCATGTACCAAAAGAGAAGAGGACAAAGATGGATCCATCTAGAAACAAAGGAACATTTGTTGGATATAGTGAATCCTCCAAATCTTACAGAATCTATGTTCCAGGAAAAAGAAACATTGAAGTCAATAGAGATGTAACATTTCATGAAGAGGCTGCCTTCAAGCGCTTTAGAGAACTTTAGTGTGATTCAAATATGGAGGAGCATGAGACTCCCTTGATGGAGGATCAAGTTTTTTATTCTCCCCTTTTAGATGTTGAGAGGGAGAATCCAGAAGAGTCCGTAGATATGATTGATCATGAAGAGCTAGAAGATCTAATAGAAAGATCACTTGATGAACAACCTGTTAAGTGTGAAAAACCTCACAGTGGATCCAAAGAGATGATGTAAACCTCACAATGAAAGAATTTAGGAAAATAGAAGAAGAATAGTGCAGCAGAACATAGATCCAATGGAACTCAGATAGAGGCAAAATATTCACACATGTTTCAATAATCAGAATAGTAAAACAGTGATGATACAATGCACAGGATTCGAATACCAAGGGTGTAATTCGAATTAGCCTACATGGAGAGATCTAAAGATCACTGGAGTGTCATCAGAGCACAACTAGAAGTCTTCATCATCATCAGTGGAGTCATCAATCTGTCAACCATGAGTCAAATTGAGTCTAACTGAGTATGGTAGGTGTAACTGAGTGTAACTGGCACTAACTGAATGAAGGAGGCTCAGTGGAGGGCGCATGAGGAGCTAACTGGAGTCAGAATGAGCAATCTAGTCTCACTGGAGGTCCATCGGAGTGATACAGTCAGTTGAGAGTCAGTCTAGCCTTAAATCAAGGAAAGAACTAAAGATAACTCAACTTAACTGAGGTACAACTGAATGGTAGGTGAGAGAGGGCGCATGAGATGCATGCAACTGCATGCAGGGCGCACTAAGCACTAAGAGGGATAAAACTGATCAGTGAGAAGCTCCCGGGGCTAACTAACTGGGGGCTAGGTGCTGGGACTGATGACTGGGATGCATGCATGCAGAATGCATACTGCATGCAAGACTGAAAATGCAAATGATGAAAATGCTGGTAGGACTAGGATGGATTATAGGAATATCCTAACACCCCCCCTTGATCCATCCTGGGCCCTGGTAACTAGGACCAAAGGCCACCCATACAATCAAAATAAATGATAAGAAAAATAAGAATTGTCCATAAACCGAGGAAATGGGAAAAACCTCATGGGAAAAATACCCCCCCTCAAAAGAACAATAAATAACTCAAAGAACCATCATACTAAGAAGAAAAGAAAGAAGCTTTCATCAGTGAAAACTTTGAAAAAAGACTTGGCAATCTGATCCTCTGTAGGATGCCAATGCAGGTGCTAGATCTGGATTTGATCTTCTGATGTGCCTCCCACTGTGTAGAGAATATATTGGATGAAGCAAGTCTGTCAGGAAACTTTTATGTCACTGGAGCGAATGGATCATGATGAGTCTTCCCAAGGGATGGAAGAGTGAACCCCATCATCATGTTGCATCTCTCATGGAGGGGTAGATGGCATAATGCAAGGTTGGCATGGTGCTGAAATCTGGTAGTCCTGTGAGCAGATGGATCCTCAACTGTGTTCTCAGTAGCTGCAAGGACTATGTGAACCCATGGTGGCCTTGTCTCCAAATTGAGAACATGTGTTGGTTCTAGATCTGAATCTGAATGTTCTTGAACTTTGATCTCAACACCAAGATCTTCATCTCCATCTTCATTTGAAGAAGAGTCACTCGGATCTTCATCAGATTCCGAAGGAGTAGGTAGAGAGAAGGGAAAAAAATGAGAGAACTCATATGCCTTGGAGGCATGATTTGCAAACCCTTTAACTATAGTCTTCCTAGTAGAGATCTCTGTAATCTCAACTATGTTGGGACCAAAAGTCACCTTCTTTGGTGATCCGGTGTGAGTCATCTGATATACAGACAACAAATTTGCTGTCAAGGAGGGAACGAATAGAACATTCTTGAAATTGCCATGCTTCATATGTACTGTACTCAATCCTTTGGCAGAGATTTGAGAGTTGTCTCCCATGTGAATAGTAGGTCCATCTTTGAGATCTAAAGAAGAAAATGATTCTTCAGAGGCAACCATGTGGTTGGAAGCTCCAGAATCTATGAGGAGGGCCTTTGATTTTGAAAAACCAGCCATCAATGCATGGCAATCCTCATGACCATCAGATCCACTTCCAGACTCAAACATCTTTGCATCTTTTAGAATAGTAATTTTGTTATGTTCAAGAAGCTTGGTTAGTAGGTCTATTTTCTTGTGCATGCAAGCTTTCTCAGGATGGAATCCTCTCTTGTAGTAGGGACATTCAGATCTCTTATGTTTGTCTTTCTTGGAGCTGGAGGCTCCTTTTGATGGACTTGACTTATCATTCAGCTTGGATTTTGATGGCTTTTTATCCTTGTCTTTTTGCCTCCCTTTCACATTCGTCTTACTTGATTCTCCAGCTAGAAGAGCTAGATCTTTGGAGGCCTTGATGGCACCCATTTGAATCAATTTGTCCTCTTCTTGAATGAGAGCTTCAGTAAAGGCTTCTAAGGTTGGCATCTTCCATCCAGGAATTGACATTCATCCAGAATGGAAGGTAGCTACAAAGACAGAAAACTGAGATCCTAGTTTGCTCAGAATGGAGAGCACCAATTGTTCATCAGTTTTAGTGATGCCACAATGCTTGCATTGTAAAACCATCTTCTTAAATTTTGAGAAGAATTCTTGAATGGTCTCAAAATTGCTAGGTTGTAGGGCAACCAATTCATTTTTGAGAGCATGGCCTCTTAGCCCATCTTGTTTGCCAAAAAGACTCTCCAATTTTGTCCATGACTCATTTGGAGTCTTCAATCCTTTAACATGAAACAATAGATCTCTAGACATATGAAGGCATATGTAACCAAAGGCTTCATCCATTTTATTTAGATGCTTGGTTTTCTCCACAGCTGAATGTGGTTCATTTTCTTTTCCCATTACTAATCTATATAACTGTTTGGTACACAAGAATAGTATCATCTCACTCTTCCAATCAAAGTAATTGAAGGGAGTGAGGATTATAGGAGAGGAAGGAGCATTCGAATTACTAATCTTGACTGCTGGAACAAGTGCAAAAGTGAAACTGCTGCTACTGCTGCTGCAACTGCTGGAACTTCGAAATACCTGCAAAAAACTCTCAAGAATGGAGGTAGAATATACTCTCAAATGGCTCTGATACCATGTGAAAATCCTCACAGAAGATCCAAAGAGATGATGTAAACCTCCCAATGAAAGAATTTAGGAAAATAGAAGAAGAATAATGCAGTAGAACATAGATCCAATGGAACTCAGACAGAGGCAGAATATTCACACATGTTTCATTAATCAGAATAGTAAAACAGTAATGATACAATGCACAGGATTCGAATACCAAGGGTGTAATTCGAATTAGCCTGCATGGAGAGATCTAAAGATCACTGGAGTGTCATCAGAGCACAACTAGAATTCTTCATCGTCTTCAGTGGAGTCATCAATCTGTCAACCATCAGTCAAACTGAGTCTAACTGAGTGTAACTGGAACTAACTGAATGAAGGAGGCTCAGTGGAGAGCGCATGAGGAGCTAACTGGAGTCAGAATGACAGTCTAGTCTCACTGGAGGTCCATCGGAGTGATACAGTCAGTTGAGAGTCAGTCTAGCCTTAAATCAAGGAAAGAACTGAAGATAACTCAACTTAACTGAGGTACAACTGAATGTTAGGTGAGAGATGGCGCATGAGATGCTTGCAACTGCATGCAGGGCGCACTAAGCACTAGGAGGGCTAAAACTGATCAGTGAGAAGCTCCCAGGGCTAGGTAACTGGGGACTAAGTGCTGGGACTGATGGCTGGGATGCATGCATACAGGAATGCATGCAAGACTGAAAATGCAAATGATGAAAATGCTGGTAGGACTAGGATGGAGTATAGGAATATCCTAACACTAAGAGGATATCTGCATGGTGTCGAGACATTTTGCATAAGGTAGAAAAGCATGGTGCACCACCAGGATCATCTAAAGAGTGAAAGAGACCTGAAATATTTTTAGGATATGTAGCACAAATGAGTCACATCAGTGATTCATGTTAAGTGTAGAGCATCACAAGTCATTCTCCAAGCCAATCTTGTGCAGCTAGGATTGGGCCTTATGTGTTGAGGTAGGGAGCCTGAGTTGGAATCAGGAACTTGGAGTAGATTCTTGAGTTGGACTCAAGAATGACTAAGCCTTCAGTTGTAAAAGGCTATTCCTCATGTGTTGAGGTGAATGATTTGATGTATCAAAGTGATGATGTTGTAAAGTCTTGTTGAACAAGGCTCAGTACTTGTGTGTCAACTCAGATTCTCATGTGAACCTCCACTTATAGTAGGTACCCATGCAGTGGACCTCCAGTTATAGAGGTAGATGCTTTACATGTTGAAACATTAATGTTGTGTGATATATTACTAACCATGGTCACCGATTGCTATTAAGTCTCCTTTAGAGACTGGCCACCTCTAGAGAGAATTACTTTAGCATATGATCATTTGGTCTGAGAGTAAGATACTGTGATCACAGCATCTGAAAATTCTTCTGAATATAATCTAATACGATAGATAATTAAAGTTAACACATATTGACCATGTAGTAAAGATACGAGATAAAGATAAATGCATAGAGATAAGGAGAATTCAAATTGCTCATTAGATGACTAAGTGAACTCGAAATGTTAAGCTTCAGTTAAAGCCACAATGTATGCCTAAGTTAATTAAAGAACTCACAGTGGTCACTACAAGTAAAGCAATCGACATGCTTTCAATTAATAATTGTTAACTAAGTGTTAATAAACAATATCTAGTTAACTAAGTGTTATTGCATGACAACACTTATGTTAAACTAAAAGATGACACTTGAGTTGTGACACTTGCATGGCAACACTTAAGTTAGCCACCTAACTAAGTGAGCAAGATTTCAGTTAAGGGGTGAATTCCTCCTAAGAATCATTTTAGTGATTTAATGCATTGCATGAGAAGTGAGGTGCACTTCTTCATGCAAGATTGATGCATCCACATGGAGGGTGAGTTTCTCCTAAGAATCAGTTCAGTGATTTAATGCACTGCATGTGATCCGAATTTGTGTGGGAACAAAACAAAAGATAGCATATACAGAATCATAAACATAGATATATATTCACATACACAGATATATGGCAAGAAACACAGCGATACAGTAAACACATATTCTATTAAATGTTGGAAATAGAACATACTGTAAATACAACAACTATAATGGTAGTAGCTATCTCTGAGAAGAGATGTGGCCGTTGTGCTCATTCATGCCAAGATCAATACAATGAGAGGCCGAAGGGGCCTATTTATCATAAGAATGAGGGAAAGAATCCCAAACATCCAAAAACCTAACCCTAGAAGATGAACCGTCATAAAGTTTGCGGCCCCAAGGTGGTTAGTTGAACAACCAACTTCCCGGGGTCATAACTTTTGCATACGATCTTCGTTTGGGGCACTCGGTAGCCCGTTGGAAAGATCTATCCGAAGACTACGCCTAAGTCCTTAAGATGGAGAAGCTCTATCAGACCATGATTTCCCAAAAAACGTCGTTTAGGGCCTCAAAATGGCTCCGGAAGTTTAGGACCCGAAAAATCGCTAAAAATAGCAAATTACCAAAAGTGCCAAAAGATTGTTCTGAGCCAGTTGGAAGAGGTGGGCCGCCACCGATATCCACCTGGATTAGCATGAGAAGTGGAGCACTCTTCTTCATGCAAGATTGATACATCCGGATAGAGGGCAAGTTCACCGTGAATTCAGAAGAAAAAATAGAAGCTAATGCATGTGAAGAATGTATAAATATGTTATACAGGAGTGGTGAATTTGAAGTGAAGCGAATTCTCTTCTCCCTTGAAGGCAAGGCACTTCTCTTTGTACAAGATATTATTCTTGCTTGTTATTAATGTGTTGGGCACATGGCAAGTTGATACAGTGGATCTATATTCTCTATTGCTCAGTATTCTCTCTTATCTAGCACCTGGGGTGCCAAAAGCAATCTGTTATTTTGTAAAAGACATTCTCTGCTATCTATCATAATTATATTTTGAAGATTTGTTGGGGGTTTTCATCTTTATTGTTTTGAGGATTTTCCCCAAGGTACATCTTGTGTTATGGTTGAATGTTTTATGTGATTGAATGGTTCATTGATTTAAGTATTCAATATTTATGCACTTTAAGTTTTCAAGTTCAAAGCTCATCATATTTGCTCAAAAATTAACAATTCATAACCCTCTACCTATGAAGAAGTTGCTAAGCAGCAAGTATGGAAAGATGCCATGGTGGAAGAATACAAATCCATCATGCATAATGATGTGTGGCAAGTGGTTCATAAACCTGATGGGAAGTCAATAGTAACTTCCAAGTGGCTTTATAAAATCAAGCATGCATGTTGTGGAAAAAATTGCACAAGTGCACTCTTCCACTTGGTAAGGAGCTAGGCCTTGAAGGTTGCAACAAGGCCTCATTCCTTGGAGCCCCTGTGGTGTGTTGGTTGGTAATCTTCCAAGTGATCCTGCAATATATTGTTAGTGTAATTCACATGCAAACAAAGAAATATGGATGAAAAGCAAAATAAAAGAGATTGGGGGAGAATGCAAACACCAATAACAATCCAAGATATGCCAAACCATTTTTGTATTACCCAATGGTATAGTTATACAACACCTAGGAGGTGTGGGCTTCAAGGGAAGCCAACAATCTCCCTTAGGGAGGCCCTTCTTGTCCAAACTAAATGCTAAGTAGATGATGAAACAATGGAGAGAAAATCTTGCCCCTTCAAGGAAGGTGGCAAGGGAGCTTGGGAATGCTCACAATGGTAGGAAGTGGTGGGCTATGAGGAAGCTCCAACTCAAATCCAACAGCTTAACCTTGCTCTTGATTTATCTCTACAAAATGCATGCCAATGGATTCCTTTTATAGTCCAAGAGGTGGCCAACAAACAATTGGATCCAAATGTGAACTCGTCTCCTCCATGAACTAGTTCCAAGGTACACAAGGGGGGCTAGTTAATGCCACCAAGTGTGTAAGGAGCCAAATTCGGATCCTTGTAAAGGATTGAGCCTTCAATGAGCCGCAAGAATTTAGTAGTCCCGCCATTTTAACAGTAATGCGACTATCGAAGGAATAGCTGCGCGGGGGGTAGCATGGGAATTGTTCAGGTAACCTATGTTATAGCGTAAGTTGACTGTGAATTACCCACACTACCCCTTCTTTTGACTATTTTTGGCAATTTTGGAATCATGTTGTCTTCTGAATTTGTTGAGGATGCCTTTGGTGAATTACATTCTTTATGTTTCTGACGCCTTACTAGAAGAATCATCAAAATGTCGCATGTGTGCAAATTTTAGACATTAACAAATGCCCCCTGATGTATGAGGTTCAGAGGGTATTGTAGAGTTGATAATGCATAATGTTTTCTTCTATTTCTCTCCTATTGTGTAGAACAAAGCATATGTGGACAAATAGAGACCTCCCATGGGGGAAGGTTGTTGGTGACGATCGTTGGAGCTGTAGTAAAGAATTATTTTTTATACAAACGAGGAGGGCATACCCATGCTCGTGAAATGTTGTCGATGTGATTACAACGATAGAGGACAAAAGGGTGTCACTCAACTATACTGTTGGGACATGGATGAAGGCGGCTTCAAGCCATGTTTGATTAATCGACCTAGGAATTGTTGCGGAGTGCTGAAGAAGCAGTACTGTTGATGATCACAATAAGCCCACAGGGGTGGGGGACCGGTATGGTTTGTAAAGAAGCATGGGAGCTTCAGTATGCCAGAAGGACTACAAGCTTGATTTGTAAATGTGAACACTGCTACCTTCAAAAGTACGTTTCCCCCTGATGAGATAGGTGTGTTGACATCGAGCATAGGGGAAACCATTAGTTAGGGAGCGCTAATGACTCTCTCTACCAAGTTCGAGGTGATCCCTTATAGTGATTGAAAGGGATCCCAAGGTACAACTGCAACTCTCGGAATGTAGTGTTTTGACGTCGACGAGAGCTAAAGTACATGATAAGACGGGGATCTTACCGTGATAATCAAGATCAAATTGTAACCCACTAATGGACGGATAAAATTGACACAAGGTTGGTTGATAAGCATGGGGCTCATAAATTCCATTGATCGATGTCAACATGGGGAGTGGGGACGACGGCTTTCCTTTTGAAACGGAATAGATTGAAGCGGACGGAGACAAAATGCAAATGAAAGGGCTTTGGTGGAGATGCAAAACACGGAGTAATGGTGACCGAAAAACAAATACTACTAAGGATATTGAGACTGAAATACATCGATAAAAGGAGACCATGGGTTGCTACCAAAATAATATGGTGTTCCCGCAATGTGAGGAGACGGGGGAACTTGTTTTGTACAATAAAGAATAATGGTGGGGTCCCCACGATTTTGGGTGTGTTTGGGGAACAGTTTGATGATGGGCAGAGTCCCCACAATTTTGAGTGGATTGGGGGTTGCTTTCCAAGATGAAGTGAGGGTTAATTTATAGACGTGAAGACGAGTTCCCCATGAATCAATGCCATGCAGTGTATGCTTGTGGTATAATTGAATAGAACTCGTTACTTCAGAGGGTGGGGGCCCCATAGATGTCTTCACAAAGGTGCTGATACAGATAAGATTGCAGAAGATGAAGTGCTCATGGGGGTCTGAGTGGGCTCTCTGAATCTTTCTCGTAACATGGGTCGAGGAATCTGATGTGGTTTACTTGGTGGAGTAAATGTGCAACTATAAAATGATAAACTACAGGGCGGTCTTTTCAAGTTGGATCAGATTCCTCGGACTTGTGGGGGGTTGACATCATGGGTGTCAATTGATGACTAGGATGGCGATGGTACGAACACCCATGGGGGAACATGCAATTCCTAACTATGGCATTAATGGCACGTCAAAACTGGGAATTAGGGCCCTGTGGTTATGATCGGGAATCCTGGTAGATGCATTATAAATGGAGGGTAAATAGTGTCTATATGCCAGTTTCAAAATGATACATGTGGTAAGGAGCCGATCACCATTGTTGTGGGGTGGAGTTTTGTTATTATTCTGGAAAAACAAGAGTCTTTTGTTTGTCTTGGTCGATATCTTGCACATACCCAAGTGTAGTAGAGAATATGACCAAGGTATAAACAATGCAGAAGTTATGTAACCAAAACGAGGCGTACCTGGAGGGTACCGAAGTATTAGGGTTGAAAGTGTTTAAGGTGCAACCTGTTGATAAATTGGCCGAGGGTGATCCCTTTAGCATCAGTTAAGACATATGCCCCGTTGGAGAGACATTGCTTAATGTCGTAAGGGCCTTTCCATTTAGAGACAAATTTACCGTGTCCTGGTTTGTTGTCTTTCTTAGCATTAAAGACGAGGATGAAGTTGCCTTCATTAAAGGTGAGGTCTCACCTAACGATCATAGTGTGCCTTGGAGTGAGTTTACATGGCTTCATTTTTTGAAGAGAGTCGCAGCACTCTTCATCGAGGTGTTCCAAGGTAAAAAGGCGTTGTTCCAAGGAAGAGGTGTTTGGTAGTAACTCGACAAGAAATTGGAGGGTGGGTATTTGGCACTCTATGGGAAGGAAAGCTTATACGCCATGGACTAAGTGGAATGGGGTAAAACCCGTAGTGGTCTTGACCAAAGTGCGATAGGCCCAAAGCGCGGGGAATAACATATGGTTCCAGTTGGATTTATTCTTATTCACTGTGCGTTGGAGCATAGTTTTGAGAACTTTGTTAATAGCTTCAAGCTGGCCATTTGCATGGGGGTAGTAAGTTGTTGAAAAATCGTGTTTGAAGCCTAACAGACGCAATAGTTCTTCAAATGTCTCATTACGGAAATGGTCTTCGTTGTTAGAGACAAGTTGTATGGGTACACCAAAGCGGGAGATGACGTGGTTGAAGAAGAAGTGTGCGGTAGTAATGCCTTTACAATTGAATGTGGGCATTGCCTAGGCCCATTTGGTAAAGTACTCGATGATGACAATGATATAATGGTGACCTTGCGCCCACGTAGGGCGACATTCCATAAAATCAATGGCCCCCTTACAAAAGGGGCCAACGATGATAACTGGGTGCAACGATGCAGGGGGAGATAGTGTTTTGCAGGAGAAAACCTGACAATTGGCACACTGTTTGATGGCATAGACACAATCTTTGAAGACAGAGGGACAAAAATACCTGACTGTAAGTTTTTTTGAGTGGTGGCGAGTCCTAAGAGGTGGCCGCCACAGGAACCTCTATGGCAGTCCTTGAGCACCTGTTCAGCCTCCTCATGTGTGAGACACCACCGTAGAATCGTATCGATGCCGCGGTGGTACAAGACATCCCCGATGAGGAGATACCTAGGTGCTTGGTGACGAATTTTGTGATGATCGTCACGAGATAAGTGTGGAGTAAACTTATGAGTGCAGATATAAGTAAGGACATCGTTGTACCATGGATCATTACTTGTGATGAGAAATAGGTGTTCATCGGGTAGTTGGTCCTAGACAAACTCACCTGAGGTGGTAGATGGAATGTCTATAATGAACTCGGCCAAAGCCATGGCTTTCTTAATTCTAGGAATAACAAATTCGAGGTTGAACTCTTGTACGATGACGACCAACTTGCAAATTTACTATTGATAAGTCCATGACTAAGTATATGTTGCATAGGGATGGAGTCGACAACCATGGTTTTTTTACGCAACATAATATAGTGGTGGAGTTTCTGGACAGAAAGGATGAATGCGAGTGCGAGCTTCTCATCATGAGTATAGTTGAGCACTGGTCCAACGAGGGTTTTGTTGACATAATAGATGACATGTTATTGGTGGTCCTCGACATATTGGACTAGCATGCTGGCCATAGCGGAATTTGACGCGGATATATACAAGATGAAATCTTTGTCAAAGTCCGAAGGAGAGATGAGGGGAGCTAATGATAATGCTTGTTTAAGGGCATCGAATGCGGTTTGGTCACAGTCATCCCACTCGAATGGGGGATCCTTTCTCGGGAGTCGTAAAAATCCATGGGCCTGAGTGGCATAGTCGGGGACAAAATGATGAAGGAAGTTGGCTTTGCCTTGGACACTCTGCAATTGGTGGTGTGTTCTTGGGGGTGGTAACTCCAAGATGGATTGGACCTTTGAAGGGTCAACGATGATACCATCTTTGGAGACAATGAATCCCAAGAGGTGGTCGACGATGACACAAAACACACACTTAAGGGGGTTCAAGTGTATATTGTATTTGTGACACCGTGTGAATATGGTACGCAGGTCTTGGAGGTGATCACATCGTTTTTTGGATTTGGCTATAAGGTCATCTAAAAAGGCGAGGATGATGTGAGCTAAGTCATTAAATACATATGCCATGGCCCGTTGGAAGGTGGCCTCGATGTTCTTTAGACCGAAGGGCATAAATTTGTATGCAAAGGTGCCCCATGGTGTGGTGAATGCAGTTTTGTACTGATTTTGGGGACGGATACGTATATGATTACATCTGGAAAACCCATCCATAAAGGATAACATTTCACTACCGACACACGAGTCAATGATTTGGTTGATGAACGATGTTGGAAAGTTGTCCTTAGGGTAGACTAAATTGAGGTCTCAAAAATCTGTGCAGACACGAATGGTTCCCCGCTTTTTGTTAACCAAGATGGGGTTAGACACCCATGACGTGTAAGTAATGGGAAAAATAAATCCGGCTTGTAAGAGTTTCTCGATCTCGACTTTGATTGCGGGGGCCTTAAAAGGATGGATCGGGCGTTGTTTTTGTCGTACGGGTATGGCGTCGGGCCAAGTGTCAATATGATGTTCGACAATTGTTGGGTCAAGACCTGAGATTTCTTCATAGGACCATGCAAAGACGTCGCGAAACTCTTTGAACATGGCGGTAAAATCGGTAATTTCCTGTGGTGAGCAGGAAGCCCCAATGGAGATGTTTTCAACGACTCTTGGTGTTACATATATATCTACCTGGATGGTGGGGGAGATATTAGCAATATTGTCGTTTTCGAATGCATCTAGGGCAGGAATAGGATTTTTGAACCAATCGACATGACTCAGAGGTAGAAAATCTTTTGACTCAATCGTATATTGTTGTTCGAAGGGAAGTGTGTGTGGTTCCTGCCTACTAGTCGCTGAGGACTTGTGATGGAAAGTGTCCCATGGAGGTTCAGTGATGTTCATGGCCTCAATTATCCCCTCATATGTGGTGAAGACATATTCTTTGAGCATGTATTCGTATGAGGAAAAGGGGTCTTCATTCTTGGTCGGAAGGGGGAGTGAATCGAGATGCAGGATGTCGAGATATGCAAAAGTTCTTGGGGTGGGTGCTAGTATCTCTTCTTGAGGAAATATTATAGGGTCTAACACTTCACGGAAAATCGGTGATGGGGGATCAAGGTCTCTCAAGGTTTCTAATAGATGTGAGGTATTTTTGTCAGCATTGTACTCTATTGGTTCGGTATCCTCCTCGATTATCGTAGGGAGGGTGGTTCCACAAGGGGTGAGGTTATCGACTAATCAAATTTGGGTTGCACGCAAAGTGTGAAATGTGGCGACAAGAGGACATTGGAATGAATGGTGAGACATTAATTTGCATGAATGACACGGTCGAGTGGCATTGGTGTGGTGTAGGGAAATGGCCTAGCTTTGTGGATGTCGCGGTGACTGTTGGTCGGGTATGGAATCTGCCCGTGGGGATGGGTTGGTCGGGATCACCATATTCACTGTATTGCTAAGAGCCTCCTCCAGTGACGAAGGGGGAGAAGTATCCTCTAAGGGTTGGGTGAGGTGAATAGTTGCCAATGCCTCCCATATCGAGGGAAGTCGGGACAATGGTGTGTGTAGTGCCCATACTGAGAACATATGGCACATGCATGATTCGTACGCAGTGCCTTGGACTTAGATGTGGACGAGTGAGAGGTTCCCCCTTTTACCATCGGTGGAAAATGTGTTATGCTAATGGGGGTGTTAATAAAATTCCTTAGCTCTGGCAAAGTGGGGCATAGATTGGTCATGTGGCCTTTCTGCCCGCAAAGGGAACACGGCGGTGTGACCCTTTGAGTGGGTGTATTGATCATAATTGGGGCTTTTAACATTTGTTGGTTGATGCCCCCTTCTTTAGGCTTAGCGATCTTTGATGAATTAGGCGTCGGGTTGGGTAATAGGGGACCTTTAAACTTTGGTTGTTTGGTGCCCCCATTGGCAGTCTTAGCGACTACCGGTTGTGGTTTAGTCCCGGATGTCATAAGTTGGGTTATCATAACTAAATGTGTTACAGGACTTGTAGGCGTACCAGCCGAAACAAGGACAAACTCATTGTGAGCAACTGGTTTAGAAGACATCTCTGGGTAGGGTGGTGTAAGATACCATACGAGGATGCCCAAAGTAAGCCCAGGTAGAGTTAACTGAGCCATAACTGGTGTCCCTTGTACACCTGTGGGAGGGTACAAGAATGGGATTTGAAAAATTGGTGGTACCGATGGACTCAACGTTTGTTCAATGCCATGACTCAGCGGTGGTGATGACGATGGTGTTGAGGTGGAGGAAGCTCCATTTTCAACGGTGAAAATTGTGCACATTAGGCCATCGGTTGCTGCAGGGATCCTAGGTGGTGGTCTTGAATATACTCCTAACAAATTGGAGTCCTTGTACATGCCGGGAGCAATGTCAACATACGGTTGATTGTCGCCCAGTACAGTCAGTAGGACATTGTCGGGATTGCTTTTAGTGTTGGGATCATAGTAGTTAAGTTGGTCGAGGGTAACTACTTTCCCATTTAAGGGAAACATCATGATATGGAAGACCATGTAGGGGACCACCTTCATGGCATACATGTAACTATGCCCCAAGAGGATGTTGTAGTCAAGTTCTGTGTCGAATACTTCGATATTGATCATAACCATCTTGCCCCCTAGCTCCATGAGGATTTTGGTACAATCCTCTTGGTTGGGATGGTCTACCATCATATGCGCAGAGAGCGATAGATGAGGGGGACCAGCTCAGGGGATCCTAATCGTTTATAGAATTTTGCAGACATAATGCAAGTGGAAGCGCCTACGCGATGATACATCGATGAATCATGACGTTCTTTACAGTGACTGGAACTTGAAATGCGAATGACGACGGTAGTCGCGGATCACCTTTGTCGAGATCAAAGGTCATGACGTGTGAGTCGAAATGATCGACGACACCAAGTGCATTGAGTAATGCCTTTCGCTGTGTTGGGAAAGACTGTAACACTTCTAACGTGGACATGGATGTAGGGGATTGAGACAAGTCATCCAAAATATTGTAATTGTGGACGGATTTCATGTGGGGGTTATTAGGGGTACGCCGAAGTGGAACTTTCAAAATCCTTGGAATTTGTCCGGTATTCGAGCGAGGTATTTATAGAGGGCCCCTCGAGGGGATAGGAACGTCTTCCACTTGGGGGTTGGAAGGCCCATCATAACCCTTAGCTCGTTTTTGAAGGTTGATATCCAATGTGTAGTATTTTGAAAAGAGCCATCGTTGAGGGGCGAGGGTCTTGCTGCTATTTCACTACCCCTTGATTCACAAAGGGTTATTGTAACATGACAGTTTTTGGTTGGGGGGGGGTTCATAACCTAAGGAGGGTTCGTCATCATCTTCTTTTTCACTTCCACTAACTGTTGGCAGTCATGGATAAGAGGACAATGATGTGTGTAATGCCCATAATTGTTGCAAATGGAGCAATAGTAATTGGTCCTCAAGGTGGAATTCTTCCCTTGTTTGGGGGGGTTGTTAGTCCCTATGTTTTGGTTACCTATGTTCTGGTTTTGCTGGGGAGGGGGATTGCCCCCTTTCCCTACCTATTGGTTTT
Source organism: Larix kaempferi (assembly GCA_027924585.1). Taxonomy (NCBI): domain Eukaryota; kingdom Viridiplantae; phylum Streptophyta; class Pinopsida; order Pinales; family Pinaceae; genus Larix; species Larix kaempferi. Next base: position 5,153,313 of record BSBM01000221.1, read on the forward strand.
GCTTGTTCTTCCCTTTATTCTTCCCTTGAGTTTGTGGATTCTGGGCGTTGGCGGTGTTCAATTGCTTGAATTTTTGAGCTTGTTGAACGTAAAAATGTTGAACTAGGTTTACCCCCGTGTGGGGGGTTAGTTGTTGACTAGTTGGGCATGGGAAAGGATAATAAGGGTTATATCTTGGGGGTGGGATAAATGCGGTTTGTGCTCCATAAGATGTGGACGTACGAACGGCTTGGGTCATTGGTGGTGTACGAACTGTTGGCGCTTGGATAACATTTAGGTAAGTAGGACTATACAATCCATACTGTAACTAACCAACTGGTGGGGTTGGTACTGGTGTAGGGGATACCGACATCGGTGGCGTGGATGGGTAGTGTGGAACCATATTAAATGGCACCGACGTGGTGGGAGGAACCTTTCTTAAATGGGAAACAGAGCCAATAAGCCCATCTGTTGAATGTGACGAGTCCAAAGGTGTAGGATCCAACGACCAATGCCGAGGGGCATCAGGGAGATAGTGTAAAGATAGTTGGATTGTGTGTATATGAGATCAAAATGTTGCACTTTGAGAATAGCTCCTTCCTCGCTTTTCAGCATGGAGGTAGTGACATCTTCAGCTATTGTGGGTTGGAGAGATTTGATAAACCAATCCAACAAAAAGGGTGGTTGTATTTCAATTTTGCATAATGTGCGACGTCTACGCCACTCGTGGATGTGCTCCGCAATGTGGGTGGTAGTATTTTTCCGAAACTCTGTGAGAAATTCGAGACTCAGGTCATGTCGAATTGGTAGCTAGAAGTAAGTGAGAAATGTAGTGGCCAATGTCGCGAATGTGGCATGGGTTACGCTTGCTAGGTTTACATACCATTTGACTGCTGTGTCGATGAGAGTACGTTGAAAGAGGCGAAGCCTCACAGGATTGTCCACTATGCTATTAGATGAACACCATAAGTGGAAAGACATGACATGGTTGGAGGGATCATCCCCTTGCTTTCCTTCAAACTTGGGAATATCTAAGGGAAGCTTATCTAGCATAACCTCCCATGTTGGATCATGAGCTATGGGATCATTGGTCAGTTTGGCCAAATGTGGGAGATTTAGACTAGCCATAAATGGTAGGGTAGGGGGAGTTTGTCCTGGCATTGTGTGTGGTATGTGGTTTCCATGAGGGGGAGACCCAGGTGGTGTTGTAAACAATGGTTGACTGCCTATGAGAGAGGATGTGTCAAAAGGAACCGAGGGGAGAAGCCATCGGGGGACCTCTTCCGATGGGGGAAGAAGTAGTGTAATTAATAGTTTCTCCAAGAGGAGAAAATGAACCTAGCAGAGCTTGGCCTCGACCAAACGATCCTATTAATGTGGCCTGGGAGCGGGCCCGACTAGAGTACCCTCCTCGTGAACCACGGGGGGGAAGTGTAAAAACACCCCTCGAGAGAGGGGATAGGCCTTGTAGTCGTCGAGACTGTCTCAGGATGATGTTTTGTTCCTCAATGGTGAAGGATTTGTGTCAAATGAGAGTGATGGTGGAATTTTAAACACAATTGAACAAATGCAAAAATATGCCAACCACAACATATACAAAATGGTGCAATAAGTGAGTGATATGTGCAAAGTCGGTTTTAGTGCATGAGTTCCCACATGTAGGTTCTTTTTACTTACGAGTTAGTGAACTTGTAGTTAAAAATAAAATAAATGTAAATTCCCTAAAATGACCTAACATCCTTCCTCTCAAATGTAACTGGGCCTCCCAAGAGCACAATTGATGGTGATGATGGTATCCACGCACCAATTGACTAGTGGAGGTAACAAAGAGCTAGTTCTATCGACAATGGGGCCAATGTGCTAATCAAGAAGACTTGACAACACCTCCCAAAGGAAATAGCTAACTTCAAGAGTCAATTGCACTCACAATTGCTCCTTGGTGATATCCTATGTTGGGACACTATTATACCTTGCATCAAGTGTGGATCAGTGGTTTGGCCTGCACGGTATAGTGTCGTCTCCCTACAACAAGCTGAGTGTCTTGTAGGGGAGAGCAGGGAAACTATACCTCGACTTTCACCTCCTTGGTCACATCGCACTTATGATCTGGGTTTTCTTTGAAAACTTGCTTATAGCAGGATTTTGTAAGTATCCTATAAGACAACAATGCTATGTTTCAAAATATCGGTAATGAAACTAGATTTGTGGGAATTAATGGATGCATGGCCCAATCAATCCTACCCGACTAAAATATTGTTTTGTGACCTCCTGTGGAGGATTTTAGTTGGTTGGACAATTTACAAAGTTGTTTTTAAGGGGTTTGATTTTCACTTATGGAGTGTAAGATAGGTATTTCACAATCCCTACCTTTATGATTCAGCAAGCTCACCTGAAGTGTGAGGTGAAGAGCATACTAGGATTGGGAGAGTCTTTAGGTCTCTTAGTGTGTGCTAGTGGTGCAAACACATGTGATGAAATCAATTTGATTATCAACAAATTAACTAAAAGAGTATATCAAGTAATACATACTTTTGACTCTAAGGGATGCTCATGGTGCTTTGCAAATAAAGAAAAATGCTAACTAATAGACAAATGTGCAATGGAGGTATTTCACACTTCTCCCTTGTTCTGATTCACCAAACTCACATGAACTGCGAGGTGAAGAGCATACTTCGGGAGACAAGAGTCTTTGGATCTTGTTTGTGTGCAAAAAGTGTATTCTACACTAGCATTGATACTAAAAACATGTCAATTGTGCATAAACAAGAAATGGTCTTGAATATTAGTGACAACAATGGGGCCCATTGAAAGCCTCAACGTTGTTTACCTAGGTAAGTTTGAAGAGAAATGACCTATTTACTTCCTAATCTTGGTCTAGGTGAACTAATTACTACAAAAATAAGTAATAATACGAATTAGCCTTAATTTAAGTTAATTAGTAAGCAATAATTGGATTGGCAAACTAAACTATGCATATAAAAAAGAAAATAAACTATGGTAGTGCGGCTAAACCACACTCTGCCACATGGACCGTGTGGATAAATTCAAAACAGGTGCGCTGAACAGCACAGGTGGTACATTAACCAGCCACGCGGGTCTTGAACTGATTACCTGCACTGACCGTGCGATTGTCAAAGTCAATTCCACGCTGGTAGTGCGACTGAGAGGCCGGGATACGCGCTACTGTATAAAAATAAATTGGGGCCAAATTGGGGCCAAAGTTTGGAAGCAAGAGGTGGAATACCTTATCTCCTGCAAGTGACAAATACCCTAAATTAATTACTTAGCATAAAACAACCTAGTTTGATGAGAAATGAACAAAAATAAGTATGGTCACCATTAGAACTGTTGTGGAAAAAATTGCACAAGTGCACTCTTCCACTTGGTAAGGGGCTAGGCCTTGTAGGTTGCAGCAAGGCCTCAGTGCTTGGAGCCCCTGTGGTCTATTAGTTGGTATTCCTCCAAGTGATCCTACAATAGATTGTTAGTGTAATTCACATGCAAACAAAGAAATATGGATGGAAAACAAAATAAAAGAGATAGGGGGAGAATGCAAACTCTAATAAAAATCCAAGATATGCCAAACCACTTTTGTATTGTCCAATGGTATAGTTGTACAACACCTAGGAGGTGTAGGCTTCAAGGGAAGCCAACAATATCCTTTAGGGAGGCCCTTCCTGTCCAAACTAAATGTTAAGTAGATGATGAAACAATAGAGAGAAACTTGTACCCCTTGAAGGAAGGTGGCAAGGGAGCTTGGGAATGCTCACAATGGTAGGAAGTGTTGGGTTATGATAAAGCTCCAACTCAAATCCAATAGCATAACCTTGCTCTTGATTTCTCTCTACAAAATGCATGCCAATGGCTTCCGTTTATAGGCCAAGAGGTGGCCAACAAACAAGTGGATCCAAATGTGAACTCATCTCCTCCATGAACTAGTTCTAAGGTACACAAGGGGGGCTAGTTAATGCCACCAGGTGTGTGAGGAGCCGAATTCGGATCCTTGGAGAGGATTGAGCCTCCAATGCGTTGCGGGAAGTTAGTGGTCCCACCGTTTTGACAGTAGTGCGACTATTGAAGGAATAACAATGACGGGGTAACGCAGGAATTGTTCAGGTAACCTGCGCTATAGTGTGAGTTGACTGTGTATTACCCGCGCTACACCTTCTTTTGACCGTTTTTGGCACTTTTGGATTCATGTTGTCTTCTAGATTTGTTGAGGATGCCTTTGGTGAATTGCATTCTTTACGTTGCTAACGCCTTACTGGAAGAATCGTTGAATTGTCGCATGTGTGCGAATTTTAGGCGTTAACAATGCAGCTAATGGAAGTATTGAAAAGTATAAAGCAAGTTTTGTGGCCTGAGGTTTCTCATAGAAAGAAGGGATAGACTATGATGAGACGTTCACTCATGTGGCCAGGTACACTACTATCTGAACCATAATTTCCCTTGCTTCAGTTTTGGGTTGGAAACTTCACCAGATGGATGTGAAGACTGCTTTCCTCAATGGTGAGGTTGAGGAAGAGGTTTACATACAACAACTTGAGGGTTTTGTAGTACATGGGAAGGAGTACCATGTATGCAAACTTAAGAAATCATTGTATGGTATTAAGTAGGCCTTGAGGGCTTGGTATTCAAGGATTGACAACTATCATCAGACCTTGAGATTCTCCAAAAGCGAAGCTGACCCCAACTTGTACTTCAAGGTTGTGAAGAACCATCCATTGATCTTGGTTCTCTATGTTGATGACTTGTTCCTTACTGGAGAGGAGCAATATATAGGTTGGTGCAAGAGGGAGCTCACTTCCGAGTTCGAAATGAAAGACTTAGGTCTTATGCACTATTTTCTTGGTCTAGAAGTTTGGCAAAGGAAAGATGAGATCTTTCTTTCTCAAGAAAGTACACAGTTGATGTATTGCAGAGATTTGGGATGATGGATTGTAAGTCCATGTCTACTCCAATGGTGTCTAATATAAATAAGCTTTATGAGTCATATTCCAGATCAGATCTAGTGGATCCTACCATGTATAGACAGCTCATTGGTTCCTTGATGTATTTGATACATAGTAGACCATACATATGTTATGCAGCCAGTATATTGAGCCAGTTCATGTTGAGCCAAGCATGTGCATGTGCTTATATACCTTCGAGGTAATATTGCTTATGGACTCAGATATGACTCCAATGGTGGAGTGATGTTACTTGGATATGTTGACTCCGACTAGGGTGGTAGTATTGTGGACCAAAAGAGTACATCTGGCTTTTGTTTTAGCTTGGGATCAGCTATGATTTCTTGGTCCAATAGGAAGCAGGGCTCCGTAGCCTAGAGTAATACAGAAGAAGATTATATTGCAACTAGTACCGCCTGCCAAGAAGCTGTGTGGCTTAGGAAGCTACTTGTTGGGTTGTTCGGTGAGAAGATTGAAAGTACTGTCATTCGCTCTGACAATCAGCGTTGCATTAAGCTCTCCAAAAACCCTGTGTTTCATGACAGATCGAAACACATTGAGATGAAGTATCACTACATCAGAGACATGGTCTAGAGAGGTGCCATAAGACTTCAATACATTGCTATTGGTGAGTAGATTGCAGATATGTTGACTAAGCCTTTATCCGTGACAAAGTATAGGTACTTATGAGACAAGCTTGGCATGGAAGAGAATGCCTCCCTTGCTAAGAGGGAGTGTTAAAGTTACAACATCATGAGTCATTCTCCAAGTCAATATTGAGCCTCATGTGTCGAGGTAGTGCCATATAGGAGCTTGAGTTGGACTCAGGAAACTTGGAGAAGAATCGCGAGTTGGACTCAAGAATGGTTAAGCTTCATGTGTTGAGGCAAGTGCTTTGTATGTCAAAGTGATGATGTTGTACAGTCTTGCTAGTCAAGGCTAAGGTCTTGTGTGTCAAGACGGATCCTCATGTGTTGAGTTGATTCTTTGCACGTCGAAGCATGTATGGTGTGTGATGTAATACTAACCATGGTTGAGCTATTAAGTCTCCTCCAAAGACTGGCCACATCTAGAATTAATTACTTTAGAATATAACCACTTAGAATGATAGTAGAACAATATGATCACATCATTAGGAAAATATCCTTAGTATATTTGATATGATAAATAAGCCGACACATGTGGACTGCGCATATAAGACAAGAGATAAAGATAAGGTGTGATAAGATATGAGAAAATTCAAATTGTTAAACTTCGGTGAAGACTTCAGTAAATCAAGGGAGAACTCGAATTGATCACTATAGTGATGTTAACAAGAAATAATCAGTTAAGAGAGTTATCTAGGTGATAACAAAGGAGATCTAGTTAACTAAGTGTTAGTACAAGATGACACTTATGTTAAACTAAAAGAGGACACTTGAGTTGCGACACTTCCACGACGACACTTAAGTTAGCCACCTAACTAAGTGGGCAAGCTTTCAGTTAAGGGGCGAGTTCATCCTAAGAGACAATTTAGTGAGTTAATGCACTGCATGATAAGTGTGGTGCACTTCTTCATGCAAGATTGATGCATCCACATGGAGGGCGAATTCATCCTGAAGTCAGAAGATAAAAATACAAGATGATACATGTGAAGAATATATAAATATGTTATACAGGATTGATGAATTCAATGTGAAGCGAATTCTCTTCTCCCTTGAAGGCAATGCTTTTTTCTTTGTGCATGATATTATTCCGAGTCTCTCTTCTTTATCTTTCTCTTGCTCCATAATTACACCAGGGGTGATTGATGTAAAAGACATTCTCTTCTATCTATCAATATACTTTGGAAGGTTTTGCTGGGATTTTCTCCCTCAATTCATAAAGGGTTCCCACAGGGTAAGTTCATGTATCGAATGTGATTGCTTATGTGTATGATTATTACTTGATTTCAATTATTATTGCAACGCCGAATTAACAATAAGAAATTAACATGTTTCATTTCAATTTTGAAATAAGAGTAACGAACCTCGACTTTATCCCCCATATTCTCTTGTCCATTGCAGGCTTGCTTGATTTTGGAACAATAAAAAAAGGGATATTAGTGGCTAGTCTAATAGGAAAATCCATTAGAAAGTTACTCTCAGAATTGGGCGGTTGTACTGGACACACTACATAGTAAGGGGGCTACTCTAAGTAGACTTCATGTCTCTCCCCATTGGACACCTGGCAGTGTTGCAGTGCACTAATTTTAGAGGATAACTTCTCGACGGGGCCAAACAAGAATTAACCCACTTTAATAAACTCATCTTCATAATTTAAAACCGACCAAGAGACATTTACAAAACAAAATCCCTTTACAACACTATTTTCACACCCGACACTGGTCTACCTGCAACAATCACATTATAATTAAGTGAATTTATGTGTTCAATGAATTATAATTTTTCATGCTGTTAAAGTTATCTAAATCACATTTGCAAATTCTTGTTTCAGTAATGATCTAAAAAACTCCTAGAAATTAGTCTCACTTTTGTAACTTAAAAGTTAAAAGCCTTAGTTAATTTTATTAGGGACCACTCCCCTTGGATTCGTTAGGAGTTGTCCTAGACGAAGGATTCAAGAATCAAGTGACAACTATTGAGCTCGAGACTTGCCCCCAAGGTCACACCCAATGGCTTGAATATTTTTGCCGCGCTAACCACGAGGTGTGTATCAGACAACAACGAGTTGTGTTTATGAACACCTCATGTTTTGTCTCAAATTGCAATTTCCCTGCAATCAATTTTCCCAATGAACAAACCAATGCTCTACTACAACAATATGATTGTCATTTCATTGAATTCTCTTGGGAACCTCAAATGTTTTATGCATATCATGATTGGATATGCACAATAAAAATTGAATGGGTGATGTCTTAGCTAGGAACTATGATTAAATATTTGAACGTCTAGTGAACAAGCATCTTTATATTATAACGCTTAGAAAATTGTTCCAATGCATTCTCAGATAAAGAGATTCCTAAAATATGTTCTACATATGGTATACCACTCCTATTAAATTTTGCTCAACAAAGGCCCCAACATTATCCATTTGTTGGACAACATGTTGTCGACGACTGACTCACCCTCTTAAAATTGATCTATATTGGGGAGGAAACCAAATCCAACTACCTCGTTGAAAATTATTGTGACACATTCAAACTAATGGTTACTTTTAATTTGCCCGAGAAATTCATTCTTTTGATCAATTGCTTTCCTCCCAAGATAAATTAAGTAAATTAGTGGAAAATGTTGTACTTTTCCTTAATTTTATGTAATTAAAGTCAAAAGGCAGCAATCTAGTGTGTCGAATGCACAAAGGATTCATGTGGAAGGCATGGTTTTTGACAGACCATGGAGTCCCGGAATGCTCAGTGTAGTTTGATTTTGCATGTTTGATCAAGTCAATTGAAGGGACATTCTTTACACTACCTTCCAATTGGAAAGTGGCTATCAATAACTCCAGCCTTAGTAGGCGCCCTTTAGAGCAGTCACAGATGGAAATGGGAACGTCACTATTAACGAGAATCACAAATTTGGGCTAGGATTCATTGATGTCAATTCTTATGGAAAATTTGTTTATCTATTGTTATTGGATTGAATCTCACCTTGGTCCCTACAAGGAAGATTTGGACAACAAACAAAAACATGATGGTCGCAGAGGATACACTGCTCAAGCCGGGGAGTCTTGGGAACCTCATATTAGAACACTGCGATGGAACCATGGTTTGAAGTATTTCCTTCCCTCTTCCATGCCCGACAGTCATGTGTTATGGAGTGCAAAGATGTCAGTGCATTGTAATGGCCTTTCACTTGACAATTGCAACCTTTCATGCCCTCTTCCACACCTGACACTCCCGTGTTCTAGAGTGTGAAGATATCAATCCATTGAAATGATGCAAGTGGCCACTGTTTATTGGATAAGAGGACGGTGAATCCTAAAATAGTGTACAGGAACCAACTTCCATAAAAAATTATCTTTGACATAATTAACTATGCAATTTCCAAAATAATTACACTGATATGTGTTAGAATAACACCTATCGATGTAATTCTCTCCACTTTTGATCTGGGATGGAGGTTGACTCCATGGATCCCAGACTGCAGGAGGATGAGACAAGTGTATTGTCCATATTGATTTTATGGTCGTTGTTCCAAATTCAAAATAAACAATTATAAAAAAAAGAATATAAAAAATAATTGGTCGTTGATGCATGTATAATAGACAGTTCATGGCAGACACCCCGTTTAACTAGAAGAAGGTGGGTGACAACAGCTAGCTAAGGAATAGACAACGTGTAATTACAATTACACATGAAGAACAAATAACATATTTAATTTATTCATGACACTTAAATTGTGGCCATTGGTGTTCACTAACCACAAGTTAACTAAATGTGCTAGTTAAATTTTCCTACTATAAAGCATATTCTTAATTGTGCTAATTAAATTTTCCTACTATAAAGCATATTCTTAATTAAACTTCTATGAAAAGATTCGTTAACTAAGTATTTATTTTAAGATGCCAATTTTATAATTAATGAACATTATAAATAATATTTATTAAATATTTTGTAACTTCTATGAAAAGATTCGTTAATTAAGTATTTGTTTTAAGATGCCAATTTTATAATTAATGAACATTATAAATAATATTTATTAAATATTTTGTAAGTTGTGACTAGATTTAAAAATTAAGAATATATGTTTTGTTTTTATATATCATAAATTTAAATTTAGAAAAAGTAAAATTATGTAAGTAGTTACTCATGGCTTGTGATAACTGGCATTCAAATCGTTCCTTACTCCGCTGGTTTTTATAATGGGATCTTAAGAACAAATTGTCAGAAAAACAGGGTGATTTGAGTGCCAGTCATGGTCTGTGATAACTGGCATTCAAATCGTTCTTTACCGGCAACGGAAATATATTTTAGCTAGTTTTTATAACCGGATTTTAAAAACAAATTGCCAGAAAAACAGGGCGATTTGAGTACCAGTTATCCCACGCCGTTACTCATTACTTAAGGAGAATCTTTTATCTCATATATATACATATAGTTTCTTTCAAATTTAGAAAGAAATCTATAAATTAATAATAAAATAAACCTATAAATTAGAAAATCTTTAAAAAAATAAAAAAATAAACACAAAGTTAAAAAAGCTATATTAAAAAACACATGCTACTGAATCTAAAAAGTAGGAATTCATTGAGAATCAAAATCTAACGAGTTACATAAACTTCCGCAAAATCTGCCGCTAAATCACAGCCGAACGACCTACAACCCCATTTCTCATCGAACCCACTACAAAACATTGACACATGCGACAGTAGCGATGGGATTCCAACGCTATGAACATCACAGGCGTTCAAATATGAACCCAAAAACCAAATGGATTGCGGCATATAGAGTCACATTGAGCTCCTGAACCAACCCAACTACGAGTTCTCAGCGATATGGTGAACAACAGGTAAGCTTGGATCTTTCCTTGTTAAATTTATGGAATCTAAATAAATGGAGTATTCAGAATTAATGATCATGTGAAAACCTTTTATGTTTATTTTCCTGAAATGGCAACTGGGCTGTAATAAATTTAATTTATGCCACGGTGAGTTCTTGAACAAATGTTGATGATGCCCTGATGATTTTAATCTTAATGGTTTTTCATTCAAGCTCAAACCCTGTCCTCCTTCGGTCTCTTATACCATGCTTTGTAATAGATGAGATAATTGAGAAAATAATTGGCTGTATAATATTCCCTACATAATTGAGGCCTCACAATGACCCTTAAGGGAGAGGGTTGATCTTCTAACAGAAAGATGTCTACTCTCAGCAGGGAGGACTTGGTGGCATTCAAGGTTGGGACAAACAGACCCAATTTTTTCAGGTTGCTATTTTCTCAACCATGGCTCGGGTGAATAAGGGTGTTACCCAGAATTTTGACCAGGAGATCCGTTCCTCACCATTCCCGTCTTGACACTACATTAATACATGACTAATCAATTTTATCTGCATAAATTTACGTGGATGGGGGTTTATGTTTCCTATCTTCAGAAAGCCCCATTGCTCGTTTCATTTCCGTTTGGTTTCCCGTTTCCTGTTTCTGGTAACACGTGCCTAACCCATCTGGAAAATGGACAACCAAAGCAAATCTGAAAACGGAGCTAACAAACTACATACTGTATTCGTAATGCTTCTGGTCACAACTTTCTTTCCTCTAAATTTTTATTCTGATTTTGAGCTGGCAAAGCTCAAGGCTCAAGCATAACTCCACGTTTATTAGGCTGCTTATGAATTTCAATTATTGTAGTCAATCTGCTTACAATTTTTCATCATCCACATACGATTTCTCTCATGATGGTCTCGGCGACCACCTAAGGCACTCTCCAAATCTTTTTTCCCAAAAAGAGGAGGGTGAGGGGTTCAATGAAACAAGCTCATTGAACCAGCTCAGCACTTGACTTGACGTGCCTGAAGAGTCAAGAGTTGTCTGGGGACTTGGAAAGACTCCAGAGTTGACTCAGCAAGATTTGGGGTTGACTCAGGACTTGTCAAGACTCCAGAGTTGACTTGGCAGGCTCAGGGGTTGACTGGGCGGACTCCTGAGCTAGCCTCATTGACTGACTCAGTAAGTGAGTTAGGCCAAGTTGTGGCCTGACTTGACCCGTTTTGGGACCCAAACCCAGTTGGACCTGCAAGGCCTGGTAGAGTTGACTGACTCTGGTAACTATGTGTGCCGCTGTGCAGAGAAGGCAAGCCTTACCAATAGAGGCATTGGCTTTGGAATGTGGCCTGCCATGTTTATTTAGAGGGTCTCTGGTTTTCTATTTCATTTTCTTATTTTATAGATATAGCACACATTGTGGCATGGAATCAGAGCAAATTACTTGAAACTAGGATGCCCATATGGGAGAAATGCTACTAGCAAAATAAGATTTAGGAATGAAATAACACCGAGAGGGGAGTCTTATTCTAATTATAGCAGTAATGGAATGTCAGATCCGAAGAGAAAGCAAGGTAAAAATAAGGAAACATGCAGTACTAGGGTGGAATGCTGCAAACAGATATGTATAGGCTGGAGCAAAGACTAACAAGTTATGAACTCAGAGTGAATATAAAGTTGTATACTTTAAGTTATCAAGCTCAAAATCTCCGATTTGGACCAAGAATGGCGTTGTTATTTTTAAATATCAAGTAGCATGGCAGCTTCTTGTATCCAGAGGAGGACAACAAAATGTGTTTATATATTTTTAGTAGAAGGGATTCTACGTTGGTTGTAGTTTCTCGGTAAACCTTTCCATGGTATTTACAGGATATAGTTTATTCAGGTTAAGGGTTCAGAGAATATCCAGAATGTTGGAAATAGGATCTGTCAGTTGTACCACCTGTAGGAGCCGGAGACAGAGATGCACCTCATTTTCAGATGCCCCTCATACTATGAGATCAGAGGACGTTACTACTGTCTCTACAGGGACGCAGGGACCTCTCTCTCTACTTTCTTCAGATACCATGATCAGAGATGCCTAGCCCTCTTCATCAGGGATATTTTCACCCACAGATCCCAGGTTTTGCATGCCCCACCCCACCATGAGACTACTAGGAGGATCACCCCATACTTTCAGGTTGCTCCAGCAGATCTGAGTAACAAGAGACAGGCAGAATCTCAGAGTACTTCAGATGTTAGAGTGGTGAGACCTCGGGTCTCCCCTCCACCTCCCCCCCAGGAGGTCGACCAACATCCTTGAGGCCGGTACAGAGGTGCCGGACTAGACCTCAGACTACCCAGCATCATAGTGACAGATGGACCAGCGCCATATGGGCCCAAAGTAGGGTGCCTCATACTCGTCGGACTACTGCCCAGTTCCAGCTGAGTAGCCAGAGTTCTATCCGGAGCTTCTTCCCTTCGACCTTGGATGGTAGGAGAGTAGTACTTCCTCTCTCCTACATCCCCCCAGGATCATACAGGCGGACTCCATTATGGAGACAGAGGACTCCAACAGCGAGCCAAACACCTTGGTCGCCCCCCTTGCCATTGGTCATTAGGCCACGGATAACTTGACATCAGCTCTCTCTTTGTCAGCGGTGGGATGTTTCTAGCTTTGGACTCTTAATTCGGATCACAGCACCCATGATACTGCTATATATATATCTTTTAGTGTTGGATAGCCCTAGCGATTAGCTAAGTTTAGTTAGAGACTTATCTATGCTACACTTTGTTTCCTTTGCTTTCTTTATCCTGTCTTTAGTAGCATTTTCTAGGAGTTGCAACTTGCGTTTGCATTCCCTCTTTTTACTCTTACTGGATGTATCTTTTAGTCCCATTGACCTACTTTTGTGGTCATTTGTTGGACATTAATAAAACTTAACTTATCTTATCCTCTCTGTATCTTTCTGTCTGAAAATGAAACATAGCATGAAAGCAGAAATCATTCTAGGAAGACACATTTCTGGGGTTGGATCTGTCTGTATCCCAAGGGCAATTATGGTCTTTATCTTGTTTTCCTTTTAATTTAGACTTTTGTTATACGACTTATTTTGTCTTTATGTTTAAATTTTTTCAATATTTATAATTTTTATCAACTTAGAATTTAACAGTAAAAAAATTGCTTGAGAGTTAGATGGGCCTTCATTCTTATAAATGGGAATAGGAGTTATCCTTTCTACTGAGTCTGTCAATGTTTTATCCTCATAACGAAGAGTGCACAGGTTAAAATAAACATGGAACCAAACTATGATAGCATACTTCATTGAATGGGAAGGTCACGTAATAAAGAAAGCAACTTGGCACACATAGTGACATTTCTTTTTCCAAGAAAAATATCTTTGTATTGATATACAAAAAATATGAAATCAGATATACATTGACAGTCCGAGGGGACTTTATCACATGTCTGGTCAATCAGACCACAGTCCTATCAACCTTAGCTTCAGAAAATTTAGATAATACAGTCTTCCATTACAGTCATCCAAATTCTATCAGCACTGAAACAACAAAAACTATGAATGGGAGGGTCACGTAATAAATAAAGCAACTTGGCATACATAGTGAATTTTTTTCCAAGAAAAAAATCTTTGTATTGATATGCAAAACATATGAAATCAGATATACATTGACAGTCCGAGGGGACTTTATCACCTGTCTGGTCAATCAGACCACGGTCCTATCAAAATTAGCTTCAGAAAATTTAGATAATACAATCTTCTATTACAGTCATCCAAATTCTATCAGCACTGAAACAACAAAAACTATGTCTCTGAGAGTCTTCAGTCAAAAAAACTGCAGCAACTACTCTGTAGTTAGCTCAAACAGGCAAGTAAAACTGATCAATATAGAGCTGTCTCTGTGGCTGCATGTAAGGTACCTCCTCTGAATACTTGTTCAGTGAGAGAACCCTTTTGCATTGATAGTGCATCCTTAGACTACTTGTCGGCCTGAGAATTAAACTCCCGATAGATATGAGAAAAGGAAAGTACATCAAATTTTGTTTTTACCTCTTGAATGAGTTGTAAAATAGGTTGTAGAGCTGGATTTTTGATGGAGTTTCTTATTAGCCCATTCAATTGCCAGCTTAGGGCACACATAGTGACATATGTGCACTTCAAAGCACACATAGTGACATATGTGCACTTCAAAATCAGTAGACAATTGCTTAAAATTAATGATCATTGAGGGCGTTGTCTCTTTGGAGAGCCCCTGTTATGTTGTTTCTGACAGCATCTCTTACATGTGCTATTTTAGACATTGAGGGCTATCGACTCTCATGTATTTAGCTGTATTTTTGTTTGAAAAACGCCCAACTTTGCATATGTTTACTTCATTAATTGATCAAATTTGCACTTATAATGGCTTATTGCATTTTACCAAGAAAATAAAAACTTTGCAGAGAAACATGCCTTGGAAATTCCAACTCAGTCAACTCAACTTATCGTACTGTTAACTGATCCTCAATTTAATAGACTTGAAATAGTCTTGGACACATTTCTATTTTTCAAAACGTTACAATGTGAAACTTGTTTATTCTAATTGAAAACAAATCTATTATTTGCATTTTGTTTTGAAATTCAATATTTGCTTTGTGTAGTGTGAAAAGTAATTCTTTATTAAGTAGAGAGATTAAACTCATATCTTTTATCTGATTCTGTGAACTTCAATATCTATAGGTGTATATTATAATTTTTTTAAATATTTGTACCTATTTTGTACACATGTTTCACTGTGTTTTGGAAAACACATTTCCAGCATTCCTGTCAAAGCAAAACTCCAGCATCTTGCAAAACCTGGGCAAGTATGTCTCCCATGTGCTCCATAGTTGGTACTGTTGTACCTGCTTTTGATCCATTACAAGGTGACTCAAACATCCATTCAAGTTTACCATATGATCCTTGTAAGAAAGCTCGCTTTTCTTGTATATCATAACTAGAATTTAAGATAGGGTCTTGTAGGCCTACTATTCTTCAAATTGCAATGATGTTTCTATCATGTTTCATGGGTATTGTTTTTCAAAACATGGCTGAAGATGTATAAGAAACAGATCATGCATTTAGTATCAGATTTAGAAGGGATTTCTAGTAAGCTTATTTGATCCTTGTCTTCATGTCTCAACTTCAAGGTGTACAGTGGATCTAGAGACTCAAGATGTCGAAACCTGTGGCATTGGTAGTTGTATTAGTGCTGCTAATACTAACATCTCAGTTTGAATGGAACCAACAATTTGTCAACGAATCAGAGCCAAGTCAGGTGCTTACTAGACAACAGCAGATTTCACAGAAGCAGGAACTTATCAAAGAGCAGGTGAATTCTCTTACCAAGGATGATGATTCCATTGAAATTGTGAAGTTTCAATTTTGTAGATAGTGTTCCTTTGCATAATAGATATTTTAACTCATCTCTTGCATTTACTGTACATATTGAAATTTGATATGCCTATAATTAGATCTCAGTGTCCATGACTTGACTTCCTGGTTCATTTATTGTCTGCCGAGCACTGGCCTTCACTTTCTCACTCCCAATTATGCATATGCCCACCCTGTTGCAATATGAGAAAAGTCAAATAGAGATGGTAGATTACCAAAAATAATTTGTCACAGGCAACGATCAAGTATGGGAGGATGAATGCCCAGGCGAAGTAAACCACCTGAAACAATATCTATAAATAAAATTTCATCAATCAAACATGGAAACCAGATTTGGAAGGAAATAAATTCAGAACCCAAATTTGTGTTTGTCTTGATGCTGCTATAAATCTGTCAAAGCCCTGTAAAACACTTTCAACAAACATAAAGCACAATATTGAAATTTGATACATATATTTTTGAGCATCCGGGCTCAGTGCATAATTCCAGAATAAAATGTACGGAGAGAAACAGATAACGCAAATATTTATTTACACTTGGAACAGTTTCAAATCTGGTTCCATTTAATGAGACTCTGTTGTTAATAAGGCGTTTATAGCAACAGAGAAATCTTAGTCCAAATGAAAAAGGAAGCCTTGCATCCCATATAGGGGAGTGTATAGTGTTTCACATTTGTTGGACTAAGGCTAATGCTTAGGAGAGGATATAAATGAGGATAGGCATTGATTAGGCCTATGGGGTTTATGGGTGCATTGACATAGCATTGTGATTTCAAATTTGTAATTGGCAATCTGATTATTCAAGATTTGTCTCCATTTTTCACAGCCTATGTTCTTGTCTGGGCTGCCACTCATTTATGTGTTCTTCATATAGATTGGATAATTATTATGGGCCAATAAGAGAGATGTGGAAATATGACAATAACTCAGCTTCCTTTTTAGGATTTGTGGGTTAAATAGATCTGTAGTGACAAATTTACATTCTTGGTAGGCATATTGCAAAGAAAATGCATGTTGTTTTTTATTGACTAATATCGAGGCTGGTGGATTTATGAATATTTACAACATGGTGGAAAATGGTGACTTAGAATGTAGATCATTTTTCTATATGCTAAGTGGGTATGTCTATTCCTTGTCGACCATTCAACATATAGCAATTAATTGATTATTATACCTTTCAAATTTAATTGGTTTCATAACAATGGGTGCTAAGATCCAATGAGGAAGTGGACCCCTGAATGGCATGTGGCAGACAGTGGAGGATTAGGACACCAAGTGAAAATTGATGGTATTAGTCAGTCATGACATGAAGCAGATGGAAGAGTCACAATCATGGTGAGATCAACCATCCCAATCCAACATTGGGGAAAGATGGGCCACAACATCTGGAAACAATCAATGCAAAACTCACACAGGTAAATGGGAAGCGTTTGAAGATCGAGAATAAGCAGTGATACATGTATACTTTGAACTTTGTCTCTGTGTTTCATCTACCCAATGAAACTGGTATTTTCTCACTTTGAAGGCAGAAAGGGAAAAATTGTCAAGATACTCCAAGTCATTCCCAAAGGCGAGGAATGGTTGCATGGTGCAATTGATAAGATAAAATAATTTTATTAATGTCTATGAATGAATGGAAAAAGTAGGTCAGTGGGACTCAGAAGATGGATAGGCCAGAGTCATCTGTGAAGAAAACACGAAGGCATAGAAAATATGGCAAGGAAGTCTACTCCAGGATGCAAGGGAGGAAGAAAAAATCAATTACGAGGAGTTGCAGGCAGTCATACTCAAGATTTCGATCTGTGCTATCCATCCCTGATTAGAAAGAAGATTACAAGCTAGCAGCAGCCTGGCTCTTCATTTTATGAAAGGGTGGAACCAAGGGGATATGGAAGCTCCATCTCTGTTCTCACTATTTGATCCCAAGACACGAGCAAGGTGAAAAATTCTTGAGATGACTATTGAATTGCAATGAGCTGTCAAATGTGTGTTGTTTTTCTTTCACGACAACAGTTAGATTGTATTAATAAAATCTTCTGCCAAGCATAGTCTAAAAGATTTTACATGCCGATATCGTCTGCCGACTTATCCAAAAAGTTTAAAGAGCATCTAAAAGGAAATTGCAGTCCTCTATTGTCTTGCTATAACAATTCTACTGCTATATATTTGATAATAGGTTCCTAAGATCAAAAAACTTTTGCAAAACATATGTAATACTTGCTAGTTTGAGTGCTGAGATGAATTTGCCCTTGTATTGCTCCTGGTGGTATTATTTGCCCTTTCATCCAAAACTTCTGCTGTTGATGTGTTTTGCATTCCCATATTCTGAATCTGAGAAGAGAGTGACTGGATAATTATGTTGTTGTTCTTTAGCTGGTATTCATGCCTCCTCATAATCCTCCTCAGTTCTGCTATTTCATACATGTATTTGATACTGTTTGGGCACTCCATTTTGCAGTTGCTGGTGATATCCCAAAACCCCTGTAGATCCATGATATTGGTGTTACACCTGTTGCAAACTTTGTCGAGTTGAGATTCAACACAGAGTTCGCCGTCTCCTAAGTGATTTAGCCACGGATTCAGAACTAAATTTCCATCTTTGAGCCTGCTTTCTCCTCAAATGTGTCTGCCCTACTGTGGATGATTTGGTATCCTTTTTTTGTTGATTCTTTGATCCAAATTCCTGTCCTCGCATCTCCCAACACAGCTAGGGAGACAAATGGATCCAACGTGATTCAGGTGCACTTCAGTTGATACTTGATTGGACTTACCTTCCTCTAAAGAGAGATTAGACCCATTTACCGTCCTGTTCAAACGCCTATATTCTGAGGATGCCAAAGAATTGACAATATATCAGAAATTCAGAATATGGAATGAAAATCGAAAGCTGGTGGAACCTTGCTTGTGGGTTAGGAGGGGATTTTCCCTGTGTGCTTGTTCTACACTGTGCTTGATGAGCTCTGCAATGGTGGAGCTTGCCTTAATCCCTGCAATCACCTCAATCCCAGCGTCTGAATGAGAATGATTCCCAAAGACAAATCGAATGTTCTGGAGGAGCATTATTACATGCAAATCTAAAGTTAAAGCTTCAGGGCTCCCGCTTGTGTGATCGGTTGCATTCTCTGCATCTTGTCCGATTTGTGCTTGCTTATTTAAAGGAGATTGATTGAGGACAATTGTCAATTTTGTGCACAGATAGATCATGGAAAGAAATTTAGTGAGATGGCCCCATTTTTTACTAGAGACCCTGTATTGCTCCAGGTGGCATTATTTGCCCTTTCATCTGCCTTTTGGTTTTGTTGACGAAGAACATGGAAGAAGCTGATGGAGTTGAATTTTTTAATCTCACCTTTGATCCTGTCTATCCATCTGGCTAGAGTGATATCCTTGGGTGGGGTGACACTATGAATCAGCTTGATTATAATTTCTGAGTCTCCAATCACTATGAGATGGTCTAATCTGATGAGTCGAGCTTGTAGGAGGCCTTGATATAGAGCTGCAGCTTCCGCTTGGTTGTTAGTGGTTTCCCCAGTCCCCATTCGTGATACAATTCTTCTTGTCCGTCGGGATCCAAAATGATCCCCCCCGCACCTGCTACCCCTCTGTCATATGTGTGTTAGCAGCAATGTTTGATGAATTAACAAGCAGAATGGCGGTACTGAAAGATCAAATTTAAATTCTGGCTTGGGTGAACTGTAGAAATTTCTGCGCTCATTGACTTTTAATGGAAAACAGAAATTTCACCTGAGAAGGAGGTTTCCCAGATCTGGTCTCTGTGAACTTCAGCCTTAGGGATGATTTGGAATAATAGTTTACAGCTGCAAACAGTGGACAATATTTCATCATATTTCAACCCAAGACACTAGGCAGCCCAAGAGAAAAGATACCAAACATTTGCCAACAAGTTTCGTCCCTTGGGCACACTTCTCCAGGCATAAACCAGATCTGAAATTCACTTTATTACAGCAGAATTTACACCAATAAATCTGCCCTATTATTATCTTCAAGCTGTTTGTCAAATCACTTAACGTTTCAACCCTTAAAATGCAAATCAGAATAAACACCAAGTGCTGGAAATTACCCAATCAAGAAGACAATCAAAGATGAAAATCAAATCCATAATCACACAAATATTGGACAGACATAAACCTCATATATATGTAAAAGAATGAAGTTCATGTACATGCCACAGCTTTATCACAAAACTAGTACAATCTTTCAAGCTCTCCAAAACTCTAGCCAAGGAAACCATGAAAATGCTAGCTACCACCAAAGATCTCTAACAAACAAGCATTGACATTGGCAAGTTCTTCTTGGCCTCCACAACACGCTTGTATCACACCAACTCTCCACACTAGCATGATTGGCTTTCTTAGGGTTTGCAAACCCTAGCCATGTTGCATCACTCAAGTACATGGCAAGACAACTCTAGTGCTAGTCTCCAAATCTACATTACCATTTTAGGGTTTGAAACTTTGAATCCTCAAACCCTAGGTCTTCCGCTCTTGCATCATCACCTTAAAATAACAAGGCTCCAAAATCATGCACGGTGTTAGCTCTGCTCTCCATGTCTTCCACTATGGTAGAAACCAAGTGCTACAACAAAAGCCATAACAACTACCATCATCTTCAAAGTCATGTTTGTCTCTAGGAAATAGATGCATAGCACAAACCCTAGTCGTCACAAGAGAAACCCCTAGCATCACACAAGAGCAATCTCTTTAAGAACATCCAAGATGTCTCACTTTCCCCTTATCTTGTCCTACGGTTTCCTCATGAACCCTAGCATCTATCTCCTATGGTTTTATCAAGATCCCTCACGTCTCCAAGACAAGTACACATAAGAGTACAATGATGATAATGAATACATGAGCTCTCTCTTCCCTTGTATATACAAGTCGGTGAGGGAGGCTAACATAAAATAAGGACATATGTCCATACAAGTAACCAACAAGGAAATCTCATATGGATTGCTCAATAATACAAGGATGCACATGCCAAACTAGGGTTTATCTACCCTCAAAGTGAAAAGCACTCCAAGTCCTCTAATATGGTGTGCTTTCCAACAAGGTGTTAGTCCAATGCTTCCTCTTCCATTGTGGTCCGTTGTCCAAGTGTCCTCATGTAGGGTGCTCCTCCTCTAACTATGTGTCACATGCCCTTTTTGTTGAGAAATATAGCTTAGACAAAAACTTTTGCACATGTTCAGTGTGAATATGTTGGGAGTGGTTCGAGATATTTTGAAAAGTAATTCTATTTTGTAATTCACTTTTGGAAAAGTGAGAAGTTTTATATTTTGCTATTGAGTCTATAATGTGTATTTACTACTTAATGACTTAGACTAGGTTTAATCTCAACCATACATCTCTGCGAGAGATTAGGGTTTCAACACAAGTATAAAGAAAAGTCAAGATAGAGATTTCTAACATAGTTTTTGTTGGATTGAGGCAATGACCAGGACAGAGAAAGAACAGAGCGCATCAGCTGGGAGGAGCAGTATCGTAAAACAGAGGCTGTACAATACCATACAACAGGCTATATAACAACAATTATTTTCTTGGTTTTTGTGTAGGCCATTCATCATTACACTGCAGAAACTAGTGCTAACCGAAAGTGAGGAGCGAAGTTAGGAAGTGGTTCATTACTTACCCAACAAAGTGACTCTAATTCCTATTTCAGCTACTTTGTTCCACCATTTGCAGATTCCACTCCAAGAACCTCACCCAACATAATACCAACACACATCATTACGGGCAGGGGGACACCACCATGATATGCTCACCATTATCAATCCCAAGATTCTGCCAACTATCCTAAGTATTCCAGACAGAACATGCCAAACTAAGTATCTATCTTCCTGAGAATGAGAATAAATCACTTCCAAGAATGAGCACATCCTAAGGATCTAATGAATGAGAAAGCATATCACTGAAAGCACAAACCATGCTGATGCTGCCAAGCACTTCTATTCCATTGTGCTTCTCTTTGATTCTCAAGCCATGCCAATAATCATTGTGGATTTCCACATAGGTGGAGTCAAATAGGGTACTGCTAGTACCCAATACATTGATTACTCTCTCACCAATGTTTGAGAACAAACTGATTTACAAAGACCAACACCAATGTACACTAGGAATAAATCTGCTGCAGATGCCAATGCTAACCTTATTGAAGCCATTATTGCAACCTAAGTCACATGGCTCAAATTTGAATTCGAGTTCGACAACAATGAAATTCGGTTCGAATTTATTCATGAGATCTGGATAAGATTCGCCATTAGATTCGTCCATATCGATATTTCAATATTTTTAATATATAAAAAATATTTTATATTTTTTATAATTTTTATTTTTCCATATAAAAAAAATTACTAAATAAAAATGTTTTTTTTTTAAAATTTGCCTTGAAATTCACCTTGAGATTTGAATTTTGCCTTGAGGTTTGCCTTGAAATTCGGCTTAAGATTCGCCTTTGAAATTTGATGAACTCCAATGAATTTTTTTTTAAAAGTTCGATGAATTTCGAACCTCAGTAATAAAATTTGCGGAATCTTGTGACTTAAATTGCAACATGGGAAAATGCCACATAATATTCTATTCCTTCAGCTTGAGTATACCCTTTCACCACAAGGTGGGCTTCAAACTTCTCAACAGTTCCTCTTGGTCTATTACTATACTTTTTAGATACACACTTGCAACCAATGAGATTTTGTCCTTCAAGATTCCTCGTCAGTCATCATATGGTTTTTCTTCAACAACTTAAGTTACTCCTTCACAACATCTACCTAGTTTCTTGAATCCTAATTGTCCAAAGCCTCTTGCAATATCCTTTGTTCATATGTTGAAGTTGACAATGTAGAGTAAGGAAATTGTTTGGGTGGCCTGTTAATCGTGGAAGATCATCAAATCACTAGCTGGCCAGATTGTTCACAAGCTTTGACATCCCTTTTAAGTGTACTTAACAAGATTTATCCACCTTTATATTACAGGCTACCTCTCGAGTCATGTAACTTTACAGTTTCAGTGTCATACATCTTGTAGCCTTTTATCCCATTGGCGTATCCAACATCGATACACCTCTTCAACTTGTTGAACTTGTAGCTCCTTAGATTGGGGACAGACATGTATGTATCACATCTAAACACGTTTAGATGAGCCACAAATGGTTTCTTACCCAACCAAGCTTCTTTTAGGGTGGTTCCTTTGAGGACTACTGTGAGGGACCACTTGCTGATGTATGTGTTAGGATATAAGGCTTATGCTAAGAAACCGGATTAGTCCAAAACCCCCCTCGTGTCCCGTGTGGGTCGAATCGGACACAATTCGATGTCAAATATTTGCCATACTCGCAGGAACACCGACCTACTTTTCCGCGGAAATCGGACACGATTTGACATCGTATCCCTGACTGTCGGATTGTGTCCCGAAAACAGGACACGATTTCTGCAGAAAAGTAGGTCGGTGTTCCTGCGAGTATGGCAAATATAGCGTTCTTGTGTTCCTGCGAGTATGGCGTTCAGAAACGAAGCGTCCCGTGTTCATTTAGTGCGCTGGTAGTGTTGGTGATGGTAACAAATTCGGTGTGCCACTGTGTAAGAAACGATGGGGGCAATGGGGGTGTGTTGTAGGATTACGGTTGAACTGAGGCAAGACATAACCACCACTACCAGCGAACAAACGAAAGTTGGATCTAGGACACCATAAAATCACTCCATATTTTTCCACAACCATAATACTTAGCGCATCATGAATAAGATCTGCGAGTATGGCGTTCCTGTGGTCGGCCTTCCAGGAAGAATACTCGGCGGAGACAAGAACACTTGGATGTAGTGTGCATTTTGTAGGGCACTCAGCAGCGGCAAGTATCGACGGAATACTTGGCAGCAAATATCGGCGGCAAAATTGAACCCGAGTATATAATTTTAGTTATTAAAATGCGGTGCTATGGATAGTTGACGTCTTAGGTGTAGGTATATGCTTAGTGCTTACCTATATTTATTGTTTGTAAGTGTAAGTCATATATAGATTATCAATTTATCAAATGTTTTTTAATATATTATATATTAAATACATTTTTTTATATTATGTCTTTTTTTAATATTAAATGTTATAAATATTATATAAAACTATATTAAATGTTATTTATTATATATAAAATATAAAATTGTGTTTATTATGTGTAATCATTTAATGTGTTTTGATTCTAATTTCTATTGAATATTTGTAAATGTTCTAGTTTCTAAAGATTTTTCGATCTATATTTCTATATTTTTAATATATATATATATATATATATATATATATCAATGTTACAAATATCGGCACGGGGAAAAAATTGGCAGGGTCCAGGAAACATCGTTTCGGGATATCTCGGTAGCACATCGGCAAAAATCAACAAACTTAAAAAATACAAAAATATTTTTTTTTTTCAATTTTTTAAACATCTAAGGCAACAATAACATCAAATAAACACATTGCCACATGAATATGGAAAGAAAAATGGTATATAAGATATATAAGATGTCTAGAGATACATCACACATTAAAATGGATCGTGTCCTACTCCTGAATACTGAATCATAAAAAATATAACAAATGTGATAAATTTGGAAAAAAACTCAAAATGCAAAAGCTCAATCTTCAAATCTAATCGTTGATGGTGAGTGAAATGATGAATAAAATCCTCCTTGGGAAAAATAGAATTTCTCCTAAGTCTCCTTGGATCTCCTCTCCTTGGTTGTAGCATCCAAATGAACCAAAACAAAGTGAATCTGTGGCCTTTAAAACCCCTTTTCCGGCCACTAACATGCCTTGTCAAAAAATCGGGAAAAATGGGCTAGAAATCGGCAAAAAATCGGCCAAAATACGCCCTGTCAAAAAATCGGGAGAAATCGGCAAAAAATCGGGGTAAAAATTGCCGAAAAATCGGCCAAAAATTGGGCCGATTTTTCCTTAAAAAATCGGGCGCTTTGAAAAATTGCGATTTATCGCGAGTCGCTGATAAATCGGCCGATATTTGTAACACTGATATGTATATAAAGTGTGTCCTTCGTGTCTTAATTCCGGGGGTCACCGTGTCCATGTCGGACACTCGTATTTTCGTGTCCTTCGTGTCCCGTGTCCTCGTGTCAGGTGATTATGGGCTTATGTGTTGTAATAAAAGTCATTTTATGACTTAATTATGTTTTTGTACTTTTTATGTAAAGTAAATGTATCCCACATTTATATATAGAAATGATTTGCTCCATGAGTTATATAAAGAGGTGAACTCCTATGTAATAATTGTACTAGTTACTCATAATAATGTATTGTGTATATCTCTCATGTGTTTTATGATGTAGCACTATCTAGAGTTTCTATTTTTTGTAAGATAGTATAAGAGTGGAAGTGAGCCTAGGAGTAGTCATGCAAATTAGAGATTTGGTTTATTTTTTCTTGAAAAGTTAAGTACGCTCTTCTCTTGATTCGAATAATGATCTAGAGAATAAAAAAGGCTTGATAGAAATACTAGATTCTCACGAAATGTCTTCAACGAGTTGCCATACAATATTGAAGGAGTTGAAGTGAAGGAGTTGCATTGTCAAGACAGTAGCCATTGAATGCCAAGGGAGGTTTTAGCTCTTTGATTTATCATCACTATTAGTTGTCTTATAATTCTATCTTAGCATTTCTTCTTACAACATGGATACATAGAACAATTCAAGCATAGTTTTTTTCCGGTTTCAGAGGGGGCAAATCTAAAGATTGGGGTTTATAGAAGTTAATTGATGTTCATACATTTATAGTTCAATAGAAATTATGTTACAGATTTTAGTTTTCAAATCAAGCAAAAGATTAGTTTATCGTTTTTATTGATTACGTTGTTAAGCATGGAAATGCCATTAGAGAAATAATTTGGTTTCAGTTTCCACACTAGGAAAGTAAAAAGTCAGATGCAACTGTTGAGCAAAAAACTATGGGGAGTAGTAAGAGGGATTAAACAATCATCTTCATATCCCATTAATTTATTGGAATGGTAGAGCAGAGATGATAAAGCCAAAGCTATTATTGCCCTTGCCCTCTTAGATTCAAAGTTACGTCATATAAATTTGGAAAAGTCATCCAAGGTAATCTAGGATAATAATTTGAATACACTATTTGGAGCAAAAGTAGTGAATACATAGTTTTCTTTGAAGCTTCAGTTGTTCAAATTCAAGATGTCTTCCAAAGTCACCATGTCTAACCACATAAGCAATATGAGATCTCTTATCAAACAACTAGTAGAAGTCAAAGCTACAATAGAGGGAGATGATGCCAAATCCTTCTTGTTAAACAATTTGCCTTCTAAATACAATAATATTATTTTTACTCTTTGTCAAATGTCTTCACAAACTCTGGAAGACACGATTGCTGCTTTCCTAGCTGAAGAAAATAGAACCATTGCGAGACAAACATGAGATAATTCTCAACTTGGGACTGCATTATACTCAAGATATAATCATAGCAAATCAACCAAAGAGAGGGTTGGGATGGAATGTTATTATTGCAAGAAAATGGGTCACACAACTTTGAATTGTAGGTTTCAAGTCAATGATGTTCTTAAGGGAAAGCTCAAGGAGAAGCACATGTAGCTACTGTAGCCATTGTTGGGGATCCACAACATGTAGATAATGGTGACGACCCTGCTGAAGAAATGTCATTTTATGCATTTTAAGAGGCTTTCACTTTGAAGACAGGAAGGGATCTAGTGTAGATAAAGCTCGGCATGGAGAGTTGCTCAGATAGTTCGAGAGTTTGTGAATTTTGGTAATTATACCCTTATGAGGGTCATTAGACAATTTGGTGGAACATTGTGGATGTAGGTCAACATGGATGCTTGTTCATTAATTCAGGAGATTCATAATTCATGAGTTAGGGGAGGTGGAATCCATGAACTTGAGAATTTAATTTGGGAGCTACACTTTTATGAGGGTTACAAGGTAGCTTGATGGAGTTCTACCTGGTTTAGGAATTGTTTTCAAAGAAGAAGCTTTTGAAAGAATGTTTGGTTTTGAGTTACTTCTGTTATTTTGTTTTCAATTAGTGTGTGTTTTCTTTCAGTTAGTGTAGGTTTCATATTTGTAAACCTTAAGAGGGTGTGTTAGGATATAAGGATTACATGTTCTGTAATAAAAGTCACTTTATGAATTAGTTATGTTTTTGTACCTTTTATGTAAAGCAAATCTATCCCACATTCATGAGTGGAAATGATTTGCTCCATCCATAAGTTACCATATATAAGGAGGTGAACTTCTATGTAATAATTGCACCAGTTATTCACAATATCATATTGTATCTATGTTTTTTTTGTATATTGGGATGGGGAAATCGGTAACTGTGAAGAATTACTCCTGGGATATTCGGGAACAAATCTCATATTTGCCACTATAACCCATTTTTTTTCATGCAACACCCCATAAGCACACATCTCGGGTAAGTCCAGGGGAATCGAACCGAGGTAGGCGACATTATCATCGGTAGTCCCATCGACTCAGTCTACCCCTGTGCGGATATAATATCATATTGTGTTATTGTGTGTATCTCTCTTGTGTTTTGTGATGTAGCACTATCTATAGTTTCTAGCTTTTGTAATAGTATGTTGCTTCCTGCACAACTTCCCAAAATGAGTTATCAAGGCCGCCTTGTGCTAACATGCACTTGGCATTTTTTCTATAGTCCCATTTATCCTCCTTGCAACTTCATTTTGTTGTGGTGTGTTTGGGTTGACTTCGGAAAATGCTTTCTTTATTACATATTAGTTCAAACTTCTTTGACCAATATTGTTAAGATATAAGGCTATGCATGCAATAAAGTCACTTAAGTGACTTACGTTAAAATTTAGGGTTTTAGGCCTCAATTTTTAGGCATATTAGGGTTTATGTTTTGGTCACTCAGACTCTCTATAAGAGCAAGGACCCTCAATTTAATACTGTATCGTCTCATACTAATATTAGTATATGTTGTGTGTTGTTGAGCTCTCATGTGTTCGGTGACATAACCCTATCTAGGGATTCTCGTTTATTGGTTCTCGAAATAAATATTCTCCACCATTGTCACTCAAAACTTTCAATGTTAAGTCGATCTGCTTTTTGAAATTGCCCTTGAACTCCGTAAATTTTCCCTTGAACTCTGTAAATTTTCCCTTGCCTTAAGGATTTCTCTCATATCGGAATAGGCCAAGGTTTTCCTTTAAAATATTCAATGAATGTGGCAAAATATATACTTCCTCCCTTTTACGCAACTTTTGTTGGTCCACATATGTTTGTATGTTCTAGTTACAATGTCGTTTTGGCTCATTAATTGAATGATTCAAAAGTATTCCCATGCTAATTTTTGTCTAACAACTCTCACAAAACCTCAGATTTGAGTTAGCATCAAGGGTACTCGTCCCTCTGATCATCTCCTTCCAATGGATTTCTTGCATCTATTGAAAGAACAAATGTCCAAGATGTCAATGTTAGAGGGTTATGGTGTCGACCCCTACTTTCACCACATTGACAGCTTCTCTCTTCTCTTGACATCGACCTTGGATCGATCAATCTGACCTTAGCCCTGATGTCTACCGACTTGACTTCAAAGTATGATTTTTCAGTAATATTTGCAAATACCATCGATAGGAAACACAACTTGTGGAATGCATTGAAATAGACTCCTTTAGCCACGAACTTTCCTCTCTTGATCATCAATCAAAATACTTATTATGAAACTTTGCAGTAAACCCAATGTTTGTAATCTTGTTGACTGAAAGTAGATTCTGCTTTTGACCTAGTACATGGAATATGTCAAAATATCCTTAGTATGACTTCAATCACATCAGGCGTTAATAACTCCTCTACCAAGAACATGATGATAGGCATTGTCCTGCAGATAAGCATTCCCTCCTTTGACCATTTGATATTTGAAGGACTACTCCCTACTTGGAGTTATTGCACCGAGAGGAGTGAGGTGCTCTACAACCTAGTGTGGGGGAGATGTTGTAACGTAAGGTAACGTAAAGTAATGTTACATTACTAAAAATAAAATGTAATTAAAAAAAATCATGTCAGCACATAAAATAAAAAATTAAAACCAAATGAAAAGTAATTAAAAAATCCATGTTCACTTATAAAAATAAAAAATTAAAACCAACATAGATTCATCTTAAACCCCAGATCTATCAAGCACAAAGAGGGATCAATGTAAATTTTTCCTCGACGTGTAAAAAATTTAAGATAAAAAAAATCACACCTCAAGAAATTGGATCCCTCTCTGTGCTTGATAGATCCGGTTTTAAGATGGATCTATGTTGGTGTAGAGATGCTCCTGTGTAAAAAAAGTATGTTCGTTCCACATAATGTGCTTTGGTTGATGTCACAAACAATGTTCGATCGATAGGTTCACTGTTTTCCTACAATGTCTTCTAGGGATTCGTTGGCTTCTTGCAATGGTTTGTCACTCATATCCTTTGGATTGGTTCCTTGCATGACCAAAGCTCCTTTTCTATTAGGATCAACTCAATCTTTAGTTTCCAAAGATCGAATCCTTTTCCATGAAAATTTTCTTCATCCTCACATCTGATGTGGATGCCATTCCTTTAATAACTCTCACTGAATCACAATTCCTTAGATCTAAGCATATATGAGTCTTGTTATAGGTTACCCGTTACTGTAATGTCCCCATTCTTGGGTTCCCCTATTTTGCAATTGGGGATAACTTCCGAGGCTTATGTCGGCCTAGACAGAAGGGCGAGGTTGGGTTATTAACTTATTGGTGGGCTCGGAAGATTTGGAGGAGTTATATGAGGCCATACTAGTCCATTTACCACCTCTCATAGTTTTTCCTATACTACTTTATGACAATACCATGGCATACCCAATACCATGGGTTTATGTCAATGAGGAAACAAGAGCTTCGAAGAAGTATAAAAGGAAAGGCAACGCCTCACTTGGACATTATGATTTTGATTTGATCTCTTGATGGGATGCTCTTGGAGCTAAGGTTTTTCGTTAGGGGTTTTGGCAAAACTCTTCCATTGTAGAAATTGATTTCGGTGGTGAAACCATCCACCCTAGTCGATCTAGAGGAGAAATTACCTAGGTTTCTCATAGATCTTCATTGTGGAAGAAGATAGTTGTAAGTTCAAGGCATATTCCTTTATATTTGTAGAGGTTTGAAGAAGATTTGTAGTAGTTGTGACTCATGAAGAGGGCGCTACTGTTACTGCTGTTAGTCACAGTGATAAATTTTCCAGAGGTCACAACTCGCTCTGGAAATCTCAATCCCAACTTGGCCTCAATTCACAACAAACCTCATGTATAACACAACCCAACTTCTCTAAGCCTAAGAAGGAATAATGAGTGCAATATACTTATAGAGCATAGCACATGGAATATACTTATCAAACACAACAACTGCAACAATCACACACTGGAGAACAATATATCTTGGAAAACCCCAAAGGGGAAAAAGCAGCTACTGATGGATTTCTTCAATCTCGAGCCAGAGCATATAAAGAAGAGTAGTACAATCAGAAATATATGGGTAAAGAAACTAGAAGGGACAAGCCCTAGATCTTCATGTAGCTGCAACTGCTGCTCTGAGGAACTGTGCCAACTGCTTTGTACTGTCTAATCTCTGATCTTAGCTTCAATCAACTTCTTGAAGGACTCTCATTGATTCTGCTCTGATTTGCTCAACCGTTGAAGAACAACTGCAACCTCAATCCCTGAAGTGCGCCCCTGCTGTGGAATTGTGCCCTCACCACTCTGAAAGTGGGCCCCTCTCTGAATGATCAAACTCTGATCTCTCGGTTCTTGAATCCTTTCAAGTACTGTAGCAGTCTCTGCCTCCCTGAAGGATCCTTCACAAGCTCATTAGATCTATCTCAAATCTGATTTCTCCTCCTCACAAAGAATGCGCCCCTCTTTTGCTACTCATTAATATCATAAGAGATCTCACCAGTTGTCTGTCGCACATTGGGTGATGTCACCTCTCTCTCACTGTAGAAACCCTGCACCCTCACTCTCTTAGGAGGATGCCCTCACACTATCTCAGATGAGTGCGCCCCTCCTCTACATGTAGAGAATGCACCCTCCTCTCTCTCTCATCTATCTCTGCTGAAAAATACTGATTAGCCTTTTCCGGTTACCCCTCGCCTCCTTATATCAACTCACCGACTGATTAGGGTTTCCAAAACCCTAACATGAGTGCATGCAAAAATCCTACTTTTGCATGCTTTTTAATTAAAAATGTTGTATGCAAAATATTGCATGTGTAAGGCAAACGACACTGAAAGGTGCATTTTTCCTGTAATATCCCAACTAAATCTGCCCTTAACCTTTCCACTTCTTCTGTATAGTTGATCGATTTATTGGTTGACAAAATTCCCTCAAGCCTTTACTTTTATTCCACCGTTGGTTTCCCTCTTACTACTAATATCAATTATAGATCAGATCTGTTGCTTCTGTGTTTGGTTTCCCTCTTACTACTAATATCAATTATAGATCAGATCTGTTGTTTCTGTGTTTGGTTTGGAGTGTTTAACTTCAGATTTCACCCATCTTTTATTTACCATCAACATGTATACATTGCATAACTGATTGCTTATTTAATTGCCATGAAATTGATTTACAAACAGAGATATTGGAAATGAATTGTAACTGTAGCAGCTACCACCTTCCTTTATTGAAATATAAATTGATGAGCAGTACATATAATTAATATAACAGTAAACACTAACAAAGATGGCTGTAGCAGCCTTTTTCTCACACCTGGAAATGGTCTTGATGATGATACTCCTTCAGAATATGCCCAGATTTGCCTAGGGTGATATCAGCTATGAAATGCAAACTTTAATCAGCTATGACAGTGAACAATGGATGGCTGTAGCAGCTGTGATGCATGATCAGTAGTGATGGGCATATGTTTGCATGAGAAAGTCGCCCCAGCTGGAAGTGCTAACGCCAAGATGGATAGATCGTGCCCTAGTTCCGGAAGATGTAGCCTTTAGAATGTGAATACAATACTTTGCTTAAAATCTGGCCAATGCATAAATTTGTGAGACATATCTTGCCCATGCATAAGTTGTGAGCTCTCTTTTTGAGATATGTTCTTCCGTTTGGTGCCGTGCTTCTATTTAAGGAGATTCGAGACTCCCTCTCACACGATTTCTGCTAAAGTGATGATTTGCGGCCCTTGGAATGGAAGACGACCTTAGTAACTGTTTTCTCTCATTCTTGATGGATATGCGATTGCCCAAAAACGCCCACAATCTCAGAGATTAAGAATGTTCATAATGGATGATATGCCCTTGCAAGAGTCCAGTCCTCCTAGATGGATAAACTTTCTTTTAACAGCAATCTAGGGCTTTCAAGGTATTCATGCCCTCAATGGATACCTGGCAGTAAATCACTTTGTGGAAAGATATGTTAAATGATAACAGTTGCTGCCTTAAATAAGTTTACGCCCAGTATTGGAGGATGATGCTCAGGATCAAGTTTAAATGCAGATTGTAATTCCTGTAAGAGTCACGCCCTCAAGATGAAGACCATGCCTTTCTCCAATAGAGATCCCTGCTCCTGCGTTGTATGTCCAGCTACGAAGCTTACGATCTAGCAGGAGCTTCACGTCTTGGTTGAGGGTGAGATTGCTGCCCAAGACAGTTAATGATTATGCCCTTGCTCAATAATAGATAGATCAGCCCTAGGACTGTTAAGATGCTAGATGAATGCGCCCAGCTGTCCAGGAATTCAATGATGCCCATGATTTTATAAAGAAACAAGCAGCAGATGGAAGAATAGTGCTGCCCCTACTAGATAAATGTGCCCTATTGGCAATGATCTCAACCTCTGTTCCAAACTCCGACAATCTTGTCTTCTTGTAGCACAGATGATAGATCTGAATGATCTATCCAAGAAATTGGCTAGGACGGATAGATCTCACCGTTGAAACCAATGTTGTTGGCTAGGGCAGTGTGCCCTTAACTCTAAATGGCCTCAGAGCTCTTAACACGAATCTCAATGATCAATAATAACAATGGATGCCGAGTAACTCACTTTATCCTTCTTTTATAACTTTGACATTGCATTCCCTAACTTTTGTATACCTAAGTCACTTTTCTCTTCTATTTTTCAGTTGAGTTGCATGCATTTCACTTTTTGCATGCATGCATGCTTTTGAACTATGGCTCGCATGCTCTACATGTCAGTTCCGAGTTCATCAAAACGGAACATTACACATTCACCGCTGGATCCATGACACTTGGTAGAGTGCATCTCACCCTCTACCCTCCCTTGATGCCTATACTGAAAATGTACCTCCATGCTAGGCATCTGAACATGAAGGACAACTTTCCTGGTGAGCTTTTCAACACACAGTTGCCTGAAGTCTGTAGTAAGAGAGGTGCATCACCACTTCTCAGGCATAGGTGGTACACCAGTAGGAAGGTTGCAGTTATCCCTTGAGGCTGTATTTTTCTGCTTATCAGTGATTGGCTTTAGGAGGAGGTTGCATTCGTCTTGGGGGATAGTTTCCCAGTGTGGAAATCACACTGACCTCAGATACTGTGCATTCACCTGTGGGCAGCGATTTCCTCACTTGTTTGGGGGTCACAATCTTCTTGAGAAAGGAACTCTGTCCCTAGGGACGAGTTTAGGCAACAATCTGTAGTGTTTGCGGTTCTCTTAGAGGGCAGGGCCAAGATTAAAAACATGCTACAGCATACTGGGCGCATTCTCTGAGTTCAATACATTTTGTGGCTGTCCACATTGATTTGCACTCATCCTTCCTCTCTCAGTTGCCTGAAGTCTGTAGTAAGAGAGGTGCATCACCACTTCTCAGGCATAGGTGGTACACCAGTAGGAAGGTTGCAGTTATCCCTTGAGGCTGTATTTTTCAGCTTATCAGTGATTGGCTTTAGGAGGAGGTTGCATTCGTCTTGGGGGATAGTTTCCCACTGTAGAAATCGCACTGACCTCAGATACTGTGCATTCACCTGTGGGCAGCGATTTCCTCACTTGTTTGGGGGTCACAGTCTTCTTGAGAAAGGAACTCTGTCCCTAGGGACGAGTTTAGGCAACAATCTGTGGTGTTTGTAGTTCTCTTAGAGGGCAGGGCCAAGATGAAAAACATGCTACAGCATACTGGGCGCATTCTCTGAGTTCAATACATTTTGTGGCTGTCCACATCGATTTGCACTCATCCTTCCTCTCTCAGAGGTCACTGATACAGTTGTGAAAAGGAGTGAGTCACTCGATTGGTATTTGTGAAAAGGCGGCCATCTTTCAGTCCAAGAACGTGGTCATGGTGAGACTGCCTACCAGGAAGGTGCACTCATTGCGAAGAGGGATCTTCCAACAGACCACAAAATATCATAGTAAAAGAGGCCAAGGAAGGAGCTGGGTGCACCAGTGGTAAAAGTGTGACCATCTGGGAAGCATTTTATCACATCAAAAAGAGTCTGCAAATTCTTTGTCTACAGGCTGAGTAGAAGGCATATTGAGCTGTTATTCATTCATCAAGTTTGGGGAAATGCTGACAATTTTCTTTGGAACAAATCGTGGCATCAAAAAATGGGCTTATATCCCACGTTACAGGCAGTACCTTCACTGTAGTCTTCAGGTTAGAGTTCCCTGTTAAAATCTGATTTATTTATTGACTGATTAACTCCTGTAGCAGCTGATAACATCTATAGATCTGTATTGCTGATTAAGTACAGTCAACTTTGTGAGATTCCTGTAGCTGCTTATGAAGTGAGGCATATAAATATTAGTCACAGTGGGTCTAAGTCTTATGTCCATTGCAAATATTATTTCTGCTATTACAGTTATCGAGTGTTCTCCATTTTTTATTCATAGTGAACTGTTCTTTTTGTGCATGGAATATCAATAAAAATCAATTCTGGGTTTGCATTTTCTATGGTACAATGAAATAAGCACTCTAAACCCACACCAAACCAATTACCAAATCAGTCCAAACAGTTCTGGAACATTTCGGTGGCAGCATAGAACAGTAAGCTAAGTGTTTGATGAAAGTTCTCAACCAGTCAACTTCAAGAGTGAACAAAAAAATCAGCTCAGATATAGTTGGGGATATTACAGTTTCTTTACTCTAACTCCTAATGTAAACCTTTTGGCTCTGATACCAATTGTTAAAACTTAAAACATGGCACATTAAACCTTTTAGTGAGGATACTTATTATACAAGAATTGACAGATTAGTTAACTGTCAGACAGATTGACATCCAGATTGAATGCAGAGTAGAAAGAGCATACTGCCATAACAGAAATAAGCACTGACAAGTAATGCAATTCACTAATACACTTAGATAATATTGATGGCAAAATTTGGGCCAACATTATTCCATTTAGAGCCTATACTCGAAGAATAATACAAGGTTTTGTTACAATGCTTCCATAAGTTACATTTTATCATACACTATAATTTGACAGATCTACGATCTATTTATGCACAATGGTGATGATAACAAGCCTCATCAATTCATGTCAATTATAGTGGGAAATAACTTTTAAATGGGGGATCTCTGTTACTTCAGGTTTGTTGTACATCGTCCAAGACAGAGTGAGTCTTGGGCTGTTTGATAGTCAGTTGACTGGGTCCACTTGATAGGGTAGGTGAAATACTTGTAATCCCCAGAACCATCTTGTCGCTTCATGTCAACTGTCAACCAAATGTCAACTTGGCCTATACAACTTAGTTGGCTAATAACTCAGGTGGTCGACACCTTCAACAACTGTGGAAGATAATAAGATAATGAGAATTTGGAAGGAATTTAGAGACAGATTCCCTTGCTTTCAAAAAGAAATTATTTTCCATGACTATTTGCTAAATCAAGGAAGATTCTTCTTTGTATACTTTTGCCACCATTGAAAGAGATAGAAGTTGAAAGCATCCCCCTACTCAGACAATCTTCTCTCTATATTTTTCTGGCTTGATTATACATTAATCTTTTACATCAATAGTTCATTATCCTTACTGGGCATAGCCTTTCAAGTTTTTTGTTAAAAGCAAAAGAAGATATGATCTCTAGCTATCCTTTGGGTTTGAAGCATCTCGAATAGGAAATAATTGTAAAGTTCCTAAATAAATAAGATAATAATAAATAAATAAATAAAATAAAAAATTATGAGGGCACAATTAGGATATTTATTATTTACAGTAAGTAAATAATACTAATGAAGGTTATTAGTAGTACTAGTGAGACATGACTATTTGACGTATGATGATTGATGACAAATGAAATATAGCTCAATCTATTATAACAAACACCGTTCGTATACAAGTCAACTTATTATTCCTTTTTCAGATCAGTGTACAGACATTGCTCTTTTTAAGTACATAGATTTGCCAATTCTGTTTGGCAATGCACATTTGTTTCCTGTAGAAACTGCTTGGTTTATTATAGGAAGTGTCACTTGAATTCCTTTTTCTCGTGATCGAGCCTCTTTCTGAATCATTTCGATTTTTTTTGTATAACACAAAGAGGCTTTGCATTTATAGTGATTTTAGTTGTTTAGTGCTATGGATGGAGGCTACTTTGCCTTTTTGAACCTAATATATGCTGTGGAATAAATTAGAAAATTTGACCCATTCTGTTGTCAAAATGTCACTCTATTAGTACTTTTAAGTTTTTATGATACGATTGATTTTGGAAAAGATGATTAATGATTCAATTTGTATGTTTGTGATTCAGATTATCTTGTCTCAAAAAAAGAAAATACATGAATTAAATGAAATTGCCAATATTCTACAACAGCAGTTGACAGATTGCAAAGCACCCGATACAAACAGCAACATAAGTGTTGTAGGGTTAGATAGGAGGAGATAGCCACAAAATCAGATTTTCAAGAAGACTAATTTAGTGGCACAAGTACACATGTGCTTGAATGTTTCTTGCAGAGTTTAGATCATATAATTGTTTTGATTCTCTGGTATGTATCTTGTTTTTGAGAATTATTTTCAATGATAACTATTGTTTAAAGAATGGGATCCAGCAATGGTGGAAACCATGGGAAAAGTTTTTTTTTTAAATATATTTAATGCTCAACATTAAAAGTATATCTACACTATTGGGTGCTTGACTGGTCGTTCAAGAGGGGGTGGCGATATTCCCTCCCCCACAGTTCAATTCCCCCAAGGAGTGTGGTGTGTTTACCCCCATGAAATAGTGGGATTGTCATGGCTGTTAAGTTGGGCCAGTCATAACCTTTGCTATAACTGCGATATGGCATCCCACCTCTTGCTAGGTGCTGGGTGCTTCACAACTTTTAGAAAGCGTTGAGTAATGCTTTCTGAATGTATATCTGCATGTACAAGGGCAATGCAAAACTTTCTGTAAGGACTTGGTTTAAGACAAGTACAAGCAAAGTGCCTTTTTCTTAGTCTGTTCATTATGGCTCAATTGAGTGACTCAAACTTTTCCATCTAAATAATAACCAATTATATCTTACAAAAACAAATTTGTATTATGACCAGCAATGTATATCTACAGAGCACAGTTTAGTGTTCTATTTTCTTTGCAAATGGATAACATGAACTAATTTTACTGATTTATATTGTCATTGAAATAAACAGTCCATGTGCATGAAAAATATCTAGGGATTTTATTATTTGCTATCATGATGGACATGAATATGTGTCTGTCGTGAATTATGTATTGGAAGTGATAAAAGGAAATAAATCTTAAACAAGTCATGTAACAATGGAGGTAATTTAAATGACATTATGTTGAAGGCAATATATCAAAGTATTTGATTTATATGTGCCCAGAGATGGAACAAGGTGGAAAACAACTCAATAGACTGGTTATAGTGGACGAAACACATACTTGCTCAAGAATATGTGGAGATTGTATTCTCAATTTCAGATGATTTTACATGGGAGAGGAACTCCCTTAAGTTTAAGGATAACTTGGCTGGAGACTTCCATGTGGCCTCTTTCTAATTTACATTAATATATATGCAATCACTTACATATTGGGATTCCATTATCACACAGATCTTCAATAAGAGATTCACACAATAATTATAGGCCACCTAGCCCTGTCACCACTAGATGCCTCTCCGTTCGGGCTGGTGCTTTTCTAGTCTCAAGGGGGTGTCCCTAGAAAGCATATGCTGTAGTTTGATCTGAAAATCTGGACACATTCCAAAGAAAAACAGCATACGAAACTCCTTCTTTGACTGTCTTAGAACATCTAAGAGTGAGGGTTATTTCAAGCACTGAATTTAAATGGTTGAGAACAGGTTATAGAAGTGGCTATAGCAGGAAATCCAATGAAATGAAATGTGTCCAGAGTGAGATGAATCAAAACAAGAGCATCATTAACAACCAAATAATCAGAGAACTAGATTAAGCATAACTGATGCAATTACTTATTACCCAAAAGACTCTGCATCATGATGGATGATAGGTAACAGGTTGCCTAAAACCTCCTTGCTAGCAATGGTGGTCGTGGCCTAGGTGTGGTGGATGGGAGTGAAGAACTGTTTCACTGCTGCAATCAATGCTCCAAAACTACTGTTTAACCTCTCCTCTGATTCTGAAATCTGTATATAAAGACCTCTTCTCCCTTCGAGAAGGTTGACCCTCCTGCTGGGAAAAGTGGAAATGAAACATAAAAACAAAAAACACTGCATGCAAGTTGCCTTGGAGTGTTTTGCTGCTGTTTTAGGTTACCTTTTCTTGCTTTCCCTGATCCCCAAAAGCCAATTTATTTTAGGTCAACCCCTTTTCTTTCCAAATATCATTTACGAAAGCTTTAATTACTGTTTTCAACCAGCCTTTCACGTGGGGAAAAGACTGCTTTTCATGCTTTTCTTATTCTTCTACTTCTCCTTTTTAACTGCTTTCAACCATTCCTATGGCTGCTCTTATACAGAAACGACCTCCTTGCTGATATAACTTGTAGAGTTTGGTTGTCCATCCCTAACCTCCATACAGCACATACTCTTCCCCAAACCTGCTCCCTAGATCTGCTGGGAAATATAGATGTGCAAAGTGAAGAAGGATTTGAGCACAGGGTTCATCAGTTTCGTTACAAACTGGTACCGAACTGCATCTTCTTCTAACCATTTCTACTGTTTTATTTATCAAAGAGGTTCATCAAAATCAGTCACACCACTGCTGTCTGCATACATCCTCACACATCCCAATGGCAAATCAGATCCTCATTATTGCTGCTGTTACAAACCTAGAATAAGGTGCTTGGCCTGCTGTTAATATTCTGCCTTATGCTTCTGATAATTGATGCTTGCAGTCCATCTGACAGTCCTTAAAAAAGCTCCTTCTGTTGTTGGTTCAGAAAAACAATACGCAGAGCACGTGTAAGAATGTGCTCAAGAGTGGCTATATATATCTTCTCAAGATTTGGCATAGGTAGCTCTCCCAGCTATCATTAATGCAGGTCAGCCTGAACTACATTCTGATTTTCTTCAAAGATTGTCATGTCATCAAATGTAGATGAAGAAGCTTGATTTTGTCTTGGTATGGGCCAAGGATTCTGGGCTGACCTTTTCTAGCAAACTTTGTCACTTATATCTTTCATAACAGAATCATCACAGGAGCCAACATAAATATTCCATTGACTGAAGGGTGGTAGTGCCAACTCACGTAGCAGCTGTATCTTCCCATTATAATTCCCATTCTGCTCCTTTGAATTAACTCGTTCCGTAACTGCATATGTAGCCTTGATGGAAAACGAACTGTGTGAAGGAAACCCTCCCCAAGGATGACATGAGACTAGTTATAAAGTTGTGTGCTCTCTTGAAAGGGTAGACAAACTAGTGTTTGGGTTTTGGTAAGGTCAGCATACTTGCCAAATTAAGAATCAATGCAAGTTGAACTAAAACGAGTCAAAGCTTTTCTTTTCAGGTAAGGCAAAAATAAATCAGATTAGGCCTTTTTTGGGACTTAATTCCAAATCTAACATTGGGTAGCTGAGTTCAACTTAGCATCTTGCTTTAGAGGTTTTGCATAAGCAGGCTTCACCCAATGCCTTTTTCTCAAATGGATTTACACACAAGGATTAGGATTTTAGATTGTCATATTTTACGAAAAATGATAGCCATACATAGAAAAAGGATATAGGGTTTTGACCTGATGATAAAGCTAGTTAGGGTTTTAAGGTTTAGACCACTTAGAATCTCATAAAATGGAGATCCTCCAACTGACTGCCACGTGTTATACTAGTAGATACTCAAATCTGCTGTCCAAACTGTTCTTGACTTGTGTCACACTTCAACCACCAAACTTCAGCAACGTCCTCACTGCTCGATCGAAAACTGACATTGAACCTGTACCTGCCACATATAGAAACTGCTAGTTATAGACATGCCCGAAAAAACAGTCCTTCCTGAAAACAACAAAAAAATAACAAAAAGAGGGAAAACAGAACCTGAAGGAAAAGGACACCAGTCTAGCTCTCTTGCAAAAAATGAAAAAGCAAAAAGCAGTCTCACCCATTTGGCTCTCTTACAAAAAACTCTAAATGTATGAGTATCAATGTCATGCAGGCCCCCTTGATCCAGGGTTCCCCAAAAAAGCAGCTGCTAAAAATAGCAGTCTTGGACTCTGATGGCTTTGGCAAGAACTCTGATCAATGTGTATGTCTAGATGAATGAACAATGTAACTAGCCTGATGAAATCTAGTCGCATCTTGAACCCCCAGTAGTGCAAGCACCACTGGGGGTTAATAGTACTTATACACTTTCTCCACTCATCCCTAAATTATAGAACTAATGTGCGAATGCACAGGTTTATTGATTATGCATTAATATTCTACATTTACGATGGGTATCTAGGAATATGTATATTTTACATTTGGGTCTAGAATGTGGATTTGAAGGATAAAGTTCTTCTCACCCTTATAATTGCTGCTTTGACTATTCAAATGTGCTGGTAAGAGCACACACATAAAAGGCAAGTAATGGAAACGACTTGCTTTTGTAGATAGTGATGTTCCTGAAATTTGAATGGGGAATCTAGAGTTTGCAAAGATTATGGAGTTGTTAGGTCCGTTGTTGGAGAAATAGCTATTGGGTGTTCTCTTTTGAGAGGTATCTGTTTGATTCATGAAAGTTGGTTGTACGTTAGAAGAAACTATTCTAGGTGCAAGGCATCCTTTTTGAGAAGATATGTCTACAAAGAGAAGAGTTGGATTGGATTCGGTATTCGTCATGCTGGGTGTGGTGGTTGTAACTCTTTTCATTTGTGGGTGGTTGGTTGACTGATACAGCTAGCATTTGTGATCCTATAAGTGTTGCATTGCTTCCTTAGGTTCCTTCCTCTCGAGGAGTATTTATTTAGAGATTCCGTCTTTGATATTGTATTAACATATGTTGGAACATGGCTATCGTGTTGCCTAAAATTTGTTGATTTTCCTGTTTTTGAAGTTGCATCTTATGTATTCATATACATAGAATATCTCCCGAGTATGATTTTATGGTCATCTTCGTAGGTGAAAGCCATGATAAATACACACTAAAAATAAGAAGACATTTAAAACCGCTGGACAAGTCATTCTAATTGCCATGTACTTGGCAATGGTAACTGTCAAAAGGGCACGTTTGCCACTTTGGTTCTGTTGACCTTCTAACAATGCAAAGAAAATTTGGGATCCAAAATCCTTACTTGACGTTTATTTTTAGAGATTGCTTTCAAATGATCTCCCCAAATTTAAATATACATTTACTTGAACGTTAAGGAGTAATGAAGTTGGTTCTTCTATAATGATGCTTGCTTATAAAACTTCTAGATCGCATAATGTCAAGTTTCAGTGTATATCAATATTTTTTGTGATTATGTTATTTAATTTTTTCCCATCTAAATGTTGTATATGTGAGATACACACACACGTGTGAACAGGGATATACATAAGACTGATAAAGACTGGTTTGAATTTAATTAGGTGATGCAATTTCTCATTACATAGTAGAAGAGATTTATGTTACACCAAAATACCTAGCCATTAAATTTCTACATTAAATAACTCATTACTACATCATGTTATTACTAAACCTTTACTAGGTCTACTAAACATTTACTAGGTCAAGTCTTAATTATGAAGTTGTAATTCTGACCATTATATCTAACACCCCCCAATAATGGTTATTTTGCATGCTTGTTCAAATATGAAAAACATAAGCTTTAGACAAGCAATATGTTTGTAATCCACCCCAAATTAAGGTCTTCAATCAATTGTTGGAAGTGAATTCTATCTGGCAAGGTTGATGAAATGCAAATTACATCACCAACCCTCTATTTGACCATTGACTCTCCAATGGGATGAGAGCCAATGTTGGTGAATAGTCAACATTTCTACCATTGACATAGATCTTAGCTTGTTCATCGAACTAACATCCTCCACATCAAGGTGGCCAACATATCAAAATGATTTTGCTTATTTGTGGAAGTAACATCTTGTTTTACCACATTGTTGGTGCATGTAGATGTTGGTTGTCTTTTTCAACTTTTTCATGCATATTTTGCGAGTTAAGCTTACTTAGCTTTGCATGGATTACTTTCTCTTTCTTTATGGAGAGATTCAAGGCATGCACATCTTTCGTTGATGTTTCCTTAATCCATAAAAACAAGCTCATTGTATTTGTATTAAATCCCTAATTTTCTTACGATGTTCAGTGAATGAGACTAACAATTCCTATTGAGTAATCTAGTTTTTACTTCTTTGATTTGCGTTATTCTTTTTAGACTCTAGACCTTGGGTGGTTCCATAGGCATAGGCAACGTGAATCTGCAGCCATAGGAAGCATGGATTTACAACGTGGTTTTGCACTGGAATCTCACATGGCATTAGAGCCAAACTGTCTTAAAGGAAGTTTTGTTGCATAATTTATTCTTCACTTATAAAGTATGCCTCCCTTGCATTTCTGGATGATCTAGAGAATTAGAAATGCCGAAGAAAGCAAAGTTCAAGGGTTGGGGGGGTTGTTTAAGGCTTGATTTGCTTCCGTGACTAGTTTGAAAATGGTCATAGAATCACACGTCAACCAAGTGATTCACTTGAATGTTGCTTTACAAAATGATTTCTCACTTCAGAG
The DNA here is from genome assembly GCA_027924585.1 of Larix kaempferi. Taxonomy (NCBI): domain Eukaryota; kingdom Viridiplantae; phylum Streptophyta; class Pinopsida; order Pinales; family Pinaceae; genus Larix; species Larix kaempferi. The sequence goes on from BSBM01000221.1 coordinate 5,196,183, forward strand.
TCTGAATAGATGAATCTAGGCGACTTTCACATGTGTTGATGAATTTGCATGCACATTTCAAAACCGTTTCCATCGTGTTGGAGGTCGTCTTATATTAAGCTACATAAGACTTTGTTTTGTAGTAGTTTGAATTCCTCCAACATAGCACCTATATTGAGCTACAAGAGCCTACGTTTTGCAGCACTTCGACTTAGCTACAAAAGACTATGTTCTAACACTTTTTCAATGCAATGGATCAAAGTATGGTTCCTGTTATCACACAACTTGTAGTTGCCCCTAGAGGTATCCCATCCGGGACGGTAGAGGAGTTAGGCAACTAAAGAGGTGACCTAAGAGATGCCACGGTTCCCAATGCAGGTGGGAGTCACGTCAACCGAGGCACTCTTCGCTTTAGGTCAAGGTATAACTAGACCAAGGGGGAGACCCTATACCCCAATCACAATTGATTGGACCCAAACAAAGGTTTCTACGGGTAGGTAAGTAATGAGTTAAGGAAACCAATGCAAGGCTAAGTGGACCTAATGTTTAAGGTATGGTTGAAGGTGGTATCAAGGGTAGTTAGTGTTTCAACCTATGTATGGTTTAGGCCACTTGATGGGGTATGATTATTAAGTATAGTACCATGTGTTTACACAAGTGGGTCTTATTGCCTTGGGAAGTGTGAGATGGTTTTATGTGGGCCCACAAGGTGAAGCTAAGTGTGAAGATGGTACTATAGGTTAGATCTAGGTTAGATCTAGAAGTTAGAGTTGGTTCTAGGGTTACCCATGTGTTAGATCTAGGGTTTGACACTAATCCCAAGAAGTGCGCCTTGCTTGGAGAAGGACTAGTGCCTTGTTGGATGGGCTAATGGGGTCAAGAAAGATGTCAAAGTGTAGATCGGGACACCTAGAAGCCAAGTCAAGTGGTTTGGATGAGATCCAATGGGCGGATCTTACTAGATCTAGGTTTTTAGGTAAAGACCAAAAGGTGGACCACAATTCCTTAAAACAAGGAATGCAATCCCCAAGATGGATCGGGACAAAAGGATAGTCTAGACCTAGGTTTCAAGGCATGGGCATTCCAAATCCACAAAAATCTCCAACACCCACTTCCTAGAAGTGGTCCAACTCAAAACTCCCAAGGGGTGCGACTTTCTCAAGGAGAGGCAAAAAGTGGGTTTGGTGGACCAAACCAAGTCCAATGGCCACCAAAATGCAGATCCGGGGTGTTAGTACCCCGATCTATGTTCCTTCAAAGTTTCAAGTGAATCCAATGGGTAGATCTTAGTAGATCTAAGTTTTAAGTTACCAATGAGGTCAAAAGGGGGTTTCAACCCCTCAAAACATGGAGAGATGTCCACAAGGTAGTTTTCACCAAAGTAAGGATATGGGTATGTGTAATCAAGTGTCTAGTTGTCAAATCCAGCGGGATCTCACATACCCATGTGCTAGATCTAGCCCAACAAGCCTCCCTCAAGGAAGTGCGCTTCAGGTCAAGGAGAGCTTTTTGTCTTAGAGAATGGGTCAATTCTTAGCCAATCACCACCAAACTATAGATCCAACTAGGGGTGGATGCTATAGAGGTGGGTTTTCAATATCTTTTCAAAATGAGGGCTAGATCTAAGTAGATCTAAGAAATACCAAAATTGGGGTTTTGATTTAATTAGGGTTTTATGACCAATGGAGATAGAATGGATGAAAGAGGCACATACCTTGTAGATCTTACCTCAATTTGCTTATGGCCACCTTGCAAGTTGATAGCATTCTCCTATGTTTATATTCAAGAGTGAGATCCAAGTGCTCCAACCAAATCTCCCTTCTCCAAGATAGCCAAATCGTCCTCCTCCTACAAGACAAGATCAAAGAAACAAGTCAAGCAAGATGATTATGAAAATGGTAGAAAGATGTAATAGAAAGCATCAACTATGTCACGAAGATACAATAATGATACTCCCTGTCACAAGATCAACCCAAGAGAGAATATGTGGATCCCTCCAACAATAACCCTCCAAAAGTCGCCCTCCTCTCTCCAATTCGACTTTCCTGTCAAAAGGTTAGCAAAAACACATAGATCCACAATGATACATAGAAGAGATACTTTATATTCAATATGCAAGAGAATCCACAAGCCAAGAGAGATGTGCTCCACAAAAAATCTTCTATTCCAATATTCCAGAGCTCCAAAGGTGAGCTATACAATGGGGGGTCTCCTCCTTATATAGGATAATAAAGACCAAAACCCTATACCACTCTACAATACTACATCAAATGAGTGGTTGAGATTATAAGATCTCATCATACAATCAATGGCTAGGATGAATCCATAACAATATATCACATGGATCACTCAACATAACAATAGCGCCCTCACTAAATGGTACACTAGAGGGTGACGTCATCCCACAAGAGGGGTATAAAGTACAATAATCCACCTCATGATGACTAGGACATGATAAAATAAGCACATGGTGGGGCTAGGAGGTATAAATCCTTGCTAGCTCACCCCAAGGCACAATAAAATAATAAAATATGTCCAATATAATAATAATGACCAAAACTGTCCTCAGAATCCATGACAGTCAAGCAGTAAATGTCCTCCCGTGATCAATCTGGAGATACCCACATGGTGAAAACTGACTGGAAGATAGTGAGATCACCCTGGAAGACCTCTGTGAAAACCAAATGCCAAAACCTTGCCTCAATTGCCCAAATCGATTTCCTCAGTGACCACTTTATCCCATTTTTTAACTGCCTCGGGAACTGTGAAAATGCCAAAACTGCCTCCTAGGGTGCTAGCGCTGTCAATCTGAGCCCACCAGGCTCTCCGGGAGGGGGGATAAATGGTAATAACAAGTGGCTGGACCACCCCCTCCATCATCAGCGCCCTAGGTGAACTGGCCTCTCGGGGCCCCTGCTGCTCAGGCTGGGAAATCAGCCCCAAATCTGGTCAACAAGTGTAAAACTGCATCAATCACTGTCAGAAGTGCCCGGAACTGAAAGATAAGTGTCTCAATGGATCCAGAAGACCCAAATCAACTAGGAATGAGTACTCATACACCCTGGGTTGCCCTAATGGGCCTGCTGTAGGGTCCACCATATATGGACAATGTATAATCTGCTGATCTGAAGTAATAATAAACCTGCTGAACTGGATCAAACATCATCTGTATCATATGTCCATCATATGATATCATCATCAAACATGTGGGACCATAAATCATCATCAATAATCATCATACATGGTCCACATCATCACGGATCGCAAGAATAAATATAATCAAGGATAAATCACATCAGTAGACTAAGACAATGCTTCTCTAATCATTTCCATAGCTAAGCTTAAAGTATAAATTCCATTCAGTGGCATTAATCGAGTTAACATATTCCGTTGTTATAATAAATTACTTGCACCATAGTTCAAATGACAAACTCACCCATTGGACATGGTCAAACTGCTAGTGAAGGATGAAGGCTAGGAGCAAGGTTGGGCCAAGGGTTTGACTTGTCTAACTTAACTCAAAAATACTTTGGACTGGGAAAAAAGGGGGGAAGCTACAAACTCTGTGTTGGACAAAAGAACACAGGGGATGGCTGTGCCTCACAAATGGATAAGTTGTTTAGAGAGTGCTTATTCAACTTAGGCATCATGTCTACATCAAGTTGATCCAAGTTCATTAGGATCATTCAATTTATTTCCATGGCCTTTTTGGCCTACATAACCCTTCGGATTTCAGATGTGCTGAGAAGCACAACTAGTTGCAGCTTGCATCCAGGGCATGTTTTTCATATATTTACAAGGTCAGCAATTGTTTAGATATAGCTTTTAAGAACTATTGCTTTTTGGACCTTTCTTATACTCTTCGAGGAGTATTTTTAGCTTTTCATTGCTCTTGCCCTTTTTTTTGTTTCCATGGGCGAATTTATTTAGTTTCCACAGGTAGAACATGAGCTTTCAGTTTTAGCCAACAACATCTCAAGTGACTAGGGGTTGTTCGAGCCAATGCCAAACATCGGGACAACCGACCAGAATGATTTAGGCCTACAATCCAACTTACCAAGGGCAAGTTCTGTCACCAACTCAGAGCCGAGACACTGAATAAACAGGGATGCGGTCCAAACACAGAGGTAGAAAAATGAGGAAGTCCTCGGTATCAGAAAGTCAAATGAGACAAGTCAGGGTTTAAAGTCAAACAGGAAGGTCATGTATGGATGGAGACAAGTGAGTATGGATCCTACACTAGCAGACAACTGGTGTCGGGGAAAGACCATGTCTATGTAAGGTGAAATACCAGTAAGTTTTGTTAAATGACCTAAAAGTGCAAGCAATTGTCCATTTTATGATTTACAGTTCATTTTAAATAGTTTGCCACATCAGGAATAATATACCAAGCACATGCTATAATCATGACTAAATCAACAAGCTAATAATCCACAGTCAGTGAGAACATATCCATAGATCATACAACATCATCATAATAGCAATCATCATGCATCATCTGAGACACTGCTGTAGTATATCTCTAGGCACTGAACTGAAACTGTAATGGGATAAGTGGTCACATCAGTCATCAAATCTGAACTCTCAAGGCTCAGCCTTGACACAAGGTCATACAATATCTGAATAATGTACTGCTTTGATCATGAGTGATCCAATATATGTAGCCATGCTCTGGAATAAAGGAAGCTCTGGAATGTGCAGATAGCTGCTGAACAAGAATAGTAGCCCTGCTACTATAGTGTGATAACATCTGGCTCCAGCTGGGACAAGTGCTCTAAGGAGAGAGCGCTTGAGAACCTCAGAATCTCTGGTCTCGAACTGCTTTGCATCAATCTTCAATCCAGCACTGCACCATCCTTGCTTTCAGCTTTTATCTTGCACCTGTTCCTGCTCTCACAAACACTAGAATACCATCATGGAGCATGTATGGGACAAATATAAAATAAAACTGAAATGAAATCTAATCTAAAGCATAAACTAAAATGCGCCAAAATATAGATATAAACTAACATGGCATATATTATTCATTTATCATTTTCATTTACTGTGCAGGAGAAAAAGAGTACTTCTTCAATCAGGCAATCTCAACTCGCACAGGCAGCCAACAATAGAAATGTCAACTACAATTTCTTAAAATGCATGCAGGAGCAGAGACAAGCTTAGGAAGGAGCAAGGCTCAACTCAACAAAGAATAAAAAACAAGCAGACACTCCAGGCAAAAGAAGGAAAAAGGGACAATACTCATCACACAGAAAAAGAAAAAAGCACACAAATCCTATTGCTCAAGTGAGCTTATTTGGTCCTACCTACCCTACTCTAACCATTCAGCACAAATGTTAGGTAAAATCATAAATCCAGTGCAACCATTCATCAAATAATTTAATGATTTTTCTTTGATTTTTGTTGATAAAGCAAGTCAAGATTGGATTAAAGATCACTGAATTTGAGAGCACAATCTTCCTGACTTGTTTAGAAATTGAAGAAGGATTTGAATGGAGCAAAATGAAATCATGCCAAGGAGAATATTGACTCAAGCAGACATCCTCCATTAAAGAACTGATAGGATCATAAAATTTATGCAAATGATTGTTTAAATTTGTTGGAGGGAAAACATATGGTATTTGATTTAATAAACTACTTTCCTCATTCACTTCACTTTCATATTCAATTCGTTTCCCCTTGGGACTGATGATCAAATAAAAACTAAGTGGGGACAAATCAAGGCTTACAAGGCGAAGAATCAAAATTAGACCCACTTGATGCTCAAAAATAGAGAAAAGATGAAATTGATCTTTAAACACCTTTTCTAGCCACCAAAAATGATTGATAATTCGACAACAAGCATTATTGTTCCAAGGTGACTGAAAAGGGAAATGAAGTGTTTTTTCTCCAATTATGTAATCTGCATATACTTCCTATTGAAAAATTCCAAGGCAAAAATCTGACTAGAGCACCCAACCCAAAGATGATTGAAAGAGTTGGGAAGGGAGGGTGGATTGCAAATATGAAAATTCTCCCAAATGAATAAATAAGCTTGACTTTGGATTTTGACAAAAGAAAGCACTCTTTACTGTAGGAATGATTTTAATCTTTTGATCAAGTTTATATTTACAATCTGAGGACAAGATTGACCATAGCTACCTAACTCTAAGTTGTCTTGATTAAAGATGGAAACAAATAAAGACTCATTATAAGAAGTGGAACACAGATTAGAGCATCTAGTGTGATTCACTAATTCATCCTCATCTTGAGATTGACCTTCTATTGATTCATCATTAAAATTATAAGAGGACAAATGATCATTTTTATGTAATTTGTCAGGGAGAAAATTAACAAGCTCATTTAAAATATCCTGATTATTTGCACAATGATCATGTGAAATCACCACTAACGGATCTTGGTCAATGTCCCTACTTTCTTCTTCTTCAATAAGGTGATAAGGAATTGGGATGATCAATAAAGCTAGAATGACTAATGAGTTCCTCCGGAGGAAGAACTTCAATAGACTTGTTGACTAAAGGCTCATCCTCAGAAATTTCCTCAAGATCATGACTAGGGCTACCTAAAAAGGAATTTGAAAAACTTATGATTTATACAATGATTATGGATTTGACTTTCAGTTGACTCAAAAGTGGAAGACTTATCCTCAAAAGAAATTGGGCAGGAGGGGGTCATCTTCGGATGTTGACAATTCACTTGATGTTTGATTATTAACAGATTCAACAATAGATCAAAAAGGGGAAGGTTTTGATTTGAAAAATATATATCATCGGATTCACCTTCCCCATCTTTCTAAGAAACTTTTCTCAAACATGTCATACCCCGGAAATGCTATTGGACTTCAAATTTACGAACCAGATCTCAGCTCTTTCTTTGAATGACGAAGCCAATAGTTTCATACACACATCCTCATGGGTTATGGATAAATCTTTAATAATTTCCCTAAAAAGTTCAAGGTGTCTTTTAGCAGATACTTCATGACTTCCATCAAATTTAGACAACCTTTCCACGAGCTTGATGAGGGATGTGATGAGGATACCCAACAATTTTTGAGAAGTCAAAAACTTTCAAACGACCAAAAGTCCTAGGCCGCTCAGAAGCAGCCATGGATGGCAAAAATTTATTTTTTTAATTTTTTTAATTTTTTTTAAATCAAGAACCTAAATACAAAAAGATGCACCCCATGGGTTCTAGATAATGATAGGATCGATCACCAGTGGAGTCACTTATGTGGAGTCGCCAGGTAGATTTTAAAACTCTTCTACCAAGATGTATGTCGTTTAAAGTGCAGGGATAGAGTGAGACAAAACAGGTGTGTTGAACCAAGGTAGGCCTCTACCTCCCCGGCAACGGCGCCAAAAATGTTATCACACAACTTGTAGTTGCCCCTAGAGGTATCCCATCCGGGACGGTAGAGGAGTTAGGCAACTAAAGAGGTGACCTAAGAGATGCCACGGTTCCCAATGCAGGTGGGAGTCACGTCAACCGAGGCACTCTTCGCTTTAGGTCAAGGTATAACTAGACCAAGGGGGAGACCCTATACCCCAATCACAATTGATTGGACCCAAACAAAGGTTTCTACGGGTAGGTAAGTAATGAGTTAAGGAAACCAATGCAAGGCTAAGTGGACCTAATGTTTAAGGTATGGTTGAAGGTGGTATCAAAGGGTAGTTAGTGTTTCAACCTATGTATGGTTTAGGCCACTTGATGGGGTATGATTATTAAGTATAGTACCATGTGTTTACACAAGTGGGTCTTATTGCCTTGGAAGTGTGAGATGGTTTTATGTGGGCCCACAAGGTGAAGCTAAGTGTGAAGATGGTACTATAGGTTAGATCTAGGTTAGATCTAGAAGTTAGAGTTGGTTCTAGGGTTACCCATGTGTTAGATCTAGGGTTTGACACTAATCCCAAGAAGTGCGCCTTGCTTGGAGAAGGACTAGTGCCTTGTTGGATGGGCTAATGGGGTCAAGAAAGATGTCAAAGTGTAGATCGGGACACCTAGAAGCCAAGTCAAGTGGTTTGGATGAGATCCAATGGGCGGATCTTACTAGATCTAGTTTTTTAGGTAAAGACCAAAAGGTGGACCACAATTCCTTAAAACAAGGAATGCAATCCCAAGATGGATCGGGACAAAAGGATAGTCTAGACTAGGTTTCAAGGCATGGGCATTCCAAATCCACAAAAATCTCCAACACCCACTTCCTAGAAGTGGTCCAACTCAAAACTCCCAAGGGGTGCGACTTTCTCAAGGAGAGGCAAAAAGTGGGTTTGGTGGACCAAACCAAGTCCAATGGCCACCAAAATGCAGATCCGGGGTGTTAGTACCCCGATCTATGTTCCTTCAAAGTTTCAAGTGAATCCAATGGGTAGATCTTAGTAGATCTAAGTTTTAAGTTACCAATGAGGTCAAAAGGGGGTTTCAACCCCTCAAAACATGGAGAGATGTCCACAAGGTAGTTTTCACCAAAGTAAGGATATGGTATGTGTAATCAAGTGTCTAGTTGTCAAATCCAGCGGGATCTCACATACCCATGTGCTAGATCTAGCCCAACAAGCCTCCCTCAAGGAAGTGCGCTTTAGGTCAAGGAGAGCTTTTTGTCTTAGAGAATGGGTCAATTCTTAGCCAATCACCACCCAAACTATAGATCCAACTAGGGGTGGATGCTATAGAGGTGGGTTTTCAATATCTTTTCAAAATGAGGGCTAGATCTAAGTAGATCTAAGAAATACCAAAATTTGGGGGTTTTGATTTAATTAGGGTTTTATGACCAATGGAGATAGAATGGATGAAAGAGGCACATACCTTGTAGATCTTACCTCAATTTGCTTATGGCCCACCTTGCAAGTTGATAGCATTCTCCTATGTTTATATTCAAGAGTGAGATCCAAGTGCTCCAACCAAATCTCCCTTCTCCAAGATAGCCAAATCGTCCTCCTCCTACAAGACAAGATCAAAGAAACAAGTCAAGCAAGATGATTATGAAAATGGTAGAAAGATGTAATAGAAAGCATCAACTATGTCACGAAGATACAATAATGATACTCCCTGTCACAAGATCAACCCAAGAGAGAATATGTGGATCCCTCCAACAATAACCCTCCAAAAGTCGCCCTCCTCTCTCCAATTCGACTTTCCTGTCAAAAAGGTTAGCAAAAACACATAGATCCACAATGATACATAGAAGAGATACTTTATATTCAATATGCAAGAGAATCCACAAGCCAAGAGAGATGTGCTCCACAAAAAATCTTCTATTCCAATATTCCAGAGCTCCAAAGGTGAGCTATACAATGGGGGGTCTCCTCCTTATATAGGATAATAAAGACCAAAACCCTATACCACTCTACAATACTACATCAAATGAGTGGTTGAGATTATAGATCTCATCATACAATCAATGGCTAGGATGAATCCATAACAATATATCACATGGATCACTCAACATAACAATAGCGCCCTCACTAAATGGTACACTAGAGGGTGACGTCATCCCACAAGAGGGGTATAAAGTACAATAATCCACCTCATGATGACTAGGACATGATAAAATAAGCACATGGTGGGGCTAGGAGGTATAAATCCTTGCTAGCTCACCCCAAGGCACAATAAAAATAATAAAATATGTCCAATATAATAATAATGACCAAAACTGTCCTCAGAATCCATGACAGTCAAGCAGTAAATGTCCTCCCGTGATCAATCTGGAGATACCCACATGGTGAAAAACTGAATGGAAGATAGTGAGATCACCCTGGAAGACCTCTGTGAAAACCAAATGCCAAAACCTTGCCTCAATTGCCCAAATCGATTTCCTCAGTGACCACTTTATCCCATTTTTTAACTGCCTCGGGAACTGTGAAAATGCCAAACACTGCCTCCTAGGGTGCTAGCGCTGTCAATCTGAGCCCACCAGGCTCTCCGGGAGGGGGGATAAAATGGTAATAACAAGTGGCTGGACCACCCCCTCCATCATCAGCGCCCTAGGTGAACTGGCCTCTCGGGGCCCCTGCTGCTCAGGCTGGGAAATCAGCCCCAAATCTGGTCAACAAGTGTAAAACTGCATCAATCACTGTCAGAAGTGCCCGGAACTGAAAGATAAGTGTCTCAATGGATCCAGAAGACCCAAATCAACTAGGAATGAGTACTCATACACCCTGGGTTGCCCTAATGGGCCTGCTGTAGGGTCCACCATATATGGACAATGTATAATCTGCTGATCTGAAGTAATAATAAACCTGCTGAACTGGATCAAAACATCATCTGTATCATATGTCCATCATATGATATCATCATCAAACATGTGGGACCATAAATCATCATCAATAATCATCATACATGGTCCACATCATCACGGATCGCAAGAATAAATATAATCAAGGATAAATCAACATCAGTAGACTAAGACAATGCTTCTCTAATCATTTCCATAGCTAAGCTTAAAGTATAAATTCCATCAGTGGCATTAATCGAGTTAACATATTCCGTTGTTATAATAAATTACTTGCACCATAGTTCAAATGACAAACTCACCCATTGGACATGGTCAAACTGCTAGTGAAGGATGAAGGCTAGGAGCAAGGTTGGGCCAAGGGTTTGACTTGTCTAACTTAACTCAAAAATACTTTGGACTGGGAAAAAAGGGGGAAGCTACAAACTCTGTGTTGGACAAAAGAACACAGGGGATGGCTGTGCCTCACAAATGGATAAGTTGTTTAGAGAGTGCTTATTCAACTTAGGCATCATGTCTACATCAAGTTGATCCAAGTTCATTAGGATCATTCAATTTATTTCCATGGCCTTTTTGGCCTACATAACCCTTCGGATTTCAGATGTGCTGAGAAGCACAACTAGTTGCAGCTTGCATCCAGGGCATGTTTTTCATATATTTACAAGGTCAGAATTGTTTAGATATAGCTTTTAAGAACTATTGCTTTTTGGACCTTTCTTATACTCTTCGAGGAGTATTTTTAGCTTTTCATTGCTCTTGCCCCTTTTTTTTGTTTCCATGGGCGAATTTATTTAGTTTCCACAGGTAGAACATGAGCTTTCAGTTTTAGCCAACAACATCTCAAGTGACTAGGGGTTGTTCGAGCCAATGCCAAACATCGGGACAACCGACCAGAATGATTTAGGCCTACAATCCAACTTACCAAGGGCAAGTTCTGTCACCAACTCAGAGCCGAGACACTGAATAAACAGGGATGCGGTCCAAACACAGAGGTAGAAAAATGAGGAAGTCCTCGGTATCAGAAAGTCAAATGAGACAAGTCAGGGTTTAAAGTCAAACAGGAAGGTCATGTATGGATGGAGACAAGTGAGTATGGATCCTACACTAGCAGACAACTGGTGTCGGGGAAAGACCATGTCTATGTAAGGTGAAATACCAGTAAGTTTTGTTAAATGACCTAAAAGTGCAAGCAATTTGTCCATTTTATGATTTACAGTTCATTTTAAATAGTTTGCCACATCAGGAATAATATACCAAGCACATGCTATAATCATGACTAAATCAACAAGCTAATAATCCACAGTCAGTGAGAACATATCCATAGATCATACAACATCATCATAATAGCAATCATCATGCATCATCTGAGACACTGCTGTAGTATATCTCTAGGCACTGAACTGAAACTGTAATGGGATAAGTGGTCACATCAGTCATCAAATCTGAACTCTCAAGGCTCAGCCTTGACACAAGGTCATACAATATCTGAATAATGTACTGCTTTGATCATGAGTGATCCAATATATGTAGCCATGCTCTGGAATAAAGGAAGCTCTGGAATGTGCAGATAGCTGCTGAACAAGAATAGTAGCCCTGCTACTATAGTGTGATAACATCTGGCTCCAGCTGGGACAAGTGCTCTAAGGGAGAGAGCGCTTGAGAACCTCAGAATCTCTGGTCTCGAACTGCTTTGCATCAATCTTCAATCCAGCACTGCACCATCCTTGCTTTCAGCTTTTATCTTGCACCTGTTCCTGCTCTCACAAACACTAGAATACCATCATGGAGCATGTATGGGACAAATATAAAATAAAACTGAAATGAAATCTAATCTAAAGCATAAACTAAAATGCGCCAAAATATAGATATAAACTAACATGGCATATATTATTCATTTATCATTTTCATTTACTGTGCAGGAGAAAAAGAGTACTTCTTCAATCAGGCAATCTCAACTCGCACAGGCAGCCAACAATAGAAATGTCAACTACAATTTCTTAAAATGCATGCAGGAGCAGAGACAAGCTTAGGAAGGAGCAAGGCTCAACTCAACAAAGAATAAAAAACAAGCAGACACTCCAGGCAAAAGAAGGAAAAAGGGACAATACTCATCACACAGAAAAAGAAAAAAGCACACAAATCCTATTGCTCAAGTGAGCTTATTTGGTCCTACCTACCCTACTCTAACCATTCAGCACAAATGTTAGGTAAAATCATAAATCCAGTGCAACCATTCATCAAATAATTTAATGATTTTTCTTTGATTTTTGTTGATAAAGCAAGTCAAGATTGGATTAAAGATCACTGAATTTGAGAGCACAATCTTCCTGACTTGTTTAGAAATTGAAGAAGGATTTGAATGGAGCAAAATGAAATCATGCCAAGGAGAATATTGACTCAAGCAGACATCCTCCATTAAAGAACTGATAGGATCATAAAATTTATGCAAATGATTGTTTAAATTTGTTGGAGGGAAAACATATGGTATTTGATTTAATAAACTACTTTCCTCATTCACTTCACTTTCATATTCAATTCGTTTCCCCTTGGGACTGATGATCAAATAAAAACTAAGTGGGGACAAATCAAGGCTTACAAGGCGAAGAATCAAAATTAGACCCACTTGATGCTCAAAAATAGAGAAAAGATGAAATTGATCTTTAAACACCTTTTCTAGCCACCAAAAATGATTGATAATTCGACAACAAGCATTATTGTTCCAAGGTGACTGAAAAGGGAAATGAAGTGTTTTTTCTCCAATTATGTAATCGTGCATATACTTCCTATTGAAAAATTCCAAGGCAAAAATCTGACTAGAGCACCAACCCAAAGATGATTGAAAGAGTTGGGAAGGGAGGGTGGATTGCAAATATGAAAATTCTCCCAAATGAATAAATAAGCTTGACTTTGGATTTTGACAAAAGAAAGCACTCTTTACTGTAGGAATGATTTTAATCTTTTGATCAAGTTTAATATTTACAATCTGAGGACAAGATTGACCATAGCTACCTAACTCTAAGTTGTCTTGATTAAAGATGGAAACAAATAAAGACTCATTATAAGAAGTGGAACACAGATTAGAGCATCTAGTGTGATTCACTAATTCATCCTCATCTTGAGATTGACCTTCTATTGATTCATCATTAAAATTATAAGAGGACAAATGATCATTTTTATGTAATTTGTCAGGGAGAAAATTAACAAGCTCATTTAAAATATCCTGATTATTTGCACAATGATCATGTGAAATCACCACTAACGGATCTTGGTCAATGTCCCTACTTTCTTCTTCTTCAATAAGGTGATAAGGAATTGGATGATCAATAAAGCTAGAATGACTAATGAGTTCCTCCGGAGGAAGAACTTCAATAGACTTGTTGACTAAAGGCTCATCCTCAGAAATTTCCTCAAGATCATGACTAGGGCTACCTAAAAAGGAATTTGAAAACTTATGATTTATACAATGATTATGGATTTGACTTTCAGTTGACTCAAAAGTGGAAGACTTATCCTCAAAAGAAATTGGGCAGGAGGGGTCATCTTCGGATGTTGACAATTCACTTGATGTTTGATTATTAACAGATTCAACAATAGGATCAAAAAGGGGAAGGTTTTGATTTGAAAAATATATATCATCGGATTCACTTCCCCATCTTTCTAAGAAACTTTTCTCAAACATGTCATACCCGGAAATGCTATTGGACTTCAAATTTACGAACCAGATCTCAGCTCTTTCTTTGAATGACGAAGCCAATAGTTTCATACACACATCCTCATGGGTTATGGATAAATCTTTAATAATTTCCCTAAAAAGTTCAAGGTGTCTTTTAGCAGATACTTCATGACTTCCATCAAATTTAGACAACCTTTCACGAGCTTGATGAGGGATGTGATGAGGATACCCAACAATTTTTGAGAAGTCAAAAACTTTCAAACGACCAAAAGTCCTAGGCCGCTCAGAAGCAGCCATGGATGGCAAAAATTTATTTTTTTAATTTTTTAATTTTTTTTAAATCAAGAACCTAAATACAAAAAGATGCACCCCATGGGTTCTAGATAATGATAGGATCGATCACCAGTGGAGTCACTTATGTGGAGTCGCCAGGTAGATTTTAAAACTCTTCTACCAAGATGTATGTCGTTTAAAGTGCAGGGATAGAGTGAGACAAAACAGGTGTGTTGAACCAAGGTAGGCCTCTACCTCCCCGGCAACGGCGCCAAAAATGTTATCACACAACTTGTAGTTGCCCCTAGAGGTATCCCATCCGGGACGGTAGAGGAGTTAGGCAACTAAAGAGGTGACCTAAGAGATGCCACGGTTCCCAATGCAGGTGGGAGTCACGTCAACCGAGGCACTCTTCGCTTTAGGTCAAGGTATAACTAGACCAAGGGGGAGACCCTATACCCCAATCACAATTGATTGGACCCAAACAAAGGTTTCTACGGGTAGGTAAGTAATGAGTTAAGGAAACCAATGCAAGGCTAAGTGGACCTAATGTTTAAGGTATGGTTGAAGGTGGTATCAAGGGTAGTTAGTGTTTCAACCTATGTATGGTTTAGGCCACTTGATGGGGTATGATTATTAAGTATAGTACCATGTGTTTACACAAGTGGGTCTTATTGCCTTGGGAAGTGTGAGATGGTTTTATGTGGGCCCACAAGGTGAAGCTAAGTGTGAAGATGGTACTATAGGTTAGATCTAGGTTAGATCTAGAAGTTAGAGTTGGTTCTAGGGTTACCCATGTGTTAGATCTAGGGTTTGACACTAATCCCAAGAAGTGCGCCTTGCTTGGAGAAGGACTAGTGCCTTGTTGGATGGGCTAATGGGGTCAAGAAAGATGTCAAAGTGTAGATCGGGACACCTAGAAGCCAAGTCAAGTGGTTTGGATGAGATCCAATGGGCGGATCTTACTAGATCTAGGTTTTTAGGTAAAGACCAAAAGGTGGACCACAATTCCTTAAAACAAGGAATGCAATCCCCAAGATGGATCGGGACAAAAGGATAGTCTAGACCTAGGTTTCAAGGCATGGGCATTCCAAATCCACAAAAATCTCCAACACCCACTTCCTAGAAGTGGTCCAACTCAAAACTCCCAAGGGGTGCGACTTTCTCAAGGAGAGGCAAAAAGTGGGTTTGGTGGACCAAACCAAGTCCAATGGCCACCAAAATGCAGATCCGGGGTGTTAGTACCCCGATCTATGTTCCTTCAAAGTTTCAAGTGAATCCAATGGGTAGATCTTAGTAGATCTAAGTTTTAAGTTACCAATGAGGTCAAAAGGGGGTTTCAACCCCTCAAAACATGGAGAGATGTCCACAAGGTAGTTTTCACCAAAGTAAGGATATGGGTATGTGTAATCAAGTGTCTAGTTGTCAAATCCAGCGGGATCTCACATACCCATGTGCTAGATCTAGCCCAACAAGCCTCCCTCAAGGAAGTGCGCTTTAGGTCAAGGAGAGCTTTTTGTCTTAGAGAATGGGTCAATTCTTAGCCAATCACCACCAAACTATAGATCCAACTAGGGGTGGATGCTATAGAGGTGGGTTTTCAATATCTTTTCAAAATGAGGGCTAGATCTAAGTAGATCTAAGAAATACCAAAATTGGGGTTTTGATTTAATTAGGGTTTTATGACCAATGGAGATAGAATGGATGAAAGAGGCACATACCTTGTAGATCTTACCTCAATTTGCTTATGGCCACCTTGCAAGTTGATAGCATTCTCCTATGTTTATATTCAAGAGTGAGATCCAAGTGCTCCAACCAAATCTCCCTTCTCCAAGATAGCCAAATCGTCCTCCTCCTACAAGACAAGATCAAAGAAACAAGTCAAGCAAGATGATTATGAAAATGGTAGAAAGATGTAATAGAAAGCATCAACTATGTCACGAAGATACAATAATGATACTCCCTGTCACAAGATCAACCCAAGAGAGAATATGTGGATCCCTCCAACAATAACCCTCCAAAAGTCGCCCTCCTCTCTCCAATTCGACTTTCCTGTCAAAAGGTTAGCAAAAACACATAGATCCACAATGATACATAGAAGAGATACTTTATATTCAATATGCAAGAGAATCCACAAGCCAAGAGAGATGTGCTCCACAAAAAATCTTCTATTCCAATATTCCAGAGCTCCAAAGGTGAGCTATACAATGGGGGGTCTCCTCCTTATATAGGATAATAAAGACCAAAACCCTATACCACTCTACAATACTACATCAAATGAGTGGTTGAGATTATAAGATCTCATCATACAATCAATGGCTAGGATGAATCCATAACAATATATCACATGGATCACTCAACATAACAATAGCGCCCTCACTAAATGGTACACTAGAGGGTGACGTCATCCCACAAGAGGGGTATAAAGTACAATAATCCACCTCATGATGACTAGGACATGATAAAATAAGCACATGGTGGGGCTAGGAGGTATAAATCCTTGCTAGCTCACCCCAAGGCACAATAAAATAATAAAATATGTCCAATATAATAATAATGACCAAAACTGTCCTCAGAATCCATGACAGTCAAGCAGTAAATGTCCTCCCGTGATCAATCTGGAGATACCCACATGGTGAAAACTGACTGGAAGATAGTGAGATCACCCTGGAAGACCTCTGTGAAAACCAAATGCCAAAACCTTGCCTCAATTGCCCAAATCGATTTCCTCAGTGACCACTTTATCCCATTTTTTAACTGCCTCGGGAACTGTGAAAATGCCAAAACTGCCTCCTAGGGTGCTAGCGCTGTCAATCTGAGCCCACCAGGCTCTCCGGGAGGGGGGATAAATGGTAATAACAAGTGGCTGGACCACCCCCTCCATCATCAGCGCCCTAGGTGAACTGGCCTCTCGGGGCCCCTGCTGCTCAGGCTGGGAAATCAGCCCCAAATCTGGTCAACAAGTGTAAAACTGCATCAATCACTGTCAGAAGTGCCCGGAACTGAAAGATAAGTGTCTCAATGGATCCAGAAGACCCAAATCAACTAGGAATGAGTACTCATACACCCTGGGTTGCCCTAATGGGCCTGCTGTAGGGTCCACCATATATGGACAATGTATAATCTGCTGATCTGAAGTAATAATAAACCTGCTGAACTGGATCAAACATCATCTGTATCATATGTCCATCATATGATATCATCATCAAACATGTGGGACCATAAATCATCATCAATAATCATCATACATGGTCCACATCATCACGGATCGCAAGAATAAATATAATCAAGGATAAATCACATCAGTAGACTAAGACAATGCTTCTCTAATCATTTCCATAGCTAAGCTTAAAGTATAAATTCCATTCAGTGGCATTAATCGAGTTAACATATTCCGTTGTTATAATAAATTACTTGCACCATAGTTCAAATGACAAACTCACCCATTGGACATGGTCAAACTGCTAGTGAAGGATGAAGGCTAGGAGCAAGGTTGGGCCAAGGGTTTGACTTGTCTAACTTAACTCAAAAATACTTTGGACTGGGAAAAAAGGGGGAAGCTACAAACTCTGTGTTGGACAAAAGAACACAGGGGATGGCTGTGCCTCACAAATGGATAAGTTGTTTAGAGAGTGCTTATTCAACTTAGGCATCATGTCTACATCAAGTTGATCCAAGTTCATTAGGATCATTCAATTTATTTCCATGGCCTTTTTGGCCTACATAACCCTTCGGATTTCAGATGTGCTGAGAAGCACAACTAGTTGCAGCTTGCATCCAGGGCATGTTTTTCATATATTTACAAGGTCAGCAATTGTTTAGATATAGCTTTTAAGAACTATTGCTTTTTGGACCTTTCTTATACTCTTCGAGGAGTATTTTTAGCTTTTCATTGCTCTTGCCCTTTTTTTTGTTTCCATGGGCGAATTTATTTAGTTTCCACAGGTAGAACATGAGCTTTCAGTTTTAGCCAACAACATCTCAAGTGACTAGGGGTTGTTCGAGCCAATGCCAAACATCGGGACAACCGACCAGAATGATTTAGGCCTACAATCCAACTTACCAAGGGCAAGTTCTGTCACCAACTCAGAGCCGAGACACTGAATAAACAGGGATGCGGTCCAAACACAGAGGTAGAAAAATGAGGAAGTCCTCGGTATCAGAAAGTCAAATGAGACAAGTCAGGGTTTAAAGTCAAACAGGAAGGTCATGTATGGATGGAGACAAGTGAGTATGGATCCTACACTAGCAGACAACTGGTGTCGGGGAAAGACCATGTCTATGTAAGGTGAAATACCAGTAAGTTTTGTTAAATGACCTAAAAGTGCAAGCAATTGTCCATTTTATGATTTACAGTTCATTTTAAATAGTTTGCCACATCAGGAATAATATACCAAGCACATGCTATAATCATGACTAAATCAACAAGCTAATAATCCACAGTCAGTGAGAACATATCCATAGATCATACAACATCATCATAATAGCAATCATCATGCATCATCTGAGACACTGCTGTAGTATATCTCTAGGCACTGAACTGAAACTGTAATGGGATAAGTGGTCACATCAGTCATCAAATCTGAACTCTCAAGGCTCAGCCTTGACACAAGGTCATACAATATCTGAATAATGTACTGCTTTG
Organism: Larix kaempferi; assembly: GCA_027924585.1. Classification (NCBI taxonomy): domain Eukaryota; kingdom Viridiplantae; phylum Streptophyta; class Pinopsida; order Pinales; family Pinaceae; genus Larix; species Larix kaempferi. The sequence continues at coordinate 5,214,984 of BSBM01000221.1, forward strand.
ATCATGAGTGATCCAATATATGTAGCCATGCTCTGGAATAAAGGAAGCTCTGGAATGTGCAGATAGCTGCTGAACAAGAATAGTAGCCCTGCTACTATAGTGTGATAACAGTTCCCTCACTCCATTCAATTATTATGAGTGAAAATCTAAAATGTTGATTTCTCTAAGAATTAGCAAATGATGGTTTAGGATAAGTGGGAACATAAACTGAACCAAAGCTTGCTGTAGAAAAATTGAAGTGGTTTAACATGTGATGAAGCCTATCGATTGTTGTGTCTATTTGTATTTGTTGATCTTCTTTTCCACATTTAATTTGCTAACTCACCCAATTGGATCTAGACTACATTGGAAGGATTGTTTGGAATGTAGGACGTGTTAAGAGGACACCAACTGGAGAACGAGCTCATTAGCTCGAGCCCCAACAATTTTGGCACTATTCACAATTTCTTCACCAAGTTAAAAGTATTGATATTGTAGTTGAAGTAGTGTAAGATTGAGAAATATGATGAGTAGTTGATTCTTTCTATTCTTGCCAAACTTGGACCTATGTATTTATTTTTCCATTCCATGCCCTACCAAGGACACACTTGGAATCACATAGAAAATGCCATCACTTGATGACTTTACTACTATTCTTACTAGGGAGTAGGACAAACTTGTGTAGATGGGCATTAGAGTAAAATTGGGGTCTAAAATGGGATTCCTAAGGAAAATATTAAAATAGTAAAAGCATGTCACGTCATGCTAAGTTAGAGGTGTTATCTTTTTCTCAATGTTGCATATATCGTCTCGGGGAAAGTATTGATGAGAGTTCATAATATAACTTTTCGGTGGTATCGGCGAAAAATATTGAAAAATCTTAGAAAATGTCGGAAGACCTAAAAAAATACAAAAACTCATTTTTTTTTCAACTTTTAAAACATATAAAGCAACAACAACATCAAATAGACACATTGTTACATAAATATGACAATACAACTAATAAATAAGATGCATAAGTGGTTACATATCGTTACTAAACTGAAAATTCTTAAATATATTCTTGATAGGATGATACAAAAACTTTGCATTGGAAGAAAGCACAAATGACTTGATACAATCCCCTCCTAATTGGTTGTTTGGGAAGACGATAGTGCACTCAGACATGACAACATGAATGAGGAATACAGGTTGCCTTGTTGCCAACTGAAAGTACCAACTGTACGCTGTAAGAAATACACAAGGAAGCTGAAATTCAGAAGACTTTAATGAAACCCTTGCCATTAATGTAACTTTGTTTTAGTGGAGATGACATGATGTAGACAAAGAGGGCGAAGAAGGACCTAATAGAATCTTTCAATTCAATTTCAAATAATTTATATCATTGTAGAAATTTGCCATCAAGTCTGGACTCACCTCTATGACTGGTCCATTTGGTGTTGGATTGTACATTGATCATGGTCATGGCCAGATAGGACAAGTATCTAGGACATATTGCAATTTTCGTCGATTATAAGTCCAAATATCTAGATATTAATGCCTTGAAAATTTGAAATGCATGACCTCATTTACTTTGGTAATCCTCTACTCTAACTTCATAAAAAACCAACCAATAGACTTAAAACACAATTCAGGGCGATTTTTTGGCAATTTCGTTCAGCAGTCCGATATTTTCCTTCGACTCGCGATATATTCCCAATTATCGCGTTGTATTCATTGTATCGCGACACATTGAAAATATCAGAAATTTCGCGATATTTAAGATCCGATATACAAGACATATTTTAAGAGAATTCTTAATGAAAATAAAACGAAGATTCCAGAATTGGAACAATCTTAAGGAAAGTTGGAGATAACAGATGGAATGAGATGCGATATGTTGTGAGATATTGCAACACTATAAAGTGCTGAAGAGTCCAAATAAAATTAAGTTGGGGCTATTGTGATTTGTATCTTGGGATGTCCTTCATGCAATCATGCCTAGCATGGAGGGACATTAGCTGAGTAGACATGGATGTAGGGTGTGAGAAACACTCTCAGAGTCAACATGGCTTCAATGGTAGAAGCATGCAGAGGTTCTGGAGACTTTTTCCTTCTGCATGCAAGTTTTGCATGCGAGATTTTTTAATGCGGAATGTTATTTCTTTGTGCACTCAAATTAGGGATTTGGAAACCCTAATCAGTCACTAAGCAATTAAAAGAAGGCAAAAGGGTAAAATGAAAACACTTGCGAGATACAAGTGACCAGGGAGGTTGAGCGAATCAGTGCATGAGGAAGGGCACATCTCCGAGATAGAGAGGGGGTGCATTCCTGGTTGAGTGAGGGCACATCCTTCTGAGATTGAGGGGGCCCACATCATTTAGGAGTGTGAGAGATCATCACACTGGATCTCTTCAGAGTGAAAAAGCATTCACTAAGAGGGGTGCATCATTGAGACAATGAGGGCACACTTCTCCAGACAGAGTGCACTTGAGAGGAGAGGGCGTAGATCTTGAAGTTGGTAGAGTTGAGAGAGAGAGGGTCTTCCATTAGACTGAGGATGGCACATCGCGATCTCAATAAGAGATTGACTGAGATAGACAGAGAGGGGCACACTACTGAGTAGAGAGGGTGCACTTCTAGAGCAGGGGCACACTTTTGAGAGAGAAGGGCGCAATTCTTCATCAGTTGAGTAGAGCAGTGAAGAGGGGCAGAGGAAAAACTTCTTTAGATAGATAGAGGCAGTTACTTCTTCTAGATATTGGCAGAGACAGTTATCAGGGATTCAAACAGAGTAGAGCAGATGGCACATTCCTTAGAGCAGTAGTTGCAACTACATGTAGATCTAGGGCTTGTCCCACTAGGTTTCTCTACTTGTATAATTTTTTATTGTCTTATTCTATATTTTTCTTTGGCACGAAATTGAAGAAAGCCCACAGTTGCTGGTTTTTCCCCATTGGGGTTTTTAGGGTATATTCGTGTGTTTATGTGATTGATTTCTAGTTCCGCTATGCATTTAGAGATGAGTTAATTGAGTTTATTGTATTGCTGCTCATAGATCAAATATGATTTATTTATGTATGTACCTGGGAATCTGTTGAAAGTGGTATATCAGAGTTAAGCTCAACTCTTGTGATAAGAGTGTAAAATTGACATGGTATCAGAGCGTCTTCTTTGAGAAGAAATCAAGGGTTTAACACAATGGTATTGCAGAGAGTGCACAATTTATCAGATCTGTGGCATATCTATCATATCTGTGAGTATAGAGGCCAGATCTATCAGATCTGTGAGAGTAGAGATCAAATCTGTGGGTATAGAGTCCATATCTATTACAATCTGTGAGAGCAGAGTCTAGATTTGTGTCAGATCAGTTTGATTTAGGGGTTTGAATCACAGTCCTTCAAATCTATAGGGTCATGGCAACCAAATTGAGGTTTGAAGACAGGTTGGATGGGTTTAGACCAACTTCAGTGCATGGAAGGAGAGAATCATGACGTTGTTGGACGAGCAAGAGTTATGGGATATAGTGAATAGCACTACAACAAAACCCATGACAATTCCAACAGGTGGAACAAGTTTGGCCGCGTACAACAAGAAGAAGGTGAAGGCCAAACACATCCTTTTTGATTCCGTGAAGGATCATATGATTCCACATGTGAGCAGAAAGGATCATGCCTATGAGATGTGGGCAGCGTTGACGAAGCTTTTCCAGAGCAGCAATGAAAATCGAAAGATGGTGTTGCGGGAAAAAATTCAGAGTATTAAGATGCTCATGGATGGGCTAGTTGTAGCATATCTGACCATAGTGACACAAGTTCGTGATGAGCTTGTTGCAGTAGAGGTTAAGATTGCAGATGCAGAGCTGGTGAGGGTAGCCTTAAAAGGCTCCTCCAAGCCATGGGAGACCTTTTTGTGTTGTATAGTCGCCAGGGAGAATCTTCCCACTCGAGATAGGTTGTGGGATGACTTCACCCAAAAGGAGACAAGATTGGGTTTGAGTCATTCAAACCACAAGATTGGTGGTGAGGAGGATGTGGTGCTTGTGAGTAGGAGCAAGGGATGTGGCGCTTGTGCGTAGTGGCGCTTGTGAGGGGGATCAAATTCAAAGGGTGTGAAGGATTTGAGTAAGATCTACTGCTATGCATGCAACGAGTTTGGCCACTACGCAGGCCAATGTCCTCACAAGAAGAAGAGCAAGGAGGAGGAAGATGGCCTGGTTGCAGCCTCTATTGAGATAGAAGAGTTCACTGCAAATTTTGATAAAGAGTTCTCCCTTTATTCTTTAGTATCAGTCTTTGATGATAATCAACCTAAGGATGAGGTTGAGGAGAAGTGGATACTTGAGAGTGGATATTGTAGCCACATGATAGGAAGGCGAGATGCATTCCTCAGTTTAGAGACAAGTCTAGATTAACTTATACAAAGTGTTGAGGGCATAGTGTATGTAGTTAAGGGAGTGGGAAGAGTAAGGTTCCTACTTAAGTTTGGAGAGCTTATAGAGGTATCAGGAGTACTCTATGTTTTAGGGCCAAGGGAAAACCAACTTAGTTCCAGCCTTGGAGGATGCGGGATATGCAGTGTTGTTCAAGAGTAGACACATGTTTATCTATGTATGGGCAGTGGATCCAGTTGATCCAGTGTTGGTGGGTCATCAAGTGGATTAGGAGTATGTAGTGCGTGGCCAACCTACATCAGGAGATTCTAGGTGGTTATCAGAATCTACTTTAGTGTCTGAGACAGATAGAGAGCGAGAGCCTCCAAGGATTGAAGTGACGTCGAGAAATTAACCCGCAGTACAGAAAATTGAGGGAGCATCCTCAGTTCAGGGGAGTCAGCAAGAGGCTACTTCTTCCAATTCTGGCAAAAGGGTCAGCTGGTACGATTTGACTCTAAGAGAGGCTTAGAAGCGGGATGTGACATCTCGGAGCAAGAGAGTTCGACACATGGTGGAGGATCATCTCGTGGACAACTTTAGAGGGAGTTTGGAGCATAGATCCAGAGGGAGTCTGGAGCATGGATCAATGTCAGTGACAATAGGAGAGCATGAGGTTTTTCTAGAGGTGACATTGATGGAGGAGGTTCACGGATTATCATATCAGAGTGTAGTGGATGCAACCAGTTCAGAGGGAGCAATTGCAACAACAAAGAGAGTGATAGATCCGGGTGCCAGAATGACTTCCCTCGCTAAGAGGGAGTGTTGAGATTTGTATCTTGGGATGTCCTTCATGCAGCCATGCCTACCATGGAGGGAAATTAGTTGAGTAGGCATGGATTTAGGGTGTGAGAAACACTCTACCAGTGAGCATGGCTTCAGTGATAGAAGCATGTAGAGGTTACAGAGACTTTTGCCATGTGCATGTAAGTTATGCATGCGGGGTTTTTTAATGTGGAATGTTATTTTTGCATGCACTCAAATTAAGGATTTGGAAACCCTAATCAGTCACTAAGCAATAAAAGAAGGAAAAAGGGTAAACACAAAAACACTTGCGAGATATAGGTGTCCAGAGAGGCTGAGTGGATCAATGCATGAGGAAGGGTGCGTCTCTAAGATAGAGAGGGGGCGCATTCTTGGCTGAGTGAGGGAACATCCTTCTGATACTAAGGGGGGGTTCATCATTCAAGAGTGCGAGAGATCATCACACTGGATCTCTTCAGAGATTGATAAAGCAGTCACTGATAAGGGTGCACCATTGAGACAGTGAGGGTGCACTTCTCTAGGCAGAGGTGCACTTGTGAGTAGAGGGCATAGATCTTGAAGCTGAGAGAGATGAGAGAGAGAGTGAGTGTCTTCCATCAGAGACTGAGGAGGGCACATCGTGATCTCAGTCAGAGATTGACTGAGATAGACAGAGAGGGTTGCACTACTGAGCAGAGAGGGCGCACTTCTGAGAGAGAAGTGCACAATTCTTCACCGGTTGAGTAGAGCAGTGAAGAGGGGCAGAGGGAGCACTTCTTTAGAGAGATAAAGACAATTACTTCTTCCAGATATTGGTAGAGGCTGTTATCAGAGATTCAGATAGAGTACGGTAGAGGGAACATTCCTCAAAGCAACAGTTGTAGCTGCATGCAGATCTAGGGCTTGTTCCACCAGGTTTCTCTACTTGTATAATTTTTTATTGTATTACTCTCTATATTTTGCTCTAGCTCGATATTGAAGAAAGCCCATAGTTGTTGGTTTTTCCCCATTAGGGTTTTCATGGTATATCAATGTGTTTATGTGTGATTGATTTCCAATTTTGTTGTGCATTTAGAAACGAGTTAATTGGGTTTATTGTATTGTTGCTTATAGATCAGATTTGATTTATTTATGTATGTATCTGGGAATCTATTGAAAGTAGTATATTAGAATTAAGCTCAACTCGTGATAAGAGTGTAAAATTGACAGGGACATGATTAGCCAAATAAAAGGAAATAGGTTTTGAAGATATAATACCAATATGACATATTAGTTAGAAAAGTGAAGTGGTCAAAATATGCTTGGTAGGAATTGCTTAGGGAAAATGGACTAGCAATTCTATAGGTGAATCAGATACAAAGGTAGCTCATAGTAAAAGAACAAGATGTCGCCATAATCATATGGGATTTGGGGACAGCTGAAGACATCAAAATAAGATTCCCGAGGCAACACCAAAAATTGATACAATGCTAAGGAAACCTAGATAAGGTTGAGAACATCGTCATAGTAGCTATTAGAGAACAATATTAACAATTAGAATTGATAAAAAGAGGGATTTCCCACCTTAAAATACTTTGTTATAGAATACAAATTGTATGATTTGACAGTATCAAGTATGAATGTTTAGACATGTGGTGATTTGCTACTTGTTGAGAAAATCATCATTAATGATCCATTGTGTGATTGCCAGGAAGGCCATGGATTGGAACATCTATGATGTGGAAGTGAAATTCCATGCTATGCAGAGGAATTGGAAGGGGGAATACCTTAACTATTCTCTTATTGTTCTTTTTATATTTCTTAATATTGAGAAGGTTGTTATATGTAGGCATGGGAATGTTGAGAAATGCAAGAGAAAGCAATAGCTAGAATGTGTGTGCACTAGTGGACATATTAAGAGATAATTCATAGTACATATAAATATGCTTGTGCATACATATGATATTGCATATTAGTAAAAGTGGCATGTTGTTACATATACAATGAACATGGAATGATAATTATTGTGGTTGATGATGGTTACATGATTGGAGATGATTGGGGTATGGATAAAGATGTTGATGATACTGTTGCATATGGAAGTCATCCTTGTAAAGAAATGATAATGAAAAGAAACTTCTAATCAAGGGTTGGTGAAAGGATTGTGGAATCCTTCATAAGACACCGATTGATCAGGTAACATTAAAGATGTTGATGAAAACCATGCAAATATGGATTTAATTATGCTTATGTGCTTAAGGGATCTTAGTTAAGAATCCCCTCAGTCATGATTTTTATCATAAATTGGTATGCTTAGAATGTTTCAATGCATTTATGTGAAGGATACTCCACCTAGTATGGCATGGTATGGTGTGTATAGGCATAAAGCCCTATATCTATATGATTGTTGAGAATATAGAATGCATTCATATGAAACAAAATATCATGTCATGTTGTGTTGATTATGAATAAATAACCAAGGTAAGTCCGAACATATGATCCTTTTTGTGGAAGTGAATGCCATGTGAGGCAATAATGGGTGAGTCCATAATGTTGTTGGATATGGAAAGAGTATATTGCTACACAAGTATCCACTAGTCTCCCTACTTGTATCAGTGTCCTAAATTGTAACCTTCTTGCCAACATTGATATACCATTAGAGGGGAAGTGTTTCCTAAGGGGATTTTGAGCAAATAAGGGAAATGCCTTCTAGTATGCTTGAGGGAATATTTAGCAAAGAAAGGGTATATTCATGGTATTGTGTTGAGCTGAAAAGGAAGGCGTCTAGATGGTCGAATAAGTATTAGGGAGGTGGTTGAATGACGTGTCGAGGTGTTGTCTAAACCTTCCAATTCATCATGGTGGAATGCATAGCATGAAAACATGTATCCTTGAATTAATGCAAGGGTTCATCGAATGGATGTGCATAAATTATTATGTAAATCTTGAAGTTAAAGACACATTTGTGGGCACATATGCTGAAATGCATTACGTGAATGCATGCTTGTGCTAAATTTTATTGCAATTAATATGTTAATAGAGGATATGATGGAATTATCGGTACTTCATAATTCTAAAATCATTTAATGAGTTGTTGTAAATGTATAGAAACATTGTCTGAAAAGTAGTCAGGTTTTAATGGACTACAAGAACACTCTATTGGGAGAATAGAGTTGCATCAAAATATGTCTTGGATATGATAGTGAAAGTAAGCCATATTGAAGACAAGTACTATTTTTTATTGTAAGCTGCAGAATTCTATTAAACAGTGGAAATAAAAAATACACGTGGAATAACTATTTGTGGTGGTCTAAGTAGGTGGAGACACCAACCCAGATATTTAAAAGGATCAAAATGGATGTGCCCATAGTTACAAAACCTCTGCCCGGAGCAGGGAAAGCAAGTATTTTCTGGAGAAGAGCAGTGTCTGTAAAATCCTATAGAAAAACAACTAAAATATACAATATTAAGAAGCAAATTGTAACAAAAACGCTGGGGGTCGCAAGTAGTTTTTGGAACTTGTTTAGCTCACTGCATTTCCATCAGGGGGAACCTCTTCAAGAATCAGACAGCTGAAGTTGTCCTCCTCTGTCGCTTCCTAAGTCGACAACTTGACTGGCTGGTGTTCCACCTTGCGCCAAGGAAGAACAATATCCTAATTCTCACTGCGAACCCTTTTAATTTCCATCTAACCAGTCGTGGATGGAATGGGGAAGGAATTCGTGGCGATTTCCTTGCTACATGGTTCCTGGTTGCCTCAACAGACTCACCTCCCCTTGCCGCTGCAGAATTCTTCCCAAGGGCTCCTTCTGCACCAATGCTGCTACCCCCGGCATGGCTACCACCGACATGGCTAATCAAGGCATAAGTCTGCGCATCGAAAGGTGGAGTCCAGACTTCCCAACAGTCCTTACATCTGAACTAAGTGAGCCTTCAGATTCCGAGTCGTGTCCCTGGCCTTGGACAAGTTGGCATTGGTGTCTTCCATAAGAGCACCCAACATGTTCTTGACGAGACAGTAGTGGTTGATGCGACCCTCATTCCTTCCAGAGGAAAGGTGGTCGGAAATTAGGCGAGCTTCCCAATTGTCGATGAGAATATGAATAGGGATGGAGACCCCCTCCCCATAACCATCTGTTGCTACCCAGTCTTGGTTGGTGGTAATTCGACCTACCCTCCCTCTTCGGGGTTTTCCCCGCTGCCTCGACATAGTTGCAGAGAACCAGGAACTGGTATCAGAAGCCAAGTTCACAGGTGGAGGCGAGGTGTCGAGCAACGGGGAATTGCTGGCATTGGCAAGAAGCGCCCGCACTGTCATCTTAAACAGTCCATAAATCTCCCCCGCAGCCGTCTTAAACCTGTGCATGAAGGAGGCCATTAAAACCACACGCATGAGAAGCATGGCGTTGGTACTCAGAGGCCAAAACCAGGTTGGCCGACGCGACATGGTAGCTACTAGAGTGTGCGCCGTGGTGTAATCCCCACAGCGCCTTAAATTCTCCTCTTCATTCCTACCACGGGGCGGGCTCGCTGGCATGTGTGCCATGGGCTTGCCATGCGCCATGTCTGCCACGACACCCGCATCCGGGTTGAAGACAAGTACTATTGCTCGGATAGTTGAAAGCTAATTATTATGTGGAACTTCTTGTATTATTTGAAATTTCATTGTTGTAATAATTGTTTCCAAGATTGGTTGAAACATAGAAATATGACTCGTGATATTGTATATTTATGTTTATGACACAAGTAAATAGTGAATATACCGAGTTTGGGAAATTGACGACTATTGTGAGTTGGAAAGCCCGAGAAGAAGGCTAGTTTGATGACATTGTAACTCTATGATTGCCACAAGTTACTGGTTGATTAGAGGTTTCCAGTGGGATGCCTTGCAATAAGACTAGTAATTGATGCTCTTATTGCACTTGAGATTCTTGGCAAGATGGATCACCCAAGGGATTGTTTAGCATAGAAGGGATGCCTAACCCTGTACGGGTAAGTGTGGCGAGGAAGAGACAACTTAATGAATCTGTTGTGATCGATTCATGTGGCAAGTCTACTGGAATTGAGGGTATGTTAGGACAACAACGAGTTGAACTCTTACTCATGGCATCCATGTGAAACAAATACATATTCATACAAATAAGTATTGGACTAAATTTGGTATTTATTTGGTGATATGAATATACATGCATACTTTGTGATTTTGAAAATTGCTATGGACATATAATTGTTACATGAGAATGGTTATACCATGCATATTTCTTCTTGATTATTGATATAGGTACTTGCTGATATGCCAAGGCTTGGGAAGCAACTAGGGAAGTGAATAGTCAATGTAGATGCTTTGTATACGAGATAACCAACTTCTATGCAAGAATGCAAGGAAAATAATAGTGTGGTAGATGCAACTGAAGAAGCAACTTGGGAACTAGCTGGATGCCATATAGAGGCATATTGCACATGTTTAAAGACATTGTTAAGTTTTGTAATTGCATATATTGTTGATGAGGCACTGAGGATGGTGCATAAATTAAAGGGGAGGGAATGTATTACCCTTTTTTAACTCCAAAAGGTAAATGTGCATGTAAGTCAGACATTAATGATCTAGGATGACCAATGATATTGTAAATTTGTGCATTGAATTATAATACAAAATCGTGACGAGTTGCAAACAAAGAAGGATGAAGAAGAGATGGGGCGCTAAACCTATGTTTTAAACCTTGATTATAAACCTTATTAGTGAAGTTATCAAAATTCCCTAAACCATATGATTATGAGAGTTGATTATTTAATCATTGTTTATTAACCATAGATTGGGGATTGAAGTGGGAAATGTGAGCTCCTCATGGGAGTCATGTGGAGGTTTCCCAACATGCATATATACTATTGTGGTTTGAGAGAATTCTAGAAATCATTTTTTCCATCATTATAGCAAGTAGGAATTTAGGGAGTAAGAGGGAAAGACAATCATGTTGGTAATTGTACTTCCATGCATGTTATGAATTGCCATGGCAGATTGGTGCTCCTACTGATTATGCCATTGTGATAGGAAACTAGGTCTACAACTAAGAATCTTTGTAGTGTCAACAGTGAGATTCCCTAGCCAACCCATGCTAGACTACTAGAAGGACATTGGGATAGCCTGAGGGACTACTTGTAGATAAGGGGATCCCATTTCTAGCGTTGTGTAGGATGAGGGGAAAGTGTGTTGGTTGATTAGGCTATTTATAGAGGGGGTTTTGGCACTAGTGAATTATCTAGGTTGTGCACTAAGCAAGAAATTTTAGGGAATTCACCCTTGTGGAGTGATAGCCTCAACTCAAGGGTGTCTTATATCATAGAGAGATTGTGTGATAGAGTACCTAAGGTTGGGAGGAATGTCCTTCATTTGCAACTAGTTGGATGATTATTTCCGCAAAGATAAATGTTATGAGTACGTGTTATGAAGTGTCATTTATTTTATGTTTGTTCTATATTGTATTATTGATCAAATTTCTTTGTTTGGTGTGCATGGAATTCAATTGTATAATCATGGAAGAAATTATTATAGAGCTACATGTGTGATGATGAATTTAAGTATGCAATTTTGTTGTAGCTTTGCTTTTGATAACTGAAATGAAACTAGATAGAAAATTTGATTTTGGTATCAGAGGATACATTTTATAGTGAAATTGAGGTAACCTATGGCCTGGAGAGTGCATAGGGGCTACTAGGTATATGACATGCAAGTTTGATATCCACCATTCCAAGTTCTTCTCATTTTTGTAGAAAATACCTTGATAGATAATAATTTTGAGCAGAAGGTCCCCAAATATCCAAAGCTCCTAGTGTGAAATTCAAATCTCCCCCTTAAATGGTTAATCGCTAAAAAATTCAATCTCACTTTAAATACTTTGTTGCAAAAAATAATCATATTTGTATAAGACCCATAGATATTGAGGAATATATTGTCTTTCCCTAGCTCCAAAGAGTAAAGGATTAACCCTAGGCCTAATGAAAAGGACCAAGAATTAGTACATGTAAAAGAACGAGTTTTCCACCCCAAAATGAGACCTCCTATCTTGCCTCTTGAATCTACAAAGAAAAAATACCAATTACCAAACATTTTCTCCATCTCATATACTAATCTCCCCCCCTTATATCATGGTTTCTTGTAAAAAGGTATGTCTGGATTTTGAGCCCTAATTAATCTTTTTAATGCCAATTTTTTGGAGGGATTGGTAACCCTCAACAATTTAGGATTAGCGCAATCATCACACAACCTCCAAATGAGAGTTTGATCATCTAAGAACCCCTTCCAAAGGCATAAGATTCCTAGCTATAATTTCATTACTGGCTTGTTTTTGTGCAAAAGAAATATACTATTTTATTCCTCTCAATGTTCCTTTTGACCCCTTATATTCAAGATGAATTAAACCCCCTTCCATGCTAATCACAGTCCCTGTATTTTTTATTTTCCCAATCAAAGATTATATTTGGTTTTCTCTAGTTTCTCCTCCTCAAGAAAACCTATCGAGTCTTCCTTATCATCACTAAAATTTATTGTGTTTATGTATGAAGAAGGGTCTTTTATTTTTTCCCAACATCTTTAGCTAGGTTTCCTAAAATAGAGGGACATGGGTCTTTTATTCTTGAGATAATATCTAGGAAATTGCTAGAACACCCTAAATGGGTTAAATCCACATTGTCTTCATAGTTTCCAAATTTTAGAGAATTGACATAAGCAAATAGAGAAGGGCCCAAATCTATGGTATCCTTAATGTTTTCCAAAACATAGGAATCCCCACTATTTGTAGGAGTAAGAATTTTATGGCATAGCCCTCAATCCCCCCTCTTCATTCGCCAGCGAGGAATCCATATTTGCAAGAGGAAGTTGTTCTTCAATCTCTTACGACGACATGACATCTTCCATGCCAATAATATTGAATGAGCCACTATAAGCTTTCGCTCCTAAGAAATCATGTACCTTTCAATTATCTTTCCTTCATCCCTTGATTTTTCAATGCACAGATTTGTCTAATGTGGTAAGGTACAATCATTTTCCAAATGACCATAAGAACGACAATGCCCACCCTTGAAGGGAATCCTCTCATAATACGAAACTTGGCAATGCTCTAATTTCCCGTTCTTCAACATAATATGTTTTATCAACCGCAAAATAATTTCCAATTTTATTACCTATTTCTAAGAAGATTTCTTCCAACCAGCAGATGAGTGGCAAACTCGACATATGAACCCACACAACTACTTTGTCAACATGTTAGAATTTGCATTAAAAGGAGGTTTCCATTTTTTTGGTGATAAAGGGCACAAACTGATCTTCTGACACACCTTCATTATTTTCTTTGTATCCTACTTTGTATTGAATACCAAACCTATCCAACCATGGGCCATAACCATACATTGAGGTAGATACCCTACAACAATTTCCATATTGCAATAGGCCCTTTCTATGAGAGTTTATATCCCTACTCAACAACCTGTAAAACACCCCATTAATGCCTTTCCTATTATGTGAACTACTTCATTGAGCTTGACCTCTGAGCTAGTTTCTAGGATTAAAGGTTGTAAGTACTTTTTGACAAAAAAAAAATCGAGAGTCCTCTTTAAACCCTAATCTATTTGTGGACTTAGGAATGTTTTCATCTACTCCTTCAAATGTTGTTAACTGAGGAGGCACTTTGTACCTCCTTTGGATAACCCACATAAACCCCACTTAAATATTTCAAATCTAAGCAAGAATTTATAAACCCTACACTATCATCATGATCACCCCTTAAGGAAATTCCACATATAAGATCACAAGAAGGATAAAGCCCACTATAACCCCGCTTAAATCCTTCAAACATAAGCAAGAATTTATAATCCCTACACTACTATCATGGTCACCCCTTAAGGAAATTCCACATATAATGTCACAGGAAGGATAAACCCTATTTGTTGTTTTCTACCATATGGACTCCTACTTCAACTCATATGTCAAATAGTGAGCAAGTGATGATGGATCTATGAAACTTACCATATCTTGAAAGGGAATTTCCTTAGTGCATCCACTAGTATGAAGTAAATGCTTCTTACCATCATCATCCCTCACAACCACTTCCTTTCAAAATGTGGATCCATCTAGCTATACTTTCATCCTTGTAACCACCGGAATAAATTTTGGATCATCCAGATCTAACCCAAGTCCAAAGGACTCAATCGATGCCCTGTGAGATTGTACATTTCAGTGTAGGTAGATAGAATTAGACACATTCTCTAGGATATCCAAAGTCTTACTCTCTAGTGGATTGGATCCCAAGGATTTAGACCTACGCACAATGCCTCCAAAATCATTAAGAAATTTCTTATAGCTAGGGTATTACCAAATTTGAATACTATTGTAAGGGTCGTAAGAAAATACTACAAATTCAACTTCCATTGAGCTATCGATCCTTACCATGCTATCTTCAAATTGCTTGCCCCATACTAGAAGAAATCCTAATTTCGTTTATTACTCACCCAACTCTCTTGTATGTCGCTTGTGTCAATATTAGAACATATTTAAGATGATCTTAAACAACATATTTACATTGAGAAAAGTCTAGATGCCGTGTAATCGAAATATTGAGTACCTATAGTAATTTTTTTTCATAATTCAATAGCAAGAAAGAGAAAACTAGATTTTTGAATCATATATATAGCAATACTAAAATCATGGAAAGCGACTTCACCAAAAACACTAAAATAATGCACCAAAATCCTATATTCCAAGAACTTCAATAAAATTGTAGCATGTCTTCCTACTTCCATCTCCTATCCCTTCCATATTCCTTTTATAGATGTTACGCAATTTGAAGGAGCAGTACCATGGCTGGCCTTCTTAGGCCATGACCCAAACCTACATGATATCCTTCACCTCCTTGCAAACCAATTCCTACCCGGAGCTCATTTAGATATCCATTAAATTAATTTATATTAGTTATATTATATGTAACTAATTATATATTATTATACATTATTTATATTCGTTATTATATATAAGTTATATCGTATATAATGTAAGCTAGTTACATGTATTCTCATATATATGTTTCATTATTATATATTATATAAAAAAGTTTTTATAATATATAATTTAAGATAGTTCCATTATGATTTTAATTAATGTGAGATTTAATTTTTAAGTATGGAAGTAGTAATAGTATAAAAATATTCTATATTTGGTATGTAAAGAATATCTATCACATCTTGAAATGATATTACCAAGATCTTAATTAAGATCTACGGCACATGAGAACAATATTGGGAGAGAAGACATTTCTCAAGCACTTGTAGAAGTTATATCCAAACCATCCTTATTGGTATTGGACTCAGGCTTCAACTCATGATGATTTTCCATCTTTGGGGCCTTGTACAATTCCAACTATCTTGATGGGGATAATACTCTTGTTATTGACATGGGTGGTGAGATCTTCCAAAATGTTCTTTATGTTCCTTTATTGTCAACTAATCTCTTATTAATCTACCAGATCGCTTACTCTAGTTCAGGTAGGCAAGTTGAGTTCACTCTTGATTTTGTAGTCACAGTGAGAAGTACAATGGCACTTTAGTTGCATTGGGAGAAATATATCACCGTTCTAGTGTATATTTTCTCAAACTTTGTTCTGAAGTCTCCTTTTGATGTTCTTCTCACTCATTTTGATGAGGTGAGTAAGTAGTGGCATGAACCATTTGACGATCTCAATTACTGTTATTTGCAACAGCACAACAAGTAGAGCATGGTTATAGGGCTGCTTGATGTTCACTTTTCATATGGTATTTTTGGGGCTGAATTCTTGGCAAGCATCTCGAAGGAGAAATTTGACGAAGGCAAAGATTGGAGAGCTACACTGGTTTTGGAGCTTGTTCATAGTGATCTGATGGGTCTATTTCCTTGGAATTCTATGAGTAGGTCCAAATATGCCTTAAAATTCTATTGATGATTACTTAAGATATACCTCGGTGTACTTTCTTTGGCATAAATTAAATGTCTTTAAGTATTTTCATGACTTCAAATACCATGCTGAGAAATAATGAGGACAATCTGTTAAAACTCAATGCATAAACAATGGTGGGGAGTATATGAACAATTGCTTTGATAAGTTATGCATTTCATGAAGGAGCAATCTGTGATTCTTAGTCCCATACAATCTTTAGCAAAAATGGCATGGAAAAACAAATGAACAAATCTAAGAAGGAAATGACCAGTTACGTGATATAGTCTAAATCTCTTGCTCCAAAATTTTGGGCATAAGCTATTAATTTTTCATTTTATATCCATAACAGTATTTATCATAAGACATTGATGCGTGTCACTCATTTTGAAACATGGAGTGGTTGGAAACCCAAAGTGAAACACTTTAGAGTGCTTGGTTCTCAAGCACCGGCTCGCATCCTTTTAGAGAAATGCAAGGAAATGGATCCACAAGTCCAACTTTATATCTTTGTAGGGTATCCATACGATGTTAAGGGATATTTAATTTTCAGTGCCACCACCAATTAGCTAATCATTGCAAGAAGTGTTTTTTAGGAGGGCTCTTCAAGTTACCCTCTTGATACCTCTCGTTCTACAACAAGACCCATATTCACAATGGATGCTCTAGATAGCAATGATGATGCTACAAAACCACTTGGCTGATTATTGTAGAAGAGGATACTTCATCCTCTACTTCTATTAATGCCACTGATAACGGGGAGTTCACTACAGACCTACCAACCACAAGATCACTTTGATCATGTTAGATGCTCCTATTGCATTCATTGCCACTACTAGAGGCCCACAAACCTTCCATGAGGCCTTTACCATTCTTGACCGAGACACAATTATGCAGGAGTAGTACAACTCGTTGATGAGGAATCACATGGACCAGTGGACATGTTTAAGGCTAGACCGATAGCAAAGGGGTTGTCACAAGTTCTTGACACTGCTCGCAATGAAAACATTCACACCTATTGCCAATATGGACTTGATTTGGCTTGTCTTAACCATTATTGTAGCTTATTGTTGGTAATTTTATCAGATAGAAGTGAAGAGTACTTTCATTGACAAGGATATTGAAGAGGAGATATACATGGAGTAGCCACCTGTTTTTTCACTGGATTATTCCGCGAGTGCAGACTTCAGAAATCCATTTATGGCCTCAAATAGGTCCCTTAGGCTCGGCATGCAAATATTGATTCCTTCCTTCTCTCTCTTAGATTCTCTTGATGTCATTATGATCCCAATATCTACATTTTGTGACATGATGATTCTCCCTTGTTGATAGTATTATATGTATATATCTTTTGATCACATGTAGTTCTTCAACATCCCCTACCATTTTGAAAATTGCTTTGAATGATAGGTTTATGATGAGTGACTTGGGTTCTACATTATTTTATTGTGTTTGAGATCACCTTATCTCATTCTGGAATCACCATGGCACAACCCAAGTATGCTTTTGAATTACTCTAATGATTTCATATGGAAAATTTCTCTTCACCTTTGGTTGACATTACCTTATATCACCAATTAGTCGGGAATCTCTTGTATCTTACTCGCACTAGGCTTGAAATTTTATATGGCGTGAGAATTGTTGCCTTGTCTATGCAGGAACTCCATGAGTTGCACTTAAAGGTAGCATTAAGGGTATTCTTCATTACATTCGAGGAGCACCTAGGTTTGGGATTCATTATGCATCAAGTGTGGACGTTGATTTATTGGGGTATACAAATCGCAAATCCACTTCAAGCTACCTCTTCTCTCTTCGTTACAGTCTAATTTTTTGGTTGAGCAAGAAGTAATAAGATATTCATTTATCTACCAAAAAGGTAGAGTTTTGTGGTGTTGTCAATGCCTTCGCTTAGGCCATCTAGATTCAACACATTCTCATTGAGTTCGCTATATAGTTCTGTTGGACATCTTTCATTTTTCATGACAATCAAAGTACCATGTAAATCTCAAAGGATTCGGTTCATTGACAATGACCAAGAACATTGAGATTGATATGAATTTCATTTTGGAACTCATTTATGGAGAGGCCATTATTCTGAGATACTATTTGATTATAGAACAAATTGTTGACATATTCACCAAATATTTCTTAAACAAAAATTTTCTTCATCTACGAGCTCTGCTAGGGGTATGAGTGACTTCTTCTCCAAAGCAAGCTATTTACTCTACTTTTTTTATGGGTTTTTTACGATGATGTTTTTGCATATCCTCACTTATTTTAGAGTATAATTTTGTAAATGAGTACCTAATATGCATTCATATTTTTCGGGACTTGGCTCTTCGTTGCCACATGCCCACCTAAGTTTCTCGTTGGGGGGGGAGGGTTGCTAGGGTATGTGCATTTGTGTTGCCTATTTCAATGTTTTCATGCATATGCAACAAGTTAAGCTTACTTAGCATTGCATGGATTTCTTTCCTTTGCTTTATGGAGAAATTCGTGCCATGCATAGTTTTTATTAATGTTTTCATAATACATAAAAACAAGTTCATTGTATTTGAATTAAGTCCCTTTACAAAGTTCAGTGACTTAGTTAGATCAATTCCTATTGAGTGATTTGGATTTTAGTTCTATGACTTGTGAAATTCCTTTCTAGACCTTGGGATGGTTCCAAATCCATAGAAAACATGGATATGTAGCTTGGTTATGTAGTCAAATCTCACACTTCATCTTCACCCTCCTCGAGGTTTTTTTTCTCATGAATTACAATAGACAATGCATGATATACCTAATATTTTCCTTTTCTTCTTTGTTGATTTGATTTCTTTCAATGGAAACATCATCTAGGGATTCATTTATTGATATTTATGTGCCCTAACACCTCTTTGACCTAGGCATTATGGCTAAGCTTTTAGTGAAATTACAACAATATTTTTGCTAAACCAATCCTCCATTATTATATTCTATCAACAAGAATAAGCCTTCTTTTGTTAACTTTTGCAGTTATTATAAAAGTGTCTGTTACCAACTATTTTGTACAATAGATGAACTTCTATTGAGCTGCCAGTTATTGAACATGATTCATGTTCATTTCCAGAGTTCAGAGGTTCATGTGTTTCGGACTTAGCCTATTTTGGCTAGACTTTTATTTTTTGTTTTGAAATGACCACGCCCCATGGGGTTTGTAATAAAGTGTGCTAGTATGGTGGTCTGAGTGGCTCGGTTCCCTAGGACTTGATAGTCAAATAAGGTATTCCAAGGAGTTTTTTCCCTTGTCGATTATGCTTTGCCTTTAGCCGAGTAATAATTTATGAGTTTTTCTCCTACACCTCCAAAGCTGGAATACCCGAATTTGGCGGTTAGGCCTTAGGGGATTATTAGAGTCCAACTGTAAAATGTGAACATACTAGACACTATTGGTGTGTCCTGTGGTCATTTCCTAGGTCTCTAGGTGTGTTAAAGCACTATCTGAATTTTTTTTTACAGGACGTGCTCAACTTTTTTATTTTTTAATTATTAAAATTTTCAATTAATTAAGCCATTTTTTACATGGTTTAGTTGAAAATTTTCAATTTGTAATAATTAAGTGGTTTGGGGGTGTATTTTGGAAAATGGGGGCTCATTTTCTAAGCCAGAGTACCCATTTAACCCCTAAACCCACTTATCGTAAGTTTCTGATGATTATTTTGCACTTAATTGAATATTTCCTCAAAATGAATAGAAGAGGAATATTTAATTAAAAATAATCAGAAAATAATAAAATAGAGATAATCCAAATCTCTCCAGAAAAATCCAAATTGAATAAAATAAAGAGCTAAATGACATGGCAGAGAGCATTTGTGAATATTCCAATCATCACCTACCACGTCCAGTCAACACCCGGAGCACTGCAAATGAATGTCTCTTGGGATTCGCGCCCTCCTTAGCTAGCTCCACCTTCCAAATCTCAGTTAACTTCCAATCAAGGCTTGGCTCTCACTGTTTGGTGGTTGGAACTCGCCCTACTTGGCCTCTCTCATGCAAATTCGACATAGGTCTTTGGTTTTTCAATTTGTGTATAAATAAGAGCTCTTTGCTCTCATTCTGGGTGGATAATTTTTGTAGAGAACCTCTCCTCAAATACTGTGTAATGTTTATTGCTATTCATGCAATTTTTGAATAAAAGAAAGGCTTTGGAGGCTCATGTGGTGTAATGCTTGGATCAATTGCTTTGGTGAATGAGGTGATATTATTCCAAATTCTTCTCTTGCTTGTCAATCATTGGTTAGTATTTCATGCTTTAGAGGGCTTACAATAAGCACATAAGGGTAGACATTTGCATGCTCAAGTTGTCTATCTACATATTTGTTCTTAGAGATTTAAAAGAGTATTGTTTTACTAGTTTGTAGCTCATGTTTTTTTGGTTTCAATCAATAGATAGTACATGATCTAATCCCATTGTTTGCAAGTGTATGAGTTCTTTGTTTGTAGATCACTCCATTCGATCAAGTAGGAGGTTGAGCTAGTTTGCATCTCCTTCTCTTGGAGCCAAGCAAAAGTCCAACACGCAATCATCAAGTGAGATCCAAATCATTTCAAGATTCAAGATCTATGTATTCCACTCCTTATTCACCCTATTTAAAATCAATTTTTCAAACTTGTTCCATTGGGTTACTAAGCTAAGGTTGTGGATCTCTAGATCTAAATTTTTCTCCAAACCTAGCTCTTCTTGTGGGCTTCTTTTCCTTGTTTGGTTGGCTGCCCTACTATTTGCTTTACTTCTTGTTTTCTTGCCCTTTACTTCTTCATTTTCAGCTCTATTCTTCTCCACTGTTTTCTCTCATTTCTTCTTCATTTTTCAGCGGTCTTCAAGTCTGATTTTTGTCTTCATTTTCAGCCTTCTTCAAGTTTTATTTTTGTCTTCATTTTCAACGTACTTTTGACTCTTTTTACCCTCTTTCAAAGTCTGATTTTTGTCTTCATTTTCAGCCTTCTTCAAGTCTGATTTTTGTCTTCATTTTCAGCCTCTTTCAAGTCTGATCTTTTTGTTCATTTTCAGCCTTTTTCCAAGTCTTATTTTTGCTCTCTTTTTTATCACTATTTATAGCCCTCTTCCTTCACTTGTTTGTGCTCTCTTCCAAACCTTCTTTCGCTGCCCCTTCCCTTGCTTGTTTGCCGCTCTTTACCTCTGTTTTTGCAGCCTCATCTCATCTCTGTTTGCAGCCTTACTGTTGGTTGCCTCCTCTCTCACGCCTCCTCCATTCGCTTCCTTTTTATCTCTTTTTCTTGCATCCACTCTCATTTCTTGTCTTCTCTCTTGCTTCTTACTTCCTCTTTTGATTTACTTCTTCATTCCATCTTTGATCTTAGATCTTGCATCTAGTTAGCTTATTTACTCTTAGTTTTCTAACTCATGCATAGCTTGCATCTAGTTTGATAGATTAGCATTTAGTTTCAATTTTGTTGCTATATCTTAGTTTGTCAATACTTGCATACTAGTCTAATTTATATCCTAGTTCAATTTTGTTTTGATTTTTCTAACAACATAACAAGTGCATGTCTTAAGCTCTTATGCATAGGTGAACAAGAAGATCTAAGCAAAGCAAAAAGCCTAAAGGCTAAACCAAAGAGAGCAAGCAAGCAAACAAACCAAGAGCAAAACCAAAGATAACTTGAAAAGCACTCCCATTCTAGCTCCCTCTTCTTCATCCCCTATCTGTTCTAAGTGATTTCAAGAGAAGAATAAAACCAAAATTATTGTAACAAGCTAATAAAAAGAAAGTGGGATAAAGGCTCCCACACCCCTACTTCCCCCATTTGGGGGAAGCTTGTTTTGTCTCTTGTCCCTTTTCTGCATTAGTTTAGTTTCAATTTTTGCAAGTAGCTTAGATCTCATTGTTAGGTTAGCTTCAATTTTTGATATATTGCTAGATTAGTTCTTTTTGCTTAAATCAATTTTTAGCTAGTTTAGCTTTGATTTAGTACTTTTAATCTTATATAAATTTCTAAATAAAAAGAACTCAAAATCTCTTGAATCTCATCGAAAGGTCGATCAAGAGTGATCTGTGTCGGAGAGTTTGCTTGCATTCCTGTTTTATTGCTAACCCCCTTGCTTTCCCGAGTACGGTCTTAGACCTGAAAGAGACTCTTACGTAGTGTAGAATTTATTTCAAGCATTTTTTCATTTCATAAATCTCTTGAATCTTGCCATAAGGTAGATCAGGAGTGCTCTCTGTCGGAGAGTTTTTACAATGGTTCTTGTTCCAAACATTCAATAAAATTGGAATTTACAATTTACTACACTGTGTATACTCTGGCCACTTGTGGGATAACCAGAAGCAGTTGTAGACTATTTAATTCTCCACATCTTAATCCATTCAAACCATAATAAAATACTCCCATATAAACCAACGAAAATCCGACGTCGATCGTCAAATATTCGAAAGTGGGAAAATTCTACCTGGGGACGCTGGAACCACTGTACCGAGACCTTAAGGGCACCGTTAGACTACATCCCTGGTTGGTGTAGTGTTGAACACGCTCTAGAGACTCCAGACAACAAACATGTCCTTGTATGGAACCACTTAGAGTATTTTCCGAACAAATCTCTTGACGTGAAAGGTATATCTTGGAGATTCCCTTCCTTTAATAATCAACTCATCTTAAAATTTACAATAAAATCTACCAAGAACACTTGCAAAACAGTTCTCAAGCACACCAAGACTTGTATTTAGCATCCCAAGCACTCAAATACTTTTGACTCCATAAGGCACTGGTCCTTCAACTCATTATTTATTTGCTTATTATCTATCTGGAGTATTATTTTATCTACTTAAATTGTATCATGCTGTGGATGCTTTATATTTAAACTATCATTATCAGTGGTTGCACATCTTCACTTAATTTTGCACGTACATCCTTGGATTATTTAAATTGTTATTGTAAATCATAAAAACTCCTAAAAAACACTCATCCACATGACACATTCTAAAAACATTTAAAACACAAGAGCCTTAGGAACTCTTTGTAGGGTCTACCCCCCTTGGCTTCGTTAGGAGTTTGCCTAAACGGAGGAGTCGGGATCAGGTGACAACACCTGACTCTTTGCTTTCCCCCAAAGCCACACCTTTCCCACTTGGGAAACAACTTTCGAAATATTTCTGCTGCTGGTGTGCACATTCGACGGGCAACAGTGTCTACACCATGGTTGATGGTGCTTCATGCAATGTGGGGTGCATGGTGTGTTGATTACCCTTGGTTGTGTCATGATGGACATACAAATTGGAGATAACTTACTTACTGATTGTTATGCCTTGAATTCATACTTGTGTGGCACACTTTATTAGGATGTTGAAGATCTATGTGGCATAATGAATTTATTTGATGGAGTGCACACAAGGAGAGCTTGGTTTCTTGCTTGGGAGAACAATCCACTTGGATGAGTGTTTGGCATCTAGGAGGAGGGAATTGAGGCTTAGGTAGGATGGTGACACTTGATTGCTTGCATGGAGGTTTGTACTTGACTTGATGACACTTGGGTTGAAGAGTGATCATGTACGTGTGGTGTACTTATAGGTACACATCACTTAGAAGGGAGTGTTGGAGCATTTAAATCCTTTGGAAAAGGATGATTGGACCTTTCTTGAGGAGCATTCACCTCAAGATCCTTGCTTGGTAGAAATGTATTCATTGGATCTTGACATGCATCATGACTTGGAGTGATTCACATGTGGAACTATTTGGTTTTTAGTTATGTTTCTTGTTGTTGACATGGTCCACTTTATAAGTGTTTCCCTCTCTCACCTTTCATATAAATGAAGGAGATAATCTTTTCATCATATTCATATTCACTTAAGACACTTGTATTAGAGATGTGAGAGCTAGGGTGAATTGGTCAGTTTCGCTTGAACTCTCTTTGTATTGTTCTTTGTATTGTTCTTTGTCTTGAGTGTCAGTGTTCTCAAGGAGATGTAAGAAGAAGACTAGGATTAGGATTTTTTTCTAAGGAGATAAATAATATTAGGGTTTGGGAGAAATCGTAGGGTAGCAAAGGGAACACTTACTCTTGTAATTCTTGTAAAAGAATAAAATTAGGGTTTTATGGCATTTGTAAATTAGTACTACTTGGAGTGTTTGATGTAGAGAAGATAGAGGGAGACTATATTGTACCCTTGTGTGATGCAAGTGTAGATGCCAAGGAGGACTTGGTGTGTATGCTAGCTTGTTGTGGAACTTTGTTGGAGTGATTGGATTTGGTGGGGAGTGATTCCTAGCTAGGTGGAGTTGGTAGCTAGGGATTTCTTATGGTTTCCCTAGCCAGTGTTTAGAAAGTTAACTTGTACCATATTGTGTAAAGGTGTTGGTATGCACTTGCAATTCATCTTATCTATATATATGAAGTGTTCCAACTATCAAAATTTATGTACTAGTAGATATGGTCTTATGTTATTTTGTTGATTAAGTAGATACTAGAGTTGGTTATGCATGTTCATTTGACATAAAATTGAACAAAGTTTGTCAAGTGTTTTAACAAACATATAGAAGCTAAAGGATCAAAGTTACTATTGTAATAAATCTATGGATATAAGTTATTTTCAAAATGGTTACATACATGAGAAATAGGCCCTAACGGTTGGAAATGTATTTCACTGAAGTACACTTGTTTGGTATTTATTTCTTGGGTTTGTCTTATGTATTTGGTTGGAAATAAGTGAAGTATTTGTTGTTGTAATTTAATAGCTTAGATTCAACCCTAAAGATGGAAGCTCATAGGAAATAGATCTAGGAAACCTCTAGGTTGAGGTGGAATTTTTGAATTTGCATTAATTTCCCTATGAAAAAATTCCAACATGGTATAAGAGTTGATTTGGATAAAATCACACTCTTGGTGGAAAGGGATTTGGGTATTTTAGTTGTTCCATAACTAGGATAGTTACTTGACCTATTACAGGTTGTTTGGGTCTGAAAACCTAAAGTGTTTGTGAGAAGCACTTGAACACTAGAAATGTTGTTTTACTTTATTAATTTGTTGTTGATTTAGCTTTAAGGTGTGGTTCATATTTGCTGAGATGACTACTCTCAATTTTAAAGAGTGTGATTGGATGGAGAGTGCTTCTAATTTTATATCTTGGAGATGTAGGCTAAAAATGTTAATGGAGGAGGTTGAGATTTTGAAGCACAGTGAGAAAGAGATCCTTGCAACTACAAATTTGGTAATGTTGGGATGGTATGCTAAGAAGGAGGCCAATATAGAGAGTAAGGGTCACTTGATCAATCACATTGCAAAGAAGATGATTTGTAAGCTAGTGTATGATGCTCTAGTTCGGTTATATGAGAGTACAATGGTCATAGATACCGTGGTGAGTTACCAGTCCAAGGTCATAGAGTTATGGAGACAAAAGTGGAGGGTAAGGGGTTGGCTTCCATTGCCTTGAATGTATTTACTCCACCTTGGAAACATCCTGTCAAAGGTATTTGTGCTCATGGGAATTTACTTACTTTTGATAAGCTTTGGGATAACATTGTGCAGGAGAATATAAGGTTGGAACCTTGTTCAACAAATCAAAAGGAAGTAGAAGACCTAGCCTTCGTTGGAAGGACGAGGAAGAAAAGAGAGAAATGACACAAGAAGGGTAAGGAGGAAAATTCAAGCCAAGGTAAGAAATATTTGAGAAATGTGAAATGTTTTAGGTGTCACTAGAAGGGAAATTCTGCCAACCAATATCTAGAGAAGAATAAGGGGAAGGCCAAGCAACATAAATAAGTTGTAGGGAGTGTGGGTCTTGTAGCAGGAGTTGATGAGTTATCATCCCATCTTGCGATCGCCTTATCCATGGTGTCTTATTTATCTTCCGATGCTATGTGAAGTGTTTTATGTTATGTGGATAGTAGGGGATTAAGACATGTGACTTATGACATGACACCCTTCAATAAGATTTAGGAGCAAGAGGGAGGAATGGGAGTGGAGTTGGATGATGAACATATCTTATGAAAGGATTGGGATCCATTTCATTTCATATGCCATTAGGGGATGTTTCTCAAGATGAATAATGTTTTGTTGTACCCAACTTGAATAAAAATATTCTTTTAGTTTCTTGTATGGTAGATCTTCAATATAGAGTTTCATTTTGAGGACAATAATGCACTATTAGTGATTGTAGTGTAGCAATTTTAATGAATTTGGATAGAAGTGTGCATATAGTGTAGAATATAGGCTACTTGTCAATATTGTGGTGTTTCTACATGCCAATGGAAAGTTGGGTGACACTTCTAGTTTTGAAGAGGCACGAGCAAAGTATGGATGGAAAGACGCCATGGATGTAGGTCTAAAAACTATTTTGGAGTTAATATTTGATTCCAATATTGCAATTGATAGAAATTAGATAAACAAGAAAACCAAGAAGATCAAGAAACCAAAATGGTGGAAAGAAGTCCTAAGCTCATTCAGTTATCATATTCATGAATATTACATTTATATAATATTTACTCACAACCACCTATATCCGTAAAATAATTAAAAAGGTTATCAAGGTGAGATTAGGTCTTTATGATTAGGGTTAAGTTGCTAACAACCCCACTTAATCATAAGTTCGTAAAAATGTACTAGCTAGCAATAAACATTGGTGCAAAAGTTGATATCATGTCCAAGTATTCAACCTTTAACTCATGGTATGAAACCTTATGAGTGTTGATGAAGATCCGCCTAAAAAACTACCAAAATTGATGCCAAAACCAACTCTAGAAAACTCATTCTATAAAAAATGAGCTAGACAATTTGTAGGTGTTCATTGAAGTGAACCCAAAAACCGCTAAGAGAAAACCCCGATGATAATTGAGTTGGCTTCAAGTCCAACATATCCCATAACCTTAAAATGCCTGACAAATCTAAATGTGCCAAGCAATTATGAAGAAGAATAACATGTCCTCTGCAAGATACGAAGATCATCCCTGTAAATTCCGAAGACTATTAAGTGAACAAATAAGTTCACAAAACTGCTCTAAAAAATGACACAAAAAATTGCCAAAAATCAGTTGATAGAAGTGTCGAATAGCATCCAAAACTTGTATCCATAAAATACAATGAGTAGTAAACTAGGTGAATCACTAGTATTGCCTAAAATATGAAATCCAAAGCTGTCAAACTATCAAACCACCATCAAAGTCACAAAGTGACTGAAATCCATCAAATGCCAAAATGTGGCAAGTAATCCATCCATCCAAATCCATCAAAGATACTATCAAACCATCAAAAGTGCCAAGTGCTAAACTGACTTGACAAAACTCCACTAAAAGGTCAACCTGACCAACCCAAATCCAATCTCGAATCTGAATGCATCCTAAATCCATAACCAATCATCATCTTGAGTAAACCATAATAACATGTAATCAATCCTATGTATCCATCTATCCATCTGGAAATCCTCCATTCATTGAATAAACTTTGAAACTTTAAGTCCACAACCTCATCAATATTCCCCCCCCCCCCCGTTGTCAACCGAAATACAAGAAGTTAGTATCATCTGATGTACCCCCCTGAAAGTGAAAAGGGGTAATCACATTGTCTTTGAGTGAGTTCAAAAGACTCAATCTTCAACTCAAAAGACACATCATATGGGCCTCGGTCATGCTCTAAATCCAAAACATTGTGTACCATCCACTGTTGAAACTGCTCCTCGTAAGAATGATTGAACCTGTGAATGAACACGTCGATAAGATCTAGCTAATATCTTGGCTTCCAAACTCCAATTCCAAGTCTCTAAGCATTCAAAACATAATTGTTTCTTCTTAACCTTCTTGTTCTTTTGACACCTTTTGGAGAGGTGATTGGTGTTCCCACAGAAATTGCATGGGTGAAGATCAAAACAATTTGATTCATGATGGCCAACTCGGTGACAGTGTCAGCATTGAATGGGTTCATCGTTCAACTGACTATTATCAATGGAATCTACATTATCATCTTGAACATTATTAGTTGCATAATCAAACTATTCTTGTTTTTTATCATTATTCTCAAGTTCTACCATTTGATTGGAACCATTCATAAAGCATCCACTCACAAACTTGAGTGGTTTGCTATGATCAGGAATATGGAAAAGGTTATCATGATCCTTTTCATTCCTAAGCCACATCGATCTCTTTTGAACTGTACCTCTTCCCAAGGTCTGATGACAGGGTTGGAAAGATTATGTTGAACATGTTCATGATGGTCTTCATTTTCTGCATCTATCGTTGTTTCACTAAATTGGTCCTGCTCTGATGGCTGATCATCATCAGATTCAAAAAGAGAGTTGTTCTAAAAAAGAACTCGTTCAAAATATTGCTTTGTTTGATCATGATGGTGTTGAGTTCGAAGAAGTTTAATTCTGTCTTGTGAATATTTTAAACACGTGAGCATATCTTTGAGAGTTGTTTTATTGACCATGACAGAGTTGTTGTTAGAAGAGAATAGTAGAGTGTTCAATAACTCTAGTAATTCTCAACTTTTAGCCATTTGAATGAGCTTCTTACAATTGATTCAACAAAGAAAAGGGCTTCTTGTAACTCCTCCCTTCAATAATTCAACAATTTAAGTTCAAATTCAGCAAATAGTGGGTGTCTACTTCTATCGAGAATGCATCTGTTTACAAGATAAAAGCAAAATATCTTATAACTCCTTAAAGTTTTGTGAAATAAGCAAATCCTTATAACTCCATATACATTGTTTGGATGTACCCTTATTTAATTCTTTATAGTATTAATTTGAAAAATAAATAATTATTTTTCAAATGATTTAAAATATTTTTCCTTAGAAAAAATGTTCTATGCGTCCTTTAAAAACACTCTCATCTAGCTTTCAAGTATTTGCCCATGACAATTACAATTTGACAAAGTGCCTTTATGTTTTTCCTTTTAATAAAAGATTCAACAAAAACAAGTTGTTTTAATGACCTCATTTTAGCGGGTGTGTGGGCTCCAAGTTTGTCATTGTATGCATTTCTTGCTCTTTGAATACTTCTTAAGGATTAAGCTTGGGAAAATTACGTTAAAAAACTGCAAAAGATGGAACTGCTTGCACTTTTGATCTATGCCTTTCATTTGTTGGAGATGATGGTATTGTGTAGAGGTTGGCTTTTTTTAGTGTGAACGCCATCTTCTGCATAGGTTTCGGTAGTCGAAGCTTCCAAAAGACACTATTAAAATGCAAGCACTTCATAGCAACAAAAAAATGGAGTATGAATGGAGGATGAAAGAGCTCAATTCTCTTGAAATGAATGCCTTCAAAAAGCTCGTCGACCGACATAAACCAACTTCTGTATAGGGAAACCGGGTAATTCTTTCAACTATTATGTCGTCTCCTTCTAAGAGAACTCACAACTAGGTGGCAATTGTCTTTGCAACCCTGCAAATATTGTTCTTCTATATGGCACGTCACTGCTGTTTGGAAACACAAATCTCTATGTTCCAGTGATACTGGTTTTTTTTTGTAAGTTGCAGACTAAAAATTAATTAATAGAGCCAAAAAAGGTGGCAGGAAATACATAGAGAGCTGAAGAGTCTGTAGCAGACTGGGGAGGCCTTAGATGATGAAGCCACCATCCTAGTCGCTCAAAAATACTGAAAGAACTGTCATTATACAAAATAGAGACCCCCTGGGTGAGGTCTGCCCATAAGGAAGACTGGGACTTGTTCCAAAAAAATATTACATATTGTCTAGGAGTGCTATAGATTAAACCATACAGTAAATGAAAACAAAAAAGCTGGAATTCGCAGAGATAACCCGGAGCAATGATAGCCCATCTAACGACTTGCAGGCAGTGCGTCTGGTTCCTCCTCAAGGATGGGGCAGGCAGCATAAAAGTGTTCAAAAGTCCCTGGAGGGGGGAGAGCAGGGGAAGAAGAACTTGGGGCGCCAGGACCTTCATGCGCTATGTCGTTGGAGAGCGTAGCAGGAGCAGAAGCCTTGTCTTTCCTGACCGTGTTTTTTTTCTTTGTAGACCCTTCCTTTTGTGCGTCCGGTTCAGCATCTGCCGCAGTGTTTCTTTGCGTCGCCTAATCAGAATTTCTGCCCAGGGAGAAGACATCCCAGGTCATGTTGGCATCCAGGGTGTTTAAGTGATCAGAAGCCTCTATCAAGCTAGATTTGATATTCCGCACAATGCTGGTGCTAGCGTCCCAGCTAGCTTCCATTTCTTCCACCAGGGTACTCATCATGTTTTTCAGCAGCCAGTAGTGATTGATGGCACCTCCGTTACTGCTCGAGGCAAGGAGAGTCGCCACCCTACGAGCTTCTCAACCGTCAATGAGACCGCGAGTCCGCGCAGAGATGCGCTTTGCATACCCATCCATTACGGTCCAGTCCATAGCCACCTTAGGCCGTCTACCAGAGATTTTTCTACCACTGCCGTGACGAGGGGTACCTCTGGTGCGCTTCATGGAAACGAGAGCGTTCCAGAGTAGAGCAGAGGAAGCCACAAGGAAAAACCAGAACGTAGCAATGGAACTGGAATGCATGTCGACAGATGGATTTAAAGAGCCGAGCCAAACCATTTCCCTCCCATGGAGGTAATAAATGTTGCAAGCTATCATCCTTGATGAGGGTGGCAAAATTAATGGCGCCTCACACCAGCAAAGAATAATCATCATTTAGAACTCGCGCGAAGGAGGTTGGGATCCGGGGGCTCGTCCTCCTGCCTTAAATAATCGTCGTCACCCTGGTTGGAGTGTTGTCCAGTGGAGTGATCGGACAGGTGCGCTGCACTTGCCGTCACGCGGCCCTGAGAATGCATGTTGGGGCCAGTACCATGTGAGGCTTGTTCCGTGTGCGCGGGGACCGATGCGTCGGGCACGTAGACACCCGCATTCGGGGTGTTCCAGTGATACTGTTAAGGATTGCCCCTTGTGTATATTTTCACTAGCATGAGTCAACTGCTGCATAATTTTTCATTTCAGCACTTCGATACCTTGTGAGATATCATGTGACTTACATCTTCTTCAAGATTTGCAATTTTAACTTCAAGATCATCGCAAATCAGTGTATACCATTGAGAATTAACAAACCGATCTAGGAGAATGTTCTCTAGGTAGGCATAGCCACCTCACTCTTCCCTTGGCATGACCTCCCTCATATGTTCAATATCAATCCTTCCTTTGGTTTTGATGGAATTATGAGTGTGAGAAATACAACACCTGAAGGGTGCCACAACATCAATCGTTTCCTTTGTATAGAGTGCCCATGAGATACCAATGACTAGCAATCCATCAGATCACACAACCTTCAAACTTGCTCTCTTCCTGTAAAGAAAACATAACTCTTATAATACTCCCACATAGATTTTGGAAGGCAGATCTCTTCAAAGGAGGCTTGTCGTGGGTAAAGAAGACTGGTCTCTATAAAAGAAGCTCGATGAAGCGAGATCAAAGTAGATTGCATGAACATCGATCTATGCAAAGGAGGCTCAATGAAGGACGATCAGGGTAGATCGTGTGAGGGCCGTATGACATGCCACCTTGCAGACTTCGATCTAAGAAATGTGATACTCACATCAACCTCACTTCTGACAGTGCCGCCACCTCCTTGGAGAAGGAATAAACTCTCTCGAGGTTGATATTACACAGAAACTTGAAAACTCCACAGTGATAACTAAGTGTGAAGATTCCGAAGTGATATCTAAAAACTCTGTAGTCTTCTCCATAACCAAGAAATCCTCATGACTAGACTTGGCGAGAAACCCTCCTTGGTGTATGTTTCAAGTGGATCCCAAGGATACGGAGCACGAGATCACAAATGCCAATGCTTCAACATACCAGTGCCGACGGGTTTTATTTATTGAGACCTCTATTTAAAATGAAGAAGATAGACAAAATAGAACTCCAAACATGAGGATCTAAAATAAAATGAAGAAAATGGAACCACATACCACATCACGACTGCTAATGTGGTGGTGCCTCTTTATAACAACAACGATAGCTCCCTCATGAGAGATGGAGTGTTCTCCCTTTTACGACGACTGTTACCAGTGGTAGGACATTCCAAGCTGGCTCTTTGTTAGATCATAATTTCTTATCGTGCATAGCTATAAATTCTATGGATATTGTTCATCTGCTGAATGTAATCTTCTCCGAGTCACGCAGATCTATGGATATTGTTCATCTGCTGAATGTAATCTTCTCCGAGTCACGCAGAGGTCGTACAGTGTAGGAACAAATTGGAGAATTGCTACCAAACTTCGTCAAAAACCCACTTGTTGTCGTTGTATCGCATTCTATATAAAAAAAACTAGATTCTATGGCCTGAGCTTATCTCGATTGCACATTCCTTATGTGCTATCGACGTGTCTGACGGTCCCACCCGGGGCTCCGTTACCCCTTCTCCGTCTCATGCCTGCGCCGTTAGCCTTCTATGACCTTCTTCCTGTCTCCTCCCTCCTTCCCGGTGAGCCTACTATTGCCGGCAACTCTGCCTTTCCGGCTTGCGTCCCGCCCACTGTGGTCCCCTTGGGACCACCACCCACCCCGCCCAAACTGAATTTGAAAACCCGACAAATGAATTCATATTGAACCCCCTCTCTGTTTCGAGCTCGGCTCCCCCCGATAAGCTAAACTTCAGTGTAATTAAAAGAAGATTTTGGATTCAATCTCAAGTCTCAGATCCGGAAGAACCCACTAATCATGAATGCCTTCAAGTACATCGAGGAGCTGAAGAGGCGGTTCGATGAATTGGATAGGGATCTTGTCGCAGAGATGAAGGCCCGTCAAGGGGAAAACAGTGGCAGAGGGGCCGATTCGGATTCGGATTCAGCGCCCGCGTTGCCCACGGTGAGCTCTGGCCATTGTGAATTTCTCTGTTTCGTCTTTGGAGATCTAGGTAAGCTTTTGCTCTAAAGATAAAATTGGTGAGCACCAGGTGACCGTGGCGAGCAAGGAGAGGACTAAAAGCCTGCAGATCCATGTGTCTTGTCAGAAATGGTCCGGCTTGCTTGTTGCAATCCTAGAGGCCGTGGAAGCGCTGGGTCTCAACGTGGGCGAGCCTTATTAAACAGACAGAAATTCATTTAAGGCTGGCCTGTCTAGTGTCAGAGGCATGTGACATACATCTATGGCATCAACCGACATATAGGCCATCCATCCTCCATGATACTCTTCCGGTAGCTATCGATTGGCGATTCCGTTGCCGGAAAACTTTCCATCTAATCACTTAATTGTTGGCAGCGACGTCATCCATCCAACGCGCTGTGCTGTGTGCTGACCTGGTGGAGGACTTGATGGCACGTACGTCTGCAGAAAACTGTCAGCTGGACGATCCAATTGACGACGTAGATGGATTTGGATTTCAAATTTCAAATTTAAATCGAAGAAACCCGCCATTTGCCTACCATGTGGCCTGGTTTTACGGCTAATTCCAATAAATTATTGGAGGAGATTCCAGAGCGTTAGTAGCAGACCAGGTCTGCCTTCGATATCTGGTTGCAAGTCTAGTGAAACCAGGTTAGTGATATCTGGTTGCTTACGAGCAGGGACTACCTTATTTAATTCGTATTCTTTACTCTTGTCATAATGCTTCCTCAAATTCGTCAAAATCTGTACAAGATTGGTCGATTTGGTCCGCAAAGAGGTCGAATTCGAGTTTATGTTGATCATTCGTCCCTGTGAAGTTTTCTTGAAGTAGCATATTGCTTTCTGTGAAGTTTTCTTGAACTAGCATATAGCTTTAGCTTAACGCTTGAATCCTTTATTTCTTCAGCTTTGTTACGAAAATCTTATCTAGAAGGATTTGCAGTAGAGGTGCACGGAAAAGGATAACAGATCGAGTATGAATTGAGCGTTTGACTGAGAGATCAGGTGTTGCATTTGGTAAGGATTTGCTTTATTGGACAGATTTCGTCATGAATTTCATTTTATAGGGGAGAGACGATCTTTTCACAGTATTTTAATCCGAATTTATAAAAGACAGTCCAGATCCAGAAATTGCTTATAATGCTGTTGAAATTTTTGCAAAATCTTACAAAAAGATATAACTGTCGAAATTGTAACAGAATTGTCTAAGTACCTGTCCAGTAATTTGGTTCAAGATCCCAGAGTGCGGCAAGAAAAGGACTACATAATGGCAGCTTCAAAATTCCCTTCGACGTCAGCTTCTACTCCCAGTTTTTTATATATAATAATAATGTTGTGAAAGTTTTTATCTCCATTTCCTTTATCATTATCGTTTACTGAAATTTGACTACAGAGCTGTTAAGAAACAAGATGATTAAAATCGTAGTACTCTCTTAGAAAATTCTTAAGCAACTGAGTGATTTTAGTATATGGTATTTGTTTTCTTGACAACACTTAAACAACGGAGTGGTTATAGAATATGGTAGTTGTTTTTAAAGTAATGATTCCAGTATGCAGGTCCTGGAGAAAAGTAGCTCTCGTGAGCGGAGTTGAACATCTAATTAAAAATGAATTGGCAATAGTGCATATCTTCCAAGGTTAGTGTATGGCATTTTTTAAGATCGTTTGAAGATACACTTAAACCTATAGATGTTTATTGTCAAATATAATTGGGCAGTCCTCTTTTATTCAACTAAAGAATATTCTTCCACAATACAGGTTGGTCTGAGTTAATGTATGTTAACTAAATTTATTAATTTTGGCAAATGCTAACATGTTTCTGACCATTCAACATTCTTTTTTAATGTCTGCTAAAATGATAAATAAATTAAAGTAAATCTACGACACTCATATCAAATTATGATGATTAATGCAATTACGATAACATTTCTAATTTGAAACACGATTAGAAAAGCACTCACCAACTTAACAAAAGCCCACTTAGAAAGTAATATAAAATTGTATTTGGTAGTTTTTTTTTTGGAGACGATGTTGCTGAGATCTTGATTGTTTTTATTCAAAGTATGGTATATGGATTATATCTTAGAGGTTAGAATTGAGTACTAAACATTATTATCAATATGTGATGTAGGATGAGATGAACATTATTGTGCTATTTATACTTAGATATTTGAAATTGGTTTCTTTATTAATTGTATCTCCAAAATATTTTGGAAATTTCCTAAAAGCTTAAGAAATTGTGCAATTCTTTTCAAGTTGAACAATGTCAATAAATTTAAGAAAAAATAATTTTAAAGCTTAAGTGGAAATTTTAAGGGAATATGGAAGTGCCCAGGGTGAGATGTACATTATGTTGCTCCTTATATTTAAATAATTGACACATACAAAATTCAAGAATATTTGTAATATATATATATTGGAAATTCTAAAGAAATATTGAAGTGACATAGAGTGAGATGTACATTATGTTACTCCTTATTTTTATATAATTAACATGTCAAAAATTAAAAAAATATAATATATATATATATATATATATAGTGTTTATATTTAATGTCAATGTTTATAAAATTTATCATTTAATATTTTTAAAAATAATCTCATATTGTTTAACATTTCATTTAAGGACAATTGTTTTTAGAATTAAACCTACAATCAATTGTTAAAATGAAGTTTATGGAATCTAGACTTTATTACATTTAAGAGAACCTATTTTGTTTTTTAAATTTAGATAACACAATTTTTAAAGACAATGGTTTAAAGTCAAAGACCCTTTTTTCATCATAGGAATATAATTTGTACATATGATAGGAGAGGCAAATTGGTTAGAACAATTTCAACTCCTTAGTAACTAGATATATTAATGACTTAATCTGTATTCATATTTCATATTTGTGGTATTAATGAATCAACTTACATTTATTTTGCATTATGGTTTCATCAAATCTAAATTGAAAGTGTTTAAATTGTGTTTTTGTATTCTTAAATAGATTCAACACCCTAGAATACCCCCATCCCAACTAAATTATGCAATTTTTATAGCTAATATATGCGATTCTAAAACTTTTTTAAAGATTTCCAACACTCTGAACAAAATAAGATGGAAAATATGCTTGGAAAAAGTTGAAAACTTAAAATATTTTTATTTCTTAAATAGTAGGTTTGGTTGTAAATAATATGTCTAAAAAGATATGAATGCCTTTTTATGTTTAATATTTAATGGTTGATATTTAATATTTTATTAAAAATATTATATATGTTTAACTTTATTATATAGATCTATGTACATTTATAATATATATTGATGTATATTTAATCAAAGTATTATATATAAGAATTCCACTTCCATATTTTATTTATATTGGATTTTTTTTTATGTATTTTTTTTGTATCGTTATGTGTATCTATATTTGTACTCAAATTATGTTTCTATGGTTCGAGGATAAAGACTATGAACGTTTGTAGAATTTTGTATCAGTGGTGGTTTCTAAATCAGGTCTAATGTTAGAAGAACATCATGTGAGATGGATTTGTGCCTTTGATCGACTATGTAATGTGTTTTGGCTTCATGTGTGATGACCAACCCATTGGTCGCTCTGTGATTTATAAACGGATCCGATCTGAACACTACCAAAAGAACCCCACAAATGGAAAAGGATGGTACGAACATCGCTTAAGATGTGACGTTGTGATTCGGGAAACCCTAATGGTATATCTTAATAATGTTGTCGACGGGTGCGTTGCAAAGCTTGAGACTATGGAGCCTTGTGGCAGTGTCGAGGATATGATTGGTTATAGCATGACAAAGTGATGTAGAGGAGAAAGGGATTATTATTCCTCCAAGGAGTATTTTGGTGAATCTTACAAATGGCAATACATGAATACGCATGGCATTTATAGCCTATGTAAAGGGATTAAACTTATTTGTACTGTGCCATTTTATATCAGTATAGAGAATAGGGTCTTAATGCGAGCTTTTGGAGCTGAATTGGTACTTCTTACAAATCCATCCAAGCGTATGTAAGGTGTTGTACAAAAAGAACATGAAAAATGATTGTGAGTTCATTAGCAAATGGGAAAATAAATTGTAATCAAAGGCCATGTTAAGAAAGTTAAGTGAGTCAAGTTTTACAATGACATTTTTAAACTTTATCAGTTTATTATATATAAAGCTTGGTTTAGGAGCATTAATTAAGTTGGTCAATCCATTATTATACATTTATTTATTGGACATTACATTATCTAACAAGAAACCATACGTTATATAAAAATTTGTGAGTTGCATGAAAGATAATCTGAAGAAGGCAGAAAGTAAAGAGGAATATTTTGACAAAGATGAAGGGTAAAAGACAAAGAAGAAAGAATCCAAATGAATAAGTAAAGAAAAAGGTATGCATGATGATGAGATGTAAATGGGCATCTGTAATGGACTTGTAATATTTTAGAAATATTGTAGATTAAGGAGTGATGGAAAAAGTGAATTGTTGTAAAGCATGTTGAATGCTTCTTGTAGCTGAGATGAAATGTTGTAATGATGCATATGTGTTAGAAGGGGTGCATGATTAGTTGTACTTGACACCCCATATATTTTTTGGTCCAAAGAAATAAATTTTAGCCTTCCTCGGGTGTTTTGAAATCCGTGTTGAGTAAGGACTACACACATTAGTGTGATAGAACATGTAATGATGTAGCATGTATCCTTCTTCTACATCGAGAGGATGTGACATCAAGTTGTGGAATCAACCACTTCGATAGGTATGAGGGTGGAAAGTAAACATGCATCTAAGCTTGATGATGAATCAAAGAAGTTGAACCTTTGATTAATGGGGGGTGATATGGAGTAATCTCAAAGTGTGAGATGTTGTGAGAGACCAAAGTATGACAAAGGAGAGATTAAAATGTTGATGAACTATGTAGGTGAAGAGAATACCTAGAGAACTATGTGAAATGGAGTAATTTCATAGTGTGAGATGTTGTGAGGGACCGAGGCATGATAAGGGAGGGTTTAAAATGTTAATGAAAATCATTCGTAGTGAACTAGTGAGTACAATGGATAGCAACCATGTATATCAGTGGATGGATTGTTTTTTATATGGACATCAATGATCATTTGTTTTCAAGTATAAAAGAAGAAAGAACAAAAAGTTTGATCAATAATCAGTTGTATGTAGGTACTTAAGGGAGAAACATAAAGTTTGAGGATGAAGTCACATCGAAGAAAGCCCAAGTAAGTGTGTGCATTGTAAATCAGTCCCCCCATCATGATGGTTAGTGGTCATCCAAAACCACAAGTTCTATTGTAAATTTCATGGTGACCTAAAAAACACTCGTCATGACAGCTGGAAGTTCGTGGTTAGCTAGAAACCACCTGATGTGATGTATGGCTCATTATAAACTGAATCCACTTCAAGAGAATTGTGATGGTTAGGGGTAAGCCGCAAAATCCTAGTTTGATTTATGATGAGAGGAAGCCAATAAAACGATGCAGTATACTGAAGTCCAACCATGTGAAGGTAAAATTTGAAGATGAGGACATGTCTCTCATGAAGACTTTATGTGATAGAGATTGTTAGAGAATTCATTTGTCCATTAAGAGAGAGTTTTAAAAATGATGTAGAAATGAGTTGGCAATTGATTATCATTGGAACCATATCATTTATGATTGAAGTTTGGTTTTAGATTGATTATAGGTGTATTAGCTATTTTTATATATCTAGATCCATCATTTTAGGATCTATTTGTCATTCTCCTATATATATAACTCATTTTTTAAGTAATAATAAAGTGAAGTTAAATGAGTGAGTGAGACAATTTGTATCATAGTTGAAGTATTCTTTGTTTTGTTTTTTGAAAAAATATATATATATATAATTCTATTATAATTTAGTATGGATCTTCTTTCTTCACTTTTATCCTCACAAAAATAATAAAAAACCATATTTAAAAATTTAACTACAAACATTTGTTTAGCTATTAAGGCTTCACTCTATTACAAATTCAGATATGGATTTTTTGCAAAGTTACTTCTAATGCCCACATAAATATGTAATGGGAAACTCTAATTCCAAGATGAATATTGGTTAGTGTATTAAGGAATAACTTGTGATTACATTTCAGGTAAATACATATGATAGGATTTGTTATATAGAATAAAATAATTAGAAAATAATACATAATGTGTTATGAGATAATATTTTTTAATTGAGATAATGAATTGATTTGATTGGCTAGAATGATTTTAAATCTTTTACTTTGCACAAGAAAAAATTAATTTTAAAAGATTTAAATTGAAAGTTGGCATTAACACTTTGAAGGTAGTTAGTGTTGAATTACTTTGGGTTTGAAAGGAACTATAGGTTACATTGGGTGGTGGAGTTTATGAATCGCAAAGAATTTACATTTTGATTTTGAAGATGTGAAAAGGTTGCATTCTAACTTTTGTTATGAGGGATTGAATTTGGATTTTAGTTTGAGTTAGTATTTATATTTTAATGTGGCATGTTTAAAGCATAATTTGTTTATCAATATTCTGGTTGAAAGGTGTCGATTAAATGCAAAATTATAACTATAGGTTGAAGGTCTGATTATATTTGTTGGAGGTGAAGTTTTGATTGGTTTGAGGTCCTATTTGTCCTTAATAAATAAGGTTGTTTATCCTACTAAATAAGGTTGGATTGTAGGGTGTGATTTTACCCTACAATTCATATGGATTAAGTTGATGTTGACATGCATTAAAGACACCCCAAAAAATTAAATTAAACAATGGTTAATTTTTTTATGAAATAGTTTCAATAAAGTAGAATGATAAACCTCAAGAGTTGTATAAAGCCAAAATTGGAATGAATTCATACATTGAGTAATTAGTGATCCTTCATTAGTTGATAATAATGAAAATTTGTATAAAGCCATAAAGCTATAGAAAGCTTATTGTATTGACTTGAATTGAATAAATATATAAAGCGATAAAACTCTTTAATGATAATATAATAAAGCTATAAAGCTCTATAACGTTGTATAAAATAAAGCTAGCTATAATGCTCTAGAAAGCCACAGACACATTAAACCTATTTAGTAAGTAGTTAAAATTTGTCTGCAGAGTTTATATAATGAGCAACTTTCTTGATTGACTAATCAGAGAAACCCTCCCTTGCGTCTCTTGAATCGATTTGATCTATTAAATAATAGTAATTTTAATTGTTTATATAAACAATACAAATACGAGTAAATAAATAAATATTTTATTTTCATTCTGTAGTTGAATATGTTTGACCATGGTTTATTTTAGTGAAGGATGGTGACTATGGCTAACTTCAGTTAACGATTATTGACATTGCATAGCTAAGGTTGGCCATGCTTGACCAACATTGACCATGGTTAAGGAAGGGTGTTATTTGTGACCATGACCATGACCATGGTTGACTATTGTTTGTGCATTTCCAACCAAAGCAAATCATGTTTGAATTTAATGAACCATGGTTGACTATTGTTTGTGTTTGGTAATCTTGGTTTACTTTAGTGAACCTTGGTTGCATATGGTTGACTTAGGCTAGGTAAGATTAACTTTATTTGAGTTAGATAAGCATTACATTATAATGAAAAATTAATCTATTTGATAATGAATGTTTTTCACACCAAAGACGACCTATAGGGCCTCAAACATGGCCGAGTAAGGAATTAATACAAAAAAACCCTCTCGTAAGTCCAACTTTCAAAAAAAATTGTAAGGGGCCCTTGGATTTTCCCTGGGGGGTGTTATGAAACCATGATCATTATTGGTGGAACCATGAGCATTGTTGGTGGAACCATGAGCTCTATTTATGGAACCATGAGAATTGTTGGGGGAACCATGAGCTTTAGTTATGGAACCATGAGCCCTGTCCGTGGAACCATGAGCTTTATTTATGGAACCATGAGCTCTAGTTATGGAACCATGAGCATTGTTGGTGGAACCATGAGCTTTAATTATGGAACCATGTACATTGTTAGTGTAACCATGAGTACTATCTATCC
This sequence comes from Larix kaempferi, assembly GCA_027924585.1. Taxonomy (NCBI): domain Eukaryota; kingdom Viridiplantae; phylum Streptophyta; class Pinopsida; order Pinales; family Pinaceae; genus Larix; species Larix kaempferi. The sequence continues at coordinate 5,255,851 of BSBM01000221.1, forward strand.
GTGGAACCATGAGCATTGTTGGTGGAACCATGAGCACTATTCGTGGAACCACGAGCACTATTCGTGGAACCATGAGCTCTAGTTATGGAACCATGAGCATTGTTGGTGGAACCATGAGCAATATCAGTGGAACCATGAGCATTGTTGGTGGAACCATGAGCTCTAATAATGGAACCATGAGCATTGTTGGTGGAACCATGAGCTCTAGTTATGGAACCATGAGCATTGTTGGTGGAACCATGAGCATTACTGGTGGAACCATGAGCTCTAGCTATGGAACCATGAGCCCTGTCCGTGGAACCATGAGCTTTATTTATGGAACCATGAGCTCTAGTTATGGAACCATGAGCATTGTTGGTGGAACCATGAGCTTTAATTATGGAACCATGTACATTGTTAGTGTAACCATGAGTACTATCTATCCGTGGAACCATGAGCATTGTTGGTGGAACCATGAGCACTATTCGTGGAACCACGAGCACTATTCGTGGAACCATGAGCTCTAGTTATGGAACCATGAGCATTGTTGGTGGAACCATGAGCAATATCAGTGGAACCATGAGCATTGTTGGTGGAACCATGAGCTCTAATAATGGAACCATGAGCATTGTTGGTGGAACCATGAGCTCTAGTTATGGAACCATGAGCATTGTTGGTGGAACCATGAGCATTACTGGTGGAACCATGAGCTCTAGCTATGGAACCATGAGCCCTGTCCGTGGAACCATGAGCTTTATTTATGGAACCATGAGCTCTAGTTATGGAACCATGAGCATTGTTGGTGGAACCATGAGCTTTAATTATGGAACCATGTGCATTGTTAGTGTAACCATGAGTACTATCTATCCGTGGAACCATGAGAATTATTCGTGGAACCATGAGCACTATCCATGGAACCATGAGCTCTAGTTATGGAACCCAGAGCATTGTTGGTGGAACCATGAGCAATATCAGTGGAACGATGAGCATTGTTGGTGGAACCATGAGCTCTAATTATGGAACCATGAGCATCACCCAATGAAATGAGTGCTAAGTGGATTTCTCAAAACCATGAGAAATTGGTAAGTTATGACTATACTCAATGGATATGGGTGATAGATTAATGAGGATCAACGCAAACATCAATGGATACTTCCCAGCTAATCACGGACAACAGAGAACCCAAAACCAAAGGTAGGGATCCCAACCGACCTATCGTCAACCTTTGAAGCATAGAATTAACTACGCCCTCCAGAAACCTCTTAGAGAAAGGTCTTAATTTTTTCATTGCCCCCAAAAAGATTCCTATTGAGGACATTATTTGTAGCATTGAGGAAAGAATTAAACACCTTCCAGACAATGAAGCTGAGGAGATGCATCAGGATAGTGCGTTGCCCCTAAGAAGAGCCACGCTCCCAAAACCCAACATTACTAGAGAAGAAAGAAGAGTGTTGAAGGAGCTGAAGAATAATAATAACATTGTTATTCTGAAGGCTGATAACGGAGGAGAAATGGTTATTCTTAACAAGGAAGAATATGTTGATAAGATGAGAGCTCATTTGCATTCAAGTGCTAGAGCTCATGGTTCCACCAATAATGCTCATGGTTCCACCAACAATGCTCATGGTTCCATAACTAGAGCTTATGGTTCCACCAACAATGCTCATGGTTCCTCCAACAACGCTCATGGTTCCTACAACAACGCTCATAGTTCCACCAACAACGCTCATGGTTCCATAGCTAGAGCTCATGGTTCACCCAATAATGCTCATGGTTCCGCCAACAGCTCTCATGGTTCCACCGACAACGCTCACGGTTCCACCAACAACGCTCATGGTTCCATAGCTAGAGCTCATGGTTCCACCAACAATGCTCATGGTTCCATAGCTAGAGCTCATGGTTCCACCAATAATGCTCATGGTTCCATTACTAGCGCTCATGGTTCCACCAACAATGCTCATGGTTCCACCAATAATGATCATGGTTCCATAAATAGAGCTCATGGTTCCACCACCAATGCTCATGTTCCACCAATAATGATCATGGTTCCATAAATAGAGCTCATGGTTCCACCAACAATGCTCATGGTTCTGCCAACAACGCTCACAGTTCCACCAACAATGCTCATGGTTCCATAGCTAGAGCTCATGGTTCTACCAATAATGCTCATGGTTCCGCCAACAACTCTCATGGTTCCACCAACAACGCTCACGGTTCCACCAACAACGCTCATGGTTCCATAACTAGAGCTCATGGTTCCACCAACAATGCTCATGGTTCCACAGACAGTGCTCATGGTTCCTCCAACAACGCTCATGGTTCCATAGCTAGAGCTCATGGTTCCACCAACAATGCTCATGGTTCCATAGCTAGAGCTCATGGTTCCATAACTAGAGCTCATGGTTCCACCAACAATGCTCATGGTTACACCAATAATGGTCATGGTTCCATAGATAGAGCTCATGGTTCCATAGATAGAGCTCATGGTTCCACCACCAATGCTCATGTTCCAGCAATAATGATCATGGTTCCATAAATAGAGCTCATGGTTCTACCAACAATGCTCATGGTTCCGCCAACAACGCTCACGGTTCCACCAACAACGCTCATGGTTCCATAGCTAGAGCTCATGGTTCTACCAATAATGCTCATGGTTCCACCAACAACTCTCATGGTTCCACCAACAACGCTCATGGTTCCATAGCTAGAGCTCATGGTTCCACCAATAATGCTCATGGTTCCACCAAGAATGCTCATGGTTCCATAACTAGAGCTCATGGTTCCACCAACAATGCTCATGGTTCCACCAATAATGATCATGGTTCCATAAATAGAGCTCATGGTTCCACCACCAATGCTCATGTTCCAGCAATAATGATCATGGTTCCATAAATGATCATGGTTCCAATAATGACCATGGTTCCAATAATGATCATGGTTCCACGGACAGTGCTCATGGCTCCACCAACAATGTTCATGCTTCCATAACTAGAGCTCATGGTTCCACCAATAATATTCATGGTTCCATAACTAGAGCTCATGGTTCCGCCAACAATGTTCATGGTTCCATAAATAAAGCTCATGGTTCCATGAACAGTGCTCATGGTTCCACCCACAATGCTCATGGTTCCACCAATAATGTTCATGGTTCCATAAATAGAGCTCATGGTGGAACCATGAGCTCTAGTTATGGAACCATGAGCATTGTTGGTGGAACCATGAGCTCTCCCCATGTTGAGGATTGTACTTGTGAATATGACAGACATTTATCTCATGGTTCCACCAACAATGCTCATGGTTCCACCGATAATGCTCATGGTTCCACCAACAATGCTCATGGTTCCATAGCTGGAGCTCATGGTTCCACTAACAGTGCTCATGGTTCCACCAACAATGCTCATGGTTCCATGGATAGTGCTCATGGTTCCGCCAACAACGCTCATGGTTCCGCCAACAACGCTCATGGTTCCACCAACAACGCTCATGGTTCCATAACTAGAGCTCATGGTTCCACCAACAATGCTCATGGTTCCATAACTAGAGCTCATGGTTCCACAGACAGTGCTCATGGTTCCACCAACAATGCTCATGGTTCGAGAGACAGTGCTCATGGTTCCACCAACAATGCTCATGGTTCCATAAATAGAGCTCATTGTTCCACCAATAGTCCTCATGGTTCCACCAATAGTGCTCATGGTTCCACCACTAATGTTCATGGTTCCATAACTAGATATCATGGTTCAATAACTAGAGCTCATGGTTCCCCCAACAATTCTCATGGTTCCATAAATAGAGCTCATGGTTCCACCAATAATGCTCATGGTTCCATAAATAGAGCTCATGGTTCCATGAATAGTGCTCAAGGTTCCACCAATAATGCTCATGGTTCCATAAATAGAGCTCATGGTTCCACCAATAGTGCTCATGGTTCCACCAATAGTGCTCATGGTTCCACCAATAATGTTCATGGTTCCATAACTAGATCCCATGATTCCATAACTAAAGCTCATGGTTCCCCCAACAATTCTCATTGTTCCACCAATAATGCTCATGGTTCCACCAATAGTGCTCATGGTTCCATAAATAGAGCTCATGGTTCCACAGACAGTGCTCATGGTTCCCCCAACAATTCTCATGGTTCCATAAATAGAGCTCATAGTTCCACCAACAATGCTCATGGTTCCGCCAATAATGCTCATGGTTCCATAAATAGAGCTCATGGTTCCACCAACAATGCTCATGGTTCCATCAATAGAGCTCATGGTTCCATAACTAGAGCTCATGGTTCCACCAACAATGCTCATGGTTCCATAAATAGAGCTCATGGTTCCACCAGCAATGCTCATGGTTCCACCAACAATGCCCATGGTTCCATAAATAGAGCTCATGGTTCCATAGACAGTGCTCATGGTTCCACTAATAATGTTCATGGTTCCACTAATAATGTTCATGGTTCCATAACTAGAGCTCATGGTTCCACCAACAATGCTCACGGTTCCATAAATAGAGCTCATGGTTCCACCAACAATGCTCATGGTTCCACCAATAATGCTCATGGTTCCACCAACAATGCTCATGGTTTTGTAAATAGAGTTCATGGTTTCACCAACAATGCTTATGGTTCCACCAATAATGCTCATGGTTCCATAAATAGAGCTCATGATTCCACGGACAGTGCTCATGGTTCCACCAATAATGTTCATGGTTCCATAACTAGAGATCATGGTTCCGCCAACAATGCTCATGGTTCCATAGCTAGAGCTCATGGTTCCACCAACAATGTTCATAACTAGAGCTCATGGTTCCACCAATAATGTTCATGGCTCCATTACTAGAGCTCATAGTTCCACCAACAATGCTCAGGGTTCCATAAATAAAGCTCATGGTTCCACCAACAATGCTCATGGTTCCACCTCTGTTTATGGAACCATGAGCTCTATTTATGTTATCATGAGCATTGTTGGTGGAACCATGAACATTATTTATGGAACCAAGAGCATTATTGGTGGAACCATGAGCTCTATTTATGGAACCATGAGAATTGTTGGGTGAACCATGAGCTTTAGTTATGGAACCGTGAGCTCTATTTATGGAACCATGAGCATTATTGGTGGAACCATGAGCATTGTTGGTGGAACCATGAGCTTTAGTTATGAACATTGTTGGTGGAACCATGAGCATTATTTATGGAACGAAGAGCATTATTGGTGGAACGATGAGCTCTATTTATGGAACCATGAGAATTGTTGGGGGAACCATGAGCATTGTTGGTGGAACCATGAGATCTAGTTATGGAACCATGGACGTTATTGGTGGAACCATGAGCATTTTTGGTGGAACCATGAGCTCTAGTTATGGAACCATATAACAACAAATACAAATAACTATAAATTAAAGAGATGAGGAGAACAAAGAGTAGTACCGACCATTGTAGAAATGATGATGGATGGAGAAAACTGGAGTGCACTGCGTCCAGAACATAGCATGAGGAATATTCATTTTTTTGGAAACTTTTCGACCCCATCGAAGAAATGGATTATAACTGATACAACACACGGGAGGAGTGTTTCCACTAGCATTGTGTCGCTGAATCAGCTGCTCCAATTCTGAGCCGTCGAAGTTGTTGAGATGATTGAAAACAACGTTGCTAATGTTTGAATCGAGGGTAAGGTCTTGAGGAAGGCCGTCTGGAATGCACTTGAATTGTATGGGGAGCTTAAACCATTGCAAGGGCTCCTTGGCTTTAATGAGTCTATCGTGATTATAGTTGAAAGTAACAAAGGTGACTAGCAATCCTCTGGAGGTGATGTTCTTGGAGAACTGTAGCATTGGATTCGTATGGCCGGTTGACGGGTATGACAAAGCCAGAACGTGATCCTTCATAGTGAATCCATAGGTGGACGTTCTTACTCAATGTTTTGAATAATTAAATCTAGTGGATGTTGAGCCTCACAAGGTTGTTCCAACCTAGAGAAATTCCAAAAAAGGTAGGGTTGGGATCTTGGAAAGACTTGATCATTTTCATGTTGCAAAGAAGATTCTCGAGGATGTTAGCAGATATAAGTCTTGAGTAGGTAATGGAGGGATTTCTGATCATTTTCCTATTTTGTTGCAATTATATGTGATGAACCATAAATCTACAGTCCCCTTTAAGTTTAATCATACCTAGCTAAATGAAGAAAGTTTTAGAAATTTAGTCCCGAGAAATTGTCTAAGGTATGAGCACTCCATCGGTGACTTGACTGTGCATCAATTCCTAAAGAATTTGGTCCATGTTAAAAAGTTAGCGATTGAATGGGCCAGAGAGAGAACTAAAGCTAATAAAAAAGACTTGAACCTTTTTGACTCAGATTTGTAGGATCTTTTGTAGTAGAATTCCAATGGAATATTTTCAGAAGAAGAGGGTTTGATGTTAAAAGAACTTGAAAGAAAAAAGAAAGCACTTCTAGAATTGGAAGAGGTGGAGTCGAGGCTCAAAATTCATTCTATTTGGTTAGTGGAAGATGATAATAATACAAATTTCTTCCATAATTATGCATCCTACAAAAAGAACTTTAATACTGTCCAAAGAAAAATTTTAAGGATCCATAATTCTCTTGAAGTGGTGAATCTTTCAAATTTCCATCCATAAAATGTTGGATGATATTTTTCTAAAAAAAAACAAATTTCTAAGGATTTTATATAGTCTCTAGCCACATTTGGTGATTTCCAGAGTAAAAAAAAAATGTATCCCATGGAATTTGGGTGAATCAATTTAGAAAAAATGGAAATTGGTGAATCATTTTTTGGAAAAAAAATGTCCAAAAATAGCCCATGGGCTAAATTTTGCCCCAAAATTTTTCCCTGATACTATCTAGGGGTTGCTTTGACCAAATGGAAATAGGGTTACATCCTTCAATGATCTAGCTTATGTAGGTAAGCAACATTTTCAATCTTTGTTTAAGGAGAATTATGCATCCGTTATAGGGGAGATCGTGAAGGTTTTTATAATGTTTCTCAATTCTTTTTATGATGATATGAATGCAACTATGGAAGCAAAGGTTACTAAAGATGAGTTAAAATTTGTTATGGGGTCTTTCAAGAAGGCAAAAAGTCCTAGTCCATATGGTTGGACTATTGAATGTTATCTAGGTTTCTATGTTTTGGAGGAGGAACTTCTTAGGGTGATTGAGGAAACTAGGAGGTCTGGAAAAATTCTAGGGACAATGAATGCTACGTTCATAGCATTAATTCTAAAAACGAATGATCTTGCTACTTTTGAATATTTTAGGCCAATAACCCTCTGTAATCTTGTCTAAAATATTACCTTGAAAATAATTGCAAACAAATTAACTTAAGCTCTATCAAATGTCATTTCAAAGGAATAATTTGATTTTTTAGTCAACAAGCAAATCCATGATGTAGTTGGGACTGCACAAGAGGGGTTCCACTCAATAAAAGTTGGGAAATAGACTGGTGGTTATGAAAATTGATCTTTCCAAGGATTATGATAAAGTAAAGTGGTTATTTCTAAGATTGGTTCTTATGTAAATGGGTTTAAATCTTCAATCTGTTGATTGGATTATGGATTGTTTGGAATCAGATAACTTTACAGTTTTGATACATGGCTCTCCATCAAGTTTTTTAGGGCTTCCAGGGGACTTCGACAAGGGTTCCATTTGTCACCTTTCCTATTTCTTTTAGTGCCAGAGGGACTCATCATATAATTAGAAAAATCCATAAGAGAAGGATTTATAGAAGGCATAAATATTGCATGTTCCATTTTGGTTACAAACTCATCGTTTGTTGATGATATGAATATCTTACTTTTTGGGAGAGAATTTGAGGGAACATACTTACTTCAAAACTATCCTTGAATTATTCTACAAAGCAACGGGGATGGAAATCAACATGCAAAAATCATGTATTCTGGTGAATGGCATGAGTGAACCAATACAAAGAATAATAGAACAATTATTCCCTTTGAGGATTGAACCATTGAACAATGGAGTTAATTATTTAGGTTTTCACTTAAAACCTATTGATTACAAATATGTTGATTGGCTTTGGTTAATGAAGAACATTGAATATAGAATTACATGTTGGTGTCATAGGTGGTTGTCCCAAGGAGGAAGGTTGGTGTTGGTCAAGTCTGACTTAGAGAGTATTTATGTCTATTAGTTATCAATTTCTCACATTCCAAAGGGTATTTTAGATAAGATTAGCAAAAAGTGCTACAGTTTCCTTCAGAAAAACATAAAAGTAGTGGAAGGAATTCCACGTGTCAATTGGTCAAGGATTGTTAGACCTAAGGGGTTTGGAGGATGGGACTTAAAAAATATGTATGTGCTTAGTCAGGCTTTAGCAGCAAAATGCCTTTGGAGGATTTTGTTCAATAAAGGCTTGTGGGGGAAGGTGATGAAGGGTAAGTACTTACGTAATAAAGAACCAAAAGAATGGATTAGACAAGAGAGAAAGTCCTTTGAAGAGTCACCTCTAATGTTTGGAAAGGACTATTAAAAGCTTTAAATACTCAAAGTAATTAGGTTGCTTGGGAAATTGGCAAAGGCAATAAGTTGGTAATTGGTGAGGACCCTTGGATTGGTGTTGTGGAAATCATAGGCTTTCTAAACCACTTCAATTAACTCTTTGTGAAAAAACATTACTAGACTAGAGGATGCTTCATGGTATGTGGTTCATGGATTTGGGATCCAAGGCTAGAAATTTGTTGAGGATTTGGACTTACAAGGTGACCAAGTTGTTGAATGCACACAATACATAAATGTATTAAAACATAATGCCATCTGCATAAAGGATCACAATGATGAACTAAAATAGTCTAGAAACAAATATGCTAGGGTGCTTATTGCTTGACTTGGATATGAAGCAAAAAAAAGTGAAAAACAAGGAGAAGAGAGTGTGTGGTGGTGGAAAGTGGCATGGAAATTAGTTTTCCCATAATTGTTTTGAAGTGTAGAAATCTTGGTGGATCTTTTTTTTTTGTAATGGTTGCAAATTCTATTTAATTGAAAGAAGTAAAGTTACAGAGGAAAATAAAAACTGAGGTGGTCTCATCAGATGCCAACCTTGAAAAACATGTACATCATTACTAAGGCCATACAGACCCAAAAAGATAAAAAAAACCCTGATATTAGGGTGCGGATTCGGAGCCATGGAGGCTGTAGACAAGCTATCGGTCTGATAATTAACAAAAAACTAGAAACAGAGATGCAACCACAGAAGAACCTTGCTAACCAACAGTACTGGGAGCTTCGACATCAGAAGGAATTTCGTCAAGAATGGGGCAGTTGTAATAGGTGTCGTCGTCCTTGTTCCGAGCAGGTGGCGGGGTGCTTTTCATAGGAGGAAGGGATGGGAAAAGACACTCGGGGAGGTTCCTTTTCCTTCTGCATGCTGCCTCGATGCTGAACCGGGTTGAAACCAACAGAAATGTTCTGAGCACTACCAAGTGTAGAAGCCAGAATACCATGTTAAGTGGCTTTACCAAGAGAGATGGCCAGATTGCAAAGTGAGGTGACCCTGGAGCTCATCGTGTTAGCCAGATTTCCCAAGCCAAGAGAGGTGGCCAAATTACCAAAGCCATGAGTGGTTCCCACGGTGGTGGCATGGGTGCCAGAGGTATGTGGCATGGGCCAAATACAGTCATTTCTGGCTACAGAGGGCGATGGCGAGGAACCAGGAGTGGTGCTTCTAGGTCCGAGATCACAACGAAGGTGATGAGCAGGAGCATAGGAATCCCAGCCGAATGCGCTTTCCAAATTGTTCAGAATAGATGCCATATTGGGCAGGGCAGCAATGAGAGACTGAGTTGCATGCCTATTAGAGGCCTAATTAGAGAGCATGTCGTCCATTAAGTTCCCCAACATGTTTTTAGCAAGCCAATAAGGATCCCATGGCTGCTCCAGGTCCCTGTTGCTGAGAGTATCTGTGACGAGACGAGCTTCCCAACTATCAATTAGAAGACGAACAGGGATGGAAGATTTTGAAACCTAGATCTAATGTGAGTGAGAGCCAAGCATTTTAATAGAAAGTGATTTTCATCTTCCACGCTCTTAGAATGGCTCTTAGAATCAGATAGATGACAAATTCTTTCAGCCAAAGGCCTTTTAGGGGTTGCCCAACGCCCACTTTCACTATGAAGCTCATGAGAGTTTGTTTTAATCTTAGTAATAATAACTTTTTTCTTTGAGCTTGTTAAGATAGAAAGATAGTTTTGATCCTTGAGATTAGGGTTAATGATCTCTTTGTAATACCTAAGCTTTTTTTTTACCTCTAATTCTTCTTTGCACCACATTTTCTCTTTGAATGTAGAAGTAATAATGTGATTAATGTTATTAATATTTTGTGGAGTGGTAGTTTCATTAATTCTCTAATAATTTAACCAAGCCGTGGAATCTTTAAGCCATCCTTGCTTGAGGAGGAGATGTTTTTGACTAAAAGCAATTTTAAGAAAGTAAGATTGAGAATAAACAAAGAGAAGATTCTACAAATATATTGTCATGTAGAGTTTATATATGATTCTATTTTATTTTTAAATAAAATATTTATAATTTTAAATATATTATGATGAGATATATTATTTATAATTTTAAATAGATAATCACATAAAATTTATATTTGATTTACTGTAATTATAGTATATAAAAAAATATTTATAATATGTAAGGATAAAAACATAAATAAAGTACTTACAAATTATTATTTTAAATATATATATATATATATATATATATGGTAATATTAAATTTTATAAATATTACAAAGATTTAAAAACAAAAAAATTATATAAATAAAATGTAATTAAATTTAATATATAGTAATAACATAAAACTATTAAAAATTATATAAATTTAATTTAAAGTATAATAAATATATAAAATTAACATAAAAATGAAGTTTAATTTATGATGATTGAGTTTACCTTAAATTTTATTATATTGTACAACTATCATCATCATTATTAAACAAATTATAAATTTGTATTAAATTTCTAATTATCTATATATTTAGTAAACATTCAAAATAAAAATTAAATTTATTTGATTTGTATTATTATTCTTTTTGAGGAATGTTTTTCTTTTTACAAATTATATATAATCAAAATCTAGAACAAACATAAAATAATTAATAACTTTAAACATATAATAAAACAATAAATGTAGAATCTTTTAAGTCTAATAACTTCAACTAATTACGGTTGGCTAATTTCCTCCACTAAACCTAACTGACATTAAAATAGACCATAGCCTTGACTTTTCATGAAGCACACGAAATGAAGGTGAGATTGAGAATAAACAAACGGAAAAGCGTGAGTGCAGCTAATTGATTTCAATAGCCTCCAGAGCAATTGGATTACCAAGGAGCAACCGCTCCCGATAAATGATTCATACATATAATATTTGGTCAGGATGAAAAAATGAAAAATGAAATTGTACAAGTTAGCGATCCTTCCTAAAATTACTTAACAAAGTTAATCCAAAATAAATATGGCCGGAACATTGATTGAATGAAAAGCATTGAAATTGTTATTATTCTTTTTTTAAATGATGGTTCATAGTTTGTATATATTGTGAGAATGTTTATATTAAAGTTTGTTCTCTAAAAGTAAGTGTCACAAAGTTAGATTTAAATTTAGGTGAGAAGGATAACAACATTCTTTCCAATCACTCAATCTATACTCAATTGACATTATTAATATCATTCTTAGTTTAACTACTCATGAATAAAGCATTTTAATATTCATTATTAATTAATGTTTTAGTGGAAAACATAACTCATTAAAATTGAATTTTTTAAAATAATATAAATGAAAATTTTAAATGATTATATGTCATGGTCAGCTCTGCCCAGGTTAGAATTTTGTTTGTGCAGTTTTATTTTTAAGAAATTGTTTTAAAATAACATAATAAAAATGATGGAGAAATGTAGACCATGTTGTGATATATTTAGACGCAAATGGGGTAAGAAAATAATGAAAATTTATAATTTATAACTATTATATCACGAAAATCTATGAAAAATATAATTTAAGAATAAAATGTAATACTCTATTTCAAAAGGACAGTTGTATTCCAGAGGAACAAGACTATTAGCGGATTAAAATACATAGCTTTTGGCTTCAAACTCCGCGTCGTGTGAATCTCCACGTAAGAAATTATCCTTACAACTGTAACATGTTTTTGTTGAAAATAAAAATAAATTTTGCTTCAAATTAATTATTGTATATTTATATTTTAAAATGTGGTGTGGATTATTATGAAATTTTTTCTTAGATTGTATAAAGATGAGACAAGTGTATTATCTACTTTGATTTTATGTAGTCAGTGACCATCAATTGGTCAGCTTGGGGCATACAATCAAATACCTATGCTTAACAAGACAATTTCCCATAATGTTTCTATTAACAATCCCAGCCCAAATATGGTATACGATCCCTTTTTATTTTAGAACATAACCCCCTTGATATCGGAAGTAGATCGCCTATCACAAATAAACTCTTAATAGAGTTTAAGTAATAAATTCAATTTTTATTAGCCTTAGTCTTAACTATATTAGCAGTTGTATTAAGTTCTAAAAATAGTTTCAAATTTAAAATAAATAATTAAATAGTTGATGCATAAATAACTTATAGCTAATCCATGAATAAAGCATAAAAAACGGATAGTTAATAACACAAAAGAGATAATGAATTATAATTAATAATAAAAAAACAAGAATAATAGATAACTTCTAAGCCAGACTTGTGACATATGAATGTTCAACTAGCGCAAGTTAAATAGCTGTGATTGTCTTATAATACACTTAATTTTGTTCTCAATATTGCTTAATTTGGATGTCTGGACTGAGGCATCTGATCAACGGACAGCGTCAATCCGGCAACAACATTTACCAAATTACCAGTAAATGCAGAAAACAAAAAACACTTCAAAATTGATTTGATAGAACGAAGAAAGAATTAGGACGTGGAGCACCCGGAATCCTTGAGAATCTAATGGTGTCGTCGCTGCATATTGACGAGAGAGTGATATGGATTGTTTTCTCCTTTGCTCATCAGATACGAATGACTTCCCTGCTCAATCACTTTCCCATCTTGAATCACAGCAATGGAATCTGCGTTCTGAATGGTAGTGAGGCGATGAGCTATCACAATACTCGTTCTCCCCACCATTATTCTGTCCAGTGCTTCTTGAACGATCTTCTCCGATTGGCTGTCCAATGCGCTGGTTGCCTCGTCCAGCAGTAATATGCTCGGATTCTTTATGATTGCCCTCGCTATCGCAATCCTCTGCTTTTGCCCTCCCGATAGTTGCACTCCTCTGTCTCCGCAGTTTGTCTCGTATCCGTCCTTCAGAGAGCTGCACAAATGCGAGTTAATTTCATTGTCTTGATTCAGTGTCTGTTAATTTCAGTTGCAGTTGATTGAATATATCTTAATTTATTGCACAAACAATCTGTTTCACATGCACTATTTACCTGATAAAGTCGTGAGCGTTTGCGGCCTTTGCAGCTTCGATCATCTCCACCTCGGTGGCGTTCTCTTTTCCATAGAGAATGTTGTCACGAATGCTGCCTGCAAACAGGGTGGGCTCCTGACCTACCAGAGCTATGTTCTTTCTCAGACTCCTCAGATTGAATGTCCTGATGTCACTGCCATCGATTTTCACCGACCCTCTTAACGGGTCATAGAATCTTTCAATCAATCCAATAATGGTCGATTTTCCGGATCCACTTTGTCCAACTAGAGCCATGCTTTTGCCTGATTTTATCCTCAAGCAGAAGTTCTTGAAGATCATAACCTCTGGACGAGCTGGGTAAGCGAAGTCCACATTCTTCACCTCCACTTCTCCTTCTATCTTATCCGTTTTCTCACCACTCTCATCGTCCGGGTTTATGCGGCTCTCTCTGTCCAGGATGCCAAACACAGATTTGACTGCATCGGAGCCTTTAGCGATGTCGCTGCTCATACTTCCTGCATCTGCAATCACTTTTCCGGTGCTCATCAGAATGAAGAAAACTTGGAAAAGATCTTTGGAGGCGATTTGTCCTCTCACAACGAGCCGCCCTCCATACCAAAAGTCCAGAGCCGTGTTGCATAAAGTGATGAATTGTGATGTTCCCAGAGCAAGTCCTGCAAAGAAGGATTGTTTGATACTGTCTCTGTGAGGGCCTTCTTGAGTCTTTTCGAACAGACGGAGAATCTTCTCCTGTGAAGAAAAAGCACTAATCGTCCGATGGTTAGCGACAGCCTCTGCTGCGAGTTGACTGCCTTGATCTTGAGCTTTGAGAGACTTTTGAGACATGGCCTTGAGGAGAACCTTTTTGGTGTAGAAACATAATACTATGACGGGTTGCACAGCGATTATTACAAGGGCAAGACGCCATGCTATAATCAAACTCATAGAGAAGGCTATTATCACAGCGGACGTAGTTTGTACAAGTAACGAGATACGATCTCCGACCAGAGATCTCACCTGTATTACAAATAGCATATTGGAATGATGAGTAAAATGTACCATACCACAATTTTATTAGAAATATTAGAACTTTCAGGTCAGATACTTGCCACATTAGCCTCTGTTGCGAGTCTGGAGCAAACTGCCCCGCTAGAGTTCTCGTCCTTATCGAACCACCCAACCTCGAATGTAAGGATTTTGGACAGCATCCGCTCTCGAATCCTTTTAGTGAGATATTCCCCCATAGCTGCGAAATTGTAATGCTGCAACACGTTTACTAAGAACGATATCACTCCCACGGCCACAAAAATGATGGAATAAGTTCTTATTTTGGATTTGATCTGGTCATGGTCCTTGAGGAAATATACAGATATAACTGTCCCCATGAAAAAGGAATAAACAGGATGAACTGCTCCAAAACTTAAGGCTCCTAAACAACCTAATACAGCCCGCTTCCATTCCGGGGCGTTTAGAAGAAACAGTCGACGGAATGAAGGGGGGGAAGGAAGCTTATCTTCATTCACCACTTCTCGGTGGACTGATCTGGACGTGTTCGAACTGGATCTACTATACATGCCAGAGCTCCTCGCTCTCAAAGACCGGTCTCGCATATTGGGGCCTTCGAATCTCTCATCTGGCTTATCTGCAGCGGCCTGTTGCAGTTGTACCAAAGTAGCGTATGCCCCGTTGGGTCTATTTATCAGATCTTCATGAGCACCTGTCTCGATCACATGACCACCTTGAACTACCGCAATCATGTCCGCGTTGCGAATTGTGGAGAGGCGATGAGCGACAATAATAGTTGTGCGTCCGACTGAAGCTTGGTCTAGAGCATCCTGAACGATCTTCTCTGACTCTGCATCTAGAGCACTTGTAGCCTCGTCTAGAAGAAGTAAGCGAGGATCTTTAATCATAGCTCTTGCAATAGCTATACGTTGCTTTTGCCCTCCCGACATCTGAACTCCACGCTCGCCCACCTGTATTTGTCAAATGAAAGGAAACTCAAGACGACTGCATTTTTTAGAGACAGAAGATGAGATAAAAAAACGAAACCTTACCTGTGTGTCATAACCATCTGGTAGTTGACTGATGAAATTGTGAGCATTAGAAGACTTGGAGGCAGCAATAACCTCGTCCATGCTGGCGCCCTCCTTTCCGAACAAGATATTTTCTTTGATCGATGTAGCAAAGAGTGCGGGTTCTTGACTTACTAGTCCAATTTGGGAGCGCAACCATTTCAATTGTAGCACTTTAGTGTTTACTCCATCGAGCAGAATCTCTCCAGCCAACGGATCATAGAACCTCTCTATTAACGCAACAGCCGTAGACTTGCCTGATCCGCTTCCTCCCACCAACGCAACAGTCTTGCTGGCGGGAATGGTTAAACAGAAATTGTGAAATATCTTGGTGTCTAGTCGAGATGGATATGCAAACTCAACATTTCTAAATTCAATTTCACCGCTAACGCTCTGTAATATTTCTCCTTTTGGATCTTCCGAGTCAATGGCTGGTTCTCTGTCAATCATCTCAAATATGCGTTTTCCAGCAACACGTGCTTCTGCAAAGTACCTGATATTCGGAAGCGCAGTCCCCAGACCTCTGCAAACACATCATGATTCCAGACATTTTGGTTGAACTTTCACAAAATGGGGGAAATTTGCTATTCTAGGATCAGTTATAGAAACAATTGAGAAAGAGACAAATCGAAAGGTAGAAAGCTTACAAGCCTCCCATAAGTAAGCAAACTGAAGTCGCGAAAATCTTTCCTCCGCTTGCGCCATGATACATAACTAATGTGCTACCATACCAAGAGTTGAACGCCCAGATACCGAAGGCCAGTCCTCCGCTCAAATTACCAAGAAGTTGCACAATAGCATGAACCAGCTCAAATTCAAATCCAGATGAATGGAATGGGCGGGCGTTATCCTACGCGGGCGTGAATACTTCGTTTCAAATTCAAATTTAAATTTTTGTGATTGACGTACCATTTTCATCTCTGTGTTGTCCTCCGATCAACATTAAATAGTGTCAGGTGGATTGGACATCAAATTTTTCGGTCGCCGGAGCCCGTGAATACCATGAACGTCCATACCTCATGCGATGGATGTATGCGGCTCATACCATAGATGGGTGCGGATGGTCTAGCACCTGACAGGGTCGCCTTAATGGCGAGTGTGTCTGTTTAATAAGGCTCGCCCTCAACGTGCTGCATTGAGCGAAGAGGTTATAAGATTAGTACTGTTGTGCACAATAACATAAATTTAAATAGAATCTGTTGTTTTGAAAGTCAATGAGAATTGAATTCGGCATCTCTGAATAAAAGTGTTGCAGGATAAGGAAGGCAGTACTATGGATCCCAATCTTGTGAAGGCTACGCTTCTGCAAGTAATTGATAAGATGAACCCACAAAACGCAGCTTGCTCTCCAAGCAGCGATGTCATTAAGGAAGGAGCCTGCAAGCCTAGCAGATATAGGTTCGTCCTCATGTCGAATCCCCCTACGATTATTAATGTATATATATGGCTAGTCTATCAGCTGAAGTTTACCACAAGCAATCTAGATTCAATTCTCATCGCATTCAGTATGATATTAGCTGAATAAACTCAGTATGATTGTCATGTTCAATATGATTTTCGTTGCCTGGGTTACCACAGCTAGGCCAGATTTGATTCTCATCGAATGCAGTATAAGACACTGTCTGAAAACGGCCACTCAGTATACAGTTTCCAGTTGGGTTTCTGCAAAATCTACAAAGATGGGGCATGTTTATATCTGATGAAAAGGCCACCCAACATATATTACACTAAGGTTTGCTATACATAAGCAAAAAACAAAATTGTAATATTTACAAGATAGTGTCACTGCCTTGTCTAGTGACTGTCAGATTTATTTTCCCCTTTCTGTTCTGAACATTCGTATAATGTTTCCATGTCATTTAATGTAGTAGAGCTTAGATTTGGTCTATGCACATGTTTAGACCTGCAAAACAGTTCTATTCCTGTGCATCGATCCATTATCTTACGGCATCAATAGTTTCCTCATTGTCGAACAATATGTATGGATTTTGAAGATAATATTCAACCTGTCACGCTTATTTTTGAGTTTTGGGATGGCTCCATGTTTTTATTCCAGAGATAATATGCCTTTCTTTTTGAACTGTGTGATATCGTGGGAAAATCCCATTAAAAAATCGTTAAGCACCATGGAAACTTCTGGTAGTTACAGGGAGATTGAACCATAAATGAGTACATTACTGATAGTTTAGCATTTAACCAATTCCAAGAGGAGTTTGTATCATGAATAATACTTTCTTTTATCAAACAATCCCTAGCTTTACAAAAAGATTGGAAGATTGTATCATGGTGGTAGCTATTCCAAAGTTTTACAAGATTGTACCTGTATCATGGTGGTATCTATTCCAAAGTTCAACAAACATAGTAAAACAAAGAGTATATGTTCATGTATGGTTTGATCTGAAAGAAAGATAAATTACTAATTACTAATTTTTTTTTGATAAAATACATTGTGTTGTTTATCTTACAAAATAGAAGAAAGAAGAAAGAAGAACAGAGAAAAATCATATAAAGAAAAATAATAACAATAACAATCTAATATATATATTAATTTCAAATTTAGATATAAATCATTATTTACATTTTTTAAATATTCCACATTTAATAATTATTTTTTTAAGAAGTGTTTATGGGTTGTTTATGTTAAAGAAAATGAAAGAATGCATAATGCAAAAAATCATAGAGAAAAGAACAATAACAAAATATATACAAATTCAACATTATAGGGTTCTCTTATCATTATAAATCTTGTACTCAATATTATATAGCTACACATGTCACATAAGGATGCTCATCTACAAACATTTCTAAGGTCATGTGCTAAGCTAGGATATCTTATCTCTAATCTTTCTTATCACTTAGAAACATAACCCATGTCTTATCTCAAGACAATTGATAAGCACATCTAGACACTTATTATATTTTGGACACGTTGTTGCATCGAGTGTAAACGAGGTGCTTACACCCAGTATGGGGGAGATCTTCTAAAGTGTAAAAAGTGATTGTGCGTAAAAAGAAGTAAGTAAAGTAAAGTAAAAAGAAGTAAGTAAAGTAAGTAAAAAAAAAAGAAGTAAAGTAAAGTAAAGTAAGTATGGGGGAGATGTTGTAATGTTTGTTACTAACAAAATAATTAAAAAAATTCATGTTCGCTCATAAAAAAAATTATGGAAAGTATTTAACAAAAATCCATGTTGGTTCATAAAATAAAATATTATGAAAAGTAATTAAAAAATAGATGTTCGTTTATAAAATAAAAACTTAAAACTTAAACCCGTATCTATCAATCAAGAGAGATCAAATTTCTTGAGTTTAAATTTAAAAAAAGAAATACACCTCAAGAAATTGGATCCCTCTCGGTGCTTAATAGATACGGCTTTAAGATGGATCTATGCTGGTTTTATCTTAACACTACACACTTAAGGATAAGTATGACTAACATCTAAACATACATGACTCATTGTAACTTGTACTAATTGATTAAACTCACGTAATAGCCTTCTCTTAGAGGTCATTGGTAAACCTCTAAATTACCATGTGAGAATTTATACATAGAGTCACCCTTTGTCAAGATCATTACATGTGACGATATTTCTAAGAAGCACATTATAAGATGAAAATATATCATTGTTTGCCTTGATCTTCACTACAAGAGCAACTCATATACATGTTTCCAAATCTAACACATCATCGATAGTCCACAATGAATAGAGGGTCCATTTCTAGAGCCTTTAGAAACCATATGGCTTGCTCCCTTAAGTGTTGAGAACTCCAAAACAAATGCACAACCTCCCCCATCAACTCTACATGCACTATAATGAACATTGCCATAATTTGGTACTATTACCTCAAGTTCCCTAGGTCCACTTCCAATCCCAAAGTCCTTATTTCAAACACATTAGTAATCAAACTCAAAATACTAGTGAACTCAACTAGTTAGTCACTCTCAACCTCATATGCACATATTGTTGAACTCGAGAGCAGAACAATAAGACCAAACAAGCAACTAAGGAGTACGCATGCCTTACTAAGGCTTACAAAGACATCCTTTCACATCATGAATATATCTCCACACATGTGTGTTGCAGGTGCATAACAAGCATTCAATATGTCCCAACAAATGCATTAACCCTAGGCTTTCACTTTCCCTTTTAAACTTATTCTAATATCGGTCTTTCAAGATATTAGCTTCATGTAGCCATATCTCAGCAATGCGCATCACCCAATTGCAGTCATTGCACATATTTACCTCTATGCAAGGAAATGAATAAGACTCAATACTCAAGGAAGTAAGTACAAACCATTAAATAATGTAGGGAGGGTGGCCAAGTTGTGTCAAAATCAAGTAAATGGTTATTAATCTTGAGTTGGAGGAACTTAGTCTGGAGGAGAAGAACAATATCATTAAGTGGTCAAAATTTTATCAAGATGGATGTTAATCCCAAAAGGAATCAAAGTTTCATTTCAACTATGAAACAAGACATGAGATATAATATAGATCAATGTTTGTCAAACTTATTCTAGATGGATGTTAAGCCCAAAAGGAATCAAAGTTTCATTTCAACTATGAAACAAGACATGAGATATAATATAGATCAATGTTTGTCAAGGAAAATATCACATGATATATTATGAGGAATTTTTGAGGGATCAACCCTACATTTGGAAGCATGAATCAACCTATGGATATGATCCTAAGGCATACACCTACTTCAAATCCTTATGATAAAAAATCATCAATTCTATTTTAGATCAGGTTCCTACCATTGAACAAACGGAGGGATTCTCACCAATATGGTTGTAATAAAGCACTTAGTATGGGTGGCCTAACAATTGAATTCTTCAATCTACAAGTTGATGAACTTGCTCCCCTATTTCATGAGATAATTAAAGAAGTGCAAAAAATAGGAGGTGTTTTTCCAACTATGATTCCACCCTTGTGTCCCCTTCACTTGAAAATAGATCCACTTGTGAGATTAACAATCAAAGGACACAATAGTTACACACACATTGGAAAATACTTTAAATTTATTGATGGATTATTTAGTATTACTGAACCAAATGGGTTTTGTCCCTTGAAGAAAGACATTAGATAGCATAACAATTATTAAAGAGTTAATGCACTCCTCAAAGGCTATACAAGTTCCTAACATCTTTCTCAATAATACATGGATTCTACATTCCTGCATTCAAGTTCCAAAGATGACCACAACGCCTCCAAACATATTGAGACAAATTATAGTGTTGGTATTTCCCCCTTGTTTAGCTTTTTGCCTTAGTTTAGAAATGTGAATGTATTCTCCACATTTGATGTTAATACTTAGAAAAGTCCCTCTTTTGTTGTAATTTTAGCTTCTGGAAATTGGAATTTCAACAATAAAAAAATTTATAGCTCTATTGAATTGCAATCAATTAATTTTTGAAATTGCAAGAATTGCAATCTATGCTAAAATTGCAATTTCTCGTAAAGAAAAGCACTTTTTATAATTGTCCAATTGTTGAAATTGCAATTCTTGGTTGTTGAAATTGCAATCAATAAAATGTTGAATTTGCATTTTACGATAAAAAATGTGAATTTCCTCTCAATCATATACTTCTTGAAGTTGCAAATTTGTAGTTGTTGAAATTGCAATTTCTTCTCAATCTTTTATTGGTTAATTTGTGAAATTGTTGTTGCAAAGATTGTGATTTACTAAAGTTGAAATTGCAATTTGAATAAAAATTTAGAGAATTGCAATATATGCAAATATCAAAATTGCAATCAATTATTGTTGAAACTGTAATTTTTGGATGCTAAAATTGCATAAAAGGTATTTTTCGAATTGTTGAAATTGCAATTCTTGATCACTTAAATTGCAATCAGAGAATTATTGAAATTGCAGTTTTTCGTTAAAAAATGTGAGTTTCTCTTTAGTGTTGTTGAAATTGCAGTTTCTCTTCAATCTTTTTAATGTTGAATTTGTGAATTTGTAATTGCCAAAATTGGAGAAGTTGAAATTGCAATTTGAATAAAAAAAGATCTCAAAATTGAAATAGAAAATTATCCAATTTAAAGTCAATTAATTGTTGAAATTGTAATCAATCACATATTTTGTCGGTATGTAGTGATGCAACATATAATGTTGTTTTTATAATGCTAAGTAATAAACATAAACAAAATGCATGTATAATTTGAAATAATGATATCTATAACCAACTTAGATCCATCTTAAAAGTGGCTCTACCAAGCGCCGAAAGGGATCAAATCTCTCGAGGTGCAAACCCTTCCTCTGCATTTGTACTCTAAAAAGGGTTTCCTATGCAAACCCTCCTTCCTTTTGATATTTATTTGATATTAATTATGTTTTTATTATTAAGCCGAATTTTTTTTTCTCTATATTTAATTTTTTTTATTCTAATTTGAGCCGATTATAAGCACGAAAGGAGTTACACATCCCCCCTACTAGGCTATAGAATGCGCCTCTCACTGCAACAAGAAGAAAATAGAGAATATATTTTTTCAAAACTTATAGAGGGAATTTCAATTATTGGAAATTCACAATTCACAATTGATTATTACAATTTCATCATTTACAATATAGAAATTTTACAATTAACAATATAAAATGAAGTGATTGCAAATTTAACAATAAAAAATTAAAGTTTGAATAATCGAAGAATTATAAAGATTACAAATTATTTATCATAGAAATTGCAATTTGAGTGTCCAAAAATTGCAATGTCAGCAATTTCAACATTTGCAATTTCGATACTTTCATATTGCAATTTAACGAATTTTTTTATTCAAATTGCAATTTCGGAATTTGAAAGTTCACAATTTCAACAATCAAAATATTGAAGAGAAATTGCAATTTCAATAATTATAAATTTGGCAATTTTAACAATTGATTAATTAGAATTTCAAGGATCACATGTTGCAATTTAAGGAATTAGAAGCTGGAAGTTTTAGCAATAAAAAATTGCAATTCGACATTCGCACTTTCAACAATAAAATGATTGAGACCACCGTTTGAAATTACAAAGATAGTTCATCAAAAATTGTAATTTCAACAATTAATTGCTTACTAGTTTAGCAGTTGGATGTTGCAATCTCAACAATCATAAAGAATAATTTGAGGATTGTAGGAATTACAATTTTAGCATTAAGGACTTTGCTCAAGGGAAAAAATTCCCAACTAGGAAAGGCTATGGTACGATTGCATCCAGGAAGAGAATCAGGAGGAATTCCAGAGCTCGCAAGCAGGAAGGTGGCAAAGAGAACTTGGCTCTTGTTAGCAAGGCATGAAAGGGAAAAGGAAAGAGTTCCACCGAGAAGGGTAACATCGAGGGGGAAGAATCATAGCCTAGAAAGAAGAAACACTTGAGTAAAATCAAGTGTTTTGTGTGCCACAAGAATGGGCACTATGCATCTCAGTTTTCGGAGAAGAAGAAAGGTAAAGGGGAGAAGCAAGAGGTAGCAACATCTGTTGAGACTTAGTTGAGTGAGTTTGCTGCGAAGCTCGAGAGTGACTTCTCTATTGTTTCCTACCTTATACCAGTGCAATCACTAGGAGTGCTTGGTACGTGGATAGTGGTGCATCTCGTCATATGACAAAAGAACGATATTTATTCAGCAGATTGAACCTGGAGTCAGACTCAAGGATCCATGTCGAGCTTGGTGATGATTCCAAGTATGCAGTGAAAGGAGGAAATTTTTTCTTCTAGTTTGAGTTAGGTGGTTCGTTCGATGCCAAGGATGTGCTATTTGTACCAGGACTAAAGAAGAACTTTCCCCCAGTCTTAGTTATGGAGTACATGGATTTTTTCATTATCTTTAGGAGAGGGAAAGTACTCATACATCAAGATGGAGCTAGGCTAGACACAACAGTGAAGATTGGGTTTAGAGAGGGAAACCTATACAAGTTGCAAGGGAATCATGTTCAGGCCTTGGTACATGACAACGACAACCTGTTCAAGCTTTGGCACAGAAGGATGGGACACTTGCAATGTAGAGCATTGCCGATTCTGAGGCAGATTGTCACTGGTATTCCAGAGTTCAATGTTACGTAGCAAGGTGTATGCAAAGGGTGCACACACTTGGCAAAAATGTCAAGACTTCTTTTCCAAGCAATGAGAGTATGTCCAATGGAATCTTCGATCTCATTCATTCATATGTATGTGGGCCTATGTCTATAGTATCTTTCCAGGGTGCATCATACTATGTGTCGTTCATTGATGGCTTCTCCAGGAAAACTTGGATATATTTCATGAAGACCAAGGAAGAGGTTTTCAGTCAGTTCTGGGAGTTCAAAGATCAGGTGGAGAACTTGAAAGTTAAGAATATCAAAGTTTTGAGGCCAGACAATGGGGGAGAGCACACCTCCAATGACTTCAAATATTTTTGTAAGGAGGCAGGGATGAGGCAGGGAGCAAGAGGGAAAAGAGAATCTCATACAACCCACAACAGAATGGGGTTGCAAAGAGAAAGATGTGGTTGCATGGTTACTTAGACTCAAATTGGGCAAGGAGCAAAGTTTGAAGAGCAAATTTTGAAAGATTTATGTCATTGTTCCACAAATGAGCAAATTTTAGACATCTTCACCAAAGCACTTGGAAGAGAAAAGTTTGAAAAGTTTAGAACCATGCTTGGACTTACAAACACCCCTTCAGATTAATGGGGGGGGGGGGGGATGTTGGAAATCTAATCCTCTAGGATTATGATTTCAACTATATCGTACATATTTAGTTAGTTATGGAAGATGAGGAGTCTTGGAGACTCCAACGGATCTCTTGGAATCCGAAGCCCAAGAGACACCTAGCCAATGTATAAATAAAGAGTTTTATGAATGAAATAAATGAATTCGGAAGTTATACTTGTCAACGGTATATAGCAACTACTTGACTCATAGGATTATGTGGAATAAAAAATTAATAGACACATAATGGTAAAACAAATTATTTATCTATCAATTGAAATGGTATGAAAAAAATTGAAGATTATTTTGTTGTAGAACCTTCTCGTAATTTTAATTCATGTCCAATGCACCATGAATACCCGACTCAATCATATCTAAGTGGATATGTGTATAGTCTTTATGAAACATAGAAACCATACATTAATGTCAATTGTTATCGTTTCATTATTGATGTTTCTATTGTTAAGTATTTGAGTTATACATTCCTTCCTTGCATATCCCTTTGACTACTTTGTATGCCTTCAAGCATTAGATTTCCGTATGTGTATTCTTCCATCCTATGACAAAATAATGTCTTGATCCATTATCTTATGCATCATCTTTGATCTTTCCTTGGTTCTTCATCATTTTCCCTAATTGCTCCTTAGACATCCCATCTATCACCTACACAACATTTCATTTTGTTATTCCCTTACATCTATGTTTCTTCATACCTTCAACACACACAATCACATGTAACTACACATCCACTTCCTTTTCACTTGGGTGCAAAATATATTTACTCTTGCACATAATTCTTCTCCATCAATGCCCAAATACACCAACCTTCACACATACACACATAGTTCATATCGAACATGTTGCATCAATAAGTTAGTATAAAATTCTGTGAAGGTGATCACACATGGATTTATTTTATAATGACACGAGCCATATTATAGGTATAGATAAATATGTTTAATAAACCTCATTACTTCAAATATAAAACACATGTACATAGTATACATTTTTCACCTAAGAGCTTTATTTAGGTTCCACAACATTACCGCAACTCTATTGATTATAAGTTATGATCAAATTGGTTAACAATATTCATGATTTCCATCCTATTTATCATCACATTGGTTAATTGTCTAACTTTCCATGATATCTTCAACTATCTCCATGTCCTTTGTATCCATTTTGTTTTGCACGTGTCTCCAACACAAGCAATGATCTAGAAAGCATTTTTTCTCATGTGACTACAAAATTGCTTATCTCACTCTAGCCTCATAGATAGTCTCAACATAACCATGTTTTTCACTATTACGAAAATTCTAAGGATGGATATTTATATTAAAGTGTAAAAATATTGGTGAATTTTACTAATTCTTAAAATGCCAATTTGAATTAAAAGGTGTTCAAATTGTAATATGTAATTATAGAAATCACAACCAATTAATTCTTGAAATTACTAAAATTGCAATTTCTGAATATTAAAATTGCAAATTTTCATAAAAAATTTACAATTTCTATAAATTCTCAATTCTTGGAATTTATAGTTGCAATCAATTAATTGTTGGCATTGTACAAATTCAAATTTTTGATAAAAAAAATTAGAACTTTTATAATTTTCCAGTTGTTGAAACTATAATTTTTTTATCATTGAAATTGGAGTCACTTAATTGTTGAAATTGCATATTCTCCTAAAAAATTATTTCTTCTTCGACCGTGCTTGTTATTATTGTTGAATTTCTAATTGTCCAAATTGCAATCAATTAATTGTTGAAATTGCAATTTTTGGACAGTTAGATTACAATTTCTCATAAAATAACTGCAATATCTTTAATTTTTCAATTCTTGGAATTGCAATTCATGATAGTTGAAATTGTAGTCATTCTCAAATTGCATTTTTCTTTTACAAAATGTGAATTCTCCTCAATTATACTTGTTGAAATTCTAAAATTTGTAATTATCAAAATTCTAAAATTTGTAATTATCAAAATTCCCAAATTGCATTTTCTTATAGTTGAAATTGCAATTTTAATAAGTCTTCAATTTGTAATTATTGATCACTATTGCAATCAACTAATTCTCCTCAATCATTTCAAATTGCTAATTTGTATTGTGGAAATTTAAATTTGTTGAAATTACAATTTCTTATAAAAAATCAATTTTAACAATTTTTTAATTTTTGAAATTGCAATTCTTGATAAATTGCAATCAACCAACTATTGAAATTTATTTTTTAGTTAAAAGAATGTGAATTTCTCCTCAATCAACGACTTGTTAAACCAACTATTTACTATTTTCCAAAATGTAATCCATGAAACTACAAATTTATTGTTGCATTTATGAATACTAATTTTCAAAATAAGAGAGAATTATAAAGTTGTTTCCAACAAAATGTTACCGAGATCCAAAGCTTGTTCAAAAGACAAAATTGTGGAAAAAAAATCCTATATGAAGTATGGCTCTAAACTTCTAAAAGAAAATTCTACAGGATACTCATCTATTACAAGCCTACTTGTACTATAGATTTGATCGAACTGCCCACCAAGCAAGAGCCCAAAGAACATAATAGTTCAAAAAAGAGAGAAGCGAAAACCACCATCTAACCATTACTCATACTGAACCCATTCCCTTTGTTGACTAGCTAGATAACAGAGTCTTCGTCCATATCTTTTGCACCCATAATGGGGGAGTTCTGGCAGTGGCTGCAATGGTAGCAATGGTTCGTTTTTACTAGCTTGTCCAAGTCCTTCTGAATGTATTCTAAGATATCAATGTGCTTCCATTGGTGACCTTCAATGTCATCAACTCTGATGCAAACTCTGACACAAAACCTCGTCAATTCCCTTTAAAGTGTGAGCCCTGCAAAAATTTGGTTCTATTTGAAATTTTTCCAAAAAATTCTATTAGTCAAACACGTTACATCATTGGTGTATTCAAAGACTTCTATAAGGATCCAATTATAAAGCCTACAAAAAATGTTGTTTCTCTAAGAATGTCTAATGAGCTACGTGTAGGTCACTTTGACGGGTTGTGGAGATTGTATGGTGATTAGTCAAAGAGGAGGTCACGTTATGAAAATGTGGATGGGTTGTGGCTATGGAACACATTCTAGGGGAGAATTAATGGCACTTTGGGGATTATTATCTTTATTCATACTAATAGTTATTATAGAATGGAAAGATGGAAAAGAAAACATACAGGTGACACTATGAGAAGGATTCGCCAACTACAAGCATCAGGTTTGGAGAAAGGGGTTCTCCTTTATGTGTAACACATCAAAAATATTGTGATTTCTCATGGATCTTTGCACATTTTTGGATAACAACTGTTTTATCATTTCCTTGTTGGTTTCTCTTAATTTTGGATAACTGTAATCTAAAGCTTGATGCGAATTAACTTTTTTCGTTATTGGAAGTCACCTATTTTTTATAGTTATTGCTTAGAAAGCACATTCATGTAATAGTTATTTGAAAGAATAGAGGTCTAGTGTGATGTTACTAGCATTTTGCCCATCGAAATTTCAACCTAAGGAAAAAAACAATCTCTTATAAAAAAAATTCACTAAATTTTTTAAATTATATATATATATATATATAATTAATTTTAATTTTGAAAAAATTCAAGAGATTTAACCTTTACATAAATTTTAAAAATTTGAACAAAATATTTTTTGAATTTAACCTGCTCATCAATACATGATAATTAATCAAAAATTTTAATCATAATTAAATAGTATTTTCTCCATTAAGCATGGTAAATGGTAATCTGTGGCATCAAGTATGGATGGTGTGTAATGGGTAGGCGTTGTTCAGTTGAGCCATAACAGTCCCCTCATCTGTCGCTGGCCTCTGCACGGATGGATCTCCAGAATCTCAATGCATTTAATTATCCAGCGGAGACACAGGGTACGATTTTCCAGCAGCTAGATGGCAAACGGTCCCGGCAGCTAGAGGGCAAACGGTTCTGGCAATGTGGGCCAACGTCCGTCTATGTAGACGGACATGGAGAGGCGGGCCCAAGCCTCCACGTCTGCAGGTTGAGGGAATCTGCAATCGACATAAAGACGGTCGATTCTATGTGCAGTCCATGAATGAATGAAAGCTATTGTTATTTCCATGCGTCATTCACTAATCAATGTGCTTGCAGAAATGAATGGAACTCTCATTTGACCTCATCGTTTGTCACATACAATCACCAGGAATTAAGACCATTCGCTCTAATGTATCATGGTTGCATCTTAGTCACCACCGGTGCTTTGTTGTAGCATACTCTCAAAGTCTATTAAGACTTAGAATATAAATGCATGTACACTGTGGATGGTGCAAAACCCAACCTTAACCAACCTCCATATCAAATACATACCAGAATTCAATAATGATCTATCCAGAGATAGCAAAATTCATAATGTGCAAGAACTATTTCTACTACCGAAAGCTTATCAAATCCATGTCTCTTATTACATGTTGATACTTAATTTACTTCATAAGATCAAAAAAGGATATACTTATCAAATTTGCATTGGTTGTAAGTTGCAAAATATTTACGCCTTTGCCTTTCCACATTGAAGGACTTGTTGTTAGTTGGTGAAACAAAATCAAGGCATTCACTGAACCGTACGCCAGCTCATACAGACATGTGCCTGCTCAAGCTACAATTCCGCTTGGTAGTTAAGAACGGGACCATTGAATTAAATGTTTAGAGGCTTCTCGATGAAGCCATCTTCTCACCGACAACAACGGAAGGCTCTAGACGCCTTCAATTCTAAAAAAACCTCTCTTGTATTCTATTTTGTTGTTGTTGTATTGTATTGGAAGAGAGCTGGTTGAGTCTCTGTGATGTGTACAGAACGAAATAATACACCAGGATGTTCATGATCAGATTTGTTAGCATTTGACTGTATTTCACATAAAAAAATAGATGCCATGTTCTGAATCAAATTGTTCCTGTGTGTATGCTTGTGCTATCTGATGTTCATTGTGTCCTCCCTGCCAATGAATGATATGTTTTTCTTTTAACATATAGATCTATTGTTAGTTCTTGTAATCCACAAGTTGTCTGAAAATTGTTGTTGAAAGGAAAGCAAAAGCTTGGGCGCTGAAGATGGTGAACAGAGAACCAGATTTGTAATCGCTCTATTCTCAACAACTGGTATCAGAGTAGGTTGGAGCCAACCCCTGCTGTGGAAGAAGCTGTCTGTTAGAGGCTATCTAGTGTGCATTTTCTTTGCCGGCATGCTTGTGAGAGTTTGTGGAGGCTAGAATTTGGAAGTGGGAACCTTCAGTAGTGGTAATAAACAAGCAAAGAACTTGCTATCTGCCTGAGCTGGGCCTGTTACAACATTTGTGTGAGTTGGGTCTCACAATTTCATCTTTGGGAACAACCATTTGAAGCAGTCTAGAAACTACAACCATGAGTGACATGGAGAAATTGAATGGGGCTAATTTTTCCCTATGGAGAGCTCAGATGGAAGACATATTGATCTTGAAAGATCAATATTTTCCCATTGAGGGAGCAGCAAGTAAGCCTTCACCAATGACAGATGAAGAGTGGAACTAGATTGATAGGAAGGCCATTGCTACAATCAAGCAATATTTAGCAAAGAATGTTTAATTCAATGTGGCTGGAGAGAAGACAAGAATGTCTAGTTCAATGTGGCTGGAGAGAAGACAACAGTAGACCTGTGGAAGAAATTACATGATATGTATGAGAAAAACACAACATCAAACAAGGTGTTTTTGATGAATAAATTGTATAACCTCAAGATGAAGGAGGGTGTTTCATTGCAGAGCACCTAAATGAATTCAACATCATTACTAGTCAGCTTGCCTCTATCAAAATTGTATTGGATGATGAAATCAGAGCCATCCTACTCATGTGCTCCATGCCAAACAGCTGGGAGAATTTGATAGTTTCCATTAGCACTTCAGCTCCTACAGGGACCCTGAAGTTTGATGATGTTAGCAGTAGCTTAATGAATGAGGAGTTGTGATGAAAATCAGTCACAGAAAACTAGGGAGGAGAAGCTCTCACCATAGTTGATCGTGGAAGGAAAATTAACCGAACTAGGAAAGGGCGTTCCAAGTCAAGAGGCAGATCAAAATCAAGAAGAGGCGGAATTACTTGATATCATTGTGGAAGACTAGGACACATGAAAAGAGAGTGCCGGATATGGAAGAGAGAACAGAAGGAGCAAAAATCAGCCAGCTCAAATAAAAAATCAGCCAACACAAATGAAGGTGAGACCACTGTTGTAGCTTCAGATAGTGATGTTTTATTTACTGTTCAGTAGAAGAAGCATGCTTATATACTTCCAACAATAGCATTGATTGGGTTTTAGATTACAGGGCATCTCACCATATAACCCCATGCAAAACCAATTTTGTCTCATATGAAGTTGGAGACTATGGTAGAGTACATTTGGTAAACAATCAATTTTGTAATATTGTTGGAGTGGGAGATGTCCGAATCCAATCAAAATATGGCCATGATATATTGTTGAAGCAAGTTAGGCATGTCCCAGAAATGCGCATGAGCCTAATTTCAATGGGGCAATTAGATGATGAAGGTTGATCCACTAGATTTGGAAAGAGTGGCTTGAAAATCAACAAAGGAGCATTGGTCATGGCTAGAGGACTTAAAAAAGGGACATTGTCTTCTACTAAATGGGTGGTTTTAGGATGACCACAAACTCTAGAACTTGGTGATATAGTTATGGCTCAATGGTTCCCTCAGGGATTTGGCACTAACTATGGTTCTCGCTCAATTGTTCTCTCTAGAACTTGGCACTAGGGTTCAGCGGTTCCTTATGGAAAATGGTGGTTTAAGGACCACCACAAACTGTTGTCTAGCAGAACCAATAGGAGGAAGATGTCTTCTTGTAGATGAGTGGTTTTCGGAAAACTACAAAACAAATCAAGCTTAGTGGAACACGGCTCTGACTCTGGCTTTGACTCTAGCTAGGTGGCTCTAGCTCGAGGCTCTAGAAACTTGTTCAAGGTTCTAGCTATGGCTCTAGTACTCCAGGTTCTCTTGTTCCAACTTGCTTGTTCTCGCTCGCTTATTTTTTATGGTTCATCGTTCCCCCTATCAATAACAAAGTGAGGAGTGTAAAATCTCATGGTGGTTATGAGTGTCAAAACTAGACACGAAATACCATGATCTAGTAAATTCCCTCGAACATGTCTCTCTTTCTATCTTTTGGCTACAACTTTAAATCTAACATCTGAATATGGTTTTGGTTCCGGCTCTCTTGTTCCATAAGCGAAGAAGCTTGTGACTACTTGTTTTCAGATTGATAGGGATTCGAAACTTGAAGCGTCACTATCAATTCATGATATCCCCCCTGTCATGTACAAGATGAGAAGCATGAAAATATTCTGCTGCAAGTTGTGTCGGAACTCAAGGCTAAGTTTTGCGATATGAATGATATATCTTTTTGGTTGTTGTTGACCATTGCCGAGAAGTGATCCACCCATAGTGAATCTTCAATATTGCAAGTTTCTTTAGTGTCAAACATTTATCTGAAGAATGGTTATGCTTCCTGCAATGCTAACAAGGATGGATATCAAAGCACTGCTCTTTCATGTGGCCAATCCACTGACAATGTTGGCACTGATGATCAACTAGAACAAGTGAAGAGGACTCATCTTGAACAAATATAGAACTATGAAACTGGATTTTTCTAGAATAATATGGAATATGAAAGGTCACTTTCTTATCATATCCAATACATGTTTTGTATTTGTTGATCCCGAGTTCTTCCCAAGGTATGATGATGGGATTGAAAATATTATGTTGAACATGATCATGAGGGGCTTCCTCTTCTTACATCATTCCATTGACTTGGAAGTGAACTAACAACTGATAGGAATCATCTTCATTTTCAAAACGAGGGTTGTTCTGAACAAGAACTAGTTCAGATGTTGATTCCTTTGTTGTATATCGTCATGATGGAGAATGTCCAATTTGACTTTTGAATCCTGCAAATGAGTTAGAACAGTTTGAAGATTTGCTTTGCTAATCATGATTAAATTGTCAATAGCATTAAGTGTTAGAGTGTTCAACAACTCTAATATTTATTTAGTTCGAGACAATTTGAGGACTGAGTGAGGCCTCCTTGTGTAGGTAAGTCCAAGTTACAAATGACTCAACAAAAAACTGAGGGCGTCGCCCTTTTAGAAATAGACTCAACAATTGAAGTATCAAACTCAACAACAAGAGGGTGTCGGCTTCTACTAAAAATGCACCCAAGTACAATGCAATTCAACTTACTTTCAAACTTTATCAAAACGTTGGCTATCATAATCAAGGACCTCTTTCTCCATAACTGACCTAAAATCTAGTACAACGGAATGACTAACGGAATTTATCCACTCCTCCTGAGGGAATTTCCCAATACCCTCAAGAAATGGGACTTTATTGACTATGTATATATTAGTGACACCAACGATATCAACAAAACCAATATGCATCTATATACCAGTCTTCAAAAATTCAAACGCAACAATATACCAGTCTAAAAATGTGATACCAATCTTCAAAAAAATGAAACGCGACAAATTGTGGAGGAGTTCAAGCATTCAATCCAATGCATAATAATCCATTTTTCTAGTTCAACACCAGTCTCCATGCTCCATGCAATATAGAATGGTCACGACTCAACTCCATTGAAAGCTCCAGCGATAGCTCCCATGATAGCTTCAACTCGTAGTTGTAGCTTCGTAGTACTATGAGCATGAGTAGTAGTAGTAACCTGCAAAAATAGATATCATGTATCTCTTTCAAAAGTTGGGTGACTATAATAATGTGTTGGATACATTGCCATTGGACGTGCAGGATCAACTATTTCAAGATGCCATGAATTTCCAAGGGTAAGAGGAGAAGATCATATATCACCACTGTCACGTCCCCATTTTGACCCCTTTTTGCACTAAATCGTAAATGATGTAAATATTGTAACTTAATCATGGTGAGGAGCTCAAGGCCAAGGCCCCACCATTGATTTAGCATTTTATGTACTAGAAATTAAAGAGATAGATGCCTATGGTTCTTGTGCTAGAAGGGCACGATGTAAATACAAATTTAATGAAAGATACCCACAACCAGCTACGCAATGCAACAAAGAGATGGGGGCATGATCTTTACAAGGAATAGGGAGGGAAAATAACCAAACCCTTGAGCCATGGTGTTAAGCCATTTCATTGGGGAAACCCATGAACTCTCAACTACCCATTTGGTCTCATGCACCCAATCATTTAATTCTTCCAATAATTGGTTGAGACAATTAATGCCTTGGGATGGGAGAGGTATGGCTGTCAATTTTCGTGTATGGGCAAGACAACAACCTGGGAAATCGAGTTTTGGTTGGCTGGGCAAGAAAACCCCCACGAAATTGGCCCAAAGCCATTCTTCACCCATGGCATTCTTCCTCTCACGCAGACTGAGCTTATTGGAGTTTATCCTCACGTTTTTCACCATAACCCTGCGTTTTTCCATGTCCAGGAACTCGCTTTGGTATTGTGCAGTAGTTGGGAAAGGAGGGACGCGATTTTGGGCTGAGGGAGAGGTCGTTTTCGCCCTTGGGGCGTTGTTTCTGAAATGGGTTGCTCTCCCAGTCGAATTTTCCCAGTTTGCCAATTCATTTTGAGTCTACCCACGTTTTTCTGAAGCTCAAGAAACCCCATCTCGTGCATTCCACTGTTGAAACGTTTTTCTCATGCCCAGCACTTACACTTTTGCTGTTATATGCATCCATCTCCTAGCAGCCTCAGAAACCCAAGTGCTCGTTGGTATGGTTGATGCTGGTGTATCTATGGTTATGTGAGACCCTGTTGTTCCCTAGTTCCTTGTGGAGATCATGCCCAGCTCGGGGGTGGCAGTGGTGCTAAGAGATTAAGGAGCACACTGGCCTACGGTTGGGTGGAACGTTGCAGAAGCGTAGCTGGTTGCTCAGGGATTACTTGGTTTAAGATAAGTATTCTCATTTGCCGATTTGATATTGTTTAGATTGAGGAATGGCGTGAATATACTGAATGTATAATGGATGTGTAATTGATTAATTCCGTTGTGTTTTTCTTATAATTATACATCCCATATCTCTTTTAAATTATGTGAATGCCTGGTTAAGAGATTATGGGGCTAGATGCCCGGTTTTAGCCTCACGATCCTCTCCATTGCACTGGTATGATGGGTGGGGACGTGACAGAATGGTATCAGAGCTGCTGGTTGCAGCATTGGGCCTCTATGGGCCCAATCCACTTGCAGTCATAAGAAAAGAAAGTTTTTAAATTTTTTCCTAAGTGTTTTCGAAAATTTCTGTTTAAATCTGTTTCGGAAGAATTCGGGAAGTTGTTCCGAAATTTGCGGAAGACTTCGGCGAGTCGTTCCGAAATTTGCGGAAGACTTCGACGAGTCGTTCCGAAATTTGCGGAAGACTTCGGCGAGTCGTTCCGAAATTTGCGGAAGACTTCGGCGAGTCGTTCCGAAATTTGCGGAAGACTTCGGCGAAGCGTTCCGAAATTTGCGGAAGACTTCGGCGAAGCGTTCCGAAATTTGCGGAAGACTTCACCCAATCACCCATAAATTTCGAAAGCATTCGACAAACTGTTCCGAAACTGCGGAAGCGTTCAGTGAATGGCTCCGCAACTGCGGGAGCATTCGCCGAATCGCTCCGCGACGGAAGCTTTCCGCGAATGGCTCCGCAACTGCGGGAGCATTTGCCGAATCGCTCCGCAACTGCGGAAACATTTGGCGAATTGCTCCGCAATTGCGGGAGCGTTCGGCGAATCGTTCCGTAACGGGAGCATTCGCCGAATGGCTCCGCAATTGCGGGAGCATTCGCTGAATGGCTCCGCAACTGCGGGAGCCTTCGCCGAATGGCTCCGCAACTGTGGGAGCCTTCGCCAAACCGTCCCGCAACGGCGGCGGGCGAACGAAAAAAAAAAAAAAAACTTGATTTTTGGATAGAGGGAGCATCCGGGCTCAGAATGGGATGAGTAAAGTGACCAAAACTTGATTTTTGGATAGAGGGAGCATCCGGGCTCAGAATGGGATGATTCCTGTGGGGCTCAGAGGCCATCGACGAGGGCCATGAAAGAGCCAGTGAAGACCCCGAGCCCATTACACTCTGATTTGATCGAAAATGGATAATAGTGACTTTTAAAGGACGGAGCCCCGAGGCTTGACAGAAGGTCGGTTTGAGCTGAAACTGATATGAGGCAGTCATCAAGCAGGCATGATGTTAAGTTCAGAATCTTGGAGCCAAACTCCAAGGGATGTGAAGTCGGGGTGAGCAAGAAGGCCAAACAGCACTGTTTCGGGCCACTTTTTCGGGATTTTGAAAAGCTGGTAGGCAGTAAAAGTGACCCTAGATGTGGGAATCAAAAATTTTACTGAACCAGACATTTCATATTCTCATTAAGACGGACAGTTTCCGTTAGACGAAGATTTTCCAGAAATGCACCGTTTGGGAGATAGCCATTTTTGGCCCAAAATTTGGAATTTTGTAAAAATGTGAAAAGTGAGAAGTAGTGAAACCCAGAAATTCATAGAAGATGAATGGTGCATCATAATTGAGATCCGTGAATTGATGAAGGTTCCTTGTTATATGGACTAACTTCGCCCGATAGAAATTTTTTTGTGATTCCTCATAGATTTTCTTACACAGGTGGCTAAAGCTGGCATTCTGGACCAAAATGCAACTGTGTAAAATATGCAGAATGGGAGTGAAAGTTGTCATTTTTGAAAGGATGCAGTTCCCGCACCTGATGTCAGAATGGAGCATGAAGACAGGCATTGGAAAGCTTGTCCAGCAGGGAACAATGATGCATGACCAGAGTTTGAATGAGGTCTGCATATATCATAGATATTTAGTGCAGAAGGGTGCCAGCGACTGTTTTGACAAACAAATTTTGTTGTCAATATGGGCAATTTCTACAATTGCATGATATGGAAGAGGAATTCCATGTTACGATGAGGGATCGAAAAGGGAAGAATTCCTTAAACCCCTGTTTGTTATCATACTTACAATTATGAAATTGTCATATGGCATAAAAATGTTAAAAATGTAAGGGATTACATAGATGCATATGCACTAGATGGCATCTTAACAAACATTGCATAGTACATATGGAAATGCTTGTGCATAAATGGGATATTGCATATTGGTAGAATAATGAAGTATGCATATGCAATGAACCACCAATGGAGAATATTGTGGTTGATAATCACTATTGATGTTGGTATTGGTTGTAGGACCAAAGATAACAAAGAGCATGGCTAAATGTGCTGAGGATGTTGTTGCATGAGGCCAACAACCTTATGCGGAAAGGATGGTGCAACAAATCTATGATCATAAAGTTGGCAAAAGGACTGAGCAGCCTTGGTAAGAGGTCAATTGATTAGGTAACATCAGGCGATGTTAATGGTAACCATGTAGGTAATGATTACTGGTGCCAAAGTGCATGAATGTTGAAAGAGGATTTGGTAAGATCTCTTCAACTATGTTCGAGCTATGTTGAGTTAGTTTGCATGTGATATTGAATACCGATTGGGACTGTTAACCTACCAAGCTTGGTGAGGTGTGGGTAAGTAAAGGAATGATCCTTACACCCTATGACTGTTTAGAAATCTCAATGCATTCATATGAATTTATATCATGCCATGTGTATGTGGGTTATGTGCCTGATAACCAAAGCAAGTGAGGACTGGTGGTCCTGATTATGATAATGCAAGTTA
This sequence comes from Larix kaempferi, assembly GCA_027924585.1. Taxonomy (NCBI): domain Eukaryota; kingdom Viridiplantae; phylum Streptophyta; class Pinopsida; order Pinales; family Pinaceae; genus Larix; species Larix kaempferi. The sequence goes on from BSBM01000221.1 coordinate 5,292,757, forward strand.
TATGAGATAATCATGTTTCGATCATAATATGCTTGAATGCATAGTACTCATGAAACAATGCAAGGTAGCATTGAGTAGATGTGCATTAAGAGATTTTATAAATCTTGTGATGCATTGTATGAATGCATAGGGATGATGCATATGTTATTGCAAAATAAATAATGAATGGAATGATGAATTGATGATAATTCTAGGATCATTTCATGGGCTGTTATGAATGCAGAATAGTAAAGGCATGAAGAGCCCAATCATGATCGATGGGCTGCTAGAATGCTCTGTGGAAGGACAGAGTTGTATGAATGATATGACTGTGAGATAATGAGTATTTACGATTTATTTAAGTTGCATGGATAGTGTGACTATGTCTTGAAATTCCATTGTGATAATGATGCATATATATAAATGTATATATTCCATTGCATTTCAAATGTTAAGCAGCTGAAGGTGTTTGAATTATTGAGTATTATAATTCTGAGATCACTTCAGTGACCGTTATGGCAATGAATGATTATGTACATAGATACTCACAACGTGTTTTGCTAATTGAGGATTCAGTTTTCAGATAGAAAAGTCTTGCATATGGCAATGAGGATAAGCCCATAGTAAAGACCGAGATCTACCATGTGCAGAAGCCAAAGGTTATGAAAATAGTCTCATAGTTGCAAATCCGATTTCTGTAGGAAAACAGATTTACAAATTTCAGATTTGAGAATTTGCTTATAATTGCTAATGACTGTTTGGCTTATATAGAATTGTGTCAGGAGGACATGTTGTAGGAGGGTGTTTAGGTATGGTAGCAAGGGTGAAACCATAATGGGCAGAGTGATACCACCTACAAGAGCCAAACAATATGAGGATAGCCTCATTGCTAAGCAAATCAATTTCTGTAGGAGACACAATTATAAATTCATATTGAATTTAATTATTAATGACATTGATTGGTTATGAAACAATCATATTTGAAGCTTATTGATAAATGTTGCTGACTGTTTGTCTATTTGATAAAGTGTGCTAGGATGACACATTGCAGGAAGACCATGTGTGATGGCCTGCAGAAGCCAAACTAGAGGGGAAGGACCCCATGCTTGGGAAATGGGTTTCGGGAGAAACGCCATTGTCTCAGCCAAACCACATGTCGGTAAACCATGAAAGTGAGATGGTAAAGCTATGCTCAGAAGGCATGTGAGACACATCTGCAAAATGAATGAGTATTCTGTGACCCTAGACAAGAACATGCATGTCTAAATTATTAGGGTTAATATGCAGAGCATGCTCTATCTTATATTATATCATTGCAGATTGCTTGAGTATGATTAGGGCCTACATGGCGCACATCGGAAAGGGGGTGCACACCTTTTCTGGTGCTGGGTCATGATAGGGTTTTCAATATTGACTACACCCTAAGGGAATGGACACATTCCTGGTGTTTCAATACTTGATAGTGAATGATATGAAATATGATTACGATTTTTTAGCAGCAATACTGATGAGTCTGCTTATCCTTCTTGTGCTAACAGCTTACACAAACGCAACTTGGTGTTGCACGTAAGAGGCAAAGTGAATAAAGGGTGCTCAAGAGGACTGTATGGGCAGTGGTAACCTTTCTACGCTCACACTAAAGGGCACTAGAAGGGATGGATAGGCCCGAGGAGCTGTGTTGCAGAAAAGGGGTATCATCCTTGTGTAGTGTGAGTGGGTATTGTGGGGCCATGCTAGCCTAAAGTCAAGTGAGTCACCTATGGAGTTCCTGGAGGGAACCACTGGTTGCATAAGAGAAAGAGCCACGTAATCATATTATGTTGCTCATATTGCCTAATAAACCCAGTCGATGTACTGGCTTGGCAATGGTGGTTGTATGCCTGATAAACCCAGTCGACGTACTGGCTTGGCATTGGTTATTTGGGAGTTGGGGCGAAAGGTTGCTGGATGCCTGATAAACCCAGTCGGTGTACTGGCTTGGCATGTTGTTAATTTAATGCCTGACAAACCCAGTCAGTGTATTGGCTTGGAATTGGTTATTTGCATGTTGTGGAGGTATTGGTTATTTGGGTGTATTTCCTGACAAACCCAGTCGGAGAACTGGCTTGGAAATGATTGTCGTATACTTGATAAACCCAGTCAGCATACTGGCTTAGCATACTGATTTTTGAAATGCTTGATAAACCCAGTCGGCGTACTGGCTTAGCATACTAATTTTTGAAATGCTTGATAAACCCAGTCGGCGTAATGGCTTAGCATACTGATTTTTGAAATGCTTGATAAACCCAGTCGGCGTACTGGCTTAGCATACTGATTTTTGGGATGCCTGATAAACCCAGTCGGTGCACTGGCTTGGCATTGCCTATTCGGATGATGTTGTGGAGCAGCATGTGTGCTGTCCAAGCATCCACCCCACAGGTGATCCAAGGCTTGTAAAGCAGAGAAGGAAACCTGTGGAGTAGCGAGGAAAATGCACAATACAGATAAGTATTCATTTTCATTTAATTCTTGTTTGGAATAATGAAGATTTCAGGTACAAGTCTTATTGCAACCAAGCTAATACACTGTTGTTTCTTTGTTGGAAACCTTGGCCATTACAGGAAACAAAGACCATGAAAGAGCTATAAATGCTTGGTAAAACTAGAGAGTAACTGGTTGAGAGCTATAAATGCTTGGTAAAACCAGAGAGTAACTGGTTGAGAGCTATAAATGCTTGGTAAAACCAGAGAGTAACTGGTTGAGAGCTATGAATGCTTGGTAAATCCAGAGAGTAACTGGTTGGAACTATAAAATTCTTGGTAAATTCAGAGAGTAGTTGGTGGGAACATTAACCACTTGATGTTGTGGAGCAGTCGACGTGTTGGCCAAACATTCCCTTAAACAATTGATAAAACTAGTCGGAGCACTGGCCTAGCATGTTGCTAAAGGAAGTGATTGATAAACCCAGTAGACGTACTGGCCCGGCATTGCCTGTTCGAATGGTTGTGGAGTAGCCTGCGTGCTGGACCAACATTCATTATTGTATCCACGGGAAATCTAATGCTTGGAAAGCAAAGAAGGATCCTGTGGAGTAAAGTGAAGACATCCAATAAAGATAAGTATTTGGTTATCTTGCAACTCTTTCTTATGAATATACATGTGTATATGATTTAATTATGATTTCTTAAATTCTCATTTGGAGATAAACCTTATAAAAATACACTAAGCATGTGAATTGATTCAATGTTCGAGTGTAGGTACTGCTGGAAGCAAGGACTCTGAAAGCATCTGGAGGATGCATGTGGACATATGACTGTCCTAAAGAGCTCAGTATGAGCAGTAATGAAAGATGGTGCTAGTGGACATGAGTGGGTCATAGCAGCCAAAGGTTCTGTAAGCAGAATGGGAAGGGGTACCCAAGTTGAAAAGCCTTAAACAGACCTTAGACACCAAGTGTCATAGCCAAGAAAGGGCAAGTCAAGCATTCACATTGAAGTGAAAAAGGCCAAGGAGCATAGAACCACCAGTGATGGTGTGGCTCCGGATTGGAACAAGACTAAGAGGGGGAAAACTCTTACTCTTCTCTTTCTTTTGACTGATGCATCTTAGAAACAAAGGATGGTTGAGTGCATGTCATAAATGAAAACAAATTGTGTTTCATTGCTTGAAATGAATTGTGAATGCTGAAATAGTTATTTTCTTGTGAAAGGATGAACATGAATGAGTTCATGTGTGTGTGGGAAAGCATGAAATGTGTGGAAGTCTCATGAGTAAAGCATGGATGTTCCAAGTCAATTAGGAAAATAAATGACTAATTTTATTATTGTGTTATGCTTGTCCTACCAGGAATTGCCATGATAAGTTTCACAGATAGTTGCCGAGACAACAAGAAAGATGGCATCCATGAAATTCCAGACCTGTAGATCAGCTGGAAGATAAACAAACGGAAGGGATTGCTCAGGAGCAATGTCCACCTGTGGAGCTGGAAGACCAAAGCTAGCAGGAGTAGCTTGTGGAAGCCAAAGGACTTGATCGTGAAAGGTCACAGTAAAGAGATGAATTGCAGGACAGACCTGCCACCATCTTTGAATTATGAATCATGTGTAAAGTGGGTATATAGTCCGAAGTGTTGAAACACCGAGGACGGTGTTATTCCAAGGGGAGGGGTATGTCACGTCCCCATTTTGACCCCCTTTTTGCACTAAATCGTAAATGATGTAAATATTGTAACTTAATCATGGTGAGGAGCTCAAGGCCAAGGCCCCACCATTGATTTAGCATTTTATGTACTAGAAATTAAAGAGATAGATGCCTATGGTTCTTGTGCTAGAAGGGCACGATGTAAATACAAATTTAATTAAAGATACCCACAACCAGCTACGCAATGCAACAAAGAGATGGGGGCATGATCTTTACAAGGAATAGGGAGGGAAAATAACCAAACCCTTGAGCCATGGTGTTAAGCCATTTCATTGGGGAAACCCATGAACTCTCAACTACCCATTTGGTCTCATGCACCCAATCATTTAATTCTTCCAATAATTGGTTGAGACAATTAATGCCTTGGGATGGGAGAGGTATGGCTGTCAATTTTCGTGTATGGGCAAGACAGCAACCTGGGAAATCGAGTTTTGGTTGGTTGGGCAAGAAAACCCCCATGAAATTGGCCCAAATCCATTCTTCACCCATGGCATTCTTCCTCTCACGCAGACCGAGCTTGCTGGAGTTTATCCTCACGTTTTTCACCATAACCCTGCGTTTTTCCATGTCCAGGAACTCTCTTTGGTATTGTGCAGTAGCTGGGAAAGGAGGGACGCGATTTTGGGCTGAGGGAGAGGTCGTTTTCGCCCTTAGGGCGTTTTTTCTGAAATGGGTTGCTCTCCCAGTTGAATTTTCCCAATTTGCCAATTCGTTTTGAGTCTACCCACGTTTTTCTGAAGCTCAAGAAACCCCATCTCGTGCATTCCACTGTTGAAACGTTTTTCTCATGCCCAGCACTTACACTTTTGCTGTTATATGCATCCATCTCCTAGCAGCCTCAGAAACCCAACTGCTGGTTGGTATGGCTGATGCTGGTGTATCTATGGTTATGTGAGACCCTGTTGTTCCCTAGTTCCTTGTGGAGATCATGCCCAGCTCGGGGGGTGGCAGTGGTGCTGAGAGATTAAGGAGCACACTGGACTACAGTTGGGTGGAACGTTGCAGAAGCGTAGCTGGTTGCTCAAGGATTACTTGGTTTAAGATAAGTATTCTCATTTGCCGATTTGATATTGTTTAGATTGAGGAATGGCGTGAATATACTGAATGTATAATGGATGTGTAATTGATTAATTCCATTGTGTTTTTCTTATAATTATACATCCCATATCTCTTTTAAATTATGTGAATGCCTGGTTAAGAGATTATGGGGCTAGATGCCCGGTTTTAGCCTCACGATCCTCTCCATTGCACTGGTATGATGGGTGGGGACGTGACAACCACCCAACCACATTGTTTTAGCTCACTAGAAGGAGAAATCCGAAGCACACTTCTTCATGGTTTGATTTATAGGTAAGAGATGGAGGAGGTAGTTATAGTTTTACGCAAATCCTTCTCTCACACATGTCTCCACGCGTTAGTTTGATCTCTCTTCAACTCCACTTGTGTGCCAGTGGAGATCACATGTAGAGATACGAAGGGAGAATTAGGGTTTTGAGTAAATTCACGCAGATATTCACGAGACGAGAAGGCGTTCGCTTGAAAGAGAGAGTGTTTGCTACAACCCCTTCTGCTTTGTATTTTTGTTGTTCATCAGATGCACAAGGTTAAGGTTGGGTGGAGGAAATGGAAATGACAATATAAATCGAGTTTGGAATATTTGAATATTGCATTAGCACAACCTCATAAAGAGAAATAAAAGGGATCGACAACAAAAAATGATCAATGCATCAAATTTAGAGAGTGGCTTGTTGAAGAGCATGAGAAAACGCAAGTCGAGGATATGTCTCTCAAAGATAGAGATCACATAGAGGTGCGCATGTTGAAGGAAATTGGAGTTCACGTAGATAGAGCAGAATAACATATGAATGACCATAATGCAAACTAAGTGGGATAGAGATCAAAGAAGGACAATAAACCAAGGAGTAGGATACAGGTCTAGCAGAGCTTAGTAAGTCTAGGTAGGTCTAAAGGAATCTTTATAGAATAATACAAGCAATAGGGAACCTAATCAAGGATAAGCAACAAAGCAACAAGATTTACAACGACTCTGATACCACTGTTGGAATTTCAGATAGGGAACCTAACCAAGGATAAGCAGGAATAATCTGAAACATAGAGAAATAGGCATGAATATCACAAATTTCATTAAGATTATACATGTATAAAGACAATGATGTGTGAACCTTGGTTTTGTATTCCCGAGCAATCTATTGGAATTATGATATGACCCTCCATCTTCACCTAACCCTAATGTATTAAGTTCCAACATACACTTCTATCGATGTTGTTGTTGGAAAGGGGGGTGCTTCCACGTGCTCTGAATATAATAGGTGAAAATTGTTTCTTCTAAATTCGAGTGAAAAAGGCGTCCAGTTACCATGAATTAGTCTCTGAATCATCAGTAGATCCACGATTTGTCCATAGTCATCTAGTTGATACCATATGCTACTTTTTCCAACTCCAATTCCCAAGTCACACTCGGTGATCTGTCTTACACTTGGACCATGAGTCATAAGAATCAGGAGTGGATCTATGGGAATTGTAACTTCTGATATTACTATCTGCAGAGCTTTCAAACCTTCCTTTATCAAATGAATTTTTTCGACCGATGTCGGTGCCTCATACTTTCTCTCATTTTATTTACTTTCCCTTTACTGAAGTAGGCCTTTTGGTTGCTTGACCTTCGCAAACCGTTTCTTCATATTCCTCTTGTTACAAAGTGGACCTAGTATGTCCCTAAGTTCTTCCCATTTTTTATGTCTTTTCTCCCTTTCAATTTTCTAAATATCAGTTTTCTACTTGTGGTTGGCCATTTAAATTTTCGTCGAGATGTACTTGAGTTTTTTCTAGCTTCATTCCATTTTCATTATGTTGACCAATATAATATATTCATTCATTTCACGTGGTTGACGACCCCCCATTTCCGACCCAACTTACTAATGGGTGACCAATGTGGGTCCATCAATGATGCTCATTTGCTGATAAAATATTCCCACTATATTTCACTGACAAAGCGTTCCCAATCTTTTTGCCTCTTTTCCCAATTTGAGATACTAGGGCCAAATGGAGGTCGAGGTTTGATTATGTGGTTGACTCCTTTTTCGATTAAAAATTTATAAAGCGAAGAAGCAAACATACAAAAAAAGTTATCATGCAAGTCGTTATATAACCTGGTTCTAACGTCGTCTAGTAAGGTTTTTTCTTTTATGGCTTGCTCTTCATAGAAGTCGTCGATTATCTTCTCGACCCACTCATGCAAATTTGTTCGTCCACCGTTATAGAGATTTTGCATCAACAATATTTCATTCTGACCTTCTAGTCTGGTCATGAACGTTATCAAGAAATTTCTTTATTTCATGAGGAATGATCTCTATAAATCATTCATGAGATTCTGTAAAGAACTTTTATCTAGCCTTTGCAAGAGTCAACTTCTTCCTTCTGGCATAATTATGAATGTAATTTGCAATTTTTCGTTCCACCACTCTCGAATTTCCTCCTCACTCACCATTTATGTACGATTGCTCATGCTTTTTGTCGGTTTAGTAGTATCGACAATGGAATCAATGTTGTAATTGGGATTACATCAGGTTCCTTGTAGTGCATTATAAACATATAATCATATACGAGAACGTGCATACATAAAAAGAGTAAGAAGGAGTAAGTGTAATGTCACACCAACAACAAGTCTTCTATTATATCATAAGGCCATAATGGACAATGGGGGGTAATCATCTCTATAACATCCTAGCTCAACGACCTATATATATGCAGTATACAATTAGTTAGATGGTTATAACTATTAATTGTCCACTAGTCGGCCTAACCAACTCAACTAAATTGGGCCGACCAATAGTGGTCAGTTGGGAGGACCTAGTCAGCTCATTGACAAGGCTCCTCCAACATTCCCTTTGTGTCAAATGCTTCCCAAGTCACTATTGTGTATGCTTAATGTTCAAAAATTGTTCTATCTCGGGTCAGTCATTCTTCAGTTGCCTTGACTTTGCATGTCAACCTTCCTTATTGTCAAGTTTTTCTTAGTATGTATCATCAAAACTAATGATTACACTCATACTAGTGTGGAAGGTCCCCATTGGGTTCTCTATGGAGGGTCATGTCTCATCAATGATGACTCATTGCTATGATATTTTGACCTAGAGTAGTAGCACCCTAGGCCAATTTTCATCATTAGTAGGTTACATTGTGCTCAATAGATGACATTCATCATTATTTTGCTAACTGAGTGGTTTCTCAAATGTTTGACGTCAAGAAATTTATTCACATTTGGGGATTTGTGTTGTACTTAGGTTTCATTTTCATCATTGGTGGAAGTCCTTACATTTAACAATAGCTTCTATCATTAGTTGTTGCTTAGAGGGTCTCTTTCATGTGTTATTCACAGTTGGTGCATGCAAGAGATGTACCCAGTGGACCTTCCTACAAAACTTTCTCCAAGTCCTTTCCCAAGTAAAATTAGTTCCTAATACTTCCTCATGTTGGATGATGGACTAGGATTCCCTGATGCCTCCCTTCTAATGGATCTTTTCCCATCGACCTCAACAAATCTTGCTTTGTGAATAGGATCTAGAGAGTACCTTGGAGATTGAAATCATCAGTGGTAAGTTCCCTCGCTATTAGACTGTGGGAATACAAAAATGTATCCTTCTTCATGGATTCTACAAGTGTCTGATTCTAATACATTTATTCACACTTACTAGAATGCACTAAGTACTTTGGCACCCATTATCATTATTGATGGGTTGTCTCACATTTGTTAATGGTATACATCAATGACTAGTAATAAAACAATGTCACTCATGTTTGATTTCATATCATCTATTCATAAGGTTAGGCTTCGCACCTTTTGACAGTTTTGATGGAAGACCTTGGGCCAATAGAGGAATTCTTCAAAAAATAATTGTCTGAGTTATGTAATACAGTACCACACACTATCTCACATTAGTACTACATGGAGAACCAATTCATCCTCACTACAGTTACAGTTGTTCACCTGATATCTACTGAGAAATAGATCCAAAGTGTATATATTTGTGGCAATTATATCTTTTTGACATGGATCCACTGTGTGTCATTGTCGTGGCCATGATCTCGCATTATATATATACTCCATAGATCCATTGTGTACTATTTCCATGGCCATGATTTTGCTTCATATATATGTTATGAATCTGTAGTGTACATGATTTGGTGGCCATGTCTCATCACATTTGAGCATGGGTATGCCTGCCTCAAGAAAGAGAAATTTTTGGCACCTTTATCTCTATTACAAGTAACTATTTGGACCAATTATTGGGAACTTTGGACTTTATATTACTTGACTCCCTCCATTGGAATTATAATGTATTTCAGCCATCAACTCCTCTTCTGATCTCACACATTAAGGGGCCTTTGTTATAGCATAAATTGGCACTTCCATGTTTGTCACAACAATCTTCCAAGACGACACCTAAGTGTCTAAGATCGATCATGAACATGAACCTATCATCATGGAAGAAACCCTAATTTGACCCCACATGATGGTCTGAACCCCCATGAATACAATTCAGCTCATTTCCATTGAAATCACTAAAGTTTGAGCCCAAATGAGACCCCATGCTCCTTTCCTCACTGTAAGAAGTGTGTCCATGCACCTTCCCCTTGATAAGGGCACATAGGATAGGAAAATGCCTAATATATATATATAAATCTCAAAATTTTGAAAGTTATGAAAATTTCAAGGTGGTTGGTCTCATTCCCCAGATGTGGGTGGTGAGGTGGGATGAGCAAACGAGGAGGGAGAGCAACATGTAGTTAGTAGATGGACATGTGTTGATTAGCTAGGTTATAATGAGGATAGGTGGCATAGGTCTGACTGCAGTGAGCTTGATTGAAAATGAAGCTTTCCTAAGGTGAAGGAGTACAAGGTGGAAGAAGGAATTAAGCGATGAGATGGGGAATGAGTCTAATCGCAGGTGCGAGCAACTGAGGATCATTGTGGAAAGAGGTGTGCATGCAGAAAGGGGTACAAAGTCGAAGGGGGGGGATGAATTGAGGATTATGGGAAATTTTGTTAGATTGTTGGCCATCGTCTTCATTTATAAACGTCATTGGGCATGGTGGGTGTGTTTTCCAAAAGGTGATGAACTCAAGCTTGTCCCTATTTCTGGAATTTATGGTCTATCGCCTAGATTGCAATTAAGACAAATGGAGACAAAAGGGGAGGGAGTTGATCCTATGAGGCTGGGGAGGAAGAGGGATAACAGAGAGTAGCTGTGTGCGGCCCAATCAGAATGGCTCTATAAGGCCTCCATTCTCATGTCGGTTAGGTTAGAGATTGAAGTTGTGGAACAAATCCTATGGCATGAGTTGGAGGATAAGAAACCGCAAGAGGAGTTCTCTGTGCTAGAACAATGGATTCAAGGCCTAGGCACGTCGCGTGCTAGTTAGTCACGGTATGAGAAGACAGCTTCCCTTTATTGGATAATGAAGGGACTCCTCGGATGGCCGGTTTTGCTGGATCATGAAGAGAAAGAGAAAGGGGACAATGTCACAGTCGCCTTCTAGAAGGAATTGTATGTGGACACCAAGTTAATGCACATGAAAAATGATGTTCTTGCAAAAGAAATGGACATTCCCTTCCTTCCACAAATGGGAGTAGTTATGCCTCCAACCAAGATGATGCAGGAGAGTTTCGACTGCAAGCAAGGGGTCGGGATGCAGGATGGGATGGAGAATTCTGCTACAAAGTTCTAAGTTATTTAAAGGTTGTGTTGGTCCACCATAAATTTTATCTAAGTTGATATTACTATGTTGTTTAAGTTAGAATTTGCTTTTCATAATATTAGATTTAAGGTCGGTACGAGGTTTAATTATAGAAGTATAGGTTAGAATCGTATGTTTGTTCTAATTATTCTGGGGAGAAGAAGACTATAGTGGCTCTATTTTAAAATCTTTGTTAATATTGAAGGTCCGGTTTGATAATAGTCTAAAGGTTTATAAACCATATTTTCTCCCTCGGGAGAGGGTTTATTTTGGTATGTTAATTGCCAGGAATAAAGTCTAGTTAGTTTTGGCTTGGAAGTCTTTGTATATGAAGTGGGATACAGGAATATGTAAAACTCTTTTGAATTATTAATATAATGTTACTTACTTACAAAAAAAAAGGTGGTTGGTCTCATTTGCAACTTCCAAAACCATTTTAAAAAGTGATATGATGGACCAAGTGAGGGAGCACATCCATTTTATTCTCATGATGGAGGAATTATTCTACCATTTTAAATTCATTTGTCCCATTTTCCCTCGATGACCTCTGTCCTTAAGCACTCCTTTCATAGGTTGTTGAAGTCACTCCATCCTATATGACTTCTATCTTATACACCCTTGGAAGATCAAGTGTTTGGAAGCGGTATTGCAAGTGATTCAAGTGCAAAGGGACTCAATCAAAGGCTTCGAAAGGTTCCAAAGCAACAAAAAGGTGATTTGTGTATCATTCATGTCATTGTTTGTTAATAGAATTTTATGGTCTTTCCCTCCCCCATATGCATGTGTAATTCTTGATGTGTTTATTCCTTGTTGGTTGATTGAGTATTACTAGTCCTTTCAAGGGCATTGACAATACTAGTTGTGATTACATATATGTTCTTGTTTTGGTTGATATCTTTATTAAAGACATAAGTCTAATGAGGAGGGTTATTTGGCTCTTTTTTAAGTTTTAAGTTGTTGGAGTGAAGCAAATTGAAATTGAAGAGCAAGAGAAGGATCAAACTCTAGAAACAAGTCCTTCTCTTCCTCTCATCTCATTGTCCTACTTGCTTACTTGTGTGAAAGGTAAAACCTCTCTTTTTGTCCCTGAATTGTCTATTAGAAGAGTCTTGAGATCATATTTATTTCTTCTTAGTATGTTGTTTATCTTCCCCTTTACCTATTCTATGGCTTGGTTTTGGAGCAATGTTACTTTCCTGTTGAGCATACATAGAGGCTCTATTTGGAAATATCCATCGAGTTCCACTTGGATCATATTCCAATCAATTGCATGGTTGGGATCATGTACATTTTTATTAATGAAATAAACATGAAAAATATTATGAGCTCTACTCATTCATTTACTTTGAAACAGTAAATAAACATAAAATCAAACCACAGTACATAAAATTTAATGTGGAAACCCTTCGGGATAAAACCATAAAATATTATCTTTATAAATTCATGTAGGAACCAACCTACTATTACAAAGTTTGTAGGCACAAAACTATTAGAGACACTAATTCCCTCAAATGAGCATCAACTCAATAATATGTAGGCACCAACCTACTGGAGACACCAATCTCCTCAATTGACCACGAAATCAACAATATGTAGGCACCAACCTATTGGAGACACATTTATCCTCATTTGGGAACCAACTCAACAATATGTAGGCATCGACCTACTAGAGACACCAGTCTCCTCAACTGAGCACCAACTCATCAAGATGTAGGCACCAACTATTGATGTTTCTCCATGGTTAAAACATTGGGAAGCATTTTGTAGACATTCTCCCAAAGATGTCATGAGAAGTGACCAATGGTTGGTAGAGGATGGCCCCTGTGTAGCCTTGATTAGTCATGAGAAGTGATTAAGGGTAAACAAGGCTCGATATGCTTACTTTGAGAAAGAGTGCTCCGAGAAGGAAGCTACAGGTCACATTGCATTCTCCAAGAAGGAGTGATCTAGTCTATATTAGAGTGAGTTGACTTGTCTATTTTGATAGGGGATTCTATCCCCTTGTGAAATATACAAAGTCTAATCTAATGTTGAATTTGACATAGGCTCTAAGAAGTGTCCTGGAATTCTTTGAGTGGTGTCAAATTAACATTAGAGCGAAAATGGGTGAATTTGATCTGCATGTGAGGAGATGAACATCAGCGAAGGACAAATTTTCTATGATGAAGAAATAACCAAGAAGCAATTCAACCATTGAAGAAGTCCCAGAATAAAATTGAAGGCAAGAAGACAAGTTGGCCTAAAATAAAGAAAAAATTTGGCCTAACAAAGAAGACAAGTCAGCCCCATCAATTGTACAAGTTGGCCCCATTGAGGAAAAAGTCAAGTGAACTGAAGAATATAAATAAAGGGTTCACTCCATTTTTTTATCATCACAACTTCACCTCTTCTCTCTCCACTTGTGCACACCTCCAAAGAAGGCCTAGCAAAGGAAAGAACCATAATTTTGGGTTCTCTTATTCTCTCTAGAAGTTCACTACCCTTGTTAGGGTTTCTTGTGAAAAAGGGTGAACCTCTCATGTGCCAGGGTTCATCTTCATGAATGGTATTGTACTTGAATTGGACTAATTCTTCTAAGAAAAGTTAGTTGGTTTTATCCCTATTGGGTTTCCTGGGATAAATTCTTGTGTTTCTTGTATATGCCTATATTTCTTTGATCCTTCATTTCTGTTGCAATTTAAGTTGATATTTTTAGTGTGCAATTATTCATTGAAATATGTGGGATGAAATGAATGCTTGAAGTCATTTTGAAATAATTGTCAAGATATGAAAATAGATTAAAAATTAAACACCGACCTATTGAAGGATTAGGTACAAGAATGCTGACATAATCACCTCAAATATTACTTCATAATTAGATTCAAATATGCTTCATAAACTAGCTCAAATATGTTCCATAATTTGCTTCAAATATGCCTTAGATCCTGCCTCAAATCTACTACTCAATCTGCTTTAAATATGCCTCAAATCCTACCTCAAATATGATCCATAATCTACTTCGTAACATGCTTCATATATGCTCCATAATCTACTACAAGTATTCCTCATAGCTTGCCTCGTATCTGCTTCAAATATCCTTCATGACCTACCTCACATTTGCTCTATAATATGCTACAAATCTGACTCATAGCCTACCTCGGATCTGCTCCACAATCTACTTTATAACCTACCTCACATCTACTCCATAATGTGTTGTAAGATAATCTTCAAACCAGTTCCAAAATATAGCATGGTCACTTTCTACATGAGCCTCATCCAGAGAAGAACCCTTATAAAATCTTCCAATATCACATCCCAAATCAAACTATAAAAGACTCTTCCCAATAGTGAAATTTCCCCATGGTGAATGTTCAGTAGTGAAAGTTTCATCCAATAAGAATATATCACATCTTTAAGCTTTCCTCTTCCATAAGTACATCTCCTCCTCCTTAGAGAACCTTAGAAAACCCTTAGAAAAATCATCTTCAAGAATCCTAGAAAATTCTCAAGAGAACATCTTCAAAAGGCTCCTTACAAGTGCTCCTCTCTCTCTTCTCTCTAGAATTGTGCACCACTTAAGAGAGGAACTCAAGTGATAGTGAGATGATCAAATTAGAATGGTTATCCTCTTATTTATACCTTTCTAGGGCACTTTTTAGGGGATCCTTCTTCTTTTAGGGTTGACCTCTTTCTAAGGAGCCACAAGGGGTTGTTTACCCCTTCATTCCCTTATCTTTCTTTACAAGGTGGGAACATACCTTATCTTCAATGTCTTCAATTCCAATCAACCCCTCCGTTTGTTAAAGGCATGGTTATGCTACCTCCTCATTATTGCAAGGTGTCCTCATTTGCCCACAAAGTGGTCCCATTGTGTAGTTTCTTCATATTTATTTAGTTTTATTTTTTCTAGCAAGTGGGCAAGTGCGATATTCATTTAGACATCATGGTTAGGTTGCCTACTCATTACTGTAAGGTGTCCTAATTTTCCTGCAAGGCGGTCCCATTGTATGGTTTCTTCATATTTCTTTGGTTTTGTTGCCTGTTACGTGGCTAAGTGGGGTGCACATCATTATCTTCATTTTTCCATCATCATTATCTACAATATTCCTATGTATTTACATCAATGAAAACAATATATTCAACGATCTGTATCTTCATTTCGGATATCAACTGTCTCCCCTTGTCTTTGACATAAATGAAAACAATATTTCCAACAATCTCTTCCTTTGTCATTGATGGAAACCCTTAGTCAAATATGCAACAATCCTGTATTAACTCCCCCTGTCTACAACTCTCCATTTGTCTACAAATCTTCCCTTGTCTATAATTCGCCTCCTATCTGCAATTTCTCCCCCTTTGACATCAATGGCAAAGGGCTGCTTCCCCTGAGCTTGTGCTTCTACTCAAGCACCTACTGGCAATATGAGAGGGATATCACTCCCATACTGTTGGCTTGGTTTTGCAACCAATCTTGAGTGCTATGGGCACCTATCAACAAGTGATAGCAGTTTCAAAGATTGAAAGCAAAAACAATTATTATAAATTTGAATCTAAACTAAACTAGCATGTGCATATAACAAATAAAATTTTCTGAAAACGATTCAAGAACAAGAAATAAAAAGAATGAGTATTGTATTAAGATACCTCAAATGGTGAGGATTTGTGTTGAGCAACTTCCAAGGTGAGTAGCTCCAAGCTCCAAAGGTCTCTTCTCCAAGATAGCTACAATGGTCAAAAGCTCATGAGAGATTTTGACAGCATGAGGATAGGATGATGGATGGATGGAAAGTGAGGAGCCCCTACCACCTTTTTATAGTTTTTGGTGGTGGGGAATACCATTATGGTTTTGAGGAAACCAATGGTATTGACCAACATGGTTTAGGTACCTTTTCGCTCCTTTTTCCTTTTTTGAATATTTTTAATATTTTATTCCCTTTTTAATATTTTTGGGAATTCTGGACCCTTTTTGAGGGTTTTTTTATGCTTTTTGAGGAAAAATATTCATTTTGAGTGGAAAAAGGGGTGTATTAAGGTCTTTTGGTGACCTTTTGATGGCTTTAGAGGCTCAAATGGTGAAAAAGTGGACAAATGGGTCATGTGAATAAGGAAATGAGCTAGTGAGCACTTTTTGGGTGTTAACACATACAACATTTTTCTCCCTAGATTTCATCGAGTATGTATACATTACATTAGGTTATAATTGCATTTGCCACTAATCTTCCTGAATATGCTTTCCTAATCTCACACCCTTTATAATGAAAGGTGATATTGTAACCATGATCACATATTTGACCGACACTTAGAAGATTATGTTTTATCCCTTCAATAAGAAAGAAATTATGTGTTTTAGACTTTCCATTATCAAGACTAACAATACCTTTTCCAGGCATATTTTCATAAGCATTACCTCCAAAAGTAACACTGCCTCCTTTTTCCTCTTTTAAGGTGAGAAACTTGGTATAATCCCCTGTCATGTGTTTTGAATATCCACTGTCAATGTACCAATGGTTTCCTTTATCTTGAGCATAGAGTGCAAGTCCACATTCTTCCTTCTTCTATTCCTTTTGCTTCCAAGCCTTAGAATATCCTTCTTTCTATTTGGAAAGACCGTCTTCTTCTCGATATTGTTTATAATATCTCACTATGTTGCTTCTATAGTAACAAGCTATGTTCCCAAAGTTATTGCACTTGTAGCATTCAATATTGTAATCAAGAAGGGGAGGAAATGAATTGTAGTTTCTATCAGTAAACCCATGAACACTTCTGGTTTTGTTGTTCACATAATTATCCTTTCAAGTTTTATAAGGACCTCTATTTATGTTTCTCACATGATCACTTCTTGCATAAGATCTACAATCTATTGCTTTTTTACAAAATTATTGCAAGAAAAACAATATCCAAGAGATTTTGGTACCAATTTGTGAAAGACCTTCTTGGAGGAAAAAATCTTTTGAACTCATTCCTGTTGCTATTGTGATAAAAATCAAGTTTTGGTTAGTCATCATTTCCTCTATTGCCACTTCCATTGTTGATGAATCCTTTGAGGACATTGGCATAGCTCTTAGGATTTTATTCATTTTCCTTGCTTGTATTTTCTTCAAGAGTCTTTTGATTCTCATAATAGCCAAGACCTATTTTGATGAATGGTGATCTTTGGCAACTAAGAATATCATTCAAATTTTCAGTGCTCTCCAAACTTCTATGTAATTAAACATTTGACTTTTCCAATTCCTTTCTTAATGAGACAACTTCAAACTCCAACTTCTCACAGATTTCTTCTTTTTCCTTGAGCATACTTCTCACCACTTCTTCTATCCTTTTATGCCTCTTCTAGTTCTTCAAGCTGACAATTATCTTTTCTATTTCATCATGATCCTTCTTTCCATATTTCTATAGTTGTTCCCTCCGCTTTATATTATTTTTTCTTAGCATGTTTGTTTCTTCTAAGACACCAATAAGTTCTGCTTCAAGATTCACTACTACATCAATCTCTTCTTCTTCTGAATCTGATTTTTCTTTTTAATTATCTTCATTTTCTTTATCAGTAGAATTTAAATCCATGGCTATGAAGAGAATATCTTATTTTTCGATTTCATAATCATATCCATCACCACTATCCTCATTAGAGTAAAAGCTTTTCTTCTTAACATGTTTTCCTCTTTTGTTTATATAAGGTTTGCTTCCTTTCTTATTGTTATTCTCTTCTTCATTGTCACAAGATTTCACTTTGGATATAAACCATTGTGTTCTTGCAACAATTTTTACGTGATTTGTTTAATGAACAATTTAAGACGAACATTTCGGTAATTTTGTTATCACACCACGCAATGGGCTCAAAATGAAATCAAATACAAATGCAAACCAACTACACCACAAAAATATCATATCAATGGAGGATGTTTACTTAAATTTTGTCGTGGCACAAATCACAGTCTTATCCAATGTTCCTGGCATCACTTATAAAGAAAATTGGTTCTTCACTTTTCAAAAAAATATCAATTTCTCTAGGTGATCAAATGCAAAATGTAATCAATAATTGAAAAGCATATAAAGAAATCAAATCTACAATTGAACTAATTAGCTAAAAGAAAATGAACACAGGGCATGCCAAATAATGGGGGGCCAGCCAATCTTAACACACGATGTGGAAAAACTAGAGTCAAAACTTCATGTACAAGAATAGTTCTTGTATTAATTCATTGCAAGATAAATCCTCAACCAAGTACAACGCAACTTATCGACAATTCTATCAATTTTCTCCTAATCTCTCCTTGGCTCTAGTTCTTACATTGGTTCTTATAATCAAGATGACAAGATGGATATTACAACATAATATATCATCAATTCAAAATGAATGAGACTAAAACTACAAAAATAGGATCGCTTTCCAGGATTGGGTTAGTCGTTACAATGTTGATCCTCCACTTATGAGTCCACAAAGGAACAAATATAAAAAAAACAAATTTCAATCTCATAATCTCGGTCTATTGGTCCAATCTACTAGAATTATGGAATCGGTTATGTCAAGGCCATGTCCTTTGTCTTGTTGACCAACTGGTTTGACTTCATCCCCATGCCATCTAAAATCACTGCCCTTGACATCTAAGAGGTGCAGAATCTACTCCATGTTCTCTAGACCTCATATATATAACCAACTTCATCAAAGAGGAAATCACTACATCATAACAGTAATCCCTTGTTCTTGTAGAATGGAGAACGACTTGAAATTAATGAAGAAACAATCATTACATAGGAATCTCATGTGGCAATAAAAGGAATAGGCTTATTCATTATTACATCAGTTGAATCACAATAAAAAATAGTAAGATTGTGATTTAGAATTTGTTGGAGCACGCTAGCAGCTTATCTTTGCTTAGCATTTACTTGGAATTTGACCACAAGTTGGAGATGAACACATTCAACCTGGGTATGATCCAAGCAAAATGAAACCATATTGATACATTTGTCAACAAATCCCATGTGTTAAGAGTTTCCTTTGGAGTTGTGCTAATATGCCAAACGTGGTTGCAAGAATTGAATGCTAGTTACAAGAACTGCACAAGCCACCATTAGCAAACCAAGCATAATTCTCTTTAATTCATTAAAAATAAAGGAAATACATTATAATTAACCACTCAACACTTATAATCTTGTCATGGTATATTCATGAAGGAATATGGTAAAAATGGTAATAAATGGGTGAAAGGATAAGGCAAAATGATAAAAAATGATGATTCAAATAGTGGAAAAAGACGACAAATTGGTGACCCAACAATAGATCTACAATAAAAGGATTTATTGGAGTTTGAAAAAAATATACAATTCTAACAAAAATTGTAACATTTATTTATATTCATTGTTCATCACTTTAGTTGCTTTCATTTCTCAAGTTGCTTGTAGGCCACTTCTTCATCACTTGGGGATGTTGTACTTGCAATAATCACAATTTTATGTTGATTAGATTGATTCTCAACCTATTGATCTTCAAATACAAAGATAGAAATCAAGTGTAACTATGAGTATAACAACATCTATAATATAATATGATGACACCGACTTTGATGCGTAATACCCCCAATTTTGACTCTTGGAATGTGCTAAATCAAATTTTGTAAATTATGTAAATATGTTATTATTGATTCCTAGTGTGGAGCTCAAGGCCAAGACCTGAATAGTGAATTCTAGGAATGCATGATGTAAATATTTTTGTATGGGCCATGTGGTGGGATTTTTGTGATGACTCAAAAGCTATGTAAATATTATGTTGGAAAATAATAATATGGTCCAAGATGGTTGTGTAAAGAGAACTAGTTGCTTGGATGTTATTTGTTAAACTATAGCTATTCTCTTTTTCTACAAACGTGGAATGATTTTAATTTTCTTCATGTGATAACTATGCTTGTTTGTGCATGATGTGTGTGTGAAGAGTTTTATTTATGTTATGTTTACATTCATGCATTTGCACATACATCTATTATCTATGAATTCATATTATGGCCAATGGGGTGAAAAATATAAGCATGAAATTCATAAATACCCCCTCCTATGGTCAGAAATATGGATGGGGACATTACATCATGATTGTGGTTATTAACATCCATGGAGACCAACTTTGGCCTATCATATATTTATACATGGTTGTCAAGTTTTTTATGTTTTTTAATAATATATCATTGCCAACTTAGATATACTTAATTTTGCATAAATTGTTAAACCCAACATAGCAGTCATTACTTCTTGAACAATACACAGTTTTTTGAATCCCTACCTCTTGTCAGTTGCCATCAAAGCTCCACTTTGTAGTTTGTTGCATGTAATTTTTATACATCATAACAAATATTAGATATAATTAGAAGTTTCCTATTGTTCTAGTATTTCTAAAATAAGGCATGCAAAGTAACATAGCTACTTACAAACATCTCTAGCACCCCTTGGTACCCCATCGTAAACTCATAACTTGTATTCAGTCCAGTGTCAATCAAATTTTATGATGAGTCTTTTTGGTACATGAGCACCTTATAGAAAACATTCATAGACAATTGTAAATACTTTAAAATCAAAATCAAAACAAATATGACAAAGATACTAGTAAGTAAAATGCAAGTATTCCTTGCAAATTCCAAGATCAACCCATTTCTTCCTGTTGGGATAAGCTTGAATACATTTCATTGATATGAATTATATATAAATACATTGAGTTGCGACATTTGGTTTCATATTCTAAGAGGTCTCTTGGACTCCACTATGACTCTTCCTATTCACCAATGACTCTTTATATTATTTCTTATTACAAATGTGAATAATAATAAAAATATAATTCAATATACAATAACCCTAAGTATTAGGTTTACAAAATCCCCTCCTTAGTCCTAGCTACAACTCTGACTCTCACTTTGGCTCTGCTTGTGGCTCTAGCTAGTAGCTATGGCTCGGCCTCTCTTATTCCCATGATCCAAAAGTATGCTTATTGAGCAACTAGTATAATTGATAGGACTTCAAAACTTGAAGCGTGACTATTAATTAATGATATTCCCCCCTTTAGGTATAACGTGAGAAGTAGGAATACTTTCTACTGCAAGATGTGTTGATACTCTAGACTGAACTATTTAGCATGATTGATACATCTTCTTGGTTGATGATGAGCATTGCCAAGAATTGATCCACCCATAGTGAATCTTTAATTTTGCAAGTTTCTTCATTGTTGAACATCCATATGAAGAATGATTATGCTCCTCACAATGCTGACAAGGATGGATATGAAAACATTGATCCTCCCTGTGGCCAATTCGATGACAATATTGGAATTTAACATTTTGATGTTGGATTGGAACATGTGAAGATGAATCTTCTTGGAGGATTCTAGAACGTTGAAACTAGATTGGTTTGGATTAACAGGAATATAAAAGGTAACTTCCTTTTTATGTCTGATACTTGAGTTTTGTTTGTTGTTGACGATTTATTCCCAAGGTTTGATGATGGGATAGGAAATATTAAGTTGAACCTATCATGATAAACTTCATCTTCATTTGAAGCTTCTTATGAAGTGGTTTCACTAAGCTGATCATATGTTGATTGCCAATAGGATTCATTATCAAATTAAAAAAGAGGATTGTAATGAACAAGAACTAGTTTAGAATGTTGATTCCTTCATTGTATTTCATCATGTTGGAGCTATTATTGAGTCTATAGAAGTCCCACTTTGTCTTGTGAATCTTGCAAACAAATTAGAACATGTTTAAGAGTTACTTTGTTGATTGTGATTGTATTGTCAATAGCATTGAGTATTCGAGTGTTTAGTAACTCTAATATTTCTTTTAATTCATGTAAGAATTATTGATACCTCATATGGTTTCTTGCAAATCCATCCTTTAACAATAAGACTCTACAATTGAAATTCCAACTCAAAAAATGGAGGGGGTTGGTTTCTAGTGAGAATACACCCAAATTAAATTATAATGCAATTCAACATAAATTTAAAAAAATATAAGTAAACTTACACAATGACTATATGCAAGTTGCAATTATTGTTGATTCTAGAGTTGAATTGATCTTCAAATTTGAGTGCTTTACGATGCTTCACCCATAATTGAGGTCATTACTTTATGGCATCTTCAAAAGTGCCAAGTTTGGGTATGCTAGAGCATATGGCCGTAGCGTGCTTTGTACATGCCCGTAGAATACCAACAATCACCAAAAGTGAGAATGCTTAACATAATAAAGGATTATTGAGTGTGTTCTCCCACCAAGACAAGAGATCAAACGATGGCTAAGTGCTCAAGCCAATACTCCATGCCAACAAACTGAGCATACCTAGTCCACCAATTTCTAAGAGAATGGGTGAATTATGTAATCCATTGTTAATTGAGTGATTTTCTATAGTTGGAGCGATGCATACAAACTCTTTCACCACTCAATAGACAACAAGGGAGTTGAATAAATTACCAACTGCTAGAACATTCCAATTCTCTCAAAGGTGGAATTTATTAATGCCAAATCACAGTAAGTGGGAAAGGGGTTGTATGTGGAAACCAAAGGAGATTAATTCACCCAACAAAGAGAATTTTATTTGAACCCAAAACTTATAATGGTTTGTCCACAAATTTTACCGCCTTGGGGATGGAAATCAATGCCAAAAAATGCAGCAAATACCAATACTTCAATTCACCCAACAAAGATGCTTGAGTCCCTCAACAAATTACCACCCAACGCTTCCATCTGCTATGTGTTGGATAGAGGAAGGTGTT
Organism: Larix kaempferi; assembly: GCA_027924585.1. NCBI lineage: Eukaryota > Viridiplantae > Streptophyta > Pinopsida > Pinales > Pinaceae > Larix > Larix kaempferi. The sequence goes on from BSBM01000221.1 coordinate 5,315,397, forward strand.
GGAAGTAAATATAACCTTCCCATGGCCAACTCATACATGTTTGAAGATTCCCATGACTCAACCCTTCAACTAATGCATGGGGATGTAACATAGGTGGATTTGATTTCTAACTAGGCACATGTATGGATGAAGAGAGAAACGAAATGGCACTTTGTTGGAAAAGGAAATTTCATTAATTAATATAAACAATCATGTGGTTATATCTACAAATATGAAAGTCAAAATGAATGGATAGAGAAGATCTCAGAGTTGTTTCCATTGACCATTGAATAGAGAAAATTGTTTTACGAACTGTTGGTAGACACCATTGACATGGTCTGTATCACATTCACATAATAAGAACAACATGAAGGAGACTTGTACCTATGATCCCCCTGAGGATGGAATCTCTTCAGAAGTCCGAAACGTTGGTTTACCAAAAATTTTAACAGGTGCTCCATTCTTTCTAACATGAAGGCAATTTGTACCCAGATCTGTTGGAGCTAGATGGTGCACCTAATATTACATTCTTCAGGCAACACATATGTGACTGAGCTACGGGTGAACCGCCCAAGCCATTCATAAATACCTATGGTCATGCAAATGGGAGGATGTGAATAAAGTTAATTGGTTGAGCTCTAAATCATAACAAGAGAGAGAGAGGGTGAATGCCCAACAGACAAATGAACTCACCCCACCAATTAGATTCATTTAGGAAGAGAAATAACTTGCTACTCTATGCAATGACTCCTTCTTACAATAGAACTCTCAAGGATAGCATGATATGGACAACTACCATAGCTTCCTCTAGGCCCTAAGAACTACAAGGCTCTGATACCACTATTAGTTTGAGCCTAAATAAAGTTAAGCATAATCTCATTGATATGAATCACTTATAAATACATTGAGATATGACCTTTGGTTTCATCTTCCGAGAGGTCTCCTATACTCCACTATGACTCTTCCTATTCACTTATGGCTCTTCCTATTATTTCTCATGATAAATAGGGATAGTAGCAATAATATAATTCAATATACCATAGCCCTAAGGATTAGGTTTCCAACACTTATTTGTTGTGACTTATTAGGTTTCATACAACAATAAAACAATTAAAAAATATAATTTCATACAAAAAAAATCAATGACCACACATATACAAAAAAAAAACAATGATTACATACATCTATTATTTGTTATTGTTAGGTTGTCTTTTCCTACACTTTAATTATTCTTATTTCTTTGCTAACCTCCTTGTACACTCTTTTGGACATCCCTACCAACACATTTTGCATCTCATCTCATATGTTGTCTTTAATATGTTTAGTCATCTTAGAAACATACTTTTTAAAAATATAGAATTCAATTAATATTCCTCAAGGTAAATATAATAGGGATATTCCCTAATTTGGGAATGCTTTGGACTAGTATATACATATAAAAGTATAAAACATATTTAGCAAGAATACCTTCTCAATGTTTATTTTCTATTATTGTATGTTTTTGTTTTTGCAATTCTCACATGTCTCGATAAACATTGCTCCAAATATATATTGCGGAGATACGATAATCTAGTTCTTGGATGCATAAAAAAATGATTTGATGAATGTACTATATGGGAAAAGTACATCTATACATTCATTCCACTAATTCCTCCATGTTTTTATGAAATGTTCCCCACTTTTATTAACTTCCAGTGCCACTCCAAATTAATTGAGGACCAATTCATCATCATCTATTTTTTCTATAACTCATTTTTTCTTAGGAGGGTGTTGTGGATCCTCATTGGTGTGGCCATCACAATCTTTAAAAACTGCAATTTTGCATGTTTGGAATATGATAGATAATATTGTTATAAATTTTAATATAAAACAATATCAAAGGAAAATTTATCATGTTGATCACCTTTTGATGCACCTTCTCATGTTTTCAACATCTTCATCCAAAAGATTTTTTATTTTTTTTCACTTAGATTGTGATTGATTTTTTCAAGTTTTTCATTTTTTTTCTCTACATGAAAAACATTAACCACTACACCTCATTTAAACCCATTTGTTGTTCCTATAGTTAACAAATTAACTGAACAAAAACCGACACATTACTAATTATCAATGAATCATTAAACAATCGTAAATTAGATACCTACAAGAACACATGGATTGATCAATTCTATATATTTTATTGTCAATATAGAGGGATACAAAATTGGATGAGATCAAAGTAGGGTAAGAGAAATTATGACATAATAAATGTGAGGAGAGGGCATAAGTATCCTACATAAACAACTTAAGTAATGACAATTTGATAACACTCACATAGATAACCTTCCAAATATAAAAAAAAAAAAAAAAACGCATTCCCTTATAAACCTTCAAACAAAACACAATGTCCATTACAAGCGGTTATATGTTTGCAACAATAAAAAGAAACAAGATTAATAAAACAAATTAAAAAACAATGATTTCGATTAAAGAGTTGTTCATAAGGTAGGGTGAAAAATATGTCTAACTGCCACTCGATTGACTACTTCACAAATAAAGTATGCAAGTGGAAAACATAAAGTAAAGTGAGATTAATAATAAATGCCTCTTTTTTGTGTGGGGGGGGGGATCTATCTTTCGATTCTCCAATACTGTAAACATGCACTGTTGTGCCTTCATTGAGTGGAGTACTGAATTCTCCATGTGAGCCTTACTGTAGCGATGCACCCACTTAGACCTGGTTCACATATGACCCAATACATAATTTGAGATAATAAAAAAAAATTCCAAGATAGTGATTGGGCCTCAAAGAACTAACCATGTTGTTTACATCGAAATGATCTTTGAGGTCAACAAAATCCCTATGCCTCAAAAAATCAAATAGAATGGGGAAAGGGGAGAAAAACCTTAACCAGTACAAAGAATGGAAGAAGCAACAAAGCTAGGTTTTGCAATAGTAAAGGTAAGCTCTATTTCATTTTATTTCTTATTATGATCCTAAACTTTTCCATTTTGTTAAAATGTGTTTGAATTTCTAATATGAATGGCAAAAAAAAAAATATTATAGGGAAATGTGAAACAAATGGGGAAACAACCATTGAGAAGTAGAAAACAAAGGTACATACCTAAAATTTCTCTTTTGCAATTTTGTATACATCCTACAATGACTTCATATGAATTTTGGTCTTCAAATAATCTATCTACTTCAAACTTCTCCTTGGTAAAAAATTCTTTCAAAAGTCTCCTCTTCACTTTAAGCACAATAATGGATTAAATTTTTTGTAAACTTAGATGTAATTCAAAAACAAAGTGCGGTTTTTTTTGGGCTCTTTTTTGCTCTAAGTTTTTTTAAGTATTTCCTATTACCGAGTTTGATGCACTTATGTGCCTATAAATATATTTCACATTGGTGCTTAATAAAGTGGTAGAAGCACCAATAAAATCCAAGTTTCTACGAAAATAATAGTAATAGTAGATGTATTTTATTTAAAAAAACAATTTGTTTATGCATTCAACCAAAATAAGTATAATAGTGTGCTCTAAAACTTGGCACACTAATGTTTCCTCTTACAATAGATAAAACCATTGACCCCAAAAAAGCCTTTTGAACTATGTTTTAAGTTAGAATGTTACATCCACCTGACTAAATAACATGTATTTCCTATACATTGTTTGAAGATTACATGTAAAGTGGTAATATCAAATGGTTATTTCTAAAGATTCTTCATTCAATATCCAAAGAGATATATCTCTACCAAGTTCTCCCCTTCCCTTTGTAATTAGAGTATATTTTATTTATATGGAAATCCTTTAATTGAATATACATTACCTATGCATGTGCATTACTAGCATTTGAATGATTGTCCCTTGACTTTTCTAGAATTCTAATTCGGGTTTGAGTTCCGATATGTAATATATTCTACTAGACCAACCTATAACAAAGTGCCGCAAGGTCTTATCTAGGGAAACATGTCACAAGAAAATAGTACATAAAAATGGAGAACCATTTTACCTCGCCAACTACAGCATGTCATCATACAACAATCACACTAGGCCAAGGGTAGCTCACAATGAATTAGATCTATTTAATGAATCCTTAGTAGTACGTGGCTATTAAAAATGTGAATGGTTAAGGATGACCCTTGGAATGTCACACTATCCCACTATTTTAATGACTAAATGGACCAAGTTGATGGTTTGAAAATTGACACCTCCCACTATTTTTAACTATCCAATAGGAGATATGTAAAAGACACATAGGAACCCTTTCATATGCTTGGTTTTTGAAAATATATAAGCCAACTTAATTATGTTGAGTTTTAAATTGACCAACCCATCTCCTTTTGTTGGGTCAGTTGAGAGTTGTAGTAATCCCATGTACTATATCAATACTACCCAAAACATATCAAGTAGAAGATCCAAATAGTTGCATAAGATGAGAGGAACGATGTTCAAGTACACACCAAGGTCAATTCAATTGTGAAAGGATGATGTGGACTTATCTCTTTTTGTCAAATGAAAAATTAAATACCAAACTTGTTATAATCACATTGTGTATGGCACTTAGTCAGCTTCCCCTCTTATTCCCATTGTTTTGACTGTCTTCATTTTTTACTTATCCGATTCCCAACTCTAAAACAAATTCTACAAATTTTGGAGCTTTTAATCATGTTTTTGTTCCTCCCAAATAGTTAGTAGAACTTTTCACTTTGTATTTCTCAATATAATTAGTCAAATTACTTGAAAACCATTAAATACAAACATAACATTTCCATGTATAGTATGTCCATGAACTATTACGATTCCACAAACTTTGATAGGAATACCTAGTTGTTGAGTTTTCATAGATTCTTGGAGTGTTGATCAAGAAGAGCAGTGCTGTGCAGACTGTTCTGAGATTTGACATGGATATAAGCTGATCCTGAAGACGAGCCCACTGATGTTGACCAGCTCTTCACTGCGTGGGTGTTATGCTAACGAGTGGTTTCTTATTTGAGGGTATTTTTTTTCTCTGTGCTAGGATCTTGGTTTTGTTAACGAGGAAGGGACTCGATTTGAACTCCAAGATTGTGCAGTGAAGGTACGTTGCAGAACAGTTTGGAGGAAACTGGCGCTGGATGACCTGCTTACAAACTTTTATCCACAGTGGAGGAGGATGCTACAGTGAATATGCAGATGATCTCCTTCTTATTCGCCCAGACCCTTGAAATTGGGAAAAATCCAAGATTACGGTAGATGAGCATTGCAAATACATGAACGCAGGGCATTCAGGCTATGAGGGTAGCGTCGGTTGCTTAGGGAGTTATGGAATACAATGGTCTTGGGGCAATGCAGATCTTTGACTGAACCTTGGAGCTGGGTGGAATATAGACGGGGATAGCAGATGCCCTTGCTGTGACTGTGGCTTTTTGGAGTAGATTGGGATTTCTGGTGGACTGGGTGGTGTAGATAGTGGACTTTTTGTAAGGTGGATTGGGGATTGGGATCTGGGGTTTTCAGCCCTGCGGATCTGGGGCATTATGGCGAGCAATTATGTGCAGGAGGTGGACTACACATCGGATGGAGATTGTGCCAGAGGGATTTTCGACCATGGAACAAACAATACTGCAACCTCTGGGTCGAGGACATCAATGGGATCACTCTTGACAGGTAGGGGGGAAGGGTTCTTTCCTGGGCCTTCGGATGACAGGCCAGATTTGGCAGATCTATTAGGGAGGACACTACAACCACAATTGGGGACTTTCACAAACTTCCCAACCTGTTCGGTAGCATCATGTGTGGAGGGGATGGATACACTGAATAGGAATGATTCTGATGACAGGGGACAGGGTTGTGGAGGATTGGGTTACTCCTCCAATGGACATGGAGCTACTGGAGGTGGAGATACACTACCTGTTGATGCAGCCCTGCTAGATCCTCGAGCAGGGGTTACTATGAAGGCAGAATCACACAAAAAGACTGCTAAAAAGGTCAAGGAACGGATGAGGAAGGATAAGCTGGTGCTGGGCGTGGATGTATCGATTGAGGAGGCTGAGAATTTCACACACATTGCTGTAGTTGGACATGCCCGCGGTAAGAGACTGGGACAAGGAACCCTCCAGAAATGGGCAGCCGAGCAGTGGAAAGACATCGTGGCTACTGCACCCATTGTCCGAGTCTTAACGAAAGGATGGTTCTCTTTCATACTGTCGAATATGGGGGAGGTTGATGCAGTCTTACGTCGCCATTGGACAATGTTGGGCGTCCCTATCATCCTGAAACGTTGGTCTCCTTTCTTCGATTCCAAACAGGAGAAAATCGACAAAGAACCAATCTGGGTGAAGCTTCCTGGGCTTCCCATGCACCTCTGGAATGAAACAAGGTTTGCAGCGATTGGAAACTACCTTGGAGACTATGTATGCGCGGATTACTCCCATATTGAAACAGGTATTTATACAGTGGCAAAGATCTTGGTCAACATCGATCTTCGACTGGGGTTAACGGCTGAGATCAATGTACAAACGAAGGATGGGGCTTTCGTACAAATTCTGGACTATGTGGGTGTACCGTTTAGGTGCCACCGATGTCACACTTATGGACATTTGGTTGCTTGTTGTCCATTAACATATAGGGGCAGCAGACCGAAGGTGGTGGCAGCAGATGCTGGATGCAATGAGAAGGTGGTGAACACACCGGCGATGGGAGATGATACTTTCGAACCTCCAGTTGGCAAACGGGTAGAACTTTCTCCGGTGGTACCCGATGCACTGTGTGGGCAGCAGGGATCCGTGGAACTTCCGGTTAAGGCAAACACTGGTTTGGATGTACTTGGGCACAAGGTATCGGCTGCAGCAGGGGCAAATTTGGGTACCACAACTCCATTGACGCGGGCTGCCTCCAAGCTACAGGAGCTGATAACTATCCGTCGGGGCACAACTTCACACAATTCGGGTTTGTCTCCTCACTTATCCTCTGCTGTATCTTTACTTAATGACTCTATTGGCTTGGGGGAAGATTGTCTTGGGACAATTCATCCGGTCAGAACTGCTATTGGTACTGTAGCTCCTTATGTTTCGGATAGTGTATACACACCGTCCATTGTCTCTACACAACACTCTCCCAGCTCTGGACGCAATATCAGATATGCTCTCCGAAATAGGGTGATCACTGCTGATGGCTCGGGGGGTAAGGGACTTTCTGAAGTGGCTTTTAGTGCTGGGGGGAAAGGGCGGGGCCGCAAATCTCATTTGTCTATTGCTCAAGAGAGGGCAAAAGTTGATTTAGTTATGGGTACACAATCCACTATCGAATGGGCACTTAGAGCTGCGAAAACCCAGGAAGGGGGTTTCATATGAAATTATTATCTTTCAACTGTCGTGGGTTGGCGAGTCCCATTAAAAAATCGTCACTTCGGAGGTTGGTGGAATTAAATCAACCGGATGTTATAATGTTACAAGAAACTTTGGGAGGCAGTGAGGAGGTTGTTCGGGCTTTGGAACTACTGCTACCTGGCTGGAAATTTATAGCTGTGGATGCTCGTGGACGGTCTGAAGGGCTGGCCACAGGCTGGAAGATGAATAGTTGCAGGTATGAATGTTCTTGGGGCATTCCCTTTGGTATTGGATTGGAAGTCTGGGATGCATTGATGGGGAGGAGAATCATTGTTCTCAATATCTATGGGCCCTATTTAAATAGGGTAGGATTCTGGGACTCTTTGCTTAGTATGGACATCTATGATGGAAGGGATGTGATATTGGGCGGGGATCTCAACCTTACACTGGGGACTTCTGAAGTTTGGGGGCCCCGGGCTGTTCCGGACACACTAGCAAATTACTGTATACAAGCCTTTGCAAGGAAGGACCTACTTGACATTCTACCTAACAGGTTATCCCCCACATGGAGGAATAAGAGAACTGGCGATCAACGGGTGGCTAAGAGGCTGGATAGGTTTCTGGTGACTGATGTGCTGGCCATGGGAGTTGATGTGGTCAAACAATGGGTTGGGACAGGGGGGGTTTCAGATCACTGTCCAATTCTGCTGGAATTAAGAGGTGGTCGAGAAAAACCTCCCAGTCCATTCAAATTCAATCCTAGCTGGTTGAAGGAGGAGGCATTTCTTAAATTAGTCCAGGCACAGTGGGTTCATCGACCACGGGAGTCCCTGGAACATGCGGGAGTACACTTTCAACAAAACCTCAAGCGAATAAAAGAGGCCACTATTCTCTGGGCCTCTGAAAAACGCAGGAATGATGATCTGAAACTGAGGGATGCTGAGCTGAATATTGATCGCTTACTACATAGCAGGGGCATGGGATACCTGGATGATGTGCAGAAAGGTGAGCTGTTGGAGTGGGAATATTGCAGAAATGTGATTCTGTCTGAGAGAGAAGAGATGTGGAGAATGAAAAGCAGAGCGCTCTGGCTACAATGTGGGGACGAGAACACAAAGTTTTTTCAAGCCTATGCAAAGGGGAGAAAAGACACAAATTCTATCTGGGAATTATCCTCTACTGATGGGGAACTGGTATCCAGCTTTGATGGTTTGGATGATATGGGGGTAAGACACTTTGAAGATTTATTCACTGCACAACCTGGGGCCACTATCGCTGAGGTTATTCGGATGGCTCAGCTCTTCCCTCGTTTTGTAGGAGAGGAGGAGAACACTATGTTAATGGCGGAGGTGTTGCCGGATGAGCTCTCGCTGGTTATGCACTCCTTTCAGAAGGATAAGAGTCCGGGGCCTGATGGGTGGCCTATAGAATTTTTCTTGGGTTTCTTTGATTTGCTCGGAGAAGATCTTTTGAATGTGGTGGAAGAATCTAGAAAGGCTGGATTTATACATGGACCCTTCAATTCGACCTTTTTAGCCCTCATTCCTAAAACGGACAAGCCTGAAAGCTTTGATGAATTCAGACCTATCTCACTCTGCAACTGCATATATAAGATTATATCAAAGGTGATGGCGAGGAGACTCAAGATTATCCTGTCTCAGAATATATCTAGTGAACAGTTTGGTTTCTTGGAAGGCCGTCAAATCCACGAGGCAATTGGAGTCGCACAGGAAGGCATACACACTATGAAGGTGCTGAAGCAGAAGGGTGCCGTGATAAAAATTGATCTAACCAAAGCATTTGATCGGGTTATTTGGCTTTATATCCGGATGCTTCTAACACACCTGGGCTTCTGTTATGAATTTATACGATGGATTATGGCCTGCATCACCACAGTGAGCTTTGTTGTTCTGATAAATGGTTCAGCGAGTCCTTTCTTTCATGCTGGTCGGGGCCTACGACAGGGATGCCCACTGTCACCGCTGCTATTTCTCCTTGTCGCTGAAGGCCTCAGTCGATTTATATTGAAAGCCAAAGCTGATGGTTCATTTCGTGGCATATCCATATCCCAGGTAATGTATATCACACATCTCCTGTTCGTTGATGACATACTGATTTTCTGTGATGGCTCGAAACAGGATATTGATAAGGTAGCTGAAGGACTATATTTGATGCAAGAGGCAGCGGGTATGTTGGTAAACACTGATAAATCAACGATCACATGCTCGCTTTTAACCGAGGGGGAGATAAACAGAATGGCTATGAGACTACCTTACAGGACTCTTGATTTTGATGCTGGGTTAAAGTATCTTGGCTTTCACCTGAAACCTAATGCATATTTGAAAGCTGATTGGCACTGGCTAATTGCTAAACTTGAACAGCGACTTCGTGGTTGGAGTCACAGATGGCTATCGCGGGCAGGGAGGCTGGTTCTGGTTAAATCAGTTTTGGAAGCGATTCCAGTGTATTGGATGTCCCTCGCTTGGATTCCCAAAGGAGTCCTGGAGCAGATCCGGCGGCTGTGTTTTGCTTTTCTCTGGAAGGGCAAGGGTGATAACCGGGCTTTGGTGTGGGCCAGATGGGATATGATTGCAGTCCCCAAAGCACTGGGAGGCTGGGGCCTAAAGAATATCTTCCTTTTTGCAAAAGCCTTGGGGGCTAAGGTGGCATGGCGTATCATTCATACACAGAGTCTCTGGACCAGAGTGGTATACCATAAATACATTGCTCCATTAACTCTTAATGAATGGATTTGGCAGGGAAATAAGACGCGGGCAAATTGCTCGTTGGTCTGGAAAGCAGTGGTGCAGAGTTTTCATCTGATTGGGTCTGGATTAGTGTGGAGAATTGGTAATGGGAGATACACACGTATTGGACTGGATCCTTGGGTGGGCTGTAGAGGTGGACATGTCTTACCTGTGGCCTTACGGAATTTTCTGGCAGATAGAGGCTGTCACTTTCTGGCTGATATTGAACATTCGGGAGAATCCACTCTATGGCAACAGGGGTGGATCTCTGCACAGCATCTTGAGATTCCAGATGACATGCTTGGAGCTTGGGATGATTATATTCGGAATTTAAGATTCACAAATATTCGTCTAACAAATCGGATTGATGAACTCATCTGGGAACACCATCCATCTGGTAGATACACCCCAAAACACGGTTATATTCAGCTGAATGTGAATATTCATAACAGGGATTTGGTGTGGTGGTGGAAACATCTGTGGACACTAAAGTGCCCGGGGAAAGCAAAACTACTCTCTTGGGCTATTTTGGAAAATAAGGCACCAACATGGGACATTCTACAGAAGCGTTTCATTCAGGGTCCGGGGTTCTGTCCTCTATGTAAGGAAGCGGATGAGTCAAACACACATCTTTTTGTACACTGTCGATTTACACAAGCTGTGTGGGTCGACATCTGCAAACATTTGGGACTCAACGTGAGTTGGCGGGGTGTGGACTTTCATGATGCCTTCCAACTATGGTGGACAGATCATAAACATTCAACACTTCGGGCAGTCCCCTGTATACTCGCCTGGGGCATATGGATCACTCGTAATAAGATCATATTCCAGGATTGTCGGGTCCCTTTGGAGCAGGTCATGGCACAAGCTGTGGCTGTTATGCTACATTACAAGCCATCTATAAAAGTGACTCGCATCAGACCTGTGACCTTGGAAAAATTTGATAAATCCATGCCGTGGGCTTATTTTGATGGCTCATCTATAAACCACCAATCGGTATGTGGCGGAGGTGGAGTTCTTCATAAATCAGACACCCATTATTTTCATATAATGGTTGGTTTGGGGAGTGGCTCAAATAACTACGCTGAACTGATGTCTCTTAAATTACTGATGCTTTTCTCACTTGAACAGGGTTGTTTAACTCTCCAGATTTTTGGTGATTCTCTGATTGTTATTGAATGGGCCAAGGAGATTACACAATGTAATGTAATGGTTCTCTCACCTATTTTGGAGGAGGTATTACGGCTAAAACAGGCTTTTAATTGTATTACATTCACACATATCTACAGGGAGCGTAATGGGATGGCTGACCTGCTATCTAAAGAATCGACAAAACAAGCTATGCCTTTTGGCACATGGAGGATCAGGATACATTCCACTGTAGGTATCTACAGCTATACACACAGGCCGTTCTTTGGGGACAACCGTATGGAGGATTAGAACAATACCGGGCTGATTATTATTACATACTAGCTGTATGGACAGACTTATCTTGACAGGGTTAGCTGCGAATGCAGACGAACCAGCGAGGGATCAGAGAGTCATATACAAAATTATTTTTGGATATATGTGGTCGGTTCAACACAGATAATGGTGACAAACGAGGGGAATCCTGTGACAGATCGGGACAGATCGGGACCATAGCTGCGATGACAATCAGCGATGGACATCATTGTTATATATATAATTTTTGGATATAAGTGGACTGTAGACAGTCGAACACAGTAGAACAGCAAATACACTGCAATTGAAATCTGTAATAGGATTTAGTGTGCAGTCTTGGACAGACCTAATTGATTTTTGGGACATCTGTTATGATGTTGATATAAGACAGATTTTTTGACAATGTAGGGATATTAGTGATCTTTTACATGTGCTGAATGTAATTTTATTCATTTATGAAATAAAATTACTGACTTTTTCCTTGGAAAAAAAAAAGGAATACCTAGTTGTATATCAATAGTCACCCATGCACACACAGTGGCATTGAAAGGTTCATAAATAGCTCTAGATGATAATTATCTAGTGCAAATTGTTTGTTTGATGAAAACCCAAATGACAAAGAGTTATCTATGAAAAGTGTTACCCCTTTATCTAGCAAGGGTGACATGATGATAAGTTGTGGTTTGTGATCATATCACATACATTTTTTCTTGAGATGAGATATGTTGCTTCCCCTCAAATCATTGGTTAGATATTTTGTGGGTATGCTCAAATGGTTCATGTGCCTTGGATGTGCCTACAAAATATGGTGCTAGATGCACTAGTGTTGTGATATCTCCTACCCTCATTAACACCTAGAATGTTTGCTTATGTGTTGATATGATTTCATGGGGTGTTACTTTAGGATTGTATAGTGACTCATAACACTTAAATCTATTACTCATTACTTATCCTAACTTTGGTGTCATCATCATTTTTCCTTAGAAGTGTGTCATTTTGAAGGTTAATTTGTACCCTAATGAACTAAGTGAGTGTTTTCATCCATTTCATATCATTTTTCCTAGCCACTTTTCATTTCAGTGGCCATTTCATCCATCCCCCTCATTTTCCCCTTTGTAAGTGATATATAATTAGTTATTATCTAGGGTCTCATAACTATTCCCATTTATGAATGCCTAAATAAAGCTAAAAGGGATAGGGTTCAAGATGTCCCTCCTTGCGAATAGTGACTTGTGGGGGAAAGGTGTAACTAGTCTTCCCAAGTTGTCAAAAGTAATGGGCCTTTGGGACAGCTCATCCAATAGTGGAAAATGGAAGGTAGTATCCCCTAAAAACTACTTGGGTGACAATATAGGGGTATGAAAATTAGTGTTATGGACACTATCAAAAGCATAAATAGAAATGGAGTTTAAAATATAAAATTGGGTTTCCTACTGGGAGATGAGTTTGGAAAGTGTTGTCTTCTTCACCATAGGATTTGTAGGTTTGGTACTGGTGTATCTATTCATATTTTTGTGCTAGGAGAGGTGATTGTGGTCCTCAAATCCAACTCTAATGGCCATTTTGAATGTGGAGCCACCTTATTCTCAAAGTGCTTCCTTAGATTGGAAGGTTAGCAACTCTCACTGGGAATTTCCAAGGAATAGGACCTTGTTTCTGAGATTGCAATGCCTTGTTTGTGCTATATATGAGGTTTGGTGGACACTTCTCATAACTCATCTAATAACTTATTTCCTCTCCAATAAGGAATAAATTTTGTTGTCATTGTAATGGGATAGAGTTCTTGACAATAACACTACTTTCTATGTTTTCTTCTAGGTTTTTCTTGCTCTTAGACAGACAAATGTTAATGCAAAATGTGTAGGAAAATTTCCAAGGCCACTCTAGACCATCAATCCAACTATTGGGACAAAGTGAGTGTACCCTCTTGTCACTCTTAATATATTTTATTCAAGCACATGCTAGTTTCTCAAAGAAAATAGACGACGTTTATTTCAACAAGTCAAAAGAGATTGATTTGCATTTTCTTTTAAGACCGAGAATAAACTACAAAATACTTTAGAGACATAAAAATATTTAGATTCTTTCATAGGAGTTCCTTGATCATAGATTTACCTTTATTGTATCAAGACATAACGCATGAACGTGAGCTTAAAAGGACGCTAAACACTATTTCCTTAACCTCAACTCCCATGAGAGAACAAATTAAATGGCCATGCACACAGACATAGATCCATTAATTAATTTCAACAAGTAGATGAGTAAACAAACTAGTAAGGAAGAATATTAACATGCTTAAGATTTTATCTATTCACAAGTGGGAAGAATGCCTCGTCACTAATTACAAACAATATGCTTCATAGTTCATAAAAATTAAAAAAGAAAATTACCAAGGAGGTAGGTAGCCTTTGTCCTCAACCCTTTAATACCCTTTATACAACCTTTAAGCCCAAATTTGGTTTATTGAAAAGAACAAAAAGAGGAGAAGAGGAAGGTAACACCAATGTGATTGATACCCCACCCAGAGAAACCATAAAAAACTATTACAATATTATAACCTTGGTCCTCTCAAAATCTCGGCAACAATATTGTTGCAAACACTCGATCCTTTGGCATTGTTTCTACCTCTTTCTTTTATAAACTAGAGCTTCCCTTTGGCACATGTGATTTCACCTACCCAAAAATTAGTTAGGTTTTGAGGGTTAATCCTCTTGGATAATGATGCAATATTAGGGAGGAGAGAGTATAATTAAAATTGTTATCCATTTATTTTGTCCCTTAGTTGATTTAAAGTGTGTCCCCCTTTTGTATTGTGTAGGTTGTCCCATTTTCCTAGCTCATGACTTATGCTAAGTATTTGGCTATTGTGGGGAGGGCACCTAGCCAGGTGGAATTTGATCTAAGAGAGGAATGTTATGTGGGGTTCATGGATTAGTTGTTGTCTTCTAATGTGGTGCAGTTTGTTGATGTGATCCCATTTATGACCCTTTGGTGATATAGTCATACACTTTCTTCCTCCATTTCCATGCTTCTTTTGTAGGAGCTTTTCCACTTTTCAAAATCCCAAACGACTTGTTAAAATTTATCGAATTTTCAAATTAACCAATGGCGATATCATGAGCATGTGACTTAATATAGTCATAATAGCTACTAGAAGTTGAATATGCCCCATGATTTGTGTTGGCATTAGGAGGTCCCCTTGGTCTTTGATTATTGTGGCATTATCCTCTTCCAATTTTAGTTACTACCCATATTCCTCCTCAAGCAACAAAACCCCCTTCTCATCCGATGGTATGGCCAAGACAAACCACCTCATCATGTCGTGTCACCAATGAATTCCTTTTGTGGTGCTCTAAGCCCTTGTGTCTTTTCCATTTGCCATGATCCACGTTGTTTGTCTCTTCTCTTCTAGCATGTTGTAGCATCCATCAATACTATTGTTCTCACTTCGATCCCTATGGTGACCAACTCTTAGGAGGGCACCTTTTTAATTACATTGACCACAAGGGTGGAAATTTTAGCCTTGTTATGAAAGTATTCCTTGACTTCATATAGATATTCCAAACCTAAGAATATATATGGCATCAAACTCAAATAAGTAGCACAAGTGTTCCCTTATATTGGGAATTCTTTTACGGATGTGGCTCCATAAAGCACCTTTAAAAATGATTGGTTTTTCTTTAGTTTCGCCCACTCATGTACTTCTTTGTACCTTAACCTTCACTTCTACAAATCTTATTGAGAATTGGTCAACTTGAATTTGGCATTTACTAGGGATTGTAGGGCCTCTTCCAACCTTTTGGCCTTGCTTCTTTAAGTCCTCTTTCTTTCTTTACAATAATGCCTTTATCCCTTCTACTTCACCATCGACCTTTGAATGTTTAATTTTTCCACTCGATATCGCTCTTCAATAATTCATTTATATCCTACTCAAGGTCCGAGGAGGTTAAATCCCATGTGTTAGCTCCACAATAACAAGCGGAGGTGTCTCTACCCTTTATATCTCGAAGGTTTTGACTCTCATGTCTCCAATCTTCTCTTAAGATTTATCTAGCTACTCAACCAATGCCTTGGAATCTACCTTAGGCATCATTTTTGTATACTTAGCTGAACATTCTCATTGTAGCTTTAGAAAATCGATCTCCTCCTCTAGCTTATACCTTTTAACACCTAGTTATTGCACCTAGTTTAAGCACTCTATTTCTTTTTTCTTTTGTTCCAAAAGGGTGGCATTTTCCTTCGCTACTTGTGGCTCCTATGCAACAATTACCAATGTGATAAAGGGGGTTTTCTTCTCCACCTCTATGGATTCCATCATGATTGTCAAGAAATTCATTTATATCGATAAAGAGTCTATATGTTTCTCCAACTTCACATTTTCCTTTGATGCCTTTCTTAAGTTGACCAAATCCCAGTCTTTAACATATTTATATTATCATTTGAGGTAAGCTAGGTGGTGTCAGGAAATTGGAATTTAAGAGAGAAGCTAGAAATCTTCCAGGTATTACTATAACAAGATGAATTAAAGCATTAAATCATTCTCAATTTGTCGATGATATGCTTCTGTTGGGAGAAGATTCAATAGTGATAGCTTCCAGAATCATAGGGGTTCTGGAGACATTTCTTGAAGCCTCTTGGGGTGTAGTTAACCAAAGGAAAAGTAAAATTTATGTATGGAATATTAGAACAATTTCCCTCCATAACATTGCTATAGTATTGGGTTTCCCTTACACAACCTCCTAGAGCAATTTCAACTACCTGGGAATGCCCATCTCCCTTGCCTCAACCTCCTAAGATATCTGGAGTGATATTCTGAGAAAAATCAAAAGGAATTTTGAGAAATGGGGAGCAAATTGGCTCAACCCAATTGGAGGCATAGTTCTCATTAAATTTTTCCTCTCATCTTTGCCTATTTACAAATGCTCAACGCTCCTGGATCCAAAAAATATGTCAAATGGAGCTTAATAATGGCTCCCAATAGTCGTGGAGGATTGAGGATTAGAGAGCCTTTTATCATGAAAAAAACCCTCGGGGCTAAGATCCTTGGGGGATTGATCACAGGAAAGCGAGAATCGTGGAGGGCTTATCTTCATAAAAAGTATTTCATAGGGACCAAGAAGCGATGTGTTGACAATCCCTTGTCACATAAAAAAGGTTCTCCAATATGGAGGGATTCTAAAATCAACAACATCGATGATTCAATCCAAATTGATGTGGATCCCAAGTAACATCAAAACCATTAATTTATGGACTGACAACATCATGGGGAAACTGCCTCCAAAGAGAAATTGTGAACTCAAGTCGCTAAATGCTTGGCTCGATAATCAAGGGGTTAAGTGCTTAGCAGATATTTCCAACTAGAATGGGGAGAAGACATGTTGGTTGGGATGGAAAGCTTTTGATTTTCCTCTCAATCTTTTCCCTCTCCTAGGACGCCTCTATGAGGGGCTATCTAATTGTGCTCTAGTCAATAATATCCCTGAATCTCAAGGATAAGGTAGGTAGGGATACATGGTTAAAGTTGTCTATGCCAAGGAGCTCAAATGCCTTCCCCTCCCCCAAAAATTTGGAATTTGGAAGCAAATTTGGCATGCAGATGGCTTTCCTAAAGTAAACATGTTCTATTGGATTCTAGCGCAAAACAAAATATTAACTATAGAAAATATCAAGAAGAGAGGCATACAAGGTCCCTCTTGGTGTGCCCTTTTCCAAGCGACTGAAGAAACAACGAATCGCCTCTTCATAGAATGCTAATATACCCTCCAAGTCTAGCGGGAATCTTTTGAGGAGATTAGTGACCGATGGACAATGCCTATCAATTGTAAGGAGATGTTTGCATTCGTTCGGAAACATTATAGAGGAAGTTTTAAAAACAAACCAATACTTAAGAGAGTTTGGAACACAATGCCTAAATCTTGAGTTTGAAGGTATTGCTGGCCAAAAATGTAGCTGCATTCCAAAGACAAAGAGACCCCCCAAGGAGAACAACCCTGAAATCTCAAGGACCGATGAAAGAAATTATAGCAAGTAGAAGGCCCAAAAATTAGAGTGCTCTATTGTTAAATCAATTGGAAAGGAATTGGATGAAGGACCTGTAGGATATCCAAACCTCTACTATTCCAAAAAGATCCTCAAACCAATATAACTATCAACTAAGAATTTTATATGAAGGATTTAAAAATTGGCAACAGTCTCACAAAACTCACTTCCTCTTCTTTGATAGTGCCTCAAAAGGAAATCTAGGGGTGTTTGGTGTGGGGGGATCATTCTCGATCCCTATGGAAATAAAAAGGGTACCACGAATGGGGTTTAGGAAAAACATAAACAACCAAGCATAAGTGGCTTCCCTATACCAAGGCCTCTTGTAAGTTCGCTCACTCAACATACATTCCCTCACTATAATAGGGGACTCAACCATAATAATCTAGCTGTCCTGGAACTCATTGCCACCTAAGGATATCGTCACGGCCCATTGGATCTAGAGAAGCAAGACAATTTGCAAGAATTCAATTTTATCAGGTCCTTCTACACCACAACCAAGCAAAAGATGTCAGGGAAAACAATGCCTCTAAGACCATGAAGGGAATTTAAAAAAATGGCGCCATAACAACAACCCACATCCCCTAGTGTATCAAAATGTACAAGCTCTTAATAAATAAGTGGCATCACAATCACATCACGCACATGGCAAAGTACCATTGTTATAGATCGATGGGAGTTGTAATCCCTTCACACAAGCTCCACATTTAAAACCTTAACTCCTCTATTTTAAAAATGGTTGTCATCAATTCCCATAGGCGATATGGGACAATTATTTCCCTTGGTTGGCATGGTGCGCAGAAAGGGCATCCAAAACTCCTGGTATGATCCTCTAGTTCATAGCTAGCAAGACTCCAAAAGGTATTCGTGATGACCTCTTGGTTAATCTATTGAATTTTGTCTAGCCCTTTATAGTCTCTCTGTGTCGCCTTCTCTTATTTCTTTGCAACAATGATCTTGGATTTTCTAAGTATGAAATAATACAATTACCCAGTTCCCTCAACTGGTAATCGGGTGGACGGTGATAGTCAACACTGGATCTGGGTGGAATTTAGAAATTTGCCTCCTCTCATAATTTCCAGTGGTGTTGGGTCGAATCAAGAGGAGTATTCAGCCACCCCATTTGAACTCTGGGTGGGTCTTGAACCAACTCTTGTTTCTCTGCTTAAAAATTATTTGCTCTTTGTTAAGGCATTCTATGGTGTTGGTTTAGTTTGGGCGGTGCTCGCTTTTGCCTCGAACACTATGGATTGTTCCATATGCAAAACCATTATACGTAAAGAAATATCAGATATCGAGAAAACCCATAGGAGCCATGAAGAGCTAATAAACAACAATAGTTTTATAATTCTCTTGGTCAACACCATAATTCAAAGTATGGAGAGCTATATTTCTGCACGGAGGGCATCCAATGAAGAAGTTATTGGCAATGTTATTAATAAATTGCAAGGGTTAGAAGTAGAGATAACACAACTTGGTAATCTTCTTGAAAATTTAAACAAGGGCTCACTCTCAACAACCTCTAACCATAGAAATTTGACAGATGGAAACCTAGGTCACCAGCAGGAAGAAATTACAGCCCAAGACGCTGAGGGCAACATGGAAATTGATACCTCACTCAACCAAGTAGAAGCAAACAATTAAATAGACTTACTCATGAAGAAAAATTATCAATTTTTGTAAAAGCATTTTGTTACTAGGAGATTTTTGTCAGTTATATACTACATGTAGTAGAATTTTTAATTTCACTGCTATGAAGGATGATTGTAATCGACATAAAAAAAATGTTGTATGCCAGGATGAATGTGCTACATATGCTCTATATGGCAATGTATTTACTCCTTGACCAGTTAGGCTGCATCTTCTGTTTATATATATGTGTGTGTGTGTGTGTGTGTGTGTGTGGATTGCTTCTCATAATTAGGTTTGGTAGTCAAGGGTTCTTTGGGTCATACTCTGGAACAAGTATGGAGCTAGTAAGGGTATCAATAGTTTGAGGCACAATTATCTAGATTTTATTTTTTTCTTTTTCTCTCTTATCAAGGTGAGTGGATATATGGAAAATAGGGGTTGAATGGGGCCAAACATAGAACAATGAGAATTAGAGGATGGAAGAGGATCACCATTAGACATGTTGGAAGAGTAATCACTCACAGAAATAAAAATTAGGTTAAATTGGTTAGTAAGGGTCGAGGGATTTGAGTAAGCAACATTAGATGAGGGTCTCATAGCCAAAGGCACACTTGGCACTTTAGGATCTGCCCCATATTTTTCCTATGCTCTCCTATCTTGTTTTCTTGGGATTGGTCCTCTCCTACATCATCTCCTTCTTCCTTTTTCCTCTTCTCACTTTTCGTATCCTTATCATTGTATTCATCTTCATTCCAATCACCACAAGGGGAGCCTCCATCATCTTTAGTAGAGGTTGTCAAGCCTTGTTTCCTTACTTGGAAGTTATGTTGTTGTTAGGGAGGAGAAGTATTGTATTGTTTCTTTCCTTTAATGTTTCAATTTCCCAAGATAAATGTTCATAAGCCCTAGTCTCTTTTCCCAATTCTATAATAAAATTCTCAAACTCTTTCTTTTTTTCCCGAGAGTATTGGAAAGTGGATTGTAGATTTGTGTTTCTTGAGGCTAGAATGTTTAAGTTGGCCATTAGACTTAATCCCTTGGGCCTTTCTTTACCATCTTAAGCATCATCCATGTGCCTTGTTCAAACTTACGTAGGCCTGCCACCCCTTAAAAATACATAGTTGTGGCCATTTTAATGCCCTTTGCATAGGGAAGATTGTATTCATTTTGACCTTGCTTCTCTTCTCGAGACAACAAGTCCTTTGGTTACTGTGTTCCTTTTTTCTTCTTCTATTGGAGCGCATATGTACACAACTTCTCTTCATCCTTATTATCTTCATGATACTCATCATAGATATCAAAGAGATTAAAATCCTTGGGAATGGTGCCATAGTTTTCCTTTTCCCTTTTTAGGTAGGTCCTCACTACCCACCATGAGACTCTCTTATGCTTTCCAAAATTATATTTTAATATCTCGACCCTATGATGATTAAGTAAACCAACAAAGTTTTAATTCATTCCATCAGGACTTGATCATTCATTCTATTGAATGTGAAGTAGCACGAAACTTTAGGCTTTTCTATTGTGGGTTTGGGTATTCAAGTGCAATAGTTTCCTTCAAGTCCTACCACTTAATTGACATGATTTCCTATACTCATAGCTTCTTATTATGATCTAGCTCGCTCTCATGGCCTTGTGGACCAAAGGTCTCATTCCCCTTGGTTTTTGGTATGGAATAATGAGGGTCATACTCCATTCTTTATCTAGAGGTATTTTGAAGGAAGAAATGATGTTGGAAGACTCAGGGATGACTTTGTAGTGAGTAGAGGAATAACCACCCATAGAAACATGGTAGACTACATACCCTTTCCTCTTTGACCCCAAAATACTTGTCATCTACCAATGAGATTTGTATTATATATTCTAACAAAGAGGCTTGAGGTCAAAAGAATAACCTATAGGGGTGAGGTCTAACCCATATATTTTGATTACTATAAAATCTTGTCCTAGGAACCAATCCCTTCTCTTGATTTTCAATACTCGCATATAGTTAGGACCATATCTATTTGGGATCTAATATATAACTTTATTATTTACAATAGAATAGGCCATGGGCATAAATTTACTAACATAATCCATAAATCCACTCACAATTGTATCCATTCTAACCATAGATCACCAATCAATACATTCATTGTCTTCCACATTCACAATTACTTTTCCCAAACCCGAGTTGCTAAGGAAATTGAATGAAAGAAAATATACATGTAGAGAAGGTATGTATGGAACTTGAACAATTTAATTTTCTCAAAGTTCTCAAATCATTCCCTTGTATATTTGGAAATAGCTTATGCATATTTGGAGGTTAGGATCATGTTTAGTGGGCCATGAAATTGGTCTAGGATGGCTAGCATAGGAATGTCCACAGTATGGTCATCCTCATATACTGAGATAAAGGAAAAGTTCACAATAGATTCCTAGACCCATTTGAGGAATTCATTTCTTTTATATGGATAAAGCTTTGTTGGAAAATGGGTCCTTCTATGCCATTATCTCAAGGTGGTTCTTTGGTATTCGTTGAGGCAAACATCCCTATTTCTTTGGGTCTTACAACTCATAACAATGGTACGCAAGCTAGTAGCTAGCATAGAGACTATGCCTTTAGTGGTGTTAGGAAAAATAATAATGGATTTGTTTGAAGAAATGACATAGGTTGGAACATGGTCATAGTTTCATGTGAAAGGGGCCACAAATTTGGGGAAAGGAAGGACATATAGGAGGAAATGTTGTGTGAGGCCTGAAGACCAATATGGGTTTACTTCAGCCATAGTCATAAGCCAACCATAGGCCACCCTTATGATATTTTTGTGGAAGAAAAGTTTTTGACAAGGTTGGCTACTTGGGTATAATTGTCCAAGAAAGGGGGTAGTTTGGACGAAGATTTGTTGCTCGTGGAAATTTTGGGAATTTACCTTTCTATGCAAATTTACAAATTTCACCTCAACCTTGATGTTCCCTAGATCTATTTCATGTGAAATTTCAATGTTAGGGATGAGTATGAAATATACATTACAATGATATATATTTCACCTTTGTCCAAACAAATACACAAGGCAACTCAAGAAAATAAACAACAAACAATTGTACGTTAAGGGAACAATGTCTCCAACCATTAGGGAACACAACCGGGTATATAACAGATCTAAAAATTACCTATCCATAACATATTTATTACAACCATAAATATGTCCAATTAGATTCTATATGTTTGTCAAATCAATTAACGAAATATGCTCACTATTATCTTAAATTGTCATACATAATCAACACTAGAAACTACTCAATCACCATGAGAACATAAACTAATGATTATAGTTTAAAGTGCACAAAGTTAGGACAACAAAGCATGCTTTGTATGTACATAAGAATGAAGTTACAAGTACATACCAGTATCTTATCCCCAACTTGTACAAGTCAGTACTTCGAGCTTATAACAAGCTAGGACTTTCCATTGCTTTACAAACCCCGACTAGGGCAACATTAACAAGCTAGCATCACACCAATGGTTAAACCCTAGCCACCAAGTCCTCCTAGTTAGGAATCACTCTCAACCAAAGTTGGTCACTCCACCAAAGATCCATAAGTAGCAAGCATACACATCGACAATTCCTCTTTGGTACCTGCACTTGTATCATACAAGTGCACAAGAGAAAACAATATAGTTTTCTTTTATCTTCTCAACATCAAGCACTCCAAGTACTCCTAGGGCTTCCATTTCCACAAAACCTAGTCTTATTCTCTCATAGTAACCATAAGAACAAGTGCTCCTTTTGTTCCTCTAGGGTTTCTACCAAATTCTAGCTTCCCTTGTCTTCTTAGAAAAAACCCTAAACCTGATGCCTTTCTTGCATCAACACAATAACCACAATGCACTAGACAAGATTGCAAAGTATAGTGGATAAGAAGGACATATGAAAGAGGCAAGTTCACTATAGCTCTCACATCTCTAATACATGATGATTGAGATAATGAATGAATCAAAACACTATCCTCCCTTTACATGGACCATACAAGGGAGGCCAATAATAGTAAAGTGGAGAAGGCCCACAACCATCTCAAATAACCTAACTAATCACTAGATAGGTCCACATGTGAAGGGCTCCAACTCTAAGGTGCACATGTTAAGCTCCACGGTGAGCACATCCATTGAGGAAGATTCCCAAGGTGATCACTCCACAAGTCATGGTTCAACACTTCTCCTCCAAAGGTGTCCAACAACCCATTGCTACCTCACGAATCCATGTGATCCTCGAAGTCCACCATGCATCTATAAACACTTCTCAACCCAAGCCTCCTTAAGTCAAGTGTAAGCCTCCATATGAGCAACCAAGTGATTCCATGTTATATAGGGTCCAACGCCCTCCTCCTAAATGCCTCAGTGCTACTCCACCAAATAAGTTATCGTCCTACGCAAATAACCATGCCATTCATGTGCACCTCATGGAGAATGTCACCATGCTATACATGTCTACAACTTCCTAATGAAAGTTTGCCAAATAAGCATCAAGTCAAGGTATATCAATCCAAAGTAAGCTATCTCCAATGTGTATCTCCACCATGGTACACCTAAGGGTAGTCAACACACCATCCACTCCACATAAATTGAAGCACTCCCATGCATGGTGTAAACATTTTAAGAGTAGCCCCAAAAGCTAACATCACTTAGGTTAAAGCAGTGGCTAGAAGATTGGACATAGGAGGTATTGTGACTAACGTTTTTGTAGTTTTCTTCTCAAGGAAAAAAAGTTAAATGGAGGAGGAAATACATGACTTACTTGGTTAAAAGGTGAGACCTAGTTGGGGGTTCAATTAGTTGATTCAAATGATGTAGGATAACAACACTTTGAAAGATTCAATGCGAGATATTGTGTAGTCTTCCTTTTTATATCGATCTCCAAATCATGTTAGGAAATACTTCGACTAACATGGAAATGATTTTTTTACTATGCTTTAATGTCATAAACTCCGCAATCATGTAGCCTTTAATTCTGGGACCTCCTTATTAAATGAATATTTAGTACAAAACTTGCCAATCATTGGAAGGTACCTACCATGTGACACCTATTGATTGGGTGTGGAGATTGGGCATTTCAAGCCCATAAGGGAATCCCATTTCCTATTGGTCATTGCTTATTCCTTTGGCATTGAAATCTTTTTCACTAGGAAGAACAAACCTCACTAATGGATTTGGGGTCATTGATCCATTCCAATAGGGGTGATCTAGGACGCTCATGGTGATTAGAGGTACCTTCCACAATGGTTTTGAGAGATGGTGTGATCACATCAAACCGTTGATCTAATCCCATGGGGAAGATTTGGGCCATTCATGGCACTTTGGGTACCCTATTCCTCACCCCCTTTGAGTTTGTGCAAGTGAACCTCAATTGCTGATTTAACTTGTAAAGATGAATTGGGTCATTCACTACATTTTGAGGCCCCTACTTCCCCTCTTTCCCAATCTTCCATGAAGAGACACTAGCCATTGATTTGGTTTAGCAGGGAGGATTTGAGTCCTTAAGGTCATTTTGGGAAACAATTTTCCCCATCCCAATCTTGTGAGGATTTAATTTGTTTGTCAATCAAATCCTTGCAAGAAGGATCTCCATCATTTGTGGCATCTTAAGCCATTTAAGTTACATGTACATAACATATATGGATTGATCATTACTATATTTCTCATCCTGTGCTACCATTAATTTCCTCACATGCCACAAAAGTGCCTAGCTCTTATCCTTTAATCTCCTCTTGGACCTTAGGAAAAAAAATAAAAACTACTTAGGTACTTAAGGAAAGGGAGCAAGGTATGGAGGTTTTTAAGCCTAGAGTGACTCTCCTATGATAGATTTACTACATTGGGATGAGGAATTCAATTAGAGATACAAGCTTTTTATTCAATTGAAGATGTGGAGAGTAGCCTTGGTCAATTATTCATGTATTCAAGGATATTCACAAAGGAAATTTTTGGGTTGGGTGTCCCCATTGGACAACACATTATAATATACAACATATACAATATGCTTTCAACAATCAAGTGAGATATTGTTGGACAAAGGAACACATAAGAATAACATGCCCACCTTTATAACAAACTTTAGTTGGCTTTGATTCATGCATAACAATCTTGCTGGCTTGACTTTACTCATGTTTCTTACTAACATTCATTAAATAAATAACCATCTAGCATTGAGCTCATATAACTAGTGCCCAAAACCAATTAAATGCACATGAACACATAGATGTCTTGTTGTGAGAAGCTGGTAAAGAACATCACATATTATAAATGAATAAATACAAGGGCTTTCACCCATGCCACATAGAAGGGCACCTCATGGTTATTTATATTTATTTACGCCCCAAGTCATGCTACTTGGGTTTATTGGTTGGCCCTTGAGTGCACATGCTCTTATAAATACAAAACAAAAATAATGGTTGTGGGGGACTTTCAATGCAAGCGTGTTATATGATCAACATTTTTTTTCATATCAAAGGTTCGATCTCCACAATTGCTTTGGTCTAAATCCATTGGGCTGTCATAAATCACCTACCGATTGCCACTTGGGGGGGCCATACCATGCTAGTGGATCCAGGGTCCTCCTGCTCCGTTCAACCTCCCGCTACCTTGTTGAAAACTCCCCCAACTAGCGCATATGAGTCAATATGCTAGCACTTGGATTTGAACTTGAGACCTCCCGACGTCCCAAACGACCAGAGAAGGGTGGCTTTGCCAATCCCCCCAACACCTCACACATAATTTTCCACAAGGTTACCACAAAGGGATAACCAGGTTGGTGAAAGTGGGGTAGTGTTCTAACCCCACTAGGTTTGATTGCTTAAAGAAGTGGTCAACACGCTCCCACAAGAGTACTATTGATTAGTAAAGCCACCATAACTTCTAAATACTAAATTACATCAAGTGGTACATGCCCAAGATTAAGTATATGAAAACAGTAACCTCTTGAAAAACAATTAATGCCAAACTTTGTCGTAAGAAACTTTCTAATTTTCCTAATTTTTGAAAAAAAAACGTAACTTCCTCACTAAAATATAAGTGAGCAATTGAAAACCTTACTTGATCTTAAGTATATAACTAGGTATAAGCTTGTACAAGAAAAATACCCAGTTTACCTTACTTAAGCTTGTATAAGAAAAAGAACCAATTTACCATACAAGCTCCACACATTTATTTCTTAGGTATGTGAAAATTCAAAGCCTTTCCTTCAAGCAACATATCGTGACCACAGCAAGGTGTGGGCAACTCACGCCATGCCACGATATGCCATTTGACAGAGTAGAAAACACTATTATTCTGACTAGGCAGTGTAGTCAATCTTGAAAGCTCAATCCATTTCTATTTGTGGAAGGTTTACAAATCCTCCCATAAGAGGAAGGTATATATATAGAATCTATATAGCTCTAGAGCAAATTACTCTACACGCAGTTGCGGATTGACACTATCTACACGCAAAGGGAAAGGGTCTTTGGATTTTCAATTTATTCTGAACTGGGAATGGGAAATTCTCAGGCACGTCGATCGGACCCAGAGTTCGAGTCTGCTTGCAGGTATATTCATTAATATCAACCTCACACTTTCCACTGTGTCTGTCAATCTGATATTCTGATGTTTTCATTTCATCTGTGGATGCAGGAAATTTAGTGAAAAGGAGTTGAAAGACTTAAAAGCCCTCTTCATTTCATTGGCTTCTCAGTGCAGGAGTAATGGCCAATTCATCATATCTTCAGTCTTCCAGGTGATCTCTCACGCACCCACACGCTGAATTGTTCCCATTTGAAATGATATACACACTTTTGTTCAAATCACATCATAATTGCGAAAACATCCTATTAATTGATTCGGGTGTTCCAAGGGCTTAATCGGTTCCCCCAAGTTCTTAAGCCAAGAGGAACAAAATCTCACCCCTGCGATTTGAACCTTTGGCCTCAGCCGCTTTTGTTTTTGGTTGGTCAAGCCCTTTGTGGCCGGAGACGATGGAATTCACATTATCAGCTATACAACGTAATGGCCTTCGGATACGAAGCCACAAAAATACTTATCCAAGAGAAAGAGCTTACAACTGGGGAAATCTTGTTCAACTGCATTATAACTAAAAGCACACCTGTTGTGTTTCCAACCTGGGTCATCATCATAGCGACCACCCCAACTTACTACTAGACGACAGCCCAATGGTATTTGTCCTAAGGACCTAATCCACTTTACCAGAGCTCGGCAGTGGTGGTTAAATGAGTATAATGATAATTAAATGGGGGTACAGTTTATTCACATTGTTGAGTAGCTTCTTTCTTGATTGTCTTCTCTGGACTTGTGATTGATATGACCAGTGACACGTGAGTCTTGTTTTGTCTGTTGCATTTGCTAGTCTAATATAGGCTTCGGGGCCCCTTTTTCCACTAGGTAAGGATACATATAGTCCTTAAACCGTTTGGGTTTGTTATTGCACCTAGAGATGCAAGGTGCATTCTACAGCCTGTCTCGGGGTGGTTGGGGTGATCCATCAACTCTTTCTGTTGATATGTGATGGTGCTTTGAATCTAAGAAGTTCATTGAATATGGACACGTGGCTTGCGGTATAAAATATTGGAACTCAAGATGTGTACTTTGAGCTTCCCAAACTCGAGGTGCACATTAGACCCGGGTTTAGATGGGTCTGTGTTGGTTTGTACACTTTTCACATGCTTTTATTTCAAGGTAAAATTCAATAGAAGCACAACAGACCGGTAATAGTCTGACATGTTAATGAAATTGATTGTATCTTAGCAGTCTCCGGTTCACGGTCACGAGTAACTTTAATTTGGTTCTTTCTTTCAAAGAAATAGAAACTGAAGGCTTTCTGTACATGTTGCCTATATTTAGATGAGGCACCGCCCATGCAAAACTCTTTGAACTGTTGAATGTTCCCAAGGAAGTCTCAAGACTTGACCTATTATTGTCGCATTTCTGCAGGAAGTTTTCATTTAATTAAATAAATTATAAAGGAAAGATGAAAATAAAGTATAAATTTATTCAGCGTATTCTCAAATGGTGGCAGTTGGACATATATTGGAATGTAGACAGTAGAACACTTAGTGATAATGAATTGTGGCAAAATTCTAAGACACATTTTTAGGAATATGATACAGGTATATTTTAACATTTAAAAAAAACTTAGAATATGCTTTTAAACTGTGTAACTCTTTAGGATCACGCATTTCCATTGATTTGGCAGATTTCCCTCTTCTCTTTTTGTTATCAGGGTTATACCATTTTGCATATGGAATGAAATGTTGAAATCCTTGTTGTCATAAAGCATGCAGTAATAGTAAATACTTTAAGGTTTAAATCTTCAATGTAGCTTGACTTTTTAAGTCTGATAGTTGGAATTGTCCAATATTGTTCTTTATCAATCATTTTTTATTCATTCAGTACAGCCTAGACAAGTTAGGTTTTGGCGAACAATACTGTTGTGAATAATATTGGTAATCGAAGAATATCAAATATTATATATGCAACTCAATGAGACAAGTTAAATGTGAACCTGAAAACAGGGTGTTTGAATTCATAATGAAATTAGAGCAATTAAGACGTAGAATCTGGTGGGAAAATAACTACAGCACGAATCACTGGTCAACCAAAAGTAAAACTTAAGAATACTGCTGCTATCAGCTCTAAATTTTCAGAATTTATATTGTACTGCACTTCCCATGCTTCCAAGTTCCTTCTTTGTTGTGCTTAAGAATATACCTCATGGTCATGGCATATGAGTTGTATTTAGTTCAAAATTGAAATAATGAACCTTCATTAATTGTATGGTGGAAGAAGTTGTAAAATCTGTCAGTTTCTATTCCTAATTTTAGGTGAGGAGTTATAGTACATAAATTGTGGATCCTGAAGAGAAAACTGGTTCATACATAACTTTTATTTTTCATAAAATCGTGCATGCTTCGTTCATCTTCCTATGTTTTAATAAGTGTGTAAATGGCGTTTATTTCTTTGTTGATGCAGGTATCTTTTGTCATTATATATTAAATATTTGGTTCATTACAAGTTTAGCCCTAGTGTAGAGTTCAGACCATCGTTAGCATTCTCCTTTCTATAGGTATAAATGTTTGATCTACTTTCTGAATCGCTTTTATGCTTTAGGCATACTATGGAATTCATGGGGCTCTTGGAGAACGATTGTTTGATTTAACCACTCGGATGAGAAAAGACCAAAAGCTTATCTACGAAGACCTCGTAATTGTTAAGGTAAAAGTATTTTGTCATCAATGTTCTGTTTTTCTTTCCTTATCTTGGTTCTACGATAAACAAATTTCAAATTTTTATTAGCAAAAATAGAGAATGGCGGAGAGCATGTCCTTGAGTGACTGTTCCATTGCCGGATTTTCACTTTAAAATGCTATCTCCAAGGTATTTTACAATGATAACTATCTCACATTATATGTCATGTGAATGCCTAGAATGTGTCATATTATTTGCTTTCACAGAGTTGCATTTTGGGATGCAGAGCATTTACGAGAAAGGCTGCCAGAATGAAATTGAGAATTTCATCTTTCAGTTAGTTGATTTAACTGGAGATGGCCTTGTGCAGAGGTTCTCTCTCTCCCCCTCTCTCTACTTACCAACCTTCCATTTTTAATTGTCAAAAAAGCATTCTGCTCCTCTATTTGCATTTCTTGGAATCTTGATAGGTCATCCACCATTGTAATTTTGTAAGGTGACAAAAAGGATATTTTGTTCATGCATTAGAGCTCTTGTAATCGATCAAAGAAAAAAATAGTTAGAAATTAAGAAACTTAAACCACTTTAGATGATGTCAAAAATAGTTAGTTGCTTTATTTTTTTTCCCGGAAAAAAGCTTATATCTGATATTCAAATTAGAATCAAGATATAAAAATTACACTGACTGCATATTTCTACACAGTTTTAATTAGTTGCTTTACACTTTTAAGACTTCTTGGCTAAGTTTGAAATTAGAGTTTTGTTTAATTGGTGAATATGAGGGAGTCCAAGTCAAATATAAATGTTCAAAAACAAATGGATTTCTAGTTAAGTGAGGCAATGAATAATCAAGCGGAAGTTCTTTCATTATATCAAGGAATGGTTATTCTGCAGGCTATGCATGCAAGGAAGGTTTTGATTTTTGGTGACTCGTCACTTGTGATTGGACAAATGAGAAAAGAAGGCCTAGGATTCTCTTCTCCTCTTTTGCTAGGATCAAAGGGATCACTCTTTGTTTTGAATTTATTGATTTCGATCACATACTATGAGGTTGCAATTCCCAAGCAGATACCATTGCAAATACGCCAATCATTCTAGCAAAAGGGACCTTAGTGCAAAATGGGGGTGACCTCATTGCACAATTAGTTCCACGATTAATAACTATAGTCATAACATGTGCCGATCTTTGAGGAACAAGTGGCTTGTGGTGAGGATTGAGGAGGGCACCTTTAAACCACCTCCCTCCCTCGTGCCCTCCATACATTTCTTCTTCCGTTGATGTGAGGGGAGTTTTAAGTTTGAGTTGATGGCGATTTGCGATGCAGGTAGGATTCCTCCTGTTGCCACCTAATACACACCTGGGGGGAACGTGGCAGGAAACCTTTAAGCCGCTCGGTGTGTCCTTGGGGGCAAGTCAGAGTCAAGTGCTGTCACCTGATTACTTGGCTCGTCCGTCTAGGCTTACTCCTAGTGAAGCCAAGGGGGGTGGTCCCTATAAAAATAACTGAGGCTTTTAAGCTATAACAATGAAATAAAAGCCATTCTAGGAGTTTGATGTGATGAGATGGGAAAAATAACCCAACATAGCATCATTTGCAATTTTACTTAATCAACAACACACATGATTAATGAAACTTCACGACAATATATAATTAAAGATAAAAGATGAATATACCAATGCTGAGAGATATATGCTTGCGATTGTTGCTATGTAGGGTTGTGAAAGTATTTTTTTTTTTTTACAAGAACGAGTGACGAGCTTTTATATTAAAAAACGAAGCAGAGTTACTGTGAAAGTATTGCAAGAGGCTTGTTGGTTTATTTTAAAATTATTAGATGAGTATTAAAGGAATGGGTAAAATTCTTGGTTTGGCCCAACCAGATCTAACTTCTTGGATTGAGTGCTTTAGCGGCTTAACCGAGTGTCCAACTAGGCAATGATGAACCTTCTTAAAGTAGCCTGCTGACTCTACAGTGTACACCCATGCAACCTCCTGAATCCGCAAAGAAAGATGAGTTTGGATTTTCCTATTAAATTAAGTACCTTACGCCTGTTTTTGATTGATCCAACTGTTCAGACTAGGCCACAATGGTCAAGAGCATACTTTGGGTTTGGGGTGTTGGTTCGTTTTATTAAAAGTTGAAGTGGATGATTAGCTAAACTAAAACCCAAGAGTATGTTTTCTTCACACCACAAAGTGATGGAGTACTTTGATAGAGCAAGGGGTAAATTTTAAGATTAAATTTTAAGAACAATAGTAGTTTGTAACACAAAGTAAGAATGATTTGAACAATTGTTTGAATATTCCTTTGAGGATGCTTTGTGTGCTTGATGATGCTGTTTAATTACTAATGCTCAAATAAAACTAACCTAAATCGAAAAAAAATGCAAAAAATGCAAAAAAGTAAAAAAGGAAAAATTGCGAATCCCACCTGGGGGGATTGGGGTCAGGCGCTGGGCCTGGAATTGCCTGCTTAGCTCTTTTTATTTTATGATTTACAAATGAAAAACTTAAAAGAAACACTGCTTGCTCTTTATGATTAGGGAACAAGACAATTTACAATTTATTGCGAAAAACAACAAGTGCTTGGAAAGCTGGTTCTCAGGATGGTTCTGGGAACTTCCAAATGCCTCTCTTGTGATCTTTTTAGCTCCAATCTGTTAAGAAAATAAAACAGACCAACGAGCTATATTTGTTAGAAAATAACAATCATAACACTTTAGGAATCAGGAGTGTTCTGACAATACTAAAACATGTAAAAAAAAGAAAACTAGCTAAACTAGTATGCAAAAACTAACTTTTAGTGATTTTTTGTGTCTTTTACTGATTTTTAATTAACTTTTAATTTCAGGACTGATATGCATGCAAAAAATTCCAGCGAACTAAAAATTTATAAAATGCAAAAAAAACAACTTAAAACTCACACTACTTCTAAATGCAAAATATGCCTAAAATTAGATCTAAAATGATGAAACAAAAGACGAAAAAAATGAACTAGTAAGACAAGCTAGAAAGCTTGCCTTGCTAGGATCTTTGGCTGCTCTCTTTCAAGTTGCAAGCCAAATCTTTCAAGTCTAACAATGCTAGATATAACTTTAGAAATACTTAAACTTTTCAAATCACTTTTTAGATCTACTTTATAAATTTTGAAATTTGAAAAGATTTGCAACCTAGATCTAATGATATATAAATGATAGACTTTTGGAACTAGATCTAAATGAATAACAGTAACCGAAGATAGTAGAAGAAGTTTGGATAAGAAAATGGAGCCCTTGGGGGATGAGTGTTTAAATGGGCTATGGAGTCTGCTTGCTGATGCATCGGTAGTATTGGCTTCCTTGTTTTGGATCTACTGGGTGTGAGGAAGAGCTAACATGCTCATCCTCTCCTTTAGCTTGAGTTGCCTGCAAAATGGAATCAACACTAGCAAAAGGGGATTAAACATATTTGTGTAAAAAATTGAAAGAAACAAAAGGAATAACATATCCAAACAAGAAATATTATTGCCTCTAGCATTCTAATATCATTTACAATAGCAAGTATTCTACAAAGCAATGCTTACTATCCTTATGAAAAAATAATTTCCTTACAAAGACAAATATCCCAACATATACTAGTATGAACCAAGATATAGATTACCTCATTGTTGATCAAAGAACATGACAATACACACCGTAGACAACACCGGGGTAGCCTCCAAAGCCTTTTATTACTCAATATTTAGAAAAGTATTACAATGTACGGGAGCAGAGGTTCCACCTTCAGATGCTTTTACAATGGAGAAGAGATCTCATTAAATAGAGTTTACAGAGTGAGGGGCGAATTGGCTTGATCAAATAGTTAACGTGAAGTGCCAAGATTTGATTGGACGTTGATTGAATGGGCTCTTCCACAACCCTAGTGACCAATTCATCCAAGTCACTCTCCTTCAAAATATTCAAGACCCTAGCCTTCCATGCATTAAAGTTTGAGGCTCCTTCAAGCCTATCTTCTGCCTTCACTGAGTTAGAAGCCATCTCAAACCCTTACAGTCAACTTGCCAAGTACACCTGTAAACCTGTAGCCAAGTTGATTAGGATGCAAATCCTTACCTTAGGACCTATGTAGATTCTGTTAGCCTGCAAAACAGAGTTAGCTATAAGACCCAAGCTCTGATACCATGTTAATTTTTGGTAGAGTTAGGGTTTAATGCGGAAAAAATAAACAATCAATGTACTTTAATGCAAAAATCACTTTTAGTACTGAAAATGAAATAGTACAACAATAGCTCTAGTAAAACATAATTTTCATCTCTTTCAACTTTTTACCTTTAACACTACCAAATGGTCACCCGTGTTAAAGTAATCTTCAGTAACATGTAATCTTTAACAATAGTACAACATACATAGTGCTTATTGTCAGAAAATAAAGAAGACAAGTTTAGGGTACTTACCTGAAGCGTGGAACCCTTTCTATTTTATACTCAGAAATGTTACTTTCAGGAAAGATTGTGCCTCTCAGAGGCTAGTCAACACTGGGAACCAAGTGACCCTATTAAAGGGTTAGTACAAACTTGAGAGAGAGAGAAGACTGGGTTGAGGTACAGTCAATCAGGAGTGGTCAAAGACAGTAAAAAACACATTGGCAGTACCAAGACTCAATACAAGAGGTCTGGTCAAGAAACTCAGTACAAGATGTAATCAAACAAGGTCATAACACAAAAGAATCTGATAAGGCTTAATACAAAGAAACAAACCTCAACAAGGTCTCAGTACAAAAGAAACCAAGTCAAAATAAGTCTTAGCAAATTGGATAAGATATAGTGTACATAGAGCAGACCTCAACAACTATGACCTCCAATGAAATACTCAGATCAGATCTAGAACAAGCTGGTTGATCACCATAAGTTTCTGATCATATCCCAGGGCTCACGACCTCCACCAAAAATGACTTTCAGGCCTCACGGCCTACAAAAGAAATACAACCAGCAGGTTAAGGATAAACTCCAAGGCCTTATGACCTCCACCAATATTTAGATCTAGAGCAAGTAACTGAGTCTTAGGGTCACGAGTTTAGAGTCTAGCAGAAGTCAAAGAGATCAGAGCTCATGAAAAAAAGATCAAACCCAAAAAAATAGCAGATCGGTTCTCACAGAAACAGATCGGGTTTCTACATAGAAGGATCGAGCTTGAAGAAGGCAGATTGATACTCAAGCAGGCAGACCGAACCTTGCAAACAACAGATTTGAGCATAAAGACCCTTGTCAAGTCTGCTAGGGTTCACGACTAGCACAAAAGGAGTAGATCGGGTGCATAAAGAAAAAGATCTGACTTTAACACATCCGCAGCAGGTGAAATGACTTGGATAGATCAGAGCTGGAAGGTTGCGGCCTTGTCTCAAGCAGCAGAAAATATACTTTAGATCAGATCAGAAAATTGAACAGGTGGAAGCCCTAGATAGGTGAGCGAGCTGCTGTTGCGAACTTGGAACCCCTTGACGTCATCAGAGTTGAGATGGAAAGATGATAAATGAAAAGAAGAAGTCTTTAATATATAGGAACAAGATCTTCTAAAAAGGTCAAATAAAAAATTTAAGTTAGGGTTCCATCAAATTAAGAAGGTGCCACCTTTAAACAAATAAAACCATAGAATATAAAATCTAAATAAAGTGACTTGGGTGGGTAAAAGAATAATAAAGTCACATAACTTAAAAAAATAAGTAGGGTGACATTAGGTGGGCACTAGGGTCATGAGGGGTACAAGGATCATATATAATATCCATCATAACATGAGTGTGGGTACATGACCCATCATGACATAAGTGTGGGTATATGACCCATCATAACATAAGTGTGGTCAAATAACCATGGTACCCATATGATCAAAAACATCAAGGTAGGAATCAAGAAGCAACTCAAAGTGGGTAGAAGACCCCACTAACCATAAGTCAAAGACAAAGGTACCACAAGATCAATAAACAACACAGTGTAAGGACCAAAAGTAAAATAACCAAGGTGGGGAAGGTACAACCAGTCATCTCTCTCTCAAATGTACAAATGTTGCATATAACCTGAAAGTTCATCATCACTGTATAAGGAAGGGTCCACACGAATGATGTGATCATGTGGTCCTTTAGACTGCTCCTAAGGTCAAATGTTAGTGGCTTCATCAAGGGGTGGACACTCCCTTGAGATTACCATCTAACTCAACCATCTCGAAGACCTAGGAGAAGAGGACATCACGCATCATCATCTTGGTAATTGACCAAGAACCTCCATTCTCAAGGAATGGCTCTCAGCCCCAGGTTGAGCTTTCACTCCTAGACTGAAACCACCTGCAGGACCTACTTGGTCCTTGTGACCAAGAATCTGCCTGGTCCTAGACCATGATGTCTTTGTCTCAACCTGTAGGATCTACTTGGTCCCCGTGACCAAGAAATTGTTTGGTCCCAGACCAGAATACCCTAGAGACTAATAGGGGCCCTAGCCACATGCTAGGGACTTTGCCATGGCATCAACCTGCTTGGTCCCCGACCAAGAACCCCAAGAGATAGCTGGGGGCCCTAGGGTACCTTCTAGGGTCTTACTCTCTACTCTGCTTGGTTAACATGACCAGGAACCCTAGTTAACTGACTAGGGTACCATCCTCTTTAAGAATGGGTCTCGTAGCTACACTCAAAAAATTAACAACAACATCATCTATATATTAGTCCCATTACTTAGAAGAATCTTCCTTGTACCTTGTTTTATTTTTTTATCAAGAAGTTGAAGGCTAATATGAATATATACTAGGTTTGTTGCCTTCTTAAATCCTAATTGGTTCCTCTTCACCATGTCACAAAAGCAATGAACACTAAATCACAAAACCTTAAGTTAGGGTTTAGTGAAGAAGCTAACCATAAAAAACATATGAACACAATGACTCAAAATTATATTATGAAAATACTTCACATGATTACAAGGAAATTCACCTCTCTTATATAGAGTTTGAGAGATGATCTTTGTCCAAAACCCTAAAAGCTAATAATAACCTAAAAACCTATCTTTTAGCCCAAGCCACTAAGGTGACTTTATTACACATGTAAGCCATACTTTCTAACACATTGGATGTATAAAACCACAAGTGTTACAATTCTTCTCACAAGGCGAGGAATAGGCTACTTGTGGGAGTAGGCTTATAGAATATTTTTGTATCTTTGGGGTATGCCCACCATGAATTGTCCACTAGTCTATCAGATCCTTTCCAAGATTCTTGTCATAGACAACCTCAATTGTGCCAAACTCACTTCATATGGGAATTAAGTATAATGACTTCATATGATTGATGTTTCG
Organism: Larix kaempferi; assembly: GCA_027924585.1. Lineage (NCBI taxonomy): Eukaryota > Viridiplantae > Streptophyta > Pinopsida > Pinales > Pinaceae > Larix > Larix kaempferi. The sequence goes on from BSBM01000221.1 coordinate 5,352,050, forward strand.
TCCCTTGAAGTCTTGAACTGACAATCTTTTGTATTGCAGTCACGAATCCCTTCATGGCATCTCTAACACCCAAAGGAGGCCACTTGTTTGTTTAATATCACGGCATTTTGGATTTAAGGCATACGATGCCATATGAAGAGGTGTGTTCAATTTGCTCCATTGTGCATGTATAAATTGTTCTTATCATGGATATATATTGGGATCTCTTTTATTTGTAATGGCTTTACTCCTTTGACACACATAGATATTGTATTCATAATACATATATGACATATCTTACCCAAACTTGGGCTATATCCAATTAGTGATAATATCACATATTGAAATCAACTACAATTAACAATAGCACAAAAAATTATCATCATGAATCCCTCACCTCGATGGTAGTGTCCAGTGAAGATTGCCTCAAAGCTGTTCCCGTGTCACTGAAAATAGTGGCATGTAAAGTTCCTTCAACTTTCCTAGTTATTGAAGAAGAATGCAGTATGAAGAAAATCTAGTATCAATAGGTTTAAGCAACTCTAACATATAGCAAATTATTGGTAATTGCCTTGTGATTCGTGACAATTACATACAACCATCTAGATTTTTCGCCCATCTTCAATTACCTTAACAATCAAATCCATTTTGCTAATGTCCTTCAGTACATTATTTAGTGTATGTACAACACATGGCTTCCAAATGTCATGCTTTTATTATTTTTGGACCATCAGCCTTACAACTTCACAAATGGGGTTATATTCGTGATAAATTGGACAACATGGGATGGCCCACCTTCTCAACGGCCTCACATAATTAGTCAGTTAAGAAGACTACGTTTTTCTCTTGAACAAAACAATCAATTGCCTGAAAAAAATAGGGGGATTGGGTGTTGAAAGGTGGATGATTTCAGGGCGTTGTTCAACCATCCATCTACACTCCGTGACACCTTCAATAGGGTCATCATCTTCTCAAGGTAGGCTTTCTCCTTGTCAGATAACATTGTGTGAAACCTCTCATAGCTAGGTGCCTTACATGTTGCAGGACCATCATTTTTTTAACAATATTTGGGCTTATCCCACTAATAGATCCATTTTACTTAATTTTCTCTGCATTCATGGGCCATTGAGGTCACTAGGAATTTCAACTGGAATTGTATGCAGTTTTTATTGGAGCTTTCCCGCCAGGATTTGAATTGGGTCATCTTGACAAGTGCTCTGACATGCTGAGAGATCACAACATGATGGATTTATGTTGCAAGGCCATTCTTGATAGTACAGAGTTGGACTATTTGCTCAAATGCAAGAAAAGACCTTGCTATAGCAGCATTAATACGTTACCTACCCTTGATCGAACATTTCAATAAGTGAACCTGCCAAAGCTATGGTTTTATGAGATGCAATAAAATTAATGCCCTCATCAACACTATCATGGCATGGCCCTCCAATTGTTTCTTCACGGGGTGCACTAATGGAAGGAGGCAATAAAATTTCAACCCTTCCGTGCTGCTTCACTGTTTTTGCCCTCTCTTCTTCTGGACTAGTGCAAGGTCCCACTCCTTTGCCTGAAATGTACATAAATGGGGCACAAACACTTGTGTAATAGCTATTCCACTGCAAATCACACAATTTTGACACAGTTTTGTTGACCCCCTTGAACCGTTGTCACCCCTTATTGTCTCAATATTTCCACAAATGAGTTTTAGGACTTCCACTGCTTGACTTGATTGGAAAGGGAAAACGAAACTCAGAAAATTGAGAACTCCTTGTGAAAAATTTGTTGTCTAAATTCGTTAGAAACTTGGAACCTTCTTCCTTGGAAAAAGTTTTCCCTTGCTGCTGTCAAAATCCTCCCCTTGGAGAACCATCTTCTTTTCTGCTCTTCAACGTTCCTATTAAAAGTGAGAATTCTGTCCTAACCTGCAAAATCACCTCTGGCTGTCCAAGTTTGCGAAGTTAGAGATTGAAAGTGCCGAAATGTCAACAAGTGAAAAAAGAGTAAGCAGGATGCCTTTTTAGGTCTACATTTTTGTTGGGGAGAGTTTTCCAAGGGTTTAGGAGAGCGTTCCATGTTTTTGTTTTTGTTTTGCTGTTTTTTTTTAATTTATTTTTTATTTTTACCCAGTGGACCTCACTTGATTTAGGTAGGGGATCGTAGGGTGCATCCCTTGGCTGCTTCAGGGATTGGAGCTACATCCATCCCATAAGGCATGGGACATGAACCTAGGGAACACAATGGAGAGCAGATGACACCGTCCATGTGTGTTTTGACAGAATGGAAGGTTTGATGTTGAGCATGCTTTATCACCCCACTTACGGTTCCCAATATAAAGAATGATCACTCTTTTTTCTTGGAATCTGAGTAGGCTCCATTGCTTGCTATCTATCTATCTATCTATCTATGTCAATTGGGTCTAGTGCGAGTGGTTGAGACTTGAGAGGAGTGTTATCCTCCCCACCCAGGTTCAATTCCCACAAGTGATATGTTGAGCTCTCAATAGGTAGATTGTTGTAATGGCTTTGAGCCTTCTCGTTGACCTGGCATTGTGCCCTGAAGAATATAGGGTCTATCCTCAGTACCATCCCTGGAATGAGAGGAAGTGCCCTAGGTTTTTCCCAAGGGATATGTTACCTGGATATATATATATAAAGTTGTGGCTGTAGGGTGAAGAGAAACTGATTTGTGACAATTAATATCTTCCCAATATCAACCATCATACTAATTTTTAGTGCACATGAAAGGCTATTGTGTGACTAGCGATATATTTTAAATTTGAAATGCTGCATTTATTACTTCAAAGGTCAAATAAGTACATCAAGGAAAAGAAAAATAAAAAAATTGGTCACTCGAAAAACGGGGTCCCAGGATACCATTCTAAATGGTGAAACCTGGGTAAGATTAACATTATTCCAGAGCTCTGCCACCCATTATATTTGCCGTTCCCTAGGTCTATTGGAAACATCTTGGCCTTTCCTGTAGTCATCTGAGTGGTGCAAGAAGCTTGGAGAAGGTTTTTGCAAGTTTGCTATAATTGGTCAAGATGAAAAAAGATTTGACATCTTGAAGTCCATTTCATTGTGATCTTTATCTTCTTCGGATCAATTCTGATTCATTCTGTCGAATATACAAGTTACAACCTCATTCTTTTAAGCAATCATATTTCCGAACATTGCATTAAAAATTTCCCCTTGCTTTGAATTTACAAGTCTTCAAGTATTCTGACCTATCCTTACTAAGAAAACTACTAGCAGTTTCCTAAGCGTAGGAAAAATTTAACAGTTGACATGAATTATCTGAAACCCAAAACAAATTTAATATGATTGTGAGTACTCAGATGTCATCGTAACCAAATTAATGCACGACAGATGATTTTTCTTGTAGGAAATATAGGTTTTGGTTGGTTTAATTACTTATCCAGCAAGAGTTGGTCCCTATAAATTGAGTCCTTCATGCAACTTTTTCCTATCTAACATCACTTTTCTTCATTGTTGTTAACATTTTTTAAAGGAACATGAGTTGACTTAATGATAGTTTCTAATGTTAAACTGGTTACTTTCAGGTCTGAATTAGAAGCTCTTATGGTTTCAGTATTGGAAACAGTCCTGAGTCCGAAAGATACTATTTTAGGGGATAGTTCACCTGAAGATGCTGTTCAAACATTTACAAATGCTGCAAACTTTACACCAGCATCTGAATGCGATGGTGGTCAAAGAATGTCATTTGAAGACTTCAGAAAATGGTGCAACTTGGTTCCATCCCTGAAGAAATTCCTTGGAAGCCTTTTGACATCCCCAGTATCAGGTTATTTGATTTTCCTTCTTCTATGTTTTTATGATCATTTGTAATTTTATAATCGTAGATAGCATATTTGGTTTGGAAACTAACTTAAAGGCGTTACATGGATTGAAGCAAGCTCTTAGTGCTTGGTTGATAGAGGTTAACATTTAGTTTTTTAGCTAAATGAAATCCAAAAGGATTCCGAGTGTAAACTTGTGTGTAAAACAAAAGGGAATTGTGTAGAAATACTTTTTATACTGATGTCTTTACGAAGAAATGATCAATAAAGGTAAGGGGAAACTTCAAAGGAATTTTGATATCACAGATTTGAGCCTTCCTATACATTATTTCCTTGACAGGTTGGAGTTGTGGAAAAATCTAGGGAAATATTTTTATATTTTTTTATTGTGAGATGGAGTAGAGATCTTAAATGGTAAATTTCATATTTTTTCACACTTATGGAAATAATTTTGAAATTATGAGTGGATGATTTATCTAAGTTAAGTTCTTAAATATAGTTAACTATAGATAACTTGTTGGAAGTTTAATACATGAAAACTGTTAGGAAAGTTATTAGAGGGGCTTTTAACGAGTCTTTAAAGTTTATCAAAAGTTACAAAACACGAATCAAAAGAAAGAAGTGACAATATGTAAATAGAAAGCCAAATTATTGCACCTTTCTAAATTTGAGCCTGTTGTCCGCTGAGATGCACACCAGCAGCAGAAATCTTTCGAAAGCTGTCTCCTCACTTCAAGTGGGAGCTGTCTCCTCACTACAAGTGGGAGAGGTGTGGCCTTGGGGTCAAGCAATGAGCCAGGTACTGTCACCTGAATCCTAGCTCCTCCGTTTAGGCAAACTCCTAACGAAACCAAGGGGGGTTGTCCCTAACAAAGAGTTTTCTATGGCTCTATGTTTTTGAATGTTTTAAGGTGTTGCGGATGCGGATGGGTGTTTTTTAGGAGTTTTATAATGAGATCACAATTTATAAAAGTGAGATAAACACAAGATAAAAAACAATCCACGTTGCGATCACAAGACACAAGATTTAGAGATAAACAATACAATGAAGACTTGTGAAATAAGATAGCATCCACAGATAAATAACTTAGACAAATTCCAATGGACAAATGGCCCAGATTAATGGTGATTCATAAAAGTTCAAAAAAGACCAGTGCCAAATGGAGTCAAATATACGAAGTGCTTGGGGATGCTAAAGATACACGTCTCAAAATGATGTTGGTGAGAATGTTGTGCAAATTACCTTGGTTGATTTTATGAGTTTTAGTGATCTTGATTATTAAGGCTAAGAAAGCAAGTTATGAGTCCAACCGGAAAAGTATACCTTCAGTGGCTCCCCTTGGTGACCTGACGGACCGTCCAGTATTCTAGGCCAGGTGTCTAAGGGACTTAACTAGCAAGCTAGAACTCTATGACAACGGTGATTTCCGGCGCCACCAGTAAGAATTTGCCCACTACCTGAGTATTTCTCGAAACAACGTCGGTTCGTTGGTTATGGGGGTGAAGATTTTATTATGGTTATCACTTGTAAGATTAACAAATCCAGTCACCGTTCTGAGTAATCCAACCCCTTAGGGAAGGCAGAGCATACTTGGTGGTGGAAAGCAATGAAATAGATTTTAAAAAAGGGGGATGTGAGTTGAAATTTTTTATTAAGAGCACAATGAGACCTTTCCGACAGAGAGTGCTCTTGACTTCGTCTTATGACAAAGTTCAAGAGACTTAGTTAACTACATTCAATGCAATGCAACAATACAAGTATGCTCTCCGATAGAGAGTGCTCTTGACTCGTCTTGCGACAAGTTCAAGAGACTTATCTACACTAAATGATATGCAAGACAGAAAAATAAAGTGCAAGTAGTTTGATTAATTTAGCAATGGAAATATGTAGTGTATTTGCAAAGTGTGAGAAAAAAAATCATTGAAAGCAAACTAAGCTAAGTGTGGAAAGAAAGCAAACAACCAACAAACTTCCCCAAATGGGGGAAGTTGGGAGTGGGGACTTAAAAACCCCACTCAAAATGATCTTTTATTAACGATTACAACTCTTGAGGAATTTCAACCAATGAGAGAAACTGAAAATGAAAAGTACTTGAAACAAGAAGTCTTATGACTTCTTTTACAAAAAGGAGATTGAACGTTCAAGCTTTCATGGTTAACATCATCATCGTTTTTTGGATCTTCCCTATGGTTAATTGCTCCTCTTGATGATTTCTTCTTCTTTGGGATATCTCCAAATGGTTTTAAGTTTATCTTCTTGCTTCACTTTTGATGATTTGTTCTCTTCTCAACACCTACAACAAAAAAGTCCAACACTCATGCACCCATTAGCATTAGTGCAAAATCAAAACAAACTTGAAACTAACTAGATCTAAGTTTGCAAAAATGAAACTAGATGCAAACTAACCACTAATCTATATGCTCATTCTTTTTCCAATGCAATTTTTAACTTTTGAAATGAGATCTAAGATGCAAATACAACTGCCAATGAACAAAGTGCAAGATCTAATCTATCAACAATGCAATGCAAAGTATGATAAAAATGGATCTAACTACTAGCTTTTAAAAGAATGCAACTAACTACTACTAACAAAACCTTGTTTTTTTTGTGACCTTTTAAAGTGCTCAAAGGGAGACGAAAGGAGAAGGCTTGGAGCAAATCCAAAGGGAAACGAAAGGAGGAAGAACTAGAAGGAGAGGAGAAGGAAGCTTAAGGTAAGACGAGAGCTAGGGTAGGAAGAGGAGGTGAGCAAAGAGAGGAAGACTAAAGAAGGAGACGAAACTAGGGAAGGAGATCAAGATGAGGGGGAGAAGACGAGACTAAGAGGATGAGAGGAGAAAGCTAAAGAATGGACGAGAGCAAGGAGAGAAAGAAAAAGGCAAGGGAAGGAGACAAAAAACGAGAAGGAGAGAAGGGGACGAGAGCAAGAAGGCTTAGGAGATCTATGAAAACGAGAACAAGGAGAAGAATCAAACCAAACAAAAGCAAAGAGAGGTTTGATGGGGGTTTCTAAGCTTGGAGATGAGTAAGAAATGGGTTTTCCACAGCTTGAAGGAGTAGATCTAGTAACCAGTAACCAAGAAGAATGTTTTTGATAGCTTGATGGATGAGGCAAGAAAGATCGAAATTGCTTTAACCCCTGCAAACAAAGGACCATCAACAACAGAGTTCCTGTATAGTGAAGGTATTAGATGCCAAAATCTTCTACTTGATGCAACCCCTGAAGACACAAACACTTAATAACAATTCGATTAGAAGCCTAAGTACTAGATTGTTAGTCTTCAATAAGCATACAATAATCGAAATTGAAATCAAAGAGTAGGGTGAAAGAGATATTATTTCATCATAGAATGAAAACACAATGCCAAGAGCCAATGCAAGTGACCTCCAAAGTCGAAAATATTTTATTAACAAAGAATGCTTACAATTTCACCAGAGTTTCTATGCCCAATTCTCCATGAATAAGAGAGAGCCAAGCACTCTTATTTATACAAAATAGAAGCCAACCTTAGACAAATTCGAATTGGCATCTAGGGCAGCCACATGGCATAAGCAAAATCGAGTTCCAATCAATCATCCCAAGCTTGGAGTGAAAAGCCACCACATAACTTGAGTTTGCACTGATGGAGAGTGGGGAGGTGGCCTCCACCTTGGCAAGGCGTCCCCACTCCTCTTAGGATTCATCACCCAACCAATATCCAAACTCCACATGTATGAAGGCGTGAGTTCAAGAGGAAATGCGTGAGTCTTCATATGGATGCGTGGGCAATCAATGGAGACAAAGCAATGAATGAAACTTGTGATAACTAGGAGCCAAGCCCATGAGGTGGCTAAGGCGCCCACCTTTGCCATCAATGCTACCACACCAATCCATTTATCAAGTGACACCTCACTAATTCGTGAACCAAAGTCAAAGCGTGAAGGAGCTCACGTCATCCCTTCTTTATCTCCATTCGTATAACCAAAGTTTTAAATTGGCATGTGCCTTTAGTACCTTTATGTGGGTTGTACATTCCATAAGATCCACATTCAACCTTTAAAAATCAACTTTCTAATCAAATTTGACTTATTTGATTTTTGTCCTCATGGTGCAATTTGTCATTTTCTGGCAATTAAATGCCAAAATGATGCATTTTTAGCGAAAATTGCTCCTGAGGGTGACGTAACTGCCCAGAAACTGAAGAATGAGGGTGCCAAGGTGAAGAGGATGCTCCTAGCATCAAAATGAGCCTCCCCATGCCAAATTCCGCCTCAGGATGAGGTTTTTATCACTTTATGAAATTTTTTAATTAAACCATTAAAAAATGGTCTAATTTATGGAAAAAATTATTCTTCTCGGAATCAAACGAAACTCCTAGGGGACCTAGTGCATGTTCATACGACTCAATCGAGATGGCTAACACGTAAAAAATCCTAGACGCAAGACTCTAATAACCACCTTAGGTTTTGACCACCATGGAAAATACTTCAGCTTTGGAGGTTTGAGTGAAAAATTCAGGGATTATACGCCACTGATGAGTAGCGCATAATTCCTAAGGAAAAAACACTCTAGAGTATCCCCAAAATGGCTAAACCTAAGGATAGCCGAGTCTTTTATAAAAGGACCCCGTTTAGACCAACTTTTTACAAATTCCCCATGGGGGTATGAACATGCAGTTATTACAAAAGGGGCAAAATTGCCCTGAAAATGACTTCTGAACTTTTGAACTTCTGAACACTGATGATGAACATGAATCATGTTCAATAAACTGGCGGCTCACAAGAAATTCAGCTATTGTACAAAATAGCTGGTAACAGAGCCTTAAAAAATTTGGAGACAAATCCTAATGTAAAAAGCTAAAGAAAATAATACAATCGTCATCCGTGATTGGAATTTCTAGCATAAAAACCTCTATGAATCGCTTAATGTTTTAGATAACATTTAGACCTTACAACATGAGGTTTTCACTTTGGAAGACATTAAGATTGGAGTTAAACGTCTATCAAAATCGAAGGCTAAAGAGATAGAATGTTATCAAGTATAAACCAATGTTGCAAGACTCAGACTCGGCAAAGACTCGTCTGGCATATGACTCGTGGATTCAGGAAAAATTCGGGAAAGACTCGGGACAGACTTGGCAAGACTCGGCAAATAGGAAAAAAAATAAAAATATTGTACATTTTGAGCACAAAAAAGAGGTTAAAAGCATTTCCAATCCATATAAGCTATAAAACAACAATTTTTGCAATAATTCATAACATTGTCTCATAAACTATGATTATACGACATAACACAATCAATTTTTGTATGCAAAAATTAAAATAGTGATCATAAACCATAAATCATAACCATAAACATAAACCATACTGATTTAAAAATCAGATTGGTGCAAGTTCAAAATGCAGTCTCATAACTGAAATAGAAAACCAAAATAGACAATGTCTCCTTGTACTCGAGTCTCTTTCCTAACCACGAGTATGCCTACAATACGTCATCGATGAGCTAGTGCCAATATTGACAGACTGAAGCAACTGTGAAGCAGGTGTATTTGGAGTTTCCATTTGAGCTGGCAGACTAGAGGGATCCTGAGTCTCCTCATCAAGCCAAGCCAAATCATCAGGGAACTCCTCCTCCACAACCCACTTAGACTCTAAATCAATATCATCCAATAAAATTGGAACTAGGTCCTTCGGTTGCATTTGTTTTGTGAGCATCCAAAGGTTGTAGTAGATGAAAACCCACTTTTCCAACCTCTCATGCTCCAACTTGTTTTGCTTTTTGCTGTGGATGTGCTCAAATATTGACCAATTGCGCTCACATCCTAAACAGCTGCATGGTTGACTCAGAACTCTGATGGCGAATTCTTTCTTGTAATTGTGGTGCTTTAGAGCCACAATCTATCCACCAATGAGCTGTAAAAGTTAAAAACAACGACGATTACAAGTTTTGCCATGCCAAAATTGAAAAAGAGAACTAGCAAATTTACAAGCTAAGTTCTAAGTCTAACAATTTAGTTTTTGCAAATTGAATCTTACATGGCATTTTCTTGTCCTTGAGTCATTGGGTTGAGCTGGATCCAAACATGCCAGATGTTTCTTTGTACATATCATGTTGCAAGTTGATTTTGTCCTGAATTTCTGGATCCGAGAACATCTTCTTAATGCATATCATGACACCTCTCATCACCTTCTGATCTCTTTGAATGCTAGAATTTGGATGATAGAATAAGCTTGGATTGAGATATGCTCCGACTGCATGCAATGGTGAATGTAGCTGCTTGTCCCACATGGAATCAATAATTTGCCATATAGGGAGATATTTTGATGAATCCCCCTTGTAGAAAGTCTTGATGGCCTCTTTGGCCCTATCCATGCCCTCATAGATGTATCCCATTGCAGGTTTCTCTCCATCCATGATGCTCAATACTTTTACAAGTGGCCCAGTGAAGTTGATAATCTCAGTGACTTTCTCCCACAGCCCATCTCCTAAGAGAGACAACTTCACAACCACTGCATCTGGCTTTGTGCTATCTTTCCAAAATATCCATTCTTGGCTACAAAACATTTGTCTCAAAGCTTGGTACTCATTTAGAAGGCTTTGGAGGGAAAGAAAGGTTGTGGAAAACCGTGTGATAGCAGGGCGACTCAGTTCACCCTCTGTGTATCCCCTCATAAGGCTCAACACCCAAGCATGGTTATAAATGAATTTGGTTATTTGTTTGCACTCTTGCACAATTGCTTGCACCCATTCTATCTTCCCAATGTCCTCCAGCATCAAGTCTATGCAATGGGCAACACATGGAGTCCAAAAAATGGTGGGGTATTTTGCAGAAAGCAACCTTCCAGCTGCCACATAATTTGCAGCGTTGTCCGTGACTACCTGGACAACATTTGTTACCCTGACTTCCTCCACATCAGACAACAATGATAAAATTAGATTTGCATCCTTTACATGCGAGGATGCATCAATGGATCTTAGGAACATGGTTCCTTTAGGGAAAGCTATAACAAAATTTATGATTGTTCTCCCCCTTTGATCTATCCACCCATCAGACAAAACTGTGCAACCTGTAAACTTCCATGACTTTTTAATGGTCTCCAATTGTTCCTTAACACACTCGAGCTCCTCATCTAGCTCTTTCCCCCTAAGTGCATTATAGGAGAGGGCTTTGTATCCAGGGCCAACACTTGCAATGGCATCTACCCTAGGCTGATAAAAATAGGACATGGCATAGTTAAATGAAAGGCTGTTATGATACCAAAACCTCCTCATTGCCATATCTGCCTCTTTCCTCTTCTTTTCATTGAAGCTCTCCAAGGATGGCTGAGACCCTAGAGTTGTGCGAGGAACGAAGAAAGAAGAAGTTACACTTCTATTTACTGCAACAACTGAAGTGGACCCTCCTGTGCTTGGACTTGCATTCGGTGGTGCCATGGTAGATCTACCTATCATGGAAGTTTCAGACTTGTATCTTGCCCTCTTTTCACTCTGTTCTCTAATGGCATCCAAAGTAGCTACCATTTCTGCTGTGACTTCATTGGGGCATTTCTCACAAACTGCCACATCTTTGCAAACAATTCTTGCTAGATGGTATTTCATCCTGTTTATGCCCCCAGACATTTGAGAGGAGCAGAAATTGCTAATGATCCTGTGGTCTTCATCAGGATTCACCATGACACAATATTTCCATGCCGGATCAAGAGGCCTTCTAGCCTTAGGTGCCATGGAATTTGGATTGCAAAAAAAATATAAGTTCTAATTTGGATTTAATTTTTTTTGATGATTTGCTGAATCATTGATTTCTTTTAAAAACATGTGGCATTGAATCATTGATTTTTTTTTTAAACATGTGTCATTGTGGCTTTGTAAGTTATAATTTACAAAATATATAATTTATGACATAAATAAAATTGAAAAATATTTACAATTTATAACAGAAAAAAACTACAAAATACAAAAATATAACCAGATAGAAATTACAAAATATATAAGTTTATAACATAATTTTTTTTTTGTAAGTTAGATTAGGTCCTTATATTACTTCCAGAAAGATATACAGATTGTAGCCAGGCCCTCCCAAAACTGGGAAACAGACACGGAGTCAAAAAAATAAGTCATCCCCGAAAGGAAGCAGTGTGATGCCACAAGGTTTGAGAATTTCAGTCTTTCTGCACAGTAGGGTTGTTGCCAAAAAACGAAAAACTGCAGCAGAAACTAAACTGAAAAGTCTAAACTTAAAAAAGGCATAAGCTCACTGAAACCGAGCTGTATGTTCAAACCGGTGGTGGCTTCCCAAGCCTCAGGTTCTTGGATGAGCTCAATGCCGAGCCTGCGAGCAATCTGGTTCTGGTTGTGAAGGATTTGCTTCAGGTATCCCACCATTTCGTCCCGCTGGAGAAGAATTTCGGCGTGTGCTTCACTGCGTTCAACCAGGGTCTTTCCGAGGATTGTTTTTTGCAGCCAGTGAATGTCCAGAGTTCGCTGGTAGAGCGTTGTGCGCCCTTGGGTGTTTCCAGGGTCCGGAACCAGGGCCTCGAACTCATCATGAATTTCTGAGTCTGAGAGGCATCCCCGCGTCACCTGGGCATCTTCTTCTGCATCCTTAATTTCCGCTTGGGCAGACGACGGGATATCCTCCTTAAATCTACGGGCCTTTCCCACTAGATTGCGCATAAAATGAATGGACGGGCATGGAGAGGGGCCGATTGGCTTTGTCTTTCTCTTAGTGCAACCTCTCATGGGCGGCATTGCTGCTACTACTGCCAACGAATTAGGAGCCAAATAACGAACAGAAACCATGCAGTTGAGGGAGAGTCTCAACGTCGTGAACCTGGCAGCTTTCACATTTTTGCCCCGTCTAACCATACGCAGAGATTTACGGTGGCTCTTTCCCTTACTGTCACCTGTAACCATTATTGCAGGAGTACCTCCCCACATGGAGCTCATTGTGGGAGTGAATGCGAACAGACAGAGCCGGACCAGGACGGGACTTAGCGCACGCCGGAGAGCTGGAGCGAACGGATGGGGGTCCGAAATATTATGGCATCTGGGACGCGTGGACGGTCGGGGCCGGCACGTGCCCTACCTCGTGGTTGGCACAGGTGGGCATGTGTCTGGCCTCTTGATTGTCTGGCTCTTCGCGGGGGTGGCACTGCCTTAGCACCCGCTGTGAGGGAAGTTTATAACATAAATAAAATAAATACGAAATATATAATTTATAACATAAATAAACTAATATATATATATATATATATATATATATATATATATATATATATATATATATGATTTATAACAAAAAGAAAGTGAAATACAAAATATAACAAAACGAAATATAAAACAAAATTGAAAATATAGCAAATCACAAAATATAATAAAATGCAAAATATTAAAAAAAATACAAAATAATAAAAAAATATAATATATAACACAAATATGAAATAGAATAAAATTATAAATTACAAAATAAAAAAACAAAATATAACAATATACAAATTTACAAAACATATAACAAAATTAAAATAAATATTAAATACAAAATATCTAGGTTACCAGGATACGAATGCAGATGCGGATACGGATCCGTATCCAGATACAGATCCACCAGATTTTTGAAAAGCCAGGATCCGGATACGGCCAGGATACGCCAAGTACAAAAAAATATAAAATATTTTTTAAATTTTAAAAATCATATTCAAAGTTTATAATCAAAGCCTTTATGAATCACATCATTAAAGTTGAAGTTGGGTTTTGACTCTTTGTGGGACTACTACACTTGGAGCATTGCATTAAACCGATGATGGCTTAATTAATAAACATCAACACATACCCGCCAACGAAAGCAATAAATAGGTGACATCATAAAACATAGAGGTGACAGGCTAACAACATAAATGTAGCACACTGCTGCGAAAACTAACAAAGAGGTGGATGTCAACAGGATCGAGGGCTCAGGAAAAAAACAAGCCTATGCAAAATACAAAGAAAACTCCAAAATTCAGATGAAAATAATCACGGGCTGCTGGTTGACTTGCGTTGGAGTTGTCGTCGTCTTGGAAGTTGAAACAAAACATCGAATAATCTCTTCGAATAGAATGTCGTTCACTGGAATAATCAATTAGACAAAACACCGAATTATTCTCTGAAGTGTTGGATGTGGGGCTAGCTGCATTTTATAATCAGAAAAATCCTAGAAAAGACAAAAAAAGTTAAAAGTTAACCAAATTTTGCTTGAAATCTGCGTCGGTGGGGTTTTTTAAGTCGTGGATCCGTTTTTGATTGATGGGATCCATATCCCATTTTTTCTGAACCATCCTGTGGCGTATTTTTGGTGGATCTAGGCGGATCCAGATTCGGTTCCGGTTCGGAACCTCGGATCCTGGGACCCTCCCTGGCGGATCCGGTAACACAACAAAATATATAACATAAATTAAAATTTAAAAAATATAAAATAAAATTATAAATAACAGAAATAAAATAAATTGCAAATATTAAAAAAACAAAATATGACAAAAATTAAATAAATTGTAATACATAAATTGAAAATATATAACCCAATATAAAATAAAATAAAATTTAAAATAAATAAAATTAAAAAAGAATGGAACAACGCTCCTCCAGATTTTTTGCCTTTGGAACGAACGCTCTAATGAATGATGGCTCAACGAAGGGGTACGCAATTATGATGCCTTCCCAGCACCTTTTGTCTTTAGTATCTGGACAGCTCGTAATAAAGCCATCTTTCAAAATGTTTTTCTCCCCCCTGACATTACCAGTGCCCTCTTGTTGAAGACCTTACAGGAGCATAAGCACTCTCCAAAAACAAAAAAACAGAGAAAGATCACAACTCCAATTATCGACAAAAACTTCCCATGGGCATTTTTTGACGGATCCAGTCAAGGAAGTCCGCCGTTGGAGGGTGTTGGAGGCATTATATTCCAAAATGATAGTAAAAAATTATGCTTCAAATATGCTACTGGTAGAGCAACCAACAAGGAGGCAAAATTAGCTGCTCTGTGGGCCATTTTAAAGATAACCAAGAATGCGCAGATGCCAAAGATCCAAGTGTTTGGAGATTCCAAGGTTGTGATCGATTGGGCTAACGAGCTAACTGAGATTAGAGTCCCCAATCTACAACATCTCTTGAGAGAAATTCATGACTTGAAATCCAGCTGTCACTTTCAACCACATTTACAGAGAACTCAATACAAAGGCGGATTCACTATCAAAACTTGCACTAGCTCTGCAACCTGGGTACTTGGAGACAGAAAATCATGGAGATAATCTAATCTCCAGATCTCTTGTAAAGTTGTACTGAAAGGATTGTATATTTTTGTAATTTTTGTGAAACAACATTTACAATCCTCGGATTGAGATCCTTTAATGCAGCTCTGCTGAGCTCTAATCTGTTTGCTATTTTGAGCCTTCTTTTTGAACAAGACTGAAAGGATGCTGACAGTCTGCATGATGTAAGCTCACACGAGCAGTGCTATGTTTATTCGATGAATAAAATGATTTTTTTCCTTTGGAATATATATATATATATATATATATAACAAAAATAAAATAAAATATAAAATATAAAATATAAAAAACAAAATATAACAAAATAAAAAATAACAAATATACACCAAAAAATTAATAAATATAAATTCAAGACATATAACATAAATAAAAAAATAGAAATTAAATAAAATCAAAATAAAAAATTTATAACAAAAAATATAAATAAAAAAATCTAACAAAAACTATATGTTTCCTCCTAGGAGGTCACAGGTTCAAATCCGGAGGGTGCTAGGGTATGTACACCTCTGTAGACTTTAGTAGTTAAATCGTTGCGTAGAGGTGGGTCCCTTGTCCCACAAACAAGGGGGTCTCATACACCAAATTGGTGTCTCGCTTGGGGGTGACCTTAAAAATAGATTATTATTATAAAAAAAATAAATAAATTATATAACAAAACATATATATATATATATAACAAAAACTATATACTAAAATAGTAAAAACTATATATTATATAACATTAACATAAACAAACCAATATTAAAAAAATATTACGTAATATTTAAAAAAAAAAAAATATTGCACAAGACATAGTGGAGTCGGAGTCGCGGACTTACCCGACCCAATACGAAGACGCCAAGCGAAGACCCGAAGTCGAAGTCAAAGTTGAAGATGCCAAGCGGCCAACCCACTAACCCGAATTGCAACTGAAGCCCTGTTATCACCTATTTTGTACAAATAGTTGAAACCTTATTGAGCTGCCAGTGTTGGAACACATCAGTGTTCACTTCCAGAGTATCTGGGTTTCAGAATGCAGCAGTTAGCCAGTTTTATTTTTGAGTCGACATGACCATGGCCCCATGGGGGTTTGTAATAAAGTGTGCTAGTAGGATCTGAGTGTCTCGGTTCTCCATGACTTGATTAAGCAACTAAGGTATTCCAGGGAGTTTTTTCCCTTGTTAATTATACTTTGCCTACAACCAAGCTATAATCAATGAGGTTTTCTCCTGCTCCTCCAAAGCTGAAATGCCCGATTTTGAAAATTTTAGCGATGGGGGGTTATTAGAGTCCAATTAATGTATATAAGCCTACTAGACACTATTAGAATAGGTTTTGGTCATGTTCCAAGTCTCTAGGACCCTAACAAAAAATTTCGAAAATTTTTTACTGGGTCCGTCGAGTTTGGGTTTTTTAATTATTTTTTAATTTTAATAAATTTCTCTATAGTTTAAATAGAGAAATTTCAATTTGTAATATGTCAGTCATCCGGGATCCGATTTCAGTGATTGAAGGCTCCAGACTTAAGCCAAAAATCATTCATGATCCTCGGACCAGCTAACCCTAAGTTTCAGACAATTATTTGGCCTCATAATTAATATTTTCTCAAAAAATCAAAAAATGAGAAATATTAATTAAAATATTCAAAAAATAATAAATTGGAGATAATTTAAATCTCTCCAAAAAAGGCCAAATTGAATAAAGTAAAAGTCAAAATGACATGGAAAAAAGCATTTATGATGATTGGAATCTTCACCCACCTGATTCAGATCAGTTTTGGAGCACTGGGAGTGATATACAGTTGAGAAATTCGCCCACCTTCATGCAAATTCGTTTTTGTGATTTGGCAATTGATTAATGGGTTGTTGGATTTTGAAATCAATGCATGTGGGGCTCCTTCCTTAAATTATGGGCTCCAAACTCAAGCTTAATGTTGAGTTAAGACTCCAAGCTCAATTTGGTTGGTGTTGACATGGTTTTGATTGGATTAAGATGGAGTTTTTGGCTCTCTTCATGCCAAATTCGAATTAGGGTTTTAGGCTAGTGTTTTGCTATTTAAGAGAGGCCATTTGGGCTTTCTTTTCATGGAGAATTATTGTAAACTTACTCTGCGGATATTGTAATAGCTATTGGCTATCATTGGAAATAAAGTTGGCTTTGGAGGCAATTTGTGTACACTTCTATTGGTTCATGAGCTATTGATTTCTTTGAGGTAATATCTGTAATGTGTTCTTG
This sequence comes from Larix kaempferi, assembly GCA_027924585.1. Classification (NCBI taxonomy): domain Eukaryota; kingdom Viridiplantae; phylum Streptophyta; class Pinopsida; order Pinales; family Pinaceae; genus Larix; species Larix kaempferi. The sequence continues at coordinate 5,369,324 of BSBM01000221.1, forward strand.
ATTTATGCAATTTCAAAGTTTGATTTAAATACATGCTTAGATCTCTTTCTTAAGAGCGTAGGGCAAACATTTGATGGTCCCAATTTGTTTGCTAGGTTTAGGCTTGAATAGTATAAAGAGTGCAAATTGTAATCAGTTTTACTACTTTGTCTCTTCATGCGTTTTTGTTTAACTCTCTATATTTGATCAAGCTTTGTTTGTGTAAGTTTTTTGTGCATTTGCAGATCTTCAAAATGGTTGAGATGAGATGAACTCGGTTATATCTCCCTCTTCTCCACCAACAAAAAGCTTTTACTAATAGTGTGTTTGCAGGATACTTCCAAGGAGCAAGATCTTAAGATTGGCATCAAAGCAGAGAGGGTTTCCTCTTCCATCAACACAATTTCTCTCTTCTTGGTTACTTGTTACTTGGACCCATCTTCTTCTTGTGGAAACCCCTTTCTAGATCTAAATCCAAAGTTGAAGTTCTTTACTTTCAAAGCCTAGATTAGTTTGCCATAAGGTTGAAGTTCCTTCAACCTTGGGGAATAACTTGGGATTTGTTCCCTTGTGCTCTCTTCAACACTATCGCATGCGTATCATACAGTTAGCTGGAAGGATTTATTGGATAGTATTTTACCCATCAAGTGTTTCACTTGATTTTTCCATCCCTCATCCATTTTGTTTTTTCTTTTGTCCACTTCACTCTTCCCATTTTCCATCCATTTCAAAGTTTGCCTCTCTCTCCCTCATTCGCTCCCCTTCCTTGTGAGCCTCTTCCTTCCCTTTCGTTCCCTTCCTCTTCCCCTCATCCATTCGTTTTTCCCCTTTTGGCCTCTTTTTTCCTTTGTCTTTTGCCCTTTCCCTTCCATCTTCCTTCCATCCATCCTACAAAAGAAGCAAAGCAAACAAAAGAGGTTTGAAGTAGTTAGTGGTTTTATTTTTTAAAAAGTTAAGTTTAGGCATCTCAAAATATCATTTAGGGCTTGCATTTTAATCTTTTGTCTTAAGTTTTGTAGTCTCACTTAAAGATAGGAAAGTTTGCATACAAGCTAGTTCAAAAAACTTGTGGTTCTAACCTCATTCCCATCATTTTTTGGAGCACTTTAGCTTGCTGGTCTATTTTATTTAAATTGCAATTTTAATTCAAAATCTCATGCACATTGCATTTAGGGCCTCATTTTTCAATTCTAGGTTCAAGTAGCTTCAAGTCTTAATTTTTTCAACTAATGCTAAAGGTTATTTGTAGCTTGAATCTTTGTTGTGTGTAGGTGTGAAAAGAAGCTAAATCCAAATGAGAGCTCGAAGTGGAAGAAGAGCAAAATCAAGTAAAGAGAAGGAAAATTGCAAAACCAAGAAGGAGATTGAAAACAAACCTTGAAACCATGAATGTCTCTTGAAACAAGTTATTATCCTTTGTATAAACTCATAAGAGTTGTCCCATTATTTTCAAGGTTTACTTTTCTCAAAAGACCTTTTAGGGATCTAAATCCCAAAGGCATTTGTAATCTCGTAATAAAAGTTCAAGTGGAGGAGGCCTCCACTTTTTTGGGTTTCTTCCCCATTTGGGGAAAGAGTGTTGGGTTTGCTTAGCTTAGATCTCAGCTTTTCAAGTTCTTAGTTTAATTTTTTCATTTCATACTTTAAATCAGTATTTTATTTTCATCTTGTCGCTTCTCTTTCAAGTTTTGACCAGAGTAAGCTAACTTTGGGATTGTGTCCCAAAGGCCACATAGTTTTGTGGTAGCTTCTCGTTCCGCCGTTAGCATCTTGTGGACATCCAGCTAGCAGGAAGGTTTCCGGGACTGACAGTTCTAGCGATTAACCTTGTTCGGAGGTTGATCCCACTTTAGAATAAATCTGCTTGGTAGAACACTAGATTTTGTTTTCTGTTATCTTCAAAGTCTTTCTTTGTGGTTATCCTTGCATTATCAGTCATTTTCAGTTTCATTTACTTCTTTAAGTTTCACAATCGCTTCATTTCTTGCAATAAAACGAACAAAGCCTCTTGAACTTGGCCAAATCCAAGTCAAGAGCACTCTCTGTCGGAGAGCATATAGATTTGCACTTTCCCCTTGCATTAGGCATTTTAAAGTAGGAAGTCTCTTAAACTGTGGTCTTAAGACTAAGTCAAGAGCGCTCTCTGTCGGAGAGTTGAACAAGTGCTCCTAATAAATAAAACATTTTCAACTCACATTTCCCCCTTAATTAATTTATCTTGGTCGTTTGTCCAACACCCGTATGCTCTGCCAACCGGAAACGGTTGGACTAGTACTCAGAAAGGTGAAGGACTTTATAATCTCATAAGTGATAATTAATTAAAACTTTCATCCCCATAACCAACCAATCCGGAGTTGAGCGATAAGATAAGTTTAGTGGGTAATCTCCTAGTTGGGGGCGCCGGGTTGCCATGTTCAGCCTCTAGTTTGCTGGTTAGCATTGCGCGACCTGACTAGAGCACTGGGTGGTCCGACATGTCCTTGAAACGGAGGCACTTGATACTGTCTTTCCAGACACTCTCTTGATATCCTTGGTTTTAGCCCTAATAATCAAGAACATCTAAAAACACTTAAAATTTACCAAGAACAATTACAAAACGATCTCACAAACAACTACTTTTGACTTACATTTTTCAGCATCACAAGCATTCCATTTGACTCCATTTGGCACTGGTCTTTAAAACTCTTATGTACCTTCCAAATCTGGACCATATGTCCTTGTCATTTGTTTAATCTTTATCTTGTGGGCTTTGTTTTAATTTTAAGTCAGAAATATTTTGTTCATCTTCTAAATTGTATCTTGTGGAGTTTGCAACGTGGATTTTGTGTTTAATTGTGTTCTGATCATTATACAAAAACTCCTAAACAACACTCATCCGCATCACCCCACACAAAAAACACGAGCCTTAGACAACTCTTTTTTAGGGACTACCCCCCTTGGCTTCATTAGGAGTTAGCCTAAACGGAGGAGCTGGGATTCAGGTGACAGTACCTGGCACATTGCTTGCCCCCAAGGCCACACCTCTCTCACTTGTAGTGAAGAGACAGCTTTCGAAAGATTTTTGCCGCTGGTGTGCAGTTTGGCAGACAACAAGCCCGACACGAAGTCGAAGACGCCAAAGCACTAAGATCGACCTTCAACTGCAACATAAACTGAACCTTCACCGCAACTCTCACGACCGTGTGATGAATGGATGAGGGAGAGGTTGATTAATAGCCTTCTGTCCTCTTCGTTTCCCTCCAAAACCCGAAAAAATGGCGGGCCGAAACCCTCAACTTGCGGCCGTAATATTTGGCGTCCGTCCGTCAACGGCCGAGTTCCACGAGTCAATAGTCGAGTCGTCGAGTGTATGCCGGTTCCGATGAGTAGGGTGAGTCCATGAGTATGTTGCTGAGTTTGTGCCGATTACGCGGTTTGGGAGGCCGCTCGGGGAGACTCGTGAGTCCCCGACGAGTGATGCTTCACTGGAATAAACCTCTAAAATTGGCACTATTATTTGCATCCTCTCATTCATAGCCTTTTAACTTAGCAATTAAACATGGATTCCCTGAACCTTGCTTGGAAAGCCTCTTGTTCCTTTTTTTTTATAATTTGGTTACAAAATAAGTACCTTAAAGTTATGCTACCATTATGATTAGTCCTCATTTAGCCAATTCATATGGAAGAATAGGGAGAAGACAATTTGCATATGGTTAGAAAGTCACAGGAAACAAGCTGGTTTTTGAAGCTATCACTCAACCTTAGATCACTTGATTCCTCTTAGGATTATTGCAGAGGAGTGTTGCGATAATAAAATATATTTTATTTGTTGCTTTCTTTACTTAGGAAATATTTTGACAAGATACCTAGAAACAACTTATGGAAGATCTAAAGGGCCCTTTTGGGTTGAGGGATTTTGCATGAAGGTTATATTAGAAAGTATTGACTAAGTTCAAGAATAGTAAATATTATAGGCACAAGAAATTATTTGTATAAAGGAGTTAAGCAAGGTTTCCCTCTATCCCATACCCTTTTTGGCATGTATATTAACAAGTTAAAGGCATGTTAGAGGAAGAAATTTGTGTTGGTACTACTTTTGGTGGAAAAGCCACCATCCTTCTTTATGCAATATTGTTCTTTTGGCAAGAAGCCCATCTAATCTTCACAAACAACTTAGAATAATAAAAAATCTTTGTTCAAGCTCTGTAATGTCAATAAATAAGTGTAACACAAACATTACGATCCTCAAATCTAGACAAATCACTTACCTTGATTTTGTATATAAAATAACATTTTGGAAGTTCTTTTGTACAATTATTTTGGATTGAAACTCATTACAAATTCTACTAGGAGTCTAGGACTATAGTGTTGAAAGAAGGATTAATGGAGGCTGGAAACCTTGTTTTGATCTTCAAAACAACTATAAAGAAGTAGATTTATGGTTTTGGGAAAAAAAAGTCCTCTTCGATATGCTTCTTGTGAGTTTTGTAACTCCTTAAATAGACCTAGTTAACAATTTTTTTTTTTTTTTTGTAAATCTGCAACAGTATATTCATAATAGGAGTTCAAAAATTACATGGCAGCTTGCTAGCCTTGGCGGTCTTGGGTGGTGAAACCACCATCCCAGACTCTAAAAAATGCTAGGCAGAGAAGTTACATGGAAAAACATATCTGTCCGTGGGGACCAGGTGCCATAAGAGTCATTACATAGCATAACATAAAACAAAACAGAGCGTAAAAACAATTTATATAGCCAAAAAAGACAAAACCTCTGACAGTCACAAAGAGAGTTAGGGACTGCTGTCTAAAGCGCTTGCTTCTTCATTCTGAGAGCTCGACTTGTCTTCAATAATAGGGAAACTACCGAAGAAGTCATCATCCCAACCCTGGGGAGAGAGCTTTGGTGCCAACGGTTCAGTTTTGCGACAGGGGGAGGCATCCTCTTCAGTCTTCCGAACGTGTTTGTAGTGCTGTGCGTCGATGGTGGATGTGATGGGAAAAATGGCTTGAAGGGGAGGGGCACTTGAAGAGACTCCAGAAGCAGGAGGGGCTGACCCTGAAGGAGTGCCCACAGCGGCGACAGAGACTTTAGCAACAGTGTCCACCATATCCTGCGAAATTGGAGGAGCTCCAGGTTGGGCGACATTTGTTCCAGCAGAGCCATCATTGTTTTTACTGGGTTCAGGTTGAACCAAGCCACTGCGAAGAGTCGCGCACCTATCCAGAGAGTATTTACCATCAGTTAGACTGGTGTCCAAATTTACCAGTTTTTCATCTAGGTGAACCAAAATAGCCTTGATATCCAGAATGGAGGACTTGGAAGAGTTCCAATTAGCCAACATCTCCTCGACCAGGTTACCCATCATATTTTTGATAAGCCAATAATAATTAATCTGGTTACCTTGATTGTCGATGGCTAGAATATCAGCTACACGGCTAGATTCCCAGTCATCAATTAACAAGCGAACCGGTGCCGAAACGTTGCTGTCATAACCACTAATGGCCGCCTTGTTCTTGTTCGGAGAAGCAACATCTTGATCGGCCCCATGACCAGCACCACGGTCGACGCCATGACCAGCACCGCGCCTAGAGGTTCCACGCGGACGAGTCATGTTGTAAAAATCAAGCTCCTAGGCAATGAGAATGTGAGCAGAGCAATTCACAACAGAGCAATTCACAGCGGAGTACTGCATTAGATTACAAATGAGGGTGGTATAAGGCCTATCCATCATGTCTCGAGACTTGGAGAAGGGACACAGGAAATTCACACGCGGGAGCTTCATGAACCAGCTAACCCAGTTAATGTAAAGGGACGTAGACAGCCGAGACCTGCTTTGCCATATTAACTGCAACTTCATTACCATTAATCCTCACGTCCTCCTCGTTATCATTTCTGCCCGAGTGCCTACCAGCTCGCCTAGGAGGGGATTGGTGCCGCGTGCTGTCGCCAAGTGGATGAGGTTGGTTGCCACCTGTGGTGTGAACGAGGGAGACACCCGCATCCGGGGGTTAACAACTTTTAATTATTCACTTTCAGATTAATCATTAAACTCAACAAACACATTGCACATCTAAAAACTTAATTATTGTAACACACTGTTTAAGCAAACCATTAACAGAGAAAACCACAACACACGAGATACCCTGAAAACCCCAGTCCTTCGGGGAAAACCAACAAATGTTTTTCTTCTTTGTTATTGCAGGATTTGATTACAACAAAACCATAGAAGTCCTGTGGATAAACCCTCTAGATCTGGACCGAAACACACATGAAGACGCCCCAAATCCTATCTGCAAACTAGATAGACAAACCCTAGATCCACCCTGGATCTAACAGTGAAGTGACCCTTCCCTAGAAAGGCTATGATCTAAAACTGAGATCTAGACTGCACACTACAAGAGGAAATTCATCTCTTGCAACTGTGGTGTTGACCACTATAGAAGATCTCCTTAACTCCTATGACTGTAATGCCTTACAAATCTCAATAGACTCTTTTATAACATCATTTCATGTTAATACCATGGGCAATACCATGGGACACCTAGTATCACGGGCCACATAATACCATGGACCCTCCAATACCATTGACAATAAAGTATTACAAAAGACACTATTACAAGGTTGTCTAGAGAGTTTCACTCAGCCCCTTCTACGTTGCTAGACACCCCCAACATAGAAGTACCTTTTGAGCTACCAAAAAACTAACAATCCCTCTTAGCGAGAAAGGTACTTCCAGAGAAACATCCACCAGGATCAAACACATCTGCAACTGCTCCCTCTGAACTGGAAGACCCTCCTGCTACCTGCGCTGGACTTCGATTTGGAAATTTGTTCTCCACATCCATGATTGTCACCTTGAGAGAAACCTCACCCTCTCCCTCTGTCATTGACACCGATCCTCAATGTAAGATCCCCTTGGATCCACATACATACTGACCAGATCCGCTTTCCATTGCCCGTATTTGCAGCCTTACTGCTTCTCGGATGTTTTCTCAGCTGCTCGGACATTTTTTTGCGCTTCCTGAACGTTTTTTGGGCTTCTCGGACTTTTTCTAGGCTTCCCGAACATTTGATGGGCTGCCCGGACCCTCTTGGGACTGCCCACAACCTTTTTGCCCCTGCCTGAGCCCTACTAGGCCTGCCCAAACTTTTTGGGCTTGTTGCCTGAAATTTTTGCTGAGCTCTGCCTAGATTTTATAGGCCTGCCCGACCCTATTCACAACTGTCCTGTAGTCTGCTCGACTGCCCGGATCTAATTGGCAGTTGCCTAATGGCAATGTCTTCTTTATAGCCGTCAATATATTTGTTATCCAACGATCAGCAAACTGTAGACCACTAAACAAAACCATGACATAGTTGTAAAGTGAGTTGATCATTGACATGATTTCTTAATCGGATCTGACAAACATGCAATCAAACTTCAAATCGAGAGGCCCTCCGTCACGGATTTGGACAATGCTAGTTCAACATTCTTTAAGCATATCCAATGCCAAGTTTTTCCCTGCGGCCATCGTAACTACAACTTTGGCGGTTGTTTTTTGTTTACAGCGGCTGCATTCTGCTGCCAGCCATCTTTTCTCTTCAACCGATGGCTTTCTTCTGCTTCTCTATAGTGTTGTCACAACACTCACTTCTTTGTATTGTGGCCATGTCTCCTCTGCCGGTGGCTCGATCCTCTTGGCTCAAATCTACAACTCTGTCCTTGCTCGAGCTGTTGCAACCTGCACTCACGGTACCTTTCCGCCTGACGGTTCGACCACGTCTGTCCGCGTAGCTCTCTTTCGTCGTTGATTCCTGCTGACATAGTAGCTAGACCCCCGATCTGCGATTTGGTTGCTATCTTAGGAGCCCGCAGTTGCTGCCTTCGTCCACACCGTGAGCTCTCCCTGTGCCTAGACGCTATAGCTCTGCCCGAGCCACAATTTGTCGTGGCTCTTCACTGTTTTACTTGGGGCGCAGGTCCTCTTGCGATCTGCACTTCTCCTGTAACGACACGAGCTTCCATACACCGTACGACTCGTAATATGGCCGTATGGTATGATTTTTTTTTTGGTTTCTTTGAGTTTATGTAGGGTATCTCTGTCCTGCTCTGATACCATGTGAATTTTATAGCTCCTTAAACAGATCCGGTTAACAACTTTTAATTATTCACTTTTAGATTAAACTCAACAAACACATTGCACATCTAAAAAATTGATTACTGTAACACATTGTCTAAGCAAACCATTAATAGAGAAAACCAAAACACAAGAGATACCCTGGAAACCCCAGTCCTTTGGGGAAAACCAACAAATGTTTGTCTTCTTTGTTATTGCAGGATTTGATTACAACAGAACCATAGAAGTCCTATGGATAAACCCTCTGGATCTGGACCGAAACACATAGGAAGATGCCCCAAATCCTATCTACAAACTAGATAGACAAACCCTAGATCCACCTTGGATCTAATAGAGAAGTGACTCATCCCTGGAAATGCTGTGATCTCAAACTAAGATCTTGACTGCACACTACAAGAGGAAATCCGTCTCTTGCAACTGTGATGCTGACCACCATAGAAGATCTCCTTTACTCCTCTGACTGTGATGCCTTACAACTCTCAATAGAATCTTTTATAACATCACTTTATGTCAATACCATGGGACACCCAGTACCACGGGCCACATAATACCATGGACCCTCCAATACCATTGACAATAAAGTATTACAAAAGACACTATTACAAGGCTGTCTAGAGAGTTTCACTCAGCCCTTTCTATGATGCTAGACACCCCCAACGTAGAAGTACCTTCTGAGCTACCAAAAAACTAACACTTGTTGCTTTGGTGAGCTTAAATCATTGTGAAGTTTGATGTTGTAGTATTTCTAGATAAACATGGAAGAAAATTGAGTAAATCCAAAAACATTTATAATTAATAATTGAACCATTAAGAGTAAGGCGATGATTAAATGCATAATGTATAAATACAAGCTAATTAACCAGAACAATGAGACACTTTCTAGCATTGCTTCAAATACTAGTGAAATCCACTTGAGAGGTAAGATAAAGTAGACTAGAAATACAACCCTTCCTAGCCTAACCATTGGATGAAAAAGGAGGAGGTCACTTTATTTAGAATATGGGTACCATTAAAAATACTATCACAACTAAATTTAAAGAGAAATCATGGTGAATGCAATGAGGAAACTGAGAATAAGATATAGACTTATAGTTAATGTAATATAAAGAGATCATTAACTAGAAGTTAGAAGATCAATATTACCTAATGAGATTGTTAACACAAGTTAGAAGATCAATATTACCTAATGAGATTGTTAACACAAGTTAGAAGATCAATATTACCTAAAAAGATTGTTAACACAAGTTAGAAGATCAATATTACCTTTTCACTGTAGCAACTTAATGAACAAAATTTATAATTTTAAATATAAAAACAAATTCTTATGAGCGTCATAGTGACACTTGAGATTGGACTAGACTTAAAACTCCATGAGAAAAAGTATACAGCTTAAACAGGAAAAATTATAGTGCTAAAATAAAACAAATTCCTATAACAGTTAGCATTGAAGTAGAGACATAAAACATTATGAGAAAAATTTATGTTATTTTTGAGACTCTAAACAAGTAAAAGATGAAAAACATTTTTTTTCCAGTGATATTTATAAAAAAATTAATTAGTTCAATTTTTATTTATTAAATTCCAACAAACCAAAAATGATTTGATGGAAGATAATAATTGTCACTCTTTTTGGCCCACATTAAATGATATCATGTTCAAAGTTTCATTTCTTTACCCACTACATATATTTTTTCGAGATGACAAAACCTATCATAACTGAACATGCTTTACCCACTGGCTGCTATCTGGGAATGCGAGTTGACTCATCACTCTTATTAAAAGAGTACCACGTGACCTGAAATAAACTACTGGTGTTCCATATGGGGGCAGATTTTCACTATTCCAGATGTCTTTGGGTACTGGGTCATTAACTTGGTTCCATATGTTTGAGGAAGACAAGTTCTTCTTCAATCAGAGGCAATTTTATGTCTTACTCCATAACAAATTATATCACTATTTTTTTATCAAATTAATTAGAAAGATAACATTTTCCATAATATGGTATTTTGTATAAACTATATAATATGAAAATCAATAATCAGAAACAAAGACACAAAGACTTAATTATTTTCTAAAAGACTTGGGTTAGCATATTGATTTATTATACCTGTAGATAGGTAGGTTATATTGTAATCCTTTGCCATTCAACTAAGTTTGACTCTTTATTAATCGATTAAATTTAACAATCCTTTCCAACGTTAAACATTAGAAATTGAATAGTACTAATTTTAAAATATGCTAAAAAATAATTTATTTAACATTTTGATTGATTGTAGTTGTGAAATGACCATGATTTGACAATTTATCATTTTATTCTTGGTGGTTGGGTGATTTTTATTTTCAAATCCCATCGTATGCTTGTAAATAAATTGTTCGTCCTTCTCAACTATAGGTAGTTTTATGCTCTGAGGCTGGCAGTATATGGTATCATCTTGGTGATTCTTCGAAGCCATGTAGCACATGAGTTAGGTATATCACTTAAAAGTCATGTAGCACATGAATTAGGTATATCACACAATACACTTCAGTTAATCTACAACAGAGATGGCAGATCACTGTTCCTCTTTTACAATGCTAAACATTTTGGAGGGAAGGACAAACCTCATTACTATTCTTAACACACAGACTTACGCTTATTTTCCTCTACATCTCAATCTGGTCCTGATTAAGACACATATCCTCCAACTGTAACGTACTACTGATTAATAATGTTTAGTGAGGCCACGCTTAAAATCGTTATGCATAGTTGTACAATTGCATTCATTGTTTTATGCACTCAATGTCATTGTTGTTTGGCCCAATCAGTTGGTTTTGTAGTTGAATTCCTTGTCACTCGACCGACTATCTTTATCTTTTTTATTTCTTGCACCCACATGTTGTACATACAATATAGTGAAGCTTTGCCTTGAGACTTGCTTGAAATCTAAATGATGATTAAAAAAACAATAAATTATATGTTTGGGTAGAAGTAATGTGGTCAAGAAAAATAAAATCTACTCAACTCTCATTTTAGGAAAGTTTGAATCACCATATGCTTATTTGCATAGGCTTTATCTCAACACTAAATTTATAAAAGAAATTTGAAAGGACAAACCTCATTCTTCTTATTATTACAGGAACATGCATATTTTACTTGTGATTTGAGTTAAAGATAGAGGTTTAAATTTTTATTATTTATCTATATAAATAATTAGATGCAGATGGAAAAATATTTTGCTTATCCTTTGAATTAAACATAAATGTTTTGATTTTTATTTATATATACATAATTAAATGTAAATAAAAATTTCTATAAAAGATATACCTCAATATATAATATACCTATGTATGGTTTATATACTTTTTTCTATTTTATTTTTGGAATTTTAATCTAATATTATAAAAGATATACCTCAATATATAATATACCTATGTATTGTTTATATAACTTTATATACTAAGTCACCTGACACGGGGACACGAGACACGTAGGACACGAAAATACGAGAGTCCGACACGGACACAGTGACCCCCGAAATCAGGACACGTAGGATACGTTTTATATACATATATATTTTTTTTAAAAATATATTAAAATTTAAAAATATAGACATATAGATCCAAAAATATTTAGAAACTAGAACATTACAAATATTCAATAGAAATTAGAATAAAAACACATTAATGATTAGTGATTACACATTTGTCATTCACAAATCACGATTCACAACACATTTGTCATTCACAAATCACAATGAGACACAGATGCATGTCGGAACCATATTTCTCATTAAGTCATCAAAATCAAAATGTATACATATATGTCGGAATGCCACTGGGCACTGGCAAATGCCAAATAGACTAATAGTAAATACAAAAAGGGGTGGATCAAGATGGGAGAATCCCATATGTCAGTAGTCCTCCTCCATGCCTGAATCAACATACTCATCACTGCCACTGCCACTGCCCTGATCCTCATCCTCCTCCCCCTCCTCCTCCTCCTCCTCTCTGCCCATCTGACGATCTGCATCTGCTGCTGTGGAGGATGACCCCTCTATACGATCACTATCATCAAAAGTGACCGGCTCTAGCACTGGATCATTAAGATCCATGTTGGCTAATGCCAACTCAGTACTGCTGTCCAAACCCATATCATCAGGAAAGACATCCCACATCTTTGTCTTTCCCTTCACCCACTCCTCCCTCTTCCTGTAAATAAGACGAAGGTTGGAGTGCACATACACCATCGACTCTGCCCTGGACTGCTCAAGCCTGCTTCTTCACACTGTACAAGTTCCCATATGTGCTCCAATTCCTCTCACAACAAGAGGATGATGTAACTTGAGAGATGACCCTGAAGGCTAACTTCTGTAGAATAGGGGATGTTGCCCCATGAGTAGCCCACCAACGATAGGGTGTCTTACCCTCCCTATCTCTAAGCACATCATAGCCTCCAAATCTCCCAGTGCCAGTGGAAAAATCTACAAAGCCATCCTCCACCTCCTCAAGCATGTCTCTATCCTGAAATAGCCGTCTAAGTGCTATCTTCCTCCCATTTGCAATCTCTGCATCCATGTGAGGAGGGACTCTGTGTGAGGCCCCCGATCCACCAGTGAGCCACTCCTGAGTGTAGAACTTGGGGTTCAAGGAGTGGGCCAAGCAATGCAAAGGTGTACAATTCTTATCCCACCTGGAGATAAGAATATCCCGAATAATGGTCCATAAGTTCTCTGCCGATGTCCCATACTCGGGACACTCATTCTCCATGACAATGGACCTCGTGGACTCAATCATGGAATCCCACCCCTCATAAACCTCTGCTAGGATGGGTTGGTCCGTGTCTGCAAACCGCAACAAAGAAATGATTGGCTCCATGATCTTAATGCTAAGATCTACCATGTCCCACCAACCATCATTTAACGCCGTGTCCTTCACCTTTTGTGAAGCAGCCTGATCCGTCTTTCTCCAAAAAGCCCAAAACTCTGAAATCACCATGGACCCAAGAGCGGTTTTGACCTCCCTCAACCTCTTGAGCATGATGAATGAGGAAGCAAACCGAGTATCTGCAACCTTCAGCAATGAAAGCTGTGTGTATTGTTTGTAGATGGTGAGGGCATTTGTGTGGTTTTGCACAAAGTTACGGATATGGCGTGCATCCTCAATAAGGTTTCCAATCCATGTCACATCCGAAGCAATGGCTTTCAGTGCTAAATTCAAGGAATGGACAATGCAAGGTGTCCAAAAAACCTGTAAGAGAAATAAAAGCATGTATCAATGACTCTACAACACTAACATTGCAATGACCAAATTCAAACAATGAGCAAATCAGAAATGAAAGGTGTCCAAAATGAACATACCTGTGGATATTTAGCTTCCACAATCATGCCAGCAGCCTTGCAAACAGGTGCATTGTCCGTGATGATTTGTACACACGAATCAACACCTACTTCTTCAATGGTTTTGATGAATAAATCGCCCATAAATTGTGCATCCTTGTATTTCCCAAGAGCATCCACCGCTTTCAAGAACAACGGTCCATTTTGGGAAGATACCATGAAATTGATGAGTGGATGGCGTGCAGGATCCATCCATCCATCAGAAACAACACTCACACCGCATGAGGGCCATGTTGTTTTAATTGGCTCAAGGATTTTATCTACCTCCTTCTTTGCTTTAACCAACAATGTGGTTCTAAGTTTCTCTGAACTAGGAGGCACATAACCACTTGGAGCTCGATCCAAGATAGTTTTAACCGTCTCAAAATACAATGGTGACCGTGCAACATTGAATGAGATGAAGTTGAGGTAGAAGAAAAATGCAATGGTAAGGTCTACCTCTTCTCTCGCCTCTTGTTGGAAAATCCTATCCATTGGACCACCGATAGATTGCCTCTTTCTTGTTTGATGAGTATCTCCACGCCCATGACTGCTAGAGCTAGGTGGAAATGGAGGCTTGGTGCTAGAGGGCTTTCTCAAAAATGGAAGAGGATCATCCTCTTTTTTCTTGCTTGCTGCTGCCACCTTCCCTAAGCCAACATGATCCTCTCTTTCCATATCCCTCCTTTGGTGAACAGTCACCGCTTTGCATGAAGAAATCCCACAAGAAGGAAGGGCCAACAAATGGCCCTTAACCCGGAAATATGTGCTCATGAAGTCATGCTTGCAAAAATTGCATCTCCAAGACACATTACCTCCCCCACCAAGCTTTGCCCCGGGCCCATCTTTTCTTGTCACATACTTCCACAAAGGGTATTTTTTTTCTTGGGCTTGTTGTCTTGCTAAAACAGGGTTAAATGGAGCATGAGCTTGAGCTCCACTAGCAGCCGATGGAGCACTTGACGGAGGAGGAGAACCGCTTGTGCTTGGTGGAATACGAGGGGAGGCACTAGATGGTGCATTTCTCCCTCTCCTTTGACCCCTACCTCCTGCCCTAGCTGATTGAGACATTCCTTTTGTTGTGTGATGGTTGAGCTTGCAATCCTCTCCACAAATCCACCGGAATGCACTTGGAATTGCTTGGATAGCCTTCAAATCGCCTTCAAATCTCCTTCACCTGCACATACAATCACTCTTAGCCAACTCCTTCCTTGCAAATGATAAAAAGAAACTCAAAATTTGGTTTTATAACTTACCCGGCCGCACTTTCCTGTTTTTTCGCGCACTTTACGTGTCCTGTTTTAGGGACGCGTGTCCGACAGTCGGGACACGTTACGAATTCGTGTCCGACTCGTTTAAATGGCGTGTCCGAAAAACGGATTCGATAAAAAATCGAATCGGACACGACCTCAGGTCGAATCGTGTCCGATTCGATAGGGACACGACACTTGGCCTGTTTTGAACGAATCCTGTTTCTTAGTTTATATACTTTTTCTATTTTATTTTTGGAATTTTAATCCAATATTACAAATATTATTGATATTTTCTAAAATATCAAATCATTTTAAAAACTTTTTTCAACATCAAAATTTTAATATTGTATTGTTTTTTATTGATTGAAATGTCAATTTGTTTTAAAAACATTTTAAATACTTCAATTTACATTTTTTATATGTTCATTGCTTTATCGATAGTTGTTAATTCCTATATTTCTTTAATTCTATTTCCACTTTTAAGGATATGGTAACTACTATGTAATTTTTCTCTTGCTTTTAGACTATACACAATTATTACATCGTTCATTAGATGGCATGTTAGAGAGGCGAGAGGTGGTGGGAGGACACCCATCGTAGGACACCCATGCAGCAGAGTGTTCTCCACTTGTCAACCTCTTGCATGCATTTATTTTCTGAAAAGATGGAGGGGATGGTGGTGTGGCTTACCCCCGGATGATTGAACTTGACACATGAAGATATGATTATGCGCGACAGGATTTGACTTGGGCAAGGGTACATGGAAATCACAGAGGTGTGTGAAGCCATAATGAAGCGGAAAATGGAGTCCTTGGATGGTTTAAACTGGCATTTGGAGCCGCTCCCCTAGATGGATAAATGGTTGAATCTGTATGGTGGTCAACTTTACTAGACCTCAACTTCTTTGGCTGCTTTGGTCTAAGCTATTCTAAGTAGTTTGCTTTGAGTTTGAATAATAGTTTACATTTTGGGAAGAGCGAGGGGAACGACGTTGCTATTGTTCGTCCTCTTCTTGACTAGTTTGGTAATTGGCTGGTGGTTAACGATGACATCACAAAGGCTTCCCCTCACTGGAGCAAGAAGAGGCCTGGCTTCAGGGCCTCTAAGGGACATCTTCTCCTTTGCAGCAGTGAGCGACACAACCTTGACTCTTTCTGGGTCCTTACGCTGAGGTCTTTAGCACACAATTGGACCCAGTTCTATGGTAACTCTCCTTCCTTGTCGTGGGTAGTGATCTTGCCATCCATGGTGAAACAAGGCAGGGTAGGAAAACCTAGTGGGGCAGCAGTATTAGGGGACTGACTCGAGCTCAAATACAGGCCGATGAGGTAGAAGAGCTCTTTTACCAAGAAATCCCTTTGAAAATTCGCGCTTAGAGAGCCTGGGAAGAGATGAGAGTGAAGGATGAACAATATTTCACCAAACTAGAGGAAATCGAAGAAGAAATGCAACCCTGGGTGAATGACTTAGGAATATACGTTCAAGGATACCAAATATTTCAGGACCTTGGCCTTGCTATAAAATCCCTGTTGGGGAAAATTTTGCTTGTCACAAAGGAGGAGCAAAATGAACTTCTGTTGCAAATGGACGAGCTAAACAACAAGATGGATTTCCTCATCAAGGCAACCATAGGCAAGGAGTATGAAGCAGTTCCTCTAGAGAAGGTACCTGTTGATGATGATCGAGATTAGAGGGTTCTTATGGTCTCATGATTTTTTTGTGTTTAACTATTATCTTAGTCATGATCATTAGCTTGTCAACCTCCTGGGTAGTTTTCATAGGTTGTCTCAAATTTCTTATGCAAACTTTGATAAACTCAAGTTCTATAAGTGGTCTGGTCAATTTTGTCTATGATGTAATTCCTTTTTTTATCAATACAAATCTTTAGCCTTACAAAAAAAATACGTTAATGAATTTCTAAGAAAAAAGCATCATTTTTTTAAACAAGAACGATTAGGTTTGTGTTTATAAAAGGCTAAAAAAAGCTTTAGCAGAATAGTACAAAATTTCCCAATATAGTATCAGAGGTTCATGACCAATATAGAGCTTAGTTACTGTTATCACACAACTTGTAGTTGCCCCTAGAGGTATCCCATCCGGGACGGTAGAGGAGTTAGGCAACTAAAGAGGTGACCCAAGAGATGCCACGGTTCCCAATGCAGTTGGGAGTCACGTCAACCGAGGCACTCTTCGCTTTAGGTCAAGGTGTAACTAGACCAAGGGGGAGACCCTATACCCCAATCACAGTTGATTGGACCCAAACAAAGGTTTCTAAGTGTAGGTAAGTAATGAGTTACGGAAACCAATGCAAGGCTAAGTGGACCTAAGGTTTAAGGTATGGTTGAGGGAAGTGTAAGAGATTATTAACGTCTCAACCTATGTATGGTCTAGGCCACATGATGGGGTATGATGAAAAAGTATAGTACCATGTGTTTACACAAGTGGGTCTAGTTTTCTTGGGAAGTGTGAAGTGATTCTAGGTAGGCCCACAAGGTGAAGTTAGATGTGAGGTAGGTACTATAGGTTATATGTAGGCTAGATCTATGAGTTGAAGTGGATTTCAAGGATACCCATGTGTTAGATCTAGGATTTGACACCAATCCCAAGGAGTGCGACTTGCTTGGTGATGGACTAGTGCCTTGTTAAATGGGCTAATGGGGTCAATAAGTATGTCAAAGTGTAGATCGGGACACCTAGAAGCCAAGTCAAGTGGATTGGATGAGATCCAATGGTTGGATCTTACTAGATCTAGTTTTTTTTAAGTGATGACCTTAAGTGGACCACAATCCCTTGAAACAAGGAATGCAATCCCCAAGGTGGATCTTGACAAAAGGACAGTGTAGACCTAGGTTTCAAGGCATGGGCATTCCAAATCCACGAATAACTCAAACACCCACTTCCTAGAAGTGGACCAACTCAAAAAATCAAGGGGGTGCGATTTGCTCAAGGAGGGTCCAAAAATGGGTTTTGGTGGACCAAATCAAGTCCAATGGCCACCAAAATGTAGATCCGGGATGTTAGTACCCCGATCTATGTTCCTTCAAAGTTTCAAGTGAATCCAATGGCTAGATCTTAGTAGATCTAAGTTTTAAGATGCCAAGAAGGTCAAAAGGGGGTTTCAACCCCTTAAAACATGGAGAGATGTCCACAAGGTAGTTTTCACCAAAGTAAAGATATGGGTATAGGTTATCAAATGTCTAGATGTCAAATCAAGTGGGATCTCACCTACCCATGTACTAGATCTAACCCAACAAGCTTCTCTTAGGAAAATCGATTTAGGTTCAAGAAGGCTTTTTGCATTGAAAAGTGTGTCAATTTTTAGCCAATCACCACCAAACTATAGATCCAACTAGGGGTGGATCCTATAGAGGTGGGTTTTTAATATCTTTTCAATTGCAAGGCTAGATCTAAGTAGATCTAAAAAATACCAAAATTGGGGTTTTGATTTAATTAGGGTTTTATGACCAATGAAGATAGAATGGATGAAAGAGGCACATACCTTGTAGATCTTACCTCAATTGCTTATGGCCACCTTGCAAGTTGATAGCATTCTCCTATGTGTATATTCAAGAGTGAGATCCAAGTGCTCCAACCAAATCGCCCTTCTCCAAGATAGCCAAATCGTCCTCCTCCTACAAGACAAGATCAAAGAAACAAGTCAAGCAAGATGATTATGAAAATGGTAGAAAGATGTAATAGAAAGCATCAACTATGTCACGAAGATACAATAATGATACTCCCTGTCACAAGATCAACCCAAGAGAGAATATGTGGATCCCTCCAACAATAACCCTCATGAAGTCGCCCTCCTCTCTCCAATTCGACTTTCCTGTCAAAAGGTTAGCAAAAGCACCAAAATCCACAATGATACATAGAAGAGATACTGTATATTCAATATGCAAGAGAATCCACAATGCAAGAGAGATGTGCTCCACAAAAAATCTTCTATTCCAATATTCCAGAGCTCCAAAGGTGAGCTTTACAATGGGGGGTCTCCTCCTTATATAGGATAATAAAGACCAAAACCCTATACCACTTCATAATACTACATCAAATGAGTGGTTGAGATTATAAGATCTCATCATACAATCAATGGCTAAGATGACCCATAACAATATATCACATGGATCACTCAAAATAACAAAAGCGCCCTCACTAAATGGTACAATGGAGGGTGACGTCATCCCACTAGAGGGGTAAAAAGTACAATAATCCACCTCATGATGACTAGGACATGATAAAATAAGCACATGGTGGGGCTAGGAGGCATCAATCCTTACTAGCTCATCCCCAAGGCACAATAAAATAATAAAATATGTCCAATATAATAAAAATGACCAAAACTGTCCTCAGAATCCATGACAGTCAAGCAGTTAATGTCCTCCTGTGATCAATCCGGGCATACCCACATGGTGAAAACTGACTGGAAGATAGTGATGCCATCCTGGAAGACCTCTGTGAAGACCAAATGCCAAAACCTTGCCTCAATTGCCCAAATCGATTTCCTCAGTGACCACTTTACCCCATTTTTTAACTGCCTCGGGAACTGTGAAAGTGCCAAAACTGCCTCCTAGGGTGCTAGCGCTGTCCATCTGAGCCCACCAGGCTCTCCGGGAGGGGGGATAAATGGTAATAACAAGTGGCTGGACCACCCCCTCCATCATCAGCGCCCTAGGTGAACTGGCCTCTCGGGGCCCCTGTTGCTCAAGCTGGGAAATCAGCCCCAAATCTGGTCAACAAGTGTAAAACTGCATCAATCACTGTCAGAAGTGCCCGGAACTGAAAGATAAGTGTCTCAATGGATCCAGAAGACCCAAATCCACTAGGAATGAGTACTCATACACCCTGGGTTGCCCTAATGGGCCAGTTGTAGGGTCCACCATATATGGACAATGTATAATCTGCTGATCTGAAATAATAATAAACCTGCTGAACTGGATCAAACATCATCTGCATCATATGTCCATCATATGATATCATCATCAAACATGTGGGACCATAAATCATCATCAATAATCATCCATACATGGTCCACATCATCACGGATCCCAAGAATATATAATCAAGGTTAAATCACATCAGTAGACTAAGACAATGTTTCTCTAATCATTCCCACAGCTAAGCTCAAAGTATAAATTCCATTCAGTGGCATTAATCAAGTTAACATATTCCGTGGTTATATAAAATTACTTGCACAATAGTTCAAATGACAAACTCACCCATTGGACATGGTCAAACTGCTAGTGAAGGATGAAGGCTAGGAGCAAGGTTGGGCCAAGGGTTTGACTTAACTCAAAAATACTTTGGACTGGGAAAAGGGGGAAGCTACAAACTCTGTGCTGGACAAAAGAACACGGGGGATGGCTGTGCCTCACAAATGGATAAGTTGTTTAGAGAGTGTTTATTCAACTTAGGCATCATGTCTACATCAAGTTGATCCAGGTTCATTAGGATCATTCAATTTCATTCCATGGCCTTTTTGGCCTACATAACCCTTCGGATTTCAGATGTGCTGAGAAGCACAACTAGTTGCAGCTTGCATCCAGGGCATGTTTTTATATATTTATACAAGGTCAGCAATTGTTTAGATATAGCTTTTAAGAACCATTGCTTTTTGGACCTTTCTTATACTCTTCGAGGAGTATTTTTAGCTTTTCATCGCTCTTGCCCCTTTTTGTTTCCATGGGCGAATTTATTAAGTTTCCATAGGTAGAACATGAGCTTTCAGTTTTAGCCAACAACATCTCAAGTGACTAGGGGGAGTTCGAGCCAATGCCAAACATCGGGACAACCGACCATAATGATTTAGGCCTACAATCCAACTCACCAAAGGCAAGTTCTGTCACCAACTCAGAGCCGAGACACTGAATAAACAGGGATGCGGTCCAAACACAGAGGTAGAAAAATGGGGAAGTCCTCAGTATCAGAAAGTCAAATGAGACATGTCAGGGTTTAAAGTCAAACAGGAAGGTCATGTATGGATGGAGACAAGTGAATATGGAGCCTACACTAGCAGACAACTGGTGTCGGGGAAAGACCATGTCTATGTAAGGTGAAATACCAGTAAGTTTTGTTAAATGACCTAAAAGTGCAAGCAATTGTCCATTTTATGATTTACAGTTCATTTTAAATAGCTTGCCACATCAGGAATAATATACCAAGCACATGCCATGATCATGACTAAATCAACAAGATAATAATCCACAGTCAGTGAGAACATATCCATAGATCATACAACATCATCATAATAATCATCATCATGCATCATCTGAAACACTGCTGAAATACATCTCTAGGCACTGAATTGAAACTGTAATGGGATAAGTGGTCACATCAGTCATCAAATCTGAACTCTCAAGGCTCAGCCTTGACACAAGGTCATAAAATCTGAATAATGTACTGCTCTGATCATGAGTGATCCAAAATATATAGCCATGCTCTGGAATAAAGGAAGCTCTGGAATGTGCAGATATCTGCTGTACAAGAATAGTAGCCCTGCTACTATGGTGTGATAACAGTTACAGTAATCCAAGAGA
The DNA here is from genome assembly GCA_027924585.1 of Larix kaempferi. Taxonomy (NCBI): domain Eukaryota; kingdom Viridiplantae; phylum Streptophyta; class Pinopsida; order Pinales; family Pinaceae; genus Larix; species Larix kaempferi. The sequence continues at coordinate 5,390,543 of BSBM01000221.1, forward strand.
GTATACTTTAAACAAAAAAACATATTTCCCTAAGCTGCTATAGATTTTAACATACTAACCTAAGAGCAACCTACAAAAAAACTCCATGCAAAATCAAACTAGGAACTGATATCATTGTCAATGACCTGGATATCTTGAGTATTCTCTTTTTCATCCTCAGGGTTGTTCTCGGCATCATCTTCTTGACTCTCAACATCATCATCATGGTTCTCTTCCATAGTCTCCTCAACATCATCATCTTGGTTCTCTCGACTCTCTTTCGCTATCTCCTCGCTTCCATAACTTGGATGCCTTGACTATCTTCAGTGTTTTCATTTCTCTCCTAAGAATTGGTGATATTCACATTTGAAATAACAGGTTGGTGAACTATAATATCCTCGATTTCTTTGTTACCGAAATCAGAGACTCCAGATTGTTTGGCTGCCAAAAGGGCTTTGGGGTGGTCCATAGTGACCTCGATTGCATTGATTTGAGCCTCATGAGTGTGGACCTTCCCTTCAACCTCATCCAGATGGAGACATAAACCAAACGCGAAAGTAGTAATCTAAAAGATAGCTTGTTCAGTTTCCACAAGTCTAGAGTCAATCGAGGGGGCTAGTGAGGTTATCTGGCGTACTGCAACGAGCAAACCTTGCATTTGGGACTTCATCCACCTCATTTGGCTGTGTATATTGCGAATGTCAGCTCTAGTTTCATGCATACCGTCAGACAATTCCTGTAACTTGCCTTCAATATCAATTGGTGACAACTTGCCATCAACATCAACCGGTGAGTTCATGTCTGCAAGAAAGACTAGTCCTTCCGACTCTCCTGAATCCCACGAATCCCAAATAATCATAGTACTGGAACCTAGTTTGAAAGTATTTTCTTGGATATCCTCACGCCCAACAAACTCAATGTCCAAGGACACTCCCTAGGGACGTAGGGGAAAGTGGCAGGAAAATCCTCTTCCAAAAACACCATAACAAGGCAGTTCCAAACCTTGTTCTTTCCCTCGACTTTCCTGGGTTGACGACTTGCAATGAGACGTGAATGAGAAGTTTCGGCCACCTTCATGAAGTCTTTCACGCAAGGGATTAGACATCTCACATCATACTTTAACACTTGGCAGTTGAGAGCAATAAATGCTGATAAGACTTGAATTTGTGTGCTACGGTCCAACTCCATAGCCATCATAAACATTATGTCGACCTTATGGATACAATAAGGGTTAAAAGTTTTTAAGGGAGCCAATATTGAAAGATTTGTTGGTCCCCATTGTTGACCAACGTCCCAATTGAATGACGAGAGGCTAAGTTTGCATAATGATCAGCTTGCCATTATTTTCTTGCTTCACATGGAATATTTGAATCTTAGGAACATGATTGAGAAGCATATTAATGTTAGAAAGTGACAACGAAGGAAGGTCTTCCTGCATGCATGTGTCCTCGCATGCAGAAGACATTAATTGGAAGCCAATTGTATTTTAATTAACTTTTCCCAAGTTCACTTTGGAAAATTAATTAAAGTGATCTAATTAATTATTGACTTAATGAAACGCTTTTTATAAAGTGTAAGTGAATTATTTCAAGTGATGGCAAGATCTAATCTTGGCCATCCAATCTCACCGGAAGATCTCAACCTTAGATCTATAGTGAGATTAGGTTATTCACTTAGCATTGAGTTATAAAAGAAAGATCAATTGGTGGAGAGGACACACAATTGCATTCCGACAAAGACGGAGAAAAATGAGTGTGAGAGAGAGTTTTGAGAAGAAGACGGAGGAGCAGAAATCTAGAAAAGGAAGGAAGATTTGCAGGAGAGAGAAACAACAACAAGCAGAGGTGACCGTACGAAATTCCGTACAGTCAGTACAATCGTACGAATTTCGTACATTAGGCCGTACGGATTCGTACAGCAGGTCGTACAAGTCGTGTTACCAACTATTTTGTACAATAGTTGAACTTCTATTGAGCCGCCAGTTTTGAACATGATTCATATTCTTTCCAGAGTTCAGAGGTTCAATTGTTCCAGACTTGGCCTATTTTGGACAACTTTTTAAATTTTGTTTTGAAATGACCATGCCCCACGGGGTTTGTAATAAGGTGTGTTAGCATGGTGGTCTTGAGTGGCTCGGTGCCTTAGGAATTGACAACCAAACAAGGTATTCCAAGGATTTTTTTCCCTTGTCGATTATGCTTTGCCTATAGCCGAGTAATAATCGATGAGTTTTTCTCCTACACCTCCAAAGTTGGAATGCCCGAATTTGGCGATTAGGCCTTAGGGGGTTATTAGAGTCCAACTGTATATTATAAACATGCCAAACACTATTTTTGTGTTTTGTGGTCATTTCGTAGGTCCGCAAGGTGTCTTAAACACTTTCAAATTTTTTTTTTTTAGCGGACGCACACAAATTTTTTAATTATTTTTATTTTTTATTAAAATTTTCAATTAATTAAGCCATTATTCCTATGGTTTAATTGAAAATTTTCAATTTGTAATAATTAAGTGGTTTGGGGGTGGATTTTGATGAATGGAGGCTCATTTTCTAAGCCAGAGTATCCATTTAACCCCTAAACCCACTTTTCCTAAGTTTCTGATGATTATTTTTCACTTAATTAAATATGTTCTCAAAATTAATAAACGCGGAATATTTAATTAAAAATAATCAGAAAATAATAAAATGGATCCAAACCTCTCTAGAATAATCCAAATTGAATAAAGTAAAGGGCTGAATGACATGGCATGGATCAAAAGAGAATATTCCAATCACCACCAACTGATTTCAGTTAACTATCGGAGCACTGCAGTCATCTCTCCATCATGATTTGCGCCCTCTCCTTGAGCTCTCACGTCTTGCTTAGGTGGAGGCTTGCTATTTGATGGGAGATGATTACAAAGTGAAGGAGTGGGCGCCTTGCCTAGGTGGAGGCCACCTCACCCCAATCTCACCTTCCAAGACCCAGTTAACTCCATAATCAATGCTTGGAGCTCCCAGTTTGGTGGGTGAATGCGCCTAGCTTTCCCTAGCTATTCATGCAATTCGACTTGGCTCTTTAGCTCTCTCATTATTGTATAAATACAGGGCCTTGCTTCCATGTTAGGGTGGAATTTTTGTGCAAGGAACCTCTGCTTATTTGCTGTTGCTTATTGAATAAAATCAAGACTTTGGAGGTCCATATGGTGTGCAAATCTTGTTCATGAGGAATTGTTGATGCTTCATTGAGGTGATACTAGTTCAATTACATTTCTTCTTATGCAATTTATTGATCATTTATCTAGCTTAGAAGTTTGTATCTAGTCCATAGAGTGAGCATTTATAGTCTTAATTTGTTCACTTATGCTTAGTTAGATGAGATTTAAAAAGTAGCAAACCGTAGTTGGAAATACTGATGCTCTTTTTTGTTTCGTTTAATTAACCATACTAGATTTGATCATATCTTGTGTTGAGGTTGTGTAGTTTTGCAGATCTCCTAAAAGTGAAGAGGGATCTTGAGCTCAGCTTGTTGAGGTTGTGTAGTTTTGCAGATCTCCGAAAAGTGAAGAGGGATCTTGAGCTCAGTTGCTTCTTCCTCCCCTTCACTACTATTTTTTCTAATGATTGTTGCATTTCAGGATCCTACAAAGAAGCTATTTGTTCAAGCTTGAGATTGAAGTGTCCTACACATCTTCACCCATTAAACTCAATTTTCAAACTCTTTAAAAATTTGGTTATTAAGCAAAGTTCTTTGATCTCCAAAAGTTACATTTTTCTTCAAGCTTTGCTACTTTGCTCTCCCTTTTTTATCCTTGCCTTCTACCTCTTTTTCCTCACTCTTTTCGCTCCTCTCTTCCTTGCATTTTCCCTTTTTTTTCTTCTTCTCCTTGACTGCCTTATTTTCTTCTTCTTGGCTGCCTTCTTTCTTCCTGTTTGTTGGCTGCCATCTTCTTCTTGTTTGGCTGCCATCTCCTTTTTCTTCATTGCTGCTCCTCTTTTCTTTTGAAGTTGCAGCCCTCCTTACCTTTGTTTCGCTGCACTCTCTCTCCTTTGTTGCTGCTGCTTTCCCTCTTTTACAGCCACCTCCTTTTGCTCTAGCTTTTGACTGCCTCATTCTCTTTTCTGTTGGCTGCTCCTTAATTCCTTGTTGGCTGTCCATTAGTCCTTAGTGGATGCCTTCTTTTGCTTCTTTCGAACCTTCTCTTTATCTCTCTTCAAAACCTTCCTCCTCTTTACTTCCGCTCTTGTATTTGGTTTCCCTTTGCTCTCTTCTCTTTTGATCTTTTCCTTCTATGCTTCTTGTTGTTTAGTTTAGTTTAAGATCTTACATTTGCACTTACTTAGTTTGCAACTAGTTCATTTGTCATCATAGATCTTAGTTTGCATTTGATTTAAGTTTTCAACTTTCATAATATTAGTTTCATTTGGTTAGTTGCATTAGTTTGGTTATCTAGATCTTAGTTTCATTTGATTTCATTTGACTAACTTTTAACAAGTTATATGTTTGAAGCTCTTATCCTACAGGAAAGCTAGAAGTGCAAAACAAAGTAGAAGACCAAGCAAAAACCAAACGAAGAGCAATAAAACCAAAATTCCTTGAAAGCACCCAACTCCATTTCCCTCTTCTTCTTTTCCCCATCTGTTCTTTGTGCTTTCAAGTGAGAAAGACATCAAAGCATTGTAAAAAGTTAATAAGAGAGCAAGTGGGATAAAGGCTCCCACACCCCTACTTCCCCCATTTGGTGGAAACCTGTATCGTCCATTGTCCATTTTCTCATTTTGTCATTGCTTTATACCTGCACAAGTAGTTAGATTGGATTGCTAGATTAGTTTTCAATTGTTAGAGTAGGTTCAAATTTCGAAATAATTTGCTAGATCTCAGCTTCATATTTTAGTTTACTTTATTGTTCAAGTATTTTATTTCATATGAACTGCTAAAAGGAAAATAAAATCTCTTGAATCTTGCCATAAGGCAGATCAAGAGTGCTCTCTGTTGGAGAGTTCCTTTTTGTTTTGATTTTACTAACCCCCTTGCTCTCCCGAGTATGGTCCTAGACCTGAAAGAGATTCTTGGGTAGTTTTAGTTGTTTATTTCATTTCAAGCATTTCTTTATTATTTCATACATCTCTTGAATCTCGCCATAAGGCGGATCAAGAGTGCTCTCTATTGGAGGGTCGATGGTTCTTGTTTCACACTCACAATAAAATTGGAATATACATTTATTATACTGCGTATGCTCTACCCACTTGTGGGATACTCAGAAACAGTATAGACTGATTAATTTTCCACATTTAATTCACTTCAAACCATAATAAAACACTCTCCCATATAAACCAACGAAAATTCGGCGTTGATCGCTAATAGTCGAAAGTGGGCAAATTCTGCCTGGGGACTCGGGAACCCCTGGACCGAGATCTTAAGGGTACCAGTTAGACTACATCCTTGTTGGTGTAGTATTGAACACCGCTCTAGAGACTCCGACCAGCCCACATGTCCTTGAATGGAACCACTTAGACTGTTATCCGGACATATCTCTAGTACTGCAAGGTATATCTTGGAGATCCCCTTCCCCATTGATAATCAACTTCACCCCTAAAAATTTACAATAAAATTTACCAAGAGCACTTGCAAAACATCTTCAAGCACACCCAAGACTTGTATTCAACATCCCAAGCATTCAAAGACTATTGACTCCATTTTGGCTTTGATCTTATCATTCAACATTTTATTTGCTTTTTATCTATCTGGAGTATTATTTGATCTGTTTAAATATATCATGCTGTGGATGCTTTACATATAAATTGTCATTATCAGTGGTTGTTTATCTTCATCATTTTTGCAAGTATATGCTTGGATAATTATAATCTGTTATTGTAAATCATCATAAAAAACTCCTAAAAAACACACATCCTCGTCACACGTCACAAAAACACTTAAAATCAAGAGCCTTAGAAACTCTTTGTAGGGTCTGCCTCCCTTGGCTTCGTTAGGAGTTTGCCTAAACGGAGGAGTTGGGATCAGGTGACAACACCTGACTCTTTGCTTGCCCCCAAGGCCACACTTTTTCCATTTGGGAAACAACTTTCAAAAGATTTCTACTGCTAGTGTTCACATCGGCAGGCAATAGGCCGTACAGCAGCAGCAGCTTTGTTGCATTGGGATCCGTGCCCGCTTACAGGGATTTTCTCATTGTTTTTCTGTGGTACGATTTTGCCAATTGGGCAGAATCGAAATCTGAATTGTATTGCTTTATATTTTATGAATAAAATAAATATCTCATACTGCTGCACTGGTTTTCCCATCTTGGGTTTTGTCCGGGGGTTTATACCCAAAAAGATTGAGTTGTCTCGATTGATGTGATTGCTGCTATATTTCTTTCAGTATTTATTTTCCGTTGCATAGTGAAGAAATCCATGTGTGGTTATTGGTAGTAATTAGTTTGCATGCTTCTAGCCCTAGTTGGATTTTAAGGAAATTTACAATTAATTCGTTTTTGCAATTTATTAGCTATCCTGTCCTCAAGATCCTTCTAATTTCTAATTTGAGCTAGAATTAAAGAGTCTCCAATAATTACAATCAATTGAATTCCCTTGGAGACAATATTGATGAGTCCTTGATAAAGAGTAAAGCGCTCAACATGATTGTTTGTAGCCACTCACAGGCCCCATTCAAAGGTTAATACTGTATGCCCTCCAGGATTCAAAAGGATCCTTCTCGTATTTGCCTCCCCACTAAGAAAAATTCATCATTATATCATAATCTTTGTCACCATTAATACAATAATCTATCTCATTTTCTTAAAATGGTATTTTAAAGTATTCCAACACTTTCAAGTATATAAAAATGTTCATGCTCATCAAAATTGATAAATAAAAACTTTTAAAACTTGTTACCCTTTCACAGCTTTTCTGAATAAAATAAATATCTCATACTGCTACACCGGTTTTCCCACCTTGGGTTTTGTCCGGGGATTTATACCCAAAAAGATTGAGTTGTCTCGATTGATGTGATTGCTGCTATATTTCTTTCAGTATTTATTTTCCGCTGCATAGTGAAGAAATCCATGTGTGGTTATTGGTAGTAATTAGTTTGCATGCTTCTAGCCCTAGTTGGATTTTAAGGAAATTTACATGTTATTAGCGCTCTTCTGAGTAGGCTGAGAGAAAGCAGTAGGTTGGTTGGATAGATCACTGCATATCTATCCAAGGGTTTACAGGTACTATTTATTATGGCCGTACAGTTGAGAGTTGAGGATAGACTCCAGGGGGCACAAAACTTTCCTACTTGGAAAGAGAGGATCAACAGGATCCTTGATGTCAGTGATGCTCATGAGCACATTGATGATCAGGATTCAGAAGAGTGCTCCCACAGATCCGACAGAATTGGCTAAGTGGAAGAAGATAGATTCTAGAGCTATGTTGATCATCTTAGATGGGGTGAAGGACCACATAGTCCCTCATCTGTCAGGGAAGAAAACCACATTAGAGATGTGGAAGGCTTTGGAGAGTCTCTACCAGAGTAAGAATGAAAACCGGAAGATGGTGATGCAGGAGATATTGCGTAGTACCAGGATGGCCAAGGGTGAAGGAGTGGTGCCTTATCTTACAAGGCTCACATAAATTAGGGATGAGCTTGAAGCAGTGGGCTCTAAGACTGAGGATGAGGAGCTAGTTCGTATAGCTCTCAATGGCTTCTCTAAGCCATGGGACGTCTTTGTCAAAGGCGTGGTGGCTAGGGAGAAGCCCCTTGACTGGTAGAGATTGTGGGATGACTTTGCACAGGAAGAGACCCGGATGGGTCAAGGTTCAGCTTCATCCAGCGGTGCTACACAGATCGTGGATGAAGAAGCTCTAGCCCTAATAAGCAAAGGTAAGGGGAAGGCAAAGAAGAAGAAGTGTGGCAAGAAGAACTTGGACATGGCAAAAGTCAAGTGCTTTATTTGTCACAAGCATTGACACTTTGCTTCCCAGTGCCCAGAGAAGAAGAAGAAGAAGAAGAAGAACAACACATAGATGGTAGGATTTGCAGAGGTGGATGATTTCAGCAAAAGTTTTGAGGAAGATTATTGTTTGATAGCTTGCATGGCAAGCTCCATCAGCAGCAGTATCTGGTATGTGGATAGCGGTGCATCTTGTCACATGACAGGACACAGAGGGTTCTTCAAGAGCTTGCAGGAGGGTGGAGTAAATCTCCATATTGAGTTAGGAGACGATGCACGGTATCAGGCGCAGGGTGTTGGCACTGTATTGTTTCAGAGGGAGTCTTGAAAACCTGTCAGCTTTGCTGATGTGCTATATGTCCTAGAAATGACCAAGAATCTCATATCAGTTTCCACACTAGAAGACAAGGTTTTTCTAGTGACTTTCCGTGACAGGAAAGTATATATCAGACCAAATGAGTCAGTTCAGAGATTGGACAGGGTGATTGGGGTTCGGAGCGGGAAGGTTTACATACTACATTTTGAGCTTGCAAAGGCTCTGGTCAGCAGCATCAGTAGTGATTGTGAGTTGTGGCATAGGAGGATGGCCCACTTACACCATGGTGCATTGAGGCATCTGAGACATGCAGTCTTGGAGTGCCTTCTGTACAGGAGGACAGGCACAACCACTGCAAGGGTTGTGTGTTGGGGAAGAACATCATGAAACCTTTCCCACATAGTGAGCACAAGTCTGAGGGAGCCTTAGACTTGGTGCATTTGGTTGTTTGCGGACTGATGAGTGTACATTCGTTCAGTGGTTACAGTTACTGCGTCACATTCATTGATGACTATTCCAGGAAAACCTAGATCTATTTTCTGAAGGCCAAGTCAGAGGTCTTCGATCGGTTCTGAGAATTCAAAACTCTCGTGGAGAACCAAACAGGGAGAAAGATCCGGATATTGAGGACAGACAACGGTGGTGAGTACACCGACAGAGAGTTCATGGAGTACTGTGCATCAGAGGGGATCAAGAAGGAACACACTGTTCCTCATACCCCGCAGTAGAATGGGGTGGCAGAGAGGAAGAACAAGACACTGGTGAGTGCAACCAAGGACATGTTATTTGATCAGGGGTTACCACTATTCCTATGGGCTGAGGCATTTCGGACTGCAATATATGTCCAGAACAGGTGTCCCCACACTGCATTGGGGAGGAAGACACTTGAGGAGGTATTTACAGGTACTAGACCAGACGTGAGTCATTTGCGTATATTTGGGAGTATCTGCTATTGTCACATTCATGTTGACACTAGGAAGAAGCTGGGTCCTTCTGGAGAGAAGGGGCTTCTAGTTGGGTATAGTGAGACTTCCAAGGCTTATAGAGTATATGTCCCAGCTCGCAAGAGGATCATTGTGAGAAGGGATGTCCAGTTTGACAAGGACAGAGCCTTGAGAAGATATATGGACTTACCAGCACAGGAGCAGCCAACCGAGGACTCAGAGGGAGTCAAGTTGGAGGAGTCACAGGTATAGATTCAGACACAGGACATAGGCTCTGGTAGTTAGAGGGAGTTAGGTGGATAGGATCCTCCCATCTTTGATGGGGAGGATGAGCATCAGCAGGAGGAGGACATCCAACAGCCGCAGCAGGCAGACACTAGGCCACGACCTAAGTGGTATAGGTCCACAGTTCAGGATTCCAGACAGGTGAGTCTTCCATAGAGATCCTTCAGATGTAGCATACCACTAGATAGATTGAGCTATATGGCACTGATGATAGAGTTGATTGACTCTGAACCTTCTAGTTTTGAGGAGGTTGCACAACATGATGTGTGGCAAGAGGCCATGGTTGAGGAGTATGACTCAATCATGAAGAATCAGGTATGGGAGGTTGTTCAAAGGCCACAGGATAAGAGAGTTGTGGGATCTAGATGGATCTATAAGGTAAAGCATGCAGCAGACGGAAGTGCGGAGAAGTACAAGGCACGCTTCGTGGCGAAGGGGTATTCGTAAAAGGAAGTTATTGACTATGAGGAAACCTTCGCCCCTGTTGCTAGGTATTCTTCTATTCAGACTATCCTATCATTGGCAATAGAGATGGGTTGGCGCATTCATCAGATGGACTTGAAGACAACCTTCCTCAATGGAGTGATTGAGGAAGAGGTTTATATTGAGCAACCAGAGGGGTTTGAGGTGGAGAGTAGAGAGTCGCATGTATGCAGGTTGCAGAGAGCTCTTTATGGGCTCAAGTAGGCACCTCGAGCATGGTACTCAAGGATTGACAGCTATCTACGAGAGATGGGGTTCGAGCGGAGTGAGGTAGACCATAACCTGTACTTCTTGGCAGGTGAAGTACCTCTCATACTGGTTCTATATGTGGATGATCTCTTTCTTACAGGAGATGAGAGGCTGATCAGTGACTGCAAGTCTAATCTTGCAGTGGAGTTTGAGATGAAAGACCTTGGGTTGATGCATTACTTCTTAGGTCTGGAGGTCTGGCAGAGAGATGGGTGCTTCTTCATTGGACAGGGGAAGCATGCAGTGGAGATCTTGAAGAGATTCAGGATGGAGGACTGTAGATCTATGGCCATACCTCTAGTTACCAACTGGAGGAAGATAGATGTATCGGGATCAGAGGAGTTTGATCCAACACTGTATAGGAAGCTTATAGGGTTGCTTATGTATCTGGTCAACACTCGACCAGACATTAGCTTTGCAGTCAACTCTTTGAGTCAGTTCATGGTGAATCCTCGAAGAGTACATTGGACAGCTGCGAAGCACATACTTCGCTATATCAGAGGTACAATGGAGTATGGATTGGTTTATGAGCGCAGTGGGAGTATACAGTTGGTAGGTTTCACGGATGCTGACTGGGTAGGATGTGTAGAGGATCGGAAGAGCACTTCAGGTTGCTGCTTCAACATTGGGTTAGGAGTTGTCTCTTGGTTCAGCAGGAAGCAGAAGTCAGTTGCATTGAGCTCAACTGAGGCTGAGTACATGGCATCCAGCATGGCTGCATGTGAGGGGATGTGGCTGAAGAAGTTGCTCTCAGGATTATTCGAGAGTGAGCTAGAGACTACTGTAGTTCACTGTGACAATTAGAGTGGTATCAACCTTTCTGAGAATCCAGTGTTCCATTACAAGAGTAAGCACAGTGACATTGGGTATCACTTCCTCAGAGATTGTGTTTAGAGAGGAACCATTCGATTGGAGTACATACAGACAGATGAGCAGGTAGCAGACATATTCACCAAGGCACTTTGCAAACTCAAGTTTGTGAAGTTGAGAGACAAGTTGGGATTGTTACTGAATCCCTTCCTCGTTGAGAGGGAGTGTTAGAAACTGACAACAAAGGAAGGTCTTCCTGCATGCATGTGTCTTTGCATGCAGAAGAATTAATTGGAAGCCATTTGTATTTTAATTAACTTTTCCTAAGTTCACTTTGGAAAATTAATTAAAGTGATCTAATTAGTTATTGACTTAATGAAACGCTTTTTATAAAGTGTAAGTGAATTTTTTAAAGTAATGGCAAGATCTAATCTTGGCCATCCAATCTCACCGGAAGATCTCAACCTTAGATCTATAGTGAGATTAGGTTATTCGCGTAGCATTGAGTTATAAAAGAAAGATCAATTGGTGGAGAGGACACACAATTGCATTCCGACAGAGACGGATAAAAAGGAGTGTGAGAGAGAGAGTTTTGAGAAGAAGACAGAGGAGTAGAAATCCAGAAAAGGAAGGCAGATTTGTAGGAGAGAGAAACAACAGCAAGCAGAGGTGACCGTACAGAATTCCATATAGTCCGTACAGTCATAAAGATTCCGTATTGCAGGCCGTACAGCAGCAACAACTTTGCTGCGTTGGGATCCGTGCCCGCTTACAGGTTTTTTCTCATTGTTTTTCTGTGGTACGATTTTGCCAATTGGGCATAATCGAAATCTGAATTGTATTGCTCCATATCTTCTGAATAAAATAAATATCTCATACTGCTGCATCGGTTTTCCCATCTTGGGTTTTGTCTGGGGGTTTATACCCAAAAAGATTGAGTTGTCTCGATTGATGTGATTGCTGCTATATTTCTTTCAGTATTTATTTTCCGCTGCATAGTGAAGAAATCCATGTGTGGTTATTGATAGTAATTAGATTGCATGCTTCTAGCCCTAGTTGGATTTTAAGGAAATTTACAATTAATTCGTTTTGCAATCTATTAGCTATCCTGTCCTCCTAATTTCTAGTTTGAGCTAGAATTAAAGAGTCTCCAATAATTACAATCAATTGAATTCCTTGGAGACAATATTGACGAGTCCTTGATAAAGAGTAAAGCGCTCAGCATGATTATTTGTAGCCACTCACAAGCCCCATTCAAAGGGTAATACTGTATGCCCTCCAGGATTCAAAAGGATCCTTCTCGTATTTGCCTCCCCACTAAGAAAAAATCATCGTTATATCATAATCTTTGTCACCATTAATACAATAATCTATCTCATTTTCATAAAATGGTATTTTAAAGTATTCCAACACTTTCAAGTACATAAAAATGTTCATGCTCATCAAAATTGATAAATAAAAACTTTTAAAACTTGTTACCCTTTCACAGCTTCTCATGTTTTACATAAAACTTATTTATTTTCGATGAATATTATTTAAAAATACAAATATAACTTTCTTAATATTTATAAAACTTCATATAATTTAAGTCTAACAGCCACTTGTTTTAATATTGATTATTTAGTTTCTACAAAAACAAATAATAAATGATTGAAAAAGTTTATAATCTTCGAATATCAGTTAAACAAATGTTTTATAATTAAATTAATATAAATGTTTTATAATTAAATTAATATAATATGAGTTAACGTTGAAATCTAATTAGTTAAAACTATATTTATATGAATTAACTTATGTAATTGGTTAGTGATCCATTTAAAAAAAATTATGTTGTTTTTTATTTTTTGAAACATCAATTTAATTTATCTCACTCAGAGGAGTAAGAGCTAAGTGCCACGTAAGTAGCGTTATGTCACCAAAAATAAAAGAGTAATTAAAAAATTTATGTTGGCTATAAAATTAAAAATAAAATCAAATGAAGATGTAATTTTTTTGGATGTGTAAAAATTTTAAGTTAAAAAAAAAATTGCACCTCAAGAAATTGGATCTCTTTCCGAGTTTAAAATAGATCTATACTGCCTTTAAAAACATTCTAAATTCTTCAATTTATATTTGTAATATGTCCATTACTTTTAAATAGTTACAATTTTTTACCAATTCACCAAACTTCTAAAATTTATTAATTATTAATTTATTAGTTTATTTCTCAAAAAATATTTAGTATTTATTTAACAAAATGGAACTTTTCCAATACACTTTAAATTAGATAATACTCAACTTAATATTACTAAGTTAACTAATATTAAAATACAAATAGTTAACTAATTTTGAAACACAAATATTAAACAGTTTTGTTGATAATTTAACTTATTTTTATTTCTTAATTTCCAATATTTTAATTTTTTCAATCTCATAATTCATTTATCTTATTATAAAGTTTTGTAATTACTAGAATCAGTGTATTTCAATTTACGGACGCTTGATTGCCTTCACTTATTTTTATTTCTTAATTTTCAATATTTTAATTTTTTCAATCTCATACTTCATTTTTCTTATTATAAAGTTTTGTAATTACTAGAATCGGTGTATTTCAATTTGCGGACGCCTTATTGCCCTCATCATCTTCACCCCGCTCGTTTACAGATTATTTCTCACCTTTACTTGCATTCAATTGTTTTCATTGTCCTGACATTAAGATTATTTCTCACCCCTACTTTCATGATAACATAGCAAGTGGACAAATTCGTTTTTTATAATTTTTGTAATGATTTGAAAATATTTAAATAAATTACATTTTTAAAAATTAATATATTATAATAAAATTTGAGATGTACACTTTTTAATTTAATATTCACTAAAATTAACATAAGAATTGTAAAATCTATCAAATCTAATACATTTAAACACAGTTGGTTAGTTTTTTTTTCTCATCTCCACTCTCATGTCATTAATAAAATATAAAATTTAAGGAGTCATAAGAATAGACAGAAAAAAAACAGTAATACCATTAGAATTTATAATCCATGCTGGGGCACTCAAACACTGAATGATTGAATGATTGAAGCTGTTTGGTTTTATTATTTCTCACCCCCACTTTCATGCCTAGGAGATGTTTGTGAACCACCCCTTCTTTATTAAAGGAATTTCAGATCTATAAGATGATAATCTTATACAGACTGATGGTCCTTGTGTTTAGTCAGTGAGTGAAGCATTCCATGTAGATTTCATTTTACAGTCATCTTATGTTTTAATCTTGTTGTGACATGTATTTCCAAAACTTGAGATTACCTCCATTTTACATGTCTTTATCGTTTAAAATTTAAATCTCGTCATGGCTTGTATTTCCAAAACTTGCGATTACCTTGTAAGTTTGTAACACAAATACGGTAAGTTACTATTCGTCTTCAATGGGTGTTCTCTGTGAACACATAGAACTTTATGCTATTGCACTTTTTCTTGATAACGGTCATAGTGCAAAGTGCTGTGGAGACTTGGACATTTTCTAACAGCGGTGTTTAACGGTGCAGGCATTACGGGTCGGCAAATACCACAACTGTTATATTCAGAGAACATAAATCCTAATTTGCTAATTATGAGGAAAGAATATGCATGGCATATAGCTGGGGCCCTTCAACAAGAGGAAGCACAAGCGTGGGCCCTTTTATATCATAATTCTGTTCATGGACTCAGCTTCAGCACTTTCATGGGAAATTTAGGGTGAGTGACATTCCTTTAGATATCCCTGGCCTCCTGAAGAATCCTTGCCAAACACTTTCTTTCTTCCTACTTGGAACCATAAGAAGGAACACTTTTGCATAGTTTGCACTGAGAGACTAATTCAGATGTATTTTTGTCATTGGAAAATAAAAGCTGGCAAAAAATTGTAATTACTGTAGCAATATATATTTTTTCAAACTGAACACAAACTTTATCATGTGAAATCTACTTTTCCTCTACACAAACTTATGTTCAAGCTTTCAGATCTAAAGTCAGGGAATATGCAGCTTTGCTGCTAAATCTTGTTTATAATATAACTCATCTAATGAACTTAGAGTTGCGGTCCTTGATTTGGGTTTTTATTTTGGGGGATTAATGCTTGGTTTGTCTGATAGCGTCGTGGAATGTTTAACTTCTCTTCACATGGCGACATAATACATTTCAATAACAATACGCAACTCGATAAGTGGCGAGAGATTTTAGGCGGAGTATTAGCCTCTGATTACCATGTTAAACCTTGAGCCCAATGAGCATGGGATGAACAAGTGTTGGCGTGGCGATGGTTTAGGATGGCAACTTTTCCCGTGATGGATACACAGTAAATTACTTTGTTGTTTAAACTCCGATTGGATGGCTCTTGACAATGGTGTGACCCCACAAATTTGTAATTACAGCATAACTCCCCACATATTTGTAATTACGCCGTAGGCATATTTATTTCGGAATTGGCTTAGGTGCCAGGTTAAACAATCTTTAAATTAGAAATCTGGATCGTATGGACAGGATTGAGCAATGCGAGAATATTCTTCGTCGCGTCACTAAATGAAGGGATTGGATTTAATACATTAATTTACTTGCACATTATAATATGTGCGTTAGTGCGTTAATGATTAGTGAACCAGATTAAGAGTTATCGACAATTTCTTTATGGACTCGCGGTCTTCCGATTACAATGTTATGCCATGTTTGCTGGGTTGATTGTATTTCCAGCCATGTTGTTTACCTGTTGTTCCATATCCCAACACAATGGTGTTATAATTTCCCTATATCTCCACTTCCGCAGGTTTCAAATCACCTTCCCAGCCTTGCAATACATGCCATGTTTCCCTACATCTCCACTCTCCGGCCGTTTCAGTTTTTACCCACCAACAGGCCATTTCGATTTTAAAGCATGAACTGGCATGAGAAATGTATTACTACATTTTAAATATGCAACAAAGCAATGCGAGGGTTCTTTTGTGGGAAGAAGCTGGGAGACGTACAAAATTTAAGGCAAGAAGCAAGTGCAAAGAGGTGACTGCGAGCAGTTCTGAGGATGTAACATATTTTGGTAATCATATTTCGATTTTCGATCTATCAATACGGCTGCTTGTGAGATTGTTTTTCCTTTCAAAATTTCTTCTTTCATAATGAATGAATCCCCGTTGGGACAAGAGATACTTTCTGGAAGGCTTTGTTAGGCATTTTTCAAGGGTTTGACCTCGTTTGTGAGTTTACCACAACTTTATTTGTTTTTCCTTTCAAATTAATTTTCTTTCATAATGAATGAATGAGTCCCCGTTGTTACAAGATATACTTTCTCGAAGGGTTTGTTAGGCTTCGATCAAGGGTTGGACCTCATTTGTGAGTTTACAACAGCTTTAATCTGTTATATATACTATGTTTGTTCAGGGAATCAACCATATTTATACTTTGACAATATGAAATTATACTTGACAACTGAGATTCCACCATCCTAATTATACAAAAAATATATATTCGTGTACAATATTAAGGGAATCAACCATATTTATACTTTGACAATATGAAATTATACTTGACAACTGAGATTCCACCATCCTAATTATACAAAAAATATATATTCGTGTACAATATTAAGAAGCAAACCAAGGAATTCAAAATTCATGGAAGAAATGAATCTGCAATGTACTATCTTCTTTAGTTAATTAAAATTGTTGTCAATGAGTTTGATATCATTTATTATTTTTAAAGTTTATAAAATATATATACCTACACAATACTAAGAAACAAACCAAGGAATTCTAAATTCATTGAAGAACCTTCTTTACTTAATTAAAATTGTCACCAATGAGTTTGATATTAATTATTATTTTTAAAGTTTATGGTAAGTTCAACTCTGGATCGCTTGGAAAGAGAAGTGGTGGCAATCATTGGGCCAGAACGTTTGAGGTTGCAGAATCCATATTACACCTAGGAGATGCAGCCAAAGTACTAGTTGTTTTCTTCTCTGTTATGACTCCCTTGATCTCCAACCACATATTTCCATATTTTGTTTGCATGGCAGATAGTGATGCCTTACAGATGCAACCCATTGCAGCCCTAACTGCTGAGGGGTATGGTTAGAGAAGAGTTACAGTTGTTTATCTTGATGATGAATTTGTTAGTGGAGCAGTCTTCTAATTAAGTAATGCACCTAGGGATGTTGGGTCGGAAATGGAATATAGATCAGTACCAACTACACACTAGTAATTCATAAGAGAGGAGCTGTACAAATTGGGTGCTCGCTTCACAACATTCCTGCATTTGCAATCAAGGCTTTTTGCCAGGCCTGCTAGGGAGGGAATACTTTGTGACATCCCAGTCTGTTGCTCAATGGGCATGCAGAGGAGAGACGTCTTCCTTGACAAGAAGGGCATCCTTCCAGATGCATGCACATGGTCTACTCAGTTTTATTTTCAAATTTCATACTCACGAAGGTTGTTGCTGCAAAACAAATTATATCTGCTGATTTAACCTATCAATACATATTTCGGTTTGATTAATGTATTAATGTAACCGATTTGTTGAGATTCACCTGCCTTTTAGGAGAGATTTCTCCATCTCCCATCGCCATTACTAATATATATGGAGAGAATACTATCCCTTCTGCGTTACAGTCTCTCCGACTGATCCCTTCTCTTGGACAGCAAGGAGAGAATACCCATATTATATATTCTAATTATGCAAACCCCCCAAAATAACTCCAAGGATGATGATCTCGTCTGGTGGAAAGAGGCATAGAATGTTTGCTGCAAACAGACATATTAGACATTTGGTATTGATTGATATGTATGGCGTTTTCCATCTGCAAGTGTTGCAGATGTGCTAGTCCAATAGTTCTGTGCAAGGACTTGGATGAAGATTTGCAAGAGCAATAGGCGAGTTCTACTCTTCTACTAATTGACAACGCTTCTGCAATCAAGTTGGCCAAGAATACAAGATTCCATGATTGAACTAAGAACACAAAGTACCATCTGATTCGATATCATGTAGAGGCCAAGACAATTTATTTGAGACATTGTTCCACAAATAAACAAATCGCAGACATCTTCACCAAAGCACTTGGAAGAGAAAAGCTTGAAAAGTGCAGAAGGATGCTTGGACTGTTAATTTTTAGTGTAGCTGCGAGACCCATTCTCAGAGAGAATGGTACCCTAGTCAGTTAACTAGGGTTCCTGGTCAAGTTAACCAGGCAGAGTAATGAGTAAGACACTAGAAGGTACCCTAGGGCCCCCAGCTGTCTCCTGGGGTTCTTGGTCTAGGACCAAGCAGATGGATGCCATGGCAAAGTCCCTAGCATGTAGCTAGGGCCCCTATTTGTCTCTAGGGTATTCTGGTTTGGGACCAGACAGTTTCTTGGTCACGAGGACCAAGCAGATCCTGCAGGTTGAGACAGAGACATCCTAGGTCCTGGAGATGGTTGATCAACATTCAGTCTAGGACTGAATGCTCAGCTTGAGGCTAAGGACCATTCTCTGGGAGAATGGAGAACCTAGTCATGGACCAAATGGTTGATCAACATGTCCCAGTCTAGGACTGAGGCTCAGCCTTGGGCTGAGAAGCCATTCCTTGAGAATGGAGGCACTTGGTCAGTTACCAAGATTATGATGTGTGATGTCCTCTTCTCCTAGGTCTTCAAGATGGATGAGTTGGTTGGTCTTCTCAAGGGACTGGCCACCCCTTGTGGAAACTACTAACATTTGACCTAAGGAGCAGTTGAGAGGACCACATGATCACATCATCTGTGTGAACCCTTCCTTACACAATGATGATGAACTTTCAGGTTATATGGAACATTTGTACATTTGAGAGAGAGATGACTGGTTGTACCTTTCCACCTTGGGTGATTTATTTTTGGTCCTTGCACCTTATTGTTTATTAAGTCTTGTGGTACCCTGTCTTTGATTTGTGGTAATTAGGGTCATTGACCCACCTTCTATTTTTATACCACCCTTGTTGTTTTGGTCTTATGGGTACTTGTCCACTTTTGGAACATACCCTTGGTTATTAGTCTTGTACCCACTTATTTGGTACATGACCTTAGTTTATATTTATTCTTTTATTTTTACATTTTTTATTTTTATCTTTTGTTTTATTTTATTTTTATTTTTATTTTTTTATTTTTTATTTTTATTTTATATTTTATATTTTATATTTATTTTATTTTTTATTTTTATTTATTTATTTTATTTTATATTTTATATTTTTTTTATTCTTCCTTAAATCTATGGAGCCCTAACTTAAAGGATTAATTTAATTCTTTAAATTCCTATATATTGATATCCTTTGAAGATAATTTTACACATCTTAGCTCTCCTTTAATTCTTTAAATTCCTATATATTGATATCCTTTGAAGATAATTTTACACATCTTAGCTCTCCTTCATGTTTGACGGCAAGAGTTATGAGTCTGCTGTTGCTACCTCAGATCTACTTTCTGTTTGGGTTTGCTAATGTCTGCTGTAACTTTGGAGAGGCCCGATTTGATGTTATTGACTAAGACTCAACCCGATCTACACCTGTTTGAGATCTGATCTGATTGCTGTTGGTTTACTGAGGTCTATTTCACTGCTGAGAGGTCCGATAGGGTTGAGAAGAGTCTGATCTGCTGATGTGGAATCTGATTGGGCTGAGGAGAGGTTCGATCTGCTTGTGTGGAGCCTGATTGGGGCTTATCCTAAGTAGCCGTAAACTATTACAGCCCAAATTTGACAGTCGTGACCTGTTTGGGGTTTGTCCTGAGAAGGCTGGCCCTGCTGACACCTTGTTGATTAAGCTGTGATACTATTAAGGGTTCTCTCTGTCTGCTGCAAGTTTATTTTCTGAGTTATAGGCATACTGAGTGTTTGTTGAGATCTATTTTGCTATCATCTGACAGATCTGATTTTTGAGAATTTGTTTGTGGTCAGTTTGTCTAAAGACTTGAACTTTTATGCTAATGACTAGTCCATGGTATTGAGTTTATATTTTGGTTTTGATACATCTATTCTGAGTCTTTATCCTTGACCAGAGTTATATTATTGAGGATCAAACCTGGGCACTGAGTTTTATCTGTGGTATAAATTTATGTGCTGAGTCTTCCGTTGATTGTCATTGTGCTTCTGATTGTCATTGACTATTTGGTTATATCTCAGCCCAGTCATCTCTCTCTCTCTGGTTTGTACTACCCTCTTGTAGGGTCTGATAGTTTCCAGATTTGATTGGCCTCTCTGAGGCACAGTGTTTACTGAAAGTAAGTAACTCTTCTGAGTATTTTTATAGGAAGGGTCCCACACACAAGTAAGTATCTTCTCTTTTATTATTATGTGGTTAAATTATTTATTGCTGAAGATTAATTTAGCACAGTGACCTAACTGGTAGTGTTAAAAGTACTTTAACACAGTGACCGACCTGAGAGTGCTAAAGGTGTGAAGTTGAAAGAGATGAAAATTATGTTAGAAGTTACTGTTGTACTATTTTATATTTAATTTCAGTATTTGTTTATCTACTTTGTGCATTAAAGTATGATGAATTGTTATTTTTCTGTACATAACCCTAACTTGATGAAATTTCAACATGGTATCAGAGCTTAGGGCTTGTAGCTAACTCTGTTTTGCAGGCTAACAGAGTCTACATAGATCCTAAGATAGGGTTTTTGAATTCTAAACAACTTTTCAAGTTAGCAAGAAGGGTTTGAATATTAAAAAAAATCAGAAAATCAGAATTGAATGAACACATAGAAGTACTATTGGCTGGAAATGAAGATGTGGCAGTAAAGCTGCTAATCCATATGACAGCAGAAAATAAATGATAAATTTAGCAGGCTGTGAACTTCCTTCTCTAAAAAGAAGTATGTCAAGTATTACTAGCATTACTACAAGGTTTATCTCAGGTATGTATCTCTGAGGTGAGTAAGGAGCCAGCCTAAATCTTTATATGACTTGATCTTTAGTAATCAAGGGCTTACATGAACATAGTACTTTCTAGGAATCTTATGGTTCATTGTGATCTGAATATGTAAGTGTAAAGAATTTTAGTATCCATCCATGCATGCAATTATCATGATCTGATTTCTTAAGTCTAGGACTGTGATCTAACCTAGATTGTGCTAATGAATGATATTATGATGTCATTACACACTTGATAACAAGACCAAGATGCACACTGTGAGTTCTGCATGCGGGCAGATATAAAGAAGGTAGAATTTTCTATCCCAACTAATTTTGATTCTTTAAATTGTCATGATGAAACATATGACATGTTATATGATCTTGATTGATTCTAGATAGTTATCCAATATATGAATGGATGCTAATTCAATATTGATTATTGCTGACTATGAAGTTGAATATTGAGGTGACTTGCTTTAATAGTAAAGTTTACAGATCCTGCTTATGCACAAGTTAAGTGCACAGCTACAGAGGGAGCTATGTGCTTAGGTGTAGAGGGAGTAAGAGACTCCACAATTTTCAAGATCAAATATTTATGTGTCAGCAAAAGAGAATCTAACATGTAGTTGTTTGTGAAACAACTGGGAAGATCAGAGATCAAGAGGGAGCCATTTGTGCTCTTCAATCCCCATCAGATTGGGATTGCAGAAAAGAGGTAAAAGATGTGACCTCGCAGTGGTATAGATATGAAAGTGCAAGAAGCACCAGTCCATGAGACATCTCGTTCAGAGAAACAGAAGGAGAAGGCCAAGAAGCCTTCAGTTGATCTCATTAAGAAGCCTATTGAGAGGCTTCAAGGGTGCTCTAGTAAGAGCCATGTCACTGATTCAGGATCATTCACTTATGTGAAGGCAACCAAACATCAAGTTTGGAAAGATGCTATGATAACGGACATCCTGTTGACGTTGGATAATGATGTGTGGAAAGTGATTCTCAGACAGCAAGGGAAGCCAGTTGTAACTTCCAAATGGATCTATAAGATCAAGGTATTTACTGATATTCAGAGCTACTTGAAGCTCTAAGAAAATCCTGTATTCTATGACAGGTTGTTTTACCATGACTAGGACATGGTACAGTTGCCAGATGTGTTGACTAAGCCCCTGTCTTCGACAAGCTTAGTGTTGCTGAGAATGCCTCTCTTGCTGAGAGGGAGTGTTAATTTTTAGTGCAGCTGCGAGACCCATTCTCAGAGAGAATGGTACCCTAGTCAGTTAACTAGGGTTCCTAGTCAAGTTAACCAGGCACAGTAATGAGTAAGACCCTAGAAGGTACCCTAGGGCCCCCAGCTGTCTCCTGGGGTTCTTGGTCGAGGACCAAGCAGATGGATGCCATGGCAAAGTCCCTAGCATGTAGCTAGGGCCCCTATTTGTCTCAAGGATATTCTGGTCTGGGACCAGACAGTTTCTTGGTCACGAGGACCAAGCAGATCCTGCAGGTTGAGATAGAGACATCCTAGGTCCTGTAGATGGTTGATCAACATTCAGTCTAGGACTGAATGCTCAGCTTGAGGCTGAGGACCATTCTCTGGGAGAATGGAGAACCTGGTCATGGACCAGATGGTTGATCAACATGTCCCAGTCTAGGACTGAGGCTCAGCCTTGGGCTGAGAAGCCATTCCTTGAGAATGGAGGCACTTGGTCAGTTACCAAGATTATGATGTGTGATGTCCTCTTCTCCTAGGTCTTCGAGATGGATGAGTTGGTTGGTCTTCTCAAGGGACTGGCCACCCCTTGTGGAAGCTACTAACATTTGACCTAAGGAGCAGTTGAGAGGACCACATGATCACATCATCTGTGTACAATGATGATGAACTTTCAGGTTATATGGAACATTTGTACATTTGAGAGAGAGACGACTGGTTGTACCTTTCCACCTTGGGTGATTTATTTTTGGTCCTTGCACCTTATTGTTTATTAAGTCTTGTGGTACCCTGTCTTTGATTTGTGGTAATTAGGGTCATTGACCCACCTTTTATTTTTATACCACCCTTGTTGTTTTGGTCTTATGGGTACTTGTCCACTTTTGGAACATACCCTTGGTTATTAGTCTTGTACCCACTTCTTTGGTACATGACCTTAGTTTATATTTATTCTTTTATTTTTATCTTTTATTTTATTTTATTTTAATTTTTTAATTTTTAATTTTTAATTTTATATTTTATATTTTTTTTATTCTTCCCTAAATCTATGGAGCCCTAACTTAAAGGTTTAATTTAATTCTTTAAATTCCTATATATTGATATCCTTTGAAGATAATTTTACACATCTTAGCTCTCCGTCATGTTTGACGTCAAGAGTTATGAGTCTGCTGCTGCTACCTCAGATCTACTTTTTGTTTGGGTTTGCTAATGTCTGCTGTAACTTTGGAGAGGCCCGATTTGATGTTATTGACTAAGACTCTACCCGATCTACGCCTGTTTGAGATCTGATCTGATTGCTGTTGGTTTACTGAGGTCTATTTCATTGCTGAGAGGTCTGATAGGGCTGAGAAGAGTTCGATCTACTGATGTGGAATCCGATTGGGCTGAGGAGAGGTTCGATCTGCTTGTGTGGAGCCTGATTGGGGTTTATCCTACGTAGCCGTAAACTAGTACAACCCAGATTTGACAGCCGTGACCTGTTTAGGGTTTGTCCTGAGAAGGCCGACCCTGCTGACACCTTGTTGATTAAGCTATGATACTATTAAGGGTTCTCTCTGTCTGCTGCAAGTTTATTTTTTGAGTTATAGGCATACTGAGTGTTTGCTGAGATCTATTTTGCTATCATCTGACAGATCTGATTTTTGAGAATTTGTTTGTGGTTAGTTTGTCTAAAGACTTGAACTTTTATGCTAATGACTAGTCCATGGTATTGAGTTTATATTTTGGTTTTGATACATCTATTCTGAGTCTTTATCCTTGACCAGACTTATATTATTGAGGATCAAACCTGGGCACTGAGTTTTATTTGTGGTATAAATTTATGTGCTGAGTCTTCCTTTGATTGTCATTGTGCTTCTGACTGTCATTGACTATTTGGTTATATCTCAGCCCAGTCATCTCTCTCTCTCTGGTTTGTACTACCCTCTTGTAGGGTCTGATAGTTTCCAGATTTGACTGGCCTCTCTGAGGCACAGTGTTTACTGAAAGTAAGTAACTCTTCTGAGTATTTTTATAGGAAGGGTCCCACACACAATTAAGTATCTTCTCTTTTATTATTATGTGGTTAAATTATTTATTGCTAAAGATTAATTTAGCACAGTGACCTAACTAGTAGTGTTAAAAGTACTTTAACACAGTGATCGACCTGAGAGTGCTAAAGGTGTGAAGTTGAAAGAGATGAAAATTATGTTAGAAGTTACTGTTGTACTATTTCATATTTAATTTCAGTATTTGTTTATCTACTTTGTGCATTAAAGTATGATGAATTGTTATTTTTCTGTACATAACCCTAACTTGATGAAATTTCAACATGGACTCACGAACACCCTTTCGGATTAGGGGAGACATGTTGAAAACCTAATCCATAGGGTTAGGGTTTTTTGTGAATATTGTAAATATATTTTTAGTTTTTAGTTATGAATGTGAGGAGTCACATGCCTTGGCATATGAAAGGCCAAAGGCCACCTCACGTGCTGTATAAATAAGTTATTCACGATCAATAAATTCATCCATCACTTGAGTTATTCCCTACACTTCAACTATTGTTCACGGTGCTTCTTGAGAGTAAATTACTAAAAGCTAGTCGTGGGCAATGACTTGGATGAAGACAAAGAAATTATGATATTATGTCGCCAAAGGCCAAGTCAGACAAGGTTTGAAAGGATGTGGCCAAAAGTCAAACCATAATTGGCTTTGATACCAATAAAATGAACAAACGTTCATTTACTAGCAAATATCCAACATAAGAAGGACAATAGACATAAATCCATATTTTTTTTTCAAAAGAAAAAAATCGTATTTCTATTCATCAACGAAAGAAAATACATTCTTAAGTAATATTTGAAATATAAGGTCTTTCATGAGACTGAGCTAAGCTTCTTCATTACAAGTTTCACATATTTCTACTAGAGTTTACTTTCATAAGGAAGACTAAACTGCAAAATTACAGTCTTAATTCACGCCTTCTAGAAACTGTTGCCGCCTGGTTCCACACCTGGGAAAACGCAGCAGAAGTCTTCAAGCTGTTGGTGTGGCCTTGGGGGCAAGTCAGAGTCAAGTGCTGTCACTTGGGACTCGACTCCTCCGTCTAGGCTTTCCTAGCGAAGCCAAGGGGGTTGTACCCTAAAAATGAAAACAAACTATGGTGTCTCTGCATTTCAGGTTTAACAATTGAATGATGTGTCTCTGTATTTCATGTTTAACAATTTTTTTATAGAAATTGAACATAGCACTAACTTGGTCCATCAGAATTTCAACCCGCAGGGCTTTATCTAAGAAGATCGCATTATTTCTTGGCAACCATATCCCCCAGCAAATCAAAAAAGGAAAGGAACGATGATCCAGAGTGGAAAAAAACCTTGAAAAACTCGAGCATAAGGAGTTCCCAACCCCAAGAGCCTGTTTCTGAAACTTGACTTCTGCCACCCTCCAAACTTTTTGAGAAAAAGGACATTCTAGAAAAAGATGATGAGCCGATTCTTCAACCTGCCTATAGAGCATACATATACCTGGCCCTGACCAATTCATTCTTTACAATGCCATGGAACGATATACTTATACATATGCATTGACTAGTCACCATGGTTTAGGTCACGTTCCTTATATATATATATATATTGTTGATGATTGTAGCTTTGACAGGTACTTCTGCATAGGCCAAGTGTCAAGCATGCAGGAGTCGTCCATATCACCTCTCTAGTAGCATGCTTGAGAGAGCTAGAAACTTTTGTATGTCTTACGAAGTCTAACTTAGGAAGCACTTATTAACTTAATGTTGGCTAATGACTAAAAAGTGAACTTAAGATTAAGTCACAGTTGTTGATCTTAAGTGAGGCTTGAGGTCTAATCTTAGCCATTGATCACTTTGGAGATCTAGAGTCAGGGTTTTAGTCATTGAGATGATATAAAAGGAAGCCTAAGGAGAGGAGAAGGCACACAATAGTCACACAGAGTGAGTGAGATCTCATTGATTGGTTGAAGAAGGACTTTCATCTAAGTGTGCAACTGTAGGGGTAGGGTCAGAGGAAAGGAGCAAGGAGCAACTGAGGGTTAGCAACCAACAAGATCGAAGGACTGATCTTGAGGCGTGAAGGCTTGCATTCTATCGTGGTATTTTTCCTCAGTGGGCCATTTCCCACGACGGGAGCCCAGGAATTTTATTGTTAATAAAAATCATCTATTGTTGGTTTTTCCCTAGTTGGGGTTTTCCTGGGTAAATCTAGGCGTCAAATGTGAATGTGATTTTTTGTGTTTTTCCACTGCGTAATTTGTTGAGATCTCAGTGTGTTTTCAGTTAATAATTGCAGTAAATTATTTGAACCGTTAACCGGATTTGAGTTCAGTAAAAATCAACACACACACACACACATATATTGTTTTTCAATTAAAAAAATTGTATTTCTATTACTATTGAGTATAAGAATACATTCCTTATGTGCTTTCACAACAAAAAACCAACCTGGTTTTATGTTTCTCCAGCCAAAATTTGAACTAGTATCAAAGAGTCCAAGTAATACTTCCGAACCATTGTTAACAATGAAGATCATTCCCTGGTCATCAACAGAACAAAAATGAGCAAGAGCCAAAGCAACTCGTCTTTGAACAATTTAATCTGATAGTCGCATTAGATAAAGTAAATGCTTCAATACTCTTCCGTGAATTTTTCCTTCAATCCTCTTTAAAGTCTTTGCCACATAGTCCTTTGATGCTTGGACAATCAATACTACTGTTATCGAACAATCTACCGAAAGCGGACTTAAGGCGTGATCTCCCTAGCTCAACGTAAGTCTAGAACAAGTGAGACAGAATATGAAACTGCTTTCCTAGATCTAGTTAAAGATCGAGTGATTAGATGTCTTACCTCTAGCTTGTAGATCTTTCTCCTTGATGTTGTTCCAAGCTCCACGGTCGTCAAATCTCAGCTGCAAGACCTGTCAAGACATACAGAACAATACAAGCAAGTAAAATGCATCTAAACAGTGACAGATCTAAGTTAACGGTTAAGCAAGTAAATTACACGAAATATCATTAACACAACAATATTTGGTGGAAAGAGTTTATATTACTGTATTAAAAGAGGGAAGTGCAAAAGAGTGATGATTACAACCAAAGCTTAACGTCGCAATCCTCCTCCAACAAGCCAATGCCAAAACCTCCAAAGGAAGTATAGGTCTCCCAAGAGACGAGTAGAGATATCCTAAGCTAATTTCACCAGCATGCAAGTGCTATAGACTTTCTTGCTTTGGAATGGGAATGAGCTTCATATATATAGGACTAAGAGGATAGGGTAGGTTGAGATATGGTAGGAGAGGGTTAAGGTATCCTCCCAAAGGGATAGGGAACTGAATGCCAGCTCCCCTATAGGCTAGGGATAGAGATCCACATCACACACCTTCGAGAATGGGCTCGAAGATGCTCTTTCATCCAATTAACTGACATTGTCACAGGCTGCAGTAGGACAACCTGCGACCTCGCAAGTTGTACAAAGGTGACCTGCAATGACCTCACTAAACCTAATAGAAATAGGTTAGTATCTCTTCCAAGTTGATAACTTAGTCAAAGGAACTTCAGGGATGTTTACACTGAGTATTATGATGGGAATATTTAGGTGTAACAACTACATCTTGTAACTTTTGAACACCTCCTTCCTTTGTCATGTCAGAAATATTATCCTAAATATCCGTGAGTCCATAAAGAGCAAAAGATGCATTGAATTTAGAAGTTCAAGAAGTGGTATTAGTCCCCCATCTTGGACAATGCCAGCTTGGTTGTGTGAATTTTGTGCTAATCTCCCAAGAGCAAATGTTGCCATCTCCTTGATTTGGGCATTTGGCAATTGAAGCATTTTAGAAAGAGGACGAACAACACCACATTGGACAATATGAACTTTGCATTCAGGTTCTGTTAGTGCAAACTGCCCTAACAATAATGTTGCTTTCCTTTGGTTTTCCTGGCACCTGAGCTTAAAAATTTAGTAAGCAGGAAATCCCAATTGCTCGACAAAAAATAGAAATTAAAGAACAAGATGCTTTGCCACAGTTGTGGTCCCAGTTGTTTCCTCGACCAGTATATTTCCTTTAGGCATAGTAAGTCCCTCTTTTGAGAGGGAGTCAACTTTCTCATTCATCTCCTGGTAAACATGCCGAATATTGAAATTGGAAAAGGAAGCCGCCATCACTTTCAGGTGGAAAACGATTGCATAGAGATCGAGATGATGCAGCTGTTGTGAGTCTTTCATCCAATTCACCACCATAAAAGAATCTCCGAAGACCTGAAGATCCTTGATTCCCCTATCATGTGCTTGTTTAAGAAGGGTCTTTAGAGCTAACAATTCTTCCAGATTATTTTTCCCTCTACCTGAGTTTGCCTTAAAAGAGATGAAGTGTGAGTTCGAGAAGAACAACTGTCCACCTAGTCCATAGATATGGTCCTGGGAGGCCCCATCAAAGAAAGCCCAACATTTACAATTGTCAATTAGTAGGTCACCGAGCTAACGAAGTAGATTAGTACTCAGTTTCTTCTTGAAAGAGTTTGTGATTGCTACAACCTAAGTGGTCACCTAAAAAGACTATATGTTTTCTTTGAACAACCTATTATTCCTAGCCACCCAGACTCCCCATAGGACCAAGAAGGGGATGGCTCTGTGAGGCTTTAACTCCAAGCGAGAGAATCAATTGTGTAGACACGTAACCACTGAATCCCCAACCCAAAGCTCTTGGACTTTCAACTAGTGACTGATATCCTTCCACACCTGATAAATAAATACGCAATTGACAAACAAATGGTTAGTATTTTCTTCCTCCTTTTGGCACGGTACACATATCACTAGACCATGGAAATACCTTTTTTGTTTTGCTTCCCAAGTCAATACTTTATTTTTGAGGGCAAGCCACATAAACATTTTTGTTTTTTGGGGCCTCAACTTTCCATATTTTGTCCCACCACCAACATGGAGGGCAGCGGTCATTTGCCATCATGATTTGACAACCAAGTTTTGCTTCATAATTACCACTCGTCTTATTGCCAATCCAAACAAGGTTGTCGTCCTCCTCCTTAAGATGGATATGGCCTTCTTCTGTTCATTGACATACCCGCCCCATTCTACTGCCAGAATGCTTTGTAGACCTAAAGAAACAGAGTTCCACCACCCTTGCGCCCATAAGTTCGTTCTGGCCTAGTTGCCAATTTGAGAAAGAACTGTTATGTTCCATTGATTTAGCTGCAGGATAAGAGTTGGTGTAAGAAAGATATTATTCCCACATCCCAAGATGGCATCCATTCCATTTCTAACCTTTGAACCATTGCCTACTCTCCACGCCAACAGGTTGTCGATCAGATGGTAAGAGAAAACCAATGCCTTCCAATGTAGAGAGCCATTTTTCCAGGACTTATTTTACTTCCTTATCCAAGTCAAAATATTATCTAGTGCCAAATATTTATGCACTATCAACTTATTCCGAAGATAATCCTTTTTAATTAAATTCCATGAGGTCTTCGCTACTAAGGAGGTACCAAAAGCATTAATGTCTTTTAATCCCCAACCTCCCTCGCTCTTCGACTTCGATATAGATTTCTAGCTGGTCTAGTGAGTTCCTTCCTAGCCTTCCTTTCCACTCCAAAGGAAATTGAAACCAACTTATGGATTTTCTGCAAAACACCTTTGGGGGTCTGTGCCATAGCCTGCCAGTAGACGGAGAATGCTTCAAGAACCGACTTCACCAGCGTCAATTTGCCTCCTTAGAACAATCAACAATTGCATTATTGATGGATCCCCTTCTCAACTTTAGCTATTAACCACCCCCAATCATGTTTCCCGTATGAGTTTGGTTTCAGTATGTACCCAAGATATATATATATATATATATATATATATATATATATAATGTTTATTATATGTAATCCCTTCTTCTGCATATGGAACTGGCTATGTCTACGCTAGTGTTAATTGTCTATGGTGATGCTACTCTACCCCCTTGCTTGGGTGCTTGTCTCATCATTCATTGGTATTTCGGGTCTTTATATTTGATTTGTTCTCTAGGCTTCAGAGAATCTGTGCTTCTCTATTTTCTTCGGGGTTAAACTTCAATCTAAAACTTCATACTCAGAAATGCTCTATTCCCTCTACCACATACACATGCCTTCGACTTTGTGAAAATTCCAAACCCTAGGTGATTGCTGTCCTTATGTTCTCAACAAAACAAGTATACGATTTAATTGCATAAAATTAACTTCTTCACATATCAATAATCACACAGATAGCCGAAAAGTAAATAACAGAAACGCAAAATAATTACACACATACATAGGGAATTTCTCCTTCAAAGTTGAGTTATCATTCATCTAATCAAAGCTTACAAGACAAACTCCATAGCTGCTTAAAACAATCAACTGCACAGTAAACAAAATCATCCCAACTTGAGGTATACGGTTTGTTAAAGAAAGTATGGCTGCATGGAAAACGAGGAACTATTGTACGACCTGTTTAGTACTATCAGTACAACTATCTCTTATGTCTTTTCTCGTACAATTGTATTGACTATATAGATCTGTACAATTGTACGAACCTGCTTCTGTCCTACACTTCTTTGACCCACAATAATTGTTGATCGATTGTCTTTTTGTTGCTTTCTCTCCTCTCTTCCGATTGATTTCCTTGTCTAACAAAATTGTGTCTCAACTCTCTATCTTGACCTGCCTTTATACTTGAGCTGAAACCCTAATCTACCAAAACCTTCATGTATGGTTGAGATTAATTTAAATCATTGATGTATTAAATACACTTTATTAGACTCAATAGCTAAATATAAGGCTTCCACATTTTCACTAAAGTGAATTACAAAATAGAATTATCTCGAACCACTTCAAAGAATGTTCACATTGAATTTCTGTGTGTAAGATCTTATCCAAGCTACATTCTTCAACACCCTCTCTTAGAGAGGAAGGAATTTTGCATCAATTTAAGTTTGTCTTTGAATGCTTCAAACTTCCCTTTTGCCAAGGGATTGATCAAAATATCAGCATCCTGTTGATCTGCGGGTACGGGTACATACTAGAGCTTTATCTCTCCCTTCTGAATCTTATCTCAAATGAAGTGATATTTGATCTCTATGTGCATGGACCTGTCATGAAATGTTGGATTCTTAGAGAGTTTGATACAACTTTGATTATCACAATAAATCACCATTGGATCCAACTCCTGATCACATAATCCTGCAAGAAACTGGCGAAGCGAGATGGCCTCACAACTAGTAGTACTAGTTTCTCTATACTCTGCATTTGCTGAGCTAAGTGCCACAGAAGCCTGCTTTCTATTGAAGTAGGATACCATTGCTGATCCCAAGCTAAAGCAACACCTTGAGGTGCTCTTCCTATCTGATGCATTGCCTACCCAATTTGAGTCTATATACTCCTACAACTTTATTTCACCATGTCCATGATATCTTAGACCATGATCCACTGTGCCCCTCAATATTTGAGCACATGTTTTGCTACTACCCAATGCTCTTGCCTCGATTCCACCATGAACTAACTCTTGATTGGTATGCATCTTGGCTAGTGTAGGGCTGCTTGTTCATTAACTCTTGGCCAAAAACGCTTTTATCTTTGTTGTTCATTATCCCCTGTGCAAAATTGCTTTCTTTGCTATGGCAGTTTGAATACAGAAGTGCCCATTTCATTACAAAGTGTTCTCTCTATTATTTGTCATGTTACACTATGGGATAGATGTAGGAGATGTTAGATTTCAAACATTCATAGCGTAATAATTCAAATGCATAACCAAGATCACTAGAAGAAAGACAAAGCACAAAACATTAACACAAAGTTTATCCTGGGAAACCCAAACGGGAGAAAAACCAGCAACCTTCGTATAGAGATGATAATCCCGAGATCATAGTACAATCATAAAAGAGAAAAGATGGAAAATGTCTTCCAAAAGTAGAAACCCCAAGACAGTCTTCTTCTCCTCCAGCAGATGCGAACTTCCTCTCTCTCAAGTAATGCAAACTTGTGAAGTGAGTGGGTGAGATAATGAGGTGACATAACCTCTTATTTATACAAGTGTAAAACTGACTTTTACCCTAGGTGAGTCAACTTCTCTATTTGACTGGGCCGGCTTCACTTGGGGGGCAAGTAATAATTTAATTTTAATCTTTTACTTTGCTTCTTTTCTCCCCAAGGTTTACATTGATTCTTTCAAGGGTTTACATGGTCATTTACATCAAGTTCATCACCGTTAAGAGGTACAATCAAATACAATAAATAATATATTCTGAAGTTGCACAAAATCCAACACTCCCTCTCAACGAGGAAGGTATTCTTCGGTCTTCATCAGCATCACGATCACTTGGGTTTCATCTTGTACATCTATATTGTCTCCATCATCTCTATACATACTGAAGGTTGTCCACACAGTGTTAGTCGTTCGAGAAGTGTCATCATACATCATCTTCACCAGTCCTTCGGCGAGTCCAAGAGAATCACTCAATCTTGGATATCTGAGATATCGACTATACCATCTCTGCTATACCATTTGTTACCTGTCTGTCTCATTTGCCGATGGGATTTCTCCCATACCTGGCTGAGATCCCAGATGAGCAAATGTGCACGACCATCTACTACATGTTCGTCTCATCTGTTGATGGGGTCCTCCCATATCTGGCTGAGAACCTGAACGAGTAGAGGTACCAGTGCAATCACACAGCCAACTATTGATTGTCCGACTCATCTGCCGATGGGATTTCTCCGATACCTAGCTGAGTACCTGGACTGTAGAGGTACTAGTGAGAACTCGACCATCCACTACCTGTCCAACTCATTTGTCGATGGGATTTCTCCAATACTTGGTTGAGCACCAAGATGAGTGGAGGCACCAGGGTGAACCCGACCATCTACTGCTTGTTCGACTCATCTGCCGATGTGATTTCTCCCATACCTGGCTTAGTACCTGGACGAGTAGAGGCACCAGGGTAAAAGGAGGGCAAGCATCTTAATGTCATCTTTCCCTCTCAAGGAGGGACACGTTCTCTTCTACTCCAAGTCTTCCGCGAAAGTATTCGAACTTTATCCTGGGAAGAGCCTTGGTGAGAACATCTGCAGTCTGGTCATCTATCGGCACGTACTGTAACTCGACCGCACCTTTTCTGCACCATATCACGTATGAAGTGATATCGAATCTCTATATGCTTCGACCTGTCGTGAAATATAGGATTCATTGACATCTGCACACAATTCTGGTTATCACAGTGAATCACGGTCGACTTTGGAATCTGGCCAAACAATCCTACCAAGAGTTTACGAAGCCAAACTGCTTCTCGAGTTGCTGTGCTAGAAACCATGTACTCGGCCTCTGTAGTACTGAGTGCCACCGAGTTTTGCTTCCTGCTGCACCAGGAAATAACTGCAGAACCCAAACTGAAGCAACATCCGGAAGTACTCTTCTTATCTGCAACACATCCGGCCCAATTTGAGTCTGTAAACCCCTGCAATCTCAGGGCACAATCTGAAGCATATTTCAAACCATATCCCATAGTGCCACGTAAGTATCTGAGCACATGTTTTGTAGCAATCCAGTGAATCCACCTTGGCTCGCACATGAACTGGCTGAGAGCATTCACAGCAAAACATATATTTGGTCTAGTGTTTGTCAGATACATCAAGGACCCAATCAGCTGGCGATACATAGTAGGATCAATCAAATCTGAATCTGAAGCAAAATCTCTCAGCTTCTTCCAATTTGCATCCATCGGAGTGGCCATGGACTTGCAATCCAACATTCTGAATCTCTTCAATATATCTATGGTGTACTTTCCTTGTCCTAGGGAAATCTCTTTTTGCCTCTGCCATACTTCTAATCCTAAGAAGTAATGCATCAATCCAAGATCCTTCATTTCAAACTTAGAGGCGATATTCTTCTTACACCATAGAATAAGTTTCTCATTTCCTATGAGAAACAGGTCATCAACATATAGTACCAAAATCGGTGGTTCATCATCTACAACATTGTAGTAAAGGTTGGGGTCTGCATCACTCTTGGTAAATCCCAAGCTCACCAGGAATCCCTCTATCCGTCCATACCAAGCACGAGGTGCTTGCTTGAGTCCATACATTGCCTTTTTCAATCTGTATACATGAGACTCCTTTTCGTGGACAATAAACCCATCTGGCTGCTTGATGTAAACTTCTTCCTCAATAGCACCATTGAGAAAGGTCGTCTTCACATCCATCTGATGCAACTTCCATCCCATAGCTGAAGCAATAGCAATGATCGATCTAATGGAAGTATATTGAGCTACAGGAGCAAATGTCTCATCATAATTGACTCCCTTTTTCTGAGAGAATCTTCTAGCAACAGATCTGGCCTTGTATTTCCCATATGCTCCATGCTAAGTCTGTTGTGCCCATCTAGGTCTTTTTCGACCTACTGCAACATTTCCGGGGATATCAACTGGATCAATGGAATCGATAGGTTCATCCTTTTCTACTAACTCCCTCTTGAACTGGAGGGGGAGATGATCTCATCTCCTTTGGTTCTAGCATTTCATCATCGATCTCCATGTCTGATCCTCTGCTTTTCCTGACAACTATTTCTTCTTCAAAGGTCACATCCCTGTTGACTTCAATCTGTTTGGATCCTAGGATGTAGAGTCTGTAAGCCTTTGAAGACTCACTGTATCCCACAAAGGTTCCCTTCTTGCCTGAAGGTTCTAACTTGGGCACATGTATATAGACTGGATAGCCAAATATCTGAAGGTGGCTCACTTCTGGTTTTACTTTTGTGAAAACTTCCTTTGAGGAAAACTTCCTTTGAGGTCATCCTTCTAGGCTAAGAGTCATATTCCAGGAAGCTTCTTGCTGAACATCAACGGGATTCATATGTCCATCAAAACAAGTATTCTCTTGTAGGCCAAATCACATTGTCTTTTCCCTACAAGTCAAATCCTGATTGATGACCAGTGACATTGCATAATCAAATGAAATGGCAATAGTTTACACATGCATCTTAGCTAATACTTTAGCACAACAATTATAAACATGTCTTGTAAATACATCTGGGAACTATCTAGATGTCTGTTATCTCCACTAGAACATGCTATCAAGAGTGTGCACTACTCTAAGCATGCAGGAAGGAGATATCATCTAGACTAGCTGTTTTAATGAAGTGTTGTGTAGCTCATATGAATTATAAATACAACAAGGTAAACGATATCAACTGCTCAATGCACTTCCAGATAGATCTGCATATAATGAAGATAGATAAGACAAAACAGATCTATGTAAGCAAGAAAACCAAATACTTATCTCTTATTGTTTTTGTGTGTGGGCTCCCATTGACTTCTTGTGGGAACCAAGAGAGATCTTTGTTCTTGCAGCCTGGAACTTCATATCTAGAAGAACTCTGAACGGTCATCATTCCTTGACTTCTTGTGAGAAGTATCTTCTTCAACATCAGCAGTTGAGGCTTCATGCTTCCTTTTGTTAGAACTTCGACACTTATTTGCAGATTGACCATAT
The DNA here is from genome assembly GCA_027924585.1 of Larix kaempferi. Lineage (NCBI taxonomy): Eukaryota > Viridiplantae > Streptophyta > Pinopsida > Pinales > Pinaceae > Larix > Larix kaempferi. Next base: position 5,426,102 of record BSBM01000221.1, read on the forward strand.
GCCTTGCACCTGTAGCATTGTATCTGAGACAAATCCTTCTTCTCCTTCTTCTGATCTGGAGGTGGACTTGATCTCCTATCTTGGTGCTTGTGTTTATGGAACTTCCTTCCTTTTCCCTTACCTTTATTGGCATGGGACATAAATGCTTGATTCTCCTCAGGTTGAGTACCATGGAGTCTTTGCCGTGCTGCAATCCTTGTCTCCTCTTGAGTGCAATCTGCCCATAGCTTATCAAACTTGGGTAGTTTAGATCTACCACTTATGCTTTGAATAAAGGACACCCAAGATGGTAGAAGACCATTCAGAGTGGTGATAACAAGCTCCTTATCATCAATGGAATCTCCACTGGTGCTAAGCTTGTCCCTTAGTTCTGTGATCCTCATGAAGTATGAGGCAATAGATTCTGACTTGGATATCTTCATGTTTGAAAGCTAGTGCCTCAATGTAATGGACACATTGATGCTAGTATGTTCAAACAACTTCTGTATGGTCTTGAACATTTTCCTAACAAACTTCTTCCTTGAGATTTGGGGAACCAAATGATCTCTTACTGAGTCCACCAGAATCCTTCTTGCTCTGGCATTGTTCTTCCTCCATTGGGATTTGTCTTCTTTGGCTTCTGGCTTAGGGACCTTCTCATTTACATATTGTAATAGGTCATTTTCTTCTAGAAGTAGAAGAACCCTAGACTTCCAAGAGATAAAGTTGGAAGCTTCTTCCAAACGATCTTCAACCTTCATACCAATCATGTCTGCAGATCTGGTTCAGAAACCCTAGCAGGAGCTAGGTCAAAAATGAAAGTTTGAATTTTGAAAAACTGATTCCACAGGTAGATGTGCCTTGGCAAGGCGAGTTGAAAGATGGTAGGGCTGATCCAAATCTATGAATAAAAATGGGTAAAAAATGAAACCCTAATTTTTGCTACAGCTGTAGAGTTAGGTCAAAAACTGAAAATTCTCGGAATTGAATTCTGTCTTCACCAAAACACGTGCCTTCCCAAAAACGAAATTTTCAAGGCTCTTTTTCTCCAAAATGATGGGTGAGAAACCCTAGTTCGGGCAATGGCTTTTTCTAGAACTGCTCTGATACCATGTGAGATTTCAAACATCCATAGCATAAGAATTCAAATGCATAACCAAGATCACTAGAAGAAAGACAAAGCACAAAACATTAACACAGAGTTTATCCTAGGAAACCCAAATGGGAGAAAACCCAGCAACCTTCGTATAGAGATGATAATCTCGAGATCAGAGTACAATCATAAAAGAAAAAGGATGGAAAATGTCTTCCAAAAGTAGAAACCCCAAGACAGTCTTCTTCTCCTCCAGCAGATGCGAACTTTCTCTCTCTCAAGTAATGCAAACTTGTGAAGTGAGTGAGTGAGATAATGAGGTGACATAACCTCTTATTTACACAAGTGTAAAACTGACTTTTACCCTAGGTGAGCCGACTTCTCTATTTGACTGGGCTGACTTCACTTGGGGGGCAAGTAATAATTTAATTTTAATCTTTTACTTTGCTTCTTTTCTCCCCAAGGTTTACATTGATTCTTTCAAGGGTTTACATGGTCATTTACATCAAGTTCATCTCCCTTAGGAGGTACAATCAAATACAATAGAAATACAATAAATAATATCTTCCGAAGTTGCACAAAATCCAACAGGAGAATGTTTTTATGGTTAGGTTAAATGCCGCAATCATTAATATTGGTCAATCAAATTATATAGTATGCTCAACAAAATAATTATCATATATGTAAAGATGATTTCTGTGTAATTTATTTGATTTTTTTCTTCTTGGCCATAATTTTATTTTTGATGTAAGAATAATAAAAATCAAATATATGACCTTGCCTTTCAACAAAATTGGAGACATGATAGAAACGGATTCACATGTAAAATATATTTGTTCATTAATAGAGTCAATTGATACAATCGAAATGCTTCCGTTTTTGTCATTCGTTGGGTAGTTGCATTACTTATACAACCTAACCACCTCATTAATAATTTTTAATTAATTATGCCTAATGTATCAACGCTAAAGTCACCATTACATTTATCATATTATGATAAATAACGATTCCTTTTGATTAAGTTATATTGGAGCATTGTACGCCAACAAAATTTTTATTTTGGTGAAACTTGGACTTTGCCCATTTTAGAGTTTCTTTTGTGGTGCACATGCCTAACATTTAAATCTCATAAAAAATTGGGCTCCACAGAAACGATATGCTACAGCTATACCATGCAGTAAAGGCTGTATGCAAGGCTTGATTCAGGTTAGGTTAGTCTCTAGAATGTGAGAGATGGAGCACTTAAGTACTCAGCTACCCAGATAAAAAACCCTGCAGTTGAATTGAACAATAATTGAACTTAGTGAACTACTAAGACTAGAAACTTAAAATAATATGTATTGGTGTTCTTCTCAGAAGTCAAATGTTGAAAGTTAAATACAGAAGTTCATGAACTAAGTCTAGGCACTTACTTTATTGTCTCAGACACTACAGGAATCACTACATTGCAGCTGACAGGAATTAAGGTCAATGAATGTACAGAGTTGGACGTGGACCTAGTATATTGCTGATCAAGGACAAAGAAGGGTACATCTATGGAGGTTATGCTTCTCAGCCATGGGAAAGACACAACAACTTCTATGGCGACATGAAGTCCTTTCTCTTCAGTCTATCTCCAAGAGCAGCCATATATCGACCTGCAGGGGTTAACAGCAACATGCAGTGGGTAAGCTCTCCACATTTCTAGTAGGACACTTTTCAGTGTAAGTTGAACATTTCTCTAATAAAGATTTCTTTTGTTGATTGATTTCAAGGGTACAATTGACATGGAGGTAAAAGTGCATAAATTCAGCGTTTTTCTAGGGTTTATAAAAAGCTTTTCTCAATTTATGGTTTCATTTTCCTTATTTGTTTTTCCATTTTGTAATAATACTTTGAAACTATTGCTATCTCCTTCTTGATCTTAATCCTTGGTCTTTGACTTCATATTCACCGAATTCAATAAATATATGATACCATGATAAAATTAATAATGACGAGAGAATAATGCAAGATGCAAAATGATTTCATTATCAAAATGAAGATAATATATACACCTTGTGGACTTAATGAGCAATGTTTTAAAACTCAGACTTGGACCTGGAACCAACCCAAGGTCCCACCACAGTTTGATTGGAATTGGACTGGTTTATAGTTTATGAATCTGTTTACTAAAAAAATGTAGAAATTTCCTTTCTCTTTGACTTTTATTGCAAAACAGCAATTTTACCTCTTTGACTAGAGGTTTCCCAGATCTTAACCTTGTGAATTTTCAGCCTTAAGGCTGTTATGAAATATAGACCAGTAATTGAAATTGAACAATATTTCAATTTTTACAATCTGATCTTCTAGGCAATCCAAGGAGAAAAGGTACCAGTGTCTTGATAAGGTTCATCCCTCGCCAATCTTATCATGCATAAACCAGATTTGAAAACTCACTTTTACGATAATTATAACAGCAGCAAAACAGCCCTCAACTTCTTCAATTATGATGTCAAACCATTCAACAAAATTGTCTTTCATCTATGTCAAATTGGAAAATATATAGCTGTAAATTACATTTCTTTAACATACATGGCTGGAAATCAAATCTGCAATTTACCCAAGTTGTGGGCAACTGAGAACTCCTCTAACTAACCCTCAATAATTGTGCAAACAACCATCTCCAAGTGGCACGTGTGGCTTCTCAAACTCCTCCAAGATGGATGTACCATCCATCAAATGCATAGACCAAGTCAAATATCCTCAAAACAATACGGGTGGCTCCTCCAAGGTGGACGCACGATAACTAACCCCTCAATGTGGTCTCCAAAGTGTAACCACATACGAAAAATAGCCTCCACATACGAAAAATAGCCTCCATATAAAGACATGTCCATAACTAACTCAAATTATGTGCAAATGATTATATCCCAAGAATGAGGAGTCAACAAGGTGAGAGGTGGCATTAATCCATGTGTTAGGTCAATAAAAGCTTGACCAACTCTCAATAGGAGGGGATGGCCCCATCAAGCAATAAAACAGTAATATGTGGGGAGATGCCTCAACATGTGTGCTAATGATTCATGAAAGTGAGTGCTCCACCTAAAGCCTTAATCCACCTGAACATGTGTGTACAAGAGGAGCACTCCACTAGGGGTGCTGGTCTATATCATAACAAAGTCCTCTATGCCTTAGAAGCCCCCAAATAAGCTAGGGTGTTCACAACTTCGCACCAAGGTGCGAAGACCAAGCCAAACCACATCAAATAATCCACTAATCATGCTTGAACCATGTGAAAAAGATGCTCATGCAAGTTGTTCTCTACCAATGTAATGCCAATCATGCTAAAGTGTGATCCATATGTAACAGGGCCCCAAATGCTAAGGTGCTCCACATTTGGACATCATGTGCCACCAAACCACATCTAAACCATGTTCCCCCATAGTCATGTGATGACTAGAAGAACATGGAGAAAGGGAACCATGTGAAGTGCTCTCTCCATGTGAAAAAGATGCTCATGCGAGGTGTTCTCCACCAATGTAATGTCCATCATGCTAAAGTGTAATCCATATGTAAGTTGTATCAGGGCCCCAAGTGCTAAGGTGCTCCACATTTGGACATCATGTGCCACCAAATCACATCTAAACCATGCCCCCCCATAGTCATGTGATGACTAGAATAACTTAGAGAAAGGGGACCATTTGAAGTGCTCTCTCCACGTGAAAAAGATGCTCATTCAAGGTGTTCTCCACCAATGTAATGTCAATCATGCTAAAATTTGATCCATATGTAACAAGTCCCCAAATGCTAAGGTGCTCCAAATTTGGACATCATGTGCCACCAAACTGTTAGAATTTTTAATATAGCAGTATAACTTTAATTATATACAGTGAAAACAAAATAAGGATCACTGAAAGATAACCATGCACAGAAACACAAAGACACAAAGATTTTATCTTGGGAAACCCTTCTACACAAGGGAAGAAAACCCAACAACCTTTCTTATGAAGATATTGAGATCAAGATACAAAGTACATCTAGATACAATAGTAATCACATAAACCAGCTGTAGGTAAACCCAAAGAAACAAAGAGGAAGAACTCTCCAGTGACAGCGAACCCAGAATTAGTCTTCTTCTCTCTCTTGCGCACTTGTAGAAGAGATGAGCGAATTTCTTAGTGTGAGAATGAGAAAGGCGTCCTCTATTTATACTCTTCTCATGTTTAATTGTTCACTTTTGTTTGGGGCCAACTTGCCTTTTATGCACAATAATAAATGTTTATTATTATTTCTTCTTTGGGCCGACTTGAGGATGAGACCTCCCGAAGCTACAAACACCAACACAAACCACATCTAAACTATGCCCCACCATAGTCATGTGATGACTAGAATAACATAGAGAAAGGGGACCATGTGAAGTGTGTTAAATTTTGGGTTAGGTTAGGGTTTGATGCAAAGAAATCAAATTTTTATATACTTTAATGCAAACATAAATGTAACAAACTAGTATTGAAGCAGAATAGTACAGCTGTAACTAAACAAGATAATTTTGAAACATAATTTTCATATCTTTCAACTTTAACACTCCCAAGGAGGTCCCTGTGTTAAAGTTGAAATCTTCAGTAACATGTAATCAGCAGCAGTAGTGTAAATTAAACAAATTTCTAACAGTAGTAAAGTATCAAGTCTGAGAACTTACCTGGGAGTGAATACCTTCCTTTGTATACTCGGAAAACTAACTTTCAGAATAGACTGTGCCTCTTAGAGGCAAGTCAATCAATAGGAACAATCTGACCCTTAATAGAGGGTTAGTACCTATGTTGCACTGGATTTGGGGACGGGGGAACGAGTCCCCGGGACGGCTAGAGCACACCCCCAATTTTTCATGGGATGGCAATAATATATCTATATATCTATATATATATATATAACTTTTAAAAGTTAGAATTCACCATAAACATTTGTAGTTGCTTATAAGCACAATAGTTTATAATTTATAGTATTATGCACATCCCTTACACTTGCTAGTTTTGAAAAAACTCAGGCAAATAAGGAAAGGACCGAGTGACCATTATTGGCACTTGAACGTGAACAAAATGTAGTTTAGCTCTAGGAAACTTAAGTTTAACTATTTTCAATCTGCATTAAGGTCCATGAAGGGTCTACGAGAAGAATGCTAGTCTCTATAACAACTCTTCTTCCTTAAATTTCTTGTTTATAATGATTGGGTTAAAAAGCATTCCCTTCACAACAGGTTCTACAGATTTTTACAGCTGTGTTGAAAATCACAATAAAACACTTTGGGATATACATGCTTGCATTCTATAAATGTTAGTTTTTGTACCTAGGGAAGTGTTCCCCAAGTGACATTTGCCTAATGTCACTTAGAAGGGGAAAAAGGCGACCCTCACATTAAATGCACTTAATGAGACTTTATAACATCAAAGTCACTTTTTGATAAATTTAAGTGGGTGAGTGAAATTAATTATTTATGAGAAATAAATGGAGCATTTAATTTCAACCGTAGATCTAAATCTATCTCATCCATTGGATTTAGGGAAACCCTAGGGTTTGATCAAAAAGCTTGAGGGAGGCATTTGACATTCACTTTTACTTTTTGAAGTGAAGAGAAGAGAAAGAGAGAGAGCTTAGAGAGGGCACGCATATCGAGGAGGCATTTAATGTAGTTTTCAGCTGGCACAAACTTCGAGGCATTTAGCTGGGCATTTATTGCATTGTACGGATTTATGAATAGCCATATTTCTTCATAGCAGGCACACGTCCCGAGGCAGTCACAGTTGCATACATATCGAGGCATTGTACAATAGCATTTAATGCTGGCCGTACATCACAGAACCCGAGGCAGTCAACTTGGCACAAGTTTCGAGGAGTGGCACACATCTCGAGGTCTGTTGGTACAACAGTCATTTACTGGCACGAGTTTCGAGTAAATCTGAGCACAAGTTTCGAGGCAAATCTGGGCATAAGTTTCGAGACAGTTTGCACGCAACCCGAGGCACATTCTGGGCACATTTCCCAAAATATTCAACACGAGTTTCGAGGAGTTTGGGTGGCACAAAAATCGAGAACTGCTGCACACATTTCGAGGCAGTTTTGGTGCACAGATTTCGAGACAACATTTGCACAAATTTTGAGGACTGTACTTTACAGTCACTGTACCTTCAGCATAGAAATCGAGGCACTCATTGCACAGAAATCAAGGATGCAGTTTTGGCACTGATTTCAAGATAAATGCTGGGTGAAATTTCATGGTGGAGATAAGTAAAATTCTGCTGTAAAATTTATGTACTGAGATTTACTGAAGAAATAAGAAACTCTCTCTCTTACCGGTTTTCCCCGTGGGGGTTTTTCCAGGGCACAGTTGCCGAAAATCCCGAGTTTGAAATTTTAATGGTGTGCATGTGATTTTAATTTTCTGTCTGTTAGTATGAATTTTCAGCGTGTTTAATTGTCTCAGAAAATTTCATAAGTAGTTTGCAGCCTATGCAAAACCGACTGTAAATGAAAACCACTGAAATGTTGACATAAACCAGCAAGCAGAAAACTCAAGAAAATTTACATGGTATCAGAGTGAGGGGGCAGAAAACAGTGATATTTTGCAGACACAGAAATTTTCAGAACTCATAAATTTTAGTATTTTCTTCTGTTAGTGAACACCACTTTGTTGGGTTGGCTGAAAGATGGCTACATGACTTAGGTTGGAGGATAGGCTGAATGGGACAACGAACTTTGTGCCATGGAAGGCCAGAATTTTACTGATATTAGAGGAGAATGAACTATGGGAGGAAGTGGTTAGAAACACTACAACTAACGTCGTTCAGATTCCCATTGCTACAGATGCAACAACACTATCAGCCTTCAACAAGAAGGACTGTAAGGCTAGGAGGATAATCCTTGATGCAGTTAAAGACCACATAATCCCTCACATTTCAGGCAAGACTAGGGCACACTTAATGTGGACAGCTTTGACCAGTTTGTATGAGAGTACCAATGAGAACCGGAAGATGGTTCTCAAGGAGAAACTCAAGAGTATAAAGATGAATGGAGGAGAGGGAGTGACAACATACCTTACTAGGATATCTGCAGTTCGAGATGAACTGGCAGTGGTTGGGGAGGTGGTATCTGCTACTGAGCTTGTACGTACAGCAGTGAATGGGGCTTCAAAGCCCTCGGGTGCATTTGTGCAGGCCATAGTGGGTATAGAGAACCTACCGTCTTGGGAGAGACTGTGGGATGACTTTGTGCAGGAGGAGACCAGGAGAGGCCTCGTACAGGGCAGTTCATCTCAGAGTGGGGTAGATGAGGAGAACGTGGCATTGACAGCAAAGGGGTAGAAGAAGAAGGGTCCCAAGAAGGGTGGGGCCAAACAGCAGCAGCAGGGTGGGCAGAAGAAGGACTTGAGTAAAATCAAGTGCTATGGTTGTCAGACGTTTGGGCACTATGCTTCACAGTGTCCAAACAAGAAGAAGAAGAAAGGATAGCAGACTGCAGCCTCAACGGAGGTTGATGACTTTGGAGACAGGTTTTAGAGGGAGTTTTCCCTATATGCTGGACAAATTGAGAGAGAGAGAGTCTCTTTAGCCACCAGCACAGATATGGATATGGAGATTGAGCATTCATTGTTGGCAGGCCATCAAGCGAGTCCATCCACCACTAGTACTTGGTACATTGACAGCAGAGCCTCGAGCCACATGACTAGAGCTTGAGAGATGTTCTTCGAGCTATCACAGACAGATAGAGATGTGGAGGTTGTACTTGGTGACAATACCATTGTTAGAGCAGTTGGTTGGGGGACCATTACATTTCAGAGGGAGTCTATGAGTCCCATGATTTTGAGGGATGTGTTGTATGTCCCTGGGCTGAAGAAGAACCTTGTTTTAGTTTCCACTATTGAGGACAGGGGTCTTGGGGTGTGTTTCTCAGATGGGAGAGTGCAGGTTTTCCCCAAGACTACAGGTGTATCTACCCCCATGTACATTGGGGTAAGATGTGGAAAGCTGTACAAGCTATTGTTTCAGCCGCAACACGCTCTAGCACACAGCAACAGCAGTGAGCTATGTGAGCTATGGCATTGGAGGATGGCCCACTTACATCACCCAGCTCTGATATTGTTGAGGAGCATGGTTACAGGTTTACCCGAGTTCAGCACTGAGCAGAGTGATGTGTGCAGGGGGTGTGCTTTGGGAAAGTACACTAAGACTGCTTTTCCAAGCAGTGACACGAGAGCAGCATGAGTGCTTGACTTGATCCATTCTGATATTTGCGGTCCTATGTCATCGGTCTCTTTGACTGGTTTTGAGTACTACATCATCTTCATTGATGACTACTCCAGGAAGACCTGGATCTACTTCTTGAGGAGCAAGAAGTCACCCCTAGTTTTGAGTGTCTTCCAAGGGTTCAAAGCCCTCGTGGAGAAGCAGGCAGGGAGGAAGACTTGGATGTTGAGATTGGACAATGGGGGTGAGTATACCTCCAAGAAGTTCGATGCTTTTTGCAGACAGGAGGGTATACAGAGACAGCTGACAGTTCCCTACACTCCTGAGCAAAATGGAGTAGCAGAGAGGAAGAACAAGTTGATTGTGGGAGCAGCGAGAGTGATGCCTCATGATCAAGGGTTACCGTTCTTTCTATGGGCAGAGGCATGCAGCACTGCAGTTTATCTGCAAAACAGGAGTCTGCAGCGTGCTTTGGGGAGGAAGACTCCAGAGGAGATGTACACAGGCAAGAAGCATGAGGTGAGCCACTTCCTTATATTTGGTTCTTTGACTTACTCTCACGTCCCTACTGAGAAGAGGACGAAGTTTGAGCCCACTACTGAGAGAGGCATATTTGTGGGATGTGACGAGACTTCGAAGACCTATCGGCTTTACCTACCTGGCCAGAAGAGAGTTGTTGTTAGCCGGGAGGTAAAGTTTGATGAGGAGAGAGCCTTCAGGAAGTCGAGAGAGTTAGAGCAGAGGGAGCCACCAGCTCCCACACCTCAGTTTACACAGGCTTCTTCGATACAGGTATCAAGTCCACATGTTTTCGGAGTGACTGGATCACATAGTACAGGCACAGGTTCAGGTGACAGGTACTTCAGGGACAGGTTCAAGGACAGGTACAGGTTCAGGTTCACAGGTTACAGGTTCTTCAGGAACTGGTTCATCAGTTACTGGTCCTCGGGGTGTTGGACCTTCTGCTTCTGGGAGTTCCTTAGATGAGGATAGACCAGTATGGGAGGAGCCTTCAAGGAAGAGGAAGCCTAAGTGGCTTCAAGACACCTTGAAGGAAGCAGAGGCATTTGGTAGACCCTAGGAGGAGATCAGGACAGTAGTGATGCCAGACAGATTGGGGATGGCTCTTGTTGCGAGTCTTCGTGACTCTGAGCCTTCCACATTTGAGGAGGCTTCTCAGCATCAGGTATGGAGAGATGCCATGATGGAAGAGTACCATTCCATCATGAAGAATGATGCTTGGGAGATAGTGCCGAGTCCTGAGGGGAAGTCAGCGGTGATTTCCAAGTGGCTTTACAAGATAAAGCATGCTGTAGATGGCAGTTTGGAGAAGTACAAGGCTCGGTTTGTGGCTCTAGGGTTTTCACAGGTTGAGGGAGTTGACTACGATGAGACTTTTGCGCCAGTTGCTCGGTATTCTTCCATCAGAGCAGTGATATCTATAGCAGCAGAGATGGGTTGGAAGATCCACCGGATGGATGCGAAGGCCGCATTTCTCAATGGTCTTCTGCAGGAGGAGGTGTACTTAGAGCAGCCACAGGGATTCGAGATTCATGGGAGAGATTCTCATGTGTGTAGGCTGAGGAAAGCCTTGTACAGACTGAAGCAAGCTCCTAGAGCTTGGTACTCCAGGATTGATGCATACTTGACTTCGATGGGCTTTCAGAAGAGTGAGGCTGATCCCAACCTTTACTACATTGTGGTTGGTGGAGATCCTCTCATTCTTCTGTTATATGTTGATGACTTGTTTATCACTGGAGAGGAGCGTCTCATTGCACATTGCAAGAGAGACCTTGCAGCTGAGTATGAGATGACTGATATTGGGTTGATGCATTACTATTTGGGGATGGAGGTTTGGCAGGAGCTTGGACATATTTTCCTGGGACAGGGGAAGTATGCAATTGATATTCTGAGGAGATTTCGGATGGAGGACTGCAGGCCTATGTCTACACCTATGATCACCAACTGGAAGCAACTTCATGCTTCTGAGGGTAAGTTGGTGGATCCTACACTTTACCGTCAGCTCATTGGATCATTGATGTATCTGGTCAACACCAGGCTAGACTTGTGTTTTGTGGTGAACACTCTTAACCAGTTCATGGTGGAGCTTAGGAGTGTACATTGGACTACCGCAAAACATGGGTTGAGATACCTAGCAGGCACATTGGACTGTGGTTTGGACTATAGGGGTTCGGGTGGAGTCAGCTTGGTTGGTTTCACAGATTCAGACTGGGCAAGTTGTGTGAGGGATCAGAAGAGCACTTCCGGTTGTTGTTTCAGTTTGGGCTCGGCAGCAGTGTCGTGGTTCAGTCGGAAACAGAAGTCCGTTGCATTGAGTTATGCCGAGGCTGAGTATATGGCTGCCATTCAGGCTACTTGCGAGGCACTGTGGCTTCGTAAGTTGTTGGTAGATTTAATTGATCAGGAGCTTAGACCTACAGTTATCTATTGTGACAATCAGAGTTGCATTCAGCTCTCTGAGAATTCGGTGTTCCATGACAGGTCAAAGCACATTGAGATCAGGTACCATTTTATCCGAGACTACGTCCCGAGAGGAGCAGTTGAGTTCCAGTATATTTCCATTGATGAGCAGGTAGTAGATATCCTGACGAAATCTTTGGGGAGGGGGAAGTTTGTCTTCTTCAGAGACAAGTTGGTAGTGGTGCAGAACACCTTCCTCGGTAAGAGGGAGTGTTAGTTTTTGTACCTAGGGAAGTGTTCCCCAAGTGACATTTGCCTAATGTCACTTAGAAGGGGAAAAAGGTGACCCTCACATTAAATGCACTTAATGAGACTTTATAACATCAAAGTCACTTTTTGATAAATTTAAGTGGGTAAGTGAAATTAATTATTTATGAGAAATAAGTGGAGCATTTAATTTCAACCGTAGATCTAAATCTATCTCATCCATTGGATTTAGGGAAACCCTAGGGTTTGATCAAAAAGTTTGAGGGAGGCATTTGACATTCACTATTACTTTTTGAAGTGAAGAGAAGAGAAAGAGAGAGAGCTTGGCGAGGGCACGCATATCGAGGAGGCATTTAATGTAGTTTTCAGCTGGCACGAACTTCGAGGCATTCAACTGGACATTTATTGCACTGTACGGATTTATGAACAACCATATTTCTTCATAACAGGCACACATCCCGAGGCAGCCACAGTTGCACAGATATCGAGGCATTGTACAACATCATTTAATGCTGGTCGTACAACACAGAACCTGAGGCAGTCAACTTGGCACAAGTTTCGAGGAGTGGCACACATCCCGAGGTCTATTGGTACAACAGTCATTTATTGGCACGAGTTTCGAGTAAATCTGAGCACAAGTTTCGAGGCAAATCTGGGCATAAGTTTCGAGACAGTTTGCACGCAGCCCGAGGCACATTTCCCGAAATATTCAACACGAGTTTCGAGGAGTTTGGGTGGCACAAAATTCGAGAATTGCTGCACACATTTCGAGACAGTTTTGGTGCACAGATTTCGAGACAACAGTTGCACAGATTTCGAGGAGGACTGTACTTTACAGTCACTGTACCTTCAGCACAGAAATCAAGGCACTCATTGAACAGAAATCGAGGATGCAGTTTTGGCACTGATTTCGAGATAAATGCTGCGTGAAATTTCATGGTGGAGATAAGTAAAATTCTGCTGTAAAATTTATGTACTGAGATTTACTGAAGAAATAAGAAGCTCTCTCTTTCTTACTGGTTTTCCCCATGGGGGTTTTTCCAGGGCACAGTTGCCGAAAATCCTGAGTCTGAAATTTTAATGGTGTGCATGTGATTTTAATTTTCTGTCTGTTAGTATGAATTTTCAGCGTGTTTAATTGTCTCAGAAAATTTCATGAGTAGTTTGCAGCCTATTTAAAACCGGTTGTAAATGACAACCACTGAAATGTTGACATAAACCAGCAAGCAGAAAACTCAAGAAAATTTACAATAAAGAGATTAGATTCATATTTTAGATTAAGAAGGCTATTCAATAGGAATTTATTCAAATGTTTAGTACCCAATCTAAATGTTTAGACACCTATGTAGAATATGTTAAAGCTAAGATGACCCTAAAAATGAGAAGAACAAGAGCAATACCCAAAAGGATCAAACCTTTGAGTTGTTGCATTTCTTAGTTTGTTGACATGGAGGCTTTGCTACTTGTAATGATGTTGCTAAAAGGACAATAGTTAAATCACCAGAAACCCAAATCAAAATCCATCATACACAACCCATATTTTGAGCTGCAACTTGTACAGATTTAGATTTAGAATAATACAAAAAATATGGATGGGATAACTAATCATATTGTCCAATCATCAATGTCCATTGTCAAAACTAAAGTTACATGACCAAAACATCTCCAAAATCTAATGGGACATCTCTAAAATCTACTTGGAATGTGTCCAAAATCTTGTCAGAATTTCCCAGAATCTGTTGGGGACGTTTTGGGTATGGCCACCAAGTCCCCAATTCCCTAATGAAGTCCCCAAAAGATTAGGGAGTTTCCTAAGGGTCCCCAAGTCCCCGAAACGCGGGGACGGCGGGTACGTGGCTTTTTTTGGGGGGGGACAAGTCCCCGTGCAACATAGGTTAGTACAAACCTGAGAGAGAGATGATAGGTTGTAGACATAAAGGCAACAAAGATGGTCAATGACAGTCTAATCACAGTGGCAGTCCCAAACAATACTCAACACAAGAGGTCTGATCCAAAAACAAAACTCAACACATAGATCTAACCCAAGCAATGTCTCAACATAATAGATTAGACCTTAACAAGGTCTCAGACCAATAGATCAGACCACAATAAAGTCTCAGTACATAGATCAGACCCCACACAATAGATTAGAGTCTCAACACAATAGGTCAGTCCTTAACACAATAGAACAGACCCAAACAGGGTCTCAGCAAGTAGATCAGATCCAAGGTAAGTCTCAGGGGGTTATGGCCTTCCTCTAACAGGGTCACAACAAGCAGGATCAAACCAATGAGACTCATGGCAGGAAGAAACAGGCCAATAGGGCTCACGACCTTAACACATATGCTCTCAGCATGCTAGAACGGACCCTACAGAGCTCATGGCCTCCATAGACATGCACCCAGCAGGCAGATCGGATTCCAACAAGTCCTCAACAGGCAGATGGGACCCCAACAAGACCACGACTGACCTCAGAAAGCTCACGGCAAGCTGAATCAGACTCACATCTAGGCAGATCAAGCTCATGGCTAGCAGACAACCCTCAAACAAGCTTACGGGTGGCAGATCGGAGCTCAAACAAACCCTCAACAAGTCATGGTTCAATAGATCAACATTCAAACAAGCTCACGGGTGGCAGATTGGTCCTCCAAAGGTTCATGGCTAGGTCAGCAGCAACATAAAAAGCCCTTAACGTCAACTCTAAACAGTCAATTAGATCAGATCTGATATGTGGTAATCTCCAGTAGGTGGGTTGCCTAAACAGGCAGGTAAGCAAGCAACACAACAGTCCTTAACCCTTGACATCAGCCTCAAAAATCAGAGCTGAGATGTGTGATGATAAGATGATGTCAAAATGAGGAAATTAGACTTCAATATATAGGATCTTAAAACTTCTAGAAGAGTCATGCTTTTAATTCTTTAATGAGTTAGGGTGCCATTAGTTAAGGAGGGTACCACCAAATAAGGGTTAAGACACCAAATAATAAAACCACTTATAATAATATAAAATATAATTAAAGTGTCTTTAGATGGGTACTAGGGTCAAGTCACCACACATAAATTAATATCATAAAGTTCTTAGGTGAGGGTACTGTTATCACACCATAGTAGCAGGGCTACTATTCTTGCTTAGCAGATATCTGCACATTCCAGAGCTTCCATATTTCAGAGCTTGGCTATGATGATTGTATATTTTGAGATCACTCATGATCAGAGCAGTGTATTATTCAGACTTATGTTAGACCTTGTGTCAAGGCTGAGCCTTGAGAGTTGAAGACCGATGTGACCCTTTATCCCATATAGTTTCAGTTCAGTGCCTAGAGATTTTGGCTCTTGGCTCTTGGAATAAAATTTCTATCTTTTGGAGTACATGCTTGGGTTTGGAGTGGATGTTGGTTGCTTTGATTGTAAATGCTTTTGTCCATTGCACTGGAGGATCTCTTGTAGCTATCTTGCATATGTTGCCATACTTTTTTACAGGTTAAGAGGACGTTTTTGACAAGTGCGAATTGGTGGGGAGGCTTGCCCTTCAAGCTTGGAGGAAAATGTTTTGGTTAAATAGGGAGTGGTTTTGTCTTTGTGCCAACTATTCTTTGCTTATCTCTCTCTTGCTTGTATCTACCTTCAACATGTTAAACTGATTAATGCTTTGCTCCTTGGTTTTGACAGGTTAGAGGGACACACATGTGGCTTGGAAAAATCGATTTGGCAAGAGGGCTTAAAAAATTCTTCATTTGATCTTTGGCAAAAGTAATCTTCATCTCAACTAGCATTCATCTCTTCATCCAGGTATGCTCCAAAGGTATGGTCTTCTTCTTCCTTGGCTTATCCATAACTTCTAGATCATAAAAACCCTAATTGATTAAAACCCTCATTTTTACTTTTTCTTAGATCTACTTGGATCTAGCCTAGCTTTTGGGAAGATATTGAAAACCCACCTTTATAGTATCCACGGCAATTTGGATCTATAGTTTGGTGGTGATTGGGTTCCATTTGACACACTTTCCAAGGCACTTAGCCCTCCTTGAGCAAAATCGCACGACTTGGGAGAAGCTAGTTTGGTTGGTTCCAAGACATGGGTAGGTGAGATCCCACTTGATTCATGATCTTCATACTTGATAACCTACCCCTAGTGCTTCACCTTGTTGATTTTTGCCTTGTGGGCCCCATTCCTCATTTTGAGGGTTGTGCCCCACTTGGGTCAATTTGGTGATGCATTTTCAATCTCAGATCTATGAAGATCTAGCCATTGGATGCCCTTGATTTTCAAGATCCACATTGATACTTGCCTAAACTACTTGGATCTACAATTTGGTGACCATTGGACTTGATTTGACACACTTTACCATGCTTTTAGCCCTCCTTAGGCAAAGTCGCACTCCTTGGGTGATTTAGTTTTCCCACTTCTAGAACCTGGGTAGTTGAGATTCCATTGGATTTGGAAAAAGCATACCTTGAAACCCATATCTAGTGTCTCATTTTGTGAAGATCTGCCTTGGGGGTAGCATTCCTTGTTTTAGGGGATTGTTGTCCACTTGGGTCACATCATGAAACATTAGATTTAGTAAGATCCAACCATCACATCTCTATTAGCCCACTTGATTTGCATCCTAGGTGTCCCGATCTACAAGTTGACATCTCTTTTGACTCCATTAACCCATCCATCAAGGCACTAGTCCACCTAGGACAATTCGCACTCCTTGGGAGTTGTGTCAAGTCTTAGATCCCATATGTGGGTATGTCTAATTTCACTTTAATCTACTCATAGCATACCCCTTAGTACCATTCACATCCTTAACTTCACCTTGTGGGTCCCATTTGAGCCATTTCCATATCCCAAGGAAGTGGGCCCCACTTGTGTATTTCATGGTACTAGATCTTGTCATCTTATCTCATCATATGGCCTAAATCTTTCATTGGTTGAAACATAAGTCATTCCTTAAGCCTCTTTCAACCACATTTAAACTTCTAGTTCCACCTAACCTTGCATTGGTTTCCGTAACTTGTCTTTTACATATCCCTAGGAACCTTTGTTTGGGTCCAATCATCTTTGATTGGTTATAGGGTCTCCCCCTAGGTCTTGATTCATCTTGATCTAAAGTGAAGAATGCCTCGGTTGACGTGACTCCCAGCTTGCATTGGGAACCGTGGCATCTCTTAGGTCACCTCTTTAGTTGTCCATCTCCTCTACCATCCCTGATGGGATACCTTTTGGGACAACTACAAGTTGTGTGATAACAGGTACTAAGGTCATGGTTAAGGGTGCAAGTACCAACAAGTGGTACAAATCAAATCATAAAACAAGGAGTGGTACATGACCCACAATCTCTAGGACCAAAAGGTGTACCATTAAGGTGGGTAAACTACCCTATTACCCATAAGACCAAAACATCAAGGTGGTAAGAGTCAAGACAACTCAAAGTGGGTAGATAACCCTTCTAACCACAAGTCAAGGTGCTAAACCTTCAAACCACAAGACCAAGAACAACAAGGTGGGAAGACCAAGGGTGAACAACCAAGGTGGGGTTACAACCAATCATCTCTCTCTCAAATGTACAAGTGTTCCATACACTACTTGAAAGTTCATCATCACTGTATAAGGAAAGGTCCACACTAGATGATGTGATCCTGTGGTCCTCCTGACTGCTCCTAAGGTCAAGTGCTAGTGACTCCATCAAGGGGTGGCCAGTCCCTTGAGAAGACCATCTAGCTCAACCATCTCAAAGACCTAGGAGAGGAGGACATCACACATCATCATCTTGGTTAACTGACCAAGATCCACTTGGTTAACTGACCAAGTATGTACCTGCAAGAACTGCTTGGTCCTCGTGACCAAGAATCTTTCTAGTCCTAGACTAGGAGGTCTCGTCT
This sequence comes from Larix kaempferi, assembly GCA_027924585.1. Lineage (NCBI taxonomy): Eukaryota > Viridiplantae > Streptophyta > Pinopsida > Pinales > Pinaceae > Larix > Larix kaempferi. Next base: position 5,443,931 of record BSBM01000221.1, read on the forward strand.
CAACTTGCAAGATCTGCTTGGTCCTCATGACCAAGAAACTGTCTGGTCCCAGATCAGAATAACCTAGATACAAATAGGGACCCTAGCCACATGCTAGGGACTTTGCCATGGCATCAACCTGCTTGGTCCCCGACCAAGAACCCCAAGAGACTACTGGGGGCCCTAGGGTACCTTCTAGGGACTTACTCCGCCTAGTTATCTGACTAGGAACCCTAGTTAACTGACTAGGTTACCATCCTCTCTGAGAATGGCTCTCGCGACTGCAATAACTTTAACAAAGTGCTCTCTCCTAGTAATAAGACACCACACCAAGCATGCCGCAACATGACCAAAATGCATCATAATATAATACGTAGTCCAATATCAACCAATAATACATCAATAATTGATTGTTGGTGATCCTACTAAGCTCAGGGGCTAGAACAAATAACTCTGCAACTAGCCACTCTCCTTTGGACATCATGCACCCACAGTTGGCCATGGTCGGACATGCCATAAGGGAAATGCCAAGGAGAGTGTGTATACCTATAATAATGCCCTTGTTCTTGTCCAATAATCCATCAGTGTCCTCCAAGAAATGTCTGTCATGTGATAAAAATCATAGTTTTTGTGATGAAAATCACATGTGTGGGACCTCATATAGTATAAGAGGTAACAATTCCTATAGTCGTTATGTACTTCCTATGTGTATTGATGATTCAAATGATTGATTTGTAACATGATGCTTCTGCATCCCTTAGACAACATCTATTTTGTTCTCTTTTCTTGCATAAGTCAAGAGTTAAAGGATTGATGTATACATTTCTTTCAAGGGAGACATTATTATAGGGGATGCTTGATTATGGGTTCTCATCTTTTGTTTATAGTCTTGAATGTTAGTTATCTGTGAGATGTTCAATGTGTGGCTTTAAGACTGGAATTAGTCCTCATCTTCCAGTTCAATTTATTTTCCAAATTGTGAATTGAGTGTTTGGATTTGATGCTTGAATACTATTTATCTATGACATGCTCAATGTATGGCCTTAAAATTGGAATTAGTCATCTTAAGCCTTCCCAATATGTTTGCATAGTGAATTAACATTTGGATATTAATTGTTTTTGAAAAATGCTTCATATGTTTCTTCAGAGAACAAATAAGTACATTGGGATTCAGGGTTATTGCAATATGTGGACAACATGAGTGCCAAGAAAATTCCAGCCTCCATAAGCTAGAAAGGCTAACATATGAGCTAGGCCCCCCCACAGGGAGGGACTGAACATCATGATGGAATGCACTGATGTTAACTGTCATGAGTTGTGCCAAATCTTGTTTAAAACTCCTCAATTCCCCTAATTTGAGGGGGTGTGGATTCTCATTGAATGTAACTCTACATCAATGTTTCCACAAAAAACCTATTGCAACCAGTCCAAATGTGGCTGTTATCAACTGATTTGTACAATAGTTGAAACCTTATTGAGCCGCCAGTGTTGGAACACATCAGTGTTCACTTCCAGAGTATCTGGGTTTCATTATATTTGGGTCTAGCCAGTTTTGTTTTTGAGTCGACATGACCATGGCCCCATGGGGGTTTGTATCAGTGTGCTAGTAGGGTCTGAGTGGCTCGGTCTCCCATGACTGGATTAAACAACTAAGGTATTCCAGGGAGTTTTTTCACCGTCAGATTATACTTTGCTTCAGGCGAAATATAATCTCTTGGTTTTTCTCCCGCTTCCTCCAAAGCTGGAATGCCCGATTTTGGAAATTTGGCCATGGGGGGTTATTAGGGTCCAACTATAATGTATAAACCTACTAGACACTATTAGAATAGGTTTTGGTCATGTCCTAGGTCTCTAGGACCCCCAGAAAAAATTTCGAAAAAATTTTACCGGACGCATCGGAATTGGGGTTTTTAATTATTTAATTATTTTTTAAATTTTAATTAAATTTCTCTATAGTTTAAATAGAGAAATCTGAGTCTGTAATATGTCAGTCATCCGGGGTCCGTTTTCAGTGTTTGATGGCTCGTTTCATAAGCCAAAAATCACTCATGACCCATGGAGCAGCTAAACCCAACTTTCGGATGTCAATTCCGCCCCGTAATTAATATTTTCTCTGAAAAGTCATTTACAGAGAAATTATTAATTAAAATAATAAAATTGATTATTTTGGAGATAATCCAAATCTCTCCAAAATTAATCAATTTGATTAAAATAAAGGGCTAAATGACATGGAAATGAGCATTAAGGAAGATTCCAATCAACTCCAAGCCCATCCAGTCACCCATCCAGTCACCAGCAAGGAACCTTCTTAAGGAAATTCGCCCTTCTTCATAGGAAAATCGAGTTTGTGATGTGGCAATGATTGAATGGTTTGTTGGATGGCATTAAAGCCAATGGTGGGCGCCTCCTTTAAACTAGCAATCAAATCCAAGCTTGGTTCTCTTCATGATTCAAGCCACACCCACTAGTTACCACGTGCTCCTCCCACAGCTAATTCGCACTTCCTCACAACCCATTCGCATTTGCTTTTTCCTCACGTCCTTCTTCCATGGCTCACGTGGATTATAGTTGGGTTTCTTCTATTGGTCGGGCTCCCACGCATGCACTATTTGGTTGGCTCCTACAAACTCGAATCTTTACCTACCAAGTACACGCCATCCCTCATCCAGTTCGCATGTCTTGCAATCTTCACGTCAATCCCATTAGATCCACGCCATTCCATTGATTTAATTCGTGATTGGTTGGGCTCCCACTCAAAGACTCGAGTTCTACCTACATTTCCACTTGTCACCCAATGGATTAACACAACCTACCACATCTAACTCGCATCTCCCACATCAGCTCACGCCTTTGCTGTACTAGCTCGCATTCCTTTGTTGTAGCATGCCTATTCGCTGGTTCCTACCTCCCAAAGTCGAGTCCATGCCACCTCATGCCCTTTCACCAACCAACAACTCGACTTTGATTGACAATCACCTCTCCAAGCTCTCTCATGATTGGAATTCGACCTATGCCATTGCCAAATTCGAATTAGGGTTTAGGTGTGTAGTTTTAGTATAAAGAGAGGCCCATTTGGGTTGTTATCTCATGGAGAATTTGAGGCAAACTTACTCTGCCAAAATTGTATATGTGTTATAGCATTTGCTAATTGAAATAAAGTGGCTTTGGAGGTCCATATGGTGTGTTGATCTTGTTCATGGAAGGTGCTTCAAATTAAATCAAGGTGATATTGTGTTATGTTTTTTACTTACATGTTCCAAGTTTTGATCAAATTATTCAAGCTTAGAAGACTTTTCCAAGTCCATAGGGTGGGCATTTGGGTTCAATTTGTCCATTGATGTTGGGTTGTTTGTGATTAGGAAGTAGTGGATTGTAGTCGGAAATACTAACACTCTTCTTATCCCATTCAACTTGGCATACTATATTTGATCAATCTTGTTTGTAAGTGATACATTTTGCAGATCTAAACAGTTTATGAAGAGGAGTTGGAACTAGGTTGTCTCCTCCATCTTTTCAAAGAACAAATCTTTCCATTAACATTCATACATTGCAGGATCTCCCAAAGTCGATCTCACAACACCAAGATGGTGGCATAAAGGGGTTTGATTTCAAAAAATCCATCTCTCATATTCAAAACATTGTTTATTGGTTACTTTGGGCTTTCATTTCTTCAAGCCTTCTCATTTGCTCTTTGAAAGTTTTATTTTTGCATGCTAAGCCACTTCTAGCCCTTTCTAGCTTTGATCCAAGATTGCCTTGTCTTCAAGCCATAGTTTAGAAATCCATAAGGTTGAAGTTGCTTCAACCTTGGGGAATAACTTGGGATTTGCTCCCTTGTGCTCTCTTCAACACTCGCTGTCGGCGTATCACCGGTTAACCGGAGGATTTCCAAGGCGGTGTTCTATTACCTCAAGTGTTCCACTTGTAGCCCTTTGCCCTTGTCTTGCCTTTTCATCCTCCTTTGCCTTCTAGTCTCCCCCTTTCCATAGCTTTCGTCCCACTTCTTTTTCCCTTTCTCCCTCTTGCATTCGTTTCTCTCAACCATTGCTCCTTTCGTCCTACCTTACCTTCCTCCTCTCGTCCCTATCTTATTTCATCTCCTCCTTCCATTCTTTCCCTTCTTGGTTTTTTGCCTCTCTTCCCATCGTCCATCCCCACTTGCCCTACAACATAAAATACAAAACATAGAACAAGTTAAAGATTGGTTTTGTTAGACTTATTTCATGATCATAGATCTTGTCCTTTGATTGAAGTAGATTAGATCTCAATCGTTTTGCTTGAGTAGCTCCTAGTACATGCTTTAGAAATAGTGTTATATCTTGCATCTAGTATCTATTAATAAAAGTCCTTAGCTTTATTTCAAAGACAAACACATTAGCACATAGGATAGTGTAAAACTTTATGGTTGCATGTTCATTCCCACCATTTTTTGGGGCACTTTTGTTCGCTGGTCCGTTTCACCATAGTTAACATTTTATGATAAATTTTTATGCATTTCACATTTTAGAGTTAAAATTTCAAATCTAGACTTAATTAGTTGTAATTTTTTGTCTTTTGCTAACAGTTAACGGGTGCCTTGCTTAGATTCTTTGTGACTTGTGTAGATCATTTGAGGAAGAGATACATTTGATAAATATCTTGAAACGAAGAAGTAAATGCAAAACAAAGTGAAGGATCCATGAGGATGACTTAACCATTGAGATATTTATCCTTTTGTAATAGCAAGTGAAACTTGCTTCTTCTTCAGTATCTTTCAAGTATTTCCATTCTCAAAAGACCTTGCACGGTTTTTAACCCAAGGCATTTGTAACTGCTTAATAAAAAGTTTCAAGTGGAGGTGTTTCCACTTTTTGTCTTCTTCCCCATTTGGGGAAGAGTGTTGGGTCTTGGGTTAACTTAGTTTATGTTTCCATGTTCTTAGATTAGTTTCTATTTCGCTTAATAGCTTAGTTCAATTTTTATCATTATATTGTTTCTCTTCCAATCCTTGACCAGAGAATAGCTAACTTTGGGATCGTATCCCAAAGGCCACATAGTTTTGTGGTAGCTTCTCGCTCCCCCATCAACTTCTTGTGGACATCCAGCTAGCTGGAAGGTTTCCAGGATTGGTGGTTTCTAGTGGTTGATCTTGTTCGGGGATCAATCCCACCTAGTAGATTAGAATTTGTAAGGTAGAACACTAGTTTGAATTTTATTTCATACTATTTGGCAAAGTAGTTATTGTTGAAGCATTAATTTATATCTTTCAAGTTATCAAGTGGTTTCATCTTTTTTAAAGTTATTTTACTGCTTTCACAACACAACTGCTCTTGTTCTTCTTAAAATAAACCAAAGTCTCTTGAACTTGGCCAAATCCAAGTCAAGAGCACCCTCTATCGGAGGGCATTTTAATCTTGCATCATCCCCTGCATTAGGCATTGTTAACTTAGCAAGTCTCTTGAACTGTGGTCATAAGACCGAGTCAAGAGCGCTCTCTGTCGGAGAGTTGAACAAGGTTCTTTTAATAATAAAATTTTCCACTCACACTCCCCTAATTAATTTATCTTGGTTTGTCCTACACCCGTATGCTCTGCCAACCGGAAACGGTTGGGCTAGTACTCAGAAAGGTGAAAGACTTGATAATAACGATCGATAATTTTAATTAAAATTTTTTCCCACAACCTCAACCAAGGCAAAATACTGTTCTTCCCGCGAGGGGTGGCGCCGGATTCCCACTGTCAGACTCAGGGGCGGTTCAAACATTGGACACCAATCCTTATCGAATCTGGGTGCTTTCGACATGTCATTCAGGGTTGCCAGTATTTTTCTTGGGTAGGGTTCTACCATCTCTTGATACCTTTTGGTCTTAGCCCTAATAATCAAGACAACTAAAATTTTCAATTTACCAAGATAAGCTGCACAACGTTCTCATAAACTTTCCATTTCAAGCACTTGTATCAAGTTTTCACTTTCACTGTTATTTTTGACTCCATAAGGCACTGGTCCTTCATCATATATCTTTGTATGCTTAAATATCTATATTGGAGTATTCGGCTTAATCTGTGTGAAAAGTGATTCATTTATTTGTTCAAGTGCATCCTTTATTTTCTGTTGCAACGTGGATTGCGCTATCTTGAGTCATATTAAAGTTTTATATTGTCTATCATTCAAAAAACTCCTAAACAACACCCATCCGCATCACTACATCCAAAACACATAAAGAGCCTTAGATAACTCTTTAGTAGGGACTACCCCCCTTGGCTTCGTTAGGAGTTTGCCTAAACGGAGGAGCTGGGATTCAGGTGACAGTACCTGGCTCATTGCTTGCCCCCAAGGCCACACCTCTCTCACTTGTAGTGAAGAGACAGCTTTCGAAAGATTTCCGCTGCTGGTGTGCAGTTTGGCGGACAACAGTGGCAAAGCAATTTGCAGCTACCTTGAACCATCCAAGTGCCTCCTAGAAGGGGCCCCTTCCATGAGATTGGGATGACAGAAAGAGAATGGACTTCAGTTTGAGACCTTGCCCAAAAAACTTTGGTAGTCTGACGTTTCTAAAATAACATGCTGAACTTGTTAGAAAGTGACAACAAGGAAGGTCTTCCTGCATTGCATGTGTCCTTGCATGCAGAAGACTTAAATGAAGAAGCCAGATTGTATTTAATCTATTTTTCCTAAGTTTTACTTTGGAAAATATATTAAAGTGATCTAGTTATTAATTGACTTAATGGAACACTTTTTAATAAAGTGAAAGTGAAAAATATTTAAGTGATGGCTAATCTAATCTTGGCCATTGATCTCACCGGAGGATCTCATCCATTGATCCGTAGTGAGATTAGGTTTTTTGCTTACAGCCAATGAGTTAAAAAGAGGATCAATTGGTGGAGAGGACACACACACACATTCCGACAGCGATATTCTTGCTCATAACTATCAGCTGGAGAGTGAGAAGAAAGTTTGAGAGAGAGAGTTTTGCAGAGAAGATAGAGAAGCAGTGATTCAGTGTGATCGACAGAGCATCCAGGAAAAAGTGGACCATACAGATTTGCAGAGGAGAGAGCCGAGGTTGAGTTTCAGAGGTATTCCGTACAACAGCCCGTGCAGCCGTAGGCCGTGCAGATTCCGTACAGCAGGACGTACAGCTGTGCCAGAGACCGTACCTGTTATCACACAACTTGTAGTTGCCCCTAGAGGTATCCCATCCGGGACGGTAGAGGAGTTAGGAAACTAAAGAGGTGACCTAAGAGATGCCACGGTTCCCAATGCAATGTGGGAGTCACGTCAACCGAGGCACTCTTCGCTTTAAGTCAAGGTGTAACTAGACCAAGGGGGAGACCCTATACCCCAATCACAGTTGATTGGACCCAGACAGAGGCTTCTAAGGATAGATAAGTAATGGGTTACGAAAACCAATGCAAGGCTAAGTAGACCAAATGTTTAAGATATGGTTGAAGGTGATATCATGGATAGCTAGTGTTTCAACCTATGTATGGTTTAGGCCACTTGATGGGGTATGATTATTAAGTATAGTACCATGTGTTTACACAAGTGGGTCTTGTTGCCTTGGGAAGTGTGAAATGGTTCTAGAAGGGCCCACAAGGTGAAGTTAAATGTGAAGATGGTACTATAGGCTAGATCTAAGTTAGATCTACAAGTTAGAGTTGGTTCTAGGATTACCCATGTGTTAGATCTAGGGTTTGACACTAATCCCAAGAAGTGCGCCTTGCTTGGAGAAGGACTAGTGCCTTGTTTAGTGGGCTAATGGAGTCAAGAAAGATGTCAAAGTGTAGATCGGGACACCTAGAAGCCAAGTCAAGTGAAATGGATGTGATCCAATGGTTAGGTCTTACTAGATCTAGGTTTTTTAGTGATAACCACAAGTGGATCACAATTCCTTAAAACAAGGAATGCAATCCCCAATGTAGATCGGGGCAAAAGGATAGTCTAGACCTAGGTTTCAAGGCATGGGCATTCCAAATCCCCGAAAATCTCCAACACCCACTTCCTAGAAGTGGTCCAACTCAAAACTCCCAAGGGGTGCGACTTTCTCAAGGAGAGGCAAAAAGTGGGTTTGGTGGACCAAGCCAAGTCCAATGGCCACCAAAATGTAGATCCGGGGTGTTAGTACCCCGATCTATGTTCCTTCTAAGTTTCAAGTGAATCCAATGGGTAGATCTTAGTAGATCTAAGTTTTAAGGTGCCAAGAAGGTCAAAAAGGGGGTTTCAACCCCTCAAAACATGGAGAGATGTCCACAAGGTAGTTTTCACCAAAGTAAGGATATGGGTATGTGTTATCAAGTGTCTAGTTATCAAATCAAGCGGGATCTCACATACCCATGTGCTAGATCTAGCCCAACAAGCCTCTCTCAAGGAAGTGCGCTTTAGGTCAAGGAGAGCTTTTTGTCTTAAAAAATGGGTCAATTCTTAGCCAATCACCACCAAACTATAGATCCAACTAGGGGTGGATGCTATAGAGGTGGGTTTTCAATATCTTTTCAAATCGAGGGCTAGATCTAAGTAGATCTAAGAAATACCAAAAACAAGGGTTTTACTTTGATTAGGGTTTTTGTGATCTAGAAATTATGGAAGATTCAAGGAAGAGAAGATCATACCTCTTGAGACATACCTGGATGAAGAGATGAATGCTAGTTGAGACGAGGATTACTTTGCCAAAGATCAAATGGAGAATTGTTGAAGCCCTCTTGCCAAATCGATTTTTCCAAGCCACATGTGATTCCTTCTAACCTGTCAAGCCAAGGAGCAAAGCATCAATTAGTTTAACAAATTGAAGGTAGATGCAAGCAAGAGAGAGAAAAACATAGAATAGTTGACACAAAGGCAAAACCACTCCCTGTCAAACCCAAAACGACTTCTTCCAAGCTTGAAGGGCAAGCCTCCCCACCAATTCGCACTTGTCAAAGTCGCCCTCTCAACCTGCAAATAAAGTATGGCAAATATGCAAGATAGCTACAATAGATCCTCCAGTGCAATGGACAATAGCATTTACAATCGAAACAACCAACATCCACTCCAATCCAAGCATGTACTCCAAAAGATAGAAATTTTATTCCAAGAGCCAAGAGCCAAAAATCTCTAGATGACTTTTACAATGAGGGGGTCTCCTCCTTATATAGGATAATAAAGACCAAAACCCTAGATCTCAAAACCACTTTTTGAAATGAGTGGTTGAGATTAAAAGATCTCACAACATAATCAATGGCTAAGATGAATCCATAACATAATATCACATGGATCACTCAACATAACAATAGCGCCCTCACTAAATGGTACAATAGAGGGTGACGTCATCCCACAAGAGGGGTATAAAGTACAATAATCCACCTCATGATGACTAGGACATGATAAATTAAGCACATGGTGGGGCTAGGAGGTATAAATCCTTGCTAGCTCACCCCAAGGCACAATAAAATAATAAAATATGTCCAATATAATAATGATGACCAAAACTGTCCTCAGAATCCATGACAGTCGAGCAGTAAATGTCCTCCTGTGATCAATCTGGAGATACCCACATGGTGAAAAATGACTGGAAGATAGTGAGATCACCCTGGAAGACCTCTGTGAAAACCAAATGCCAAAACCTTGCCTCAATTGCCCAAATCGATTTCCTCAGTGACCACTTTATCCCATTTTTTAACTGCCTCGGGAACTGTGAAAGTGCCAAAACTGCCTCCTAGGGTGCTAGCGCTGTCAATCTGAGCCCACCAGGCTCTCCGGAAGGGGGGATAAATGGTAATAACAAGTGGCTGGACCACCCCCTCCATCATCAGCGCCCTAGGTGAACTGGCCTCTCGGGGCCCCTGCTGCTCAGGCTGGGAAATCAGCCCCAAATCTGGTCAACAAGTGTAAAACTGCATCAATCACTGTCAGAAGTGCCCGGAACTGAAAGATAAGTGTCTCAATGGATCCAGAAGACCCAAATCCACTAGGAATGAGTACTCATACACCCTGGGTTGCCCTAATGGGCCAGCTGTAGGGTCCACCATATATGGACAATGTATAATCTGCTGATCTGTAATAATAATAACCTGCTGAACTGGATCAAACATCATCTGTATCATATGTCCATCATATGATACCATCATCAAACATGTGGGACCATAAATCATCATCAATAATCATCCATACATGGTCCACATCATCACGGATCCCAAGAATATATAATCAAGGATAAATCACATCAGTAGATTAAGACAATGTTTCTCTAATCATTCACACAGCTAAGCTCAAAGTATAAATTCCATTCAGTGGCATTAATCAAGTTAATATATTTCGTGGTTATATAAAATTACTTGCACCATAATTCAAATGACAAACTTACCCATTGGACATGGTCAAACTGCTAGTGAAGGATGAAGGCTAGGAGCAAGGTTGGGCCAAGGGTTTGACTTGTCTAACTTAACTCAAAAATACTTTGGACTGGGAGAAGGGGGAAGCTACAAACTCTGTGCTGGACAAAAGAACACGGGGGATGGCTGTGCCTCACAAATGGATAAGTTGTTTAGAGAGTGTGTATTCAACTTAGGCATCATGTCTACATCAAGTTGATCCAAGTTCATTAGGATCATCAAATTTTATTTCCATGGCCTTTTTGGCCTACATAACCCTTCGGATTTCAGATGTGCTGAGAAGCACAACTAGTTGCAGCTTGCATCCAGGGCATGTTTTTCATATATTCATACAAGGTCAGCAATTGTTTAGATATAGCTTTTAAGAACCATTGCTTTTTGGACCTTTATTATACTCTTCGAGGAGTATTTTTAGCTTTTCATTGCTCTTGCCCTTTTTTTGTTTCCATGGGCGAATTCATTTAGTTTCCACAGGTAGAACATGAGCTTTCAGTTTTAGCCAACAACATCTCAAGTGACTAGGGGGAGTTCGAGCCAATGCCAAACATCGGGACAACCGACCAGAATGATTTAGGCCTACAATCCAACTCACCAAAGGCAAGTTCTGTCACCAACTCAGAGCCGAGACACTGAATAAACAGGGATGCGGTCCAAACACAGAGGTAGAAAAATAGGGAAGTCCTCAGTATCAGAAAGTCAAATGAAACAAGTCAGGGTTTAAAGTCAAACAGGAAGGTCATGTATGGATGGAGACAAGTGAATATGGAGCCTACACTAGCAGACAACTGATGTCGGGAAAGACCATGTCTATGGAAGGTGAAATACCAGTAAGTTTTGTTAGATGACCTAAAAGTGCAAACAATTGTCCATTTTATGATTTACAGTTCATTTTAAATAGTTTGCCACATCAGGAATAATATACCAAGCACATGCTATAATCATGACTAAATCAACAAGCTAATAATCCACATTCAGTGAGAACATATCCATAGATTATACTATATCATCATAATAGCAATCATCATGCATCATCTGAAACACTGCTGAAATACATCTCTAGGCACTGAACTGCAACTGTAATGGGATAAGTGGTCACATCAGTCATCAAATCTGAACTCTCAAGGCTCAACCTTGACACAAGGTCATAAAATCTGAATAATGTACTGCTCTGATCATGAGTGATCCAATATATGTAGCCATGCTCTGGAATAAATGAAGCTCTGGAATGTGCAGATATCTGCTGTACAAGAATAGTAGCCCTGCTACTATGGTGTGATAACATTTGGCTCCAGCTGGGACAAGTGCTCTAAGGGAGAGAGCGCTTGAGAACCTCAGAATCTCTGGTCTCGAACTGCTCTGCATCAATCTTCAATCCAGCACTGCACCATCCTTGCTTTCAGCTTTTATCTTGCACCTGTTCCTGCTCTCACAAAAACTAGAATACCATCATGGAGCATGTATGGGATAAAAATAAAACAAAACTGAAAACTAATCTAAAGCATAAACTGAAAAATGCGTCAAAATATAAATTTAAGCTAATATGGCATATATTATTATCATTTATTTACTGTGCAGGAGGACAAGAGTACTTCTTTAATCAGGCAATCTCAACTTGCACAGGCAGCCAACAATGTAAATGCTAACTATAATTTCTTAAAAATGTATGCAGGAGAAGAGACAAGCTTAGGAAGGAGCAAGACTCAACTCAGGCAGAAACAAGAAAACGGGACAGTACTCATCACACAGAAAAGAAAAATCACACAAATCCTACTGCTCAAGTGAGCTTATTCAGGACCTACCTAACCTACTTTAACCAGTTAGCATGAATGTTAGGTAAAATCATAAATCCAATGCAACCATTCATCAAACAAATTAATGATTCTTCTTTGATTTTTGTTGATAAAACAAGTCAAGATTGGATTAAAGATTAATGAAATTGAGAGCACAATCTTCCCGACTTGTTTAGAAACTGAAGAAGGATTTGAATGGAGCAAAATGAAATCATGCCAAAGAGAAAAATGATTAATGCAAACATCCTCCATCCAAGAATTTATAGGATCATAAAATTTATGCAAGTTGAACTCAGAGATGGATGGAGGGAAGACATAAGACATGTGATTCGATTCATTTTCACGCCAATTAACTTCTTCATTTACTTCTTTCACACATTCAATTTGATTCTCCTTGGGACTGATGATCAAATAGAAGCCAAGTGGAGACAAATCAAAGCTTAGAAGACGAAAAATCAAAGTCAGACCCTCTTTATGCTCAAAAATGGAGAAAAGATGGAATTGATCTTTAAACACCTTTTCTAGCCACCTAGAATGATTGATAAATTGACAACAAGCATTATGGTTCCAAAGTGACTGAAAAGGGAGATGAAGTGCATTTTCTCCAAACATGTAATCATGCTTATACTTCTTATTGAAAATTTTAAAAGCAAAAGACTGATTAGACCACCAACCCAAAGATGATTGAAAGAGTTGGGAAGGGAGGGTGGATTGCAGATATGAACAGTCTCCTAGATGGATAGAAAGATTTGGCCTTGAAATTTGACAAAATGAAAGGCCTTTCAAAATAGCACTAGGATTGACTTCAAACTTTTGATTAAATCTAATTTGAGGACAAGATTCTGACTCTAATAAATGGATGAAGCTATCTTGACTAAGGATGGAAAAATTTAAAGACTCATTATAAGAAGTGGAACAAAGATTAGAGCATCTAGTGTGATTCACTAATTCATCCTCATCTTGAGATTGACCTTCTATTGATTCATTATTAAATTCACAAGAGGATACTTGATCATTTTCATTTAATTGATCAGGGATAAAGTCAACAAGTTCATTTAAAGCATCCTGATTATTCGCACAATGATCATGTGAAAGCACTACTGAAGGGTCTTGGTCAATGTTTCCACTTTCTTCTTCTTCAATAAGGTGATAAGGAAATGAATGATTGTTAATGATAGAATGATTAAGGGAATATTTTTCTGAAGGGTTCTCATCAAACACAAAATCAGAAATTTCTTCAAGATCAAAAGCAGGGCTACTCAAGGACTGATTTGAAGTGTCATTATTATTATCATGGTCCTTATCAAAATGATCCTCAACAACACAGTTATCGCTTGATGTCTCTGTTAAGGATTCTTCAATATTACTACCCCATTTATTCTTTAATAACCCAACAAACATATCATATCCAGTGATGGATCCCGGGGCTAAATTATCAAACCATAAACCGGCATTTCCACCTAAAGTCTCACCCAGGGCCCGCATATAAACATCTTCATCATCAGCACCACTAACTTCCATATAATCCCAAAATCTTTGTAAATGATTTTCAATTGACTCAAAATAATTTCCATAGAAACGAGGCAACCATTCAGAGTAATTATTTGGCATAAGATGAGGTGCCCCATGAATTTCAGAAAAGTCAAAAGGAGATGGCTTAGCTGGATTTCTAATAACTTTGGCCATTCTACTAGGGATTAGTTTTGGATGCCTAACTGGAATGCTAGAGTCATTTGACCGAATGCTTTGGTTGTAAGGCCTTGGTTGAGATTGAATTTTGTTTGAATTGATTGGGTTAATATTTTTACTTGAAGAATGAAAAGAATGATGAGAGTCATAAGAATTATGTACATAATCACTCCCATATTGATATGTTGGTTGACTTTCATTACTTTCTTCCAACTGCCCTCTATAGCGAGATAGATTTTCATATATTTCATTCATACACCTTGTCATTTGGAAGAAAATGTCTGAATTCATTATGATTTACAAATTATAAAATTGAAAGATGGGAATGGGGCCGACCCTCAGCGGAGTCACGAATTGGAGTCGCCAGGTAGATTTTTAAACTCTTCTACCAAGATGTATGTCGTTTAAAGTGCAGGGAGAGAGTGAGACAAAACAGGTATGCTGAACCAAGGTAGGCCCCTACCTCCCCGGCAACGGCGCCAAAAATGTTATCACACAACTTGTAGTTGCCCCTAGAGGTATCCCATCCGGGACGGTAGAGGAGTTAGGCAACTAAAGAGGTGACCTAAGAGATGCCACGGTTCCCAATGCAATGTGGGAGTCACGTCAACCGAGGCACTCTTCGCTTTAAGTCAAGGTGTAACTAGACCAAGGGGGAGACCCTATACCCCAATCACAGTTGATTGGACCCAGACAGAGGTTTCTAAGGATAGATAAGTAATGGGTTACGAAAACCAATGCAAGGCTAAGTAGACCAAATGTTTAAGATATGGTTGAAGGTGATATCATGGATAGCTAGTGTTTCAACCTATGTATGGTTTAGGCCACTTGATGGGGTATGATTATTAAGTATAGTACCATGTGTTTACACAAGTGGGTCTTGTTGCCTTGGGAAGTGTGAAATGGTTCTAGAAGGGCCCACAAGGTGAAGTTAAATGTGAAGATGGTACTATAGGCTAGATCTAAGTTAGATCTACAAGTTAGAGTTGGTTCTAGGATTACCCATGTGTTAGATCTAGGGTTTGACACTAATCCCAAGAAGTGCGCCTTGCTTGGAGAAGGACTAGTGCCTTGTTTAGTGGGCTAATGGAGTCAAGAAAGATGTCAAAGTGTAGATCGGGACACCTAGAAGCCAAGTCAAGTGAAATGGATGTGATCCAATGGTTAGGTCTTACTAGATCTAGGTTTTTTAGTGATAACCACAAGTGGATCACAATTCCTTAAAACAAGGAATGCAATCCCCAATGTAGATCGGGGCAAAAGGATAGTCTAGACCTAGGTTTCAAGGCATGGGCATTCCAAATCCCCGAAAATCTCCAACACCCACTTCCTAGAAGTGGTCCAACTCAAAACTCCCAAGGGGTGCGACTTTCTCAAGGAGAGGCAAAAAGTGGGTTTGGTGGACCAAGCCAAGTCCAATGGCCACCAAAATGTAGATCCGGGGTGTTAGTACCCCGATCTATGTTCCTTCTAAGTTTCAAGTGAATCCAATGGGTAGATCTTAGTAGATCTAAGTTTTAAGGTGCCAAGAAGGTCAAAAAGGGGGTTTCAACCCCTCAAAACATGGAGAGATGTCCACAAGGTAGTTTTCACCAAAGTAAGGATATGGGTATGTGTTATCAAGTGTTTAGTTATCAAATCAAGCGGGATCTCACATACCCATGTGCTAGATCTAGCCCAACAAGCCTCTCTCAAGGAAGTGCGCTTTAGGTCAAGGAGAGCTTTTTGTCTTAAAAAATGGGTCAATTCTTAGCCAATCACCACCAAACTATAGATCCAACTAGGGGTGGATGCTATAGAGGTGGGTTTTCAATATCTTTTCAAATCGAGGGCTAGATCTAAGTAGATCTAAGAAATACCAAAAACAAGGGTTTTACTTTGATTAGGGTTTTTGTGATCTAGAAATTATGGAAGATTCAAGGAAGAGAAGATCATACCTCTTGAGACATACCTGGATGAAGAGATGAATGCTAGTTGAGACGAGGATTACTTTGCCAAAGATCAAATGGAGAATTGTTGAAGCCCTCTTGCCAAATCGATTTTTCCAAGCCACATGTGATTCCTTCTAACCTGTCAAGCCAAGGAGCAAAGCATCAATTAGTTTAACAAATTGAAGGTAGATGCAAGCAAGAGAGAGAAAAACATAGAATAGTTGACACAAAGGCAAAACCACTCCCTGTCAAACCCAAAACGACTTCTTCCAAGCTTGAAGGGCAAGCCTCCCCACCAATTCGCACTTGTCAAAGTCGCCCTCTCAACCTGCAAATAAAGTATGGCAAATATGCAAGATAGCTACAATAGATCCTCCAGTGCAATGGACAATAGCATTTACAATCGAAACAACCAACATCCACTCCAATCCAAGCATGTACTCCAAAAGATAGAAATTTTATTCCAAGAGCCAAGAGCCAAAAATCTCTAGATGACTTTTACAATGAGGGGGTCTCCTCTTTATATAGGATAATAAAGACCAAAACCCTAGATCTCAAAACCACTTTTTGAAATGAGTGGTTGAGATTAAAAGATCTCACAACATAATCAATGGCTAAGATGAATCCATAACATAATATCACATGGATCACTCAACATAACAATAGCGCCCTCACTAAATGGTACAATAGAGGGTGACGTCATCCCACAAGAGGGGTATAAAGTACAATAATCCACCTCATGATGACTAGGACATGATAAAATAAGCACATGGTGGGGCTAGGAGGTATAAATCCTTGCTAGCTCACCCTAAGGCACAATAAAATAATAAAATATGTCCAATATAATAATGATGACCAAAACTGTCCTCAGAATCCATGACAGTCGAGCAGTAAATGTCCTCCTGTGATCAATCTGGAGATACCCACATGGTGAAAAATGACTGGAAGATAGTGAGATCACCCTGGAAGACCTCTGTGAAAACCAAATGCCAAAACCTTGCCTCAATTGCCCAAATCGATTTCCTCAGTGACCACTTTATCCCATTTTTTAACTGCCTCGGGAACTGTGAAAGTGCCAAAACTGCCTCCTAGGGTGCTAGCGCTGTCAATCTGAGCCCACCAGGCTCTCCGGAAGGGGGGATAAATGGTAATAACAAGTGGCTGGACCACCCCCTCCATCATCAGCGCCCTAGGTGAACTGGCCTCTCGGGGCCCCTGCTGCTCAGGCTGGGAAATCAGCCCCAAATCTGGTCAACAAGTGTAAAACTGCATCAATCACTGTCAGAAGTGCCCGGAACTGAAAGATAAGTGTCTCAATGGATCCAGAAGACCCAAATCCACTAGGAATGAGTACTCATACACCCTGGGTTTCCCTAATGGGCCAGCTGTAGGGTCCACCATATATGGACAATGTATAATCTGCTGATCTGTAATAATAATAACCTGCTGAACTGGATCAAACATCATCTGTATCATATGTCCATCATATGATACCATCATCAAACATGTGGGACCATAAATCATCATCAATAATCATCCATACATGGTCCACATCATCACGTATCCCAAGAATATATAATCAAGGATAAATCACATCAGTAGATTAAGACAATGTTTCTCTAATCATTCACACAGCTAAGCTCAAAGTATAAATTCCATTCAGTGGCATTAATCAAGTTAATATATTTCGTGGTTATATAAAATTACTTGCACCATAATTCAAATGACAAACTTACCCATTGGACATGGTCAAACTGCTAGTGAAGGATGAAGGCTAGGAGCAAGGTTGGGCCAAGGGTTTGACTTGTCTAACTTAACTCAAAAATACTTTGGACTGGGAGAAGGGGGAAGCTACAAACTCTGTGCTGGACAAAAGAACACGGGGGATGGCTGTGCCTCACAAATGGATAAGTTGTTTAGAGAGTGTGTATTCAACTTAGGCATCATGTCTACATCAAGTTGATCCAAGTTCATTAGGATCATCAAATTTTATTTCCATGGCCTTTTTGGCCTACATAACCCTTCGGATTTCAGATGTGCTGAGAAGCACAACTAGTTGCAGCTTGCATCCAGGGCATGTTTTTCATATATTCATACAAGGTCAGCAATTGTTTAGATATAGCTTTTAAGAACCATTGCTTTTTGGACCTTTATTATACTCTTCGAGGAGTATTTTTAGCTTTTCATTGCTCTTGCCCTTTTTTTGTTTCCATGGGCGAATTCATTTAGTTTCCACAGGTAGAACATGAGCTTTCAGTTTTAGCCAACAACATCTCAAGTGACTAGGGGGAGTTCGAGCCAATGCCAAACATCGGGACAACCGACCAGAATGATTTAGGCCTACAATCCAACTCACCAAAGGCAAGTTCTGTCACCAACTCAGAGCCGAGACACTGAATAAACAGGGATGCGGTCCAAACACAGAGGTAGAAAAATAGGGAAGTCCTCAGTATCAGAAAGTCAAATGAAACAAGTCAGGGTTTAAAGTCAAACAGGAAGGTCATGTATGGATGGAGACAAGTGAATATGGAGCCTACACTAGCAGACAACTGATGTCGGGAAAGACCATGTCTATGGAAGGTGAAATACCAGTAAGTTTTGTTAGATGACCTAAAAGTGCAAACAATTGTCCATTTTATGATTTACAGTTCATTTTAAATAGTTTGCCACATCAGGAATAATATACCAAGCACATGCTATAATCATGACTAAATCAACAAGCTAATAATCCACATTCAGTGAGAACATATCCATAGATTATACTATATCATCATAATAGCAATCATCATGCATCATCTGAAACACTGCTGAAATACATCTCTAGGCACTGAACTGCAACTGTAATGGGATAAGTGGTCACATCAGTCATCAAATCTGAACTCTCAAGGCTCAGCCTTGACACAAGGTCATAAAATCTGAATAATGTACTGCTCTGATCATGAGTGATCCAATATATGTAGCCATGCTCTGGAATAAATGAAGCTCTGGAATGTGCAGACATCTGCTGTACAAGAATAGTAGCCCTGCTACTATGGTGTGATAACAGTACCAAAACAGGATTTCTCAGTAAGTTTGTTGTGGTTCGATTTTGCCCAGTTGGGCATAAATCGATTTTCTGAAATTGTAAAAGCTTCATATTTTCTTAATAAAATATCTTCTCAAACTGCTACACCGGTTTTCCCATCTTGGGTTTTGTCCGGGGGTTTATACCCAAAAAGATTTGTGTCTATTGTGTGATTGATATTTGTCTCAGTGTTTTATTTCCGTTGCATTTTATTTTGGTGAAGAAATCCATGTGTGGTTAACAGTAATAATTTGGGTGCATTAATTAATCCAACTACTCTAGCCCTAGAGTGGATTTTAAGGAAATTTACATGGTATTAGAGCTCTTCTGAGCAGATATGAGAGAAAGCAACAGGTTGGTTGGATAGATCATTGGCATATCTATCCAAGGGTTACAGGTACTATTCATTATGGTCGTACAGTTGTCAGTTGAGGATAGACTCCAGGGGGCACAAAACTTTCCTACTTGGAAAGAGAGGATCACCAGGATCCTGGATGTCAGTGATGTTGATGAGCACGTTGATGATCAGAAGGTGGCTCCCACAGATCCAACAGAGTTAGCAAGGTGGAAGAAGATAGATTCCAGAGCTATGTTGATCTGTCTGGGAAGAAGTCCGCCTTAGAGATGTGGAAAGCTTTGGAGAGTCTCTACCAAAGCAAGAACGAAAACCGGAAGATGGTGCTGCAGGAGAGATTGCACAGCACCTGGATGGCTAAGGGTGAAGGAGTGGTGCCTTATCTTACAAGGCTCACACAGATCAGGGATGAGCTTGGAGCAGTGGGCTCTAAGACTGAGGATGAGGAGCTAGTTTGCATAGCCCTCAATGGTTTCTCTAAACCATGGGACGTCTTTGTCAAAGGCGTGGCGGCTAGGGAGAAGCTCCCTGACTGGCAGAGATTGTGGGATGACTTCGCACAGGAAGAGACCCGCATGGGTCAAGGTTGAGCTTCATCCAATGATACCACACAGATCGTGGATGAAGAGGCTCTAGCCCTAACAAGCAAAGGTAAGGGGAAGGCAAAGAAGAAGAAGGGTGGCAAGAAGAACTTGGACATGTCAAAATTTCAAGTGCTTCATATGCCACAAGGATGGACACTTTGCTTCCCAGTGCCCAGAGAAGAAGAAGAAGAAGAAGACATAGATGGTAGGTTTTGCCGAGGTGGATGCCTTCAGCAAAAGTTTTGATGAAGACTTTTGCTTGATAGCTTGCATGGAAAGTTCCGTCGACAGTAGTATTTGGTATGTGGACAGCGGTGCATCTTGTCACATGACAGGACATAGGTCGTTCTTCAAGAGCTTGAAAGAGGGTGGAGTGAATCTCCATATTGAGTTAGGAGATGATGCGCGGTATTAGGCGCAGGGTGTTGGTACTGTTTCGTTTCAGAGGGAGTCTAGAAAACCTATCAGCTTTGCTGATGTGTTATATGTCCCAGGGATGACGAAGTATCTCATATCAGTTTCCACACTAGAAGACAAGGGTTTTCTGGTGACTTTCTGGGACAGGAAAGTATAAATCAGGCCACATGGGTCAGATCAGAGATTGGATGGGATGATTAGGGTTCGGAGTGCGAAGGTTTACAGACTACAGTTTGAGCCTGCAAAGGCTCTGGTCAGGAACAACAGTAGTGATGGTGAGTTATGGCATAGGAGGATGGCACACTTACATCATGGTGCACTGAGGCATCTGAGACAGGAAGTGATCGGAGTTCCTTTAGTACATGAGGAGAAGCACAACCACTGCAAGGGTTGTGCGTTGGGGAAGAACATCAGGAAACCTTTCCCACATAGTGAGCACAAGTCTAAGGGGGCCTTAGACTTGGTGCATTCGGATGTATGTGGACCGATGAGCGTCCATTCTTTCAGTGGTTACAGTTATTGCGTCACATTCATTGATGACTATTCCAGGAAAACCTGGATCTATTTCCTGAAGGCCAAGTTAGAGGTCTTCAAGCATTTTCAAGAGCTCAAGACTCTTGTGGAGAACCAGATTCAGATATTGAGGACAGACAACAGTGGTGAGTACACCGACATAGAGTTCATGGAGTACTGTGCATCAGAGGGGATCAAGAAGGAACACACTGTTCCTCACACCCCGCAGCAGAATGGAGTGGCAGAGAGTAAGAACAGGACACTGGTGAGTGTAGCCAAGGCCATGCTATTTGATCAGGGATTACCACTATTCCTATGGGCCAAGGCATTTCGGACTGCAGTAGATGTCCAGAACAAGTGTCCCCACACAACATTGGGGAGGAAGACACTTGAGGAGGTATTCACAGGTACTAGACCAGATGTCAGTCACTTACGCATATTTGGGAGTATTTGCTATTGTCACATTCATGCTGACACTAGGAAGAAGCTGGATCCTTCTGGAGAGAAGGGGCTTCTAGTTGGTTATAGTGAGACTTCCAAGGCTTATAGAGTATATGTCCTAGCTCGCAAGAGGATCATTGTGAGCAGGGATGTTCAGTTTGATGAGGACAGAGCCTTGAGAAGATCTATGGACTTACCAGCACGGGAGCAGCGAGTTGAGGACTCAGGAGTCAAGCTGGAGGAGTCACAAGTACTAACATAGGGCATAGGCTCTGATAGTCAAAGGGAGTCAGGTGGACATGATCCTCCTATCATTGATGTGGAGGATGAGCAGCAGCAACAGGAGGATATCTAGCAGCAGCAGTAGGTAGACACTTGGCCACGACCTAGGTAGTATAGGTCCACTGTTCAGGATACCAGGCAGGTGAGTCTTCCTTAGAGCTCCATGAGGTGGAGAAAACCACCAGATAGACTGAGCTATATGGCACTAATGACAGAGTTGATTGGCTCTGAACCTTCTAGTTTTGAGGAGGCTGCACAACATGATGTGTGGCAAGAGGCCATGGTTGAGGAGTATGACTCAATCATGAAGAATCAGGTATGGGAGGTTGTGCTGAGGCCAGAAGGTAAAAAGGTGGTGGGATCCAGATGGATCTACAAGGTAAAGCATGCAGCAGACGGAAGCGTGGAGAAGTACAAGCATGCTTCATGACTAAGGGGTATTCGCAGAAGGAAGGTATTGATTATGAGGAAACCTTCGCCCCTGTCGCCAAGTATTCTTCTATTCAGACTATCCTATCATTGGCAACAGAGATGGGTTGGCGCGTTCATCAGATGGACATGAAGACTGCCTTCCTCAATGGGGTTATTGAGGAACAGTTTGATATTGAGCAGCCAGAGGGGTTTGAGGCGGAGAGTAGGGAGTCACATGTATGGAAGTTGCAGAGAGCTCTTTATGGGCTCAAGTAGGCACCTCGAGCATGGTACTCAAGGATTGACAACTATCTATGAGAAATGGGTTTCCAGCGGAGTGAGGCAGACCATAACCTGTACTTGTCATGTGAGGTACCTCTCATACTGGTACTATATGTGGATGATCTCTTTCTTACAGGAGATGAGAGGCTGATTAGGGTCTGCAAGTCTAATCTTGCAGTGGAGTTTGAGATGAAAGACCTTGGGTTGATGCATTACTTCCTAGGTTTGTAGGTTTGGCAGAGAGATGGGTGCTGCTTGATTGGACAGGGGGAGTATGCAGTAGAGATCTTGAAGAGATTCAGGATGGAGGACTGTAGATCTATGGCCACACCTCTAGTTACCAACTGGAGGAAGATTGATGTATCAGGATCAAAGGAGTTTGATCCTACACTATATAGGCAGCTTATCGGGTCGCTTATGTATCTGGTCAACACTTGACCAGACATCAGCTTTGCAGTTAACTCTTTGAGTCAATTCATGGTGAACCCCCAAAGAGTGCACTGGACAGCTGCGAAGCACATACTTCGCTACATCAGAGGCACAGTGGAGTATGGTTTGGTTTATGAGCGCAGTGGGAGTATACAATTGGCAGGGTTTACAAATGCTGACTGGGTAGGATGTGTAGAGGATTGAAAGAGCACTTTATGTTGCTGCTTCAGCATTAGATCAGGGGTTGTCTCTTGGTTCAACAGGAAGCATAAGTTAGTTGCATTGAGCTCAGCAGAGGCTAAGTACATGGCAGCCAACATGGCTGCATGTGAGGGGATGTGGCTGAGGAAGTTGCTCTCAGGATTGTTCGAGAGTGAGTTGGAGACTACTATAGTTCACTGTGATAATCAGAGTGGTATCAACCTTTCTGAGAATCCAATGTTCCATGACAGGAGTAAACACATAGACATCCGATATCACTTCCTCGGAGATTGTGTTTAGAGAGGAACCATTCGGTTGGAGTACATTCAAACATATGAGCAGGTGGCAGACATATTTGCTGAGGCACTTTGCAAACTCAAGTTTGTAAAGTTCGGAGACAAGTTGGGGTTGTTACCGAATCCCTTCCTCATTGAGAGGGAGTGTTAGAAAGTGACAACAAGGAAGGTCTTCCTGCATTGCATGTGTCCTTGCATGCAAAAGACTTAAATGAAGAAGCCAAATTGTATTTAATGTATTTTTCCTAAGTTTTACTTTGGAAAATATATTAAAGTGATCTAATTATTAATTGACTTAATGGAACACTTTTTAGTAAAGTGAAAGTGAAAAATATTTAAGTGATGGCTAATCTAATCTTGGCCATTGATCTCACTGGAGGATCTCATCCATTGATTCGTTGTGAGATTAGGTTTTTCGCTTAGCCAATGAGTTAAAATGAGGATCAATTGGTGGAGAGGACACACACACATTCCGACAGAGATATTCTTGCTCATAGCTGTCAGCTGGAGAGTGAGAAGAAAGTTTGATAGAGAGAGTTTTGCAGAGAAGACGGAGAAGCAGTGATTCAGTGTGATCGACAGAGCATCCTTGAAAGAGTGGACCATATGGATTTGCAGAGGACAGAGCCGAGGTTGAGTTGCAGAGGTATTCCGTACAACAGTCGATCGTACAAACCGTATAGTAGCAGGCCGTACGGATTCCGTACAGCAGGCCATACAGCTGCGCAGGAGACCGTACCATTCAGCAGGCTTTCTCAGTAAGTTTGTTGTGGTTTGATTTTGCCACATTGGGCATAAATCGATTTTCTGAAAATGTAAAAGCTTCATATTTTCTTAATAAAATATCTTCTCAGACTGTTGCACCGGTTTTCCCATCTTGGATTTTGTCCGGGGGTTTGTACCCAAACATATTTGTGTCTATTGTGTGATTGATATTTCTCAGTGTTTTATTTTCGCTGCATTTTATTTTGGTGAGGAAATCCATGTGTGGTTAACAGTAATAATTTGGGTGCATTAATTAATCCAACTACTCTAGCCTTAGAGTGGATTTTAAGGAAATTTACAGAACTGTCTCATCCTTACCACACAACACACTTCCTGAGTTAGTAATACTGACTTTGTGAAGCTTGCTTTTAACAATTAAACCTTGCTAAAGCAAAATCCACCCCCAACTCTATTTGAAAGAAGTACAATCCTTCTAGTGCCAAATGCACTGACAGCTCGGAGATCTTACAACCGAACCTCCAAGGCCCCATCTTTTATTTAAATGAGCACCAATGTCAGAGGAATGCCTAATCAATTCATAAAGATATGCCTATTCATAAATGTAAATAGGCTTCCCACTCTTCCATCTCCAATTTCTCCATGCTGAGCCTTCCCCTTCAATCACATTTTATATAAACAACTTTTTGGAATCATGCATCAGAGACCCTCTAAAACAGCCTTGTCAACACTAGTAAGATTTTCAGCACGATTTAGAGTCCTCCACATGTGACAGTGCTAGGTGTCTTGATTCCACAGTCCTTCTAAAGAAACAAGCTTTTCCTAGTCAACCTTTTACTTGCGTAATTTGGCGAGATCCCAATCTGACCCCCTGGACACTGGAACACCCATATTTGTTGGGATGCTAAATCCCAGGGATCACGAGCTCCCTCGAATTGTCAATGGAAGAAGTAGATATTGTCTGCCATGCTGTGCAGACTCTTTTGAGTTGAACCAAACTTAAAATCATAAAATCCTTTACATTACAGATAATGTCATCAATCTGAACCTTCTAAATTTGATGTCGCATTAAGACCTGCCAGGGGGCATCTTCTTCCATCGCTTGTATCACTCATTTTCCAGCAAGGGCCACTCCTTGGGCTT
This sequence comes from Larix kaempferi, assembly GCA_027924585.1. Classification (NCBI taxonomy): domain Eukaryota; kingdom Viridiplantae; phylum Streptophyta; class Pinopsida; order Pinales; family Pinaceae; genus Larix; species Larix kaempferi. The sequence goes on from BSBM01000221.1 coordinate 5,468,807, forward strand.
TTATGTCAGGGATGTCCAAACACCCCCTGATCTCGAGGTAAGGTAGAAATGTCCCAAGCCACCAAGTTAAGCCCCTTTGCCCCTTCTCCCTAGAGAAAACTCTTGAGACCATGCTCCAGTGCTTTATGTGTTGATTGAGAAAGAAAGAGACATGAAGAGTAATACAAATGTCCTGTTGTTAAGATTTTGTCCACTACTGTAATTCTCCCAGCGACTTGCAAGTCAAGAAGGGACCACACGTGAAGCTTCTTTTCAAATTTTCCCATGATCCACCTCCATTGATTTGCAAGAGAAACTTGCACACCAGATGGGATTCCCAAACACCAAATGATCACCCTGTTATCAACTGTATCTGTACAATAGTTGAAACCTTATTGAGCCGCCAGTGTTGGAACACATCAGTGTTCACTTCCAGAGTATCTGGGTTTCAGATATTTGGGTCTAGCCAGTTTTGTTTTTGAGTCGACATGACCATGGCCCCATGGGGGTTTGTAACAAAGTGTGTTAGTAGGGTCTGAGTGGCTCAGTTCCCCATGACTTGATTAAGAAACTAAGGTATTCCAGGGAGTTTTTTCCCTTGTCAATTATACTTTGCTTAAGGCGATATATAATCGATGAGGTTTTCTCCCGCTTCCTCCAAAGCTGGAATGCCCGATTTTGAAAATCTGAGCCGTGGGGGGTTATTAGAGTCCAACTAATATGTATAAACCTACTAGACACTATTAGAATAGGTTCTGGTCATGTCCTAAGTCTCTAGGACCTCCAGAAAAAATTTCGAAAAAAATTTACCGGACGCGTTGGATTTGGGGTTTTTAATTTTTTAATTATTTTTAAATTTTAATTAAATTTCTCTATAGTTTAAATAGAGAAATTTGAGTATGTAATATGTCAGTCATCCGGGGTCCGAATTTAGTGATTGATGGCTCGTTTCATAAGCCAAAAATCACACATGACCCATGGACCAGCTAAACCCAACTTTCGGATGTCAATTCAACCTCATAATTAATATTTTCTCTAAAAAGTCATTTACAGAGAAATTATTAATTAAAATAATAAAATTGAATGTTTTGGAGAAATCCAAAACTCTCCAAAATAATCAGAAATGAATCAAATAAAAGGCTAAATGACATGGCAATAGACATTTATGAAGATTCCAATCAACTCCAAGTGACTTCAGTCAACTATCCAGTCACCAGCAAGAGATCTCCTCAAGCTAATTCGCCCTCTTCCATGCAAAACTCGATTTAGTGAGTTGTCAACTGTTAAATGGGTTGGTTGATGTGCATTCAAGTCTATGGTAGGCGCCCTCATGACTCATCAAATCACAAGCTTGGCTCTTCTTGCAAACTCGAGTTAGTACCTACCTTATCACTCCACTTGTCACCTACCAACCCACTCACCTCCCTCATCAAGCTCACGCATCCTACCTCTTCCTCACGTGGATCCTAGTTGTAACTTGCCCATTTGATGGGTGATACTTCCCATGCATCATCAAAGGCGAGTTTGCCACCTATCCATTCACACCTACCAACAAGTTCGAGTTGTCCATTGAGTTAGCTCTCCAAGCTTGGTTTAGATTGGAATTTAACTTCATGTCTATTGGTTTTTGGCTCTCACTCAAGCCAAGTTCGACCTAGGGTTTTAGCTATTGGTTTTACTATAAAGAGAGGCCCATTTGGGTTATTATCTCATGGAGAATTTTGGGCAAACTTACTCTTCCAGATTGTAGATGTGTTATAGCTTTTGCTAATTGAAATAAAGTGACTTTGGAGGTCCATATGGTGTGTTGATCTTGTTCATGGGAATTGCTTCAAGTTAATCAAGGTGATCTTGTTCCATGTTTTTGCTTACATTTTCATTGTTTTGATCAAATTTGTTAAAGCTTAGAAGACTTTTTAAGTCCGTAGAATGGGCATTTGAGTTCAACTTGTCCATTGATGTTGGGTTGTTTGTGATTTGGAAGTAGTGAATTGTAGTCGGAAATACTAACACTCTTCTAATCTCTTTCAATTTTGCATACTAGATTTGATCAAAACTTGTTTGTAAGTGATACATTTTGCAGATCTCATAGGTTTGGAGAGGAGTTGGAACTCGGTTGTCTCCTCCATCTCTTCAAAGGACCCATTTTTTCCTAACATTCGTGCATTGCAGGATCTCCCAAAGTCGATCTCATAACATCAAAAATTTGACAAGAAGTGTTAGATTCAAGGATCCATCCAATATTAAAAAAGACTCTTAAATTGGTTACTTTGTTCCTAAGGCTAACTTCCTCAAGCCTCTCTTGTCTTCTCCTTGACTCCCTTTGCATTGACTTGCTAGCCCTTTCTTCCCTTGCCCTAGTCTAGCCCTACCATCCATCTTCTCTTCTTCTCCATTCGTCCTATCTCTTTAGCCCTACCTTCTCCCTCCTCTCGTCCCCCTTCTAGTTCCTCCTCTCATCTTCTTCCTAAATCCTCTCCTTCACCTTGCTCTCGTCCCACTCCCCTACCCTTCTCTCCATTCGTTTTGCGTCACCTTTCTTCCTCTCGTCCACTCTTGTTTTTTGACCTTTTCTTGCCTTTCGTTTTGGCCTTTGGTTGCTCCAAAGCCCTCCTTTCGTCCCTCCTTGAAAGCCCCTTCAAAAAACACATAAAAACATTAAGTTTTGTTAAGTTTTAATAGTTAGTTGCATCTCTTTGAAAGGTTAATCTTAGATCTCATACCTTGCTTTTACTTTGTCTAGGATCTAGTCTTATTCTAGTTTAGTGGCTTGCATTTCATTTGATAGTTAGATCTTGCATTACACTTCTCATATTTAGTATTTGCATCTAGATCTCTTCACATAGTTGCATTTCATCCTAAATAGCTAGACTTTATTATCTAGTTTCATTTTTGCAAGCATTAGATCTAGTTTTAATTTCAAAGTTTGTTTTATTTTCTAATGATAACGGGTGCATGAGTTTTTGGATTTTTGTTTTGTTTTTGTTTTGAGAAGAGAACAAGTTATTGAAAAGAGAAGCAAGAAGAAGTTTTAAACCAAAATTACTTGGAGATTACCCAAAGAAGAAGGAGTTTTGAACCAAGAAGACTCAAACTTGTTGGGATTTTGAACCAAAGTGTCAATCATTCTTTTTTTTGTAAAAAGCCACTAAGGCTTGTTTCATTTCATTTTTTCAAGCTTCGTCAAAAGGTTGAAATCCCTAAATATTGTACTTGTTTAATAAAATCTCTGATTTGTGGGGTCTTTAATCCCCCACCCCCAACTTCCCCATTTGGGGAAGTTTTGTAGTGTCTTTGATTGGTTTGAGTTTCTAGCTTAGATCTCTGATATGCTCTTAGATTAGTTTCCATTTCAATAAACTGTTTAAAGTAGAAATCTTTTGAATCTCACCGATAGTGGATCAAGAGTGCTCTCTATCGGAGAGTTGTTTTTCTTTTATATATTTTTCGATTTACTTACCCCCATGCTCTCCCGAGTACGGTCTTTGACCTGAAAGAGATTCTTGGGTAGATTAGACTTTATTTTCTGTTTAGTATTTTATTTTTTCATCTTGTCGCCTCTTTTCCAAACCTTGACTAGAGTAAGCTAACTTTGGGATTGCATCCCAAAGGCCACATAACTTTGTGGTAGCTTCTCGTTCCCCCATCAGCTTCTTGTGGACATCCAGCTAGCTGGAAGGTTTCCAAGACTGGTGGCTTCTAGTGGTTGACCTTGTTCGGAGGTTGATCCCACCTTTTAGATTAGGATTTGTTTTGTAGAACACTAGATATTTCAGTTTTCTCATTTTATTTGGCAAGTAGCATATTAGCAGTATTTCATATCTTTCTGATCTATCACATGATTTGAGCATTTTAAAGTTGAAGTATCTTGCTATTACAACTACTATTTGCTTCTTAAAACGAACTAAAGTCTCTTGAACTTGGCCAAATCCAAGTCAAGAGCACTCTCTATCGGAGAGCATTATTAGTCTTGCATCGTTCTCTGCATTAGGCATTTTTTAATTAGCAAGTCTCTTGAACTGTGGTCATAAGATCAAGTCAAGAGCGCTCTCTGTCGGAGAGTTGAACAAGTGCTCTAATAATAAAACTTTTCAACCCATACTTCCCTTTTAATTAATTTATCTTGGTCTTGTGTCCTACACCCGTATGCTCTGCCAACCGGAAACGGTTGGGCTAGTACTCAGAAAGGTGTAAGACTTGTTAAATTCATAAGTGATAACATTAATTAAAACTTTACCCAAAACCCCAACCAAGACAAAATCACTGAGTACTTCCTGAAACAGGTGGTGCCGGGAATCCACTGTCAGACTCGAGGGCGGTCAAGCCATAAGAACACTTGTTCTCTGAATCTGGGTGCTCCCGACCTATCATCTAAAGGTTGCCAGTGCTTTTCTCGGTTAAGGTTCCACTCCTTGAATATCCTTGGTTTTAGCCTTAATAATCAAGACCACTAAAATCTTTAATTTACCAAGATAAGCTGCAAAACGATCTCACGAACATTTCTCTCGAAACACTTGTATCAAATAACTCAATCACTTAGATATTTTTGACTCCATAAGGCATTGGTCCTTAATCACACATTTTATTTGCTTATTATCAATTTGGAGTACTTGTGTTAATTTTCGTATAAAGAGTGATTCATATCTGATTTAGTGTATCTTCTATCTTCTCTTGCAACGTGGATTGCGTTATCTTGGTTTTATTTGAAGTATTATTGTGTCTCTCACCTTCAAAAAACTCCTAAACAACACCCATCCGCATCACAACACCAAAAAACATTTTAAAAACAAAAGAGCCTTAGACAACTCTTTTTTAGGGACTACCCCCCTTGGCTTCGTTAGGAGTTTGCCTAAACGGAGGAGATGGGATTCAGGTGACAGTACCTGGCTCATTGCTTGCCCCCAAGGCCACACCTCTCTCACTTGTAGTGAAGAGACAGCTTTCGAAAGATTTCCGCTGCTGGTGTGCAATCTGGCGGACAACACACCCCAAGTCTTACGCACTTTCATTTATGATTCAGCCAGTGTGAGGAATCCTCTTGCCCAATAAGAAAAACCTCCTTTTTCTTTTCACTGACAATTGCCCCAGCAGCTTCTGCATAAACATCCAAACATAACATAGTGCCCTCCACAGATTGTTGCGTCTCCAGGTTACCTGTTGGAGGCAGAATGCAAGGGGACTCCTCAATGTCCACGTTGCAGATGACTTGGTTCTAACACATTTGGATATTAGTTGGGATCCCTTAACTGCTAAGTTACCAGGATACTGATATGGATCCGGATCCGGATTCGCCAGATTTTTGAAATGCCAGGATCTGGATATGGCATGGAAACGGCAAGTACAAAAGATATTTTATAATAAATAAGTAAATTAGAGTAAAGAATCAAAACTATTCAGGAAAGACGAGTAGAACTATAAATTATAGACAACAAAGAGAGTTTTCATGCGTATTACTATTGGCCATTCATGTCACACCCCTATGGTGTGACCTGCACAGCACACTAACAATACACATTAATTTTGCTTCTATAAAATTTAGTCCTGTACAGAAGAAATTGTTATAGAAATAGCATAAACTGTTACATCCACAACCTGCCACAGATGCGCCAGACAATGTCTCTCAAGCACTAAGGTGAAACCACAAGGAGGTGTACATAGAAGAGAAAAATAAACCTCAAGTTAGACACCGAGGAAAATTCTGATAACTAACAACAGAAGACAATGCCCCTTAAGATTCCAGAAGCTACCAACAAAATGCATTGTCGCTGAAGATTACGAAAGGCAAAAATGGATATGGCACTTTACTTCTAATGAAGTTGAGAACCATGTTCATGATTATTCACAAAGTAAATACTAGTCTTGCATTGAATATGAATGCCACAGTGGTGGATATTCATAAAACTAGTGCACAATAGACATGCAAACACTTTCAAATATGACATTCACTGAACACATTTATATCCAGAGAGCTCATATACTGCCTTACAGTCAAGGGAACGATCTATGATACCTGTGACACTTTTGGACACACATCATTCAAAAGAAAGGGTCAATCTTTACAACCTTTGATTCAGTGGATGTAGGAAATTTGTGATTGATATTTACCTTTAATGATACAGTAACTAACATGCCATCAAAGGCCATTGATTCTTGATACCAAATATGACTGTATGCAATAAAGACAACATTTATATCATACCATTAAAAAGACTGAATCTGATAGCTGGGGTTAAGATGTTCCATTGATACCATCAGGCAATAGATTGGCAAGATTGGCCCTCCATTGTTATCGCAGATGGACAATAATTCACAAGTTACAACATGGAAGCTTTAAAGGCAATTTTCCAGATTTATGCTAACATTATACAGGGAAAAAAGAATAGCACACAGCAACTGTCAGTCAGATCAATGACAGTGGCAGTTATATGCAATCAATCTAAAGCATTGTATGAAACTAGCCGACTAGCAAACTACACAGAATTCATTTCACACCTTGATAGCATTCAACCAGATTCTAGAATGGCAGCAGCCAAACCTTGTGGCAGAGCATTTAATTGTGTAAATGTACCATCTTCCTTAATCAGAGGTAATATACACAAGCAATTGCTTGTTTTCTCTTTGAGGTTTTCAGAAACTCAATAGAAATCTTTTGAAAGCTGAACTGCACTGCTACTATTTCGTAAATGCCTTCTCTAATTAAATGGTATGGGATATATTCATATATCTGTTACATCCGTTGTAGAGTCATAAAATGTAACTTCTTCTTCTACTCTAGCAACTTCACTCTGTAAGACACCTATTTTGCAGCCTCTACCAGTTCTGGTGCAAGGTTAAATTACCAACAAAGAATGGCAGCAGTGGCAATTGCCAAACATCACCTCATGGACAAAACTTCTTTATCATTTATTATAAATCCAATATAATATTTATGAAAATAAAACTTAAAAGGAGGATAAGACTCCATGCCATAACCAATGAAACCAAACTCAATTGATAACTACCTCTATAATTTATTTGCACACAATACACGTTTCATGATATACTTAACCCAAAGTTTGACTAACAAAACGTTATTATTATTATTATTATTGGCGGCAGCTTGCACTTTGGAAAGTTTCTTGACAATGGGAAGTAGGGTGTAAGGTTCTAACTATGAACTGGAAACCGATAAAACTTGAATTCAAATTTAATGTGAGATAGTCATACGGAGGATTTGTGGCGGCTTCTAAGGTTAAGGACCACATTGAAACAAATAAAATGAAGAGTGGAGAGGTGCTTCTTTGGATCTGAGAGGATTAATTTATGTTTACAACAACGATAATGCTCTTACCCTCATATTTATTTCCTTCAATGAGCATAGTGAAGATAAGTTCCCAATCCTTCTAGTCAGAGTCTATTTCAAAACTGATTATTTTCTTCAGGCATTGTACCTATCTCCTTGGCTTTCTGGGGTTGGGACTTGCCAGGAGCTATCTGTCTGGAAAAGAAAAAGGGGGAATTGCTGCCTCTCATTTGCCACAATTTTTCTGGATTATATGCAGTGTTCCACGGGGATGCATTCCCCACGCTCCCTACATCCTGGAGATGGGGGGCTCCTGGTGAAACATTCCCCTCCCTGCCCCCCCCCCGCCCCCCCTCCCCCCCCCCGAGATTTTTTTTTCCATTATTTTTACTTTTTACAATCTCTACTTGGTACTACTTCGAAAATAAATCAATGTGTTTAGGATTTATATTGCACAATCATGAATATACATCAAATGAATTATTATTTTTGGTATTTTTATTTTATTTTTATAATTTTAGAGATGCTCCCTGTCCCCCATAAATTTCCACAAAATTTGGGGGTGTCTCCACACGTCCCCAATGTGCATTTCCCTGCTCCCACGTCCCGGAAACTTGGGGGAACATTGATTATATGCTCATCAAATGAGCAGCAAACACATGTAAAACAGAGTTATTCATTGACCCACAATTTTATGGGTTCTACTGCTCATCAAAGGCCCAACAATCATAATAAAAATGTGGTGTTAGCTGACCCACAATTTTCTGGGTTCTACTGCTCATCAAATGCCCAACAATCATAATAAAAACAGTGTTATTAGCTGACCTACGATTTTCTGGGTTCTACTGCTCATCAAATGCCCAACAATCATAATAAAAATGGTGGTATTAGCTGACCCACGATTTCTGGGTTCTACTGCTCATCAAACACTGACAATTTCATTAAAACAGAGGTATACTTTATCTCACAGTTTCCTGAGTTTTAAATGCCCAGTCAAAAATAAAACAAACAGGGAAACTACCCAGCATATATCCAATGGTTTTATTCACAATATATTCGATCATTACAGAAACAAAGAATAGCTATTTTGGTGATTGACCAAGGTATTAGCAAGCCAGATTATCTATGTCTGCAACAATTTAAAGTTTAAACATTATCAGATTTATAAATTGATTTCTTTACTATGCAAAATTGCAATTACAAGATTATAATAAATTACTTATCTGGAAAACCAGATATGGGTGAGGAATGGTCCACCCTACCTTAGACAGTCTTGCTCTGCGACCTTTCAGCATGTCAGTCACCCATGAGCTGGGGCTATGAAGCCGTGAGGACAAAACACCTCGAGCTAATTCAGGCATATTCTACTCTCACAGACCATTTCACAAGAAAGACAACAAACCCATGTCCAGACTCCAGATTTACCAGAAGATGGTGAATCTTTTCCCATAGCCTGCCCAACACAAGGTGGGAAAAACTCCTTTCTCTGCCTCTGCAGTCTCTCAAGCAGCTTAGCCACCTTCCAGTGCTCAGGGTCCAAGCTGTTCGGGAAATAGCTTCTAAAATTTAACACCCAGTGGAAACCAGAACTCTACCAAACTGCTGGAATGCCCCTCCATACTTCGTTCTCGGGCTTTTAGTGCATGAGGCTTGAGTACCATGTGCCACCTCCATTAGGCCACGCAGCCCACTTAGGAACTCAAATCATGTCATGACATACACCCAAGGTTACAAGAATCATGGGTGCGGTCGGAATCGGTTGAAGAATCCGGTGCGGATTCGACACTCATCCTGAAAATAGGAATTGGGGAATTGAAACCCAAACCCTAATTTTTTTTATAAATATATGGTTTATATTTATATTTTACATTGCAGGGCCTATAAAACATTATCAATAACACCTTTGAGATTAAGTCCATAGCAGATGGAAAAATTAGTAGTTTTTGACAAAAGAACCAAACAAGATACTACTGATAGGGATCGCTAGTTAACATGTGATTCCGATTCTGATTCCGACGAGATTTTGACCCTGATTCCAACGAGATTCCAGTACGGAATCTTAGCAGGGGGGATTCCTGTAACTCTGCATACACCATTATAACCCAAGGTTTTATACAAAGTTTTTCTTTAATTAAAATTTTAATGAAACACTTAAGGGGTCCAAAACCTAAGTCAAGAAGGATAGGGTCCTTAAGTTACTTAAATCCCCTTACCATTTTCTTTCTCATGGGTTCATAGTCCCCCCTTCTTCGCAGCGTTCTCCTCATCCACAACCGATAATTTACATTACAAGTGTTTGGCTCATGGCTTCATCGTCATTTACATTTTATATAAAAGTCAGGGCATCAAACTGATGTGTTACAATTCATGTACCATAATTGATAACTTGATAAGTTATAACCATTAATGATAATTGATAATTTTGAAGACGATTTCAGCAAAAATATGAATGAGGTCAAAAAGCCTTTTTGTGAGCCATGTCCACATGTCCATATCAGCAGTGAATAAAGTGGTTTCTTGAAGGCTATGGCAGGATTAATTAACTATGTGGGTGAAGTGAGCTACAACATAGCAAATAAAGATGGATCAGACCTTGACCATAAAGATAGATCAAACGAAAACCTCGAGGGAAGACCTTGATAGATCAGAGTTCGAGAGCAGATCTTGACATAAGGATAGGTCAGACCTTGACCAGGAATGGGGTTTATGGTTTTAACCTTTTTAAGTGTTTAGAGTTTTGGAAGAATTTTCATTAAAAAATAGATTTTCGGGGGGATCATTTTGTCACAAAAGTACCGAAAGTTTCAGGATCCGTTTCAAAATTTCAGAATCTCTTTGATTTTCCACGGGATCCGTTTCATGGCCTTAGGATCTGTTCCTTTTTCCAGGGGATCCGTTTCCATGACAGATCCAAATCCACGGATCCTACACTCTGGGGTGGCTGATCTGGTAACAGTAACACAGCTTAACTGTGAAGAGGTGTAGATATCACATAACAGGCAAAGATTTCCTTGTTTATCTGCCATAAATTTTGGCATGTATATAAAAGACTGGTGCTAACATGAAGTTCTCTCAATTTTCACACATGCTTTGCCTTTTATAGCTTGGAATTTGTCTGTCACTGGTGTCACATTGCGATTGGAACTTTGTTAGTGATAATTTTCTGTATTGTGTTGTTTGAAAAGTTCATTCAGTTATGTTATCTTTTGTCCAGTGGGTACAGTGCCAATTGTTATACTTTGATTACTACAAGATATTTTAAGCATCTTTCTATCAAAATACATCTCATGCTATTCATATAGAAGCTAACATCTCCAGTTATTTTCCAGTGTGCTACGAATTTCATGTCAACGAGCGTTCCTAATGGGGTTGGTTTTGGTGGACAAGTAAATCATTTCGGACTCTTTTTGTCTGAATCGTTTGACTGGGGTCATTCATTTGAGTCTTTTACATATAAAAGCCCCTGCTTGTCCAAAACGGCAAATATATTTCCGGAAATCATAGAATGCTGGGGAGTAATTGCTAAAGGAGAAGAACAGGAAACACTAAATGGAGTGAAAGGCACAGTACTGGAGCGATTCAAAGAGGATCGCAGTTTGTTGAACATGGTGGGGATTGCAAATTCAAGTGATCAGTAGACTGGATTCTGCAGCATATTCAGTAGTGCAAAGATTGTTAGATAGCTGCTCTAGGTGGCATAATTTATGGTTTCTGTTGCGATTTCACTCCCTCCACAGCCACCTCCCTCTGATCCATTAGAGTTGTCTATGTGTGTTGTGGGTCGCCCTCATAATTGTTTTTGTGACGCTTTCTTAGTTGCAAGCAGAATAAGAAACAAAGTACTTTATCCTTCAATGTCGAGGACTTAATCCCATATTAATATGATATTCTCTCTTGGTGAAATGATAGCCTGCTCCTAGTAGTCAGTTGTTAATGGCTTACATTTCCCCAATTGTATTATATGTATTTTTCTTCCATGTTAGAGTGCATTTTCATGAATACTATGTCGTAATAATCTTTTTAAACAGTTAATATCTTGGCCTTTTTATCTGTTGGATTCTTTATGGGCTCTTTTTTAGGGATCGGGCTCCATTATATGTAGAAACTGTTTGGGTAAGAGAATATGTTCTTCCAATTGTATCATATGTATTTGCCTTCCATGTGAACTATAATTCATGCTGAATGAAATCCAAGTTTGTGATGACAGTATATAACAGTAATAAACTATAAAGCTTTGTCGGAGTATATATGGCTAGATTAATTCGAAGCTTATGGAGTGCATTTCAATAAATACTTTGTTAAAAGAATTGTCAATTACTATCATGGCATTTTTTTCTGTTGTTCTTGTTGAGGCATTGGGATCCATTATATCTAGAAACTGTTTGGGATTTGAAAAATATGTTCTGACAAGGTACAACCAATGTTAAAAATCTCAACTTGGTGAACAACACGGCAAGGCTGGAGAGTAAGAGTACACTTTTGTCTTGGCAATAACTCAACAAATAAAAAATAAAAAACACAAATTTCCACTAAAAAATAGTTTGTCCAGAGGTTTTGCTGAGTCAAACTCTCCAGGTCTAAAAAGTTCCCAAGTTATTCAGGAGTCCTAGTTAAACTCACTAGTCTTTGCCAAGTTTTCATGGTCGGCGAGTTTTTGCGGTGCTGAGTGAACTAGATCTGGTTTTGCTTCGCATGTATAGGTCCTAGCCGAGGAGTTTTGTTACTCTGCTTAGGAATCATACTGATATTTTGAAGGACCATATGGTTACAGGCAACCTAAACACATTTCAAATATTAATTGGTAAGAAAATAGAAAATGATTAAGATGGTTGGAATGAAAGGCATTTGATCTTCCTATGAAATGACAGAAACTACCAAGACGTATAACTATAAGTAAGCATGCCACCAATGCAACCGAGAAGAGGATATACCAAACATTGTTTTATTTGTATATGCATACAAAATGTTTCATGTTTTGATCTGATCTAAATTTTTGTGTTGGGGCAGTCACTCCATACGGATTTCATTTACTTCCAATGGAATATTTACAAAATAAGCTTTGATAATTAAATTTGTATAATCAAGTGATGGAATACACGAAATGAAAAGTCATGCTTGGATGGTTTACTTTGGTTTAAGCAGTTAAAGAGGGAAACATTAATTACTTACATTTGGTTGTTTTAGTGTTCAAAACATTTTACCTGTTTTTCAAGTTTACGAGGTACTTGTATAAATTTGTTTTAAGTAGGTAGAATGAGACTTGAGATGATAAAATTTGGAGACTATTGCTTTTCCGATTTATTTTCTGGTTATTGTTAATCAAAGTTTATTTAATCTTTGATGTAAACCCTAGTACATTGGGAGTGATTTCAATAGTAAGGTACTTGTTATCACCAAACTTGTAGGTGCCCCTAGAGATGAATCCGAGATGGATGGCAGAAGGGAAGGGCAACCAAAGAGGTGCAACCAAGATGGCCTCGACTCCCAATGGATGGTTGTCACGCCAATCAAGGCAATCTTCACTTTATGTTATCTAGCCCAAGACAACAAAGGGGGAGACCCAGATCTACTCCCGATATGAGAGATCAAACCAAAACACCAGATCAAATCAAGAATGGGTGAAGTATGTAAGGTGTATGGTGAACCCTAGATCTATGGATGAAGTCACAAGATGAGTAATAAGTTGGATCAAGGGATTTAGATAGTGTAGCTTTGGTCCATTATGTATGTGAGAGTGGCTTATGATATTGGATATATGATCCAGGATTAGGGTACTAGTCAATTATGAGAAAATCCACTGCCTTGGAAACCGTGTCCAATGCAGGGTAGTTAAGGACCAAATTGAGGCTAACCAGTACCAAAGGTGTGAGCTTGATGGATGGATATGACAGTGTCAAGGTACTCAAGCAACCAAAACAGGGACCAAACCACAAGCAAACTCAACAGTCCAAGAAAGTCGAATGGGCTTGGAGAAAGATCAGTGCCTTGGGAAATGGGCCAAATGGAGTCAGATGTCCACCAAATTACAGATCTGGAATGTTGAGGTATAGAGGTAGGTGGATCTAAAAGATTCGGACAATCCAATGGCTGGATCTCAGTAGATCTGAGATTGAAGTATGCCACAAAGTGACCCAAGTTGGGCACAACCCTCAAAATGAGGAATGGGCCCCACACCACAAAGCAAAAATCACTTGAAGTGACACACTGGAGGTAGGTTATTGAATGTGTAGATTACAGATCAAGTGGAATCTCACCTACCTAGGTGCTAGATCCTTGCAAACTCATCTCTCCCTTGGAGAGGCTTCTTTGCCTTGGAAAGTCGGTCAAATGATGGCCAATCTTCACAAAACTAAAGATCCGAATTGCCGTGGATACTGTAGAGGTGGGTTTTAAATTTTATATCCAAAAGCCAAGTGGATCTCACTATATCTGAGAAAATGTTAAATGAGGGTTTGTAAATTAGGGGTTTTATCAATGAAGTAGCTATGTCAATGGATTGGAGCCAATACAAGAAGAACAAACCTGTGGATCTTACCTGGATAACCTTGTAGATGCCTCGATGATGATGATCTATGCAAACTCTATCAATTTGGAGCGATTTGAGGTAGTTTTCTATGAAATCGATTTGCCCAAGGAAGCCAATGCACCCTCTCTCCTGCACAATAAACGTCAACAATATCAGATTTACTACGAACAAGAGATAAGACTAATGCCACAAGAGAAGTAACAAAAAGATAGCATAGATCACAATGATACTAATGATAACCCCCTGATACAAACAAATGCCAAGTGGAGCAAGTTGAAGAAGCCTTGCAAAAACATCCAAGTGAAGTTGCCCTCCTGTAGACAAGACAAAAGTTTTCAAAAAGATAGATCTTACCACAAATACCCAAATGCTAGGATGCAATAGACCTTCCAATCACCATCTAAGAACACCAGATGAAAAGGAGACCACAAGAATTTCCACAAGAAAGTTTTCTATATCAAGATTCCAAGAGCCAAAGACCCCTTTCCAATGAGAAGCTCTCTCCTCTAAATAGGAGGGAGAGAGTCCACGATCTAACCACTTTTTGAATGAGTGGCTAAGATTAAAAGATCAAAAGATCTAATCAATGGTTGAGATGAGCTCAACAATACAATACATGGATCACTAATAAATAAATACAATAAGTGGACAAACTCACCCTAGAAGAGGGGATCCCACCAAATCATGATGATAAAATAATAGATCTAGCTTATGGTGGGTCCAAGGGATAATTTTAGACACCCTTGGTCAATCCCCATAGCACAATATCAATAAAATAATCATCAAAGTACCAAATCATGCCTCTATGGACAAATCGTGAGCCTTAGGAGACTCCAAAAATCATAAGAAAATTTCTTAAGTGATGGATGTGGGTCCCGATGAAAAGCTGAAACTGTTGGAGGTGGTGTGGAAGACATCCCACTCATCATCATTGATCATCCCATGCCAAAACTTTGCCTCAGTAGCCCAAATCGAATTCTTTTGTAGCCATTTCTACCATTTCTGCACTGCCTCGAGAAGCGTGAAATTGCCCAAACTGCCTCCTGGAGTGCCTGCACTGTCAAGGTGAGCTCATCAATGAGTCTGGGAGGGGGCTAATGGTAATAACAAGTGGTTGGACCACCCCCTCCATGCACAACGCACTAGGTGAACCAAGTGAATCCCATCACTGCTCTGACAAGGTCTCCGACAGACCAACACTGCACTAGGATAGCCTACTGAGGCTCAATCATCATTGCAACTACCCGAAATTGAAAACAAACTGTCTCATTGGACTCAGAAGGTCCAAATCCATCCAAGATGTGTACTCATACACCATATAAACCTCTGCATGGTCCAAAATAAATGCTAATCATATCCGGCAGACCAAATATAATAATCTGTAAAAAGCGCTGAAAAGCACAAATCATCATCATAAGTCTGAAACCACTGCATAAGCCCACCATGGTGAACTGTACCAGACCATATATCATCTATTTGTAACATCTGAGGTCTGCCACCTCATGTCCTGTGGTTGACTTTTGGTCAAACTGAGGTTTGACCAAGTCAACATGACCAAAATATGACTTAAACTGTCATAAAGCTACTGCAAGATGTCAAAGGTTAAAGCATGCTTTCCAATCCATTCATATAGCAATTATAACAAGTAGAAATCATTACTCGCAATCTAAAACCAAATATAATGTCATTAATTATTATTAATTACTCAGACAAGACTTTCAAGGTCATATTCACTTCATAGTTGTGATCAATTTGCTAGTGAAGGGTGAAGGCTAAGAAGGACATGGCTAGGTCAAGGGATGACTTACTGATTTAACACTGTGACACTTTGGCAATTGATAAGGGAATACACACCATAGCATATAGTGGACAAGCAACAACACAGGGGATGGCGTTGTCTCACAAATGGATAAGTTGTTTAAAGAGTGTTTATTCACCTTACACAGATGCGCACAATCCATAAATACAAATGAGGCCAACAATATTTTTGATATAGCATTTAAGTTCCATTGCTGTTTGGGGCTTAGAGTTTCCATAGCCTTTGATCTATGTGTGTTTATAAACACATTGCATAGATTTACATTTATTTGGGCTTCTTATTGCAGGTGTGTTTTTAAGGCACTTGTTTACCTGAGCACTTCTAGGTGTGTCACAGACAGCTTGTTTACCTAGGTATTTTACATTTCACAAAAGGTATAGATTTGATATTTCATAGCCATTTTCATTTGGCTTGCCTTTTATTCATGTGTGTTTATAAACACATTGCATGAATGGGCTTTTCATATAAGATATAACATTTCATTTCCATACTTTGCATTAATGGTAGCAGTAAAAGCTTCAGGTTTAGCCAACATCTTTAGTGACTAGGGGGTCTAAGCCAACTCACCATAGGTAAGTTTTGTCACCAACTCAGAGCCGATACACAATAAACAAGGGAAGCTTATCCAATATAGAGGCTACAGCGGGGAAAGGTCTTCCATGCCACTAGTCAAGTAGTAAGTCAAGGTAATGAACAACTGGGTAAGTCATGGATGGATGAAGACAGTGAGTAGTGAAACCAACACTAGCAAGCCAAAGTATGGCAGGAATGATCACCTCTATTCTCTCTAGGGAGTGTAAAACCAATGAGTATAGGCCAATAACTTCTAAGTCTGAGTAAGGACAAATATGATATATATGTATAAGTACAACTAGGTCCACATATCTATATGATCGCCAGATCATGATACTAAGTGCTAAGACATGTTAAGAAAATGGAAATAAAAGCAATATAACCACAACACCATAATATACCTGCTGAGTCATATACCTGAATGCTCATCAATTTGAACCATCATTTGTCCTCTGAAACTACTGTTGTAACTCTGGGCACTACTGACTGCTCTGTACAAATGGCATAATAGCTACATCGGTCATCTCTCTGAGTGTCCTGAGACTCAGTCATGGCATGGGGAATATATATGCTGTCCAAAGTTTGATAATGATCCATAGTAGATGCTCATCTCAGCGTCTCAATGTAAAGGAACTGGCTGAATAGTGAACTGGAATCTGACAAAAAATGTATGGTAGCCCGGCTACTATATATGTGATAACATATGGCTCCGGATGGAGTAAGTGCTCTGCTAAAAAGAGCATTTGAGAGCCTCGGAATCTCTGGTCCTCGAACTCTATTACTTGAATCCTCGATCCAACACTCTACCATTTTGCTTTCAACTTTTTCATTTTATCTTGCACCTATTTATGCATTAACAAACATCAAAATACCTCATGCAGCATGTATGGGAAAAATATAAAATCCAATTGAAATAAAATCTATTCTATGACAGAAATTTAAATCCATGAAATATAAATGCAGAAAGTAAATTTAAACTACTAACATAACTTGCAAAGCTTGAAATTTATTGTGCAGGAAAAGAAAAAATGACAGGTACTCAGTTAAACTAGGAGCTTCAAAAGGAACTTAGGAAAAGACAAACAAAAGGCGCCAGACTCAATGGCTGAAAAACTAACTACTGCCCAAGTAGGCTTATTCAGTTCCTACCTACCCTAAACTAACAAGTTAGCACAAATGCTAGGTAAAATCATAGATCCAGCGCAACCATTCATCAATTTGACTAATGATTCTTCCGTTATGTTTTTTAAAAGAATAAATCAGGATTAGATTAAAGCTTAGTGAACTAAAAATCAATACATTCCTGAGTTTTTTGAAATTTGAGAAAGCATTGGAATGGTGCAAGATGAAAACATGCAAAGGTGGAGCTTGATTAATGTAAACATCCTCCATCAGAATATTAATCGGATCATAAAAATTGTGCAAGTTATTATTCAAACTGTATGGAGGGAAAAGATGTGATAACAAATTCAACTCCCCTTGTTTCAAATTACTTTTCTCGTCTACCTGACCAGGACATTCAATTCTGAGAGCTCCAGGAATGATGCACAAACCAAGTAGGGATAAATTGTGAAATAAATTTAAGATCGAGATTAGCCCCACTTCTTGTTTAAGGATGGAGAAACGATGAAATTGATCTTTATATACCCCTTCTAGCCACCAAGAAGATTTAAGAATGTTATTTGTTAAAGATAACTGAAAGGGAAAATAAAACACTTTATCTTCATTTATGTGACAATATTTAGACTTTGGTTTGAAAATTTCAACAGTCAAAGATTGACCAAACCACAAATTCACGAAAGATTAAAAAAGCTGGGATGGTAAGGCAGATTTAAGATTGGATGACTTTAAACCTTGCCCAAAAGGAAAGAACTTATAGTGAGCACCCAACCCCAAAAATTGAAACAAGCAATCCTGATAAAAAATTCAATTGGGAAAATTATAAAAAATGGATGAGTTAAGTGAAGGATTATTTTGCGAGCTTCCCATAAACATTAAGATATTGGTTTGAGGATTTGATTAAGGAAAACTCTTGATTGGTTTGATTCACCAACCCAACCTCATCATGAGACTTCTCTTCAATTGATTTATCACTAAATTCATATCATGATAATGTATCAGGAATTATATCAACAAACTGATTAACAACCATTTGATCATTTTCAATAAATTTATCTCTAAAAACAAGGTGA
This sequence comes from Larix kaempferi, assembly GCA_027924585.1. Lineage (NCBI taxonomy): Eukaryota > Viridiplantae > Streptophyta > Pinopsida > Pinales > Pinaceae > Larix > Larix kaempferi. The sequence goes on from BSBM01000221.1 coordinate 5,487,178, forward strand.
TCATTGGTTTCTAAAGAAACTTGGTTGTTGTCCCTACTTTCTTCTTCTTCTATGTCATGGTTAGAAAAATCATTAATTACACAAGGATTAAGAATATTTTCAAAAGGTTCACTAATGGAAGACTCAACCATGGATACTTCCTGATGGAAATCATTGGAATCATCCTCTTCATCTGAGACTTCTTTAGGTAATGAGGACAAGACTTCAAGAGGCTCAATTAGCTCCAGAAAAAAGGAATTACTTTCATATGGACAGTCATTAGTTAATTCATTATTGGTGTTTTGATCCTCTTCATCAAATTGATTTTCATCAAGACACTCATTTTCTGATTGTTCTTCCATAGTTTCATTAATGTTTTCTCCCCACTCATTTATTAACAAATCCATGAACATTTCATACCCAGTGATGGATCCCGGGGATAAATGATCAAACCACTGCCGGGCATCCCCTTCTAGGGAAGCACCACGGGCTCACATATAGACATCCTCGCCATCAGCACCCAGAAATTCCATATGGTCCCAGAGGGCATCCAAATGACTTTCAATAGATGTTCCATTACTTCCATCAAAATGAGGCAACCCCCTGATGTATCCATTTGGCATAAGAGGAGGTGCCCCATATATTTCGGAAAAATCAAAAGGAGATGGCTTGGGTTTCCTAAAAGTTCTATTTGCTTGAGTTGGGCGAGGAACATTTACCAAAAGCCTCAGCTGAGTTTGATATTTTCTAATTGGTTCACTTGGAATATTTTGGGAAAAATTATTAGATGAATGAGGTGAATGATGGGTATCATAAGAATCTTGATATCCAGGTTCATACCCATAATTATTTTGACAACTATCATCATACATAAATTTCAAGTTCCTATCATTAATCTCTGTTATAATTTTTAATTGTTCTTTAAGATCTGGAAGAATATCCTGTTCCATTATGAATGATTAAGATTCTTAGTGGATTACATACATGGGTTTGCTTCTCAGTAGAGTCGCGGGGTGGAGTCGCCAGGTGAACCACACAAGTAATTCACCGAAATGAAATGTATTGTAAGGATGTAAATGAGTTCGCTCCTCAGTGGAGTCACGATTCGAAGTCGCCAGGCAGACTTTAAAACTCTTCTACCAAGATGTATGTCGTTTAAAATGTAGGAGAGAGTAAGTGACAAATAATATGTCGAACCTGGGTAGGCTTCTGCCCTCCCCGGCAACGGTGCCAAAATGTTATCACCAAACTTGTAGATGCCCCTAGAGATGAATCCGAGATGGATGGCAGAAGGGAAGGGCAACCAAAGAGGTACAACCAAGATGGCCTCGACTCCCAATGGATGGTTGTCACGCCAATCGAGAAATCTTCACTTTATGTTATCTAACCCAAGACAACAAAGGGGGAGACCCAGATCTATTCCCGATATGAGAGATCAAACCAAAACACCAGATCAAATCAAGAATGGGTGAAGTACTTAAGGTGTATGGTGAACCCTAGATCTATGGATGAAGTCACAAGATGAGTAATAAGTTGGATCAAGGGATTTAGATAGTGCAGCTTTGGTCCATTATGTATGTGAGAGTGACTTATGATATTGGATATATGATCCAGGATTAGGGTACTAGTCAATTATGAGAAAATCCACTACCTTGGGAACCGTGTCCAATGCAGGGTAGTTAAGGACCAAATTGGGGCTAACCAGTACCAAAGGTCAGCTTGATGGATGGATATGACAGTGTCAAGGTACTCAAGCAACCAAAACAGGGACCAAACCATAAGCAAACTCAACAGTCCAAGAAAGTTGAATGGGCTTGGAGAAAGATCAGTGCCTTGGGAAATGGGCCAAATGGAGTCAAATGTCCACCAAATTACAGATCTGGAATGTTGAGGTATAGAGGTAGGTGGATCTAAAAGATTAGGACAATCCAATGGTTGGATCTCAGTAGATTTGAGATTGAAGTATGCCAAAAAGTGACCCAAGTGGGGCACAACCCTCAAAATAAGGAATGGGGCCCACAACGCAGAAATCACTTGAAGTGACACACTGGGGGTAGGTTATTGAATGTGTAGATTATAGATCAAGTGGAATCTCACCTACCCAAGTGCTAGATCCCTGCAAACTCACCTCTCCCAAGGAGTACGACCTCCCTTGGAGAGGCTTCTTTGCCTTGGAAAGTGGGTCAAATGATGGCCAATCTTCACCAAACTATAGATCCGAATTGCTGTGGATATTGTAGAGGTGGATTTTAAATTTTATACCAAAAACCAAGGGGATCTTACTATATCTGAGAAAGTGTAAAATGAGGGTTTGTGAATTAAGGGTTTTATCAATGAAGTAGCTTTATCAATGGATTGGAGCCAAGACAAGAAGAACAAACCTGTGGATCTTACCTGGATAACCTTGTAGATGCCTTGATGATGATAATCTATGCAAACTCGATCAATTTGGAGCGATTTGAGGTAGTTATCTATGAAATCGATTTGCCCAAGGAAGCCAATGCGCCCTCTCTCCTGCACAATAAACGTCAACAATATCAGATTTACTACGAACAAGAGATAAGACTAATGCCACAAGAAAAGTAACAAAAAGATAGCATACATCACAATGATGCTAATGATAACCCCCTGATACAAGATAATGCCAAGTGGAGCAAGTTGAAGAAGCTTTGCAAAAACGCCCAAGTAAAGTTGCCCTCCTGTAGACAAGACAAAAGTTTCCAAAAAGATAGATCTTACCACAAATATCCAAATGCTAGGATGCAATAGACTTTCCAATCACCATCTAAGGACACCAAATGCAAAGGAGACCACAAGAATTTCCACAAGAAAGTTTTCTATATCAAGATTCCAAGAGCCAAAGACCCCTTTACAATGAGAAGCTCTCTCCTTTAAATAGGAGGGAGAGAGTCCACAATCTAACCACCTTTTGAATGAGTGGCTAAGATTAAAATATCAAAAGATCTAATCAATGGTTGAGATGAGCTCAACAATACAATACATGGATCACTAATAAATAAATACAATAAGTGAACAAACTCACCCTAGAAGAGGGGATCCCACCAAATCATGATGATAAAATAATAGATCTAGCTTATGGTGGGTCCAAGGGATAATTTTAGACACCCTTGGTCAATCCTCATAGCACAATATCAATAAAATAATCATCAAAGTACCAAATCGTGCCTCTATGGACAAATCGTGAGCCTTAGGAGGCTCCAAAAATCATAAGAAAATGCCATAAGTGATGGATGTGGGTCCCGTTGAAGCTGAAACTGCTGGAGAAGGTGTGGAAGACATCACACTCATCATCACTGATCATCCCGTGCCAAAAATTTTCCTCAGTAGCCCAAATCAAATTCCTTTGTAGCCATTTCTACCATTTCTAGACTGCCTCGGGAAGCGTGAAACTGCCCAAACTGCCTCCTGGAGTGCCTGCACTGTCAAGGTGAGCTCACCAATGAGTCTGGGAGGGGGGTAATATGGTAATAACAAGTGGCTGGACCACCCCCTCCATGCACAACGCCCTAGGTGAACCAAGTGAATCCCATCACTGCTCTGATAAGGTCTCCGACAGACCAAAACTGCACTAGGATAGCCTACTGAGACTCAATCATCACTACAACTGCCCGGAACTGAAAATAGACTGTCTCATTGGACTCCGAAGGTCCAAATCCATTCAAGATGTGTACTCATACACCATATAAACCTCTGCATATTCCAAAATAAATGCTCGTCATATCCGACATACCAAATAATAATAATCTGTAAAAAGTGTTGAAAAGCACAAATCATCATCATAAGTCTGAAACCACTGCATAAGCCCCCCATGGTGAACTGTACCAGACCATATATCATCTATCGGTAACATCTGAGGTTTGTCACCTCATGTCCTGTGGTTGACGTTTGGTCAAACTGAGGTTTGACCAAGTCAACATGACCAAAATATGACTCAAACTGTCATCAAGCTGCTGCAAGGTGTCAAAGGTTAAAGCATGCTTTCCAATCCATTCATATAGCAATTATAACAAGTAGCAATCATTACTGGCGATCTAAAACCAAATATAGTATGTCATTAATTATTATTAATTACTCAGACAAGACTTTCAAGGTCATACTCACTTCATAGTTGTGATCAATTTGCTAGTGAAGGGTGAAGGCTAAGAATGACATGGCTAGGTCAAGGGATGACTTACTGAATTAACACTGTGACACTTTGGCAATGGATAAGGGAATACACACCATAGCATATAGTGGACAAGCAATAACATAGGGGATGGCGGTGTCTCACAAACGGATAAGTTGTTTAAAGAGTGTTTATTCACCTTACACAGATGCGCACAATCCATAAATACAAATGAGGACAACAATATTTTTGATATAGCATTTAAGTTCCATTGCTTTTTTGGGCCTAGAGTTTCCATAGCCTTTGATCTTTGTGTGTTTATAAACACATTGCATAGATTTACATTTATTTGGGCTTCTTGCTGTAGGTGTGTTTTTAAGGCACTTGTTTACCTGAGCACTTCTAGGTGTGTCACAGACAGCTTGTTTACCTAGGTATTTTACATTTCACAAAAGGTATAGATTTGATATTTCATAGCCATTTTCATTTGGCTTGCCTTTCGTTCATGTGTGTTTAGAAACACATTGTATGAATGGGCTTTTCATATAAGATATAACATTTCATTTCCATACTTTGCATTAATGGCAGCACTAAAAGTTTCAGATTTAGCCAACATCTTTAGTGACTAGGGGGACTAAGCCAACTCACCATAGGTAAGTTTTGTCACTAACTCAGAGACAAGACACAATAACAGGGGAAGCTTATCCAATATAGAGGCTACAGCGGGGAAAGGTCCTCCATGCCACTATTCAAGTAGTAAGTCAAGGTAATGAACAACTGGGTAAGTCATGGATGGATGAAGATAGTGAGTAGTGAAACCAACACTAGCAAGCCAAAGTATGACAAGAATGATCACCTCTATTCTCCCTAGGGAGGGTAAAATCAATGAGTATAGGCCAAGATCTTCTAAGTCTGAGTAGGGACAAATATGATATATATGTATTAGTACAACCAGGTCCACATATCTATATGATCGCCAGATCATGATACTAAGTGCTAAGACATGCTAAGAAAATGGAAATAAATGCAATATAACCACAACACCATAATATACCTGCTGAGTCATATACCTGAATGCTCATCAATCTGAACCATCATCTGTCCTTTGAAACTACTGTTGTAACTCTGGGCACTACTGACTGCTCTGTACAAATGGCATAATAGCTACATCGGTCATCTCTCTGAGTGTCCTGAGACTCAGTTATGGCATGGGGAATATATATGCTGTCCAAATTTTTATAGTGATCCATAGTAGATGCTCATCTCAGCATCTCAATGTAAGGGAACTGGCTGAATAGTGAACTGGAATCTGACAAAAAATGTATGGTAGCCTGGCTACTATATATGTGATAACATATGGCTCCAGCTAGGACAAGTGCTCTGCTGAAAAGAGCGCTTGAGAGGCTCAGAATCTTTGGTCCTCGAACTCTGCTACTCGAATCCTCGATCCAGCACTCTACCATTTTGCTTTCAACTTTTTCATTTTATCTTGCACCTATTTCTGCATTCACAAACATCAAAATACCTCATTCAGCATGTATGGGAAAAATATAAAATCCAACTGAAATAAAATCTATTCTATGACAGCAATTTAAATGCATGAAATATAAATGCAGAAAGTAAATTTAAACTACTAACATAACTTGCAAAGCTTGAAATTTATTGTGCAAGAAAAGAAAAAATGACAGGTACTCAATTAAACTAGGAGCTTCAAAAGAACCTTAGGAAAAGACAAACAAAAGGCGCCAGACTCAATGGCTGAAAAACTAACTACTACCCAAGTAGGCTTATTCAATTCCTACCTACCCTAAACTAACAAGTTAGTACAAATGCTAGGTAAAATTATAGATCCAGTGAAACCATTCATCAATTTGACTAATGATTCTTCCTTTATGTTCTTTAAAAGAATAAATCAGGATTAGATTAAAGCTTAGTGAAATAAAAATCAATACATTCCTGACTTGTTCGAAATTTCAGAAAGCATTGGAATGGTGCAAGATGAAAACATGCAAAGGGGGAGCTTGATTAATGTAAACATCCTCCATCAGAATATTAATCGGATAATAAAAAGTGTGCAAATTATTATTCAAACTGTATGGAGGGAAAAGATGTGATAACAAATTCAACTCCCCTTGTTTCAAATTACTTTCCTCATCTACCTGACCAGGACATTCAATTCTGAGAGCTCCAGGAATGATGCACAAACCAAGTAGGGATAAATTGTGAAATAAATTTAAGATCGAGATTAGCCCCACTTGTTGTTTAAGGATGGAGAAACGATGAAATTGATCTTTATATACCCCTTCCAGCCACCAAGAAGATTTAAGAATGTTATTTGTTAAAGATAACTTAAAGGGAAAATAAAATACTTTATCTTCATTTATGTGACAATATTTAGACTCTGGTTTGAAAATTTCAACAGTCAAAGATTGACTAGACCACAAATTCATGGAAGATTCAAAAAGCTGGGATGGTAAGGCAGATTGAAAATTGGTTGACTTTGAACCTTGCCCAAAAGGAAAAAACTTATTGCGAGCACCCAACCCCAAAAATTGAAACAAGCAATCCTAATCAAAAATTGAATTGGGAAAATTATAAAAAATGGATGAGTTAAGTGAAGGATTATTTCTGAGCTTCCCATAAACATTAAGATATTGGTTTGAGGATTTGATTAAGGAAAACTCTTGATTGGTTTGATTCACCAACCCATCCTGATCATGAGACTTCTCTTCAATTGATTTATCACTAAATTCATATGATGATAATGTATCAGGAATTACATCGGCAAACTTATTAACAACCATTTGATCATTTTCAATAAATTTATCTCTAAAAACAGCGTGATCATTGGTTTCTAAAGAAACTTGGTTGTTGTCCCTACTTTCTTCTTCTTCTATGTCATGGTCAGAAAAATCATTAATTACACAAGGATTAAGAATATTTTCAAAAGATTCGCTAATGGAAGACTCAACCATGGATACTTCCTGATGGAAATCATTGGAATCATCCTCCTCATCTGAGACTTCTTTAGGTAATGAGGACAACACTTCAGGAGGCTCAATTAGCTCCAGAAAAAAGGAATTACTTTCATATGGACAGTCATTAGTTAATTCATTATTGGTGTTTTGATCCTCTTCATCAAATTGATTTTCATCAAGACACTCATTTTCTGATTGTTCTTCAATAGTTTCATTAATGTTTTCTCCCCACTCATTTATTAACAAATCCATGAACATGTCATACCCAGTGATGGATCCTGGGGATAAATGATCAAACCACAGCCGGGCATCCCCTTCTAGGGAAGCACCAAGGGCTCACATATAAACATCCTCACCATCAACACCCAAAAATTCCATATGGTCCCAGAGGGCATCCAAATGACTTTCAATAGATGTTCCATTACTTCCATCAAAATGAGGCAACCCCCTGATGTATCCATCTGGCATAAGAGGAGGTGCTCCATATATTTCTGAAAAATCAAAAGGAGATGGCTTGGGTTTCCGAAAAGTTCTATTTGCTTGAGCTGGGCGAAAATCATTTACCAAAAGCCTCGGCTGAGTTTGATATTTTCTAATTGGTTCACTTGGAATATTTTGGGAAAAATTATTAGATGGATGAGGTGAATGATGGGTATCATAAGAATCTTGATATCCAGGTTCATACCCATAACTATTTTGACAACTATCCTCATACATAAATTTCAAGTTCCTATCATTAATCTCTGTTATAATTTTTAATTGTTCTTTAAGATCTAGAAGAATATCCTGTTCCATTATGAATTATTAAGATTCTTAGTGGATTACATACATGGGTTTGCTTCTCAGTAGAGTCACGGGGTGGAGTCGCCAGGTGAACCACACAAGTAATTCACCGAAATGAAATGTATTGTAAGGATGTAAATGAGTTCGCTCCTCAACGGAGTCACAATTCGAAGTCGCCAGGTAGACTTTAAAACTCTTCTACCAAGATGTATGTTGTTTAAAATGCAGGAGAGAGTAAGTGACAAATAATATGTCGAACCTGGGTAGGCTTCTGCCCTCCCTGGCAATGGCGCCAAAATGTTATCACCAAACTTATAGGTGCCCCTAGAGATGAATTCGAGATGGATGGCAGAAGGGAAGGGAAACCAAAGAGGTGCAACCAAGATGGCCTCGACTCCCAATGAATGGTTGTCATGCCAATCGAGGCAATCTTCACTTTATGTTATCTAGCCCAAGACAACAAAGGGGGAGACCCAGATCTACTCCCGATATGAGAGATCAAACCAAAACACCAGATCAAATCAAGAATGGGTGAAGTACGTAAGGTGTATGGTGAACCCTAGATCTATGGATGAAGTCACAAGATGAGTAATAAGTTGGATCAGGGGATTTAGATAGTGTAGCTTTGGTCCATTATGTATGTGAGAGTGACTTATGATATTGGATATATGATCTAGGATTAGGGTACTAGTCAATTATGAGAAAATCCACTACCTTGGGAACCGTGTCCAATGTAGGGTAGTTAAGGACCAAATTGGGGCTAACCAATACCAAAGGTGAGCTTGATGGATGGATATGACAGTGTCAAGGTACTCAAGCAACCAAAACAAGGACCAAACCACAAGCAAACTCAACAGTCCAAGAAAGTCGAATGGGCTTGGAGAAAGATCAGTGCCTTGGGAAATGGGCCAAATGGAGTCAGATGTCCACCAAATTACGGATATGGAATGTTGAAGTATAGAGGTAGGTGGATCTATAAGATTAGGACAATCCAATGGTTGGATCTCAGTAGATCTGAGATTGAAGTATGCCACAAAGTGACCCAAGTGGGGCACAACCCTCAAAATGAGGAATGGGGCCCATAAGGCAGAAATCACTTGAAGTGACACACTGGGGGTAGGTTATTGAATGTGTAGATTATAGATCAAGTGGAATCTCACCTACCTAGGTGCTAGATCCCTGCAAACTCACCTCTCCCAAGGAGTGCGACCTCCCTTGGAGAGGCTTCTTTTCCTTGGAAAGTGGGTCAAATGATGGCCAATCTTCACCAAACTACAGATCCGAATTGCCGTGGATATTGTAGAGGTGGGTTTTAAATTTTATACCCAAAAGCCAAGTGGATCTTACTATATCTGAGAAAGTGTAAAATGAGGGTTTGTAAATTAAGGGTGTTATCAATGAAGTAGCTATGTCAATGGATTGGAGCCAAGACAAGAAGAACAAACCTGTGGATCTTACCTGGATAACCTTGTAGATGCCTTGATGATGATGATCTATGCAAACCCGATCAATTTGGAGCGATTTGAAGTATTTTTCTATGGAATCGATTTGCCCAAGGAAGCCAATGCGCCCTCTCTTCTGCACAATAAACGTCAACAATATCATATTTACTGCGAACAGGAGATAAGACTAATGCCACAAGAGAAGTAACAGAAAGATAACATAGATCACAATGATACTAATGATAACCCCCTGATACAAGCAAATGCCAAGTGGAGCGAGTTGAAGAAGCCTTGCAAAAACGCCCAAGTGAAGTCGCCCTCCTGTAGATAAGACAAAAGTTTCCAAAAAGATAGATCTTACCACAAATACCCAAATGCTAGGATGCAATAGACTTTCCAATCACCATCTAAGAACACCAGATGAAAAGGAGACCACAAGAATTTCCACAAGAAAGTTTTCTATATCAAGATTCCAAGAGCCAAAGACCCCTTTACAATGAGAAGCTCTCTCCTTTAAACAAGAGGGAGAGAGTCGACAATCTAACCACTTTTTGAATGAGTGGCTAAGATTAAAAGATCAAAAGATCTAATCAATGGTTGAGATGAGCTCAACAATACAATACATGGATCACTAATAAAATCATACAATAAGTGGACAAACTCACCCTAGAAGGGATCCCACCAAATCATGATGATAAAATAATAAATCTAGCTTATGGTGGGTCCAAGGGGTAATTTTAGACACCCTTGGTCAATCCCCATAGCACAATATCAATAAAATAATCATCAATGTACCAAATCGTGCGTCTATGGACAAATCGTGAGCCTTAGGAGGCTCCAAAAATCATCAGAAAATGCCATAAGTGATGGATGTGGGTCCCGATGAAGCTGAAACTGCTGGAGAAGGTGTGGAAGACATCCCACTCATCATCACTGATAATCCCATGCCAAAACTTTGCTTCAATAGCGCAAATCGAATTCCTTTATAGCCATTTCTACCATTTCTGGACTACCTCAGGAAGCGTGAAACTGCCCAAACTACCTCCTAGAGTGCCTGCGCTGTCAAGGTGAGCTCACCAATGATTCTGGGAGGGGGGTAATATGGTAATAAAAAGTTGTTGGACCACCCCCTCCATGCATAGCACCCTAGGTGAACCAAGTGAATCCCATCACTGCTCTGACAAGGTCTCCGACAGACCAAAACTGCACTAGGATAGCCTACTGAGGCTCAATCATCACTGCAACTGCCCGGAATTGAAAATAGACTGTCTCATTGGACTCAGAAGGTCCAAATCCATCCAAGATGTGTAGTCATACACCATATAAACCTCCTCATGGTCCAAAATAAATGCTCATCATATCCGGCAGACCAAATAATAATAATCTGTAGAAAGTGTTGAAAAGCACAAATCATCATCATAAGTCTGAAACCACTGCATAAGCCCCCCATGGTGAACTGTACCAGACCATATATCATCTATCTGTAACATCTGAGGTCTGCCACCTCATGTCATGTGGTTGACTTTTGGTGAAACTGAGGTTTGACCAGGTCAACATGACCAAAATATGACTCAAACTGTCATCAAGCTGCTGCAAGGTGTCAAAGGTTAGAGCATGATTTCCAATCCATTCATATAGCAATTATAACAAGTAGCAATCATTACTAGCGATCTAAAACCAAATATAATATGTCATTAATTATTATTAATTACTCAGACAAGACTTTCAAGGTCATACTCACTTTATAGTTGTGATCAATTTGCTCGTGAAGGGTGAAGGCTAAGAATGACATGGCTAGGTCAAGGGATGACTTACTGAATTAACACCGTGACACTTTGGCAATGTATAAGGGAATACACACCATAGCATATAGTGGACAAGCAACAACACGGGGGATGGCGGTGTCTCACAAATGGATAAGTTGTTTAAAGAGTGTTTATTCACCTTACACAGATGCACACAATCCATAATACAAATGAGGCCAGCAATATTTTTGATATAGTATTTAAGTTCCATTGCTTTTTTGGGCCTAGAGTTTCCATAGCCTTTGATCTTTGTGTGTTTATAAACACATTGCATAGATTTACATTTATTTGGGCTTCTTGTTGCAGGTGTGTTTTTAAGGCACTTGTTTACCTAAGCACTTCTAGGTGTGTCACAGACAACTTGTTTACCTAGGTATTTTACATTTCACAAAAGGTATACATTTGATATTTCATAGCCATTTTCATTTGGCTTGCCTTTCATTCATGTGTGTTTAGAAACACATTGCATGAATGGGATTTTCATATAAGATATAACATTTCATTTCCATACTTTGCATTAATGGCAGCACTAAAAGTTTCAGGTTTAGCCAACATCTTTAGTGACTAGGGGGACTAAGCCAACTCAACATAGGTAAGTTTTGTCACCAACTCAGAGCCGAGACACAATAAACAGGGGAAGCTTATCCAATATAGAGGCTACAACGGGGAAAGGTCCTCGATGCCACTAGTCAAGTAGTAAGTCGAGGTAATGAACAATTGGGTAAGTCATGGATGGATGAAGACAATGAGTAGTGAAACCAACACTAGCAATCCAAAGTATGGCGGGACTGATCACCTCTATTCTCCCTAGGGAGGGTAAAACCAATGAATATAGGCCAAGAACTTCTAAGTCTGAGTAGGGACAAATATGATATATACGTATAAGTACAACCATGTCCACATATCTATATGATCGCCAGATCATGATACTAAGTGCTAAAACATGCTAAGAAAATGGAAATAAAAGCAATATAACCACAACACCATAATACACCTGCGGAGTCATATACCTGAATGCTCATCAATTTGAACCATCATCTGTCCTCTGAAACTACTATTGTAACTCTGGGCACTACTGACTGCTCTATACAAATGGCGTAATAGCTACATCGGTCATCTCTTTGAGTGTCCTGAGACTCAGTCATGGCATGGGGAATATATATGTTGTCCAAAGTCTAATAGTGATCCATAGTAGATGCTCATCTCAGCATCTCAATGTAAGGGAATTGGCTGAATAGTGAACTGGAATCTGACAAAAAATGTATGGCAGCCCGGTTACTATATATGTGATAACAGTACTGTTTGTTGTAAATACATTATTGCAGAAATAATTGGATACAACACAATAATCACAATGGTAGCTGATATGAAAATTTATTATTGTCCTCAAGAACGTGATGCAAATGGTAGTTGGTCTAGTTATCCACTCCCACATTGTTACTAGCAAGGATGTAACTTGAGAAATACATCTGATGATTCATACACTTTGTTGTTAGACCACAAGCTCATTGGTCAGAGTGAAAGTGCTCACTTCAATTTGAGTATAGTTTTAGGGCTTAATGCAAATACAAGCTCCCAACACAAGAAGAAGAAATCACTAAGTATTCTCCGTCTCACATAGAAACCATCTGCATCCACTTCCTTCTTGTGGACCACATTAGGTTTTGTGGAACTAATGTTCAGATTTGCAATCCACAAAGTGGCACTAGCATATGCATCGTAGAAATGCAAAGCCTTGGCTATGTCCTATAGTGTTCATTGTGGATCTTCAACACCATAAATCTACATGCTTATGTGCAACATTTTCCTGCACCCAGTGATGGATGTATGTATGACAAGACACATCACAATGGCGACAAACATGAACCTCAAAGTTCAACCCACAACTCCCCTATGAAAGCTTCCTTCCATCTTTAATACTGTCTCAAATGGCAGCGTTATTATTTGATTGCAGGGTCACCGGACACAATACATTATCACCACATACTATTTCCAAGCTTCCTTCCATCTTTAATACTGTCTCAAATGGCAGCGTTATTATTTGATTGCAGGGTCACCGGACACAATACATTATCACCACATACTATTTCCGTGCACATTGGGTTAGTACTTACCATTCAGAAGGGAAAATCTCTAAATGACTCTAGGAGGCAAACTAAGATGCAATAAATAATCAATGACTTTCGAATCAAATCTACAACTCCCTGCCCTAAACAAATTTGAAAAAAAACTAGTAAATGATTTAAGGATTGGAAAATGCACATAAACAATACAACGATTATTTATGATTAAATAACTAAATTTAATGCAATTATTCTATGAAAAATGCATCAATAAAGCGACAAATAAAATTTACAAGAAGCTACAAGTCATTGTTTATGATAGAAAATGGTAAGAAAACCAATGCAATAAAATTAATATGAAGTTGGGCACACGACCCAATGCAACTGTATTGATGAACACAAACTTTTCTTAATGTGAAAACAAAAAAACACAAGTATAACTGTTTTTATGAACTTAATAGTTTTTTTTAATTTTAATTTTATTTTTATTTTTATTTTTATATGAAAGTGTTTTTAGTGCACAAAAATTGAGTATTAACATAGACTTTTGGAATCATGTCTTTTTGAAATTTAGTTTTACCTCGAAATTTCCTTGAATTGGTAAAATTGCTTATTACCGAATGTGAAATGTGATATTTTCTTGCATAGTACCATGAAATGAAGTCAACTTTATTATTGGGTAATGTAGTTTGCTTATTACCAAATGCTATTACAAGGAAATCAAATCAAAACTATTAAACTAGTAACTATTTACGTATTCTTGAATCAAATAGATAGGCTCTTTAGTGTTAGAATCTTAAATGAAATAAAGTAAAGGATCATTGAAAGATAGACAAGCACAACATAAACAATAGTATACAATACTTTATCCTGGGAAACCATCGTGGGGTAGAAAACTCAGCAAACTTCTTCAATATAGATTCGTCAGAAAGTACAATGTCAGTCTTGTGCAATAACCCAAAACAAGATGTCTTCAAAAGCATCTACTCTTCTCCTTTCGACTTTCTCTCTCTACTCATGCGAACTTGAGTGAGTGAGTGAGGTGACAAATGAGGAGGGCGACCCTCCTATTTATACTAATCAGTGACTGACCTTTTTCCCTATCAAGGTCGACTTGACCTCTCAAACAGGGTCGACTTGTCCAAGATACAATAAAATATTCTTTTCTGGATTCTTCTAGATCGACACAACTATTAGGGCTTACATTGACTTGTTCAATGACATTTTATATATGAATAAATACAACATGAATAATTCCCGAAGGAAGTACAATACAAATAAATACAAATACATCAAATAAGAATATCTTCCGAAGTTACATTCTTCAACACTCCCTCTTAACAAGGAAGGTATTCTTTTGTCACTGTCATCCTCGTCATCTCGCTGCTGCAACTTTGTACTCTGACCATTGAATTTTGACATCTCTCTTGAATCTATACATCACTAGAAGTTTTGAACTATCTGATGGGTCCATCCCAGAAGCGTATATTACATCGCACACAATGACCACCTGCGTTACCTCGCCCTGTATTTTGAATGAGCAAGCCATCCGTTGGGTCCATCCCAAGAGCGTACATTACGTGGTACACAACGACCACCTGCGTTACCGCACCACGTGTCCAGATCATCTTGTGAGTGGATCCTAGGAGACTCAATTACGTCACACATAGTGACTACCTACCACCACGTCACATCTCAACATCGAGAGAACACAACTTTGTGAGTGTAGCCTAAGAGACTAAATTACGTCACATACCTAGTGACTACTCGCTACCACGTCACCTCATGTGGAAAACATCCCAAGTCCGAAACCTGCGTCTTCGCACATGTGTGTTGTCCAACATAGCACAACATTCAAGAGACTCAATTAAGTCACACACAGTGACTACCTACTGCATCCTCAGAGGTGTAGTCCAGGAGACTTAATTACATCACACGTAGTGACTACCCGCTACAACCTCATGAGTGTAGTCCATGATACTCAATTACATCACACAACCAGTGACTACCTGCTACAACTCACATCTCAAGTGGAGACACGCCCACGATGTCACATCCCCTCCCATCATTCCAGCTAGATGGAGAGGATCGTGAGGTTAAACCGGGCATCTAGCCCCCATATCCATTCATTAAACTTTTTGATACAAAGACAAGTATATGTTCATGCAATGGAAACACAACGGAAGTTAAGTAAATGCTGTTGATATCTATCATACATTCAAGATTCTATGACAGCCAATTAAAGACCTTTGCAGATTTATAAAAGATCATATGGAATTGCATAAACTCGTAAAAACACAGCAGAAGTAAATTCATTTAACCCATCCACATACATTCATAATATTCATCAAATGGTAATAGCAATGTAACACAAGAGAATACTTATCTTATGCGAAAGTAGTCCCACGCAACTGGCTATGCAATTGCAACGTTCCACCCAACCGTAGGCCAGTGTGCTCCTCAATCTCTCAGCACCACTGCCACCCCCAAGATGGGCATGATCTCTACAAGGAACCAGGGAACAACAGACTCACACATAGCCAAGCCTACACTAAGATGAGCCAAGCTAATCTACAATTGGGTTTATCAGGCTGCTAGGAGATGGAAAGGAAGAGTTGCTAAGCTAGTGAGCTCCAGCACAGAGCCAGGGATAACCTTGCAAGATCTATCTAGCTTGGCACCCACAATACCTACACACCCAACACAAGGAAGTATTCTTTTCACTGCTGTACAGTCCCTCAAGCCATACCTTCCCTATCTAGTGCTCTCAGGGTATGCATAGAAGAGTAACCAAAGCCCTCCTGATCTTCTTGAGAGGTTGTCTCCCCCACTAGGTTTATCAAGCCACCTCTGTCCACTACCACTCCAACACTTCAGCTCATAGGCTCAAACCAAAAACGAGGGTGCACATAACAGCAGAACCACACTTGCTGGGCATGAGGAAAACGTTTTCCACAGTGGGGTGCATGAGACGGGGTTTCAACTCCCTCAGAAAAACGTGGGAACACCCAAAAACGAAATGGGAAGATGGGGAACAACCCTGGGAAGCCAATCCGTTTTTAGAAAAACGTCCCTGGACATTCGGGGGCAAAAACGACCTCCATACAGTCCCCAAAACGTGGCTCTTCTCTCCCAAGCTACTGTATATGCAAAAACGTACTCCCAGGCATGGAAAAATGCAGGATTTGGATGAAAAACATGTAGGGAAAGACCCAGCTAGCTCCAACTGCGTGAATGAGTGAAGACTGCCTGTTCAGAATGGCTTTGGGCACCATTTTGTGGGTGTTTTCTTGCCCAACAAGCAAAAACACGAATTTCCAGGTTGATGGCTTGCCCATGCACGAAATTGGCTGCCATACTTCCTCATTTCCAAGGCAATAACTGCCCCAACCAATCTTTGTAAGAATTAAATGATTGGGTGCATGAGACAAAATGGGTAGTTGGTGGTTTATGGGTTTCCCCATTGACACATGGATTAACACCATTGGCTCAAGGGTTTGAATAATCCCCCCCCCCCTATTCCTTGTAGAATCATGCCCCATCTCTTTGTTGCATTGCATAGCTAGTTGTGGGTATTTTTCATTAAAATTTGTATTTACATGATGTCTTATTTACATCGTGCCCATCTACCACAAGAACCATAGGCATCTATTCTAATTGCCGATACATAAATGCTAAATCAATGGTGGGGCCTTGGCCTTGAGCTCCTCACCATGATTAAATATCAATATTTACATCATTCACAATTTGATACAAAGGGGGTCAAAATGGGGACGTGACATACCCCTCCCCTTACATTAGCACTGTCCTCAGTGCTCATCAAAATTGAACAAAAATGGATATGCCACCCTCATGGCATCCTCCAGCTCCCATGTAGCCTCATCGGGACCGTAGTGCTTCCATTGCACCTTTACCTGTCCGATGGCTCGGTTCCGGAGCAATGTTACTTTCTTGTCTAGGATGCACAATGGATCGGTTTGGAATTCTCCCTCGGGTTCCACCTGGATCACATCCCAATTAATCACATGGTTAGGATCATGTACATATTTCTTAAGCAAAGAGACATGAAAAACATTATGAGCTTTAGTGCTAGCAGGCAAGGCACGTCTATATGCAACTAGCCCTATTCTTTCAAGCACTTCAAATGGCCCACAATATCTAGGTGATAGCTTGGCACAGCTCCCAAGATTCAAGGAACTCTTCCTTGATCTTACTCTAAGATACACATGATCCCCAACATTGAATTCCCTATGCATTCTGTGTTTATCTGCATAGCTTTTGTGTCTATCCTGGGCTGCTTTTAAATTTTGCCGGATCTTTGCAACCTCTTGTTCCATTTCCTTAAGCAATTCTGGCCCAAGTACAATTCGGTTCACTGGATTGTCCCAAGTCACTGGTGTCCTACACCTTCTTCCGTACAAAGCCTCATATGGACTCATTCCCAATGATTCTTGCTGCCCATTATTATATGCAAACTCTACCAGGTGCAGATAATCCTCCCACTTGGATGGCTTGTCCATTACATACATGCGGAGCATGTCTTCAAGCACCTGATTTACTCTTTCTGTTTTCCCGTCTGTTTGGGGATGGTATGCGGTGCTAAAGTTCAACTGTGTACCCAAATTTGCAAAGAGACCTTTCCAAAAATTGGAAGTGAACTTGGTATCCCTGTCAAAAATTATTGCCTTAGGCAACCCATGTAATCTGAAAATTTTCTTCATGAAAATATTTGCAATGGCATCGGCTTTATGTGTGGACTTAACCGGTATGAAATGTGCTTCCTTTGTTAACTTGTCCACCACAACCATGATGGAATCATGTTGTCTCTTAGTCATTGGTAATCCTGTAATAAAATCCATGGAAATTATTTCCCATTTCCATTCTGGAATTGGCACTAGGTGCAATAAACCTGCTGGGTGTTGGTGTTCAACCTTCACCTGCTGACATTCCATGCACTTAGAAATGTATTCAGCAACATCCTTCTTCATACCTGGCCAGAAATAATATTTTCTTGCTGTAGAAATTGTTTTCTGATATCCTAGGTGACCAGAGTATGGAGCTTTATGGATCTCATCCATAACCATTCTCCTTAAATCTGCCGCATTTGGAATATAGACTCTATTCTTATAAGTAAGAATTCCTCCTTCTTCCAAGTGATAGCCTTCATTCTTCTTGCCAAGGTCTTGCTGGTACAATTTGTCCTTTATCTGCTCATACACTTCATCCTCAACCATATGGTTAACAATCTGTTGCTTCAAATCTGGTTGGCAAGTACTAAGCGCTGCCACATACATTTCATGTACCTTCCTGCTGAGTGCATCAGCCACCTTGTTTTATTTCCCTTTTATGTGTTTGATTTCAAAATCAAATTCACACAAAAATTCCAACCATCTAGCTTGCCTAGCATTTAACATTGGCTGATCAAACAAGTATTTCAGTCCACAATGGTCTGTCCTTAACTCAAATTTTCTTCCCATTGAGTAATGCCTCCACATCTTTAAAGCATGTACTATGGCTGCAAGCTCTATATCATGAGTAGCGTAGTTCTTCTCATGCTCCTTCAACTTTCTTGACTCATAGCATATCACGTGGTTGTCTTGCATAAGAACTCCTCCCAGTCCTTGATTGCATGCATCGGTACACACCACAAAGTCTTTTTCTGGGTCTGCAATCTTCAAAATAGGTGCACTTGTAAGAAGATTCTTCAACCGCTGAAAACTTTCCTCACATCTTGGTGACCATTCAAATTTTATCCCCTTCTTTTGCAAAGAAGTGATCAGGTTTGCAACCTTGGAGAATCCCTCGATAAACCTCCTGTAGTAACCAGCAAGGCCCATAAAAGATCTCACATCAGTCACATTCCTTGGAGTTGGCCAATTCATAATGGCTTCAATCTTCTCAGGGTCTACAGATATTCCTTCGTCGGAGATGATGTGACCCAAATAATGAATTCTATCTTTATAAAAGTCACATTTGCTCAACTTTGCATACAGCTTATGCTCCCTTAGTAATTGCATTGTCATTCTCAAATGTTCTTCATGCTCTTCTTCATTCTTAGAATAGATGAGAATGTCGTCTAGGAATATGTTGTTGCAGCAACACCCCTCCCCAAAATTTTGTACATGTTGGGGCCCCTCCTGTATTTTTTGTAGAAAGTTTGCTTGAGAAGCCATCCCAGCCGTCAGCTCTGTTTTCAACATAAAATTTTGCTTCCCTGCTGAACAGCTTGCCGTCAATCCTTCCATGTTTTCCCCAATGAGCCAAAAGATAACTTAGTTTTTCCCAAACGTTTTGGAATAATTCGGACATTGTCCCGACACGGCGGGAGTCAAACGTCCAACCTTTCCGAAAGGAGGACTTAGATTTTCTTTGTCAAAATCCGCGGAAGCCATTGGGCAAAACCACCCGAAACGGCGGAAGCTTTCGCTCAAGCCTTCCGCGACCACGGAAAGGTTCGAGTTGTTCTCCCGAAACGGCGAGGAATTCAACAAAGCCACCCGAAACGGCGGAAGCCGCCGTGTTTTACCTCTCCGAAAAGAGACTCTGATTACGGCCATAAGCTGCAGAAACCGTTGGTGAAACCTTGCCGAAACGGCGGAACGATTCAGCTCTGTCTCCCGAAACGGAGGAAGCCATTCGGTTAAACTTGCCGAAATAACACAAAGGAATTCATCAACTTCTTCCGAAGTAAAAGACTTGGAAATTTTTCGATCAAGCTCCGAAACGGCTTAGCTCCCGAAACGGCGGAGCCTTTCACTCAAGCCTTCCGCAACCGCGGAAAGGTTCCGGCTTTCCTCCCGAAATGGCGGGACACATTCGCCTTAGTCTCTCGGAAAACACTTAGAACATTTTACAACCGTCCGCGGAGAAATTGGAGTTCCCTTCCCGAAACGGCGGGGGAATTCAATAAAACGTCCCGAAACGGCGGAAGCCATTCGGATAAGTCCCGCGGAGGGATTCACGATTTCCTTCCGAAGTATGAAAGAACTTAGATTTTTTTCGGAGAGCTTCGGCGAAAGCCTTCAGCCTTTTGCTCCCGAAACCGCGGAAGCCTTCGGGCTACCCTTCCGAAACGGCGGAAGCCAATCGCTTAAACCGCTCGGCAAAGGACTCCGAAACGATCCCGGGTGAATATGCGGAAAAGTATAAGTTTTGCTTCCGAAACGGCGGAAGCCATTCCCAAAAGCTTTCCGAAACTAGCGGGAACCTCCGCCAAACCTTCCCGAAAAATCAACGAGACTTTGAAATTTTGGATCGCGGAAGCTTTCGCAAAAGTCTTCCGAAAATACCGGGAGCATTCGCTATATCGTTCCGAAAGGGCGGAAGCTTTGGCGTTACCCGTCCGCTACGCGGCGGTCTCTCGCGGAAGGCTTCGAGCTTCCTTTCCGCAGTAAGCCCCGAAACGTCGGAAGCTTTCATTGAATCCTTCCGCAACGGCGGATACAATTCGCGAACTGGCCCCGCGAATGACGGTTGCACGAAAACCGAGACCGTTTGACGTGACCGCTACGCGCGGCGAATTTAAACCTCGTTTTAACCGCGCCACCTACCAAATTAAAGGCTCACACGTGCCCATTCTTTATAAAATACGGTAGGGGCTAGACCAATACACCATTGTTTTTTTTGAATCGGCCAACGACGTGCGATATCGTGCAAATCGCTCCAGCTCACCTCGCTCAAGCAATCCCCACGGTGCCAGGTAGGATCTTGACCTTGATTTTCACTACTGAGTTGTCTTTTTGGGGAAAACAATGGTTTTAGTGGGGTTTTGACGAGCAAAACACCCGTCAAGGGCTATGTTTTGCCCGTCAGATACAGTGAACGGAGTTTTCGCTATACAGAATCGTCATAGACCTTCGTTAAAACGTTAATATTTTATTTCAATGGTGGTGGGTGCGGGCGGTTAACCATGTCCCATTTTTTTTAAACCCCGGGCCGCGCCCCTCGTCTTGGAGATTTTGTCGAAGCCCCATGGGCTTTCCATGTCCCCGGCCGTAAACCCGGACTTAAAACCCTGGGCCCTTCCATAAGCCCCAGCCCCTACACGCGAGCCGAAACCCGTGAACGTTTAAGCCACGAGAGCCGAAACCTGAAGCCATGGCCGCCCTAGCACTCCCCGTCAGCATATCCCCGGCGCCGTCACCTTCGCTCAGACTAAAAGTACCCCGTAGTGACTCGGCGAGTGGCCGCGCGTGACGATAGCATTCAAAGCCCTCACCGAGTCAACCCGCGTCTCCCCGCCATCGACCTCTCCAACCGCACATATAACGAAAACATCTCCTTCCGCAAGGTGGAACCGGAAGCCAATTGCTCCCGCAAATCACCTATCGGTCCGAAAACCAATAGCTTCCGCAACATAGCTTATCCCAGACTCGTCTTCTAAGAGCTTCAAATGTTTCAATTTGCGCCTTATGTTGAAATAATGTTTTGCTTCCTAAATATTTGCTTCATTGACTTATCTCATTGATATTAAAACGATGTTGCTCTCTGCTAAAACCTTACAGCCTGTTGCTCAAATGATGACTTTGATGTGGATGTTATCAGGAATAAATCAAGATGCCGAAAACCGGTAAGAAGAAGGCGAAGATGACAGAAAAGAAGCCTGCCCCTCCCAAGATTGAAACCTCGCTCCAGGACACCAAGTGCACCACTGGTGTCCCTCCAGAAATCAGATGGGATGACATATACAAAATGATCAGGGACCAAGAGATCCCAGATATGTTGCTAGAGGAGGCACCGATCTATCAAAATATCAGAGCCTCAGGCATAACTAGAGCCGCTACCCGCCCTGAGCTATTCCCCTGTGCTGAAGTGATCGGGTGGATACTCCAACATGCAGATGCTGAAGGGAGAGTGATAAATGACAGCAGGAAAGTGGCTATTGCTTCGTTTCAACCCGCGTATGTTGCGGCGGCCTACAGATTCCCCCGTGTCCAACAAGCTCTGACTGACGAATGGTTGGGCCAGATGGATAACGTCGAGATGGCCAAGAATCTATTGAGGGGAGGGAAGCATTTGAGAAAGAAGGGAAATGATGAATATGACGTGCAGAACCTGAGGGCCCCTTTCAGATTGATCGCTTTAATGCTGTGCAGAATCTTCGGCATGCCCGATGGCACAGTATACAAGATTCAGTGGGTCCCTATCATTCACTATGTGGCATTTCAGGGGACAGTGTTTGACTGGGCCACTATCCTGTCGGATAGTCTGGCCTCGATGATAGCTGCTGCTAAGCCAGGACTGGCCGTGAAGAAGGCTGAATTCTTCATGTCTTCATACCTGATAGATTGTATCTTGGCCAAGATAGAGTTCCCCAACTTGGGGTGTACATGGGATAGGGCCACCGCCCCGGTCTACATCGCATTCAAGATGTTGTGGGCTCAGAATTACAAGCCCAGCTACAAACTTATCTGTGAGGGGTTCATCATGCCCCTATACGGGAAGATCTTCAAGGAAGAACCAAGTTGTCTGTCAGAAAATGCTTTGGAAGTCCTTGGGGATTATGGGGACTTTTACTTTTCAGAACAAGGTACCTACCTGAGAATGTTCAGAGGGACTAAGCCCCCATACATATTGCCGCAGTATGCCACAGACTATGTGGTGCTCAAGGAAGCAGTAAGACAACTCTTCTTGGATGGGATTGGAGCATTCCTCCACAAGCTACACAAGGCTTCCTTTCCCCCCCTACCTTTCTGCATAGGTGCTTACAAGTTTTCGGGGGTGGCCTCTGCCGACGAATTTGTTCAAGAGTTGAAGGCCTTCCACTTCGGTGAGGTCATCTTCCACAGGAACGACAGAAAGGGTAAAGTGGCCGAGCATTGCAAGGGGAACTATGCTAACTTCGAATACTCCCACTACCCCGATGCCGAGGAGGAAGCATTCAGAGGCATCAGCAACATGACTGAGCTACGGATCTGTCGCCAAAGTACTGGAGCGAGCTCTAGTTCAACCAAAGCCCAGAAGACCATCCAGCAAAAGGAGAAAGAAGCCAAGGATGCCCGAGCTCAGGAAGAGCTCAGATTAAGAGAAGAGGCAAGGTTACAAAAGGAAGCCAAGGAAGCAAGAAAGCAACAAGACGCTGAAAATGAAAGACTGCGGAAGGAGGCTGAAGAAGCCCAAAAGCAGAAAGAAGCGGAGACTGAGCAAGCTGAGGCAAGGAAGAAGGCGGAGGAAGAATTGAAGGCAAGTGAAGATACCAAGGCAGGTGGGTCCGGTGTACAAGACATGGAGATAGACACCTCTCAAGCAGGTGGCTCTGGTACCCAAAAGGAAGGAGCAGACCCCGCTCAGGAAGTCCGAACCCCACCTATGGAAGAAGACATAGACATCATAAACCGACCAATTGTCCCATACACTCCATCTGGGAAGCGTACGGTGTCCAAATGGAATGAGTTTGTCTATGACAAGAAAAGGAAAACAATGGTCCTCCAATCAGAAGAGAGGATTAAAAGTCCCTTCCATGACGACATAGTTACTCGCCGAGAGGTCGCTGTCATGCAGAACAAAGATGCAGATCCCATCGCCATGGCATCCGCAGCTATAGCAACAGCACAGGCATCATTTTCCAATGTAGGGGTTATAGTCAAAGAAAATATAATGACAAAGAAAAGAGCACGCACGCTGCAACAGAATGTAGCTAATGAACAAGCCCAAAGAGATCTGATAGTAAACAAGTATAGCTGCTTGTACGCTGAGCATAAGGAGCTGTCGAACAGGTACAGCCAGCTGGAAGAGGAGAAGGACCAAATGGCACTCCAAATGATGATTGTAGAAGCGGAGAAGAATGGAGTGGAGGAAAAGGCCTCTCAGCTAGAAGCAGACAAGCAAGCATTAGCTGAGCGGTTAGAGCAGGCTGAGAGCAAAACGATAGACTTGGCTCCCTTTCATGAGCTGTCCTGCGGCATTCTGAAACAAATAAATGACACACAGGAGCTGATCACTAGCGAGGTTTGCAAACTCAAGGCCATGACAGCCAGATTAAAAGAGGTTAATATGGAAGCCCACAGGCTCAAAGCTAAGAATACCCGTGTCAAGGCAAATGTCATAAATCAGATGGCATGGAGAGAAGGGAGAGGAGGTTTCCCCCCGCATCTTCCTTGTAAGGCCGTGGAAGATTTTTATGAAGATATAGCCTTGTTGGAGTTTGGCCGGAACTGTGCCAATAAGCTGATGGCCAGTGTGCAGAGGACAACAGATAGAATCAAAATCCTGTACCAAAAGCTCAAAGGAGTCCATGACAACTGCACATTGAGCTTCCCTCAGACCCTAGAAGACTTCCCGGAAAAGGAACAGCGGTTGTCTCAACTGAAAGAAGAGCTAGGCGTCCAGATGGAGTATGTGAGAAAGATTGATGTCTTGGCCATGGATGATCTCCAACATTACATTGGTTCATCAACACTTCACAACCATCTGCTAAAGGAAGCGCATCAAGCTGCTGAAGCAGAAGTCCAAGGCATTAAAACAGAGCTCGGGAAGAATGTGACTTCCCAGAAAATCCTGTTTCCTGCTGCAGCAAACGTAATCATAAGGGACATAGGTGTGTGGCACAGCTACATTGAAGAGGAAGACAGGAAAGCTGCAGCAGCAGCAGGAACATCAGTGGATCCGGCAGCCTCTCTCCCAGCAGCCTCTTCCCCAGCAATGACAGAAAAGTCGGCCAGTTCAATTCCCCCTTCCCAATTAGGAGCATCATCAACAGGGGATTCGAGGGCCTCTGCCCAGGCAGCACCAGTGACAATCAACTTGGGCGACCCTTTGCCAGCAGAAGCTCACGCACAGGAATGAAGAAGATGAATTCAGTGAGCCACTCTCTTCAGCCCGACACGTGCCCAGCAGGGAACGCTTTGATTTTAGCAAATTTTCTGTTATGTATGTTGGAATATGTAAGGCGTAAGCCGTGGGACAGCTGTCCCTGATTTTGTCAAAATATTTTTTGTAAAGGAAGTGGCCATTTTGGGGGTCGATTATAGTGGAAATTCCTGTAAATGACAGGTGGGGAATGCTAGGTGTCAGCCCAGAGGGCAAATTTGTAACTATAAATAGGAGCTAGGAAAGATTAGAAGGGACTTTTTGCAGGGAATAAAATTTTGGGCAAACGATATGAGCTATCTTGTATTGAGTCTGTAAATTGAATTTTCTAATAGAAGCCACGGGAGATGGACGTTTTGCCTGGAATGTTGGATTGCTCTATATTGGACTATTCTAATGACTGCAATTCTGTAATGTGAGATCATTCTTGGCATCTGAATTATTTCTTTGCATTAATGATTTTGCTCCCCGCTGTGTATGCGTTCTCTCCATTTCGTGAACAATGAAATGTATTGCTGTAAATTTCTTTGTCTAAATCGAACGGCTAACTGTTCTTTCGTCAGGGTAATTCAGGTAGCTCATTGTTCATGACTTTAAATTGCTCCTTGCAGGGATCTTTTAGTTTAATTCCAGTTTCGTTGCATCTAGATCTGTTTCTTTATTCTTGTTGTGTAGATTAAATAATTTTGCTTTCTTCTGTCCATGAGCAATAGATGCGTTCTTTAGGTTTCATTTTGGATCTGTTTCCTTATCCTTTAGCTTTCCTCTGTTTTCTGAGCAATAGATGCGTTCCATGTTGAATGAGAGGCTACCTTCTCAAGATCCTCATCTTGCTGTAGCTTTGACCGTGAGAAATAATAGCTATCTGTTCTTTGCTTACGATATCTGTTACAGCTGATTGCTCTCCCCTTAAGCGTGTTCCCCTGCAGGGATAGATAGACGCATTCCCGTTTCTAGGCTTAGATCTGTTTTAATTGCATTTAGATTAAGTATAATTTAGGCACTTGCATCTCATATAAAAGTCATAAAAAACCCAAAAGAAAGGTGGATCGGGCCATAACCGGTAGAATCGGATTTAAAGTCCAAAACCACGGTTGCCGGAACCGCTAACCGGACGGATTCCCTACACCAAAACGGGAGATAGTCTAATTGGGACCGTCTCTCGGGGAGAATCCCTTTCTGATTGATGCTACGATATCCGAGGCATCAACAGAATACAAGAACAAACTTGTCCAAATATTTGCTAAAAACATTATTCATGAGACACATGAATGTAGCTGGTGCATTTGTGAGACCGAATGGTACCACTACAAACTCATAGTGTCCATACCTCGTTCTAAAGGCTGTCTTATGAATATCTTCTTCTTTGATTCTTACCTGATGGTATCCGGACCTTAAGTCAATCTTTGAAAATACCTTTGCTCCTCTCATTTGGTCAAAAAGGTCATCAATTCGGGGCAATGGGTATTTGTTCTTCACAGTGACTTTGTTCAACTGCCTGTAGTCAATACATAACCTAAGTGTTCCATCTTTCTTTTTCACAAATAGAATGGGCGCTCCCCACAGGGATACACTTGGCCTAATATATTTCTTTTCCAGCAACTCTTGTAATTGCATTTTCAATTCGAGCAATTCTGGTGTACTCATCCTGTAGGGTGTCTTAGACACTGGTGCCGCTCCTGGCACAAGCTCAATTGTAAAGTCAATGTCTCTCTTTGGAGGAAGTCCTGGAATCTCATCAAGAAAAACATCCCTGAATTCTTGCAATACATGATAGTCCTTCAATTTAAGAGTTTCATTCTCTGCTGCCTCCAAAATGTGGGCTGCATACAGTTGACATCCCTTCCTATAGAACTTCTTTAGTTGCATGGCCGAAACCTATCTAACAGAAGTCACCTTTGGAATGCCTTTTAAAACCCTCGGGTTTCCTTCTTCGTCCATGCATTCAAATGTCTTATTATAGCAGTCAAGTTTAACCCTATGTGCTTCTAACCAATCCATTCCAATGAGAATATCGTAGGAACCAAGTGGCAAAATATTCAGATCTGCATAAGTGAATAGCCCATCCATCTCTAATGGACATTTCTCTACTATTTCACTAACTTTTCTCTTGGTTCCAGTGGCTAGTTGAACTAACCATGATTTACTATGCTTTAATTTCTTGAAAGCACAAATCTCAACAATTCTAGGAGTGACATAACTGTGAGTAGATCCAGGATCAATCAAAATAGAAACAGATTGCTTAACAATCTTACCTTCAACTTCAACCACAGTTGATTGATGATCTCCCTGGCGGTCTTCTACTGTTGCATAGATTCTAGGGATTGCTCTCGCCACTTGACCCACAGTTCCAGCTCCTTGGATGTTGTGAACTTGATTTGCATTCCCATTCCGATGTGGACAGTTCCTAAGCATGTGATCTCCTCCACAACCCCAACATTGAAGTGGTTCTCTTGGCTCCTTTGGATCTCTTGGCTTGTCTCCCATCATCCTAGTTGGCTTAGTCACAACCTGTGATGGCTGCCTTTGCTGATTCCAAAATTGAGGAGGCTTGAACCCCTTCTTCCTTTGATCAAACTTCTCATTTTTCTTATCCTTCCATGCCTTATGGAATTCTGGTTTGCTTCTGTTTTGATCAAAGCAATACTTGGCCTTTCTTATGGCCTCCTCTAGAGTTCGAGGTTCATCAAACTCAATTCTATCTTTATATGACTGGGGCAGTCCACTTAGGAAACGCTAAATTTTCACCTTATCATCTCGAATATACCTGACATACCTCAGTAGCTCCAAGAACTTGTTTGCATATTCTTCCATGGTCGATTGTCCCAATCTCAGCTCATAGAACTCTTTGATCTTATCATCATAGTACCTATCAGAGAGGTACTTTTGCTTGAAGTATTTCTTGAACTGCTTCCACACGATTTTCCTTTCATTGATCTTCTTCACTTTCCTGGTGTGTTCCAACCATATAGATGCTCTTCCATTCAAGTTGAAGATGGATACCCTTGCCTTCATATTTCCCGAGTAGTCTTGGACTTGGAAATACTTTCTCATCCCAAGAAGCCAAGCTTCAGCTTCTTGACCATATTTTACCTCTCCGTCAAATGTAGGAGTTTTTGCCTTCTTAAATTCCCCATGTGAATTGTTCTTGTAGTGTTTCTTCCTCTTACTCATGTGAGATGAAGAGCTTGAACCTTCAATGGATTCTTCAGAGTCAGATGATTCATTAGAAGATATTTCTGGAGTATATGTCCTGTCTGTAGAAACTCTTCTTGGACTACTGGCCCTCTTACAGGAATTCCTTCTAGAGCTACTCCCACCCTTTTCTGGATTTGATATCTGATGCCCAGAGTTTATTTGCCTTTGGATGTCTGTTAAACTCTGCAACATGGCTGCATTCAGCTAGTTTTGTTCTTCCTGAGCTTTAATCATCCTTTCATTATCTTCCCTACAGCTTTGCAACTCCACCCTTAGGCTTCTCATGGTGGCTGCAACATCTGGAGGGGTCTCTTGATTTCTTCTCCCATTAGATTCTGTTTCAGCATGCTCAACCTGTATGTTCTCCCCCATGGCATCTGTCTCAGGCTCATAGGGATCCTGTGCATCATCCATGATGTTCATTTTCTTGGCCCAACCAAGATCCAAAACTTTCCAACTATATTATCTAGAGTGTTACCCTGCTGTAACTGTGACTCTCTGAAATGTGTTCATCAGCACAATTGTTAGCT
Source organism: Larix kaempferi (assembly GCA_027924585.1). Taxonomy (NCBI): domain Eukaryota; kingdom Viridiplantae; phylum Streptophyta; class Pinopsida; order Pinales; family Pinaceae; genus Larix; species Larix kaempferi. The sequence goes on from BSBM01000221.1 coordinate 5,515,890, forward strand.
GCATTATATTCTCAGAATTCATAACTTACTTCATGCACGTGGAAAAATGCCATACTGACAATTCGTCAAATCACAACAACGAAATATGAGGGGAAAAAGAAAAAGGGGGTCAAGGGGGCCTGCCCTCATTTTTTTTTTTTTTTTTTTTTTTTTTAGGAATCACGCCGCATCGGGCGGTTCGTGAAATCCTGCCGCAACGGGTAGTTCGTTGAATCCTTCCGCGATGGGCGGTTCACTAATTGCTCCCGCAACTGCGGGGCGGTCCACTGAATGCTCCCGCAACTGCGGGGCGGTTCGGCGACGGCTTCCGCAATTGTGGAGCAGTTCGTCGAACGCATCCGCAATGGCGGGGAGATTTGCCGAACGCTCCCACAATTGCGGAGCCATTCGACGAAGGCTTCCGCAGTTGCCGAAGGATTCCGCAGTTGCGGAGCCATTCGGCGAAGGCTTCCGCAGTTGCGGAGCCATTCGGCGAATGCTCCCGCAATTGCGGAGCCATTCGGCGAAGGCTTCCGTAATTTCGGAGCCGTTCGCGGAATGCTTCCGCCGTTGCGCGGAATGCTTCCCGGTTTCGGGTGATTTTTTCGGAATGATTCGGCGAAGTCTTCCGTAGTTGCGGAACGATTCGCGGAATCCTTCCGAAATTTCGGAAGAGAATTCCTTCCGCAATTTCGGAAGAGAATTCTTTCCGAAAAATTCCGATACTTAGAAAAATTTTTCACTTAAAAAATTTGTCTCCGCTGTTTTGGAGCAGTTTGCTGAATTCTTCCGCAATTTCGGGAAGGTTCGCGGAACTCTTCCGCAACGGGAAGGTTTGCCGAACTCTTCCGCAATTGTGGGAAGGTTCGCGGAACTCTTCCGCAATTGCAGGAAGGTTCGCAGAACCTTTCCGAAATTTCGGGACGACTTCCCGAAACGGCTTGAAACAAAAAAATTTCAAAAACAGACTTAAACCAAAAATTTTCAAAACTCTTAAGAAAAAAACTTTTTTCTTGTAACTGCTATCAGATTTGGCCCATAGAGGCCCAATGCTACAACGCAGCTCTGATACCATTTTGTCACGTCCCCTCCCATCATTCCAGCTAGATGGAGAAGATCGTGAGGTTAAACAGGGCATCTAGCCCCCATATCCATTCATTAAACTTTTTGATACAAAGACAAGTATATGTTCATGCAATGGAAACACAACGGAAGTTAAGTAAATGCTGTTGATATCTATCATACATTCAAGATTCTGTGACAGCCAATTAAAGACCTTTGCAGATTTATAAAAGATCATATGGAATTGCATAAACTCGTAAAAACACAGCGGAAGTAAATTCATTTAACCCATCCACATACATTCATAATATTCATCAAATGGTAATTGCAATGTAACACAAGAGAATACTTATCTTATGCGAAAGTAGTCCCACGCAACTGGCTATGCAACTGCAACGTTCCACCCAACCGTAGGCCAGTGTGCTCCTCAATCTCTCAGCACCACTGCCACCCCCGAGCTAGGCATGATCTCTACAAGGAACCAGGGAACAGCAGACTCACACATAGCCAATCCTACACCAAGATGAGCCAAGCCAATCTACAATTGGGTTTACCAGGATGCTAGGAGATGGAAAGGAAAAGTTGCTAAGCTAGTGAGCTCCAGCACAGAGCCAAGGATAACCTTGCAAGATCTATCTAGCTTGGCACCCACAATACCTACACACCCAGCACAAGGAAGTATTCTTTTCACTGCTGTACAGTCCCTCAAGCCATACCTTCCCTATCTAGTGCTCTCAGGGTATGCATAGAAGAGTAACCAAAGCCCTCCTGATCTTCTTGAGAGGTTGTCTCCCCCACTAGGTTTATCAAGCCACCTCTGTCCACTACCACTCCAACACTTCAGCTCACAGGATCAAACCAAAAACGAGGGTGCACATAACAGCAGAACCACACTTGCTGGGCATGAGGAAAACGTTTTCCACAGTGGGGTGCATGAGACGGGGTTTCAACTCCCTCAGAAAAACGTGGGAACACCCAAAAACGAAATGGGAAGATGGGGAATAACCCTGGGAAGCCAATCCATTTTTAGAAAAACGTACCTGGACATTCGGGGGCAAAAACGACCTCCATACAGTCCCCAAAACGTGGCTCTTCTCTCCCAAGCTACTGTATATGCAAAAACGAACTCCCAGGCATGGAAAAATGCAGGATTTGGATGAAAAACGTGTAGGGAAAAACCCAGCTAGCTCCAACTGCGTGAATGAGTGAAGACTGCCTATTCAGAATGGCTTTGGGCACCATTTCGTGGGTGTTTTCTTGCCCAACAAGAAAAAACACGAATTTCCAGGTTGATGGCTTGCCCATGCACGAAATTGGCTGCCATACTTCCTCATTTCCAAGGCAATAACTGCCCCAACCAATCTTTGGAAGAATTAAATGATTGGGTGCATGAGACAAAATGGGTAGTTGGTGGTTTATGGGTTTCCCCATTGACACATGGATTAACACCATTGGCTCAAGGGTTTGAATAATCCCCCCCCCCCCCCCGATTCCTTGTAGAATCATGCCCCATCTCTTTGTTGCATTGCATAGCTAGTTGTGGGTATTTTTCATTAAAATTCGTATTTACATGATGTCTTATTTACATCGTGCCCATCTACCACAAGAACCATAGGCATCTATTCTAATTGCCGATACATAAACGCTAAATCAATGGTGGGGCCTTGGCCTTGAGCTCCTCACCATGATTAAATATCAGTATTTACATCATTCACAATTTGATACAAAGGGGGTCAAAATGGGGACGTGACACACGAACTCAATTACGTCACTACGTTACTACACGCATCTCACACGTGCTGTGTTACTCATTCCTCCCTCTTTCGAGAAACCTCAATATGAACCACTTCAAGCTTGTCCCTGAAGTACTCAAACTTCACTCTTGAAAGAGGCTTGGTCAACACATTGGCTATCTACTCCTCTGTTGCTATATACTAGAGCCTCACTGCTCCTCTCTGTACCATATCCCTAATATAGTGATACTTGATCTTGATGTGCTTTGACTTGTCATGAAACACCGAGTTCTCAGACAACTTCACACAACTCTAGTTGTCACAAAGAATATAATTCACCTCTAACTCGATATCGAACAAACCTGCAAGCAACTTCCGAAGCCACACTGCCTCACAGCTTGCCGAGCAAGCTTCCATATACTCTGCCTCGGTTGTACTGAGTGCCACACTCGTCTGCTTCCTATTGAACCATGAGATCATACCAGATCCCAAACTGAAGCAACACCCTGATGTGCTCTTTCTATCTGTGACACTACCGGCCCAATCCACATCAACACAACCTTGGAGGTTAACCTTCTGATCTAACGCATATCTGAGGCCATAATCAATTGTACCCCTTAGGTACCTCAACATATGCTTTGCTGCAACCAGGTGAACACAACTCGGCTCTGCCATGTACTCACTCAGTGTGTTCACCACAAAGCATAAATTCGGCCTTGTGTTTGTTAAGTACATCAACGAACCAATCATCTGCCTATATACCATGGCATGCACCATCTCTGAAGAAGTATCACATAGAAACTTTAGATTCGATGCCATAGGTGTGGCCATGGCCTTGCAATCCATAATCCGAATCTCTTTAGGATCTCTACAGCATATTTTCCTTGACTCAGGAAAAGTTCTTCTATATTCAGCCACACCTCAAGACCTAAGACATAGTGCATCATACCCAGTTCTTTCATCTCAAACTCTGCAACAAGTTTTCTCTTCGTTTCTGCTATGAGCTTCTCATTAGCTGTTAGAAACAGATCATCTACATACAATAGTAGTATCACTGGTTTCCCATCCTCAACCTTGAAGTAAAGGTTGGAATCCGCTTTACTCTTGGTAAATCCCAAGCTTGTCATAAACCCATCAATCATGTCGTACCATGTCCTGGGTGCATGTTTCAACCCATACAAGGCCTTCTTCAATTTACACACGTGATTCTGCCTGTCACGTGTCTCAAATCCCAGTAGCTGCTCCACATACATTTCCTCCTCTACTACGCCATTCAGGAAGGCAGTCTTCACATCCATCTGATGTACCTTCCACCTCATTACTACAGCTATAGCAAGTATAGATATGATTGAAGTGTATCTAGCCACATGAGCAAATGTCTCCTCATAATCCATGCCTTCTTTATGGGAGAATCCACGAGCTACAAATCTTGCCTTGTATTTATCGACACTTCTGTCTGATGCATTCTTTATCTTGTAGATACATTTCGAAGACACCATGAACTTCCCTTCTAGTCTCAGAACCACATCCCATACATCATTCTTCATGATCTACTGATACTCTTCGATCATAGCATCCTTCCATACTTTCTTTTCGGTTGCTTCTTCATAATTGGAAGGCTTTGCATCAATGATGTCACACAAAAAGGCTACATAGCTGGAATATGGTCAAGGTCTCTTACTTTCTCTGGAAGTCCCTTCTGGAGCACCATACTTCTTTGCATCTTGAATAGCCTCTCGTGCCCAAGCTGGTCTTCTCTTGTGAGTGTTCACCTCTTGGGGTGGATCTAAAGGTCTCTGTGGCTCTGTCATATCATGGTCTTTAGGTTCTTCTGGAATCAATTCTTCCATAAATGTGTCTTTATCTCTGGGAGATTCTGGTCCGTCTTCATGTGCTTTGTCGCAGTGAATTTGCCTCGATTTGTTGAAAGTTGTATCTTCATCAAAGGTAACATCTATGTTGATATTGATCTTCTTGAAGCCTGATATATAGATTCTGTAAGCCTTTGATGTGTCATTGTATCTGACAAAGATGCCCTTCTTTCCTGAAGGCTCCAACCTGGTTCATTTCTCCTTTGGAACATGTATGCATACAAGACATCCAAATATTCTGAGATGGCTAACTTTTGGTTTCTCTCCTCTAAACATCTCTTCAAGTGTCTTGTTCTCTAGTACACGATGTGGAGTTCTGTTCTGTACATAAACTGTTGTTCTTGCTGCTTCTGCCCATAAATGCATTGGAAGATCCTGATCATGGATCATGGCCTTCACTGCTTCCATTATTGTCCTATTCTTTCTTTCTGCAACACCATTTTGTTGTGGATTGTAGGGCGTGCTCATCTTCCTCTTAATCCTTGATTATTTACATAATATTTTGAAATATCCCGAAGTAAATTCACCACCATTATCCGATCTTAAAGCCTTTATTTTATTTTCAGTATGATTTTCTACAAGGGCCTTGAATTCTTTGAATTTGCTAAATACTTCATCTTTAGTTTTCAAGAAATAAATCCTAGTTCTGTGAGAATAATCATCAATAAAATATACATAGTATGTATACCCTCTTAGTGAGTTGGAAGACATAGGTCCACATACGTCCGAGTGTATTATCTCCAAGATATCCTTTGCTTTTCTATCACTACTTGGAAATGGTTTCTTCACATTCTTTCCTTTTGCACATCCTTTGCATATGCCTTCATGTTTTGTTTGGATATCGAGTAGACCATTCACCAAGTTGCTCATGATCGGTACTGCCTTGTAGTTTATATGTGCAAATATTCTATGCCATAGTTCACTTGGTTCCATAGTTTCATGAACCAATGCTTGTTCTAGTTTCCCTTTCAATTTGTACAATCCTCCCTCTTTCTCTCCAATCACTACTGCATCATCAAAGGTTTTACCTTTAGGCCACATAAGTACTTGGCCATCAACAAATGCAACTCGGAATAATTTCTCATCTAATGCTGATATGCAAAGTAGGTTCTTCTTTAGTCCTAGCACATATAGGACATCTTTCATCTTATAGGCTTTCCTGATTCAAGTTTGTAGGATGCTTCTCCTACCCATTTTATGGGATACTAATAGTCATCTCTAAGTTTCACCTTGTGAGGTGAGTCCTTCTCAGTCAAGTTGTTGAGGGAGTTCTTGAAACCTGTCATATGCTTGGAAGCACCACTATCATCCAACCAATCATTGCTTCCATGAGAAACAGTACCTGTGAGCGCTGAGATCAGGATATACTCTTCATCACTTGAAGAATATTCCCTTGCTTTCTTCTTCATTGGTTCATCATCTTCTGCAGCATGAGCATGATGTATTTTCTTGCTTCCTTTCATGTTTCCTTTCTTCTTGGGACAATTTATTGCAATGTGTCCCATTTCATCACAATTGTAACATTTGAAGTTTGAGTAGTCTCTGGGAGGTATTTGATTCTTGTGGAATCTTCTAGACTTGTGAGGGTGATCTTCTTTCTTGCTCCTCTTAGCATGAACTACCAAGGCTTGGTTATCATCTTCACCCATCTTTTCTTCTCTGGCTTCAATCCTTGCTTCTTCCCAAGTACAAGTTTCCCAAAGGGCATTGAATCTGATGAGCTTCCTTCTAGAACATATTCCTTGGATGAATGGTTCCCATGATCTTGGGAGAACATTCAAAGTAGTCATTACTAATTTTGCATTCTCAACAATGATCTCCAATAGCTTCCAGTTGTTCTCGGATTTGGGAGACCCTTGTGAAATAAGATTGGATGCTCTCTGAGCTCAACATCTTCACACCCTTGAGTTGGGTTCTCAAGGTCATATTTCCGTTAATATTCTTCCCTTCAAATAATCTCTTTAGTGCATCAAACATCTCTTTAGGAGTCCGCAGAGATGAGATGTGGGGGATCAAGTGATCCTTAATGGAGTCAATAATGATCCTCTTGGCCTTAATCAAGTTCTTCTTGTGCTTAGCTTTGTCTTCATCTCCCTCTAGCTCCTCAATTTCTTCTTTGATATAATTGTCCAACTAATTCTCTTCTAGAATTAGCATCACTCTATACTTCCAAGCACAGAAGTTATATGCTCCTTCAAGCTTATCCTCAAGCTTGGTATGGTTTGTCATCTTGATAAAATGAGAACCTCAAATGGAAATAAAGATAGTAAGACTTACCAATTGAGATGCTCCAACCAAGTGCTTGTTGTCTTCTCAGATCTGACTTTTGGATGACCTAGGGTTTGTTAGAGAAACCCTAATTTTTCAACTTCGGGATCTTGAAAAACTGAATGTAGGAAGAGATGTGCCTCCCTAAGGTGAGTTGAGCAAAGGTCATTTTCTTCCAAATCTGTCGACATATCTGCCAAAAACTTGATGCTCTAGTTTTCCCGAGTAATAGTGGGAGGGCCAAAAATGAAAGTTCTACGATCTGAATTCTACCTCCACAGAAAAATGTGTCGTCCTAGGGCGAGTTTCTTTGACCTCCTTTTTCAGCCAAACTATGGTGAAAAGCCTCAAAAAAGAGAAACCCTAGTTCTCACTTCCGACAGTTTCTGTTGCACAAGGTCTTCTTTCAGGCTAGCTCTGAAACCATGTTAGAATTTTAAATGCAATAAAGTAAAGGATCACTAAAAGATAGACAAGCACAACATAAACAATAGTACACAATAATTTATCCTATGAAACCCTTGTGGGGTAGAAAACCTAGCAAAATTCTTCAATATAGATTCATCAGAAAGTACAATGTCAATCTCATGCAATAACCCAAAACAAGAGGTCTTCAAAAGCAACTACTCTTCTCCTTTCGACTTTCTCTTGCTACTCATGCGAACTTGAGTGAGAGAGCGAGGTGACAAATGAGGAGGGTGACTCTCCTATTTATACTAATCAAGTGACTGGCCTATTTCCCTAACAGGATACAATAAAATATTCTTTTCTGGATTCTTCTAGGCCAACACTGCTATTAGGGTTTACAATGACTCTTTCAATGACTTTTACATGAATAAATACAACATGAATAATTCCCGAAGGAAGTACAATACAAATATCTTCCGAAGTTACAATCTTCAACATTTAGGAGCTCCTACACTTAAGATGCACATTCGTCAATGCTGATGTGAAAAATTGCTTGCAAATAAGAAACCAAGAACATAGAATTAAAAAAGTCAGTCCCTTTTAATGGAGTCCAAGAGAATAAAAGAATAGGAAGTGAACAGGGTGGAAGACAATCTAAAACCTATCACTCAAACCCTAGCAGAATCAAGACTAAATACAAGTGAAAGCTTAAGAAAATAGAAGTTTCACACATACATAACCTGTAATACTTACCAAGAAAATCCTTGTCTTTATGATCAAAAGTTGTAAAATGAAAAAAATTATGATGAGTTTGGGCAATACACACCAAGGTACAAATCATCTTCGCTAAATAGGACAATACTAGCCACAACCCAACAAAACCAAGTTAACGCCACATGTACTCCATGCAAGTAATTAATATCAGTCTCTCTACAAGGAACAAGCAAAGGATAAAGCGAAGAGGAAAGCATTAGTTCAAGCACTCAAGGTCTTAAAAAAGAAAGTCATATCTTCCTCCTCCATAATTTGTACAATATATAGAAAAATAAGAGAATAAAAGTAGGTGAAATAGGAAATAAAGGGAGGTAAAAAATAGCGGCCTCCAAATATAGCACTCATTTTTTGAATGAAAAGACCATATGTATGAAGAAACTACCACTCCAAAATATCACCCTTCCTTAATAATAAGCAACCATAAGATAAACTACACTTGTATATGGCTATTTTCTATTTTTGAATGCACTTTTTTCATGCTTAAATAGACTTTACAAATTTATTAAGGAGAGAATCCCTTAAAATTAAGCCTTAAATTATGTGATGAGTGAGGATTAAAAATAGTATGATGAGTTAGGCTCATTTGACAGAGATGTTTTAAAAATACTAATGTAAACTCATTCGGGCCAAGCACTCCTAACCTAAGGTCTCATGAAAAATCCCTCTTCACCATGTCAAAACGCAATCATTCAATGAAATTTCAAAGTGCTCAGAATGGCTTTCAATTAGACACTATTGTTGTTCGCCATACTGGGTTCCCAAAAGTCTAGTCACCCTACAAAAAATAAGACTACTAAAACTAGCCCATTCTCAGAATACAATGAAACTCACACCATAAACAAATTCTCCAGTTGGGTTCTCAAACATGAAATCAAATAGACAATCAGACCACTCTCCTAATGCTGTTAAAATAGTTGTTGCTAAAAAATAACTTCTCATATTTTCCTAAAAACAAAACCCCATGCATATCTCCCCAAAGGGTGTCCAAAACTATGATAAGTTAATGCAAAAGATGACATTGCACACTCACCCTAATCACACCCTCTAGGGGTCTTCAACCTCCCATACTTACTCTAATAGGGAATTGCATCTACAAGTATGGGCACCTACTATCACTACATCACTTTTCCATATGTACCTATGATATGTTCTCTACATGTAGATGTATAAAAACATGTCTAAATTATGTCCAACCATCTATCTATGAATAATAAAGACATGCGACAATGTGCCAAGTCTAAAAGGCACTCAACAAACTATTAATGCTATGTTAGTGGGATGTCTAACCAATCCAACCCATAATGTACTCATGAACTATCAATGTCGAATGATGAACTCTATAACCATCCCAGATGATATACATGAACATGTATTATAATTTAATAACAGTGTTCCATCTACATGTTAATATTCTTCTATGGGATTGTGGGAATCCCATAACTCTGAATGAAGTAGATTTGTAAGATAATTCTCTATAGCAGCAAGGCCTTGCATGCACTAGCTTTGAATATATACTAAAGGGAAGGTAATCATGCTCAAGTCAACTACAAGTTTCAACCCCACCATGTATGAATCTCTCTAGTGGGATAATTAGTTGTTGATCATCGAAGAAACCATCTAGTCAAGGGCCAGTAAGGTCAATCCCTACTAGAGATGAGGTATCTCATCACTAATGCATATGGGCCTCAACGTACTAGTACAATCCTACTATTGTGAATGAATGTCTTAATGTCAAACAATAATAGGAATCATCCAGTCAAAGACCAACGATGGAATATTTTGATAAATGCAAGGTGGGATGCCAATAAGGTTTGTGGTCACCAAGGTACTCAGCTTCTAAGTTAACCCTTAGAGAAAGATATGTCATAATCGACGAGGAAAGCTTAGTTGGATAGAAAGTGATGAAAAATATATCCAACTGAAACGAAGCACATATATGAATGGTACAAATCAACAACAGTTGTGATGGAACTTCAAAGTACATACTCTCAAACTAACTTGACTGCTCAAACTCAAACTCAATACATGACTAACTAGACAAGGGATCAAAGATAAAACTTCGAATCCCATACTATCCAATTCCGACATGCTATAACTGAGTGAAAAGTACATCAAAGTAAGATTTGATATTTTCTTATGATGACTTGATTTCTTGATCTAACACCAAGCAAAGACATGGCTCGATAAATTGAGAAAACACCATTCTAAATGGAACACCAATGATTTATTAACACTCCCAAACTTGACCAACACCAAATCAAATATTGGAAAATACACCTAAAAGTTCATAGAAAATATTGAATTTTGACCTAAGGGAAAGGATGACCCAACTACCTAATAGCTCAAAAATGGAACAATTGAATTGACCTATCCTAATAACTTGCTTTTTTTTTTTTTGCATCATATATCATGGAAATTCATCAATTTGCAATGATCACCATATTTGAACAATTGGTACAACCATGTATATAAATAATTGATTCTATTTCCTTGATCAACAATCATATCTCTAGTGAAGACAACCATGAAATCTGTTGAGACGAAATAAGTCTTCACATACTTGATTGTCAAACAACCAAGTTCCTCTATGACTTGAAATCCGAAACATGACTTCTCACTAATGAATATGAAGAAGCACAAAAGCTATAATGTTTTTGCATCGGCTTCTGAAATACCTCAGACATCCTCATTTCAACCATATGATGATATAATTTAATATTGCAAGTGAGTTGCGAGATCATTACGATACTGTGAAGAATATCATCTTATGTTTGAACCAAAATATTTTCTTCTAGCTACAATAACATCTCAATAGGGTATTCATCTTCAACTAATTCATTATATACTTGGGAATATAAGTCTCATGCTAATCGCATTCCTCGTGATCGATCTGTTGCACCTCATCTTTAACTCTACCATGAACATCTCAATAGGGTATTCATCTTCAACTAATTCATTATATACACGGGAATAGAATTCTCATCCTAATCTCATTCCTCGTGATCGATCTGTTGCACCTCATCTTTAACTCTACCATGAATACTAGGAAGAGTCAACAACTCAAGATGACAAATTGGTTCCTCCTCATGCTTAGTGTCATAAATAGGATCCCTAGGATGTTGTCAACAATCAAAGACAATATGAGTGTAGAGTTTCTCATAATTCTTTTCATCCTTATCATGATCATAAGATGATTCATCATAAATATTTCCATATGGTTCTACTTGAGTTAGCAACATCATATTAAAAAATGGAAAATCCTCTTATTGATCCAAGTCCTCAAGTTTAACTAGTTGCATCTCTTCTTCTTTCTCATCTAATGCTCTTTCAAATGATTTTGAAATGATAATAAAAAGCATCTTCACTACAGTCAACGATTCCATCAAAATATTATAGTTTTGAGTCACATATGTTATTTGAAGAAAGAAGCATATCATCCTTAGGTTCAAGATCCTCCATAACACTGTCAACTACATATTTTGTTTCCTCATATTGCATAATAAAAGAAGTACAATAAGGAATACTAGAAACATCATGCTCTTTCTTTGAATTATTCTCCTAAACTTCATAGACTTAATCACATGGTTCCTCTTCTATGCATTGTTCAACTAGGACAACAAAACCTTTTGAATCTGAGCAATGAGTATACTTAAAAATAGACGTTGAAATAAACTCAAGTTGAGAGAGCATTATCAAATTAGAAATTCTTCCTACTACTAGGAAATAAAAACAATTGATATCACCTCCTTATTGCTAGAAAAACCACCTTCATCTAAATTGAAAGCTCTGTATCATGATGTAGGGGTACTTCATTTTCAACTTCAATATAACTATTAAGGGATACCATTTCTCGAGCACTAGAGTGTGTTCATTATCAAATAAATCATCATAAAAAAGAGACACACCTATATTCAAACTAGTGATCTCATCAACCACTTCATACTTATTAGCTTTGATCAATTTGATTTCAACATGGGGAAAGAAGGGGTAGTAGAAACAACCTCACCATCCAAATCATCACCCCACGAATAATTGAAAATTCAATATCATCATCGAAATCAACATAATATTTAGAAACATCATCATCATCATTACATCCTTGAAATTATGTACAAACTCTACCTATAGATCTACCCACAATGTAATATATATTGGAGATAACTCATCAATGACCCACCCAATGGCATCGTGAGTTAAGGATGTCATACAATTTCATCAACACATTTTCTTGTCTCACATCAAAATGGTCTACGAACTTATCAAAATTTATGAGATGTTGGTAAACTAACTCTACATGAAAACCTCTATGATATGGAAAAGCATTCCGCCACTTTCTTTCATTACTAAGAAGCTGATTAGGATGCCCATATAAGTCATCAAAGTTGAATGGATCCTCCCATGATATTTGTCCCATATTTCCTCTATTGATATTTCCATTAATCCAAGTAATACAATCCCTCAATATGCATTGCCCATATGCAATAACAATTGTCAAACAAACTAGAACATGAATCCAGTGGAGTGGTCAAGTGAGTGCAAAATTTGTAATAAAACACAATACTCACCAAAATCGTAGTAACAAGAAGCTTGGCTCTCTCCCTCACAACGATGCCAAAGCGTTATCACGTGAAACATTTAAGTTCTAAGGTAATTGGAAACAATACATTGTCGCCACATACTCTTTTCCTGTACTTTGGATTGGTGCTTGCTAACCACAAGTATGAGGGATTACAGTAAACCCTTCTACAAGGAGGCTAACAAAAGTAACAAAGAGAGTTATATTTAACTCAATATCATTATTTGGCATCATAATCTCAAGCAACATGTGTCATTACACTTTCCTTATAGTTTACACCCCTTAGGACCTTCATTTCAGTGCTTAAAACCCTAAAATTCACCAAAACAAGTCTAAATGATTCAATGTAGGACTTGCTTGTGATTGTTATAAGGAAGAGCAATGACCAAGAGTCTTGCTTATGGGTTCCCTTAGGGAAAGTAGCAAACAACTCATTATTGTCCTTCATAAAATCCACAAGCACACTCTAAAATGCTTAGAAAAAAAGGACTTTGATAAACAATTCATATCTATCAAACTACAAAGTGGGTTATTGAGATTTTTAAATCCCTTATAAGCTCTAACATTTTTAAATGTTGTGAATTATTGATTGTTGAGTATGGTGTCTTGTTATCGGATGGATTGATCACTTAGAAGGATAAGAACCGTATTGATTGATGATATTTATCCTCATTCATTGTATATAGTGTTTAATGTGTGGGTTTAAAGGCATTGACCATGTCCTTAGGATGGACATTCTTAAAATTTAAGATACCCTTCACCCATGGTATTGTAGATGACTACTAAAATGAATCTATCTTGTGGTTTTTATGAAAGAGTTTAACTAATGTTAACATGGTCATTTTTGGTGGTATATTGGTATTGTTAATGAGACTTAGCGATGACATCATTGAAGGTCATGTAAACATATGAATGAGTAAATTTCTTATGCTTACAACGTTGTAGAGTGAAGTTGTTAACCATGAAGAGGAATGTATATTTATGTTAACCTGAATGCATATCTATTGATATGAATACTTGAATGGGTTTGGTTTTGGACCAATAATTTGTACTCACTATGTTTTGTTTAATGTCATCATTACCTCCTTGCCTTCATTTTGAAGGTTATGTTATGATGTAATTTGAATGCTGATTTCTAGTGAGTTGTATGCCACTCTTCAAAATGAGCCACTATGAAATGCAAGAGTGTTATGTATGACTTAATATAAGACATATTTTCTCTTGTTGTTAGTTTCCATATGAAAGAAAGAAGCATATGATTATGCCTTTGAAAATTTTCATGTGATTTATTATGAACCTTCATATGATACATTGATCTAAAGTCTAAGTTGAAGTTGCATGAATTTTGGCTAAATCATCGAAAAACACTAGTAAATCCATTGGATGTGAAGGTGCCAATTTTAATTAGTTCTCCATGTGAGATAGGAGATTGATATGTGAATTGGCTTATCTTGAAAATATTCAATTATTACATAGGAATGAGATTGGTTAATGGCTCTTATTTAAAGGTAGATGGGTACCACTAACTGGAATTGCATTAAAAAATAAATAATTGGAATGACGTAGGACTTATTGGGGCTAGAGATTATAAAAGGTCATGAATGGGCTAGGTGTTATAATCTATAGATATAAGGACTTATAGGACATATAAATTAGGTTAAGGGTTATAGGAACTATCGGTTAAGGGTTACAAAATTATAAGATTAGGGATTATAAGGTACAAAGATAATGGGTGTTTGTGTTATAGGTATAAGGAATTATAGGATTAAGGCCGTTATAGATTTGTAATTGTGTATCACATGGGTTAGTCATTATAGGGGTAGGGGTTATACTCATTACATGTTATCAAGGTTAGATTTATGGGTTAGGCATTAGGGGTTAAGATTATAAGTTTAATATGGGCTATAGGTTATAAGTTATGGATGTAAAGGTTGGAGGTTATAAGGATTAATTAATAATGATTATAGAGGTTAGGTGATGAATGGGTTACATAGTTTTATAGTCTCTCTCTCTCTCTCTCTCTCTCTCTCTCTCTCTCTATCTATCTATATATATATATATATATATAGCCCGGTGGACTAGATCAAGTGGTTGAGGGCTGTAAGTTGTGAGCAGAAGGTCTCATGGTCAAATCCCCCGGGTGGCTATACATTGATATATAAGGGCCTCACTTGATGTCCCCACCGAGTTAGGCCCCGTAATCAGGGCCAATGGTTTACCTTAGGTACCATCCTCAAAATGAGGGGAAGTACCTGAGGATTTCCCCATGACATGTTCCAATGAAATATATATATATATATAAAGGTTAGGTTAGGTTTTACAGAGTTGGGATTTAAGATAATACTAGTCACGGGCTATGAAAATTATGAGCTAGGGTGATAGTGGTTATAACTCTTAGAGTTTATAAGGGTTATATTGGTTACAAATTATGGGTTATATGGATTAAAATTTTGCAATATAATGGTTCAGATAAGTGGTTCTAAGGATTATGGTTTATATTGGTTGTAATGTATGTGTGTTAAAGTGGTTAGGAGATAGTATTGAAGTTTAATAGTGGTAAAAAGTTATAGGGGTTATGAGTTATATGGATATATGTTTACAAACACTAGGCTTTATGCATTAGACCTTGGAATGGACTATGCATTCTAAAATTTTTCCAAGAAATGTTGTATATGTTGTAATTAGCAAGTATCGCTATAAAAATAATGAGATTTGTGACTTTGTTGAGTAGGACAACTATATGGAAAAAAAAATAATATAGCCAATGAAAGAAAGTCCATGAAAATAGTAGAAGTATTGTTAGACAGTTAAAAACTAAGTGTTTTGAATTTACTTGCTATGAGAGGGTTAATTTTGAATTTAAATTATTCTGATTCTTTTGAATTCGCTTGATGAGGAAAATTTCAATAAATCTGATTTGCATATGATTGATATGTTGAATATACTTCGTTCTAAATGAATTTTGTAAGCTATCTTTGTTGTTTTAAGCATGTTAATTACATCAAGGAGAGAAGCCAAATAATAAAGGTTGCAAAGCATGATATCATGCACACTGGAAAAGGGGTCATGAAAAGCTCAATCATATCATTTTTTAATCTGGGCTACCTAGGAGATAACACCAATTGCTATGAATCATAATGGAGTTTGATTGAAAATTTTACAATGGAATGTAGAAAGAATTCCAAAGATGGATAAGGCTTAGAGGTAGTTGTAGGTGAGGAAATGCCAAGTTGGACTTGACTAGAATGCTCAAGGAAAATGGAGAATCAAAACTCAAAAAGGGATGTAATGCAAAGGTGGGTAGGGAAAATAGGGGGAATTTTCTTACCCTAACACTTTATTTTGTTCGTAAAGTAGAGTTTTATGCTTTTAAAGTAGAAAGTATAGATTATGAAAATGAATTAAGTATAGCTATTTGAATGAGAATATTGCAATTAATGATGTATTATATGATTGGAAAAAAGGTCATAGAGTAGATTAACTATCCTATGGAATTCCATGCTATGTAGAGGAATTGGAAGAGAGAATTCCTTGACTCCTCTCTTGATGTTATGTTATATTTCTCTAGATTAAGAAAGATACTATTGTGCATAGTTAAGGCACATGGATTGTTGATACAAACAAGATAATATAATAGTTGGAATAAGTATGCATAATAGACACATTGGGAGATCTATGTGGTAGAGTCCACATACATATTCTTGAACATACATGATGTTGCATATTGTTTAAGAGTGGTATGTTGTACATATGCAATAAATATGGCATGATAATTAATGTTATTGTTGATTGTTGTATGGCTATGAATAGTTGAAGATGTTGATGATGTATCTAGCTATGACATGCAATCTCATGAAAACAATTGCGTGAGAGGATGCCTGTCAAGAGATCGGTGAAGGGATTATGTGAATTTCCACGTGACATCAACTAATTAGGTAACATCCGAGTGTTGATGGAAACCATACATGTATGAATTGATCATGGCAATGTAGCATTTGATCCAAGAGGAACTGAGTAATAATTCCTTTAGTTATGCTTTGACATCTTAATTATGTTTGTGATGACATTTGATTGCATACTTGTGAATTGATACCTCGGTAGGAGTATGAAAAAACAAATAAAATTATTGGTCAAGTAAATATTTCTTAATTTTTTTAATGCATGCATATGATAGTATACCATATGAAATTGAATGCCATGAGAGACACCCATGTGTGAATCCATAGTGGTCGGACATGGGAACACTATAGCACTGCACAAGTATCCAATAGCCTCCCTATTTGTGTTGGTATCTAGGACTGAAACATGTTTGTCAATACTGAAGAGCATTAAAGGATTATATTCCTAGTGTTGTGTTTGGATTGAAAAGAAAGGTGTCTAGATGGTCGAACACGTAATGATGAGGTGGTTGGATGATGTGTTGAAACGTTGATTGAGTCATCCAACTTGTTTTGGTAAAAAATGAGTTTGAATTACAATAATTTTGACCCAATGTGAGGATGCATTTACTACATGTGCATAAATAAACTATATAAACATACAAATGGTGATCATACAATTATGAATGTTGGTACATATGCATGATGCATTGAGTGAATGCATTCTTGTATGGAAAATGCATTTGTGTAATTGATGTCATGGAAGATTTCTCAATGGACTATGCAGTAGTGAAGGAAATACCTTCTAGTACTCATGAGAGATGGGTAAGCGGTGAAAAAAGTGGTTGAATTAATAAACATAAAAAATCATTTTAATCGCCCCTCACATCATAATATAATTGGGAAGGGGAAGTAAGCACCCCACAAAAAAACTAAATAATAATTAATTCAAAAATATGAATCTAGTGAAGAGAGTGACTATAACCATGAGTATTGGCACATTTATTTGCTTCCATTGAGTGAATGCTTGATGTGATAGTAATGCATATATCATATATAATGTTGTGAAGAACCTGCAACAATTAATTAATGAAAATACACGAGATAATATAAATAATAGAACTCAGAATCACTTTTATTGATCGCAGGCCACTTCGAGGGGGAAACCTCCTTTGAGCAAGCTCAATACAAATAACTTCACCGTACCTTCATAGGCCTCAACACACACTTATATACTAAGTCTAGGTGCCAATACTATGGGTCAAAACCATGGGCCAATACAAACTATGGATCAACAATACTACGGGCGACTTACAAAGCATATGCGCCAAACAACAATAACACAAACTATGGATCAACAAATACTACGGGACGAATTACAAAGGATATGCGTCCAACAACAATATACTAACAAAGTAAAGACATGGGTTCCTAACATCCCCTCCCCCTAAGAAAAATCTTTGTCCTCAAAGCTTTAGATGTGGAAATTGTTGTTGAATCTAAAGAAGTGGTTCCCATGTAGCATCCTCTGGTTGCATGCTGTGCCACTGAATTAAGACCTCTGTGATAGAGAAAGAGTGAAGCTAACGAGTGTGCTTATTGAGGACGGCCTATGGATCCAAAAGGATGGATCCTTAATTATCCAGTTTGGGTAAAATAGTTTTTCCTCTGATGTTGGTGCCAAGAACTTTCTTCAGACAAGAGACATGAAATACTGGATGAATGCGGGAAGAAGGAGGAAGTTCCAATTTATAAACAACAGACCCAATCTTCTAAAGAATCCGATATGGCCCATAGAAATTTGGAGCGAGCTTATGATGCCCTTTGATTTTCAGGGAGGATTGCTTGTACGGATGGAGACGAAGAAAAACCATATCACCTGCTTGAAAAGTGCACTCAGAACGGTGCTGATCGGCTTGTTGCTTCATGCGATTTCTTTCCATGTGAAGATTGTCTCGCAAAATGCAAAGAATCTGATCGCAGTTGCGAAGGACTGTGTCAACTGCATGAACTGGTGAACTGCTGGGGGTGTATGGAAGAAGAACTGGTGGTGCCTAACCATAGACTGCTTCATATGGGGTCATTTTAGAGGCAATGTGGTAAGAGGTATTGTACCACCATTCAGCGAGAGGGAGCCGCTTTGCCCACTGATGTTGTTGTTCAGAGGTGAAGCAACGAAGATAATTTTCCAAGCATTTATTGAAAATTTCAGTCTGACCATCTGTTTGTGGGTGATACCCTGAACTCATCTTCAGTTTGGTGCCAGTGTGGAAAAAGAGTTTTGTCCAAAAATGACTGGTGAAAGTCGCATCACGATCCGAGACAATGGAAGAATGGATGCCATGAAGACAAAAGATCTGGTCCAGGAAAATTTGAGCGACTGAGGAGGTTGTATAGGGATGGCTGAAAGCACAAAAATGACTATATTTGGAGAGGCGATCAACCACAACCAAAATCACTGTCTTCCCTCTAGACTTAGGGATCCATTCAATGAAATCCAAAGAAATATCTGTCAAAATCTATGTAGGTATGGGCAAGGGTTCGAGCAATCCCATAAGGAGTGTCGTTTCACCCTTATTGTGCTGGCAGGTATCACATTCAGCCACCATCTGTTGAATTGTACTTTTCATGCCCTGCCAAAAGAAGTTACGCTGTGCCCGGTCATATGTTTTGAGGAACCCAGAGTGCCCTACCGATGGTGAAGCAGGGAGTTCATAGAAGACGGCCTGTTGAATATCTGTGCTCTGGGGAAGCACCAGACGACCCTTGTATCTCAGGGAATCACCATCTCAAGATTAATGTGGTACAACAGAAGGGTTGTTGGCCAAGCATTGGATGATTTGAGATAATGAAGATTCATTGACATAGCCCTATTGAATAGATTGCAACCAATTTGGAAAAGGCATAGAAATAGCTGAAAGAGAACCTTGGTCATCAAATGTGCGAGAAAGAGCATCCGCCATAATATTGTCCTTACCCTTCTTGCAAGTGATCTCATAGTCATAACCCATGAGTTTGTTAACCCATTTCTGTTGTGCTGGGGAAGATACACGTTGTTCCAGGAAATATTTCAGACTCTGGTGATCAGTATTGATGCAGAAATTATTTCCTAATAGGTATGGGCGCCACTTCTGGACTGCATGCAAAATAGCCATCATTTCCTTCTCATATGTAGAGGCAGCTAAATTCTTGCCTAAAAGAGCTTTGCTGGTGAACGCAATGGGGCGTTCATCTTGAAGGAGAACAGCACCAAGTCCATTGCCGCAAGCATCACTCTCAATAGTGAAGGGCTTGGAAAAATCAGGCATAGCTAGAACAGGTGTAGTACACATAGCTTCTTTCAGTTTGTCAAATGCACACTTAGTAGCATGTGTCCATGTAAAAGCATCATTTTTCAATAGAGCAGTTAATGGAGCTGCAATCTTCCCATGATCCTTGACAAATTTGCAATAGTAGCCAGTCAACCCCAAAAAACCATGAAGGCTCTTGAGTGTCAGAGGACGCGACCAATTGTTCATGGCAGCGATTTTGACAGGATCCACGCAAACCCCTTCTGCTGAGATAATGTGCCCAAGATACCTGACTTCCTGCTGTCCAAAAACACATTTAGACTATTTGGCGTGGAGATGATGGTCAAAGAAAAGTTTCATTACAAGATCCAGATGCTGGAGATGTTCAGCCCAGGTTTTACTATAGATGAGGATATCATCAAAGAATACCAGAATGAATTTTCGCAAGTAGGGCGGGAATATTTTATTCATCAAGGCCTGGAATGTGGAAGGAGCATTAGTGAGGCCAAAGGGCATGACCAAAAACTCATAGTGGCCATCATGTGTGCGGAAAGATGTTTTAGGGATATCATCCTCATGAACCCGAATTTGATGATACCCAGAATGAAGATCCAACTTGGAGAAAAATTGAGCACCATGAAGTTCATCAAGAAGCTCATCAACAATAGGAATTGGAAACTTATCCTTGATAGTGAGGTGATTAAGTGCTTGGAAGTCAATGTAAAGGTGCCATGACCCATCTTTTTTGCGGACGAGAAGAACTAGTGAAGAAAAGGAACTAGTGCTTAGGCAAATAATACCTTGCTTCAGTAAGTCCCGAACGAGCATTTCAATCTCTGTTTTTTGGTGAAATGGGTAGCGATAGGGCCTGATGTTGGGAGGAACGCTTCCAGGAAGGAGCTGAATATGATGGTCCTCTATCCTTGAAGGTGGAAATCCCACTGGTTCAGCAAAGACATCGGTATATCGATCCAGAATTTGTTGTATATCCAAAGGAGTAGTGGAGACTGTTGATGGTTGCATCTAAATGGAATGGATCTGAGCAATGACACCATGTGAATTCTTCTTAAGGATTTTTTCCATGTGATGTGAGCTGATGATGCTGAGAGACCCTGGTTGTAATCCTATCAATGTGTGTTTTTGTCCATTGGGGGAAAACTGCATCCAAAGTTCGAAAAAATCCCATAAGATGGGGCCAAGTGTGCATTTGAGCGCCCAAAACCACATCACATCTGCCTAAAGTCAAGGAAAACATGTCAGAGTGCAAGTTATAATCTCCCCTAGAGATACGCACATTACAACACTTCCCTTTGCAAGGTAAGGTGCCCCCATTAGCAACCATGACTTCAAAGTTGGAGCAAGGATGGATAAAACAATCATCCTGTTTGGCGATCCGAGGGTCAATGAAATTATGAGTGCCACCAAAATCATTGAGTATTGTAAGAGGAAGCTTCTTGAAGTAACCCCTGATATGCATGGTTTGGGGGGTGGTGATTCTAGCTAAAGCATGGAGAGATATCTCTGGCTGGTCATCCTGAGACGGAGGGTCAATAGGCGGCTCCAGAATGTCAACCTGAGCATCCATTGTATCTGGAGCTTCTTCACTAATTTCAGAGGCAGGCGGAGAATCCATATCAAAGAGATAGAGCTTTTGATGAACACATCTATGTCCCCGAGTGAATTTCTCATCACAATTATAACAAAGCCCTTTTTCTATGTGTGCCTGCATCTCAGTTTCAGACAAATGCTTGATAGGAGTTGGTCGAGGAACTGGCAGGATGGGAGGTTGTTGAGAACCCATATTTCGGAAGGGAACAAAAGTGGGTTTGGAGCATTGTTGGGCTGCAATATTGTCTTCTGCCAACTTAGCCAACCCCAGGGCTTCCATCATTGTGTTGGGACAGAACATTTTGACCTCAGAGCGGATTGCATCCTTTAGACCATTGATAAAACAACTCCGGTAGAAGTCATCAGGCAATCCTTCAGTGTGGTTGGCTAGTTTCTCAAATTCGGTTTGGTACTCTCTCACAGTGCCAATTTGGTGAAGTTTAGTGAGGGCGCCTGTGAAGTCATCAAAAGCACTGGGACCAAATCGTTGCAAAAGGAGCTAGCAAAAATCTGTCCATTTTGGCTCTTCATGAGCCTTGATGTACCAACGGTACCATTGAAGAGCTTCATGTTCCAAATGAAAGGATGCAAGTGGAACTTTGTTGACATCAAAAGTATTATGCAGACTGAAATATTGGTATGCACGATAGATCCATCCAGTCGGATCAATACCATTGAAGCGAGAAAAATCAAGCTTTGGACCACGGAAATTGTTGGAAGAAGAGAACCCATTGTCTGATGAAGACTCAGACTGTCGTTTTTTGTTCATGGTTTAATGCTCAAGATGGAGACCGAGAAATTTTTCACCAAGATCCTGGAGTTTGGCTTGGATGGCTGCAAGTGCTTCTTCCATGGTTTTTGCTCCTGTGCGGGTGACAACCATAACCAGGAGTTTTTTTTTTTTTTTAGTGGGTAGAAAAAAAAAACAGAAACTATTTCAGTAAAGGAAAATCTGGATTTGGGAAAAAATCTGAAGGGTAATTGGGGTTTGACTAGGTTTTGGACACTGTCGAATGAATAGGGAAGCAGAAAAGGAGGATTTCAGAAGCGGGGTGAAAGAATGGTAAAATTTGGCAGAGAGGGACAAATAAGCAGAATTAGGAAAGGAACTCAGTGGTAAAATTTGAAGGTGATTGGGTGAAATCCAAGAAAGTTATGGCAAACCCTAAAAATAGACAAATGTGAGATTTCGAGCTTTGGGAAGTGGAATTTGGGATAGGGTCCTCAGGAATGAAATATGCAGAATGGAATTACAGGGCTTCCAGGGAAGTTTCAAGGGAAACAAAGTGAAAACAAGGGAGACATTGAGAAAAAACTGAATTTTATTTTTTTCTTCAGAATGGAGCGGCTATAGCGCGGAAGGGATTTGAAACTGATAGATCTTCAACGGCGCGGAAGTGATCGAAAACAGAGGGATCTGAAATGGCGCCGAATGGATTGAAAACGGCTGGATCTGAAATAGATCTGAAACGGCGCCAAATGGATCGAAAAGGGATGGATCTGAAATAGATCTGAAACTGATGGATCTGGAACGGATTTCAGAATGGATCTGAACGGCTGGATCTGAAACGGCACGCCGGTGATCGGCAATAGTTCAGCTGAAAATAGATATGGACCCCAGGTATGTGCGGCTTCCTAACAGTTCATGGGTTTCACTCAGCCACCAATGCTGTCTAACGGCTTGCGTATTGGGGCAGTACCCCTCACTCCACGGCTCAAGTAAAACTGATAATCGCTTTGCCACAAACGACAGCTCTTGGTTTACCTCAAGGGTGGGAACTAGTCAATCAGGTAGGGGTCGTTGCCCTTTTCGCTAGCAGGTCCTCTCAATGGGCCATCTACTTTGGGGTTCCTGTGGTAATTCTCACAATGATTTTTAGGGCTTATGCCCAAGTACTTCCCACAGCTAAGCGGATAGGGATTATTCCCAGATCCGAACTTGCAACAAATGCAAATTTTTTTTTTGGCAAAAATTCCACCCAGCGTGCCCAAGAAAGTGCTCTGATACTAGATGTGAAGAACCTGCAACAAGTAATTAATGAAAATACACGAGATAACAGAAATAACAGAACTCAGAATCACTTTTATTGATCGCAGGCCACTTCGAGGGGGCAACCTCCTTTGAGCAAGCTCAATACAAATAACTTCATCGTACCTTCATAGGCCTCAATGTTGATGTATATGTAACTTCGGAATGTATTTCCCATATATGTATGTTGTATTCCTATAGAGATGTTATTATTCCTCTATACGGAAGTGTCGTCATTTATATTGTAAGTGTCGTAACTTATACGTGATGGGTTATTAGACCACCTTGTTGGGGTCGGCCCTGTATAAGTCATGTGGGTCAAAGGGTTATTAGAACACCCTATTGGGGGTCGGCCATGTGGGTCAAAGTTTTATTAGACCACCCTAGTGTGGGTCGGCCCAGTCAACATTATGTTAAGTGGTTAAGTTGAGGCCGACCTAGTTGAGTAAAGGTCAAGTCAAGTTAGTGTATAAATAGAGAGTGTGTCTCTCTCATTTTACACATTCTATTCTCTCACTCACACTTGGGAGAGTGGCGCACTTGTGGAGGAGGAGGCTCTGCTGCTAGGAGAAGACTATCTCTTGTATTCTGGTTGTATCATTGCTCTATCTATCTCTGAGGAAGTTATTGGGGTTTTTCACCTTTATGGTTTTCCCCAAGTAAAATCTGTGTCTCTTGTGTGCTTGTATTATTGTGTCCATGATTGATATGTTGTACATGTTGTTCTCTCAGTTAAGATCCTAGATCATATTGAAGTAAATTCTAAAAATTTAACATGGTATCAGAGCTAGCCTGAAAGAAGGCATGATGTGGCATGTATGACACTTGTTGCACTTACGATGCTAGGGCTTGATATAGCAAGAACCAGTCATCGTAGCACTTTCTCTATAAATCCATTTTGGCGAAGTTTTCGGATCTTAAACTTTTACAGGGAGAAGATAAGATCTGCATGTACCTTGTTTCCAAAGGACAACTTCTAATTCGTTGTACTTTGCGATTTATGATCTGTACAATATAGGGTTTTTTCCTCTTCCAGATCTGAGTCAAAATCAGGTGACCTTGGGAAAAAGGTCATAACTTGGGCTA
The DNA here is from genome assembly GCA_027924585.1 of Larix kaempferi. NCBI lineage: Eukaryota > Viridiplantae > Streptophyta > Pinopsida > Pinales > Pinaceae > Larix > Larix kaempferi. Next base: position 5,540,452 of record BSBM01000221.1, read on the forward strand.
GGAAGCTCCAAATGAAATTTTGTAAAATGTAACAGGTAGTACACAGACTGTACTATCTTAGAAAAATTTTGCAGAGGCCGAAGTTGAACCAGTGACACGTGGAATACCGTACAAGTTCGCTCTCCTGTATTATCCCAAAAACAGGTCACGTTGCGACACTTGGCATAACTCTCTCTCAGAGAATCCAATTGAGGTCAGACTTGTTTGGATGGAAAGATAACAGGTCGGGCTATCTTAGGAATCATTTTCAAACCCTGTGGATCAAAAATTTTGGAGTTACACCAGAAACAATCAGGTACATATTTATGTCAAAACAGAATTATTTTTTAGCACCTTCATTCATGGCTTCCGGAATTTAGGGCTTCGGAGAAAGTTGGAATTTTTGTAATCAAAGACCAAGGCTGGATGCTACTCATCAAAATCAAAATTTAGAGACCAAGATCATATTTTTTGGTTGGGAAGAAGGCCGAGCTTGATCAAACCCCAGTTCGAGACTTTGATCGGAAAGATGGAAAATTAGGGCTTCTGTAAAAATTGGAATTTTGGAAATTTGTGACCACAGCTGGAAGCTCCTCAGAAAAATCAAAGCTTAGAGCTTTGAATCAAATATTTTGGTTGGGTGAAGCTCCGGGAAAATCAAACCCTAATTCAAGGTCCTCCCTAGTGAATCAAGAAATCTAAAAGGCAATTTCGAGGGGTGAAACTTTGCAGTTTTCAAATTCTAAATATACCAGCTTGATCAGCTCATCAAGGCGCATATTTCTATCCTTTCGGAAGATTGAAATTCAAAGTGTGAATTTTTGGGGTTTCTCTGACAAACCCTAATACAGCTCCAAATCCAATTCCTGCAAATCAAGTGGATTGGGTTAATCCTAGAAGAGGATGGATTGGTCACCTACATAAGTGAAGAAGTTCCTGTTTCAGAGGGAGATGAGGCTAAGGCCTTCCATAAGAAGATTACAAGCAATCTTGACAGGTATGGCTTACAGGTATGTTTCATGGTTAAGTTTATCATATGTTTGTCTTCATATCATTACAGTACAATCTTGATTAATTACTAGACTTGTCGTATCACCTTAATAGAAGATATTCATTGATTAAGGTTTTGACACTTATGAATGTACTAATGCATTGTGATGTTGTATGAGGTTTATGTTGTTCGCTAACATAAAAGGTACACCAAGAAAGACAAATCATGTTCTAGTTCAAGATCATGATGACATGAAGACAAAGATTCATCCATTGTCATGGATCACATAGAAGATCCATTTACGAGGTATGTATAACTTGGTTCTATAATGGTTAACCTATGAGATATGCAGGTTACTAGCACAAGTCACTAAAGAGAACCAGAAGACATTATGCGGGTATGTTAGACATAACTAGCTAGCATGCTAATCCAAGTATGTTTTTCCTATATCAAGCTAGAATCCTACCTTGTGTTAGGATCTTATACTGTTGTGTTGTTGATAATGATTATTCATAAAGTCATAGGTTTGAATAATCATGGTTGTATGCATATTATGTTTCTTACCATAATTGATGATATGACTAACCAGAAGAATCATGAAGGTATAGGTTTGAATAATCACGGGTTTTATGCATATTATATCTCTTATCTTGATTGATGATTCAACTAACCAGAAGAGTCCTATGATCAAATAAGAATATGTATGAGTAAAAGAAGACTTCCCTGAAACCTTGAATACTAATGTTTATTATCTGTGTTTGAAATGATCCTGACTATACATGCTTGAGATTATTGTGTTTTGATAATATGAAGATTATACTAATAAATGTGTGGTTATGTATGAGACCTCAAGGATAACACAATGATGATACTAATAAGCATGCATAGTGATTAAGGATGGATGTAAGTTCAAGGACAGGTAATCCAGGAAGCAAAGTCCAAGAGGGAGCACACTCCAGTTGTTCCTGCAAGAAAGCAAAGGAGCACACTTCAATAGTTTCTGCAAGGATGCAGATATTCAGAGGGAGTTGACCACTTCTCACAATCCACATCAGAATGGAGTCCACCCAGCAACCAAACAAAGATAAGTATTTGAATTTCCATTTCTTACATAATGTTATTCAATGATGTATATGCTTATGTTCCTAGAATTAGGTTGTGTATTATGCATATTAGAATAGTTGCATTGATGAATAGTATACTACTAATATACATGGGTAAGTGGCCTATGGCACTGTACAACATTCCATTGCTACTTATCTAGAATGAAACCTCTTTGCTGACATGTTAGGAGTTGTGCACACTCTTAACAATGTTCTGATAGAGATTGGAAGGCATCTAGAAAGTTACGGGATATGGATAAATGTTGTATTGAAGCATTGGCTAAGATAATTGCATGACTGTATGACATATTTCTTTATGTGTAAGAATTTGTTCTGAAAACTATGAGATGTTTTCTAATCATGCAATTTAACTTGTTGTGTAGGAAAGATCGTATACCATCACCTACAAAAGAAGGACTACAACATTTGTTCAGCAACAAAGTTATCTATTGAAAATATTGAAGATATTGAAGTTCCCAGGATACAGGAAGAATGCCATGATCCGTCGATCATGAAGAACGATGTTTGGAATGCGGTCCCAAGAGCTGAAGGGAAGTTTGTTGTCACTTCCAAATGGAACTATCAGATCAAGCATGCTGCAGATGGCAGCATAGAGAAATATAAAAGTGATGAAATAGAAGATACACCAAATGGATTTCAAGACAGCCTTCTTGAATGGTGTAGTCATATATGTGTACAGAACTTGGTAGGATAGACAGCTTTCTATCGAGTTTTGGCTTTACCAAGAGTGAAGCGGATTCCAACCTTTACTACAAGGTTGAGGAAGGGAATCCTGTGATTCTACTCCTGTATGTGGATGACCTGTTTGTAACAGGAGATGGCAGATTGATTGCCGACACACAGCGGAAGCTTGCTGCCGAGTTAGAGATGAAGAACTTGGGTATGATGCACTACTTTCTTGGTATGGAGGTGTGGTAGAGTGTAGATGGAATCTTCCTTGGACAAGGGAAGTATGCAGTATAGATCCTGAAGAGGTTCGGGATGATGGACTGCAAGGCTATGGCCACACCTATGGCATCAAACCTGAAGCTTCTGTGTGATGCTTCATCTGATCCAGTCGATGTCACGATGTATCGTCTGATGATTGGGTCCTCTATGTACCTGACGAACACAAGACTAGATATTTGCTTTGCGGTGAACACATTGAGCTAGTTCCTGACGGATCCAAGAGATGTTCACCTGGTTGCTGTAAAGCATATTCTGAGGTACCTGAAGGGTACAGTTGATTATGGGCTCAAGTATGATGCGAATAAAAATTTTAACCTACAAGGTTATGTTGATTCAGATTGGGCAGGCAGTGCTGCAAATAGGGATCAGGTGTGATCTCTTGGTTTAGCAAGAAGCAATCCTGTGTAAAACTGAGTACAGCCGAAGCAGAGTATGTTGCGACGGATGAGCAGGTTACAGATGTATTGACCAAGCTGTTGGCCAGAGTGTAGTTTGAGTACTTCAAAGAGAGGCTTGGTTCACTTCAGATCGAGGTTCCTTCCAAAGGGAAGTGATGAGTCCAGAAGATGCAAATGCACCTGAGCTTTTCTGACATGGTTGATGTGTTCTCCCTTGGTCGTGATGTAATTGCTGAGCCATTTTTCACATGGTGGTAGATGTGTTCTCCCATGGTGAAAAAGTAAGGGCTGGAGCCTTCCCCGAATGGTGGTAGATGTGTTCTCCCATGTCGGTGGTGTAAGTGTTGGATGATGTGCATCTGGACTGTGCTTCGTGGACGGTGAGATGATCTGAAGAGGATGATGCTATGATGATCAGGAGGATCATGGATGATGAGCATCAGGACGATGCTCCAGTTACTACTATGTATATGTATATGCATCATGTTGGATGCTTGTTATGATCAGTTGGATCATTGCATCATGTTGGATGTTGGATATGATCAGTTGGATCATTTGTATGTATTTTGTATATGCATCATGTTGGATGCTTGGACCATGTATCTGTATATGTATCAGGTGGATACTGAGATCATGTATGTTGATATGTATCAGGTGGATACATTGTGTGGATCATGTATCTGTGTATGTATCAGGTGGATACATTGTATGATTAGGTAGATCATGTATGATGATATGTATCAAGTAGATACTTGGTATGCATCAGGCGGATGCAGTGTATGATCAGGATGACCATAAATGACGAGCTTTAGGATGTTGCTCCAGATGACATGCAGCAGGATGTTGTAGTGATGATGATCAGGATGATCATGTGTACATCAGGATGATGTATGATGAGTATCAGGACAATACTTTGTGGCCGTGGATCAAGTTGTGCAGATGAGCATGTATGGGAGATCCTATAGGTCAGAGTTGTGTACCAGTAACAGCCTGGGATGCTCTTTCGAGACATTGCTCTGGGAGGACATGTAAATTGTGCCCTGGGAGATCTTCAAGTCAGAGTTGTGTACCCGTAACATCCTAAGATGCTCTTGCGAGGTTTTGTCCTATGGCATGTAATTTGCTCCTGGGAGATCTGGACAGGATGAAAAAGGCCTCAGATGCTTCATCCAGGTTTTGCCATGACCACATGTAATTTTCTCCTAGGATATCTGGACAGGAAGAAAAAGGCCTCAGATGCTTCAGCCAGGTTTTGTGGTGGACCACATGTAATGTGCTCCTGGGAGATCCGACAGGTAGAGATGTGTGCTCGTAACAGCCTGGGATGCTTCAACTAGGTTTTGTGGTGAGATCACATGTAATGTGCTCCTGGGAGATCCGACAAATAGAGCTGTGTGCTCGTAACAACCTGGGATGCTTCAGCCAGGTTTTGTGATGGGTCACATGTAATGTGCTCCTGGGAGATCCGATAGGTAGAGCTGTGTGCTCGTAATAGCCTGGGATGCTGCAGCCAGGTTTTGTGACGCACGTAATAAGTCCTGAGGATTCCATAGTATGGCCAGTGATGATGAAAACCTACAGGTGGTGGGCCTACATCCAGTATGAAAAAGGACTGGCTCTGTAGAACTTCCTATGACAAGTAGATTCAGAGATTGATTGAGATAGCAGCAGCAGTGATGATGATGATGTCTCGATGATGATTATCCAGTGACGATGATCCAGAGAAGATGACTTGTGCTAGAAGACCTGTGTCGAGAAATACCTTCCTAGTTAAGAGGGAGTGTTGATGTATATGTAACTTCGGAATGTATTTCACATATATGTATGTTGTATTCCTATAGAGATGTTATTATTCCTCTATACGGAAGTGTCGTCATTTATATTGTAAGTGTCGTAACTTATACTTGATGGGTTATTAGACCACCTTGTTAGGGTCGGCCCTGTATAAGTCATGTGGGTCAAAGGGTTATTAGACCACCCTATTGGGGGTCGGCCATGTGGGTCAAAGTTTTATTAGACCACCCTAGTGTGGGTCGGCCCAGTCAGCATTATGTTAAGTGGTTAAGTTGAGGCCGACCTAGTTGAGTAAAGGTCAAGTCAAGTTAGTGTATAAATAGAGAGTGTGTCTCTCTCATTTTACACATTCTATTCTCTCACTCACACTTGGGAGAGTGGCGCACTTGTGGAGGAGGAGGCTCTGCTACTAGGAGAAGACTATCTCTTGTATTCTGGTTGTATCATTGCTCTATCTATCTCTGAGGAAGTTATTGGAGTTTTTCACCTTTATGGTTTTCCCCAAGTAAAATCTGTGTCTCTTGTGTGCTTGTATTATTGTGTCCATGATTGATATGTTGTACATGTTGTTCTCTAAGTTAAGATCCTAGATCAAATTGAAGTAAATTCTGAAAATTTAACACTCAACACACACTTATATACTAAGTCTAGGCGCCAACACTATGGGTCAAAACCATGGGCCAATACAAACTATGGATCAACAATACTACGGGCGACTTACAAAGCATATGCGCCAAACAACAATACCACAAACTATGGATCAACAAATACTACGAGACGACTTACAAATCATATGCATCCAACAACAATATACTATCAAAGTAAAGACATGGGTTCCTAACAAATATTCCATTTCATTTAATATGAAGAACACTAGAAAGTGATCAAATTATTATTATGTTATAATTCTAATATAATTTCATGGGTTGTGGTGAATGTTGCAAAGAAAATATTATACACATGGATACTCACGGTTTGTTTGGTTGATTAAAAGTACAAATTGCAAGTAGAATTGTCTTTCATATGGAAATGAATGTAATTCCATAATTAAGATTGGATGCTACCACATGCAAAGGCCAAACATTATGAAAATAATCTCATACTTGCTAAATCTGATTTATATATGAAACTGATTTGAAAATTTTTCGATTGAAATTATTATGATGATATCTCATGGTAATTGTATGTGTATGATACAAGTAAGATGCTGGATCTATATAATAAGGATAGATGATGATTTTTGAAGTTGAAAAACATGAGGAAGATGCTATTGTAATGACATGGGAACCCTATGATATGCCTAGATCTCCATGAGTTATGTTATATTAGAGGTTGCTACTGTGATTCCCTGAAAATAAGACTATAAGTTTGCGCTCTTTTTGTGCAAAAAATATTTGGAAAATTATGGACCACCAGAGGGACTATTTAGTAGAGAAGGAGACACCTAAGCCTAGAAGGTGAGTGGATGCAAGAAAGATGCAACTCAAATGAATTTATTGTGACATATACATGCTATATTCCAGTTGATATCAAGAAGACAATATATTTTGGGTGTGTTAGGAAAGACTGTGAGTTGAATCTCACTTGTGGTAGCCATGTGTAGCAAGGATATATATTCATATATATATATGTATTGGGTTGATTTGCATACTTTATCCTTTATCTCTCTCTCACACACACATATATATGTAGTCTCCCTCCCAAAATAGTTGCTACTATAAGATTGACCCACTTCAAACGGTAACTCTATTTCTTTGTTGCATCACAAATTATCTTCAAATTTATTCCAATTGAAGCAACACACACACGCGCGCTCACGTACACACACGCACTTCAATTGGAATAAACTTGAAGATAATTTCTGATGCAACAAAGAAATGATATAGTATACACAAATTTATTCTAGTTGTGTATACTATATCATTTCTTTGTTGCACCACAAATATATATATATATATATTGTAAGATGATTATAACCCCTCACCTCCTGTAGAGTTCAGTTTAATTCAACTCTTTCCATCTCAACAAGTTCAAAAATTTGACTAGTTTAATGTGACAAACCCTCCCAATCCATAGAATTAGGGTAAGAAAAAAGGAATAATAAATAGAAAAACCTGCCCCAAGGGCAGGGGGAATACCCTTAACCAACCAAATACGGTAATGGCAAAAAATACAACCAAAACACTAGTAATAACAACCAACCTAAGCAAGGAAAAGACAATATATTGGAACCTATTGGAACCTAAAAGTTGATGGTACAAGATGATAAAATCTTCTAAGTGTTGAGAAAAACTATGGAATTATGAAAGGATCTACCCACCTTAATTTGATCTTTTATGGATTTGTGTAGAAGCATGTTTTGTTTTGAGATTGAATTCTATACTAATTAACATTATTTGAAATGTAGTTTACATATTGTCTTTGTTCTGGGCAACTTGGATACATAGATCAGTTAACATATTGATTCTTGTGGTTTAGGTGTAGATAAAATGTCCTTGTAGCATTATTTTTCCTTATCATAGTAGTGTTTTCCTTATTCACTTTTAGTATTATGTTTTCTTCATGCACTTGTGTCTTGTAGTTAATCCCTAAAGGTTTATGGGTAGAAATACTTGGTATTTCCCTTCTTTGTACTTCAATGTATGACAATATCCCTACTTCAATTGGATTTGCATATTTAAGACTTGTGATGTCGATTGGATCTATAGTGACTCCTTAAATTCTTCATTTTTTGGATTTTTACATCCAATGAATTTTCTATTTAAAGAGGGTTAACCATTATTTTGTTATCAATCCATGATTCGATATTGGTAAGTTGCTCTAACTTGTTTTGTAGTAGATTATTATCATTCTTTAGTTGCTTAATGTGTAAGCAAGCTTTGATTATGAACCCTCAGTTATGAAAGCTCTTCCTCATTTTTTGATTTGTCAATTTTATTTTTATATCTTGATTCTTGGGTTTTAATCTTTTAAATTTTTAATTTTTTCAAGCATTTTTTATTAAGGTTCCTTCGGCAAGAACTTCCTTTTTCTTTTTCTAATAATTTCTTCTCAAGATCTTAATTCTTTTGTTCCAACTTCCGAATGCATTGTTTCTTATCATTTGACTTCTTGATTTTTGCAAGTAGTTTTTTACTATGATCTTTTAGGTAAAAAAAATCCTCATTTTTTTGTATCAATTCCTCATCTTTTTCTAATAATTCATTGTCAACTATATTCTCAAGGTCTTTATGATTTTATGGTCATTTCACTAGTTCATCCTCTAACTTTTTAATTTGTGATTGCATTTGCATGCTCTATAATAATATGAGCAAACACCACTTTGATTTTTTAATGAACTCAATCTCATTTATGCAAAAATTACATTTTGTAAAAAAAAATTATAATTCATCTTTATTCTTTGATTTATTTCTTGGATAACAATTGAATGCACTAAGTACACAAAACCCACAATAGATTTATAATGAACCTTTGATAACTTTTGGGTTACAAAATAAATTGTTAATATCTCTTAGATACCATAAATTATTAATTAAAGCTTGAATAGTAATTCATAAATTATTAACAAGAACTACAAGTTAGCAATATCCTTCTTATCCTCTGTCAGGATGGCCGAGTGGTCTAAGGCTCCAGACTCAAATCCCACTTCTGACATTATTGGTATAATTTTTATTTTAATTGACTTCGCTATTTTTACTAATGCAGTCTGCTACAACCTTAGGAAAAGTCAAAGTAGGTCCGTTCCCGCTTGTTTAATTGGCTTCAAAATCTAGTTCAGGATTCGATCACAAAGTCGCAAGAGTCTGCGAGAGGGCATTTTGTAGGTGCTATTAGCTTTTAGCGGTCTAGTTTTTTGCAAAAGAGAAAACCAGAATCTCGGTGTCCATATTTTGTGCATAAAAGCATTGAGATTTAAATTTATCCAGATATAAGATAAATCGCAGAAAACTAGAAATGAAAATGCTAAACTAGTCCTGTAAACATTCAAATGTTTTCACTAAAACCGCTGAAGTTTGTTTGCAAAAAGAAATCTCTATTAGCGCATACCTTCGAGGGCTCTACACATTGTTTAGGGAAAGTAAATAGCACAAGATTTTAAAAGGGTGTAACATCTGACGGAAATATGGAAGAGAAGCCTCTGTTGTTTGCAATGGAGCTGGTATATCGAAGGGTGTATCACGTACTCGACACGTATATCGGAAGGTCTCGTGCCAACGGCTGTGCATTAGACAGCACCACTACGGATTTGAGCTCCCACATACCTTGCGTATATCGGGAGACACCATTAGGATTCCTGAAACCAACCGAGTTAACCATTTGGCCATCTTGGCAAAGCAATACACCGAGAACAACACTCAGGGAGATTAGCACGCACGTCCTATCCAGGTAGTCGGGTATGCAGGCAAGGGTACGGTCCCAATCCTCCTTGTCGCTTCATATTTTTGGACCCTGCAGTATATTGCAGTTTGCGATGCCTTGATAATCCCGTGAGGTTCCAGACTTTTGAATTCACTCTGTCACATAAGTTTGCTTATTGCCTTAGTTTGAGTAGGTTTCTTGGATTGCTTTTCTTTTAGAATACCTTTAGGAGAAACGCTGTTTCGGCCTCTTTTGGATGATTTTCCTGATACTCTAGCGGATTTTCCCTGGAGAAGGTCCCGTAGGATCTTGAACTTGCCACCCGAATTTCCCCTTAATCCAGAGGTTATTTTGAGGGTAAGAATGGATCAACGTGACGCAGTCGTAGTTACTGAAGTAGGGAACCCCACTTTGAATATTGGCGGACATTTGTTTCCACCAGATTCGCCTGCCTCTCATCCCACGCAAGATGAAGAAGCACACACCCCCACTTCTCAAAACCTCTTTCTCGTCATCCCGGGAGAACCTAGATCATTGGAATGGATCAACCAACCCCAGGATGACCCTGCTGCAGCTGTTGGTCCTTCAGAAGCTTATTGGACATCTTCTACATACCATCCAGTGGCTCATTTTGCCACCTCATCCTCACCCAGTGAGACTGCTCCGGAAGACACTTTAGCCTACTTTCGTGACCAATTGGCTCACTTTCGTTTCATAGCTGAAGAGTGTCGGTAGTCAAGTCTCCAATGATGGGTTGAAGACCCATCGTTACCCCCTTACCAACCCATCCCAATTCGTTCGATATCTTTCGGATCACCTGAAGCACCCCACCACGTGACCACTAATGAGATTGGTCAACCCTCGCAGGAATCCAGTCCTGCACCTCAAGTGAACCACCGGTGGAAGGACAACGGTCCAACACACCTGCCACTACCACGGTTACTTTACCAATTCCTCCCCCACCTCAAAATTGGAGGGGAGGGTATTCCATTCCTACGGGTTATCTTATTGGTAATGTTATTACCACGGTAGCTAGTCAGCAACCCATGTTGGTTCAACCTTTGAATAGTGGTCATCCCATTGTGGCTGGGGGGAAACCCCCATTTCCTAACCAGAACGTAGGCGGTGGAGTCCCCAATGGACCTTCCGTTGGACCTTCCCAACCTACTAGACCGTCCACCATGGGATTATGTCATGTTGGAGGGCCATCAAATGTAACTCAACCCTCATGGAGTCAAGCATATCCAGGTTCTTTTAACCCTGTGCCGGGTCAACCTAATCCCGGAAACGCGCCATACGGGATACCTTATCCCGGGAATCCATACAATCTGTGGGGGCAATGACCTGTGTTGAAACACGAACCCCAGCCGACTATCCCTCAAGTACCACCACCCCTGATCGGTCCTCCCCCACCTCCTGTTGGAGGCGGCAGGCCCCCACCTAACATTGGTGGAGGCCCACCTCATTTTACCGACAACCCCCCTCACCCCTCACGCGGTGGCAGGAATGGTCCCCCACCCCCTCCAGGCAGAGGCAGTGGCGGACCACCCTATAATGGTGGAGGAGGACATTTCCCTTCAAGTGGCGGCGGTGGTCCACCACCCCCTCCAGGCGGAGGTGATGGAGGACCTAATTACTATGGTGGTGGCGGTGGTGGTGGAAACCCTCATCCTTCCGGCAGCGGAGGTGGTGGGGGGACCCACCCATCTGGCAGCGGAAATGGTCCACCACCCCCTCTAGGAGGAGGCGGTGGTGGGCCACCTTTTTACGGTTATGGACACCCACCTCCTCCCGATGGTGGCAGCGGACCCCCACCTCCTCCTGGTGGTGGCGGCGGACCTCCACCCCCTCCCGGAGGTGGAGGTGGACCCCCACCTTATTGGAATGACCACCTTATGGTGGAGGACCTCCTTACGGTCTGGGCGGCACACCCCCCTACGGTCAATTTTATCCCGGTACACCTTACGATCAGTTTAGTCCTTACACGCCATATCCGTATTATCAATATGCGTAGCCTAATCCACAGATGCCCTTTCTAGCTACTTTGGACCTACTTGACCTCTCTCGTTTAACCAACGATCCTATTTACCATGGATCTAACTGGCCACCGATTCCGGTGAAACTTTTGTCTGATATCCCCAAGTTTGACGGCAAGCCGGGTGAAGACCCCAAGAACCACGTGATGACATACCACTTATGGTGTTCATCTAATTCCTTAATGGATGATTCAATTCATCTTAGATTGTTCCAAAGGACTCTCACCGGTTCGGCTGCAAAGTGGTACATTGAGTTGCCACCGCACTCTTTTCCTGATTTTGGCTCTCTTGCTATGAACTTTTTGACACATTTCCAGCTACCTATATGGTATGAGACTGGTACTGAGCTTTTAATCTCGCTCCGTCAGAATACTGCCACTCACATTTTGGATCATATCCACGAGTGGCGAAGGAGAAAACGTTTCATTAAAGCTCCCATTCCAGATCAGCTCCTAGCAGACTAGTTTACTAAATCGCTCATTCCTACCATAGCAAAAGATGTTGCCATGCGAGGTGTTGTCACCGAAGAACAAGCCATCGTGAGTGCTCATCTGTTAGACCTGGTCTACACCCAGTCTGGCACTCTGTTCAATATTTTTCCTAATGCACCCCGGGACGTTAACAATCCCACAAAACCACATAAGGGACCCCAAGCTGACGGGATCATTGGTTCCCTTAACACCCATCATGTTGTTAGCACTGTTGGATCATCCAACCCAACTCCAGCTGGTCACAACACCGCCAAGTCCATTACTCCTGCTATAACTGAAGAGGTGAATTATGTTCAATCAGCTTCATCTCAGAAGTTTAATGGTAAAAAGAAGAACAAGGGGAAACCCAAGAAGTCTTCTTCCCAGCAGGAAACGAAGATCACTCCTGAAGATACTAAGCAGAAAAGGAAACTAAAGTATCCTTGCTTACTGTGTGTAGAAGACCATTTCTCCAAAGAGTGTCCCCATAGAGACGAAGTGCAAAAGTTTCTTAGGGGTAAATCGACTCCCGCAGTCCTCAACGATCCATTTCCTGCTCAAAACTAGCAGATGATTGCTCAAACCCCCCCAACCCAGGAGGAACCATCTAATACCACACATGTTCTCATATTGCGTAACGAGGCGATCAATTTAACTACTCGCTCACGATCTTACGAACAGGTCCCTTCGAAGGAACCCACCGGAAGTAATGCTGAAAAAGATTTCGACTCTTTACCTGATGTCACTGTACCATCAACCTCTCTCACCATAGAGAGACCCTCCTTAGATTTGATATTGTGTCCGCCCAAGAGTACGATTCGAAAAGTTGTTTTCAATCCTAATGCTCGCGCGGCAAAAAATTACAATATCATAGAGGACTTGGCACAAGCTCCTTGCGCCATGTCTACCCTGGAAGTTTTGCAGAATTGTCCCAATCAACGCAAAACTCTCCTTGCAGCTATTGGTGCAGTTGACCTGGATTCCTCGAACACCATCATGTTCCGACTTGACAACCTTAAGCCGAGGCTGTCACACCAGCTCGCATTCCAGGTTACTGTGAACCTTGGTGGGAAGATTGTCCATCGCACTCTTTTGGACGAAGGAGCCTCCACTTCTGTCATGTCCATCGCTTGTTGGAGAGCCATTGGCTCCCCCGAATTGAATCGTTCTCCTACCACGTTGAAGCATTCGACGGGCGTGGATTTCAACCTCATGGGCTCTTACAAGCTCTTGCAGTTGAGTTGGGCGGAAAGACCGTAACCATTAACATGGAAGTGGTCTCAGCCCCGTTAGATTATAATCTCTTGCTTGGTCGCAATTGGTTTTATACCATGCAGGTGGTAGCCTCTTCAGTCTTCTGCATAGTATAGTTCCCCCACGAAGGACGAATTATTACTATCGACCAGTTATATTTTTGTACACCGGACACCACTAGTCATCCTGGTGACCATGTTCCTTCCATTGGACAGATGTCAAAACAGTATGAGAGTGTAGGGGTTGGCCTTTTGAAAGATTCATCTCTCATGGGCGTTTTTCCAACCGCGAACCCCCCTAATCATGTTGCTACGGTGAACATGGTCTCTATTGAGATTTTATCTCACTCAAACGATGCTTGGCTTGTACCGGATGAAGCCACAACATGCCTGTTTGGAGATATGATGCCTCGTTCACCAGCTGAATGCATTTATGAGGCTATCCAATCAGCTCCAGAGGACCATTTCACTATGGCCTCCCCATCTTGTTCTCTACGACGGACATCCTCTCTACCTGATCTCTTACTTTGAACATTTCATTAAGACGAGTCCATCATGGAAGTAATGAATGTTGACGAAAGTCCGTGGGATGATCTCCATCATAGTTCATCTTTTCTTCCTCCTTTGGAATACATAAAGAACAACATCCATACCCTCTTTTCACCATATATCTACCCATTCCCTCAGTCCCCCATCCTTACATGTCTTACGGACACGGAGGGCAACTTGGCCAACATTGAGCCAACCACCCCGGTAGACATCTCGGTGAAACTTGGTATAGTGGAACACATTCGCATAGGCCAGAAGTGTTCCCCTGAAGAATCGTTGTTAGCACAGCCTTGTTGAAGCAATTTCGAGACGTGTTTGCTTGGTCCTATGAGGAGATGCCAAGGATAGACCCCGCAATTGTTTCTCACAAAATAAAAACCTATCCCGACATCAAACCTGTACGTCAAAAGTTGCGATCGGTACACCCCCGAAAAACTGCGGCAATAAAGGCAAAAATTGAAAAGCTCTTAAAGGCTGGATTTATTTATCTTGTCCCATTGACGAATTGGGTCTCAAATGGAGTTCCTATGAACAAAAAGCAAGGCACCATTCGCGTCTGTGTCAATTATCGAGACCTTAATCGGGCTTGTCCAAAAGACAACTACCCGACCCCCTTCATCGACCAGACCCTCGACAACTGTGCCGGAAGCGTCATCTTCTCATTCATGGATGGATTTTCTGGTTACAACCAAATTGAGATCAACCCAGCCGACCAACATAAAACGACTTTCATCTGCCCATGGGGTACATTCGCTTATCGCAAGCTCCCATTTGGCCTTAAAAATGTTGGCGCCACGTTTCAGTGGGCTATGTCGTGCGCCTTCCACGATATTAAGGACTTTGTGGAACCCTACTTGGACGATCTCCATGCTCATTCAAAGTAGCGCGAGTTCCACATCGATCATCTGACGGCCATTTTCCTCGGATGCAGACGGTACAATATCCGTCTGAATCCTCACAAGTGTATCTTTTGCATTGAGTTCGGACGCCTCTTAGGATTTATCGTTTCGAAGGATGGGATCTGCATTGATCCCTTAAAGGTGGAGGCCATCATCAACCTACCACCCCCGACTGATGTTACGGAACTTCAAAGTCTCCAAGGGAAGGCGACTTACTTACGACGTTTTGTTTGTAATTTCACAGAGAAGACTCAGGGCTATATGAGACTGCTTAAGAAGGACATCCCGTTCATTTGGGATGATCAAGCTCAAAAATCCTTCGACAGCATCAAACATGCCATCACACATGCCCCTGTGCTCCAACTGCCTAATTATTATCAAGATTACATCTTATATCTCACTGCTTTTGCTACCACTATCGCCATGGTCTTGGTACAGGAGGATCAAAACGCTCAGGAACATGTGATATGCTATGCAAGTAAGGGTCTAGCTGACGCTGAAACTAGATATTCACATGTCGAAAAACTTGCTTTCACGGAAGTCATTGCCGTCCAGAAGTTTCGTCACTACATTTTGCTCCGCACCACCACTATCATTGCCGACTCGAACCCCATGTACCACGTACTGACACGTCAGGTGCTTGAGGGCAAGTATTCACGTTGGACTGTGACACTGCAAGAATTCGATCTTCTTTTCGAGAAATCTAAGTCTAAAAAGTCTTTGGTGTTTGTCGAGCTCATCTGCGATCTTCCCCATCCTGATGCAGAAGTTGAACACAATGATTCATTTCCGGATGAATCATTGTTTCTCATCAGTACGATTGACCCCTGGTATGGAGATATTATGTTGTATCTTCAAAACCAACGCTTTGATCCTCAACTTTCTCGCGACGATCGTCGTAAGATTCACCACCATGCAAAGTATTATTTAATCATCAATGATACTTTGTATTGTCGTGGCGTCGATTCAATCCTTCGACGTTGTCTCACTCATGATGAGGCTGAACGCGTTCTGAATGACTGTCACGCTGGGGCATGTGGCGGTCATCTCTTTGGGATGGCTACAGCCCAGAATATTTTGCGCGCAGGATATTACTGGCCTACTATCTTCAAAGATTGTATTGAGGCCGTTAAAAAATGTCCTCCTTGCCAACACTTCCACACGAAGAAGCGCACTCATCTTGCCCCACTACATCCGGTTATTGCCGTTGGTCCATTTGCAAAATGGGGCATCGATTTTATGCACTGTAAGCCTACCTCGGTTGGGGGGCATAGTTACATCATCGCAGCTGTGGATTACTTCACAAAGTGGGCCAAGGCTATGCCTACATACCAAAACGATGGCAAAACCGCCGCACTCTTAATGTTTAATCATGTGATAGCACGGTTTGGAGTTCCACAGGCCATAGTTACCGATCATGGTTCTCACTTTCAGAACCATATGGTTGATGAATTGAGCGACGGGTTGGGTTTTCGCCATGAAAACTAGACACCCTACTACCCGCAATCCAATGGACAGCTCGAGGCAATTAACAAGGTCTTGAAAACTATGATCCAAAGGATGGTAGGGACACAAAAGTCCAACTGGCATAATATGCTCTTTTCAGCATTATGGGCCTACCGAACTACCGTTAAAACCGCCACAGGCTTCACTCCCTTCCAATTGGTATATGGATTGGAGGTTGTTCTACCGATAGAGTGAGAAATCCCGTCTTTACAGCTCGCGGTCGAACTTCTTCCTAACACTACTACTGAGGAAGAACGTCTCTTACACCTAGCAAAACTTGATGAGTCCCGCCGAGATGTCGCTCTTGCTAATGAAGCACATAAGAGACGCATCAAGGTCCAATATGATAAGTCGGTTGAACCTCGTATCTTTAACAAGGGTGATCTGGTCCTCACTTATGACCAGAAACACGATAAACTAGGAGCAAGGAAGTTCGAGTCCATGTAGCATGGACCCTACGTTATAAAACGTGTATTGGAAAAAGGTGCCTAAGAGCTTGAAGATTATGATGGAATCTCTTTAGGTGAACCCCGCAATGGGATTTACCTGAAGAGATACCACGCTTGATCTCACATGCACAGACTTGCTTGTATATACTGTACATGGCATGTTTTGTGTTTTTTGTGTGGTGCGACGCATTTCTTTTTTAGTGTCTTTTGATCTTGTTTCCGCTTCTCATACCATGTTCTGTCTACGTGTGCAGATGGCAACGTGTTATGGATTCGCGGACAGCGCCAGCCGACATACCCTTCACCTTGCTTCGGAAACCTGGGTACTATATTCCCCAACAGGTGAGCTCATTAGCTCAGGAGGAAGTTGCCTAGGGTTTGCGACCAAAAATGCTACAGAATATCAGGCAGTAATCGAAACCCTAGCTGATGCCATTTCCTTGGGTATGAACCACATTGTCATCCACATGGATTCTCAATTAATGGTTTCTCATCTTAACCGGGTCTACGCCATCCGTGATCCCATCTTACTCCGTCTCTTCAGGCGAGTACGTCTCCTAGAAAGGTCATTTGAATCTGTTCAATACCTGCACATTCCACGAGAGTTAAACACAGTTGCTGACTCGATGGCCAATTTCATTCTGGATTGGTACATTGCACACACATAATACTCATAATATGTAAAAGCATCCACGACATGTAAATATAATGTACAGAAGCAAACATATAAACAATATCACATCACTAATCATTTGAAGAACACATAATGTATAAACCGCCGATAATGTATATATATATATAAATCGCTCAAAAGTAGTGCTGGTACAAAATTTGAAGCACGATGGCTTTCAGTGAGTCTCTACAAAAATCTGAAGCATCATAGCTTTCAGTAAGTACAAAAATCTGAGGCCTCTAATCTCTCAGTACAAGTCTAAAAGTGCAATCAGGCTGGACGCCTGACCCATACACCCCTAGCTCTAACAGTTCTCTGACGCTGGGTGAGAAAGCAGTCTACAGTGCAAGCCACCTTGCGGAGTAAGGAGTTGAAGCGCACAAACGCTCCAACTCCAAATCTATGCATGGGCCTCAGTAGGTCATCGATGGCTTGCTTTGGTACCTCCATAGTCAGCCCGGATAGGTTCCGGTATACCTCCTCCATCTCCTCGACGACAGGATGAGCACCAGTAGGAACCACTGCCTCTCCACCTCTGTCTCTCCTCGCCAGAAGGGAGAGACCTACTGGTCGCATGGGGCCCACATCTGCACACACATATTACGCACTTGTCGGCACTACATCAAAAAAAAGTAATATAATTCACAAAACTAAAAAGTACAAGGGTTTTGTTCTTACCGATATCATACCATGTTGCACCCTCTGACAGCACCAAGTCGAGATCCTCTCGAAAATCCGTGCCACCGTATGGAAATTCCTCAACCATAAGTAACTGGCCTTCCAGCCAGCTAAAGAAATCGGGACCAAAACTGATGATGGGACCCCCACCATGGCGGGTCATCACCTCTGCCCACCGGAGCATGTGAGGATCTCTCAGATCCCTGTCATCCAGTACCACCTGTGGGCGCAAGAGAGGAACCCGCTCCAAGAGAAACGATACTATGATCGATCCATATCCAAACTGCTTGAGCTCCCCACACCGACACTTGGTCAGCTGAGCTCGGATGTTGGTGAGGAGACCCTCGTACCAGTTGAAAACCATGGGAGACATGCAATCTTCCGCATACAACATCTGAGTCTGAGTAGCCGTATGAGGATCTTGGCTACCCGCCACCCTGGTAATAGTAAGCAGTATGGTCCTGAGTGGATGACTCACCACATCTCTGATGAGTATCTTCCCACTGGAAGGACGAGAAGAAGCTATGCAGTATTGTGCCACCATGTCCTCCACTGTACGATCACTAGCCTGTGTCCCAGTGAGTTGTACAGCGTCCCCTCTTCGGGAAAAACCGGTCAGAAAGTAGATATCCTCAATGTCAATTGTGAGGATATACTCACCTATAACAAAGTATTGTTGGGCCGCATCCCAACTCTGGAGCATGTGTGTCAAGAACGGGATCTGGGCTCTCATCCCCTGTATCTCGAAGAACTTGAGCAAACCGCAGTTTCTCAAAGCTTCCACACATTGTGGATCATTTGCGGCTTGCTCATCTTCCACTTCATGTTCTCTCTCTCGCCACTCTAATACCATCTTTGCTTGCTGGTAACCTGCCAAAAGGGGCAATTAAACCCTATTAGGACCTTCCTCAGCATTCATAAGCTCATTTTTTGAATTGGTTTTTGTGTTTGGGATTTGGGTTTCCGCCGTCGCACCGTACCTTCAAGTACAGCGCGACGTTGTCGCAGGTCTCGTTTTCGAGGCTTGCGACGACCCGGTCTCGTCGCAAGTCCCGAAAGGGCCACTTGCGACGAGCCGAGGGCGCAATGGCCCATCCACAAACCATCCAAAAACTCAAAAAATGAACAAAAATGCAAAAAGTAAACCACTACAAAGTTGTTGGCTGAGATTTAGGCCTACCTGGTCCAGACGGCTGGTGAAATGGTGGATCGTAGCTCCCGGAATCGGCAAAGGAATTTTTGGCTCCAAATTGGTACTTCTCCACCCAAATTGGCAATTTGAACAATGTTTCTATTTTTGGCCCATATTTCTATTTATAGAATAGAATGGAATATTCCTTTTCAAATATTTTGATGCTTTTGGGCCATTTAGTATAGTTTTGATCGTTTGTCATTATATTTGGGGTTATTTGACACTTTCTCTAGTGTACAGGAGTCGTAAAGTGGTCTTTTGTTTTCTCGCATTACCAACGATAATTACAGGTATGAACACTCCTTTGAACATTTTGTCATTATTGTTTTTGGTTAAGTTGTAATTATTGCATGAGGATGAGTTTACTCTTTGTTTGTTCTCGTATTCACCAAATCATGAGAACAAGTACCGAGTTATGATTTATCACGTTTTCGGGCTCGTTAAACTTCCACGGAAAAGGACACCCCCGAAGTCCATAGTTAAGCTCTTTTCAAACTCCCTAAAATTGAAAAGATTGCCAAGTGAACTTGTCGCATTCACGCTTGTTAAAGTATTTGAATGGTCATCTTCCTGGTGATAGTTTACCCATTTTTCGGACCAGGGGGCACTAATTACGAAAAATGAATACTCCAGCCAATCATGACTGGAAGAGTCCTCTCCCGCATCATTTTACCCTTTTTCAAGCGATGAGGCTAACTTTACGAAAAAGGACCGTTGGAGTCTTCTTTAGTTCTTTTCAGACTCTCTAAATATGAAATGACGACCAAGTTTGCCTTCTATGGACTTGTTAAAATTTTCACATTGAAGGGCCCGTCATGGGACGAACCCCTCCTATCCTAGGTTCGGAAAATATTTGGGATTGGACTCGTCTATGAGATGAGCTATACTGAGCATCTAGTTACCCTCATCAAGCTCGTAAAAAAACACATGAGGCACTCATCACTCATGATGGGGAAAAAGGAAAGTGTTTGTGTTACATACCTTAGTGGCAGTATATAGTCGTTCTTGAACATGGCACTCGTCTGCATTTGCATACCGATACTTGGGTCATATGTTTGTCTATGAGTCCCCACTTACTTTCTGAGTCTTGTTACTCCTCTAAGTCATTCGGAGAAAGCTTCCACTATCAGTTGCATTAGAAGTTTGCGTCATTCTTATGTCAATACTGCCAAGTCATGCCATGCCCATGTTCAAGAACACATTCACTCATCATTTTCAGTCAATACACGCATCGTCATGCCGTTGTCACTTTGAGTCAGTCTCACATGTTATTGTACCATCCAATCCACTCTACACATCTTTTGTCGTGTTTCGTGTCGATTGATGGGGGATTCATTATGGCCCTCCTTCGACAGATTCATCCTTGTCAACTTCAACTCATCATCTAAGTATTGAATCTAGAAACCAGTCAAGTACCTTGGCCCTGCATGCCTCAATGGCAAGTCACCTCGCTTTCATCATGAGTTTACATCATTGAATCTTGATTGAAAGATTTCATCTTGCGTTCGACGTCAACTCATTTATTCATGCTCGATGATATGTACTATGATACCTTGGGAATCATTGACATTAATGGTGATTTCCCTCGCACTTGTTAACGGATTACATCAATGACCGGTAATCAAGTGGTTTCTACCATGTTCGACGTCAAGACATTTGTAATCACATGGATAGATTCATATCATTGCGGGTTCAGCTTGAAGACCCTGGGGAGTCATGTTTTACCCAGGTTACGATGGAGTTTGTATTGAGTCATATTACACGGATCCACATTTGTATTGGTCGTGGCTGTGTTATCATCTCATCATGGATCTACGCTTGTGTCTAGTAGCCATGATTGTGTTCAGTCGGTCATTACTCCCATGGATCTGCAATGTATTGGTCGGAAGCCATGTTGTACTACACATGAGATTGTCAGTTCAGAGTCAGTTGTACTACAGCAACGTCCTTCATCCAACAAGTATTTTGCCATTATTTCTATCAAAGCACTTCACCTGTACATCCTTAACAACTTCATGCTTTGGGGGGCATTCCGTTACACCTAAAATATACCCATCATCATAATTTAGCGTATACATCCCTGAAGTCATCTGGACCAAGTATTCATTTGAGAGGATTTGTACTCGGTTTGTACAACCTTTTGAGAGGTTGTCGCAGGTTGCATACTAGCAACATGCGACGTCGCAGGTTGCTCCATAGCAAGGTGCGGCGAGGTCTGTTAATGGGAAAAAATAGCCATTTCGATATCTTTCTCGAAGCTTGCCCATTTGGGGGCTTATCCCTGATCTCTTGAAGAGCTGGTACTTGACCCCTAACTCATTGGGAAGATCCCATATCTCTCTCCTACCATCTCTCTCTCAATCTATCCTATCCATAATCTCATCCACTTAGTCCTATATAAACGAGGCTCACTCCCATACCAAAGGGGGGGAAGACTATGGTATCTACATGTTGGTGAAATCTCTCTTAGGACACCTTCACTCACCTCTTGGAGAATTCATGCTTCCTTGGAAGGGCTTGGCAATTGGCTTGTGTGGAGAAGGGCTGCTATGTTAAGTCATTGGTTGTAGTTCTATATCTCTATCATGTACTCTTCTATTTGCAGTAATACAAATGCTTTCCACCAATATCGTTCTTATGTGTAATGATGTTGTGTTGTTTACCTGCTTAACTGTTTACATAGATCTCTTATTGTATAGATGCTCTTTACTCGTTTCTCTTTTATGTGTCTTAACAGGTCTTGCAACTTGGATCTGACGACCGTGAGATGTGGAGCAACATTCGGGAGAAAGGATAGCGAATCAAAGAGGTAAGACATCTAGCACTTGATCCTTAAGTAGATCTAGGAAACGTGTTTGTAGTCTGTTCTATTTGTTCTAGACTCGCATTGAGCTAGGAAGATCCGGCTCGCCTCCGGTCGAGTGGATTGTCTGGTAACAGAGTGACAGTACCTGTGAGTGCTGTGATCGAGAAAATATTCTTCATCACTTAAGGAGTCTTTCGTTCTCTTCTTAATTGGTTCATCATCTTCTGCAGCATTAGCATGATGCCTCTTCTTCTTTCCTTTCTTGTTGTTTCCTTTGTTTTGGCGGCAATCTCTTGCAAGGTGCCCATTTTCATCACAAGTGTAACATATGTATTTTGAGTAGTCCTTATGAGGACTATGATTCTTTTGGAATCTTCGAGGCTTCTTGTGAGAGCATTCTTCTTTCTTTCTCTTCTTTGCATGAGATGCTAAGGCTTGATTGTCTTCTTCACCCATCTTCTCTTCTCTAGCTTCAATTTTGGCTTCCTCTTGAGTACAATCTCCCCATAGCATATTGAATTTGGTGAGCTTCCTTCTAGAAAAAATACCTTGAATGAATGATTCACATGATCTTGGGAGGCATTCAATGTAGTCATCGCCAATTATGCTTCTTCAACAGCCGCCAATAGCTTCTGATTGTTTTTTGATTTGGAAGACCCTTGTGAAATAGGATTGGACACTTTCCGAGTTCTACATCTTCACATCCTTGAGTTGAGTTCTCAAGGTCATCTTCCTATTAATGTTCTTTCCTTCATATAGTCTCTTCAATGAATCAAACATCTCCTTGGGAGTCTTCAATGATGAAACATGGGGGATCAAGTGATCCTTGATGGAGTCAGCAATGATCCTTTTGGCCCTAGCCAAATTCTTCTTGTGTTTAGCCTTGTCTTCATCTCCCTCTGTCTCTACGACTTTCTCCTTAACTTTGTTGTCCAAATCATTCTCTTCTAGAATGAGCAGTACTCTATACTTCCAGGCTTGAAAGTTGTCAACTCCTTCAAGCTTATCCTCAAGCTTGGTATTGTAAAATTCAAGCACAACAGATCTATGAAACAAAGACAACAGTTACTAGATATGCATGCGGGCAAATTGTGTGTCGAAACACTGATGCAAAAGGTTTGAAACAGTTCATGCATTATCATTAACTCAGAAGATAATTACAATGTGTAACAATGGCTACAATAAGCCAAGCAATTTGAATCCTAGAGAGGTCATTTGAATTAAATGCATGAGTGGCTTACTTAGCAGTTAACACCACTCGGCACATCAGTTAACCACTTAACTACCATGTAATTGATTCTAACAGACTCTGAAACTGTCTAACGGAATCCAGAACTCAACTGAATGCCCAAAATTAGCAGAGGGCGCCTTTTTGACTTCAATTAACTGAATATTAGGTGAAAATAACACCAGATGAAGTCAAACTGAGTAGGAGGGCGTCTTTTTGACTCCGGTTGGCTGAATATAATAATAAATGTTGTCAGTTGGACTAAGTAGGGCACTTTAGTCATGCAAATCACCTCAGTTGGCCCCACGAATGATGGAGGAGGCCTAGTTAACTTATATTGATGGCCCAATTGACTCCCCGAATGAAGGAGGAGGCCCAGTTCACTGAAACTGATGATCTGTTGATGATGTAAGCACATAATTGCATCAAAATACTTAGGATAAGTGGCAAATTAAGTTGTGAAGCCCAAATAAATGATGTGTGGTTGGAAAATGCTCCAACACCCCTCTCTTAAGCCAATCTCATGTGTAGGAGTAAAATAAAATAATAAAAGGGCCCTGGCAACAAAGGCCATAGGCCAACCTAGTACAAAAATAATCCAAAAAATGTTCAAAAAATCTAAGTGGGGAAAGAGGGAAAAACCCAGTGGGAAAGAAAATCCCCCCTCAAACTGAACACTGAAGGATCTAATCTGTCCTCACCATAGTAGAACTCACCCCCAACAATGAACAGAGGTAAGAGAACTTCTCCTTGGTGAAGATGTCTGCAATTTTCTCTTATGTAGGGAAATATTGCAGTACAATGGTTATGTCATGCACAAGCTCTCGGATGTAGTGCATGTGGATCTCGATATGCTTGGTCCTCTGTCTCTGAACCAGATCTGTCGAGATCTTGATAGCACTCTGATTGTCACAAAAGATGACAGTAGAAGTGGTGCTACCAATATCAAACTCTGCTAGAATACCCTGCAACCAAACTGCCTGAATGCAAGCATTGATTGCTCCTTGATACTCTGCCTTTGCTAAAGATAAGGCAATAGCGGCCTGCTTTTTGCTTGACCAACAAATAGGCCCTGTGACAATCATGAAAACATTTTCGTAAGTGGATTTCCGATCAATGCTATCACCCGCCCAATCTGAATCAGTGAATCCAACCAATTCAAGATTGGAATCTACAGCATAGTGAATGCCAAAATGTCTCGTACCCTGCACATAGTGCAAAATCCTTTTGGTTGCCTTCCAGTGAAGCTCGTGGATTTGTTGCATGTACCTTGACACCACACTCACGGCATAAGAAATATCAGGCCTAGAGTGTGTCAAATACAAAAGACTTCCAATCAATTGTCGGTAAAGTGTAGAATCCACTAACGGCGTAGAATCACCATCCTCAACACTGATTCCTAAGAGGAATGGGAATGGGAATGGTATCGCTTTACATTCTACAATATTGAACTTCTTTAGTAGGTCCAAAGCATATTTTGATTGAGAAATCACAATCCCATCAAAATTCTAAGTGATCTTGATACCAAGAAACCGCCTTAGCAGGCCTAAATCACTCATATCAAATGCTTGGTGTAAAGTGATTTTTATAGTGTCGATCGAAGCAAGACTGCTTCTTGTAATAAATAGGTCATCAACATAAAGTACAATGATCAATAAATTACCTTCATGTTGATGCAGATACACATTTATATTTGATTTGCATCTTGCAATTTTTTGCGACAGAAGAAAGGAATCCATCTTTGCATACCAAGCCCTTGGGGCCTATTTTAAACCATACAAGGATTTCCTTCATCTGCAAACAAGTGTCGGATTTGATATGTACCCTTCGGACTGCTTCATGTAAATCTCTTCCTAAAGATCCCCATGGAGAAATGCACTCTTCACATCCATGTGGTGCACCTCCCAGTTGCTTGGATGCGGAAATTTCCAAAACTAGCCGGATTGAATCCATTTTTGTAACAGGTGCAGAATTTTTTATGTAGTCCACACCATGGACTTGTGAGAAACCTTTTGCCACCAACCTAGCTTTGTATTTGCAGGTTGAACCATCAGCAACAACCTTGGTTCGGTAGAAGCATTTGCATTGAACCAATTTTCTCCCAGGTGGAAGAGAAACTAGATCCCATGTTGCATTTTTCTAAAGAGAATTGTACTCTTCATCCATGGTGGTTTTCCATCTCGGATCTCGGTGGGCATGGTAGTATGATTTGGGATCTGAACCAACCATCAAAAAACACTTTTCAGACAACAATGGATTAGCATATCAAAGAGCCATACCTGTCTTTGAAAGTCTACTCGGGTTCTTGAATCGACAGGATTTCCAATGTTAGAACCGACAAATGTGAGTCTTTTCTGCCTACTTTGGCAACTGAGGGGGCTCATCTGGATTTGAATCCGAACCTGATATTTCATGTTCATTAATATCAGACATAATATCAGAAATATCAGAACATAAACTTTCTGTATCATCTCTAGAATCTTCTTCCGGAAGAAGAAGCAATTTGGCAATCTCTTCGTCCACTAGTTGTAGATCATGAAGCGGTTCTTCAAATTGGACACTTCGCTCAATGAAAATTCTTTTGGATCTGATATCCATGAGTTTGTATCCTTTGGATTCTTCAGCATTTCCAATGAGGATGCACTCAGTACTTTGTGGTTCCAAAGATCTTCTCTTCTCAATCGGAATTCTAGCCCATGCAATGGAGCCAAAAACCCTGAGATGTGACACATCAGGCTTGTGACTAGTGTAGGCTTCAAAAGGAGTTGTACCTTTGAAAAATGAGTGTGGAACTCTGTTCTGAATGTACACAGCAACATTCATGGCCTCAGCCCAAATATTTGAAGCCAAATCTTTTGAATCAAGCATACAAGTAGCCATCTCTTTCAATGCTCGGTTTTTCCTCTCCGCTACACCATTCTGTTGAGGTGTGTAGGGGACTGTGTGTTGGATTTGGATTCCATTTTCCACACAAAGTTGCAGCAGCTCTGATTTGATATATTCTCCACCATTATCAGATCTACGAGCTTTGATCTTGCTCCCAGTGGCAGTCTCAATAGAAGCCTTGAAATTCTTGAACCTTTCAAGCACTTCTGATTTGTTCTTGAGAACCCATGTGAATCTGGAGAAGTCATCAATGAATGTCAGAACACACATTGAGCCATTCATGGAGGGATTTGGTAAAGGACCATTGATATCAATGTTACAAAAACTAGACCGGTTTAGGCAAAACTGGCCGATTAGATTGGTTTCGGTACCTTTCCGGTCCGAACCACCCTCATGAACCGCTTTTGGCAGGTTCCGTACGGAACCGACCGATTCAGACACCAAATCGATCAGAACCGACCGGTTCGGTTTTCCAGAAGAAACCGGCTGGTCCGTAAGACCGATCAAAAACGGTTTTTATTTTTAAAGAGAAGTGGGTTCAATTACAACGATTTTACCCCTTTAAATGATGCATACATACAACGATCTTGGGTTCAAGTAGTGTTTACACAATATTTAAATCAAATTTAACTTACCCTTTACTCAAATCTTCATGATCGATGCTTAATAGCATGAGGTTACAACTTACAACACACTAGGGCATACTTTAATCGCTATTTGAAGTTAGCTTTGTGATTGCTCCTTTATCCATATATTTTAAGACTTTTAACCCACATAAGTGCACCTAAGTTTGTGTTTTCAATGATAACCTTCAGCTGCATAGTAGTGATTACACAAAGTTCCTTGACTACGCATTCCTTTGTTTGAATGATGAACAACGTCAGTCATGAGTTTAATCATTATATTCAAACCATTGTTTTAATTCACTTGAACCACAAGTTTCACACCACCTTATAATTCCAATGATCATCAATCAGTAACATTGTGCATGCTTTAAATATGATGATACTTTTCATATTTTGTGTTTAATGGTTTGAATTCACATGGATGCACATGAATATATATATGTGTGTGTGTGTGTGTGTGTGTGTGTGTGTGTGTGTAATTTTTCAAAATTTGAATATTTTATGTATTTTTGGTGGACCGGTTTTGGTCTGGTTCCAGTTCACATGGTCGATCGGTTTGACCACCGGTTCGGTTTTTGTAATATTGCTTGATATCACTGTGAATCAGCCCCAAAATACATGAATCTCTGCTAGCTCTGCCTCGATCGAACTTGTGCTCAGGATGCTTGCCAATGATGCAACCCTTGCATATCCCTTTTTAGGATTTGATGTTCGGAAGGGGCCTTCAACCGTGGAATTCTTTTGTAGCAGCAGCAAATATTTATAATTTAGGTGTCCAAACCTCTCATGCCATAGCTGGCTAACCTCATTTCCATGAGTCAAAAGGGCACTTGGCTTTGAATACGGCCAAAAGTGGGAAAACTCATAGGTATTGGCAACATGATTTGCCTTTCCTGTTGCAATGGGTTTTCTGGTGCTAATCTCAGAAATTTCAACATCATTAGGGTTGAATACAACCTTCTTGGGCAAACCAGTATGTGTCATCTGATACACAGAAAGCAAGTCCAAATCTAGAGAAGGAGCATAGAGAACATTTTGAAAACTACCATGTTCTAAATGAAAAGTACCTTTGCCTTTCGATGAAATTTGTGAATCATCTCCAGAGATGTAGCTGTCGGAGTCTAATGATGAGAATGAGTCTTTTCTTGCAACCATGTGATTCGAAGCTCCTAAATCTATGAGAAGAGCTATAGAATTCGAAACACTTGCCATGAGTGCATGACCTCTTTCTGCATGATCGTTATTGTCCTTCTTCCTTGCGCCATCTGGAAGATCAATGTCGTTTTTCTCCAATAGAAGGGGCATCTGATCAAGAGTTTTCTTCATGCATGAGCTTTCAGGATGAAAGCCCCTGCCACAGTAAGAACACTTTGTCTTCTCCTTTCCCTTTTGTTTGTCTTTTCTTGAACATGAGGGCTCATTTGACTGCTTGATCTTCTCCTTCTGCTTGGGATGATCAAACTTGGTCTTCTCTTTCTTTTGCTTTCCTTTAGCATTCGAAGCCTTGGGTCCTCCAACAAATAGGGCTTGATCTTTGGAGGATCTCATGGACCCCATCTAGACAAGCTTGTCATGCTCTTTTGTTAAGGACTCAATGAATGCATTCAAGGTAGGCATCTTCCAATTCAGAATGGTGAGTTTTCCCGAATGGAAAGTAGAGACAAACACTGAATAATTTGCTCCTAGTTTCGAAAGGATTGAAAGAATCAACTGATCATCTTTCCTCTCGACACCACATTGCTTCAATTGAAGCACCAAATGCTTGAACTTGGTGAAAAACTCATTGATGATTTCAAAATTCTTAGGATTTAGGGAAATCAATTCATTCTCCAACTGATAAGCCCTCATCTCATCCTGCTTGCCGAAGAGTTTGGCAAGTTGTTCCCATACTTCTTTTGGATTCTTCAATCCGTTGAGATGGAAAATAAGATCTTTCGAAATATTGAGACATAAGAAACCATAAGCTTCATCAAGCTTATTGAAGAACTTGGACTTCTCTATAGCTACATTAAGCTCTGGTTATGTGCTCATAGTAACTATGTAGAGTCCTTTGGAGCACATCACTATCTCTATATCATCCTTCCACTGATGATAGTTGAAAGGAGTAAGGAGATTCTGTGAAGAAGGGTCCATTTTTGCTATATTGAATGCAATAGGAGGCTGTGAGAAACCTGCAGTCACAAACAAACAAACAATCTTTAGGTCGACAACCTACACTTTTCAAGTTGCATCACACCCGGCATAGACTATCAAGAAAGCTTGATAAGTCGGATGCACATTATCCAGGATTTATGTGGAAAACTTTCAGCTTCTAGTGTAGTGTTGGAATATTTTTTAGCAAACTTGTTCAATCTTCATCAAAACACTCTGTAGAAGAGTTTCCCTGTCCCGCCATGGCTCTGATACCATGTAAAATTCAATCACAACAGATCTATGAAACAAAGACAACAGTTACTAGAGATGCATGCAGCGAATTGTGTGTCGAAACACTGATGCAAAAGGTTTGCAATAGTTCATGCATTATCATTAACTCAAAAGATAATTACAATGTGTAACAATGGCTACAATAAGCCAAGCAATTCGAATCCTAGAGAGGTCATTCGAATTGAATGCATGAGAGTGGCTTACTTGGCAGTTAACACCACTCGGCACATCAGTTAACCACTTAACTACCATGTAATTAACTCTAACAGACTCTGAAACTGTCTAGTTGAATCCAAAACTCAACTGAATACCCAAAATCAGGGGAGGGCGCCTTTCTAACTTCAGTTAACTGAATATTAGGGGAAAATAACACTAGATGAAGTCAAACTAAGTAGGAGGGTGCCTTTCCGACTCCAGTTGGCTGATTATAATAATAAATGTTGTCAGTTGGACTGAGTAGGGCGCTTTAGTCATGCAAATCACCTCAGTTGGCTCCCTGAATGATGAAGGAGGCCCAGTTAACTGATATTGATGGCCCAATTGAATCCCCGAATGAAGGAGGAGGCCTAGTTTACTGAAAATGATGATCTATTGATGATGTAAGCACATAATTGAGTCAAAATACTTGGGATAAGTGGCATATTAAGCTGTGAAGCCCAAATAAATGATGTGTGGTTGGAAAATGCTCCAACAGGTATTGTTTGTCATCTTGATAAAATGAGAACGTCAAATGGAAATAAAGATAATAGTACTTACAAAAAGAAATGCTCCAACCAAGTGCTTGCTTTAATACCTTCTAAAATCTGCTTACTGGATGACTTAGGGTTTGTCAAAGAAACCCTAATTTTCCAACTTTGGAATTTTGCAATTCTGAGTTGAGGGAAAGATGCGCCTCCCTAAGGCGAGTTGAGCAAACTCTTCCTTCAACCAAATCTGTGGACAGAAATATAAAAATTCTGATGCCCTAATTTTCCCGAGCAACAGTGACTGGGTCAAAATTCAAAATTCTCAGATCTGGAATCTTTCTCCACAAAAAAATGCGCCCTCCTAGGGAAAATTGATTTGTCCTCCTTTTCAGGGAAAACTATGGTTAAAAGCTTCCGGAACATAAAACCCTAGTTTTCACTTCCAATAGTTTCAGTTGCACAAAGTCTTCTTTCAGGCTAGCTCGGAAACCATGTTAGAATTTTAATACTATAAAGATGGTTATGTTAGATCTTCAATCAATTTTCATTATATCACAATAACCATACACAATAGGATCACTGAAAGATAGACAAGCACAACATAAACAAGAGTACACAACGATTTATCCTGGGAAACTTTCTTGGGGCAGAAAACCCAACAAAACTTCTTCAGAATAGATTTGTTAGCAAGTACAATGTCAATCTAGTACAATAATCCAAGAATAAAGAAACCCAATAATAAGATGTCTTCAAAGGCAACTACTCTTTCTCCAAGCAAACTTGTTCTTCTCTCTATATTCATGTGAACTTGCTTGAGTGAGTGATATCCAAATGAGCTAGGTGCCTCATTTATTTATACTAGTCACAACATGACCTTCTAGGCCGACTCATCTAGTAGTGTTTACATTGATTCTTTTAGGACTCTTAGAAGAGTAAATACAACATGAATATTCCCCGAAGTAAGTTACAATAAAAATACAATAAGAATATCTTTCGAAGTTGCATTCTTCAACATCCTCATCATCACATCCTCATGTTCCACGCCAAAATCATCCACCACTGTTAATAAATCAGGTAAGTGATCCTCGACCAATACTCCAAACTTCCCTACAAACTGAGGTAAGCAATTAAGAGTCGCCTACAGAGAAGTCATGAGGATAATCCGAGAATGCAACAAAACTCAATGGGTCAAAAGTAGAGAATCTCCACCTTGGTCATGGCCTCTCAGTTGCATCCATATTGTTAATCTGAGATTGGAACAAGCACAAATGCTACCATAATACTAGCTTGAGATGAAAATAAAATCAAATATGAAGGTGTGGAGGTTAGACTCACCATAATGCTTGTCGCAAGAACCTACCAGAAACTCCGTATGCTTACCAACTTAGGGAGAGTTCTTGGTGGAAGTATAGTCTTGTTCCAAAAAAGATGTTAAGGTTTGCTCAAACTCGGAACTAGACCTTGCGAGGGAATTGAAACCGGATGATCTTCCTGTGTAAGTTCCCCTGTGGAGTCATCCATGTATCCTGTGAAGTCGCCAGGTGAGCTAAAAAGTGTATATCAATCAAAGTAAAAACTCACCAATGTCGCCATTACCAAGGTTTGTTGTCCCCAACTACAAACCTTGGTAATTTGTTAGCACACTTTTTCACCCCTTAGTCAAATCTGATAAAGTTTAGATCAACAATGAAAATTTACTAATTTAAGAAGACAATGTCTCAAAGTGTCACGAGCAAACATCCTCTCCGTTCGGGCTGGTGTGTGCCAACCTCAGGGGGGAGTCCCTTTGTACTAGGCTGCTGATTTGTACCTGATCTTTTGAAACTTTTGAAAAAACTCACAAAACAGTAGCAAATGGATTTGGATAGCATGTAAAACACTCTGCTAAAGCTTTTAGAACAAAAAATTGGGTAAATTTGCTTGTAGAGATCCTACAGTGTTAACGTGAGAGATATAAAAGAAATAGGAAGAATCCAATTGAAACATTGAAATTAATCACGACAAAACACTATGAGCTACTAACTAATGAACAAAGATAAAATCATAATAC
Organism: Larix kaempferi; assembly: GCA_027924585.1. NCBI lineage: Eukaryota > Viridiplantae > Streptophyta > Pinopsida > Pinales > Pinaceae > Larix > Larix kaempferi. The sequence continues at coordinate 5,572,456 of BSBM01000221.1, forward strand.
CAACAAAAGGAAAATTTCGAAGAAACACCACACTTATTTATTAAAAGTCTTGTCAAAGGGTTGATTCTACCACAATGTACAAGTCCAAAACCAGTACAATAATTATCTTCACACAAAGAGAGAATAGCTAATCTAAAGTATGAGAAACAAAGAATATGAATACTACGGCTGCAAAAATCCGACCTCTGTCTTTCTACCGAAACTAAAATATAGAACTTAATCAAGTATGCGCCCTCTTCCGACTAGTTGATCAAGCATGACTCCAAAGTGAGGATGTGTGACTTTGTTATTCCTTAACTCACCTTTTTAAACAGTCCACAATGGCTTAACTCGTGACTGCTGATTACATATTGTATAATTCAAAAGTAAAAACCATTTAACTTTAAAAACCCAAAGAAGTGCGCCTTTGTTTTAATTGAGTTTATGATATATCTTTTGGTTGTATTGTAGTTGTTACACGGAACTCCTTGTTGCGCCTCCCTTTGTTTGAATGATGACGCATGTCAATCTTGAGTTTAATCATGATATTCAAACCATTGTTTTAATTGGCTTGAACCACAAGTTTCACACCACCTTTTAATTTCATTGGTCGTCAATCGATGACATTGTGGATGCTTTGAAGTGATGGAGGTCGCTTTTAAAAATCCGCATGCATGTTGACTATCACACTGTTTTCCAGATTTTTTCATCAATTCTTTAATTGTTTATTTGTTTATTAGCCTGTATGCTTTCCAGTGAAAAGTCAATTTCAAAATTTCATGTATTTAACTTTTTTTTCAGTGGAAAAATCATTTTCTTGCTATTTCAAAGAAATCAAGGAAAGCTAACATCAACACATGGAAAATCTCAACAAACTTCCTACCAAAATCTCAACAAACTTCCTACCATATAGTGGATGGTCGGTCGAGCAAACTGTCAACTAGTAATCCAAACCAAAAAATGTCTCAACAGAATTGAACCCAGGTAGATGGAATGAAACCCATCTTACCCCACGAACGAAGAACAGACTTAACTTATCGTGTCATTAACTTATTAACTTATCGTGTCATTAACTTATTGTGTTTGACATGGAGCCGCCTTGAAGATTTCTTGCCATGATTTATGATCACCGACAGAAATCGCAATTTGGATATAACTCAGGCGCAGCTTCTACGTGGATTGCTGAGTTTACTCCTCGTCACATTGAGATGTCAATGAAGTCATATACCTGTCAATGAAGTCATATATCGTGGCTCTTTAATGACAGCGTTTTCTCCAAAGATCGGCCCAAAGTAAATCGGAGAGCATGTAATCCCCACCATTGTTTGAGATTTGTTCCAGGACGGCATCTTGTCTAACTCAAATTTTTGTTTCCTTTTGTCGCGGCTACAGGAGTACGTTCGAAAGGTCTGAGATTCATCCTTAAAAAAAATCTTGGTGTTCGCTGCACACATATGCCTGTGAGTGTATTCAAAAAAATTGAGAAAGAAGTCACGCGCGTTCACCATATAAACCGTTCCTCATCTCAATGGGGATGATACCTCGTGAAATTGATCTGGTTCTGCGAATGTTCTTCCCATACTGAAACTTTAACGTAAGGATCACTCTTTCGAAATCTGTCTTTTCCAGCAAGGTTGCTGCCTTCCACTACGGTTATTTAAGCTTTCTGTCGGTGAATGAAAAGTCGAAGATCCAGGTAAAGAGCAATGAGAACTCGATGTGGTTCGACTGTAAAGACTTCTACAACCATCAGTATACGGTAATCCTCTAAGCACTAGCTTTACACTAATCTCTGCCAAATCTGTGCCCTCAAAGGGGACAACCATCAACACTTCCTTTCCACAATGTTCAGCATGTGCAACCAACACACTCGAATGCCTTCCTATTGCCCAAAATGTATGGAGTCATCATCTACATAATTCATCTTGATTTCACAGCTGGCCAAATAATCATATTTGGCATGCTTGAACCTTGTTCGTAAAGATGTAGTTTTAGGATGCCTATGTTTTCATGTAAAACCATATTGAATGTACCACCCCATGTTAGGGATGAACCTTGGCATGCTTTAGTTCTCCTCATTAGATCTCCAAGTTCCACTTCTACAAATGTGTTTAACATTTTGCCAATGCTACTTCAATTTAAATAATTGCTTCCGTGTGAATTTAGTCATCTCTCTAAAGTAGCTCCTTTTATAGTTGGCCTGATAATAATATTGGCCAAAACCACTGTAACTGTAAGAATCCCACCAATAGCTCTTTACTTCAAGTTTACAGATGGCAGATAAAATGCATTTGCGTCGAGGTTGAACATAATTCTCATGAAAGTCTCAGTGAAGAGCTTTTCCAACCAGGATGAAACACTAGGTACCTCTGTTACAGGGAGTATCTGACTTCCACTTCCAAAGGCAACCCCGATCCTGACTTATGGAGTTGATTCAAATGAAAATAGAACAGCTTGCCCATCGAGGATTGGGACAAATCGAAGCTGTCCACCTGCTGTTGACCAGTATGTTCATTTAAGACCTAAGATTGGAGGGGATGATCTTAAAGAGAATTCTTGCAATTCAAACACTTTGAAAAATCCTTGGTTTCGGTTGCTTTAACCTTTTCAGCATGATTTTCACAAATCTGTCTTTAAAGCTTAAGGCTCGATGAAGTTAGGCCAAACAACAATCAAAAGCTTATTAAGCCATTCACATGGCTCTAAAGGAGTTGTTGGTGATGTGTTTAAGATATGATGCTTCCACCTATTATTTAAATCTTCTACAAGCAATTGACGCTGGTACCTTCCATACTGATGGAAGCTCGTTGGTCTATAACCCTGAAATTGTTGCAGATCAATTTTAGGGGTTAACAGGCAGGAGACGTGCCCATGGGGTAAATCCTGACAAATAGTTCAAAACTACTTTTTACAACGCATTGTATCTTGCCCAAAACAAAAAGAAATCACTCTTGCAAGCTGTTAATCCCCTTGCGTGTAGGAACACATTTGCAATGATCTCTCCAAACAGGCACAATCTTATCGACAAATGTCTCTTCTATTAAGAAGACCACCCGGCCAAGAAGCGTTTTATCTATCCTTTATTTCTCATCCTTTTTACAGGTAAATTGGATATATAGTTAAGGCACCCTGCGGGAACCTGAAAACGAGCTTCAGATAATTATATTTTAATGGCTATTCCTCCTAGTAAATTTATTACTGGGGAATGCACGATTTGGACGGGTCTAAACAGCTTTAATTTATTATGATTCTGCTGGTCACTAATCTGCTGTAGCTTCAGAGAGTAATTTGTACTTACATCCATTACTACTTTGATTGAATGACAATAAAATCGTAAATCGATATCGCAATGTTCTAAAAAAAATCGACATTTTTTTAAGGAAAAAACGCTCAATGACCTAAAAAATCGCCAAGGAGGTTTTTTCACAGTTTTAAAAACTTGTATTCTTTTTTTAAATTGGAGCAGTCTTGTACAAAGTGACATTAAAGTCAGCAATATTCAGTGGTAATGTTAAATTAAAGTAAAAGTGGCATTCTCTTTATCTTTCATTTTCTATCATTTTACTCAAATTTTTAACATTGCCATTAATTATTTCAGGATGCTTGAGAGTGGTTTTAACCTCATCGGACTTCATATGGAAAAAGTAGAATTTTAGTTTTGATTTTGAATTCAACAAACTTAATGGCTTTAAGGATTTCAGGATTGCAACGTTTTCACTGGATTCTATCATATATGAGAGTAAATGATTGGAATTTAATCAAGCACATCAAACTCTTTATGTACCTTGATGTTGGTGGTGTTGATCACTGATTGTTGAAGTTGATTGAACTCCTCTATCATGACCTTAATAAAAATGTACCCTTTAGTGAACAAAATCACTTATTAAGCATAGGAAGTTTTTTCTACCTTATTTTAACGCTTGGATTAAGAAGTTTCATAAACAATTGTAGGGTGTTGACTAATATCCTTGGAGGATCAACTACGAGAATCGAGATAGAGGCAAGGGCTAGAGCCTAGAGGAGGGGGGACATGGTGTTATTGATAAATAGGATCCCCAATATAGGCAATGATTTTGACGATTATGTATTTTCAATTTTGATTCCAATGTATCGCACTTTTGCCATTTTGATATATTCATCCTTAGATGGTATATACATGAGTAGATTTTGCATATTTTGTTTTTAATGATGTGGAATCATAGATTGGAATATTTAATATATATATTTTTTATTAAAATTGTAAAATTTATGTATTTTTTAGTAGTCCGAGTCATTGAAATCAAACCACTCCAATTCATTTGGCATATATATCAATGCTTTCTCCATATTTATGTGTATCTAATGTTATTGCTTTATATGTTTAAAATTCTGAAAAAAAAATATATATTTCGTATTTTTTAATGTTTGTCGGGGTTTGCCAATTTTTGCCGATTTTTTCGTCAATGTTGCCGAGAAATTGTATTCAGGACCATTGCCATTTTTTTACTGATGTCAAAATTATTTACATTGATCCACACACAAAAAAGAAAAAAATCTAACCTTAAAAGCGAGTAGAGTTGTCTAGCTTAATAAAAGACAGAATAACTAGCTATACTCTTTGTTGTTTAGCAATGTAATATAAAATGCATTTAAAAAAAACAAAAATAAGTAGTCAACCTCAACAATAGAATCTCCCATAAGAGGTTGTCAGAATCTCAGATATCAATCTACTGGTACACAAAAAAGCCCTTCAATATGAGAAAAGTAGGGTTAAATTTGATTCGTGTAACCAGGAAAACATGAGAAAAAAGTAATCTCTTTCTTGCCAGTTGTCAGGTATTCTATGGCTGTATTTCGTTTGTGCAGATGTGAAATGGGGATATCAACAGGGCGATTTGCCAGGTGCATGTTATGTACATTTCTTGATGCGTCTATTGACGAACAGATTTGTATAGAACATTTTAAAATCAAATGGTTTCAGTGATTATATTAGTATAATATAAGGAACCAATAGAAACTTTACTTTGATAATATGTAGGCGTGTGATAGACATGTCAGATGCTATTAACAATGCACATCACGAAATACATTATAGTAGATTGGGAACAATCAAAATGTACAAATAAGCAGTCTGTTCAATGAAGACTCAGTTTTCTCCAGGGAGACGTCCCGCCGCATTCATAAAAACCACATTCACTTCTGGAGAATATATGAAAATAGATCGTATAGAATATGGTGTTTTTATACCAAAAATTAATGTCACAGAGGAGGTAAAGGGTATAACATACCTACCCACTCTTGCAAATGTCTTGATTATAATCTAATAATCTACCCAGCAACCTCAGGAAACAACCAATGAACTTTACCAGCAGACCAAGCCCTCCATCCTCTCAGAAAAATAATTACACTCCGTAACCTCAACCATTGTATAAACGTTATCTCTGAGAATATGGACTTGCTCAAGCTACACGATTTAAGGTATTTTACCCAATGATTATTTTGACCCAAACTCTTCATTCCACTGTTCAAGTTCTTGCAACTTATTTCTGGGTACACTTGGCCGTATAACTTTCATTGCTTCCTTGAAATCAATATATTTCAGTGGTCGAACCTGGAAAAAAGATGAATTCGTTAGTTCTATTTGAAAAGTATCAAATTTCTTGCATGTAAACTGAAGATCTTGGATGCATTAATTACTATACTAAGTACTAACTGCTAATGAAATCAAATATGAATCTCGTAGCAAAATCTTCAGGTAGGCACAAACCATAATCAATCTCAACTACAATGAGTCATACTAAAAATATCTAAGCATTGGCTTCTTGAAGAAAAATTCAGTCACTCGTTGATGTTGCATTCATAGTAACCAGTTGACTACTATCAAAAGAAGGTCAATACCAAATTTGAATCACCAAACTACCGCTAGACTGTTAACATGAAATAAGATGTAGAACACTGCCAGAATACAAAATGACTTCTATAACTAAGCAAAATTGGCAGTTCAATTAAATCCAAAACCCTGCAGGAGGAGGATCTAACCAATATACAACATCAAGAAAGTAGAAGACGAGCAACACACATTACTGGAATGCCCGCCTTTGAAAAGAGGGTACATTGCTGCACCAGACACGCAGCATTCAAAGCCCCACTCATAGGGAACCAAAGGCACTCTTGTTAAACTCGAGTTGTAAACTTGTGGTAAACATGTATTTCAAGGTCCAACAGAAAAGTTGACCTGACAAATTTATGCATTCCTCTATTCACTGAAGTTGTCTAGTAAGTAAAGATCATAGACGGTTCCATACTCAGAAACCATGACCTGTCATGGCCATATAATTGAATATTCTATTTAAAAAAAAGAGTGCATGTGACTTAATATCTGTACATAACTACTTTCTCCTTCTCAAGTACAGATTTCTAAGCACACTGATTTGATAACTACTTTGATACCAAGCATAGTTAATTCACAAGAGCAACATTGCACAAAGGAAGAGAATCAAATATAAAAAGCTTCTGTTTATTTGTCAAACTAGGGTAATATGAATATCCTTGGCATCCTTTATTGATATGTAAATCTGAGATTCGAGAAGGCCCTTTAGGAAGTTCATCAATTATGATTCCAACAGACATCTATTTGTAAAGGCATATATAATTAAACTCCATCATGTATAAAAGCATTCTTCTTTATTTAATTTACAAAGTATTCTCCCTTTTCTTAGGGAATTGCAAAATTTGCAAAGGACGTCTGCATGAAATTTACAATGGAATACTCTTCTATATGCCAAACTGAAACAAAGGTCATTAGTTTCAACTCTCAAATTTGAAACATATTCTGACACTTGAATCCAATTTTGAGAAAATGTATGCCTACTTGCCTGATTTGCCTTTACTGTGCTAACACGAGAACCAAGTTCTCTGATAGGCATCATTGCAGCTTCTTCACATAACGCTTGCAAATCACTTCCTGAGTAGCCTGTGCAAGATAAATGCATATAACCTGAGTATTCTTCATAAAACCAAACAGTTATAGATATTGCAGCATAAAATAGTGTCCAAGAGAAGTGAACCATACCATCAGTTTCGTTGACAAGTTTTTCCAAATCTGTACCTGCCAAAGTAATCAGCAGAGTAAATCAAGAAAGATTTTATGCACATGCAACTGAAAGAGACAATAGAAAGCAAAGTATACATAGAAAACTTTTAATAGAATACAATGAAATACAACAATATGTTACATGTGCTTATACAAATTATCCTTCAAGTTTGTAACTGAAGAATCTTGGTAGATGAAGAGGTACGTCTCACTCTGGCACATCATATTGCATGGAATAAGCAGTTTTGCAACTCCTATGGAATCATTTGAAGAGTTACATTAACATGAATGGTGCATAGGGCTGATAAATTGTATTAATTTATCTAACACACCATAACCAGTATTTGTCATGACACAATAAGTCAAACATTATTTCTTACACCACCTCATACTGTATACTTTATTGTCTTTGACTACAAGAAGTTCCCTGATAACTTGAACTATTCTCTGCATAATGCTTTTGTAAGTATGCCCACAAGTAGTTCTCTTATTTGTCAATTGCCCCAGGATTGAGTGGTAAGGAGTGCTTACTACGAGGAGACAAAGGTTCAATTTTCAAAAAATCATATTAGTGTGACTCCCCAATTATGACTTGGACTTGTTACCAACTTGTTTGTACCATAGTTGGATTATCTGAATAGCCGCCATTTGACAAACATGATAAATGTTTGACTCCAGTGTATCAGATGATCCAGCATTTGTGACTAGCCAGTTTTGGCTAGCCAGTTTTGTTTTTGAGTCGACATGACCATGGCCCCATGGGAGTTTGTAATAAAGTGTGTTAGTAGGTTCTGAGTGTCTCGGTTCCCCATGACTTGATTATGCAACTAGGGTATTCTAGAGAGTTTTTCCCCTTGACAATTATACTTTGCCTATAGCCGAGCTATAATCGATGAGGTTTTCTCTTGCTCCTCTAAAGCTGGAATGCCCGATTTTGAAAATTTTAGCCATGGGGGGTTATTAGAGTCCAACTAATGTATATAAGCCTACTAAACACTATTAGAATAGGTGTTGGTCATGTCCCAAGTCTCTAGGACCCTCAGAAAAAATTTCGAAAAAATTTTACCGGGTCCGTCGAAATTTGGATTTTTAATTTTTTTTAAATTTAATAAATTTCTCTATAGTTTAAATAGAGAAATAATAATTTGTAATATGTCAGTCGTCCGGGGTCCGATTTCAGTGATTGATGGCTCGTTTCATAAGCCAAAAATCACACATGACCTATGGACCAGCTAAACCCAACTTTCGGATGTCAATTCAGCCTCGTAATTAATATTTTTTCTACAAAGCCATTTACAAAGAAATTATTAATTAAATTAATAAATTTGAATATTTTGGAGAAATCCAAATCTCTCCAAATTAATCAAAATGGAATAAAGTAAAAGGCTAAATGACATGGCATCAGACACTCATGATGATTCCAATCAACTCCAAGTTCATCCAGTTGAAGATACAGTCAGCACAAGCCTATTCACCAAAGAGAATTCGCCCTCCTTCATGCAATCTGCGAATTAGTGATGTCGAGCTCATAATAAATATGTTTTGGTCGATGTGATTGGCATTAAATGAGAAGTGGGGGCGCCTTGCCTAGGTAGAGGCCACCTCCCACTCTCAACTACCATGATTGGTAGTCAAACTCCAAGCTCTTACCAATCTAGATCACGCCTCTCCAAGCTAGCTCACGTCATTATCTCATGAAGTGCGACTTCTACTATGTGGCATTCACTTATTTGGGGGTGATATTTCCAAAGAGGAGGATGGGGGGCGCCTTGCCTAGGTGGAGGCCACCTCCCCATCCACATAAGCTAGAACTCGACTTGTGTTAGGTGTAACTCATCAAACTTGTAATTGGATTGGTTGAAGTAGATTTGATTGAAATTTGATTAGTGTTAGGTAGCCATTGGCTCTCTTGTGAATGCCAATTCAAATTAGGGTAGGCTAGTGTCTAGTTTTGCTATATAATGAGGCATTCTTTCATCATTCCTCATGGAGATTTTGAGCATGAACACTCTGCCAAAATCATATTGTAAAATTTGTTTGAAGTTTTAATATAAGAAGTGACTTTGGAGGTCCATTGCAAGCGTACTTGGGGCCTATTTCACATTGTCTTGGTGATACCTCTCTCACCTTGTTTTTTTTTCATGCATTTCAATTTTCAATCTATATTCTAACATTACTTAGAAATGGCTTGTTCGGTTTTGTATGTTTGAGATCAAGGGTTTTGCAGGGTGCTCCAGGGTGGAAAGTGGCTTGGAGATCAAGCTAGTTTTCATTTGCCAATTATTATTATTGCCTAATCAATTTTCTTGCAGGTTCCCAAAGGATCTTCTCATCTTAAGAGAAGAAACATTCAAATCAGAGAGTTTGGCCTCTTCCTCCATCAACAAAAATTTTTCAAACATCTTGGTTACTTAGCTTTGAGCTTTTTTTCTTATAGCTCCCATACTTGCTCCTTGATTTCTCTTTGCTTTGACATCCATGCTCTAGATCACCCTTTCTCTTCTCGTCCAACCTTCCTCCTCCATTCGTTTTTCATCATCCTCTTTGCCTTCAAAACTACCCTTCCTCTCGTTTTGCCCTAGATCTACTTCCCTTTCTCTTCTTTTGTCCTCCTCTTCCTCCTAGCTCCCATCCTCTTCTTCATCTCGTCCATCCCTCCTCTCCTTGCCACCCTTCTTCATTCTATTCTCCATTCGTTTTTGTCCTCTAAGCTCCTCACGTCCACCTTCCCAAAAAGCCCTAAAAATCACAATAAACTTCAAAAAACGATTTGATCTTCAAGAGTATGGTTAGTAAGTGTTAGTTTCAATTTTCCAAGAGAGATTAAAGTTAGAGTTATTTCCATGATTTAGATTTTATCTTATATTTTTAGATCTCATATTTTGTTTTGGAAAGGTTAGACTTTAGAGCAATATAGATCACACTTCTACATTAGTATAGCTTGCATAGTTTAAATTTCCAAGTTTCCTTGTTAAAGATAGAAAATTTCTCAAAAAATTTCTTAAAATTTTTATAGCTTAGATCTTATTTCTAGTGATTTTTAAGCCACTTTTGTTCGCTGGTCCGTTTTCCCATACAAACTTTTTCAAACAAAAATCTCATTTTTTTTCATGTTTTAGGCTTTAAATTTTTATACTAGACTTAGTGGTTTTTCATATCAAATTTGTTTGATTTTTTCTAACACTAATGGGTGCATGAGTTTGTTGTTTTCTTTGGCTGTAGGTTGTGAGAAGAGGAGATGGATTTTGGAAAGCAAGATCAAAACAAAGAGAGGAAGTAGAAACCAAGTACCAAAAGACAAGGGGATCCAAACTGTGACATTTCAAACCAAGACAAGACAAACTTAATACGTGTTCTCTTATCCTTTGTAAAAGCCATTAAGGGCTTCAAGTTTTTCCTTTCATACTTTGTTTTAGTTTATATCAGAAGACCTTTCAAGGGTTGAATTCCCAAAGGAAGTTGTAAAAGATTAATAAAATTTCAAGTGGAGGGGGCCTCCACTTTTTTGGCTTTCTTCCCCATTTGGGGAAGAGTGTTGTGATTGGTTAGATTAGATATTTTACTTTCTGCTTTAGAGTAGTCTTTATTTCGTCATATTTCTCTTCCAAGTTTTGACTTGAGGTAGTATCCTAATCTCAAGGGCAGGACCACATAATTTTGTGGTTACTCCTTGTTGTCCGCCAATATGCACACCAGCAACGGAAATCTTTCGAAAGCTGTCTCTTCACTTCAAGTGAGAGAGGTGTGGCCTTGGGGGCAAGCAATGAGCCAGGTACTGTCACCTGAATCCCAGCTCCTCCGTTTAGGCAAACTCCTAACGAAGCCAAGGGGGGTAGTCCCTAAAAGAAAAGTTGTCTAAGGCTCTTGTATTTATAGTGTTTTTAGGTGTTGTGATGCGGATGGGTGTTTTTTAGGAGTTTTTGTGAAATGAGAGACAATATAAAACTTTAATGCGACACAAGATAGCGCAATCCACGTTGCAACAGAAAATAAAGGATGCACTTGAACAAATAAATGAATCACTTTTCACACAGATCAAGCTGAATACTCCAGTATAGATATTTAAGTACACAAAGATATATGATGAAGGACCAGTGCCTTATGGAGTCAAAAATAAAAGTGAAAGTGAAAACTTGATACAAGTGCTTGAAATGGAAAGTTTGTGAGAACGTTGTGCAGCTTATCTTGGTAAATTGAAAATTTTAGTTGTCTTGATTATTAGGGCTAAGACCAAAAGGTATCAAGAGATGGTAGAACCCTACCCAAGAAAGATACTGGCAACCCTGAATGACATGTCGGAAGCACCCAGATTCGATAAGGATTGGTGTCCAATGTTTGAACCGCCCCTGAGTCTGACAGTGGGAATCCGGCGCCACCCCTCGCGGGAAGAACAGTATTTTGCCTTGGTTGAGGTTGTGGGTAAAAATTTTAGTTAAATTTATCGATCGTTATTATCAAGTCTTCCACCTTTCTGAGTACTAGCCCAACCGTTTCCGGTTGGCAGAGCATACGGGTGTAGGACAAACCAAGATAAATTAATTAGGGGAGTGTGAGTGGAAAATTTTATTTATTAAAAGAACCTTGTTCAACTCTCCGACAGAGAGCGCTCTTGACTCGGTCTTATGACCACAGTTCAAGAGACTTGCTAAATTAACAATGCCTAATGCAGGGGATGATGCAAGACTAAAAATGCCCTCCGATAGAGGGTGCTCTTGACTTGGATTTGGCCAAGTTCAAGAGACTTTGGTTTATTTTAAGCAAACAAGAGCAGTTGTGTTGTGAAAAGCAATAAAATAACTTGAGAAAGATGAAACCACTTGATAACTTGAAAGATATAATTAATGCTTTTAACAATAACTACTTTGCCAAATAATATGAGATAAAACTAAAACTAGTGTTCTACCATACAAATTCTAATCTACTAGGTGGGATTGATCCCCGAAACAGGATCAACCACTAGAAACCACCAATCCTGGAAACCTTCCAGCTAGCTGGATGTCCACAAGAAGTTGATGGGGGAGCGAGAAGCTACCACAAAACTATGTGGCCTTTGGGATACGATCCCAAAGTTAGCTATTCTCTGGTCAAGGATTGGAAGAGAAACAATATAATGATAAAAATTTAAACTAAGCTACCCAAGAATCTCTTTCAAGTTCAAGACCCTACTCGGGAAAGCATGGGGGTAAGTAAAATATGAGATATAATCAAGATAAACTTATTGAAGCAAAATTTAAACTAAGAACATAAAAATGTAAATCTAAGCAAAAAACAACCACAAGACCCAACACCCTTCCCCAAATGGGGAAGAAGACCCAAAAAGTGGAGGCCTCCTCCACTTAAAAAATTTTATTTGATAAGTACAAGTGCCTCAAGGGAAAATCCTTGAAAGGTCTTTCGAGAATGATGATACTTGGAAAAATATTGAAGAAGATATAGATTCTACTTGTTATTACAAAGGATAAGTGTATCAAAATTTTGTCATTCTTATGGCTTCTTCACTTTGTTTTGCTTCGATCCTCTTGTTTCAAGATCTTATCAAGTACTTCTCTCTCAAATGGCCTACACAAGTTCAAGAATATCTAAACAAGGCACCCATTAATCATTAGTAAAAAATAAATCGAAATTGAAACTATTCGAATCTATATTTAAGATTTTAACTCTAATATGGAAAATGCATGAAAATTTGTCATAAAATGTTAACTATGGCAAAACGGACCAGCGAACAAAGTTGCTCTAAAAATGCTAGAAATGAGATCTAAGACTTAAAAATTTTTGGAAAATTTTATGAAAAATTTTCTATCTTTAAAAAGGGAAACTAGATGCAAACTTAACAAGTGCTAGAATGAGATCTAGTATGATTTTAAACTACCTTTTCAATGTATGCCAATGATCTACAAGATGCAATAATTTAAGATCTATCAAATCAAATTGAACTACTCTAACAAACACTAACTTATCCAATTCGTTTTTGCTTTTTTGTGTGGTTTTTAGGGCACTTGAGAAGATGGACGAAAGGGCAAAGCAAGAGGGTGAAAGGGAGATCTAAGAGAATGGATCTAAGGGAGAAGAAAGAAGACAAAGGCTTGGATGAGAAACCCTTGAAGGGGAAAAACGAATGGTAAGGGAAAAAACTAGGATAGAGTAGGATGAAGTAGGATGAAGTAGGATGAATGGGGATAGGAATGCCAAAGGAGAAAAAACGAGTGCAAAAGGGAGGAGGACGAATGGAGAAGGGAAAACGAATGGAATGGGATGGATAGATCTAGGGCCAAAGAGGAAGTAGGGCTAGCAAATTCAAAGGAAAAAGGAACTCAAGGAGAAAAATAGAAGGCTAGAAGAAGAGAGCCTTTAGTGACAAGGTTTTAAAAGTAGAATTTTGATTGATGAGAAACCTGAGAAGAGCTCTTCCTAGCCTTCTTAAGATGAAAAGATCTTGAGATTTGTAGATCCTGCAACCACAAAGTATTAGGCCAAAACTTGAAGATGAACAAGGGTTTGATGCAACCGAGCTCTTACCCCTCTTCACTTTAGGCAACACCTAAATCACAAACCCAAACACTCAACCAACAAGTGAGATCAACAATGCTAGAATGCTAGAAATATCAAGATTAAATCAACAATTTGTATAACCAACTACTCATGTTCATTTAGATCTTGATAAACTATGCATAAATAACCAACTTAAATTATGAATGGTTACTCTATTGTACTAAAAATAGTCCTCACAAGCTAACCATTGATCAAATACCATGCATAATCAAGAGATGGGTTTAGAGAAGATGTCACCTCAACAAGAGATGAATTCACACAAAAGATTGAAAGCTCATGGACCTCCAAAGTCGAAATTTTTATTGAAAATATTAAGCCAAAGCATATTACAAATTTTTGCAGAGTAATCTTGCATCAAAGTCTCCATGAGATAATAACCCAAATGGGCCTCTCTTTATAGTAAAAGACTCTACTAAGCTAAGCCTAAACCCTAGGTCGAATTAGTAATGAGCATGAGGTCGAATCCAATCACATGGTGGCTTGGAGAGGTGATTAGCAATCAAAGTCGAGTTAGTGTTTGGTAGGATTGAATAGGTTAACCAATGGCCAAGTCACAACAAGGAAAGGCGAGTTAGGAAGACAAGGGCGTGAGCTTATGTGGAGGGCGAGCTAGCATGTGATGGGGACAAATGGAAGGGCGAGCTAGCATGGAGATGGCAAGTGGAAGATCCAAACTCGAGCTCCCTAAAGGATTGACGTGAGGAAGGTAGGATATGCGTGAGGATCTAGGGGATTGCGAGTTGGTTGCTAGTTCATTGGATGGCACGTGGTAGAGGTAGGTGCAACTCGAATTAGATCCAAAGCCAAGCCAATCAACATATCCATTAACCAATGAGCAAGCAACAAAGGAAAAGCGTGGATCCCTAAAGGATTGACGTGAGGAAGGTATGCTCATGCGAGCCAGTTGTGAAGGCAACACATGGTAGATAGTGGGTGTGGCTCGAATCATGAAGAGCACCAAGCTTGGATTTGATTGCTAGTTTAAAGGAGGCGCCCACCATTGGCTTAAATGCCATCCAACAAACCATTAAATCATTGCCACATCACAAACTCGATTTTCCCATGAAGGAGGGCAAATTTCCTCAAGAAGGTTCTTTGCTGGTGACTGGCTGAGTGACTGGATGGGCTTGGAGTTGATTGGAATCTTCCTTAATGCTCATTGCCATGTCATTTAGCCCTTTATTTTAATCAAATTGATTAATTTTGGAGAGATTTGGATTATCTCCAGAATAATCAATTTTATTATTTTAATTAATAATTTCTCTGTAAATGACTTTTCAGAGAAAATATTAATTACGGGGCGGAATTGACATCTGAAAGTTGGGTTTAGTTGCTCCATGGGTCATGTGTGATTTTTGGCTTATGAAACGAGCCATCAAACACTGAAAACGGACCCCGGATGACTGACATATTACAGACCCAAATTTCTCTATTTAAACTATAGAGAAATTTAATTAAAATTTAAAAAATAATTAAATAATTAAAAACCCCAATTCTGACGCGTCCGGTAAAAATTTTTCGAAATTTTTTCTGGGGGTCCTAGAGACCTAGGACATGACCAAAACCTATTCTAATAGTGTCTAGTAGGTTTATACATTATAGTTGGACCCTAATAACCCCCCATGGCCAAATTTCCAAAATCGGGCATTCCAGCTTTGGAGGAAGCGGGAGAAAAACCAAGAGATTATATTTCGCCTGAAGCAAAGTATAATCTGACGGTGAAAAAAACTCCCTAGAATACCTTAGTTGTTTAATCCAGTCATGGGAGACCGAGCCACTCAGACCCTACTAGCACACTGATACAAACCCCCATGGGGCCATGGTCATGTCGACTCAAAAACAAAACTGGCTAGACCCAAATATAATGAAACCCAGATACTCTGGAAGTGAACACTGATGTGTTCCAACACTGGCGGCTCAATAAGGTTTCAACTATTGTACAAATCAGTTGATAACACTCCTCTCTCCCCGTTAGTTTTCTTGGCAGAGCTTTCAGCTAGCTGGAAGTTCTCAAGTGCTAGCGGTTCTAGTGGTTGACCTTGTTCGGAGGTTGATCGCACCTTAGAATAAAACAGTCGGTAGAACACTAAATTTCGCTTTCTGTTATCTTCAAGCATCTTATATATCTTGTTGTTGTTATCTTTTACTTTCAGTCACTTTAAGCTTTCTTTTCAAGTTTCACAATTGCTTTATTCCTTGCAATAAAATAAACAAAGCCTCTTGAACTTGGCCAGATCCAAGTCAAGAGCACTCTCTATCGGAGAGCATTATAGATTTGCATTTTCCCTTGCATTAGGCATTTTAGAGTAGAAAGTCTCTTGAACTGTGGTCTTAAGATAAGTCAAGAGCGCTCTCTATCGGAGGGTTGAACAAGTGCTCTTAATAATTAAAATACTTCAACTCATTTTCCCCCTTAATTAATTTACTTTGGTCGATTGTCCAACACCCGTATGCTCTGCCAACCTGCGAAGGTTGGGCTAGTACTAAAAAAGGTGAAGGACTTGCTAAACTTACAAGTGATAATATAATTAAAATTTTACCCAAAACCAAAACCAGTATCAAATCACTGAGGTGCTTCCTGAAACAGGTGGTGCCGGGAATCCACTGTCAGACTCGAGGGCGGTCAAGCCGTAAGTACACTTGTCATCTTTCCAATCTGGGTGCTCCCGACATACCATCTAAGAGGTTGCCAGTATTTGTTCGTGGTTAAGGTTCCACTCTTTTGATATCTTTGGTTTTAGCCTTAATAATCAAAACCACTAAAATCTTTAATTTACCAAGATAAGCTACAAAACGATCTCACGAACATTTATCTCGAACACTTGTATCAAGCAACTCAAGCACTCAAACATTTTTGACTCCATAAGGCACTGGTCCTTAATCACATATTTTATTTGCTTATTATCAATCTGGAGTACTTGTGTTAATTTTCATATAAAGAGTGTTTTATATCTGATTCAGTGTATCTCTTATCCTCTCTTGCAACGTGGATTGCGTTATCTTGGTTTTATTCAAAGCATTATTTGGTCTCATCACATAATAACTCCTAAACAACACCCATCCACATCACTCACACTTAAAAACTTTAAAAACACAAGAGCCTTAGTGAAACTCTTTGTAGGGACTACCCCCCTTGGCTTCGTTAGGAGTTACCCTAAACGGAGGAGCTGGGATTCAGATGACAATACCTGGATCATTGCTTGCCCCCAAGGCCACAGCTCTCCCCACTTTCCAGTGAGGGAGACAACTTTCGAAAGATTTCTGCTGCTGGTGTGCAGTTTGGCGGACAACAGGACTCACAACTCATCTCAGACTAAATCAAGTCGAATCAAAATGACACAGTAAATACTCGTCATTGGGAAGTCAAACTAGGTGACACTGAGAGTAACTCAGAAAATTTTTATGCAGAGAGTTTGACTCAATGAACCTAAGCCAAAGCTATTAATTAAATTAAAGAAAAAAGAAAAAAACTAAAAAAGGGACCACTTCAACCCCACCATGTTCACCAAGCAAGTTTAGCTACCTTGTGGACAGCTTGCTTGCCATTTTATAATGTAATGCTAGGCAATAAATAAGTATTTAATTTCACACCAAGTGGTCTTCTATTGGATACTACAATTCTGCTACCTTATTTTGCACTTGCTCCCTTGTAAAATGATGATGCATTTCTATGTTTGATGCGGAATAAAACATTGGATTTTTCAACTATGTAATATTTTTATTATCGTAGACAATGTTGTGGCATGCACTTTTCTTAGTTGTATATTGTTGAATATCCTTCTTAGCCAAATTGCTTCACATCTAGCAACAATTGTTGCCTTGTACTTGGCCTCAATATATGATAGTCAGACCACTTCCTGTGTAACCAAGAAGTCACACCAGTACTAAGGTCCAAGACTGAAGGTTGTTAGACTTTTTCCTCATTACATTGGATCTACACTCATAGAACTTCAGCCCTGTTGCCACCGAAATGAACACCTGAGGTAAAAGCATAGCAGAAATCTTTCGAAGCTGCTCAATGTGACCTTGGGAGCAAATCTCGAGTCAGGTGCTATCACTTGATCCTGACTCCTTCGTTTAGGCAAACTACTAATCGAAGCCAAGGGGGGTAGACCCTACTAAAAAAGGGTTCCTAAGTCTTTTTTAAGTTTGTGTTTGATGATGGGAAGAGTGTTATTTAAGAGTTTATGAATGAACTAGCAAAATTCAACCAAGTATGTTTGCACATAAATTGAAACACATCAACAGCATGACATAATCATAAAGTAAACAATAACTTGAGAGATTTAAGGTAGAAGTATGAAAATATTGTTGCAAGTGCTTGAAACCAGTGCTAATGGAGTCACTGATTGTTGGAGTGTTGTATTGAAAACTGTTGTGCAAATGTTCTTGGTTTATTTTATTTATGATTTTAAGAAAATGAGTTGGTTAATAAGGGAAAAAGGGGATTCCTGGTATACCTTGCGGTACGGGGAATATGCCTAGATTATGATCTAAGTGGCTTCGTACAAGGACATGTGGAATGGAATGGAGTCTTGAGAGCGGTGTTCAACACTACACCAACAAGGGTGTAGTCTAACTGTGCCCTAAGGTCGCCTCCCAGTTGTTCCAGTGTCCTTAGTCAAAATTTCCCCACTTGATCACTTAACGGTAACGCCGGATTTTCGTTTGTTTATTGGGGACTTGATTTTATTAAAGTGAGTGGATTAATTAATGTGAAAATTTATAGAGTGTAAACAACAGCTTTTGATATCCCAAAGCTCAAACAAGCTTGCGATGGGTAGAGCATACACGGTGCTTACGAAATGTAAATTCCAATTTTAACCCTCCAACAGAGAGCACTCTTGATCCGAGAAAGCGAGATTCAAGAGATTTTTTAATTGAGTTAGACTCTCCAATAGAGAGTGCTCTTGATTCGCGAAGGCGAGATTCAAGAGACTTTAAATGAGCCTCGGAGACCCCAAAAAAAAAAAAAAAAGATGTAAAGTACTTAAAGTAAATAAAGCATAAAACTAGAAGTTGTCTAATTACTACCCAAGTGTCTCTTTCAGGTCAAAGACCGTACTCGGGAAAGCAAGGGGGTTAGTAATTTGATTTAGCATGCAAAAAGATTAAGTGCAAAAATTCAAATGAATTAAGGCTGAAATTTTTAAGTGATTTAACATTAATCTTGAAGAAGATGTAGCAGATTTACTGCTGTGATTACAGCTGTCATAAAGTGAATTCCAGATATGTTTTATGCATGATAAGATTGCCCTGGAAGGCTGATTCTGGTTGGCACATTTTGGTATCTTTCTCTTGGATTGCCTTGTTGGTCGGAGTTGTTACGACTCATGAGGTGAAATATTGTCCACTGTTGATGTTTTATTTATATTTTAGAATATCCTTAAGGTTGAAAATTCAGAGAGTTAAAATCCAGGAAACCTCTAGGAAAGAGGTGAAATTTCTGAAGTTGCATTAATTGCCATACTCTGGGAACTCGCTATAGAATCCCCTATGTCGGAGAACCTGATGTCACCTACAATGTTACCTAGAATTTGGGGGGGTTGCTTCCACACATCCTCTACATGCGATTCTCTGCTCCCACATCCCAAGACCTGGAAGCTTGGTAGAACATTGCTTTTACCATTCATTTACCACTTTCCAGTGGCATTGTTGGGTCCCTTTGGGCAGGTGTGGGGGGCGAGGAGTGATGAAGATGATTTGCACAGTGCCCCCAATCACCAGGACCATCTAGATATCTCAAGCCAAGCCAAGGGGAGAAGCCGATGCCTAATAAGCATGAAGCTATGTTTGCACTCTGAGCTTTACAGTTAAAAATCAAAATCGAATTTGGATACCATCTAAAATTGCAGCAAATCTAACCCCTGATTATCTATTCAGCATTTGTTACTCCAATGCATAAGGCTGAATAGTTTAACATGATAATAGGACTCAATATTCCATTAAACCATTAATCAGCTCCTTTGGATGGTAGATGATGCCACAGGATAAATATCAACAGCATACCTGGCAGAGAAAATGCCTGCCCCTTCAGCTGATGCCTGAGTAGAACTCGCCTAACATCTGTATCAGGTAAAGGAACATATATTCTCTTAACCTGTTTCAAAATTGAAACCGTGTCAGCCACACCATATAAAATTGAAATTTTTTTATTGCACTACCATACAGTGAGTATGAAATTTCAATGTCACTTCATGCATTAACATGAAAAGTTGTAATCTAATTATAAATAGAAAATTTATGGAAATCTGAAGACTCGTTAAATAGCAACTGAGTAAAAAGATACATCTTAGAATATAAAATATTCAAAAAACATGCTAAGCCTCAAGAAGATCAACCTCTGTGCATGGTACCCTGAAGGACAACATACATTATGAGATGACAAAGCAAGTATTAGGAATGTAGGTCAGAGAAAAAGTTGAATCGTAGAATTATAAACAATCATTATAGGGCTTAAGTATATGTATTTTCATTATTTTCCCAATTCCTAACAAAACAACCTAGTCTTATCCTTTAAGGAAACACAGCTTATAAAATGATGACCTTAAATTTGAGCCATCAAATAAAGAATTAGTTGAACTGTCATTCTCAGTAATTTTCTGTAACTATGTCAAAATTGTTGGATACGAAGACACTGCAAGATATGAGAAAATTATAAATATATAAAGGAAAACTCTTCATAACCCTAAACAAGAAAAAAGTGACAGCCTACCACAATTTTAATAGAAATTAAATTTGGAAGACAATCTAAAGCAAGAAATAATTCTATTGCTATGCTGCATGTGCCATGGATACAGGTATTGGAAGGGCTATGACATTTTCAGAAAATCGGAACATGATATGGCTAGGATATGGCAAATACGTACATATTTCCACTCATATATATAACTCAATGGGCTAGCCAAATGAGTTCAACCAGACTTGAAGAAAATTGATTTAAATATGAAATTTGCTCATTCACACATTTTGTCAAACACTTTGAAAACTAGGGTTTTAACTTGAAATTCTGAAAGTAAAACCACAACTTCAAAATGTACTCCAAATACCGAAACACATGCAAGCACAATGAACACAACAGATTTTGGTCAAACTTGACCAGGCAAAACCCCTCACTTGGGGAAAACCCTAGAAAATTTATTCTTTAAGAAGAGTACAGAAATTCAAAGCATAGAATTTCTCTTCAACCCTAACTGACAGATTATCCACAAAACAGCAATTTATTACAGAAATCAGACCCAACCTCGAAATCTGTGCCAACCTCGAAAATTGTGCCAAAAAGCTGTTGTACAGACTGTACCTTTCTGCATCGATTTCTGTGTCTGCATGTGCCTGCTTTAATGCTGTACAGTCTGCATTAATTACTCTGCTCACTGCCTTGGGATTCAAGCCAGCTTCATTGGGATTGGAGCCCACACGTGTGGCTGCCTTTAATGCTGCTGTACGGACTGTTCAGGATGCATTGGGAACCGTGCTGTTGCTCATCTCTTGGAAATCGTGCCCTCCTTTGGTACTCTTCTGCTCTTCAATTTTTCTCTTCCTCTCTGTTTTTCATTTGTCCCTCTCACTTTGTTTTATAATTTGCTTTTTGTAACTAACTCATCAACTACCTAATCTAGGGTTGAGATTTAATTACAACATCAAGGGTCTACATTTAATTCACTTTTAAAAATTAAACTCCTTAATTATTAAATACATCACTTTAAATGTTAACCACTTTTATAAAGTACAAAACATAACTTTATTTAAATAAAGGTCACTTTATTACATAAATACACAAGGAACAAAACTTTCTGGTCCCCCTCATCACACTCACACCAAAACATGAGGGAGGACCTCCAGAATTATCTTTTTCAACAAGACTGTTTCAAGGAGTTTGTTATTGATGTCTCCAATTCGAGTCCAGCTAAGGTTTGAGTCCCTTTGAATCCCACTGGGTTACCAGCCACTATTGTGCCTCACTGCTGAGCAATCCTCCATCCAGATATTCTGGAGAAGAATGATATATATATATATATATATATTATCAGTCGAATGTGTTAGCTTCACTCGTTGTTGCCAATGTTGCTACGCATTAGGTTAGTTCCTTGGCAATTGATCCCTAGCTCAAAGCCCCCTAGATTAGGTATACCAGTCTACATCAATGGATTTACTAGGGATGCCATCACCCATGTAGGAGAGCTGTAAATTTTTCTTAATCTCAGAAAAATCCAACCCCAACCCGGTTTCAAGTGTCAATAAACCAATCTCTGCTGCCACAGAAAATATATATCAGCATTAACAATTATTTATAACAAGAACACATGAGATCATTTACTCTTTTAATCAATAGCATTCACACACATAAAATAGAAACAGAATTTTTTTGTCAATGTGACCTTGGAAAAACCCTTGCGGGAAAACCAATGAGAGAGTAGAATAGCTTTTATTATCTCAAGCAGTTACAATTAGATACAACAGAATACTTCCAACACCACACAAACTTATCTCTGAGCCTACGGCTCTGAAGCATGAGTCTGATCTCTACTGAATGAGTGGGAAATGTGCCCATCTCTTTTGCCTGCTCTTTGACTTGGGCTTCACGCCCCTCTGCTACTGAATCACCTTCTCACTGATGGCCCTCTCTCTGGCTGATGAACTCAATCTCTAAGCTCGCCATCCTCTAATGAATTGCACCCCCTCTCTGTCTATTCAATCTTTGAGCTCTCTGCTGATGAATCCAATCTCTCTCAGAGGCAGTCTCTGCCTCCAATGAATCCTCTCTCTGCCTCAGATGAAGTGCACCCTCACACTCCTCAAATGTGCGCCCCTCTCTCTCTCTGCAACTATGCTTTCCTCTCCTCAGAAGTGAGCCCTTGCTCATGCACTAAGCCTCTCTTGTCTTCTCGCCTCTTCTTGCTTCTCGCAATCACCTTATTCCCCCCATTTTGCCTTCTCAACTCTTTTTATCGCTTGATTACCTTTTTAGGGTTTCATGCAAAATTACACTTCGACATTAAAAAATGCATGCATGCATTTTCCGCATGGAAACTTAAAAAAGAGTTTTGCTTCTGCATGAAGCAAGGTTAAGGTCCAACACTTTCCTAGTTAACTTTTCAACACCACCACTTAACAAGTAAAGTGTTCTGCGCCACTCCCATCTTGTCCCTAAAATAAACAAACTTGCCCTTCATTAGTGACTTCATGAGAATGTTTTCTACCTACTCATCGGTAGACACATACTAAAGCTCAACTGCTCCCTCCTAAACATGATCGCGGATGAAATGGTATCTTATCTCAATATGTTTCAACCGATCATGAAATACTAGATTCTCCATGAGTTTTATGCAACTTTGATTGTCACAATAAATCATAGTAGGACTCAACTCCTGATCAAATAAGCTCACTAGCATCTTGCGAAGACAAATAGCCTCACAACTAGCCAGACTAGCTGGCATGTGTTTTGCCTCTGCAGAACTCAGTGCCACTGACTTATGTTTCTTGTTGACCCATTGTTATAGCCAAATTTGGCACTTCTCCGTCCGTAACGACACTTGCATCTTTTGGTCACATGACGACACTTCATGAGATTACTGTGGGTCACACAAAAGGACATTAGTGGATGGAAGAGCGATATTTGGGACTTTAGAAGGATGGCATTCCCTAATTCATGGCTCATTTGATAGATAGGAACCTTATGAACAATTTTGGAGACCAAAACTTCTTCAGAAAACCCCCTAGAAAAGGTTGTTTTTGACCATTTTTCCACAAAAACACAGGGGGAAGGCTCTTCACCCGCAGGTTTGCCAAAAATACGCTAGTTGCACATGGTAAATTCGCGGGTCACCTGCTTGTTGTCCATTGTAAAGTCGTGAATGCCTCAAAAATACCAAAAAAATATATAAAATCTTGAAAAATGGGTGGTTCGGGTGGCTTTGGAACCTCCTCTTCCGATTGTAACTACTTCCTCTTTGACCCTACCTTCTTCACTTTTATATAAGAGAGGGAGAGGGACCGTGAAAAGGACTCAAGTCCATTGTAATGTTATGCTGGAGGAATTGGGATCACATCCCCCTCACTTGTACCCTAGTTGACTATAAACCCTAGCACATCTGATCAGAGGTTGGGATCCTTGGAGAGGAGCAGGAGACCTTGAATCTCGGTTTCATGAAGTGTCGTGCTTGAAGGAAGGTATAATTTGATATACTTGCTTCATTCATTAATAAAGATGGGATATTCTTCCCTTTCCAAATAGATTTGTTCATGTATGTTTCAGATCTGATTACAATTTGATATTTTATTCTCTTATAAATATCAATCTTTTATTTGTAGTCAAATTGGTTTGAGGAAGGTTCTTTTGAATGGTTTTGCAGGTTGTTGCATTGGAGAGCAAGAAGAAGAGTCAAAGGAGAGGCTTGGGTCAACCTTCTGAATAAGCTACACATCTTCTTAAACCCTAATCTTTTGCTTAAACACTGTATTTGCATAACTTTAGATGTCTATCATTTACCCTAGTACGTTGGTAGTCTCACCCCAGCTATAGGAAGTTTTCCCTAACAACAGCCATGACACAACTACCAAACCCAAGCTGAAACAACACCATGAGGTGCATTTTTTGTCCACTGCACTACCTACCTAGTGAAAATCTCTATAGCCAATCAATTGTACTCCATCCCCTCTCCCATAGTTCAGTCCACAATCAAATGTACCTCTAAGATACCCGAGCACGTGCTTTGCTACCACCCAGTGCACACTCCTGAGCTCCACCATATACTGACTCAATGTATTGACAACACAGCACAGATATGGCATAGTGTTGACCAAATACATCAACGATCCAATAAGTTGACAGTATTTGTTATCACACCATAGTAGCATGACTACTATTCTTGTTTAGCAGATATCTGCACATTCCAGAGCTTCCATTATTCAGAGCTTGGCTATGATGATTGTATATTTTAAGATCACTCATGATCAGAGTAGTGTATTATTCAGACTTATGTTAGACCTTGTGTCAAGGCTGAGCCTTGAGAGTTCAGATTTGATGACCGATGTGACCCTTTATCCCATACAGTTTCAGTTCAGTGCTTAGAGATGTATTGCAGCAGTGTTTCAAATGATATATGATGATTACTCTTGTGCTGATGTTGTATGACCTATGGATGTTTTATCACTGACTGTGGATTACTATCTTGTTGATTTAGTCATGCTCACAGCATCTGCTTGGTATATTATTCCTGATGTGGCAAATTGTTTAAAATGAACTATAAAATGGACATTTACTTGCACGTTTAGGTTGTTTGACAAAACTCACTGGTTCACCACCTTACATAGATATGGTATTTCCTGACACCAGTTGTCTGCTAGTTGAGGCTCCATATTCACTTGACTCCATCCATACATGACTTTCCTTATTTGACTTTAAACCTTGACCTGTCTCATTTGACTTTCTGATACTAAGGACTTCCCCATTTTTCTACCTCTGTGTTTGGACCGCATCCCTGTATGTTCAGTGTCTCGGCTCTAAGTTGGTGACAAAACTTGCCTTTGGTGAGTTGGATTGTAGGCCTAAATCATTTTGGTCGGTTTTCCCAATGTTTGGCATTGGCTCGAACTCCCCCTAGTCACTTGAGATGTTGTTGGCTAAAACTGAAAGCTCATGTACTACTTATGGAAACTTATAAATTCGCCCATGGAAACTAAAAAAGGGTAAGAGCGATGAACTGCTAAAAATACTCCTCGAAGAATATAAGAAAGGTCCAAAAAGCAATGGTTCTTAAAAGCTATATCTAAACAATTGCTAACCTTATATATATATGAAAACATGCCCTGGATGCACGCTGCAACTAGTTGTGCTTATCAGCACACCTGAGATCTGAAGGGTTATGTAGGCCAAAAAGGCCATGAAATGAAATTGAATGATCCTAATGAACCTGGATCAACTTGATGTAGACATGATGCTTAAGTTGAATAAGCACTCTCTAAACAACTTATCCATTTGTGAGGCACAGCCATTCCCCATGTTATTTTTGTCCAGCACAGAGTTTGTAGCTTTCCCATTTTCCCAGTCCAAAGTATTTTTGAGTTGAGTTAGACAAGTCAACCCCTTGGCCCAACCTTGTTCCTAGCCTTCATCCTTCACTAGCAGCTTGACCATGTCCAATGGGTGAGTTTGTCATTTGAACTATTGTGCAAGTAATTTCATATAACAAAGGAATATGCTAACTTAATTAGTGCCACTGAATGGATGTTATACTTTGAGCTAAGCTGTGAGAATGATTAGAGGAACATGTCTTAGTCTACTGATATGATTTTTCCTTGGTTATATATGGGCCTAGTCAAACCTAGTTTGACTATGGTCATTTCTTGGGATCCGTGATGATGTGGGCCACATATGCTTATAGATGATGATTGATGGACCCACATACTCTTGATGATGATGCCATATGATGGATATATGATGCAGATGATGATTGATGCAGTTCAGCAGTTTTATTTATTACTTCAAACCATCAGATTATACACTGTCCATATATGGTGGACCCTACAGCTGGCCCATTAGGGCAACCCATGGTGTATGAGTACACATTCCTAGTGGATTTGGGTATTCTGGATCCAATGAGACACTTATCTTTCAGTTCCGGGCACTTCTAACAGTGATTGATGCAGTTTTACATTTTTTGACCAGATTTGGGGCTGATTTCCTAGCCTGAGCAGCAGGGGCCAGGAGAGGCCAGTTCACCTAGGGCGATGTATGAGGAGGGGGTGGTCCAGCCACTTGTTTTTACAATTAACCCCCCTTTCTGGAGAGCCTGGTGGGCTCAGTTGGACAGCGCAGATGCCCTGGGAGGCAGTTTTGGCACTTTCACAGTTACCGAGGCAGTTAAAAAATGGGATAAAGTGGTCACTGAGGAATTCGATTTGGGCAATTGAGGCAAGGTTTTGGCACTTGGTTTTCACAGAGGTCTTCTAGGGTGATCCCACTATCTTCCAGCCAGTTTTCACTATGTGGGTAGGCCCACGGGGATCACAGGAGGTATTTTACTGCTTGTCTGTCACAGATTTTGAGGACAAATTTGATCATTTATATTATATTGGACATATTTTATTATTTTATTGTGCCTTGGGGATGAGCTAGTAAGGATTGATGCCTCCTAGCCCCACCATGTGCTCTTTATGTCATGTCCTAGTCGTTATGAGGTGGATTTTGGTACTTTTACCCACTCTAATGGATGACGTCACCCTCCATGAATATTTTTAGACTATGATGTCATCACTTTATGAGTGATCCATGTGTTATGTTATTATGGTTCATCTTAGCCATTGATTTTATATTGAGATCTTTTAATCTCAACCACTCATTTGATGTAACATTGTAAAGTGGTATAGGGTTTTGGTCTTTATTATCCTATATAAGGAGGAGACCCCCTATTGTATAGCTCACCTTTAGAGCTCTGGAATATTGGAATAGAACACTTCTTTGTGGAGCATATCTCTCTTGTCTTGTGGATTCTCTTGCATCTTGAGTATACAGTATCTCTTCTATGTATCATTGTGGGTTTTGGTTCTACAACTATTTGTCTTGCAGGGAAGTCGAATTGGTGGAGAGGAGGGCGATTTCTTGAGGGTTATTGTTGGACGGATCCACATATTCTCTCTTGGGTTGATCTTGTGACAAAGAGTATCATTATTGTATCTTCGTGACATAGTTGATGCTTTCTATTACATCTTTCTATCATTTTCATAATCATTACTTGACTTGTTTCCTTTGATCTTGTCTTGTAGGAGGAGGACGATTTGGCTTCTTGAGGAGGACGATTTGGCTTGGAGAATCAAAATTTCACTCTTGAATATACACATAGGAGAATGTTATCAATTTGCAAGGTGGCCATAAGCAATTGAGGTAAGATCTACAAGGTATGTGTCTCTTTCCATCCATTCTCTCTTCATTGGTCACAAACCCTAATTAATCGAAACCCCAAATTTTGGTTTTTCTTAGATCTAGCCTTGCTTTTGAAAAGATCTTAAGAACCCACCTCTATAGCATCCACCCCTAGTTGGATCTATAGTTTGGTGGTGATTGGGTTAAAATTTACACACTTTTTAAGGCAATAAAGCCCTCTGGAGCCAAATCGCACTTCCTTGGAGAGGCTTGTTTGGTTAGATCTAACATAGGGGAGATCCCACTTGATTCATAATCTACACACTTGATAACCTACCCCTAGACTTTTACTTGGGTGATTTCTACCTTGTGGCCATCATTCCACATTTTAAGGGATCAAAACCCCCTTTTGAACTACTTGGCATCTTAAAACTCAGATCTAGTAAGATCTAACCCTTGGATTGACTTGATTTTCAAGATCCATATAGATCATTGCATAAACCACTTGGATCTACAATTTGGTGGCCATTGGACTTGATTTGACACACCTTATCCACCTTTTAGCCCTCCTTGAGCAAGGTCACACTTCCTTGGGTGACTAAGTTTGCCCACTTCTAGGACCTGGGTAGTTGAGATTTCAATGGATTTGGAACAGGCATACCTTGAAACCTATATCTAGAGTATCATTTTGTGACGATCTCCCTTGGGGGTAGCATTCCTTGTTTTAAGGGATTGTGGTCCACTTGGGTCATTTCATGAAACCCTATATCTAACCCAATCCAACCACTCTATCCCAACTAGCCCACTTGATTTGACTTCTAGGTGTCCTGATCTACACTTTGACATATCTTTTGACTCCATTAACCCATCCAATAACGCACTAGTCCTCCTTAGGCAAGTCACACTCCTTGGGAATTGTGTCAAACCTTAAATCCCATATGTGGGTATTCCTAGTTTCAACTTAGATTCATAGATCTACTCATTACATATCCTCTAGTACCAATTACATCCCTTAATTTCACCTTGTGGGTCCCAATTGAACCATTCACATATCTCAAGAAAATAGGTCCCACTTGTGTAATACATGGTACTAGATCTTGTCCTTTTAGCTCATCATGTGGCCTAAATCATACATTGGTTGAAACACTAATCATCTCTCAAACCATCATCAACCATACTTTAACTTCTAGGTCCACTTAACCTTGCATTGGTTTCCGTAACTCATCATTTACTTATCCCTAGGAACCTTTGTTTGGGTCCAATCATCTTTGATTGGTAATAGGGTCTCCCCCTAGGTCTTGATTCATCTAGATCTAAAGTGAAGAGTACCTCGGTTGACATGACTCCCACCTTGCATTGGGAACCGTGGCATCTCTTGGGTCACCTCTTTAGTTGTCCATCTCCTCTACCGTCCCGGATGGGATACCACTAGGGGCAACTACAAGTTGTGTGATAACAGTACCTAGTGTGTAATGTCCCTTGTTAGGAATTTTATTAAAATGGCAATTTTTCACTTTTTTCCTAGTTAGACCTTTCACTAGTTTTGAGCTCAAGGTCCCCAAATGGCTCCAATTGCTCCCAAATCTTCTGAGAAGTTATATGGATGATGTTAGAACATAAATATGTGTTTCAGGGATGCTTTTAGACCTTTAAAATACTTCTGCAAATCCTCTTTCAATTCTGGCCAATGTAGGGAACTTTACTAGTAATTTCCCTTTGCCTAGTATTGGTCTCTAGGTCTAAAATTGACTCCAAATGCCTTCAAATCTTCAAGGAAGGTGTATGAATGATATTAGGACTTGAATATGATGTTCAGGGATGAGATATGGCCACCAAAAGACCTCTACAAACTCTATTAAGATTCTGGACCAAGTATGCAATTTTACTAGTAATTTGGGGTTCAAATCCCCCTGGGGTAAGTATTGAAAATGGCTTCCCAAATGCCTCCAAACCCACTCAAATTTCTGAATAGAGGTAGGGGATGTCTCAAGGATGTTATTAAGGTCTCATGTGAATCATGAATTGATTATTATCTCTGTTCCAACCCTCTCCCATTCAGCTGCAAAAATCACCAATTCGACCCTTGGGGAAATGGCACTATTTCTTCTCCCAATGCAATTAAACTGAGTAAAAATACTTCAAATGCTCAAGTACAGTACATGAAACTTGTAAAATACATCCATGGTAGTCTATTAATCATAAATTTATCAGATAACCATCCATTCATTCGAAATCATCAACATTATCATGCTATACTTCAATGTCGTGGAGAAATGGCACTGTTCTTTCATTAAAAATGAGATTTATACATTTCTACTTGGAATTTCGACCTGAAACTTTTTGGAGATGAAGAACAGAGTATTTACTTCATATTACAAAATAAATGGGGCATTAGAAGCTCCCCCAAAGAGTACAATAGCTCACCAAAAACGCCCTCCCTCAAGGATCAAGAATATGCCATGAAAACTGGAAATGGTTGAGAGAATGTGCTGCAATAGAAGAAACCATGAGCTGCCCTGTAGCTTACACCTACAAATAAAGACTCCATTAAAGCTCCAAATGAAAGGTCTGAATGGCCTTTCCAATTACCAACTTGGATGGGAATCTTTCACCCTCGAAATTGGCTAAGGCAAGAAACTAGTCATCCACTAGCTCTCCCTCTACACAAATGCAATTGCAAATTCTACAAATGATCAAAAGCTAGTTTCATTCTTTGTTCTTGACATTTATAAAGTTCTAATGTCCTCCATGGGTCGAATTCCTTCCAAGAGACTCATGCCAACTCAAGTTGGGAAGAGATTCCAAAAAACGCCACTTGTACAACAATTCCTAGTCTCCCACTTCCACCAAATCACATGTGGAAGCATCATAGCTACCCTAACACCCTTGAGCACCCTCTTGGAGTCTATTTTTAGCCCTGACATGTCATATATGTCATATGTCAGCCTTCAGGTCTGATTTATGTCATAGGTGTCATAGCATCTTCCTCATTGTTGTCATAGAGCTAGGGAATCTAGCCCAAGTGTCTCACTAGCTCCAAATTGCCTCTTCCTCTTCCATGGGAGTTACTTTTCCTCTATATTTCGACCTCATTGACTCATGACAAGTATTATTGACCTTATAACTCATCCCAAGAACACTAGGCTTCCCATAGATTCGAAATTGCAAGAAGAGGATGCCGTGTGGCACATACATTCTAGCTTGTGTGGGTCTCACTTCCTCCATGTGTCTTCATGATCAAATGCCAGTTTGATTTTCACTTGTATATATTTATTTATCTCCTTTATTAAATATTTATGCCATCCTAATGTTCCAACATCATTTATTATCCCCATTATTCACAATCCCAAAGCTTCCACCCCAAACCTAGGAAACTGGTAATTTCCCTCCTTGGCAATTATTTGACCTTTAGCATGAATTTCACAAACTCTAATGAATATGGCCAATGTGATTAGGACATTGGGACCCAATGCCAAATTTGGGACATGACATAGTGGGATCAACCAACTCACATGACATAGTGGGATCAACCAACTCACCCTCAGAACCTGCCAGCTTCTTCCAGTTGATGTCATAGGTGTGGCCTGTTATCACATATATAGTAGCCGGGCTACCATACATTATTTTTCTCATTCCAGTACACTATGCAGGCAGTTCCCTTACATTTGAGATGCTGAGATGAGCATCTATATTGGATCACTATCAGATTGTGGACAACAGTTGCATTCCCCATGCCATGACTGAGTTTCAGGACACTCAGAGAGATGACCGATGTAGCCATTATATCATTGGTATAGAGCAGACAGTAGTGCCCAGAGTTACAGCAGCAGTCTCAGAGGACAGATGATGGTACAGGTTGATGTGCTTTCAGGTATATGACTCAGCAGGTATATCATGGTATTATGGTTAGATTTGCTTTTATACTTATTCTTATAGCATGTCTTAGCACTTAGTGTCATGATCTGGCGATCATATAGATATTTGGACCTGGTTGACCTATTATATATATATTACTGTCCCTACTCAGACTTAGAAGTTCACTATTCATACTCATTGGTACATACCCTCCTTAGGGAGAATAGAGGTGATCATTCAACCATACCTTGGCTTGCTAGTGTTGGCTTCATCTTTTCATTGTCTTCATCCATCCATGGCCTACCTTTTAGATTATCACCCTGACTTACTACTTGACTAGTGACATGGAGGACCTTTCCCCACTGTAGCCTCTGTATTGGATGAGCTTCCCTGTTTATTGTGTCTCGGCTCTGAGTTGGTGACAAAACTTACCTATGGTGAGTTGGAGTTCCTTGTGAATTCCCCCTAGTCATTAAAGTTGTGTTGGCTAAACCTGAAACTTTTAGTGCTGCCATGAATACAAAATCTGGAAAAATGAAATGCTATATCTTGTATGTGAAAGAAATGCCAATTGAAAATGGCCATGAAAAATAAAATGTTACATCTTTTGGAAAAATAAATACCTAGGTAAACAAGTTGTCCATGACACACCTAGAAGTGCTCAGGTAAACAAGTGCCTTAAAAACACACCTGCAGCAGAAAGCCTAAAAATAAATGTAAATCTATGCAATGTGTTTGTAAACACACATAGATCAAGGCTATGGAAACTTCAGGCCCAAAAAGCAATGGAACTTAAATGTTATATCTAAATAATTGCTGGCCTTGGTTGTATTATGGATTGTGCGCATCTGTGAAGGTGAATAAACCCTCTTTAAACAACTCATCCATTTGTGAGACACCGCCATTCCCTGTGTTATTGCTCATTCAGTATATACTATGGTGTGTATTCCCTTTCCCTTGCCAAAGTGTCACAAAGTCAAGTCAGTCAAGTCATCCCTTGGCCTAGCCAGTTAATTTAAGCCTTCACCCTTCACTAGCAAATTGATCACAACTATGAAGTGAGTATGGTCCTGAAAGTCTAGTCTGAGTAATAATAATAATTAACGACACTATATATTTGGATTTAGATCGCCAGTCATGATTACTCTGTGTTATAATTGTTATTCGAATAAATTGTAAAGCATGTATTAACCTTGACACCTTGCAGCAGCTATGGATGATGGTCTGAGTTGTATTTGGTCTTGGTTAGACCTACTTTTACCATGGAGGACCATGGGACATGAGATGTTGGACCTTATGATGATATGGATAGATGGTATATGGTCTATGTACACATACAGGATGATTCTATGCAGCAGCTACAGGGTTATGATGATGATTCTTGGATACAGCAGTGTTTGATCATTTACAGAGCATTATTATTGGCCTTGTTCCGGTATATTGGATATTTATTTTGATCATGCATAGACTCATATTGTGTATGAGTACACATCTTGGATAGATTTGGACCTTCTGAGTCCAATGGGACAGTTTGTTTTCAGTTCCGGGCACTTACAGTGATGATTGAGCCTCAGTAGGCTATCCCAGTGCAGTTTTGGTCTGTTGGAGGCCCTGTCGGAGCAGAGATGACTTTTATCCGGATGACCTAGGGCGCTGATGATGGAGGGGGTGGTCCAGCCACTTGTTTTTACCATATTACCCCCCTCCCGAACACATTGGTGCCCTCACCTTGACAGCGCCATCACTCCAGGAGGCTGTTTGGGCAGTTTCACGTTTCCCGAGGCATTTCAGGATTGGTAGAAATGGCTATTGAGGAAATCGATTTGGGCTACTGAGGCAAAGTTATGGCATGGGATGATCAGTGATGATAGATCGGGACCTTCCACACCTTCTCCAGCAGTTTCAGCTTCATCGGGGCCCGCATCCATCACTTATTGCACTTTTTGTGGATTTCTGAGGTCTTTTGAGGACCACGACTTCACTAGGGAGGCACGATTTGGTACTTTCATGATTATTTATTGGTTATTGTGCCATGGGGATTGACCAAGGAGGGATAAAATTACCCCTTGGACCCACCATGAGCCTCTTATGATATTTTGTCATCATGATGTGGTGGGATTCCCCTCTCCTAGGGCGACTTTGTCCACTTATGTTATATTTTATGTGTGATCCATGTATTATGTTGTTGAGCTCATCTCAACCATTGATTAGACATTTGTATCTTTTAATCTTAGCCACTCATTCAAAAAGTGGTTAGGTGCCTGTCCTTCCTATTTAAAGGAGAGAGCCTCTCATTGTAAAGGGACTTTTGGCTCTGGATTATTGGAATAGAAAATTATTATTGCATCTATCTCCAATGTTGTGGTGAATGTTTTTGGTGTTCGTTCGTTGGTTCTTCCTTTGCACTGAGTTATTGGAGATCTTGTTTGCCATATCTTTTGTACCACGATTTTGCATCTACAGGTGGAGGCCGATTTGCTTGGAGGAGGAGGTATTGGTAGGGGAAGACTCTCCCTACTTCTTCTTTGGAGCTCTTCGTTGGTAACAGGGAGTATTACTGTCCCAGGACCTTCTATTTCATGTTACTATTTGCATTTCTCTTGTATTTCTTCCATACTTGATCTTACTGATTGAATTTTGTTCCTTGGTTTGACAGGTAGAGGAAGGCGCACTTGTGGGCTAGGGCATCAAATTGGCAAGCAAATCAACAATCTCTCATTTGATCTCTGCGGGAATATTCCTCAACATCAAGGCATCTCATCCACATCATTCAGGTATGATCTCAAGGTAAGTTCTATCTCCATAGTCTATCCAATTGTCAAAAACATTTAAAACCCTAATTAATTAAAACCCCAATTTTACATTTTCTTAGATCTACTGAGATCTAGTGGGTTGTTGGGCATGATACTGAAAACCCACCTCTATAGCATCTACGGCATCCCGGATCTATAGTTTGGTGAGGATTGGCTTATGTTTGACCCCTCTCCCAAGCCAACTTAGCTTCTCCCAAGGAAGGCGCACTTCACCATTTGAGCAAGTTGACCTAGATCTAGCACATGGGTGTTTGAGATTTCACTTGATTTGACATCTACACATCAAATAACATACACCCAGGTTGTCCCTTTCTTCAAATTCACTTTGTGGGCCCCATTCCACATTTTAAGGGATTTAATCCCCATTTTGGACCACTTGGAACACTTAAACTCAGATCTACTAAGATCTAACCGGTGGATTGCCACGAAATTACAGATCCATACTCCTACCTGACCGATCTACCCGGATCTAAAGTTTGGATGCCATCCGACTTGATTTGACCCACCTAAACCCCGATTTAAGCCTCCTTGGGTAAAGTCGCACCACCTTGGAGAAGTGAGTTCACTCACTTCTAGGAACTGGGTACTTGAGATTATTGCAGATCTGAAACCGGGATAATTCAAAACCTAGGTCTAGACTGTCACTTTGTCAAATCTTGCCTTGGGGATTGCATTCCTTGTTTTAAGGGATTGTGGTCCACTTGAGTCAAACCTAGATCTAGACACATTCAACCATCAAGACCTATACTGTTCACTTATCTCATGTTGTAGGAGTCCTAAACCATAAGTCAACCCTACTTTGACTCCACTTCCCAATTCCCAAGGCACTGGTTTCTCTACAAGGCAATTCAACTTTCCTAGATTGTTGGATTGACTTGTGGTTTGACCTATGCATGGTAGACTATACCTTTGAAGACATCATGAACCATGGTCAAGCTTGTCTCATGTACTAGTTAGCCCCAATACATCCCTCAAAACTATCCTGCATTGGACACGGTTCCCAAAGCAGTGGACCTTTTGACATTGACCTAGTACACTTAACCTAGATCTCACTTCAAACATTATGAGTCACTCTTACATTCAACTATGAACCAAAGCTATACCTATTAAACCCCTCACTTGGCTTGTGACTTCATCCTTAGGTCTAGGATAAACCATACACCTAACTTCACTTAGAAATACCCTGATTTGGTGTCTTGGTTTTGATCTCTCCTGTCGGGAGTAGATCGGGTCTCCCCCTTTGTTGTCTGGGCTAGATAACATAAAGCGAAGGTTGCCTCGACTGGCGTGACAACCATATATTGGAGGTCGAGGTGATCGTGGTTGCACCTTTTGAGTTGCCCTTCCCTATTGCCATCCATGACTGGATCCATCCATAGGGGTAACTACAGCCTAGGTGATAACATGGCCATAGGTCTACAGTCCTCCATCTAAAATCTCTTCAGAATGTCAACTACGTATCTGCCCTATCATAGAAATATATGCCCATCCTATGCCAAACCTCCATACCCAGAAAGTAATGCATCAATCCTATGTCTTTCATCTCAAACTCTGAAACAAGATCACTCTTGTAGATGGCTATGAGATTCTCTACTCTTTTAATAAAGAAGTCATCCATATAAAGTACAAGAATGAGTGGATCCCCATCAATCACAATGAAGTATAGATTGGGATTAGCCTCACTCTTCTGGAAACCCATCTGTTGCAAGTATGTATCTATCCTTGAATATTAAGCTCTTGGAGCTTGCTTTAGTCCATACAATGCTTTCCTCGACCTGCACACATGAGACTCTCTCCCATGCACCTCAAAGTCCTCTGGTTGCTCTATGTACACCTCCTCCTATATGAATCCATTCAGAAACGATGTCTTCACATCCATCTGGTGGATCTTTCAACCCATCTCTGCTGCAATAGAGATCACTACTCTGATCAAACTATACTGAGCCACTAGAGTGAAGGTCTCGTCATAGTCAACTCCCTCTACCTGTGAAAACACCCTCACCACAAACCTGGCTTTGTACTTTTCAATGCTGCCATCCGCAGCATACTTTATTTTTTAAAGCCACTTGGAAGTCACCACTAACTTCCCCTCTGGTCTCGACACAATCACCTAGACATCATTCTTCATGATGGAAGCATACTTTTCCACCATGGCATCTCTCCAGACCTGCTCACCTGCTGCCTGCTCATAAGAAGATGGTTCACTCTCATTAATACTGCTTACCATAGCTAGATACCTACAAAATCTCTCAGGCACCATACTCTCTCTCATAGTCCTCTCGGGATTCCCCACTATCTGAGCTTCCTTCAATATATCTTGAAGCCACTTGGGCTTCCTCTTCCCTGAAGTAACCTCCTGTGGCGGAAACTGCTCCTCCTCATCTCAATCAACTTCCTAAGACTATTTACCTGAAGTAGCACTAGTGGTCTACAACCTTGAAGCTCGTGAACCTGTAACCTATGAATCTGAAACTTGGGAACCATTGCATTGTGATCCCGTACATGTGCTTGTACCTGTACCTAGGGAACCTGTAACCTGTAAACCTATCACCCCTAATACCTGTGACCCTGAACTCTATGAAGCCGAACTCTGCACTGTACCATCCTGAGGTGTAGGAGCCTGTTGCTCCCCCTTCTCTAACTCACGTGACTTCTTGAAAGCCTTATTATCCTCAAATCTCACATCCTGCCTCACAACCGTCAGTCTCCATGCAAGAATGTACATGCGGTTTGCATTCGAAGTCTCATCATACCCAACAAAGATTCCCTTCTCTGTCGTGGGCTCCAACTTTGTCTTCTTCTCAAAAGGGACATGTGAGTAAGTAAGGTATCCAAATATCTTAAAATGTCGGACCTCGGGCTTTTTCCCCATGAAAGCC
The DNA here is from genome assembly GCA_027924585.1 of Larix kaempferi. Lineage (NCBI taxonomy): Eukaryota > Viridiplantae > Streptophyta > Pinopsida > Pinales > Pinaceae > Larix > Larix kaempferi. The sequence goes on from BSBM01000221.1 coordinate 5,609,464, forward strand.
TCTTCAGGAGTCTTGCATCCCAAAACCTTGAGGGGACTCCTGTTCTAAATGTACACTGATCTATTACAAGCCTCTGCCTAGAGAAAGAATGGAAAACCCTGGTCATGTAGCATAGATCTCGTTGCACCAACAACTGCCCTGTTCTTCCTCTCTATCACCCCATTCTGCTATGGGGTGTATAGTACTGTCAACTAACTCTTGACTCCATCCTATGCACAGAACTCACCAAACTCCTTGGATTTATACTCACCCCCATTGTCTGACCAGAACACCTGAATCCTCCAACCTGTCTAGTTCTCCACAAGATCTTTGAACTATTGGAACCTCTGCAAGACTTCTTTCGACTCCTTGCTCTTCAGAAAGTAAATCCAGGTCTTCCTGGAGAAGTTATCAATGAAGGTCAAAATGTCTGAATGTATTAAGTTACTCATAACCCTTCAACGACATAATCGACATCGGACCACAAAGGTCAGAATGTACCAAATCAAGTATCCCTATTGCCCTGCTATCACTGCTTGGAAAAGCGGTCTTGGCATACTTGCCAAGTGTGCACCCCTTGTACACATCACTATGCTCTGTGCTAAACTCTAACACACCTGTCACTATCTCCCTCAAAATCCTCAATGTTGGATGATGTAGGTGAGCCATCCTCCTATGCCACAACTCGCATAAATCACAATTGTCTTTGTTGCTGCTATGTGCCACGGCATGATAAAGCTAAAAGTTGAGCTTGTATAGCTTCCCACTATGGACTCCAATCCTCATTGTAGTATCATTGGATCCCTTACAATGACTGAGTACATGCCCATCTTGTAAGAATGTATGAATGTATTAATTTACTCATAACCCTTCAACGACGTAATCGACATCAGACCACAAAGGTCAGAATGTACCAAATCAAGTATCCCTACTGCCCTACTATCACTGCTTGGAAAAGCGGTCTTGGCATACTTGCCAAGTGTGCACCCCTTGTACACATCACTATGCTCTGTGCTAAACTCTAACACACTTGCACTATCTCCCTCAAAATCTCAATGTTGGATGATGCAGGTGGGCCATCTTCCTATGCCACAACTCGCATAAATCACAACTGTCTTTGTTGCTGCTATGTGCCACGGCATGATAAAGCTAAAAGTTGAGCTTGTATAGCTTTCCACTATGGACTCCAATCCTCATTGTAGTATCATTGGATCCCTTACGATGAATGAGTACATGCCCATCTTGGAACAATATCACAAATCCCCTATCCTCTATGGTGGAAACTTATATCAAGTTCTTCTCCAACCCCAGGACATACAAAACATCCCTTGTTGTCATGGACTCTCTGGACTCCCTCTGAAAGGAGACTGTCCCACATCCAACTACCTTGACTGAGGTGTTATCTTCCAGTACAACCTCAAGATCTAACCCAATCTCAATAAGATTTGTAAAGTACTCGCGAACACCTGTCATATGGTTGGAGGCTCCACTATTTATGTACCATACACTGGTAGTAGATGCACTCAATGAATGATAAGAAATCAGGGATAATTCCTTGTCAAGCTCCTTTGTGGAATGCTCATCCACATCTGTTGAAGTGCACGAATGACAAGTAATCGAGGAAAATTCCTTGTCAAACCTCTCTGTAAATTGATCAACTTCAACCAAAGTTGTCATCTATTGCTTCTTCTTCTTCTTGTTAGGACACACAACTGCATAGTGCCCCATCTTATTGCAGGAAAAACACTTTACCTTGCTCATATCCTTTTTTTGTTCACCTTGTTGCTTTGCCCCACCGTTGGGACCTGTTACGATGGTACCAATACCAGCGCACCTACAAAGGTACCCCAGGGAGAGGGTATCATTTTTCTGACCAGGAGGGGTGTTTAGCCATCCTTTTTTCTGAGTAGGGGTTATGGCCAGACCCTCTGGTTTCTCCCTTGGAAGTACCATGGCTTAGTGACATCACTGACTGCCTCATGAAAGGGCTTGAAGCCCTGAGGTTGGTGTCCGGGGATTCCAGGGGTGGATCAATGGGTCACATGACCCCAACCCTGTTTTAACACTTCAGTGACCGATCTTTTAGCACTGAGGCATCTCTTCCTCCTCCAGGTCACCTCCAGCACCCTCCTAACCCTCCAGTTCACCATTGCCCTCTCTCTAGGCCCTCCTTCAGATGATGGCTGACTGTGATGCTTGATTAGGGGGGAGCGTTGAGGGATATTCACTTATGTTGGGGTTAGTTGGGGCATGACTCCGCAGTTTGGTCTTCAGAACGGGCTATTTTGCTCATTTTTAGGCATTTTAGTCATGTGGGTAAAGACTGTGGAAAACAGCCCAAGTTACCCACAATTCTGATTATTTTATATTATTATTGTTTTAATTTTAAGTTGACATTTATAATTTCAAATTGACATTTTAAAAAGGCATGTCGGCCTAGATTTTATTTATTTTTGTAAAAGTGAGTGTGAAAAGGTATAAATAACTTTTCCTCACTTCATTTTTACACATCAACTTATAGGACAAAACTTGTATTTTTTACTTTTGCCCTCACTACGGCTCTTTGAGTGATGCGCACCTATTGAGGATGGATATGCTTGCTAGTTTGGGGACAAATCTTTGAAGTCTTTGCTCTTGTTTCTTTGCTAAGGTGATGCTAAGAGTTGTTTGATTAACACATGCACAAGGAGGTATCCAAGTCTTTCCTCTTGATATTTCTTTGTTAAATGTTGGATGTGTGCTTGTCTAAGGTTGAATGGTAGCCATTGATGTTGCATGTTTGCCCTAGCATAAGTCATTTTTCAGCCTTTAGTTACCCTAGCATTGTCAACTTGAGTTTTAGGTCTCCAAAGTTTGTCTTAGCTAGGGCAGCATCAACCAACTCTTGAAGTTGTTGAGGAAGCCCTAGTTTTCCAAATTTGACAAGCACCATCTCAAGAGGAGAGCCATCCTCTTTGATGCTCTAGGGTTAGGTAAATTTCATTAATGAAACCCTAAGTTGTTCTCCTACATCTTCAACCTAATTTCTGAGTTATGTTGTAAATATTATGTTAGTTTAATTTTATTTTTTTAGTCTTTGTAATTTATTTTTTACATAAAACTAATTTTGAAAACTAAAAAAAAACCCTAAATTACTGTTTTTTCTGAGTTTTAGCCCTAATTTACAGACTAAACTACCCCAACGACTTCCCTTCTCCTTCATCTTTAGCCCTCGCTTGTTAGTTTTTCATCATTTAATTCAATAGATCTAGGATCTTAACTGAAAGAACAACATGTACAGCATATCAAGCATAAGAGACAAGAGACACAAAACATTTCACCGGGGAAAACCAAGAAGGTGAAAAACCCCACAACTTCCTCGGAGATAGAATAAGCATCAATACAAGGATCACAATGATCAAACCCAAGAGATAGATATCTTCAGCAGCATGCTCCTCCTCCACTTCTGCGCACTCCTCATCTTCTCTCACTAATACGAAGTGAGTGAATAATAGAATGTATCAAATGAGAGAGTCACACTCTCTATTTATACTCTTACTTTCACTTGACCTTTACTCAACTAGGTCGGCCTCAACTTAACCACTTAACCTAATGCTGACAGGGCCGACCCCACTAGGGTGGTCTAATAACCCTTTAACCCACATGCTTCATACAGGGCTGACCCCATCAAGGTGGTCTAATAACCCATCAAGTATAAGTTATGACACTTACAATATAACTTGCAACACTTGCAAGCAGTCTTGAAAAAGTCGCCGAAAAATCGCGACTTTTTGTAAAAGTCGCAGGTGTTACCCCTGCCGAAAAATTGGCTCGCAAAAATCGCGATTTTTTAAAAAGTTGGCGACTTCCGACTTTTTCAAAAAATCAACGCTTTTTTCGGAAAAATCGCAAGTTGAATGAAAAAATTGCCCAGGCTTTTTCACAGTTTAAAAAACTCAGGTTTTTTTTATAAATTTGATGAGTTTTGTACATGTAACATTGATTTCAACAATACTAAATGGTAATGTTAAATTCTTAAAGTAAAAGGATGGAAAATGAAAGATAAAGAGAATGTCACTTTTACTGGAAAATGAAAGATAAAGAGAATGTCACTTTTACTTAAATTTTTAACATTACCATTAATTGTTTCAGGATGTTTGAGAGTGGTTCCAACCTCATCAGACTTCATATGCAAAAAGTAGGATTTTAGATCCCATTTAGAATTCAACAGACTTAATGGTTTTCAGGATTTTAGGATTCCAACGTTTCCAGTGGATTCTATCATGTATGTGGGTAAGGGATTGGAATTTAATGAAGTACATCAAACTCTCTATGTACCTTGATGTTGGTGGTGTCGATGCCTGATTGTTAAAGTTGCTTGAATTCCACTATCATGACCTTAATAAAAAAATGTACCCTTCAGTCAAGCAAAATCACTTATTAAGCATGGGAAGCTCTTTCTACCTTATTTTAACGCTTGGATTAAGAAGTTTGAACAAAATTGTATGGTGTTAATTGATGTCCTTGGAGGATCAACTTTGAGATTGGAGGCAGAGGCAAAGTCTAGAGCCTAGAGGTGGGGGAACATGGTGCTATTGATGAATATGATCTCGACATAGACAATGATTTTGATGATTATGTTTTTTCAATTTTGATTTAGATATGTATTGCGCTTGGTGCCATTTTGATAATATTTTGTCTCTAATGGTTTGGAATCATAACTTGGAATCTTTAATATATATTTTTTTTATTAAAATTGTAAAATTTTATGTATTTTTTAACAGTCCGAGTCATTGAAATCAAACCACTCGGAGTTATTTGCATCCACTACATCTATATATTAGTGCTTTCTACATATTTATGTTCCAATGTGTTTATCTGATGTTATTGTTGCTTTATATGTTTAAAATTCTGAAAAAAAATGAATGTATTTTGTATTTTTTAATGTTTGCCGACTTTTTCCGATTTTTCCCGATTTTTTCGCCAATGTTGCCGAGAAATTGTTTTCGGGACCCTTGCCGACTTTTTGCCGATGCCGACTTTTTCAACATTGCTTGCAAGTACACATGACGACACTTCCAATCAGAGGAATAATACATCTCTGTTGGTAATACAATAAGGTACAAATGTAATACATACAATAAGTGAATATCTTCCGAAGTTACATATACATCAACACTCCCTCTTAACTAGGAAGGTATTCTCTTGACACAGGTCATCAATACATATCGGCACAAGTCTTCAATTCTGGAGCTGGATCGTCGTCACTGAATCACGAAACATCATCCTCACTGCTGCTGTACTCGTCATCTCGATCACAGGTGCTATCTCTGAATTCTTCTCGTCATAGGAAGTTCTACAAAGCCAGCCCTTTTTCATGTTGGATGTAGGCCCACCTCTTGTAGGTCTTCATCAACACTAGCCATATTGTGGAATCCTCAGGACTTATTACGTGCGTCACAAAGCCTCGAAAGAGTATCCCAGGATCCTTGATGTGCCGTAGCACAACCGGCAAGATCTCCAAGGTCAACTTAAATGTGACCGTCACAAAACCTTAAAAAAGTGTCTTGCATAGCAAGATCTCTAAAGAGCATCCGAGGCCTTTTACGTGACTAGCACAACCTGTCTGGATCTCCAGGACGTATTACATGTGACCCCCACCACAAAACCTTAAAAGAGTGTCTTGCCCAGCAAGATCTCTAAAGAGCATCCGAGGCCTTTTACGTGACTAGCACAACCTGTCCAGATCTCCAGGACGTATTACATGTGATCTCCACAAAACCTTAAAAGAGTGTCTTGCCCAACAAGATCTCTAAAGAACATCTGAGGCCTTTTACGGGGCTAGCACAACCTGTCCAGATCTCCAGGACGTATTACATGTGGTCTAACAAAACCTTAAAAGAGTGTCTTGCCCAGCAAGATCTCTAAAGAGCATCCAAGGCCATTTACGTGACAAGCACAACCTGTCCGGATCTCCAAGACGTATTACATGTTACCCTTGCACAACCTGTCCACGGCCACGGAGTATCAACCTGATACTCACCATACATCATCCTGATGTATATCATCACACGATCATCCTGATCATCATCATAGCATCGTCCTGATGCATATCATCCAGAGCATCATCCTGATACTCATCATTGCATCGTCCTGATGCATATCATCCAGAGCATCATCCTGATACTCATCATAGCATCATCCTGATGCATATCATCCACAGCATCATCCTGATACTCATCACACATGATCCTGATCATCGTCACTGCATCGTCCTGATGTATGTCATCATCACATGATCCTGATCATTGTCATAGCATCGTCATGATGCATATCATCATCGCATGATCATCCTGATCATCGTCACTGCATCGTCCTGATGCATGTCAACATACATGATCCAACTGATCATACAAAGCATCCAACTGATGCACATACCAATACATGATCCAACTGATCATACAAAGCATCCAACTGATGCACATACCAATACATGATCCAACTGATCATACAAAGCATCCAACTGATGCATATACAAAGTAGTAACTGGAGCATCGTCCTGATGCTCATCACACAGCGCTTACATCCACAGCCATGGAAGGATCCTCCTATCACCATGCTTGGAATGGCTCCTGCAAATGTGTTCCATCACTTCTTCCTCGAAGTATCTTCAATCTGAAGAACACCAAGCCTCTCTCTAAAGTACTCGAACTTCACTCTGGCTAGTGGTTTGGTCAACACATCTGCAACCTGCTCATCCGTCACAACATGCAGGAGCTTCACTACTCCTCTCTGCACCATATCCCTGATATAGTGATATTTGATCTCGATGTGCTTCGACCTGTCATGGAACACCGGGCTCTCAGACAACTTCACACAACTCTGGTTGTCACAGAAGATACAAGTAGCATCCAACGAGAGATCAAATAACTCAGACAGTAGCTTCCTCAGCCATACTGACTCACAACTGGCCGAACAAGCTGCGACATACTCTGCTTTGGCTGTACTCAGTGCTACACAGGACTGCTTCCTACTAAACCAAGAGATCACACCTAATCCCATACTGAAGCAACACCCCTAAGTGCTCTTCCTATCTGCAGCACTGCCTGCCCAATCTCAGAATATATTTTACAGCAATCAGGTGAACATGTCTAGGATCTGTCAGAAACTAGCTCAAGGTGTTCACCGCAAAGCAAATATCTGGTCTCGTGTTCGTCAGGTACATCAAGGACCCAATCATCTGACGATACACCATGACATCAACCGACTCAGATGAAGCATTACTCAATAGCTTCAAGTTTGATGCCACAGGTGTGGCCATGGCCTTGCAGTCCATCATCCCGAACTGCTTCAGGATCTCTACTACATACTTCCCTTGTCCAAGGAAGATCCCATCTGCACTCTGCCACACCTCCATACCTAGAAAGTAATGCATCATACCCAAGTCCTTCATCTCGAACTCGGCAGCAAGCTTCCTCTTCGTGTTGGCAATCAACCTATCCACATATAGTAGTAGTATCACTGGATTGCCTTCCTCAACCTTGTAGTAAAGGTTGGAATCCGCTTTACTCTTGGTAAAGCCTAAACTGGATAGAAAGTTGTCTATCCTACCATACCAAGTTCTAGGAGCTTGCTTCAAGCCATACAAGGCTTTCTTCAACCTGCACACATATGACTCCCTGTCATGTGCCTCAAAATCAAGTGGTTGCTCCACATACACTTCCTCTTTGACTACACCATTCAAGAAGGTTGTATTGACATCCATCTGGTGTATCTTCCATTTCATCATTGCAGCCAGAGCAAGTACTGTTCTAATGGAAGTGTATCTGGCTATAGGAGCAAAAGTCTCTTCATAATCTATTCCCTCTTTTTGGGAGAAGCGACGAGCTACAAACCTTGCCTTGTATATCTCTATGCTACCATCTACAGCAATTTTGATCTTATAGATCCACTTGGAAGTCACAACAGACTTCCCTTCTGGTCTCGGGACCACATCCCAGACATCATTCTTCATGATCGACTGGTACTCCTCGATCATGGCATCCTTTCATTACTTCATCTCGGATCCTGGGAACTTCAGATTGTTCAATATCTTCAATAGATAGTTTTCTTGAACTTCGTTGCTGGAACAAATGTTGTTGTCCTTCCTTTGTAGGTGATTGTACACGATCTTTCCTACAAGTCAAATTCAATTGCATGATTAGAAATTTTTCATAGTTTTTCAAAAACAAAATCTTACACATAACTACATATGTCATACAGTCATGCAATCATCTTAGCCAATGCTTCAATACAACATTTATCCATATCCCGTAACTTTCTAGATGCCTTCCATCTCTACCAGAACATTGTTAAGAGTGTGCACAACTCCCAACATGTCAGCAAAGAGGTTTCATTCTAGATAAGTAGCAATGGAGTGTTGTACAGTACCATAGGCCACTTACCCATTACTATATTAGTAGTATCTTGTTCATTAATGCAAATATCCTAATATGCATAATACACATCCTAAATCTAGGAACATAAGTATGTACATAACTGAACAACATCATTTAAGTAATCATATAAGAAATGACAATTCAAATACTTATCTTTGTTTGGTTGTAGGATGGACTCCCTCTCAATCTTTACTTCCTTGCAGGAACTATTGGAGTGTGCTCCCTCTTGATCTTTGCTTCCTGGATTATCTGTCCTTGAACTTAGATTCATCCTGGACCACTATGCATGCTTAAGTGTGCACTAGTGTCATGAATGTGTCATCCTCGAGATCTCATACATAATCATACATTCATTAGTATAATCTCAATACTATCAAAACATTATAATCTTAAATATGTATGGTCATGATCATTTCATACATAGGTAATAAGCGTTAGTATTCAAGGCTTCAGGGAGGACTTCTTTTACTCATGCATATACTTATTTGACCATAGGACTCTTCTGGTTAGTCATATCATCAATCAAAGTAAGAAACATAATATGCATGAACCCTTTTAACTTCAAGAATAATCATTATCAATCATGCCAAGTATACTTATATAAGAGATCCTAACACAAAGTAGGATTCTAACTTGATATAGGAAAAACATACTTGGATTTCATGCTTGCTAGTTATGTCTAACATACTCACATAATGTCTTCTTGTTCTCTTCAATGACTTGTGCTAGTAACTTGCATAACTCATAAGTTAACCATTGTAGAACCAAATTATACATACCTCGTAAGTAGAGCTTCTATGCGATCCATGACTATGGATGAGTCTTTGTCTTCATGTCACCATGGTCATATGTTCTTGAACTAGAACTTTCTTGATGTTAGCGAACAACATCAACCTCATACAACACCACAGTGCATTAGTACAATCATAAGTGTCATAACCCTAATTAATGAATGTCTTATATCATGCATTCAAACTTTTACTAGGGTGATAAGACAAGTCTAAAATTAATCAAGATTGTACTAACCTCAATAAAATGAAGACAAACATATCATAAACTTAATCATGAACAAATTTCAAAACATACCTGTATCTCATCAAGTCATACCTGTCGAGATTGCTTGTAGCATTCTTATGTAAGGCTTTAGCCTCATCTCCCTCTGGAACAGGAACTTCTTCACTTATGCAGGTGTCCAATTCATTCTCTTCTAGGATTAACCGAATCCACTTCAATTTGTTGAAACTGGATATGGAGCTAGATTGGGGTTTGTCAGAGAAACCCTAAAAATTCAAACTTTGAATTTCAAACTTCTGATGGGATGAAAATATGTGCCTTGCTGAGCTGATCAAGCTGGTATACTTCAATTTTGAAATCTCCAAAATTTGACACCTCAAAATTGCCTTTGAAACTTCCGGATCTTCTGGACAGGATCCTGAACTTGGGTTTGATAAAGCCCGGTCTTCTGCCCATCCAAAAGGTTCGATCTTGTGTTCTAAACTCCGATTTTTTTTTGGAGCTTCCAGTCGTGGTCACAGATTTCAAAAATTTCAACTTTTGCAAAAGCCCTAATTTTCCACCTTTCCGATCAAAATCCCGAACTAGGGTTTGATCAAGCCCGACCTTCTACCCAACCAAAAATTCGATCTTGGTCTCTAAATTTCGATTTTGATGAGGAGCATCCGGCCGTGGTCTCCGATTCCAGGAATTCCAACTTTCTCCAAAACCCTAAATTCCCACAGCAGTGACAAGCCAAGAATGAAGGTGCTCAGAATCCAATTTTGTTTTGACAAAAATATACACCTGATTGTTTCTAGTGTAACTCCAAAATTTCAGATCCACGAGGTCTGAAACTTCAGCCTGTCGTAGCCTGCCTGTCATCTTTCCAACCCCACAAGTCTGACCTCAATTGGATTCTCTGAGAGAGAGTTATGCCAAGTGTCGCAACGTGACCTGTTTATGAGATAAAACAGGAGAGCGAACTTGTACGGAGTGCCACGTGTCACTGGTTCAACTTCGGCCTCTGAAACCCGGACCTGTGAAAGTACAGTTCGTTCCCTTACTGACACTTTTTATAGAATCTCATTTGGAGTTTCCTAGCCCAAGTTATGACCTTTTTGCCTAGGTCACCTGTTTATGACTGAGATCTGGAAGAGGCAGAAACCCTAACTTGTACGGATCATAAATCAGAAAGTACAGCGAATTAGATGATGTGCTTCGAACACAAGGTACATGGAGATGTTATCTACGACCTGTAGAAGTTTCAGAACCTGAACCTTCGCCAAAATGGATTTATAGCGAAAGTGCCACAATGACTGGTTTCTGCTATATCAAGCCCTAGCTTCCAATTTGTCGCAAGTGCAACAAGTCTCATAAATGCCATACCATGCCTCCTTTCAGGCTAGCTCTGATACCATGTTAGTTTTTCATCATTTAATTCAATAGATCTAGGATATTAACTGAAAGAACGACATGTACAGCATATCAAGCATAAGAGACAAGAGACAAGATACACAAAACATTTCATCGGGGAAAACCAAGAAGGTGAAAAACCCCGCAACTTCCTCAGAGATAGAATAAGCATCAATACAAGGATCACAATGATCAAACCCAAGAGATAGATATCTTCAGCACCATGCTCCTCCTCCACTTGTGTGCACTCCTCCTCTTCTCTCACTAATATGAAGTGAGTGAATAATAGAATGTATCAAATGAGAGAGTCACGCTCTTTATTTATACTCTTACTTTCACTTGACCTTTACTCAACTAGGCTGGCCTCAACTTAACCACTTAACTTAATGCTGACAGGGCCGACCCCACCAGGGTGGTCTAATAACCCTTTAACCCACATGACTCATATAGGGCCGACCCCATCAAGGTGGTCTAATAACCCATCAAGTATAAGTTATGACACTTATAATATAACTTGCGACACTTGCAAGTACACATGACAACACTTCCAATCAGAGGAATAATACATCTCTGTTGGTAATACAATAAGGTACAAATGTAATACATACAATAAGTGAATATCTTCCGAAGTTACATATACATCAACATCGCTCTTCTCACATCCATGTTCGGCCTCCCTTCCCCTACCCAGCCATACCTTTGGACCCCCTCTAGACTTCTTCGCTGTCCACTATCCAAAACTCGGACCTGTTTTCTGCCACCATCCTCCAAAACCCTCGCCATCTCTTCTCTGCCCTATCCACGGCCTTCCACCACTGCTGTCCGTCTTTCTTCTTCCCATCTCCTTCTATCTTCCCTTCTTCCTCCATCCTCCCTATACTTCTCCTTTCCTTCCCTTCTTTCCATCCCCTATCCGCGGCCTTCCTTTATTCTTGCATCTTCTGCTGCCTCCCACTGTACCGCAGCCCCCCTTTCTTCCTTTTTCTCCCTCACTTCTTCCATATCCCCTCTTCCCATTCACTTGCTACTCCTTTCTCCCCATCCACACCTTTACACAGGTCTGCAAATTATTGCAGACCTTGTGTGCTTAACCTTTTTTTGCCTGCCTGCAAACATAAGAAAACAGAAATTTAAAGTTAACTTGTTAATATTTTTTTGTGTAAATTATTTTATCATAAAGTCGTATTCCTTAATAGGATTAATATTCTGCCCATACACAATTCACAGAGGTTTGCATTTTATTTTGAGTGTTATTTGACTGTGTTAGAATTGCCAATAGACATTAACTCGTGCATTTTGATGGTTTAAAATTGAAATCCTAAATCTAATACTCATTGAGCCTTACTTATTCAAATCCATGAGAACTAGTAGGTTATCAAAATTACTTTCTTTGCTGCATTGTGTACTTTCATACAGATCTGAAATTTGTGTTTGGTTTGCTTAAATTGAAACGCATTTGGTCAGTTAATGGTTAATGATAAGTGGAATCTATTGAATGCTAAAGTGATTATCAAACGATATTGACACTGCAATTTGACTTAGATATATATGCATCTTACTATTTGTCACTCTCCAACATTTGGATCTGTTTACATTTTGTTAATGATACATCTTTGCATGATAAATACTGGTCATGTTTGACTTGGATGCTTCTCAATAACGTTAGGTTTCACTTCATTTACATTTACATTTTTACATGACAAGCACTGATGGATGGTTACGCTCTTAACTAAAGATCTCTTGAAGTATTATCCGTCATTGATTGCACATTGCTATAATACATGTTTATGATCTATTTGATATAAGTGGTGAATAATCCTTGGTGAATGCTAGCACAATTGGTGACCCTGTGATAACATACTTTCCCTAATTTACACCTACCGACATTGAATGATTAATTGTTAAGTTATCTTCATATTGACTCCATTTAGGCACAGGTCTAACTAACGATTGCATAGAGAATATAGTCCTTTGGTTGTATTAGTGTTCTACAGGTTACAGAAGGATACTTCTCCTTGGAGATTCCGACGCTCTGAAGAAGTTAGAATCTTGATCGAGGTGACATTGGATCACAATTCTTATTTATGCTTATCGCGAAATTAGCCCTGCTAGTTTGCCCGGTAACATGACCCTTCCTGGACTTCTTCTTGCCTTTTGTTGCAAGTGCCACATCCTCCTCACCATTACATGTCGATGAATTGCCTTGCACAGAACCTCTTTGGGTTTCCTCCTGAATGTAGTTATCCCAAAGTCGATCCCACTTGGGTACATTCTCTCTTGCCACAACAGCCTCCACAAACATTACCCATTGTTTGGTTAACCCATTCAATGCCATCCGCACTAGCTCATTGTCTGCAACCACCTCCCCAACTACGCCTAGCTCATCCCTAACTTGCGTTATCCTGGTGAGATACGTAGCCACGTTCTCAGTCTTGATCATCTTAATGCTCTTCAGTTTCTCTCTTAGTACCATCTTTTGATTCTCATTGGAACTCTGTTACAGCTTGGTTAAGGAGTCCCACATCTTATATGCATTGTCCTTGCTTGTCACATGCGGAATAACATGGTCCTTAATGGCATCAAGGATAATCCTCTTGGCCTTTATGTTCTTTTTCTCATAAGTTGCCTTTGTTGTTGCATCTGTAGGCAGTGTCATGGGATTTGTTGTAGTGTTGCTCACTATATCCCACCACTCACACTCCTATAGAAGCATGCTTACCCTCTCCTTCCATGGACTGAAGTTTCCAGCACCATCCAACCTATCCTCAACCCTCAAATCTATAGACATGATCTTCTCAACTGAAATATAGATCCAAGTTCTCCCTCGATGAACAAGCTAACCCTCTCTTTCACAGATCTAGGGTTTGCTCTCACAAATCTGATTTCTACTCGCATAGATCTAATAGATCTAGCACAAATTTGGACTCTTCTCTCACATATCTGATAGATCTAATCTTTGTGCTTACAGATCTGATATCTACTCTTCAGATCTGGTGTGTGTACTGCTCTGATCTTTAACTGCGCTCTGATACCATGTAAATTTTTTTTAATCTCAGAAAACTTTGACCCCAACCTGGTTTTACTTTTAGGTCTCAATAAATCATATGTTTAATGCCCAACCCAATCTCTACAGCCCCGGAGAATATATATCAGCAATAACAATTATTTATAACAAGAAACACATGAGATCGTTTACTCTTTTAATCAACAGCATTCACACATAAAAATAGACACATAAATTTGTGGTCAATGTGAGCCTGGAAAAACCCTTGCGGAAAACCAATGAAAGAGTAGAATAGCTTTTATTATCTCAAGCAATCACAATGAGGTACAACAAAATACATCCAACACCACACAAACTTATCTCTAAGCCTACGGATTTGAAGCTCGAGTCTGATCTCTGCTAAATGACTGGGAAATACACCCCTCTCTGAAATACACCCCTCTTCTTCCTGCTCTCTGACTTGGGCTTCACACCCCTCTGCTACTAAATCACCTTCTCAGTGATTGCCCTCTCTCTGTTTGATGAACTCAATCTCTAAGCTCGCCCTCCTCTAGTGAAGTGCACCCCCCTTCCAAATAAGTGTGCCTCCTCTCTATCTACTCAATCTTTGAGCTCTCTGCTGATGAATCCAATCTCTCTCAAAAGCAATCTCTGCCTCCAATGAATCCTCTCTCTGCTTGAGATGAAGTGTGCCCTCACTCTCCTCAGATGTGCACCCCTCTCTCTGTGCATCTACGCCCTCCTCTCCTCAGAAGTGCGCCCTTGCTCACGCACTAAGCCTCTCTTGTCTTCTCGACTCTTCTTGCTTCCCACAATCACCTTATTCACCCCTTTTTGCCTTCTCAACTCTTTTTATCACTTCATTACCTTTTTAGGGTTTCATGCAAAATTACACTTCCACATAAAAAAATGTATGCATGCAAACTTAAAAAGAGTTTTGCATCCGCATGAAGCAAGGTTAAGAGCCCAACACTTTTCCTAGTTAACATTTCAACAAGAGCATCCTTGAATTTCCTAGTGAGGTTTTCCTTAAAGGGGGATAGAAAAATAATAATTATAGCCCCAAGGGGTTAGCTCAATTGGTTGTCGCCAACGTTGTTAGGCATTTGGCAAGTGCCCAGTTTAAACCCCCATAGGTGAGGTGTGTCACCACTTGAAAAGGCAAAGAGGACTATTTTATGGCAGGAAGTAGATATGTATGGAGTGTGTCTTGACAAAGGTGCCATGTGTCAATAGGGACCACCTCAACCCTAACACAAAGTAAAGGAAACCCTAAAGAGAGAAGCACTCCACTCAAGGGAGGCTTCTACAAGTTTAATGATATTTTATCTAGAGTTCTTCAAATAATATTTATGAAGAGTTCTAGCACTTTTTAAGAATATTATAATGGAGAGTAGTTGGAATAGAACTCTATAAAAGGAAACTCATTTCATTTGCAAAGGGCAATTCGCGTAGCAGAGGAAGACTGATATACTTGGTCCATTGCTGCTGAAAGGTTCATAACATCTTGGAATTTTCATCTTCTTCATCTTTTCTCAAAGGACGGATATATGTGTAAGGTCACTATTTGATGTATTGCTGCCCTATCTCTTGGTGAACTGTTTTTGCTTATTATAGTATGCTGGTCTTTGCTGGAAAAGAGATAGAAGTATGATTGTAAAATCCTCTCCTATTATTTGGTATCAGATCTAATTTTTTATGTACCAAGGGACTGTTCATTCAATAGATGGTTGTTCTTAATGCTCAGATTTTACATTTCATGCATTATATGGCTGCAAGTAGTTGGCGGATGTTTTATTGTGTCTCTTGTCAACATTTCACTTGGGTGTTATTTATATATCAGATCTGTTCATGACTGATACTGCTTGCTGTTAGGTGGTTCATCACATCTTCACATGCTTTCAAGTTTCATTTGTTTCCCTAACTCCACAACCCAAGACTAGGCACTAATCTTGATAGAATCCACCATCTTAACATCCAAAAAACCAAAATACCTTGTTTCATTGATCTGATTTTTGTAACAGTATTGTAAAGGTTGATTAGTGATCCTATTAGGGATTCCCCCCCTTCGCTGGAAAAGCAGCAACCTAAAGAGAGTATATTCACCAAGGTGACAATGGGTGAAGTCCTTAGTTTGTCCTAGATTTGCATTTTGCTCTTGAAATTGGATTAATCATTCAACTGCAGGTTTATAAGGGGAACAAATTGGCACTGTTGCTGAGCAGAAAGTCCTTTTCCTGAAAATTTATAGCCTAAAGAAAAAACAGAATTCTCATATGATGACTTCATTGAGAGTAAGTTCAAGAAGGAGAAACCCTATGAGAAGTTCCTCACAAAATCATGTTCCACCACTAGCGAAATTGGAGAGGTATTATAGAAGAAGGCGGTGCAACAATTCAGCCCAGACATCACAGGGTCTCAAGTACTCAGGCATTTGATTGTATTGAAGATATAAGATACTTGTTTCTGGACAGTCCAAGGCAATCTATTATAGAAAGAACCATGACTACATCTTGGATAACTGATCTTTATAAGCCACTGAATAGTGAATACTACTGTTGCTTTTGGAGCTCCTCATGATCTACCAGATAAGGTCATGAAACTTCTTCTCATGTTTCAAGGCAACTAGGCAGTCACCCGACTCACAATAGAGGCTCATTTGAAGGCATTCACTCGAACACTCACAATTTTAAAGGTTTAACATGTCGATGTTGTTTTGATGTTATTTGTCATATCATTAAAATATGGTGCACTTGATTGGTTTCTGAATTTAGATGATGATATCAATAGTATGTGCAATGATTGTTAAGAAGATTTCTTTGAGCAATGGAAAAAAAGAACAGATTTTCACTGGCCACTCTGAATGAAATCAAAACAAGAGAAAATGAAACAGTTGATAAATTCAATCTAAGATTTGATAAGATTGTTCAGAAGTATTAGTAGACATAACTCCTTTAGAACTTCTCCGAGGGTATGTGTTCAGGTGGACCTGAAGCAAATGTTACTTTCGTTTATTTCAATTTGCACTATAGATGGAATCAGGCAGCAGAAAGTTTCATTACCTGAACCTCCCGAATACTTGTTTGCATGTCAGGCTTCAGGATCATTTGATTCATGATTGTCTTCAAAGTCGACCTGGGCCAGGGGAGGGTAATGGTGAGGGTGAGTTTCCCTCTGCTCCAGGCTTAGGAACAGGTGGCATTTATGGGGCTTCAAATCTTGGGGTTGGTAGTGGGGTTTCTGCTGGGTCAGGTGCCAGTGGAGGATGCTGTGCTAGAAGCCTAGACCAAGTGCTGGTGGGTCTGGCAATGGAGTTGGTGGTGGCAACATAGGTGTTCCAAGATCAGGTACAGCTTCAGGTACAGGGACTTGTTCAGGGTCTGGCTCAGGTGTTGGCCTAGGAAGTGCAGGAGCTCCAGGTGGGGCTAACCTCAGAAGGACTGGTGGTCATGAGATTCCGATTCCAGCTCCTAGTTCTTCAATGATGAGTGGGCAGCCTGGTATCCCTTGGCCAAGAGGCCCAGTCCACTTCATTGGCTTCAAGAAACAGCATTTAAGAATATAATTTTTTTGATAAAGGTGGAAGAAACTAATACTCCAAAATTAAAATAGTTATGAAAATGATAATCTCTGGTATTTGAGAAAGGAAGAAATGAGGTAATGATGTATCACAGGAAAATGACCAAAGAAGAAATTAAGGTCGGATACTTCTGAAACAGAAGCTCAAGCAGTACAAAGATAAAAAAGAAATTAAGATGAGAAGATATGATGAACCAAAATGTACACAATTACTTCAAATCTTTTATTAGAGCATGGCACAACAAATCCATAATTATACTTCAAAATGTTTATTCTACGAAAAAATACCTAGTCTGTGTCTCAAGGACAAGATGGATCTGGGTAGCACAGGAGTAAAATGTTCAGAAAGGTTTCTAAAATATATATTAACATTTGGATAAGGTATGAACATGCCAATACTAAATGACTCAAAAAGAGAGAAAACCTACCATCCTCCGAAGAACAGCATCATCTAGTTCTTGCGGCCTATTGGTTGCACCTGCATTAAAATTGTCACATAATAACAATAATCAATGACTTGAAAATCACTTTCTCGATTGAAAGATCACAATGACATGGCACTTCCCTGAATAAGAACATACTTATTTTTCAGAACATACAAGCAAGACAAAAACGCAGGAGAGCTCACCCATGATAATGACACGATCATCTGGATTTGACATTACCCCATCAAACTGAATAAGAAACTCTGACTTCAGCCTTCTGCTAGCTTCATGCTCAGTAGCTGATCTTGCTGACATTATACTGTCTATCTATACTGACAAAAGAAAGATGATGAGCTTCCTCAATTTTGAGTTATAAACCCTTTAATATAATGTAATAGTTGCCATGGAGTCATGAACAACAAAATAGTTTCAACTCAATGCACTATTTTCAAAAAAAAAATGCAATTCCATATACCTTCGCATCCAACTAAGAAATATCTACTTGAATGACCCCAGGAAGCCAGAACACTATTATCAATGCAATATGCCAAGCTTTCAGAATAAAGCATAAAATGGCACAAACTGACAACACATTTTGTAATGGTTCTGATAAAGGTCCCAAAATATAGTTGCAAGTGTTAAATTTTGGGTTAGGTTAGGATTTGATGCAGAGAAATCAAAATTTCATATACTTCAATGCAAAATTAGATATAACAAACTAGTACTGAAGCAGAATAGTACAGCAGTAACTAAACAAGATAATTGAAAACATAAATTTCATCTCTTTCAACTTTAACACTCCCAAGTAGGTCCCCGTGTTAAAGTGAAATCTTCAGTAACATATAAACAGCAGTAGTAGAATAACTAACAAAGTTCTAACAACAATAACATGTCTAATAAAAGAACAAGTTGGAAAATTACCTGGAGTGTGGGACCTTTTCTATTTTGATACTCAGAAGAATTTACTTTCAGAACAGACTGTGCCTCTCAGAGGCAAGTCAATCACTAGGAACAAACTGACCCTTACTAGAGGGTTAGTACAAACCTGAGAGAGAAAGATGATAGGTTGTAGACATAAAGGCAGCAGTGATGGTCAATGACTGTCAAATCACAGTGGCAGTCCCAAACAAGACTCAGCATAATAGATCAGACCTCAATAAGTCTTAGCACCAGAGACCGAACCACAATTAAGTCTCAGCACATAGGTTTGATCACAAACAAGGTCTTAGCAGAGAGTTTAGACCACAGATGAATCTCAGTACATAGATGTGGCACTAATCAAGTCTCAGCATATAGGTTTGACAACAAACAAGGTCTCAGCACATAAGTTTGACCACAAGAAAGTTCTCAGCACTTAGATCTGGTCTAAGGCAAGGCTCGGCATATATATCAGACCCAAATAAGATCTCAGCACTATAGATCAGAACTTAATAAGGCATTAGCACAATAGGTCTGTCCAACAGGGCTCACGGCCTCCACAAGCATACCCTCAGCAGACTAAAACAGACCCATGGCCTCCACAATTCAACCCTCAGCAGGCTGTGGCCTCCTTAAAAAAAATATTCTGATCACAAACAGACAGCAAGGGAAAGCGGCCTCTGCAATAACCCTTACACAAGCTCAACAAGCTCACGGCGACTCATAACAGACCTCAACAAGCTTCCGGTTAGCAAATTGGACTTCACCAATAACTTAACAGGGAGATTGGACCTCAGTCAAGACTTCAACAGGCTTATGGTTAGCAGATCAAGCTCTATAGACTCACGGAAAGCAGATCAACCCTCAACAGACCCACGGTTCAGCAGATCAGGGCTCGGCTAGGTAGATCAAAGCTCCACAAGATCACAGGTTAGCAGATCTGGGCTCACGGCTAGGTCACCAAGGGCAGCAGCTGTCACGGCCTTCCTCAAATGGGTCACAGGTCAGCAAAAATAGTCTTCAAAGGATCACAGCTCAGTCATAGATTGCAGCAGCAAATATTTGATCAAACCCAAGATGAGAAAGCAGCAGCATAAACCTTTAAACCCTTGATGTCAAGCAGTACAAGACAGAGCTGAGATGTGTTGATATGATAATGTCAAAATGAAGAAAATTAGACTTCATTATATAGCTACTTAAAGAATTCTAGAAGGGCCGTGCATTAATTCTTTAGTGACTTAGGGTTCCATAAGTTAAGGAGGGTACCACCAAATAAGGGTTGAGACACCAAACAATAAATTACTTAAAATAATATAAAAATATAATTAAGGTGTCTCTAGGTGGGTACTAGGGTCACGATTAAGGGTACAAGGACCAACAAGTGGTACAAGTCAAATCATAAAACAAGGATTGGTACAGGACCCACACCCCATAGGACCAAACGGTGTACCACTAAGGTGGGAAAACAACCCTATTACCCATAAGACCAAAACATCAAGGTGGTAAGAGTCAAGACAACTCAAAGTGGGTAGATAACCATTCTAACGACAAGTCAAAGTGGTGAACAAGCTGCACAAGACCAAGAACAATAAAGGTGGAAGACCAAGGGTAGATCAACAAGGTGGGGTTACAACCAATCATCTCTCTCTCAAATGTACAAGTGTTCCATACAGTAACTGAAAGTTCATCATCACTGCATAAGGAAGGTCCACACTCGATTATGTGATCATGTGGTCCTCCAGACTGCTCTTAAGGTCAAGTGCTAGTGACACCATCACGGGTGGCCAGTCCCTTCAGAAGACCATCTAGCTCAACCATCTCGAAGACCCAGGAGAAGAGGACATCACACATCGTCATCTTGGTTAATTGACCAAGATCCTCCATTCTTAAAGAATGGATCTCAGCCCTAGGCTAAGCTTCAGTCCCAAACTAACTCATGTTGATCAACTCCCTGGTCCATTCTCCTGGAGAATGGTCCTCACTGCCTCAGCCCCACGATGAGCTTTTAGTCCCAAACTGAATGTTGATCAACCACCTGAAGGACCTACTTGGTCCTAGACCAAGAATCTGCTTGGTCCCAGACCAAGATGTCTCTGTCTCAACCTGCAGGATCTGCTTGGTCCTTGTGACCAAGAAACTATCTGGTCCCAGACCAAAATACCCTAGAGACAAATAGGGGCCCTAGCCACATGCTAGGGACTTTTCCATGGCATCAACCTGCTTGATCCCCGACCAAGAACCCCAGGAGACTGCTCGGGTCCCTAAGGTACTGTTATCACCAAACTTGTAGGTGCCCCTAGAGATGGATCCAAGATGGATGGTAGAAGGGATAGGCAACTAAAGAGGTGCAACCACGATAGCCTCAACTCCCAATGGATGGCTGCCACGCCAATCGAGGCAATCTTCACTTTATGTTATCTAGCCCAAGACAACAAAGGGGGAGACCCAGATCTACTCCCGATAAGAGAGATCAAACCAACACACCAGATCAAATCAAGAATAGGTGAAATACGTAAGGTGAATGGTGAATCCTAGATCTACGGATGAAGTCACAAGGTGAGTAATAGGTTGGATCGAGGGGTTTAGACAATGTAGATCTGGTCCAACATGTTTATGCAAGTGACTTATGAGGTTTAGAATAAGACCCAAAATCAGGGTACTAGTCAATTGTGAGAAAATCCACTGCCTTGGGAACCGTGTCCAATGCAGGGTAGTTAAGGACTGAATTGAGGCTAACCAGTACCAAAAGTGAGCTTGATTGATTGATATGACAATGTCAAGGGGTTCAAGCAACCAAAACAAGGATCAAACCACAAGCAAACTCAACAGTCCAAGAAAGTCGAATTACCTTGGAGAAAGATCAGTGCCTTGGGAAGTGGGCCAAATGGAGTCGAATGTCCACCAAATTGTAGATCAGGAATGTTGAGGTGTTGAGGTAGGTGGATCTTGAAAATTAGGCTCATCCAATGGCTAGATCTTAGTAGATCTAAGATTGAAGTGTATCACAAAGTGACCCAAGTGGGGCTCAACCCTCAAAATGAGGAATGGGGCCCACAAGGTAAAAATCACTGAATGACACACTAGGGGTAGGTTATTGAATGTGTAGATGAAGGATCAAGTGGGATCTCACCTACCCAGGTGCTAGATCCTAGCAAACTCACCTCTCCCAGGAAGTGAGACCTCCCTTGGAGAAGCTTCTTTGCCTTGGGAAATGGGTCAAATGAGGGCCAATCCACACCAAACTATAGATCCAAATCGTCGTGGATACTATAGAGGTGGGTTTTAAATTTTATACCCAAAAGCCAAGTAGATCTTGCTAGATCTGAGAAAATGTAAAATGAGGGTTTTGAAATTATGAGGGTTTGAAGCATTTAGACAAATGGATAGATCATGGAAAGAGAAATTACCTTGAGATCATACCTGAGTGATGAAATGAGATGCCTTGTTGTTGAGGAAGAATCATGCAGAGATCAAATGAGAAATTGTTGAATTTGCTTGCCGAAATGATGCCCTAGCCCACAAGTGCAACCTCCTCTACCTGTCAAACCAAGGAAAATCGATTCAATCAGTCAAATCAAGTATGGAGGAAATACAAGCGAAATGCAAAGATAACATGAAATAGAAGGCCCTGGGATAGTAATACTCCGTGTTACCAACGAACAAACCCAAGGAAGAAGTAGGGAGGGTCCTCCCCTGCCAATACGTCCTCCTCAAATGAATTCGGCCTCCACTTGTAGATGCAAAAACGTGGTACAAAAATATAGCAAGACAAAATCTCCAAGAACCCAGTGCAAAGGAAGAATCAATGAATGAACTCCAAAAGCATTCACCACAACACAACAGATAGATGCAATAATAATTCTCTATTCCAATAATCCAGAGCCAAGAGTCCCTTTTACAATGAGAAGCTCTCTCCTTTAAATAGAATGGAGAGACCCCGCAATCCTAACCACTTTTTAAATGAGTGGCTAAGATTAAAAGATCAAAAGATCTAATCAATGGTTGAGATGAGCTCAACAATACAATACATGGATCAATAATAAACTATAACAATAAGTGGACAAACTCACCCTAGGAGAGGGGATCCCACCAAATCATAATGATAAAACATAAGAAATAGCTCATGGTGGATCCAAGGGGTAATTTATAACACCCTTGGTCAATCCCCATGGCACAATATCCAAGAATAAAAGATCAAGACACCAAATCGTGCCTCTCTAGGAAAGTCGTGAGCCTTAGCAGGCTTCAGAAATCATCAAAAAGTGCCATAAGTGATGGATGTGGGTCTCGATGAAGCTGAAACTGTTGGAGAAGGTGTGGAAGACATCCCACTCATCATCACTGATCATCCCATGCCATAACCTTGCCTCAGTAGCCCAAATCAAATTCCTTTGTAGCCATTTTTACCATTTTTGGACTGCCTCGGGAAGTGTGAAACTCCCCAAACTGCCTCCTGGAGTGCCTACGCTGTCAAGGTGAGCTCACCAATGAGCTTGGGAGGGGGGGTAATATGGTAATAACAAGTGGTTGTCCCACCCCCTCCATGCACAGCGCCCTAGGTGAACCAAATAAATCTCATCGTTGCTCTGACAGGGCCTTGGACAGGCCAAAACTGCACTAGGATAACCAACTGAGGCTCAAACATCACTGTAACTACCCGGAACTGAAAACAGACTATCTCATTAGACTCAGAAGGTCCAAATCCATCTAAAGTGTGTACTCATACACCACATAGTCCTCGGCATGGTCCAAAATAAACACTCATCATATCCTACAGACCAAATAATAATAATCTGTAAAAGTGCTAAAAAGCACAAATCATCATCATAAGCCTGAAACCACTGCATAAGCCCACCATGGTGACCTGTACCAGACCATATATCATCTATCTTTAACATCTGAGGTCTGCCACCTCGTGTCCTGTGGTTGACTTTTGGTCAAACTGGGTTTGACCAAGTCAACATGACCAAAATATAACTCAAACTGTCATCAAGCCGCTGCAAGGTGTCCAAGGTTAAAACATGCTTTACAATCCATTCAATTAGCAATTATAACAATAAGTAATCATTACTGGCGATCTAAATCCAAATATAATAAGTCATAATTATTATTTATTACTCAGACAAGACTTTCAAAGTCATACTCACTTCATAGTTGTGATCGATTTGCTAGTGAAGGGTGAAGGCTAAGAAATAAGTGGCTAGGTCAAAGGATGACTTACTGACTTAACACTGTGACACTTTGGAAATGGAAAAGGGAATACACACCATAGCATATAGTGGACAAGCAATAACACAAGGAATGGCGATGTCTCATAAATGGATAAGTTGTTCAAAGAGTGTTTATTCACCTTTCACAAATGCGCACAATCCATAATACAAATGAGGCCAGCAATCTTTTTGATATAGAGTTTAAGTTCCATTGCTTTTTGGGCCTAGAGTTTCCATAGCCTTTGATCTATGTGTGTTTATGAACACATTGCATAGATTTACATTTAATTTAGGCTTCTTGTTGCAGGTGTGTTTTTAAGGCACTTGTTTACCTGAGCACTTCTAGGTGTGTCATAGACAGCTTTTTACCTAGGTATTTACATTTCACAAAAGATATAACATTTGATATTTCATAGCCATTTTCATTTGGCTTGCCTTTCATTCACGTGTGTTGAGAAACACATTGCATGAATGGGCTTTTCATACAAGATACAACATTTTATTTCCATACTTTGTATTCATGGCAGCACTAAAAGTTTCAGGTTTAGCCAACAACATCTTTAGTGTCTAGGGGGAATTCACAAGGAAAACCAACTCACTACAGGCAAGTTTTGTCACCAACTCAGAGCCGAGACACAATAAATAGGGAAGCTTATCCAATATAGAGACTACAGTGGGGGAAGGTCCTCCATGCCACTAGTCAAGTAGTAAGTCAAGGTAATGAACAAACTGGGTGAGTCATGGATGGATGAAGACAGTGAATAATGAAACCAACACTAGCAAGCCAAAGTACGGCGGGAATGATCACCTCTATTCTCCCTAGGGAGGGTAAAACCAATGAGTATAGGCCAAGAACTTCTAAGTCTGAGTAGGGACACATATGATATATATATAAGTACAACCAAGTCCACATATCTATATGATCGCCAGATCATGATACTAAATGCTAAGACATGCTAAGAAAATGGAAATAAAAGCAATATACCCACAACACCATAATATACCTGCTAAGTCATATACCTAAAAGATCATCATCTGAACCATCAAACTGTCCTCTGAAACTGTTGCTGTAACTCTGGGCACTACTAACTGCTCTGTACAAATGGCTAAATAACTACATCGGTCATCTCTCTGAGTGTCCTGAGACTCAGTCATAGCATGGGCAATAAAACTGTTGTCCAAAATCTGACAGTGATCCATAGTAGATGCTCATCTCAGCATCTCAATGCAAGGGAACTGGTTGAATAGTGTACTGGAATCAGAAAAATAATGTATGGTAGCCCGGCTACTATATATGTGATAACAGGTACCTTCTAGGGACTTACTCTGCCTGGTTAACTGACTAGGGTACCATCCTCTCTGAGAATGGGTCTCGCAGCTACACTAACTTTAACAGCAAGCAACGTAAACATATACATGATTTGCTAAACCAAAAACTCTTTAATGCAGAAAGCAAACTGGACATTTCATTCAAAAAATAATTTAGGAATCAAACAAAAACAAATGCCATCCTAACAACTAGATAGAGAGTTTAAAGAAAAGTGAAAATCCTTCAACCTACAGCTTACTCTCAAAACTGCTAGCCTTACTGTCAAAATGCATTCAATTTTTCTCTGTGATGCCAAACATTCTTTATCAATGTAATGCAAAGCATTAGAACAGTATGCCTACCACTTCTAAGTTTTCCACTTGAAGACTCATTGAAAGGGCATTCATGTTGCTTGTGATGTTTCTTATGTTGATATTTTCATTGACAAATTTGGACAACATAGACAGTTTTAGGCCAACAGAAGTGAAGAACACACACCCAATACTAAGAGGGGGGGGGTGAATCAATATTGGCCACTTGATTTATTTTTCTCCTTTAGCTTTGCTAAATCACAATTTATGTTTCAATTTAACTACCAACAAGCAATATTCACAACATAAACAAGATCACAATAGTAATACTCAGAATGGTTCCCAAATTAGTATATAATTTGATTCATAATCATGGAGGTGCTTCAACACCTTAGGAGGCTGCAACCTCCAAGTTTAAAGAAAGGGATGCTACAACATCCAGGCAAGCTTCAACTTGCCAAAAGACTAATCAGTCTTTTCCCAGCTCCACCCTACCTCCCTATACAAATTTCAGATTACAAATTACAAGATTGTTTCATACCAAGTCTTCTTATCATCAATCTGGTTCATCAGCAGCTGCCTTAAAACTGTCTCATATTGTCTTCGTAATCCTGTCCATGACCTCACCAAATTGTAGCCCTAGAAATCAAAAAATATTTTGCTGCTCCATGCTACTGTCCTTGACCCTGTCCTCCTCTCTTATGCCTCCCCGAACACTTCCTCCAAGCTCCACCGAATTCACACATAACAAAATAAAATTTCTCTTTTATTTATACTTGTCATTTCCAAATTATTGGGAAGCCGACTTGTCTCTTTTAAATCTTTATTTCATCAAGCAATATTTTGTTTGGAGGCCGACTTGTCTGAATCACATTATCATTTTATCAAATGATATATTTGTCTTCACAAACACCTCGTCAATTATATTTACATTTGTTGATTTTAAACCTACATCATGGTGGTCTTCACATGTCTCCATGCATGCCCGTAGCTGGTGTTCTAGATGCCAATAGTTGCCTTGTCATCAAGCCACTTTTGTCTTCGTCCATCCATGCTTGCTTGTACATAAACCTTGTCTTGTCCAAGTCATCATCTTCCTTTGTCTTGCTTGCCATGAGTTCTCCATCTTCTTGTCATTTTCCAAGTCACTTGCCATGCTTCTTTATCATCACCCTTCAAGCCATCCAATGTTTGCTTGCTCTTCATGTGCTTGACCTTTGTCATTGTTTCTTTGCCATTCACATCATCTTTGTCTAGGGTATTTGGACCAACTCCAAATGACCACAGAATGGGTCATTTGGTCTTTCTTGCTTGTCTTCATTTGGTCCTTCTCAAGCTACACTTTCTTCAAAATACTTATGACATCAATCACAACAATTTGCCAACAAGAAAGACCTCAATGTATAGGATACTCATAAAGTGTTTTCAGAGGTCAAAAGCTTCAAAAGCTACCTCAAGTAAGGTACTAATCTTGAACTCTTCTCAATTAAGGTCTCAGTTCTGAGCTCTTCTCAAGCAGGTTGGTCCTAACTGAAAGGTCTTCCCTAAAGCATCTCTTCTCACGTAAGGACCTTACCTGAGCTAGAAAGTAAGACTAGGACCAGCTTCTAGCTCAAGTAAAAGTAGGATGTTCTAGCTAGCATAGACGAACTTTAAGACTACGTTGCTTGGATGGTCAGAGGTTAACTTGTCTAGCAGTTAAAGCTAATCACCATTGTTACGGCTTTGATTTGGCAATTAGGTGAAAAGGCCTAATCACTAGTGCTATCAAGAGCAACTTCGGAAAGAACCACTGTCATCATAGTGCTAATTTCCCACCTTTAGGCTATCTCTCAAAGGCCAAGGGAGGCTTCCCTATAGGATTGGATGTGGTTTAGAGAGAGTCAAGGGAAATGTGATTAACTTGATTAGGATGTGTGAGTCAATATTATTAAGTTACTTTCCCAGATTAAGCATTCAACCACTAGATTTCACAATGATTAATAGATCAAATACTTAAAAGATAGCTCATTTGTGCAAAACGAAATAAACCATGGTCATTAGCAGCACTTGGTGAAAGATAGCAGTGGATCATAAAACTTATATAGCAATAAACCAAATGTTCCATCATCATGACATAAGATAAAGCATTTACCAAGATTTGCAGTTGTGGAGCAACTTGTTATTATTAGTTTGTCAATTAGCTCAAGGTAGTTAAATCGATATTTGCTCACTAAACCATGACCCAATAAAATAGCAAAAAACATCAAGAGCATTGTTGCCACCGGATACACACCTAGGGTTAACGTGGCAGAAATCTTCAAGCCACTAAAGTGTGTCCTTGGTGACAAGCTTCGAGTCAAGTACTGTCACTTGAATCTTGACTCCTTCGTTTAGGCAAACTCCTAACGAAGCCAAGGGGGGTGGACCCAAAAAATTAATAAGGCTGATTAAGCTAATCAGTTTTAGTGGATGAGTAAGTTTTTTAGGAGTTTATAAAAATGAAATTGAAACAAGAGTTTGCAATGTATAAAATTAAAGCATAACAACATAATTATTAAAAGTGTTCCACAACCATTCAACACATGATAGAATTTCAACAAAAGATTGTAATGATAAAGCAAAGACCAGTGTTGAAAATGGAGTCAAAAAGAGTGTTGTAATGCTTAAAAGAAAAAGTGTTTGTGCGAATGTTCTTGGTCAATTTTAAATTATTGTGGAGATGAATGGATTATTTGGGAGGGGGATTCCTGATATACCGTGAGGTACTGGGAATATGTCCAGATTATGACAAAGGTGGTTTCGCACTTGCAAATGTGGGCTGGGTCGAAGTCTCTGGGAGGTGTTCAACACTACTCCAATCGAGGGTGCATTCTAACGGTATCCCGAGGTCACTATCCAATGGTTCCCGCTTCCTTTGAAAAATTTTCCCACACAATATCAAAGACTAATATGCCGGATTTTCGTAAATGGGAGGTTAATTGAAAAGAGTGAGACTAATTACTAGTCACTAAGTCCCTTTCTGGCATGATCAACTGTTCAGTCGAGGCTGCAGCGATCTATAGCATACAAGGACGAAGCCCTGTTAATTTTAAGGATTTTTTAACAAAGTTATCTTGTTTGGTAAAACCCCAAAAGTCTCTTTTCTGGCCAGTACTCGGGCAAGACCTTATCCTAAAATTTGTACTTCAAGAAAGCAAGGGGGTTAATTAAAAGTAAAAGATTGAAAAAATAAAAGGTTATCTAATTACTACACTTCCGAGGTAGTGGATTAGTATCCGATTACTTTTGCAAAAGATAAATCAAATTGTATTCGAAAAGTATACGGTCTGCAAAAAACAAAATAAAAAGATTCCTATGTCCCGAGTGAGTCAATGGCCCAATATTTGGATTGGACCACGACGGTAAGTTTTAATTAATCTTAGTTAATTTTAATCGAATTTAGAACTAAAGTAAAAAATAGAAAGCGACAAAAATGACAACATCCACAAAAAAGGAACCGACACCAATCCCCCTGGGAATTGGAAGCAAGCTTTATGAGCTCGGCTCCAAAAGTAGTTTTATTATGAGATTACAATGCCAACTTAAAGTAAAAGAACTCCTCTTTCTCCTTATAAATTTTGGAGAAAAGAGGTTACAAAGTTTGTGGCAAAAGCATGGGAGGAAAGGTAAGGTTCGAGAGAGTATTGGCTTGTTCGATCTTGTCAAAATGAATCCTCCAAAGGCTTTTTTTCTGATGACATAAAACAAAAACCAGCAAACGAAATTAGTAGTAAAAGTGCCCAAAATCACTTTAGAAGTGACTTGGGCAACTTAGAAAAAATGCTAAAAAATTCGAAGTTAAGGCAACTAGTTAAATAAAGCAAATAACTAAGATGGATTGGCTAAAAATCCAACCCTCTTAGGGTCTTGGACAACCCTGAAAAGGCAGCCAATAAAGCACTTGAGTTGCTTGATTTAACTTTTAAATACTTCAAAAGAGATAAACTTTCAAACAAGCTTTAAATCTACTTGAATATCTTGCCCAAAACGTACTTTCCTAGAGCTACATCCAAAAGAAAAGATTTAACAATTTAAACAGCCTTGATCTAAGCACAAAATTAGATCTACTCTTGAAAATATACTTGATAAATGAACAAGATCTGAAACTTTTAAGAACCGGTAACCAAGATAAATTTTAGATTAGAAGAGAAAAAGAGGAATGTGAGTAAAACTTATTGCCGGAAAGATTCACCCAAGAGACTTGAAGTGGGATAGTGAGGGAAATTGTCTTAACAAATGCCCAAAAGTGGAAAGGAAGCAAACTAGCTCTAACCCTCCTTCAAGCTGAGATTCCTGTAAAACTAATCACAAACTTGCCAAATACCTGTGAGATCCAGACATGCATATAAAAGAAACTAGAACAACATGCATATAATATTATAAACTTATCAAACATGTTCGATCTATGCCTCTAAACCCCATACACATATAAAAGAAACTAGCAAGTAATCTAACTTACTACTTCTTTTCCTACTGACTACAGTAGTCAATCGAAGGCTAGATTCATGAAGTAAGAAAACAATAAATCAACTAAAACAGTTACCTCAATAACACCATGACAATTTGGATCCACACAATAATGCACCACACAGGTTAGCCTCCAAAGCTTTTCTTTATTACCAATGCAAAGAATGATAAGCAAAATTACAATAGCAAGCATACTCTCAATCCAACTATAACTAGTTTGGAATGAAAGAGCTGCCTTCAATTTATAGAAGAAGTGAGAGAGGAGGGCGCACTAGCTCAATAAGAGGGAGGGCGCATCATGGGAGAGACTCAAGCCTTGATTTGTGCCTTTATGGAAGAGAGGATCACGGAGAAGAATGAGGTGGCTGCCACTTTCCCTTTTTTAAAATCTGCTCACTAAAATCATGGCTGCCACTTTCCCTTTTTTAAAATCTGCTCACTAAAATCATGGCTGCCATCTCCATAATGCACCCCCCCTAAATGAGGAGAGACTTTCCCCTATTGGACTTGGTTGGAAACCCCCTAATTATGGTTGATTTGGTCCTCCATGAATTCCTCCATCAACTCCAATCATAATTGAGACAAGATTTCACTGATTTAGGAGTTGATTTTTTTCTCATTATTTCTAAATTTTCTTATTTTTTACTTACTTTTTTACTTTTTTTAGCAAAAATTAATTTAAGTGAAAATAAATCACTCAAAACACTTAGGAAAGTGGGTCTAAGGGTAAAGTGGGTGCTCTGAGTGTGAAAACAAGCACCCCCATGGAAAAATTGGCCCCTAGACCACACTTTTATTTCATTTTTTATTTTTTCCATTAAACTATAAAAAAATAGTCTAATTTTACGAAAAAAAATATTTGTTTCTCATAATTTAAAGAAAACCCTAGGGGAACCTAGCACATGTCCATACGACTCAATTTTGATGCCTAGCATGGTTTAATACATTGACACCTAGACTCTAATAACCTCATAAGGCCAAAACATCACGCCAACCACCCCAACTTTGGAGGCATGAGTAAAAAACTCAAAATTATTAGGCGTTTGTTCAACAACAAATAATTAACAAGGAAAAAACACTTTGGGCTAGTAGGATTAATGTTTAAGTCCTAGGAAGCCGAGTCTTTTACATACAGCTACCATGCTAACACATTTTATTATAACTTCCCCAAGGGGATATGAACATGTGGTACAAAAAATAAAGGGCCTAGAAGGCTTGATGGACTTATGAACTCTGACAATGAACACTTTGACATGTTCAAGCTTTGTCGGCTCACTTGAAATCCAACTAAGTATGACTTAGTAGGAAACAAGCATGTGCCTAAAAGATGACTGAGAATAGGTCTTTGCATAAATGACAATTTCTAGAATTTACTTAGCAATGATTATATGAAAGATATTGTTAAAAACTTAACCATAAACCAAGACAAATTCCAGATTTGAATGTTCCATATTAGTCAATGTTGCAGAGAGTACATGTAGTATCAAATCAACACTTACTAAACTTCGGGAACTAGTTTAACTTGATGTTCATGAATTATTAAATACGATATAGAACCCAAAAAATTTCCAACACTTCCAAAATGCACATAGATTAAATGTGTTTGAGATGTTAGAGCAGATGTTTAACCAATAAATAATTTCAAGAATTGAAGTGTTGCTGTCCTAGAACATTTTCAGCCCAAAAACAATAAGAAATACTCAGAATTTTCAAATTTTCTACCCAAAAACTTATTGCAAAAATATTTTAACCCATAAATCTAAATTTATGTGCTATATATTGTTAGAGATAGTGATGTATCTCGAGATGTCCTCCATGTTCATATGCCTAGCATGGAGGTGCATTTTCAGTATAGGCGTCAGGATGGGGTAGAGGGTGAGATGCACTCTACCAAGTGTTATGAATCCAACGAGGGATGCATGCAGACCTTTCAAGGTGATTTGCCTCATGCATGCAAACTTTTTAATTAAAAAGCATGCAAAAGCGGGATTTTTGCATGCACTCATATTAGGGTTTCGAAAACCCTAATCAATCAGTGAGTGGATATAAGGAGGCTAGGGGTCACCGAACAGGGTTACTTCTTGAGGCCAGGAGGACCAAGAGAACCAAAGTTGGTCTTCTTCAATGATTGAAGAAGAATAGAGAAAATCTCATCGGAGTTTGTAAGAGATCTGGTGAGGGGCGACTTCAGAGCAGAGTCGAAGGGGCGCATTTCTCATGCAAAGGGGGCACACTTCATACTGAGAGGAGGTTGCAATCTTTCTTCCGTGTCAGAGCAGATCAGGGCAAAGTGATTAGAGAGTTTGTACTGCTTCCTGAGATTGGCAGTGACAGTTATTAGAGATCCAGAGTTAGAGCAGACAGTTAGGGCGCATTTCCCAAGAGCAGCAATTGCTACTGCATGCAGATCTAGGGTTTTGACCTGTCAGGTTCTTATTGTATCTTCTAAACATCTTATTGTACTTTTCTCTCTATTATATGCTCAAGGCTTAAGAAAGAAGAAAGCCCCATAGATGTTGGTTTTCTCCATTGGGGTTTCCAAGGTAAATCTGAGTTTCATGTGTATTTGCCATATTTTTGTTAAGTTGATAAGAGATCTATAGTGCTTTTTGTTATAAGTATCTTGCATAACTATCATCTTCTCTGGCATAGAGAAGTTGGGATTGCTTGAGTCTTATAGAGACTCAAGGCCGATTGAGATCTCAGTTTTCCAGATCCAGTAGTGACATCTGGAAAAACTATCATATATGGCCCTAAAATTGTTTCCAGAATTATCTTATTTGTTGTTATAATGTCCAAAAATAAATAATCAACTTCAGCCATAAAAACTGCTGGTAAATAGCAAAAATGTAAGAAACTAGTGCCCAGGTTAGATGGGGCAGTTACAACAGTAGAGGATTTGTTGGATCCAGGAATCAATGGTTGGACTTCCCTTGATAAGAGGGAGTGTTATCTCGGGATGTCCTCCATGTTCAGATGCCTAGCATGGAGGTGCATTTTCAGTATAGGCATCAGGATGGGGTAGAGGGTGAGATGCAGTCTACCAAGTGTCATGAATCCAGCGGTGGATGCATGCCGACCTTTCAGGGTGATTTGCCGCATGTATGCAATATTTTGCATGTAAACTTTTTAATTAAAAAGCATGCAAAAGCGAGATTTTTGCATGCACTCATATTAGGGTTTTGAAAACCCTAATCAGTCAATTAGTGGATATAAGGAGGCTAAGGGTCACCAAAATGGGTTACTTCGCAGTATCTTCAGAGAGTGAGGGTGCACTTGTGCATGCAGAGGGCAGCTTCTTGAGGAGAGGGGGCGCATCTACTGAGGTAGTGAGAGAGAGGATCAAAGAGGCATATGTTCCTGCTTGATCTGAGGCACGGAGTAGCCATTCCAGTGTGCAGTGAGATCATCTGTGCAGAGAGAGCTCAGGGACTAAGCTTGAGCAACTTCCCAGAGGAGAGGGGCACACATCCTGAGGAGAGGAAGACGTCTTTGTCAGAGGAGTTGATCTTCTTGAGGCCAGGAGGGCCGAGAGAACCAGACCTGGTCTTCTTCAGTGATTGAAGAAGAATAGAGCAGATCTCATTAGAGTTTTTCAGAGATCTGGTGAGGGGTGACTTCAGAGCAGAGGAGGAGGGGCACATTTCTCATGCAGAGGGAGCGCACTTCATACTGAGTGGAGGTTGTTGTCTTTCTTCTGTGTCAGAGCAGATCAGGGAAGATGGTTAGAGAATTTGTACTGCTTCCTAAGATTGGCAGTGACAGTTATCGAAGATCCAGAGTGTTGCCGTCGAGATGCACACCTGGAGGGGGGAGCGCAGCAGAAATCTTTCTAAGTTGCTCAATGTGGCCTTGGGGACAAGCAAAGAGTCAGGTGGTGTCACTTGATCCCAACTCCTCCGTTTAGGCAAACTCCTAACGAAGCTAGGGGTGGTAGACCCTAAAAAAGAGTTTCTAAGGCTCTTTAAAGTTTTATGTTTTAAATGATTGGAAAGAGTGTTGTTTTTAGGAGTTTTTTGAATTGTAACAAAATTGAACCAAGTTTATTCGGAAAATTAATGGCACATCCATAGCATATAATAATTTGAAGGATAACAACAAGTTTTCCAAATTGAATCAAAAATCCATCCACAACATGATATGATAAACAACAAAAGACAGATAAAAAGCAAAGATTTTGAAAATGTTGTTGTTGCTCAAAGACCAGTGCCAAATGGAGTCATTGTCCGTAAAATGTTGCTGAGGGATTGTTGCGCGAATGTCTCTTTGTTTATTTTATCGTAAATTTTAAAAAGATGATGTGATTTATTGTGGGATGAGGGGATTTCCAATATACCTTGCGGTACAGGAAATATGTCCGAAATGTGATCTAGGTGGCTTCGTACAAGGACATGTGGGCTGCGACAGAGTCTCGAGAGCGGTGTTCAACACTACACCAACAAGGATGTAGTCTAATTGTGCTATGAGGTCACCTCCCAGTGGTTCCCGCTTCCTTCGTCAGAATTTCCCCACTTTCGATCATAGCATGGCAACGCCAGATTTTCGTTGTTTTGAAGGGACTTAATTTTATTAAGATTGAACTTTTTTAATTTAATGTGACAAAATTAAAGAATGCAACACTTCCGCTTTTGATATCCCAAAGCTCAGACTAGCCTGCGATGGGTAGAGCATACACGGAGTGGGAAAATTGTTTATTCCAATTGACTCTCCGACAGAGAGCACTCTTGATCCGATTTAGAACGAGATTCAAGATATTTTTTAAGTTAGAAATAGACTCTCCGACAGAGAGCACTATTGATCCACCTTATGGCGAGATTCAAGAGATTTTAGCGAGCTTTTTAAGGCTCACAGAAATTGTAGAAAATATAAATTGACAAAACTTGAAGTAAACTGAAAAACACAAAGTAAACTCTCCGACAGAGAGCGCTCTTGATCCGCAAATGGCGAGATTCAAGAGATTTTTAATGCCTTTGAACTTAATGAAAAATTTAAAAGAAAAAAGCTTGAAACTAGCTACATTTGCAAAAATGAAACTTTCTAGCCAATTTTGATTATTTATAAAAGAAAAGAAAAAGATTTTTTAAACAAAGCAAAAGTAAAAAAATTGTAACAAAACCTTTTTTTTTAATAAATAAAACTAATCTAACATACTAATGTTCTAGTTTGTGTGCAGGGAAAAAGCAAATAAATGAAAAGTAGATATAGGCTTCCCCCAAATGGGGGAAGATAGTCGTGGGAGCCGTAATCCCACTTGTTTTTATTAATGATTATTACAATTAAATTAACTCTCCGATAGAGAGCGCTCTTGATCCGCTTATGCAGCGTGATTCATGTTTATTAAATTAACTTCCTAGTTTGTTGAGTCTAGTTGATGTGCCTGGCCTATCAATGGATCGATTGACTAAGTCACCTAAAATGATGAATCCAGTCGATTCTCTCTTGTTCTTGGCTAAGGAACGTTTTAGTGGGAAATCGACTATCCACTTGATTCCAAGCATGCAGCGCATCGATCAAGGCGACATGTTTGATTGTCTACCACATATGTTCTTCTTGGTATTGAGTCGACTAAGATCCTAGTACTATGGCTTTCTTCAGTCAACATCAACTACTGTGCCACGCAATCACTGTGTGCATCTAAAGAACTTGTCATTGGGAAATCAACTATCCATTTGGGTCCAAGTACTCACTCATCAACTGAAACAACGTGGTCAGTTGTCTTCCACGTCTGTTCTATGTTGAGTCTAGTTGATGCACTTGGCCTATCAATGGATCGATCGACTAAGTCACCTAAAATGATGAATCCAGTTGATTCACTCTTGTTCTTGGCTAAGGAACTTTTTAGTGGGAAATCAACTATCCACTTGAGTCCAAGCATACAACGCATCCATCAAGACAACATGTTCGATTGTCTCCCACATATGTTCTTCTTCTTGGTATCGAGTCAACTAAGGTCCTAGTACTATGGTTTTCTTCAGTCAACATCAACTACTGTGCCACGCAATCACTATGCGCATCTAAAGAACTTATCAATGGGAAATCAACTATCCACTTGAGTCCAAGTACTCACTCATCAACTGAAACAACGTGGGTCAGTTTTCTTCCACGTCTGTTCTCCTTCTTGGTCCCAAGTCAACTATGGTTTCCTTCAGTCGACATCAACTCCTATGCCACTAAATGAATATGCACAAGGCATCCAATGAAAGGTTGTTCTGTCAATGCCCTTGGAATGGATTGTCATATTTACCCAAGTGCTTGTATGGTCTTTCCTCTTCCTATCGATCTAAAGAAACTTCTACCATGGCACTTTGGGTTTCCAATAAATTCCAAACATTATCTTGCATCTTAGCCTATATTTAATATCAAATAGACAGAAAATCTTCTTGCTCATTTGCTTTCTTCAAATTAAGCAAACAATGTTCATGGTAATTGCTGAAAAGCTCAAATTGATTGTTTCTTCAAGATATTTATTCCATGTACAGTATTCATTACATCAAAGAAATATTAAAGCTGCTGTCTGTGTACTTTTCTCTTTTTAAACCATATGAATTTTCAGATATAAAGAGATATATCAAAAAAGTAATCTCTCTTCACAATTTTACCACATTCAATAAAAATAGCTCCAACAGACTACAGAAATGAACAAGAAAATCATGGTGTACAGAAATGAAC
Source organism: Larix kaempferi (assembly GCA_027924585.1). NCBI lineage: Eukaryota > Viridiplantae > Streptophyta > Pinopsida > Pinales > Pinaceae > Larix > Larix kaempferi. The sequence continues at coordinate 5,646,182 of BSBM01000221.1, forward strand.
AAGAAAATCATGTTGTGACAACATCAAATATTTTATCCCACCTAAAATACACAAATTTACTTTCATGCATACTTATGTAGACTTATAATCAAACATGCATACATCATAGCGCTCCTGTACTGCAACCAGGTGGCCTTCCAAAATTTATGCTCTTGTATATGTAGCATTTTCAAATACATAATATTGAAACCAGGCAAGCACAGAACTTTCAGGATTAAGATATGAGAAGAACAAAATATAGAATACCTTGGAATTTCTCCAGTGAGAGAATGTCACCATCTTCCTTGACAGTGATGCTAGGATTGAAATAATGATTTTCAGCTTTAGTTCCCACTACCCCAACTGTTACTTCAACCGATCTAGTAACTCCATTTCACAAACCAGGGTGTGTCACTGTGTATACGAGTTTCCAACTCAATATTTGTTATATTTTTAACTGTTTTTAATTTTTTGGGGGTATCCCCTGTTTCAAGGGGATGTCTCTGACTCTCTTGATATGATCTGGAGAACATTGGGTGCACCCCTGACTTCTTAGGGGAAAACCATCCCAAACCCAGTTGCAGGACAGGCATCCCCAGACACAGACCAGGTACAGGGGATGCTCCCCACACTGGATTCGCATCTCCTAAGGTAGGTGATGCTAACACTGGCTTCCTTGATATTGGCAAATTATAAATTACCAACCCCAATTAAATATATAATTTCATTTCCCTCTGATCAGTAATTATGGAATCAATCTCGATCAGCAAAACATTACATAGTTTCCAAATCCAGGGATACAATATATATGACAAACTCAGTGCTTCAAGTACCTTGGGTATTGACTTACCACAGTTTGCTTCAAATGGTTTATCAGAAACACAATACTGGAGATTACGATACAAATTTGGAGATTATGAAACAAATTTGGAAGTTGGAATTCAGTACCCTTGGTGGTTCTACATCAAGATCAACCTTTTTAGAACATGAAATAGCACTAACTGCTTACCTCATCAATGAAAATAACTGATGGCTTCCTTGCAACTGCAACAGAAAAAAGGGCTTTCATGAGTTTCTCTCCCTCTCCAACCTGTCTCACATGATCATTTACTTGGGGTCAAAATTACAGCTAATATTGCATAGGCATCAACAGATGTAGGTAAGTTGGTGTACCCATTTTGATGTCAAGGAAGATGCTGCGATGCTAAAGAATGTGGCTGTACATTCTGATGCGACAGCTTTAGCGAGCATTGTCTTGCCATTCCCAGGCGGCCCAAAAAGAAGCAAACCTTGCAAAGAATGCATAGGATTTTTAAGTGCATACTAACCATGATACATACAAAACATGCATTTTCATTTTTAGCCCGTCTACTGAATCAGGAATTGATAGAAATGCACCTCGAGGAGGTTTTCTAAGACCAGTGAAAAGATCGCTTCTTTGGGTAGGTAAAATAACCATTTCCCTCAAAGCTTGTTTCGCTTTTGTAAGTCCAGCTGAAATGAGAAATATCAAAAAAATCAAAACTATCCAGCAAAAATAGCATATAAAATAAGAAAATGAGGCATTAATGACTTGAGAATCTCTTACCAACATCATCCCACTTAACTGCTGGACTTCTATCAACAATTACACTCTCTATAATTTCAAGAAGTTTTGGATCAACCCCTTTAACATCACTTCTATTGGCTTGAGAACTGGCAGCAAGATCTCCTGGACTGTTCCTTCTGGAAATATTGGGCTTCGGATTAGATATATTTTGCTTGGAGTGAGACAAATTCTTAGGAATTGGTTGAGTTGCTGATCTAGCTAGCATTCGAGATTGCAGGGGCCTTGATACTTTCTGGAAAAACAGAATGGATTTCTTTCTCAGATTCACAAAATGATTTGACACAAAAGCCACAGATTTAAACAACACAGTTAAAACAAATATCATCGTTCTCCACAAAGAAAGAGTTTAGCAAAGTTTAATGTAGTTATTCCTTTTCAATAAATGTATAAAAGATGCTATCATTAGTATTTCGAAAGATCTATCAAGTCTCTGGTGTTTAAGATCAGCACCTGATTTGATGATTCCACTGCTGAAATGGTGGTCCAAAATATAGCACAAGAAAACACATTGCATGTCAAAATTCTTGCACATCACTGTCATTGGAATCAACAAAAACCAAAAACTTTCTGAAACTAGAAACCATTTCTACTCAACACGGTATGACAACATTAAAATTGCTGACCTCCAAGTTAAGGCTCTATTCAGCAAAATAATAATAATTAAAGGACCTAGGAAAGAAGGCAATCGACAATCAAAATTATTTTGTATAGAAGAAAAGACAGGTGATCATTACATAGTTATGATAGAGGTACTAATTTCTGATGTTTCCTCATGTAAGGGCACATTTATACTATGTTAGCAGAAACAACAAATGAGGGAGTTGTTTCTGCAAGAAACCTGACTGAAACCGAAATGGCATCAGAAGAGCCATTTTTGTGCTTGTTTTCCATTTTGGGTTGAGAAACACATTTTTGGGGAAACAGCCAGCATTTCTGCTAGCCATTTCTTTCAGGTTTCTGGCTGCAAAAACAACCAGTTAAGAAGGCCAATGAAAACACAAATTATTAAAATAAAAACGCCATTTCCGGTGCCCATTTTCATTTTTTAATCAAGAAACCTGTTTTTTTGGACAACAGCATTTCTGCTCAAACATGTTATCTTTTGGGATTACTCCAAAAGTGTTTTCTCCTAGCTAGGAGAGTGCTAGGTCTCCTAGTCCCCAGTGATGCTTAATGGATGTAAGGATTGCTCAGTTTGAGTAGAGATGTTTGAGCTTAGAGTGCTAGCATAGCACACTTACCTAGGAGGTGTTTATCCCATGTGGCATGATCATTGGGTGCACACAATAGGGGAGTAGGTTGCTTGATTAAAAGAGGTACCTAGGAGGATGGACGCTAGGCATTCAGAGGATTCACTTAACCATGAAAGCATGGGACCATGTGACGTACACCTTGGAGGTTTGATACTTGACTTGCGGTTGCTTGGGTTGAGAAGCATACTTAACAGAGGTTGGTTGTGGACCCAGACACACATGTTGATGAGAAGCATCGGAGCAACTACCTTGGCACACATGTTGAGGAGCATTGGGCACAAGAGGACATGTGGCACATAGCTAGAGGAGGAGCACCTTGCATTAGAACACTTGGAGAATGAACCGCCATGTAAGACAGAGCATTGGGCGAACAGCTTGTTGGATAGCATACCATCTTCGAGGAGAGGCTTTGGGCCCAAGGGACATCATGCTTGGAGGGTGCACCATTTTGGGGTTGAGTAAAACCTAAGTGTGACTCTTGGCATCATTGTATTGTAAAGCACTCCATTTGGGGTTGCCTTGTTGACTTAAGTCTAGGGTTACTTGTATGGACCTCATTCATATTTCATGTTGGCATCTCTCACCTTATTCTGTATGAAGGGAGGACAGAGCCTCTGTCACTGCTCACTATTGATGTACTCATTCTTCTATCTTTTTAATTGTCTTGGATAAGTCTTATTGGGAGCAAGACCTAGGATATATGATGTAAACCCTAGAGGAGACATGAAAATTATGCTAGAGCTAGAGATGAGCTTGGGTCTTAGCACTTGTGCGATGCAAGAGAAGCGGACCTAGGGTTTGTGTGATGTAAACCCTACAGCAAGAACATGGAGCACCAGAGCAATAGAGGAAGCTTGGAGCTTGGTGTCATGCTTAGCTTGAAGAAGACTTGGAGCTGATGTCCATGTACTCTTGACATTCCATTGTAACATGTCCAAAGGTCTCGGTACTTGGTGATGCAAGAGAAGAAGACCTACGGTTTGTGGGATGCAGACCATAGGATGGACAAGAAGCTTGGAAGGACAGCACTAGGATTTGTCTAGGAGCCTTAATACTTGGGTGATGCAAGAAGGCCTAGGGTCAGAGTAATGTTAAACCTTAGAGTGCTAGAAGAGTGAAAAAGACCAAGAGCTTTTGTGATGCAACCTTGGAGAATCTCCTAGAAGACTTGTGTGATGCAAATAGGAGATCAAGAATAGACTTGTTGGTATTGATGATGGCTTGTTGTTGAACCTTTAGAGGGGCCGGGAGTAGGTTGGTGTGATGCCTTGCTAGGTCTTGTTGATGGTGGATGCCCTAGCTAGGGTTTGGATCTCTGCTGCGTGGGAGCTCCCCCCACCACCCCGCTCCCACTCCCGCTCCCGAAGCTCACTTCCTTCGGAGGCTTGCTCCCAAAACGCTCCCAGTTTTGGGAGCACGCTCCCGAGGTGCTCCCTACCTCTCCTATACTAAAAGCTCCTATACTAGGTTGATCATTTGATGATAATGTTATGGTACCTCCCTTCATTGCCAAGATCATATAGAAGTAGTTATGGTTGATCATTTGATGATAATGTTACAAGTTATAACTATTAGATGATTGATGTTATATGGTTTAATCCATATTTTCTATAGCTAATTCAACATCCTACATGTTTTTTAGATATAAATCCATCAAAATATATCAAAATATATACGATATAAAAATCACTCCCGGACCGCTCCCAAAACAGGAGCTTTTGAAAATTTCGCTTTTCGCTTCGCTCCCGCTCCCTGCTCCTGCTTCTCACTCCCAACAGCATAGGTTTGGATGCAACTGGAGTGTCCTAGATTGTGATTTGCAGATAGTACATGTACCAGCTTGTGATGAGCTGATGGTGTGTACTTGTATCTTCATTATGCTGTATTATGAAGTATACCTTTGCTGTCTAAATACTGTGCATTGCAGATCTGAAAATCAGCCTTATCTTTCTCATGTTAATGAGTAGTTTCTAGGGCTGTTTGGTATGCTGATTTACTGATTTATCACCAAAAGTTAGCAGATTAGTTAAGTGATTTGCAGATAGTACATGTACCAGCTTGTGATGAGCTGATGGTGTGTACTTGTATCTTCATTATGTTGTATTATGAAGTATACCTTTGCTGTCTAAATACTGTGCATTGCAGATCTGAAAATCAGCCTTGTCTTTCTCATGTTAATGAGTAGTTTCTAGGGCTGTTTGGTATGCTGATTTGCTGATTTATCACCAAACGTTAGCAGATTAGTTAAGTGATTTAACAAGCTAAGACAGAACTAAAGGGACTGATTTAGGGCTGTCATAAATCTACTGTTATAAAATATTTTCCAGGTCTGATTTGTTAAGGTGATTGAGCACTTAAGGCTTCAAATCTTCTTCCCTTGAAGTGCATTGTTTCGGTGTTTGTTTTCTTGGGCTGCCTAGTGACTTTGGCTGGCCAAAATGAAACATATGCTACTGTAATTAATATTTCGCATTCAATCATAATGCTGAAAGTTCATAGGAAACAGATTTGGGGAACCTCAAGTATTAACGTGAAATTTCTGAAGAAGTTGAATAGCAGGAAGAAGCTTGGGTTCCCTCTATCTCTGAGGCCTCAGCTTATATGTTTTATTTCTATTTTGATCATAGAATAGAATTTAGTGGCCAAGGGCCAAGCTATAACCAAGACTATTATGTTTTGCTTATGTTAAGATTTAATGGCCAGAGACCAAACTGTACTCAGTAGTGTTTTATGTTGCTGCCAAGACGCACAAACTTTTTCAAATTTTGTGAATGATATAATTCAAGCCAGTGGACTTGACAGACTAGTATAGAGCATTCAGTCTGAGGTTTTCTCAACTGAATTCACAGACAGCATAAATATTTTGACAACCAGTATATATAAATAGATGACTTACCACTCATAAAAAAAGGTAAGAAATGAGTTAAGGTTGAAGATGCCGAAGCTTACTTGACAAAATATACCTGATCGACGTCTCAACTCTTTTAACCTCTCAGCAACTTTGCCCTGCCACTTCAATATCTTGCCTTGATACTCCTTGATCTCCTTGGCCTCACTAGATATAACCAACACAATAAATGTTGCCACTTAGCAAAATGGCCTCGACATGTTATAATAGTTAAACAATACCTATTGATCTTGTTCTCCTCAAAATTCCTAGATACATCACAACAACAAATTTTGTCATTCACAACATACTCTAGACATTTTATACAAATTGTAAGTATATTTTTCAACATAACCCTGTCGTCAAAGAAAAAAGAACATTAGTACCTTCATATAAAACATATTAGAAGTTGAATGTATTAGCAATGAAAATCAAAATTTGAATTACTCAATAAGCATCTTGATCTAATAGACTTAAATGAGAAAAGATATCAATGAAAGATGACTTTATGGCTAAGGTGGTGAAGCACAAGCTAAATAAGCATACACTTTCACCCCAATAATAGTCTAGCTAGTAAAGTAATTGAAATAGACAAAGTCCTACTCAACTTTCACAAGATGCTAGGATGACTAGTTCCAAAGGATAAGGAACTCAAAAATAGTAAATAGCAAAGACAAAAAGTATTGGGGCAAAGATGTAATCGGGAGATTTGAACCTTGGTGGAGAGAACACCACCACAGCTTTACCAACCAACCAAACCTCAATTGACAAGGCCTTTAAACACTTTTATCATGGACTGATCAACCCTTATCCAACAAGGTACTCTCGGTGACCACGGTACTTTCCAAATCACCTCTAGTAAATCCCCATTAGTCAAGACTCATACCTCTGTATGCCTTAAAACAAGGCAGGACCCGCCTTTACTAAGTTTATCATCATTTATCAGGATCTGCAGGGGGGACACTGTCATGACAAAGAAAAAGGTTTCATTTTCTAAAGCATTCTCTCGACCCTAGCCACTAGAGCAGCAATTTGACAAAGTTATTTCAAAATACTCCATTTCCAATTATAAGAAACATCCTTTCTCAATTCCATGATTTCAAAGTGACAGGCTTGGGATAACTCCAATGGTGGATTCATTTTGTATTAAAGTGAATGTCATATTAAAACATGGAGAAGTGACCTTTGGATTTCATCTTCCAAGAGGTCCTTTGGACTCTCAATTACTCTTTGTTTCAGTTTATTATTAGAAAACTGAAAATACAATCTAAAGAGTCTAATATTTACAACATACCATAATCCCATAGGATTAGCTATCCAACATTCCCCCTTTAATCCGAAGGGGTGTTTGTGAGTCCAAGCATCTTCATGAATCTCTCAAGTTTTTCTCTTCCAAGAGCTTTGGTGGAGATGTCTGCAATTTTTTCACTTGTGGAACAATGTCTCAAATGAATAGTCTTGGCCTCTACATGATATCGAATCAAATGGTACTTTGTGTTGATGTGCTTAGTTCAATCATGGAATTTAAGATTCTTGGCCAACTTGAATGTAGAAGTATTCTCAACAAGAAGGAGTAGAATTCACTTGTTTCTCCTGCAAATCTTCCAATATCTTCCTAAGCCACACAATCTCCTTTGTTGCTTCTACAGTAGCCACATATTTTGCTTCTGTCGTGGGAGCTGTTGGAACAAATTGTCTGCATGATCTCCAAGAGACAGCTATTGATCCAAGACTCATGAGGTAGCCTAAAGTAAACACTCCATTCTCTTTATCACCATCAAAATCTGAATCAAAATATCCAATCAGTTTGAAGTCATCCACCTTAGAATATTTGAGTCCCCTTCAAGTATCTTAGAACTCTCTTTGCAGTAGACCAATGTCCTTCACAAGGTTTGTGCATGAACCTGCAAAAAAGATCCCAATAGCAAATGAAATACCTGGTTTATTGGTAGTAAGGTAGATAAGACTCCCCACGAGTTGTTTGTACTTGGTTGTATTCTCAAATTCATTTCCTTCTTTAGATGTGAGCTTCAAATTTTGTTCCATTGGAGTAGAGAGAGAGAGAGAGAGTTGCACTCTCTCATTCCTTAACTTATTCAACAACTCTCCAATGTACTTCTGGGAGATGAATATATACTTTGGATTTTGAGTCACTTCAATAACCAAATAGTAATGAAGATGTCCCAAATCTATCATCTCAAAGCCTTTCTTTAATTTTTTCTTAATGGATGCAATGTAGCTTTCATTGTTCTCTATCATCAATATATCATCTACATACACTACAAGATATACAATGGATCTTCCAACTTTCTTGACAAAAAGAGTTGCATCATCAAGATTAAAGTGTTTGAAATTCAATTTCAAAAGATGCTTGATTAAGTTTTCATTGTTGAAAAGTTACCTAGGAAGTATCTGTTCACCTAGTATTGCCTTGGGGTGGACAAGGACACTTTAATTGGTGACCCCTAGTCTTATTTAATTAATAAAGTGAGATGCACTTTATAACTTTAAAATCACTTTATTAAAAGATAAATTCATGGTTATCCTAAGTTCATATTTAATAAAAGTCAAGTGAGTGATTAATTAAAAGGGTGTGCTCACACTTTATTAAATGACATGAAGTGCACTAAATGTCATTTATTAATTATTTAATTGAGCATTTAATGAGAACCCCTCATCTAATCTAATCTGGACCATTAGATTGAAAGAGGAAGTTGCCACGAACAAAAAGGGACTAGAGCAAGGCAAACTCAATCATTATTCACTTTTCAAGAGAGCATTTTTGGAGAGGAGGAGGAGAGAAGAGAAGTCGACTTTGGGAAGAAGAAGACAAACCCTAGCACAGAAATCGAGGAGGATTCTGTTGGGCACATTTCCCAAGATATTCAGCACACATTTCTAGAATTCATACAACAGAGATTGGGCACAGTTTTCGAGGAGGTACAGAGAATCCATACAGCAGAGTTTCAGTGATTCCATACAGCATAAATTTGGCACAGTTTTCGAGATAGCCGTACAGTATTTATTAATGTCTGTACAGCACAAATTTCAAGGCAGAAAGTTCTGTTTGGAACAGTCCATACAGGCACAGAAAACAAGGCAGTTCACACGTGTGAAGGCACAGTTTTCAAGGTGACTGTAGAGCACAGATTTCTAGGAATCCGTACAGCAGTTTGAGTGAGATGTTGGTACAGTTTTCAAGATGAAATAAAGGAGATAAGTACTGCTGTAATTTTATTTAAAATATCTGAAGAAATAAAATCTCTCTCTTGCACAGGTTTTCCCTTCGGGGTTTTATCCTGAACCTATTGGTCAAAAATCTGTGTTATTTTATGTGTGAATGGTTGACATAAATTTCTGAGTTTGAAATTTATTGACTGAAAATTAAATTTCTGAGTAGTATAAATTTGAAAAAGTATCTCATGTGTTTCAAGTTGAAGTCATTTTTATGAATAAAAATGTGCACAATGGGGTTTGGGCATTAAACCATGCAGAGAAGCTTCTAAGCTTGAAACCGGGTTGGGGTTACAAAAACTTTCATGGTATTAGAGTTGAGTTAAAGATCAAAATTTAAACATTCAGAAAAACAGGGGTTTGTGGAAAAAATTTCAGATTCGAAGAAAATAGGGGTTTTGAGAAAAATTTCATATTTGAAGGAAGTTAGGGTTTTGAGAAAAAAATTCCAGATTTCAGAAAAAGTTCTTCAACGAGTTGCTTGAATAGTACAGGTTGTAACCATGGTGTCTGGGCTTAAAGTAGAAGACAGGTTGGATGGGGCTACAAATTTTAGTCCATGGAAGGCTAGAATTATGTTGATACTTGAAGAGAATGAGCTATGGGATATAGTGAACAGTACAACAGCAAATCCTGTTACAGTACCTATCGATGCTACTGATAAGGCAGCTTTCATGAAGAGAGATGTAAAGGCAAGGAGGATTATACTTGATGCCGTGAAGGATCATGTAATCCCCCACATATCAGCAAAGACACATGCTTTTCAGATGTGGACTTTCTTTGACCAACCTTTACCAGAGTTCAAATGAGAATAGGAAAATGGTGTTAAGGGAGAAGTTGAAGAATGTACACATGAACAAAGGGGAAGGCATGGCTTCCTACCTTACCAGGATCACATAGGTCAGGGATGAGCTTGCAGCTGTAGGAGAGGCTATACAGGGCACTGAGATGGTGCACACCACCTTAAATGGCGTGACTTAGCAGTGGGGTGTGTTTGTGCAGACTATTATTGGTCGAGAGAACATGCCTACATGGGATCGTCTTTGGGATGATCTCATACAGAAGGAGACAAGTAGAGGATACTTACAGAGCAGTTTGTCACATCACAAAGATGATGAGGAAAATGTGGCATTGGCAGCAAAGGGCAAAAAGAAGAAGTTCAAGAAGGGTCCCAAGGGTGGGGCCAAACAGCATACAGGTGAGCAGAAGAAAGACTTGAGTAAAATCAAGTGTTTCGCATGTCAGAAGTTTGGACACTATGCTGGACAGTGTCCGAACAAGAAGAAGAAAGGGCAGCAGACAATAGGGACAGCAGAGATGGATGACTTTTCCTCACGGTTTGAGGGAGAGTTCTCTCTATATGCTGGATGTACAAAGAGGACATCTTTCACCAGCAGTGATATGGAGAGAGACATGGAGGATCAGATTTAGTGTTCGTTATTGGTTGGCCAGTCTTTTAGTGCTACCACTACTACTTCCACTTGGTACATTGATAGTGGGGCTTCGAGCCATATGACAGGTGTTCGTGATGTGTTCACAGAGATGACTGAGACGGGCTTGATTCTTGAGGTAGTATTGGGAGATGACACAGTTGTGAGAGCAGTTGGGCGACGGACTGTCACCTTTGAGAGGGATTCTATGCAGTTCATGACTTTGAGGGATGTTCTTTATGTCCCCAGGCTGAAGAAGAATCTTGTTTCAGTTTCCACGATTGAGGACAGAGGCTTTGGAGTATGTGTTCTAGATGGGAAATTTCATATCTTTCCCAAAGCAGCAGGACCATCTACTTCATGTGCCATTGGAGTGAGATGTGGGAAATTGTACAAGCTTCTCTTCGAGCCTCACCATGCGTTAGCCCATACTAGTAGTAGCATCAAGACATGTGAGTTGTGGCACAGGAGGATGAGCCACCTTCATCATTCAACTTTCAGGTTGTTGAGGGAGATGTCTACAGGTTTGCCTCAGTTCAGCACAGAGCAAGGTGGTGTGTACAGAGGGTGTGCTTTGGGAAAGTACACCAAGACTGCTTTTCTAAGCAGTGACACTAGATCAACTGGGATATTGGATTTGATTCATTCAGATTTATGTGGACCTATGTCTTCAACTTCAGTGACAGGTTTTGAGTACTATATCAGTTTCATTGATGACCATTCCAGGAAGACCTGGATCTACTTTCTAAGAAGTAAACAATCTCGAGAAGTCTTGCAGAGGTTCCAAGAGTTCAAAGCTCTTGTGGAGAACCAAACAGGGAGGAGGATTCGGGCACTCAGGGCAAACAATGGGAATGAGTATACCTCCAAGGAGTTTGATGAGTTTTGCAGACAAGAAGGCATCAGGAGGCAGTTGACAGTTCCATACACTCCATAGCCGAATGGAGTTGCGGAAAGGAAGAACAAAGCGATAATGGGAGCAGCTAGAGCCATGCTGCATGATCAAAGTCTTCCTTTCTTTCTATGGGCAGAGGCCTGTAGCACTGTTGTTTATGTTCAGAAAAGGAGTCCACACTGAGCAATGGGGTGTAAAACTCCTGAGGAGATGTTCACTGGGAAGAGACCTGAGATAGGTCACTTCTGTATATTTGGATGCCTTACATACTCTCGTGTCCCTTCTGAGAAGAGGACAAAGTTAGAGCCTACAGCGGAGAAAGGCATCTTTGTTGGATATGACGAGACTTCGAAGGCTTTTCGCATATACCTTCTTGCACAGAGGAAAGTTGTAGTGAGGATGGAGGTCAACTTTGAGGAGGAGAAAGCCTTCAAGAAATCTTATGATTCAGAGGTGGAGGAGTAGCAGATTGTGTCTCCACAGGTGACAGGATCACAGAGTCAGAGTACAAGGGCACAGGTTTCAAGAGTGACTAGGTCACAGGTTACAAGTTCATCAGTTTCAGGGACTCGGTCTACAGGGACTTCTGGTACAAAGACAGGTTCACAGGTTTCACCTTCATGTGATTCGGGTGGTACAGGTTCAGGATCACCAGGTACAGGATCTCAGGCCACAGGTACTTCAGGTAGACAGTTGTCTGATGAGGAGGTTATGGAGGAGCGCCTACAAGAGGAAGCTACTTCGAAGAAACGTAAGCCAAGTTGGCTTAAGGATCTTGTGAAGGAAGCTGAGGAGTCTATGGGACAGCCCAAGAGGGAATCAATAGTTTATTTATTTGATTTCATTGTATATGAGATACATTGATTGTATTTTTTGGTGATTCATTAGTCAGGGACTCAAGATTCAGGACAAGATTCTTTTTTTATGTCTGATGTATCACTAGACGTCTTATACATCTTATATATCAGTTTTCTTTCCATATTCATGTGGCAAAGTGTTTATTTGATGTTCTTGTTGCTTTAGTGTTTATAAAATTGAAAAAAAAAACGAATATTTTTGTATTTTTTAAGTTTGTCGATAGTTTGCCAATGTTTGCCGACATTTTCGCCGATAAATCCGATAATTTCTTTTTGGACCCTCGGGGATATATTTTCCGACACGATATTTGTAACACTGATCTAAATGGTCTAATTACTCAGATTTAGAAGCTCTTGTTTATACTCATTGGTTTTACCCTCTTAGTAGTATGGACGTGATCATTCCCACCATTTATGGCTTGCTAGCTTTGGCATCACCTTCACTTTCCCCATCCATCTGTTCTCTCCCATCTTTGGTTTTCACCCTGACTTACACCTCAGCTTGTGATATGGAGGACCTCCCCACTTTTCCCTCTGTGTTGGATAGCATCCCTGTTAGTTTGTGTCTCGGCTCTAAGTTGGCAACAGAACTTACCGAAGCCTTGATCCTTATGGGCCAAGAAAACCCGTTGGTGTTGGTTCCTGAGCTTAGGTGAGTAGGATTTGATGCCTTGACCTCTCTAGTCGATTGCCCCGATGTTTGGTCCTGATTGTGGATAATCCCCCTAGTTGCTTGAGTTGTGTTGGCTAAACCTAAAGCAAATTGTGCTACCATCATTACATGCATATGGAAACTATTATCTTATCTTTTGTTAAAGCCCATGGAAACAAATTAAAACTGTGCTTCTCAGCACAATGAAAGAGGGCTATGGAAATTGAAATGTTAAAGCACCCTGGATGCAAGCTGCGATTAGTTGTGCTTCTCAGCACATGCAAAATCCAAAGGGTCCTAAAGGCCTAAAAAGCAGTGGTTAAATGTATGCTAAATCCAAAGACTGGTGGCCATGATTAAATGTAATGATTAATACCTCACGGAGCCTAGGGGTTGGGATGTGAGATGGAGTAAGGGACGGATAATTCTAAGTGTCCCCTAGAACCCCAAGTTACGATTAGTTGTACACCTAGTTATGGCAGTTCTAGTAAAGATCCTCACGGAACTGGATCAACTTGGATGTGAGCTGTAGACATTTTCCAAGGTTGAATAAGCACCTCTCTAAACAACTTATTCCATTTGTGAGACACAACCATTCCCTATGTGTTTATTATCCAACATATGCTTAAGTGTGTATTCCCTTTCCCTTATTTGAAGTATCACAATGTTGAGTTAGTCAAGTCGTCCCTTTATCCTAGCCTTGCATTTTTCACCCTCACCCTTTGCTAGCAAAATGTTCACGTCTATGAAATGAGTATACTCTTGAGGTTCTGTTTTGAGTAAATGATTATTTAAACTTATATTTGATGTAATTGTTGGTTAACCGCCAGTGAAATGATGCTTACTACTTTAAGTCTTGCTATTAGAATGATTAAAAGAGCATACCTTAACCATCTGCACTTGCAGCATTAGGCTTTTCTATCCTGGGTCATGTTTTGATAAGTCTTGACCTGGTCAAACCTAGTTTGACCAAGTCAACCATGGGATCTGAGATGAGTTGGACCAGTGATGTTCGAGGATGATGATTTATGGTCCTTTGATGCACCTTTGATGGTTCCATATAGTGGACACAGGTTTCATATGATGGTTGATATATTTTTCTATGGTTATTATTATTTTTAGACCACTATTTTTATATTGTCCGGGTATGGCGGAGACTTTAGATGATTATACAAATTGCCATAGGGTGTATGCGTACTCATCTCTAGTACATTTGGACCTTCTGAGTCCATTGGGACACTCAGATATCAGTTACAGGCACGTCCAATGATGATACAGTCAAATTGCCACTTTTCTCCAGTTTTGCAATGCAAAAATGGCCTGTCCAACAATTGCATTGAGCTAGCACGTTCTCCTAGGGTGCTTCTGAGGAGATGGGGGGTCCAATCAGTCGTTATTACCATATTACCCCATCTCCAGACATTTTGGTATAGTCAGATTTATGTCCGAGGGACTAGGCAGAGAGCTACAAGCATTTTTTATGATTTACAGTGGTTTTCTAAGGATCAAAAATGGAATAAAAAGGTCACTGAAGAAATCGATTTGGGCAATTGAGGCAAGGAATTGGAATGAGATTTGTTCAGAGGTCATTTGTGGTGTATCCCAGACCTTCCAGCTCAGCTTACAGCATTCAGTGGGGTCCACACACTCTCTGGGTTGTTGTTTGATGTATTATTTTGTCATTGAGGGACCACGATTTGGTCAGTTGGTCGCTTTGTAGTGTTATTGAGTCGTATCTTTTATCATTGTGCCATGGGGTGATGCTAGTGAAGGACATTAATACCTCCTAGCCCCACCATGTGCTCATTACACTTGTTCTAGTCATATTTTATGTGGTGTGACCCCCTTAGGGCCACCTTAGTGAGTGTGCACCCCCCTTTGTGAGTTGATCCATGTGTTATTGCTCCGGCTCATCATAGTCGTCAATTGTATTATGTTTATCTTTTGATCTCCACCACTCATTCATAAAGTGGTTAGGGTTTTGGTCTCTCTCATTCCTACTTAAGGAAGAGACCTCCTCATTGTAAAGGTACCTTTGGGCACTTGAAATTTTGGAATAAAAATATTATTTTGTAGATCTACTTCTCCAGCTTTGATGAATGCTCTTGTACATGATTGTAAATCTTTTCTTTAGACATCCAAGTCGCTTACAAGTAATTTCCGACATCTTCAGAGGGAGGCCGATTTCATCTTTTGCAAGGGTGCGAATTGCTTGGAGGGACGATTGCAGGGGTTTCCCCGTCTTCTCTTGGGCATGACGTTTTCATCTTGAAGGGAGTTCTTCAATTGTGCTTTGTCCATTGATTTACTTATTTTGATCTGCCATGCATAGCTCATTTTTTATCTGTGGATCAAATCTCACTTAGGTAGTTTGATTTTGCAGGTGAAAAAGACACTTTTCCTCCTTGGGGCTAGGACGTTTTTGCTTGGAATAATTTGGATCTAGCTTGGAATTGTAACTAAATGGAAGGATCATCGATGTACTTGGCGGTTGGAAGCTTTTGAGGTAAGATCTACAAGGTACGTATTGATTCCATGCATTTTACCGATTGGTCACTTCAAACTCTCATTGTTAAAACCCTAGTTTTATAGATCTGATAGATCTAGCGATAATTTGGGCTTCATAACTAAAACCCACGTTTTAATTAATTGAAGAACCTTAGAGACCAACTTCGGTAGAATTTCGACTCCATTTACCCCCCTATACAAGGCACTGTCCATCTCTATGGGAGGACGCACTTGTGGGTTCTTAGTCTTTTTTCAGATTTGTCATTTGGGTGTTGCTATTTCGTCATTAAAACTTCAGATTTGTAGTTTAGCCACCCTCCTTGTGCCATTTCTACCTTAATTTCACCTAGTGGGCCCCATTTCACTTCAATTTGACTAAATCAAGGGTGAGCCCCACTTGGGTCTTCTAAATTGGCATTAGATCTATCTAGATTTATTCATCTAAATCATCTAGTGGCATAATCATTCCTTGGTTGAGCATTTAGTCCTTGCATAAGCTTACTCAACCAAGGCCTAACTCCATTTGTCCACTTGTCTTCTCTAGATCTAGATCCACTTACGCGTCATCCCTCTCTCTTTATCATTTCACATTTCCCTAGAGAGTCTAGAGTAGGTTCGCTAGCCTTCATTAGCCAGCTAGGGTCTCCCCCTTGGTCTTGCATTTGCTAGATCTAAAGTGAAGAGTGCCTCGATTTACGTGACAACCTTTTATCCTTGGGAATCGTGGTTCTCTTAGGTCACCTCTTTAGTTTCCCAACGCCTCTACCATCCTGGATGGGATAATCATTTGGGGCAACTAAAAGTTGTGTGATAACATTTTTGGCGTCGTTGCCGGGGAGGTAGAGGCTTACCTCAGGTGTCTCCGAGTGACCGTGCGTATCTCATATCTTATCGCATTCGGTTTTATATTTGGATGGTTACCATTTATATATTTAAATCATACGTAGCCATCTCATTTAACTCATCTCTCCCCACTATCATAACGACATATCTTTTGGTAAACAAGATCAATAGTTTACCTGGCGACTCCACTGGTGATCGATCCTATCGTATCTAGAACCCATGGGGTGTATCAATTTGTATTTAAGCTCCTGAACTTTCTAGCAATTGCCATTCATGGTTATTTCTAAATGGCCAAGGACTTTCGGTCGATTGAAAGTTTTTGACTTCTCAAAAATTGGTGGGTATCCTCATCAGATACCTCGTCAAGCCCGTGAAAGGTTGCCTAAATTCGACGGAAGTTATGAGGTATCTGCTAAAAGGCACCTTGACCTCTTTAGGGAAGTTATTAACGAATTATCTATAACTTATGAAGATGTATGTATGAAACTATTGGCCTCATCTTTCCAAGGAACAGTTGAGCTCTGGTTCTTGAATTTAATGACCAATAGCATTCGGATATGACATGTTTGAACATAAATTCTTAGAAGAATGGGGAAATGAATACAATGATATATATTCTTCAAATCAGATCCAAGATCAAAGCCTTCCCTTTTTCGATCCTATTGTTGAAACAATTAATAATCAAATAACAATTGAATTGTCAACATCCAGATGACCCCTACTGACCAATTTCTTTTGAGGATGAGTCTTCCTCTTGTGAGTCTATCGAAAATCTTTTTAAAGAACAAATCCCTAATCATTGCATGAATGACGAAACTTCAAATCATTTTTTAAGCAACCCTAGTCTTGATCCTGAAGAATTTTTTGAGGTTGATCTTTTAATCTAGTGAGTCTATTGTTTGGGATATGGATGGATGTTGTGCTAAAGCATTGGCTAAGATGCTTACATGACTATGTAAACTATTGTCATTGCATTGAAATATAATTTGACTTTCGTGATGATGCAATGTTGTTGACCATTTGACAAAATTTGACTTGTAGGGAAAGACAATATGCTATGGCCTACAAGAGAAGGACGTTGGGACTTGTTTTGAAGAGCAAGTGATGGATGTATAGTCAGCCAGATTAATATCCCATTGATATTTAGAGAGCAATCAAGATGTTCAAATGCAGAGGGAGCAAGATGCTCGGATGCAGAGCAAGTAGGATGCTCGGATGCAGAGGCAGCAAGATGCTCGGATGCAGAGCAAACAGGATGCTCAGATACAGAGGGATCAAGATGCTCGGATGCAGAGGGAGCAAGATGCTCAGGTGCAGAAGGAAAAGGGAGCAACATGCTCGGATGAAGAGCAAGTAAGATGCTCGGATGTAGAGGGAGCAAGATGCTCAAGTGGAGAGCAAGCGGGATGCTTAGATGTAGAGGGAGCAAGATGCCCAAGTGCAGAGCAAGTAAGATGCTCGGATGCAAAGGGAGCAAGATGCTCAAGTGTAAAGCAAGCAGGATGCTCAAATGCAGAGGGAGCAAGATGCTCATATGCAAAGGGAGTAAGATACTCAGATGTAGAGGGAGCAGGACGCTCTACCACAGAGGGAGATGTGATGAGCCTGAAGACGAATGTTTCCAGCATCGGGCGGCCATTTCCACCAGTATTAACCATGTGACTTGGCTAGGGGTGAATGGTTCGAAGGCACGGCAGTATCAGCTCCCAGCCACCCTGTGACGGGGTGGGGAGACTGGCCCTTGATGAGTAGTGTTGATGCATCGAGCATTCCCTTGGTATTAGCCATGTGACTTGGCTAGAGGTGAATAGCTCAGAGCAGGGCACCTTCTTCCGGACATCCTATGACGAGGTGGGATGATTAGTCCTCAGTTGCACACACTGTCCTCCTGTAGGTTGAGCATCGAGCATTTCCCCAGTATTAGCCATGTGACTTGGCTAGGGGTGATTCGAGTGGGAAAGTGCCCTCTCTCAGACACCAAGTAGGGTGGAGAGATTAGTCCCTAAGACGACTCAGAACGGGGCAATGCCTTCTCTTGGACACCAAGTGGGGTGGAGAGATTAGTCCCTAAATGCTCAGAGTGAGGCAGTACCTTCTCCTAGCCATCCTGTGACGGGATGGGGAGATAAGTCCCTAGTTGCTCACTCATCAACTCATGACTCAGAATGGGGTGGTGACTTCTCCCAGCCATCTTGAGATGGGATGGGGAGATTAGTCCCTAAATGCTCATGCAAGCTTATGATCAACCTCTCCAGTGCAAGAAGAATGTGTTGATACTTCAAGATGTATTCATGAGAATGCCTCCCTCATTGAGAGGGAGTGTTGATGATTGCAACATCGATGAGACAATGATGCAACTCTCTCTTGAGAGGGAGAGAGGGAGATTGATACTTCTCGATGGACTGAGTTGTGTTGAAGACCTTTCTTATGATGAAGAGATGTACGAGACAAGCCGTGACGATCAGATGATATCCAAATGTGTTCCAGAGTGATGATACCTCCCTAGCTGAGAGGGAGTGTTGATGTTTTCATGAGTTCCATCCATGATTAGCCATGTGGACTAATTAGTAGAGGGCTCTGATGAAGAAGAACCTCCAGAAGATAAACAGTGTTGAAGATCGTACAAGAAGAATACATTCCTCGCTAAGAGGGAGTGTTGATGTTTATGTAGCATCGGAATATATTCTTAAGAAGTCCTAGATAAAGTGGAAGAAATGAAGAGCATAATTACCCTTTATAAAATGGGTAAAATAACCCTAGAAGATAAAAAGACAAGTCGACTTGAAAGATAAAATAAAAGTAAAGCAGACCTAATTGAGGAAACTTCCAGTGAAAAGAAGAATATAAATAAAGTGCTTTCACACTTCATTATTACAACAACAAGTTCATCTCTCTCTCAAGTGGTGCGCACTTCTCTAGGAGGATAAGTGAAGAAGACAAGAAGCAAGAAGAAGTTCTTTATGGGTTGTATAGGACTAATTTTCGAGGCTCTTTTTTTTGTATCTTCTCTATTTGTGATCTCTCTTGATATATCTACTTTCAAATCTGATGCACTTGTATTATGTACTGAATCTCTGAGTAAGAAAGATTGTTGGGTTTTTCCTGAGTTTGGGTTTTCCCAAGGTAAACTATTGTGTCTCTTGTGTTCTTGTGCTTCATTATGTGAAAATTATACTTCTATGTCGTCAAAATCTAACAAATCCAACCGTCGGAATTGCACGAAATTGACTTCCCAGCAACCATCAAGGAGGGGCACACCTATCCTTCTAGGGCGCACTTGTTTTGGTGGATGGAAGATATGATTTAGCACTGACTTATGCTACAGGTCTGCAACTTACCACAATTAAAGCAAATTATAAAATTCCTTGGCCTCAAATCCCCCCCAGGGTCCTCCCGGGTCTAAGATATTGGGAGCGGGGAGCGGAGCGAAAAGCGAAATTTTTAAAAGCTTTCATTTTGAGAACGTTTCGGGAGCGTTTTTATATAGTTATATTTTAATATATCTTGATGGATTTATATCTAAGAAACATGTAGAATGTTGAATTAGCTATAGAAACAATGGACTAAACCATATAACATCAATCATCTAGTAGTTATAACTTATAACGTTGTCATCAAATGATTAAACATAATAGATTTTATAGGAGCTTGGCAAAGAAGAGAGGTACCATACATTGTCATCAAATTATCAACCTCGTATAGGAGAGGTAGGGAGCGCCTCAAGAGTGCTTGGGAGCACCTCGAGAGTGTTCCGGGAGCAAGCTTTGGGAGCGGGAGCAAAGGAGGGGACACTCCCATGCAACAGAGTCCCAGGTAACCTAGATTTAACCCAAACTTCCTCAAACCCCTAGGGTTTGACTTTTCCTTCGAGATTGACCTACATAAACTCAATAACCATATATGAAACAACGCCTTAGGGCCGTTGTCACCTAACCCTAGGATGACAACACCTTTAGGTCACTTTTAGCACATACAATTGACCTTTTTGTAATATTTTCAACTTTTTTGGATTTTTTATATTTTATCTGTATCTGAAAGTTATTACTGTAATTGAATACTTCCGAAAATCACAATTAAAAGAATCTACAGCACAAAATAAATATTTTAGGAATTTTTGCAAAAATATACAATTTTTAAGGTTTTTCACAATATATGATTTTTTGGTATTATTAACAACATATATAGTATAGAATTTTAATAAAAAGGAAATTTTGAGTGAAGATGACGGAAATAAAGACCTAAGTCTCTTCCCTACAAGGCCATCGTGTTAAAGTGAAACTTACTTGATGTAATGGTCGATTAGATATTAGACTTAGGCGTTAATAACTCTGATGCAAACAACACCTATATATTGGCAACATTACGATATATCGCGATGCTAACTCACTGGCGATATATCGGCAATATATCACTCGATATTTTCCCCAATTTGTTTGGCGATTTTTTCCTGATTTTATTGCGATTTTTGCCGATTTATTCAAATATAACGCAATTTTTTCGAATATATCATGATTTTTTGCATTTTTATATTTTCTAATATTTGTATATTTTTTAAGTTTGTCGATATATTGTCGATGTTTGTCGACATTTTCATCGATAAATCCGATAATTTGTTTTTGGACCCTCGATGATATATTCACCGACACGATATTTGTAACTTTGGTTAATAAAGTCATTTTATGACTTTAGTATACTTTTTGGTTTTTATCAATGTTCCCCCAAGGTTTCGGGACGAGGGACGCAAGAGTGGGGAAACACACGTTTGGGACACGTGGAGACCACCCCCAAATTTTAGGGAAATTCGGGGGGGGCGAGGGGATGTTGAGGTCATACAAATTATAAAAATATAAAAAATATGAAAAATATAAATCCCAGCAATAACAATTCATCTCATGTAAATTAGTAAATACTACATTCATCATTGTGCAATCATGCAATGTAAATCAAAATCTAATAAGTTCAAAAGGTTCGGAGTTTCGTGGGGGGACATCCAGGAGGTTCGGAGTTTCGTGGGGCGACTTCCAGAAGGTTCGCAACAAAGCGAAACGTTTCTCCCTACATTTCGCCAAGGTTTGCCCAAAGAGAAACGTGGAGAAACGTTTCTCCCAGAGTCCCTCCATCCCGGGGACACAGGAAACGCGTCCCCGACCCTGCGGGACGCATCCCTGTGGAACACTGTTTTTTATGCTTAAGTTGCTTTATTTGTTTTTATCAGTTTATCCCACATTCATAAAGTGGATTGACTCGACCTCATTGTAACCTATAAAAAGAAAGCTTTTGCTTTCTCATTATCACGCAATATATTCTGATAGCACTTTCAAGCTATTTTTTGGTTTCTTTATGTGCTCGATTTTCGTGATATGGTATCAAAGCTCAACTAGAGCCTCAGAGACATGGAGAGCGTGAAGACCTAGGGACTACTGCTGGCAATGACGCATCGTAGCACATCAAGGAGCCAAAAAGGTTTTCATCAGAAATCAGGTATTTATGTTTCAAAAAAAATTTGAAACAAGGTCAAATTTTGTTTATGTGGAAGCTTGTTGCTTGGGTCCACAAAATAGGAATTTCGTATGGATTTGAGACTACGGATTTTTTAATTTAAAAAAAAAGGCATGCGTACGTCCAGCCATGAAAGTAGTCATACATCTGCAATCGTACGGATTCTGTGTAGTCTGTAGCCACCCATGTTTTTTTGTACGGATTCCATTTCAATTGTTTTCAACCGTTGGATTTCTATTACAGCCGTCAAAATCACTTAGAGACAAGCCAAACATTTTTTTTTTATCAGCCAGAGCATAGGTCGTACTGTTTGTGTCATACAACATTGTACGTTAGCATAGCCGCTGTACTGTACGGATCAGACATCAATTTAATTTCGTGCAATTGTACAATTTAATTGAGCCATACTTCACACAACCGTCGAATTAATTGAGCAGTCGTAAGTTTTCCCCAACCGCCAAATGGTAAGATATAATCTTCTCAGCCGTCAATTAATTATTCCAACCGCCAGATGGTAAGATATAATCTTCTCAGCCGTCAATTAATTATTCCAACCGCCAATAGCCATACAGTATAAATTCCTCGGTCGTACAATCAACTGTTCTAAAAAATTTAAGTTGTACAAAGCGTGATTTTCATCCACCAGTTGAGTTTCCACTGTTGATTGTACTTAAACAGTGAAAACCAACCCAACTGGTGGATGAAAATCACGCTTTGTACAGCTTAAAGTTTTTAGAATAGTTGATTGTACGACCTTGAAATTGAAGAAATTTCTAGTTATTCAACAATTTCGACGAAAATTGGTTGTTTTTGACTAATTTATTGCCCAGATTTGCACATCTAGAAGATGTAATTGCTGATTTAGCAAATTTTTGGCAATTTTACGGAGAGATTATTTTTGGGGTTGATTTGATTGTTTACAAGCAGTTTATGAGCAGATCTGCTTAGATTTGCGGGTTTTACAATTGTTTGAGGATAAACCGAGAGTTTAGGAGGCTATTTGTGCATGGATCTACCTAGATCTACGTGTTTTGGGGTTGTTTGAGGGAAAATTTATCAAAAAAATGCAAGTTGACCAGAGTTGACCAACAATACGTGGCTACTAAAGTGATCTACAGCCAGTATACACGGGTGTTCCAAGTATTTTTCTACATGTTTGCTTTGTTTCAGTACTCTTTAGCACATTTTACATATCATTATGGCCTATTTGCCCAACATCATGTTGGAAGCCAGCCAAAGGTTAACTGGCAAGAACTACAATACATGGAAGCAACGTATGATGGCCATCTTCGAGTACCGATGCTTGAATAACATTGTCCTTAGTAAAGAAACTCACCCCATAGTTGCGGGTAAAGACGAGGACAAGTTTGATGAGAGAGACAGAGAAGCAATCATGCTTCTTAAATTATCCATGACAGATGTTGTGCTTCTCGAGATTTAGACTGGGAGACTTCCGCATCCTTTTGGACACAGTTGAAAGATCTGTATGAGACCTCGGCCAAGGGTCGAGCCTTCTTTCTAAAAAATATGTTGTTCTCAATCACAGTGGATGGGAGTGCTTCATTACAAGTGCACTTACTCGAGATCAAGGATATTCGAGAACAACTGGTCTCCATTGAGAGCAAGATGTAAGAAGAAGAATTGGGGGTAATCATGTTGAAAAGCTTACCACGTGCTTACGGGCAGTTCATTGAGACTCTCAACATTACTTCTACAGATGTTAACTTGAAGTTCGATAAGCTTGGCAACAAGCTCTTATAACATGACAAATGGAAGACATAGTTCAGGAGCAGTAGTACGTCAGAGAGTTATAAACAAGCATTTGCTACCAATTTCAAGGGAAAAGGTAAACGGGGCAAGAAGAAAGGACAAGGCAGCAAAGTGGATTCCACAAAGAGTCAGACGACCATTATGTGTCACCGTTATCGCAAGAATGGCCATATGAAGAAGTTTTGCAGAAAGAGGTTAGCTAAAGAGAAAGCCAACAAGGGAGGCCTCAAGAGAAGGCTTATGTCGCAAAACACACAGAGGAGTCAGCTTTCTATGCCTTCATGGCTATGAAGCCAGCAGCTAACCCCAGAAAATCTACTTGTACCTCGACTCAAGTGCATCTCGCCATTTCACCAACAAGCAAGATTGGTTCACGGAGTACACTCCCAGTGTCTCCAAAGCCTCAGTGGTCTTCGGTGGTGGTGAAGAGTACATGATCGTTGGGAAAGAAAAGGTTCAAACTTTTTTTGGAGGAAACATTCTTGATTTTCTCAACGTTCATTATGTGCCGAGAATGGATCTAAATCTACTTTCTATCAGTCAAATTATGAGGCATTGTCCACAACTCTCTGTCAACTTTAGCAATCACAAATGCTATATAGTTAACAAAGAGAACTAGCAGACCATTGCGCATGGTGTGGAGGACAATGGAATATTGCAACTAGTCAACAGTGGACAAGTCAAGGAGCATGCCTTAGCAGCTCAGAGTGGATCAGACATCAGCACACTCTAGCATCAGCTGACAGCAGTATGGCATATCAACATTACCTACCTCTCTCAGTTGGCTCGAGAGAATCTCGTAGAGGAACTTCCAAATATCCAACGGAAGATTCGGGGGGTATGTGGACTTTGTCGGGAAGGGAAGCAGCACAAGACACCATTTAATGAAGGAAAGGCTTGGAGAGCAAGCAAGTCCTTCATCCAGTTCATGTAGACATTTGTGGACACCACATCAATCAACACAACATCAATCACCGGTGCCAAGTATTTTCTATTTTTTGTTGATGACTATAATAGAAAAATGTGGGTGTCTTTCCTAAAGTTGAAATCTAAAGTATTTGCTAAATTTCAAATTTTCAAAGCATTAGTAGAAAAAGAGTATTGTTGTTAAATAACCACTCTTGCGGCTGATAATGGAGAAGAATTTTGCTCCAAAGACTTCAAAAACAAATTGTGCTAAACATGGGATACAAAGACAATAGACCACACCCTACACTCTGTTACCTGCTATGTTGTACTTAGATGGTTTCAAGTGAGCCTGCAAAGATAGAACAAGTTCAAGTTTACCTTTTAATAAAATCACATGTCCTTTCCCTGTGGGGAATTGTAACAAAGTGTCGTAGCATGATGTTTTTGTAAAAGACTTGGCTTCCCTAGACTTAGGCATCAATCTGGGTATTCCAAGGTGTTTTTCCCTTGTTAATTATACTTTGTTTATCAACAAGGTATAATTTCTGATTTTTTCACCTAGTCATCCAAAGTTGGAATGCTCGTCTTGATCACTGGGCCTTAGGAGGTTATTAAAGTCTAAGCGTCAATGTATATAACCATGCTAGGCACTAATATCGAGTCATATGGACATGTGTTAGGTCCCCCTAAGTTTTTTTTAAGTTTCGCAAAAATAATTTTTTCAATAAACTTAGGCTATTTTTTAATAGTTTAATTGGAAAAATCAAAAATGTAATAAAAGTGTGGTTAAGAGGTGAAATTCACCATGGGAGTGCTCGTTTTCTAACCCAAAGCACCCCATTTTACCCCTAAACCCACTTTCCTAAGTACTTGAGTGATTATTTATCACTTAAATCTATTTTCTCTCAAAAAATCAAAAAAGTGAATAAAAAATCAAAAAATATGAAAAAAAAAATCAAGTTCCTAAATTATAGGAATCTTGTTTCAATCAGGATCCAGTTAACTGAGGATCATATCGATGGATGATTGGGCTTGATTAGATGTCAAATCAGCTTGATTGGGGGCATATCTAAGTGAGGGTGAGTTCTCTTCAAGTCATGGATGCGTCCTCCCTCAAGAGAGGGGCGCATCATCCATTGTGGCAGCTTGTTATTTGATGGGAGGAGGAACCAAGGTGGATGGGTGCATTACATGATGGATGGCGCCATCCATGGGAGACAAGGGCCCAATCCAATCCATTCTTTCTCTCTAGATCACGCCCTCTTCACTCTTAGTCAGAGATGCACCCCTCTTCATGAGCTTATGCACCCCCTCTTCACTCTTAGTCAGAGACGCACCCCTCTTCATGAGCTTATGCACCCTCCCTCCCTCTGTAAATCTAGAAAAGCAGAGCTCCTCTCTCATTGCAAACTAGTTAGATCACGCCCTCTTCACTCTTAGTCAGAGATGCACCCCTCTTCATGAGCTTATGCACCCTCCCTCTCTCTGTAAATCTAGAAAAGCAGAGCTCCTCTCTCATTGCAAACTAGTTAGAGTTGCATGAGAAGAGGGCTTGCCATTATCTCATTGTCTCATTTTTGTATTGTTGGAATAAAAGAGAAAGCTTTGGAGGCTTAATGGTGTAATGTTCTTTGTTGGATGATCATTGTTGTTCATGTTTGAGGTAACCTGTATCTAGTATAGTTTCTTTTGCATACTTGTATTGTCGATCTTGCCTTGGTAGGATTGTTCTCAATTGATAGGAAAGAATCTATTAATAAGTTTATTATTTGATTTCTCTTGTTCATGTATGTTTAAAGTTGTAGATCTAGCATTTTAATAAAATTATTATCATGTTGCTCTAATCTTTTATATATATGTCATTAGATCTCACAAACTTTTTTGCAAGTGTTTCTGAATAGCTACAGGTAATCGTGGAAAGGAGCTTGAACAAGTTTGTTCATTCTCTCTCCAAACTTTCATGCGGCATAGTCCAATGGCATTCCACCGGAAACCTCTACAATAACTCTTTTCAGGCATCAGGCCTTTTTCTCCTTCTCCTTCTCCTTTCAAAATAATTTATCTCCTTTTGGCTACATTCTAAGCTTATATATCTATTCCTCAAAGTACAAATCACTATTAGATCTGATTTATAAATTTGGTTCGTGCTTAGATCTCAAGTTTATTCAAAGTTTTATTATTACAAAGAAGATCTAGCTTAGAAGCTTTTACCTTTTGCAAGTCTTGTTTTCTGTTAAATCTCAAATCTTGCAAAGTTAGTAGTTTCTTTAAGTTTAAAAGATAAATCTAGCAAGTTAAGTGCTTCATGGCTGCCTTTTAAAGGTTTTCCAAGAACCTAAAGGAAGTTGGTCTTACAAGCCAACTTCCCTTATTAGTTATTGCTCTCTTAGATCTAGTTTTAACAGAGTAATTGTTTTAGTAATTTTTCTAACTTGCCCAAATCACTTTTAAAGTGATTTTGGGCACTTTTTGCCACTAATTAGTTTGCTGGTTTTTGCATTTTGTTAGCAGGTTTAGACACAACTAATGAAGGTTGGAGTAGGCAGGGGGGGACGTCATGCCCCATCTAACCCCAACAGTAGTGAAAATCCCTCAACGCCCCCCCATATCATGGAGTAAGGCCTGGTACAAAAGATGGCGTCATCATGAGAAGAAGCCCAAGGAAAGAGAGCATTGTGGTGCAAAGGAACCAAGAGGGTATCTATGGTGACCTGGAAGAGAGACAAAAGCCTCAGTGCTGAGAGAAATGTCACCGGAGTAATAAAACAGGTGGGGGGTCATGTGACCTAGTGACCCACCCCTAGGAGCCCCGGACACCAACCTCAGGGTTTCAAGCCCTTTAATGAGGTAGTCAGCAATGCCATTAAGCCATAGTACTCCCGGGAGAAGGACCAAAGGGTCTGGCCATAACCCCCACTCAGAAAGAGTTTGTACTTTAATTCAATTTAACTAGGATATTTAACAGAAAGAAAGACAAGCACAACAAAACACAATAGACACAAGAATTTTCCTTGGGGAAACCATAAAGGAGAAAACCCCGCAACTTCCTCAAAGATAGATTCGTCACTAATACAATATCAAGCAAAAATGAAAAACCCAAATATAAGATGTCCTATGCAGCTCTCTCTCTTTCTCCTCAAGAGAAACTTGTCTTCTCTCTCTGCTTAAGTGAACTTGAGTGAGTGAGTGGTGTGTCCAAATGAGAGAGCAAGCTCTCTATTTATACTTTATGTGTGGGTGACCTTTTTACCTAATGGGGCCGACCTCACTATCTTGACTGGGTCGACCTGTCCTAGGGAGACTTAATAATACAATTTACATTTATTCTTTGGGGTGCTATTGCCCCGACTTACAATGGAGGTTTTACCTCAATAACCTTGCATGACCAAACATAATAATGACATCCCCGAACGGAAGAAAAACATCTCCGTCGGAGGTACAAGTAAAATACAATAATAATATAAATATAAAATACAAATGAATATCTTTTGAAGTTACATTTACAACAACACTCCCTCTTAACTAGGAAGGTATTCTCTCGCCACAATCATCATCATTCTGGACACAAATTCTGGACAGCGTCATCATTGCTGGATCATCTTCAATGTTGGACCATCATCATCAATACTGGATCATCATCGTCGTTGTTGCAATCATCATCTCGTTGATCACTAATTAATGACATCTCTCGAATCTATCCGTCATAAGAAGTTCTACAGAGCCATCCCTTTTTCATGCTAGATGTAGGCCTAGCTCTCATCTAGGTCTTCATCGTCTCTACGAGCAAGCCATCAAGTAGGTACAGCCTAGGACCACACATTACATTGCCACAGCAATCACCTGCGTCTCCTACTATCATCTGATCGTATCTAGATCATCTCATCATCACACGAAGAGCAACCCAGATGCACATCTCATGTCCAACAGACCATCCGCGTCTCCCACCCAGTGGGTACAGCCCAAGAGCACCCTAAGTGCATAACGTCTCTCAGCGGTCAGCCCGCGTCTACAGCATGTGGATACAGCCCAGGAGCACCCCAGGTGCATTACGTCCCAAGGACCACCTACACCTACCACCATGCGAAAACCAGCCTAGGTGCACACCAAGTGTCTTTGTGACTAGTGGACCTCTCACCGTCTCTAGCATGTGGGCATAGCCTAGGAGCACCCCAGGTGCATTACGTCCCAAGGACCACCTGCTTCCTCCACCATCTGAGAACCAGCTCTAGTGTATCTGCGTCTTCCGATATCATCATTCCCTCTTTTGAGGAAGCTCAATTTGGATAACACCAAGCTTATCTCTAAAGTACTCAAACTTCACTCTCGCTAAAGGCTTGGTCAACACATCGGCTATTTGCTCATTTGTCGCCACATACTGGAGCTTCACTGCTCCTCTCCGCACAATATCCCGAATATAGTGGTACTTGATCTCAATATGCTTCGATTTGTCATGGAACACCGGGTTCTCAAACAACTTCACGCAACTCTGGTTGTCACAGAAGATACAAGTCGCCTCAAGCTTGAGATCAAACAAATCTAACCGTAGCTTTCGAAGCCATACTGCCTCACAACTAGCCGAACAAGTTGCAACATACTCTGCTTCGGCTGTACTCAGCGCCACGCACGATTGTTTCCTGCTAAACCAGGAGATCATACCGGATCCCATACTGAAGCAACATCCCGAAGTGCTCTTTTTATCTATGGCACTGCCTGCCCAATCCGAATCAACATAACCATGCAGGTTAATCCTCTGATTCGCCTCATACTTGATCCCATACTCAATTGTACCTTTCAGGTACCTCAATATATGTTTTGCAGCCATCGGGTGAACATGTCTCGAATCCGTCAAGAATTGTCTCAGAGTGTTCACAGCAAAACATAGGTCTGGTCTCGTGTTCGCCAAGTACATCAACGAACCAAACATCTGTTGGTACATCGTGGCATCAACTGTCTCTGATGAAGCCTCACACAGTAGCTTCAAGTTCGATGCCATTGGTGTGGCCATTGCCTTGCAGTCCATCATTCTGAACCTCTTCAGAATCTCCACTGCATACTTTCCTTGACCAAGGAAAATCCCATCCGCACTCTGCCACACCTAATGCCTAAGAAGTAATGCATCATCCTCAGGTCCTTCATCTTGAACTCTGCAGCAAGCCTTCTCTTAGTATCTGCAATGAGCTCATCCTCACCTGTCACAAACAAGTCATCTACATATAGTAGTAGTATCACTGGTCTTCCCCCCTCAACCTTGAAGTAAAGGTTGGAATCGGCTTTACTCTTGGTAAAGCCTAAGCTCGTCAGAAAGCTATCCATCCTGCCATACCATCTCCTGGGTGCCTACTTCAATCCGTACAAGGCTTTCTTCAATTTGCACACATGAGTCTGTCTGTCATGTGTCTCGAATCCCAGTGGTTGCTCCATGTACACTTCCTCTTCAACTACACCATTCAAGAATGTTGACTTGACGTCTATCTCGTGTACCTTCCATTTCATTAATGCAGCTAATGCAAGTATGGATCTGATGGAAGTGTATCTGGCTACGGGTGCAAATGTCTCCTCGTAGTCTATGCCACAAATATTGACTTGTGTTTTTCTATGCTACCACCTGCATCATGCTTGATCTTATAGATCCACTTCGAAGTCACAACAGACTTCCCTTCTGGTCTTGGAACTATCTCCCAGACATCATTCTTCATAATCGATTGGTACTCCTCGATCATGGCATCCTTCCATTCCTTCTTCTCTGTTGCTTCTTCATAGTTGGAAGGTTCTTTATCAATGATGTCACATAGCAAGGCCACATAGTTGGAGTATGGTCTTGGTCTCTTGCTTTTTCTATGCATCCCATCTGGTGCGCCATACTTCTCTGCATCTTGGATGGCTTCACGTGCCCATGTTGGTCTTCTTTTGTGGGAGTTTTCTCACAAGGTGGATCTACAGGTTCTTGTGGTTCTGCCATGTCGCGGTCTTCATGATCTTCTTGAATCGCTTCTTCCATCACTGTGTCCTTGGTTCAGGTTCTTCAGTTTCTTCATCTTGACTTCATAAATCTTCTTGAATGTTGAATCATCGTCACTTGTTCTTCAAAACAAGTCTCTCTTGTAGGTAATGGTACACAATCTTTCCTACAAGTCAATTTAGTTGCGTGGTTAGAAACATTTCATAATTTTCAAAACAAATTCTTATGCATAAAAACATAGGTCACGCAGTCATGAAACTATCTTAGCGAATGCTTCAACACAACATTCCTCCATCTCCCGTATTCATACGGTAAATTTCTAGATGCCTTCCATCTCTACCAGAACATTATTAAGAGCGTGCACTACTCCCAACATGTGAGCAAAGAGGTTTCATTCTAGATAAGTAGCAATGGAATGTTGTACAGTACCATAGGCCACTTACCCGTTACTTGCATATTAGTAGTATTTTGTTCATCAATGCAACTTTTCTAACATGCATAATACACATCCTAAATGTAGGAACATAAGTATGTACACGACTAAACAATATCATTCAAGTAATTAGACATACAAGAAATGACAATTCGAATACTTATCTTTGTTTGGTTGTTGGATGGACTCCCTCTTGATCTTTGCTTCCTGGCAGGAACTACTAGAGTCTCTGATAGTGTGCTCTACTTCATCGTCTGATTCTGAGGACCTGTGCCTTTCTTGCTTATGATCGAAAATGTTGAGCAAGTATTCTACATTGTAGATCACTTGTTCTTTGTACTGGAGTAGACTCTGTGTGTCCCTTCTTCTGCATATTAACCAATGCTGGAAGGGATGAGAGGTTCTTCATAGAGCATAGATCTTTATTTGTTTTCCCGGAGTCCAACTTTGTAGGAGCTTCTCCTACCATGTAATACTAAAGGTCATCTCTAGCTTCACCTTATGAGGTGGAACCTTTAGAAAGAACCTTTGTAGTTGGTTACCTTTATTCATCATAATACATATTCTTCATCACTTGAAGAATCATCCCTTTCTTCTCTGGTTCTTTTTCTTGTTGGTTCTTGTCGGTTTTCTTGGAGGGTCCTTGATTTCTGGGACAATTTCTTGAGTAATGTCCCTTCTCATCACATGTGTAGCATCTAATACTGGATAGATCTCTTATGGATCCATTATGCCTTCTGTATCTTCTGTGATGGTGGTCCTCCCTCTTGTTGTGATTTCTTTTAGTGTGAGTTGTAAGAGCTTGATCATCATTTGCTCCCATCTTTTCTTCTCTTTCTACTAGTCAAGCTTCTTCTTGGGTGCATTCTTCCCATAGTCTATTGAAGGGGATCAATTTCTTCCCGGCACATATTCCTTGAATGAATGAGTCCCATGATCTTGGAAGACCATTCAAGGTGGTCATAACAATCTCTCCTTCTTCTACTTTGTCTTCAACTGCTTCAAGTTGCTCCTTGATTTGAGAGACCCTTGTGAAGTAAGATTGCATGGTCTCTGAAGTTTGGATATTCACAGTCTTGAGTTGATTCCTTAAAGTCATCTTCTGATTGATGTTCTTCCCTTCAAATATCTTTGTCAAGGCATCGAACATCTCCTTGGGAGTATTCAGGGATGACACATGAGAGATGAGATGATCTTTAATGGAGTCTGGAATAATCCTCTTGGCCTTAACCAAGTTCTTCATGTGGATTGCCTTTGCCTCAACTCCCTCTGGTGCTGGAACCTCCTCATTAGCATACTTGTCCAAATCATTTTCTTCTAAGACAAGAGAGATTCTATACTTCCATGCTCGGAAGTTGTCAGCTCCCTCAAGCTTATCCTCAAGCTTGGTGTGGTGAGTCATTTTGAAATGAGAACCTCAAATGGAAATAGCAAGGATTTAAATCTTACCAATTTGAGATGCCCAACCTGGTTCTGGAGCTGGCTGGCATAGGGTTTGTAAGAAAAACCCTCATTTTCCAAACTTGGAATTTTGAACTTCTGATTGGATAGAAAGATGCGCCTCCTCAAGGCGAGTTGAGAAATGTACTTCTTTTCGCAAATCTGTGGACATAATTGCAAAATAACTGATGCCCTAGTTTTTCCCCAGCAGTAGTGACAAGGCCAAAAATGAAATTTTTTGGTTTTGAATTTTGCTTTCACTGGAAAATGTGTCCTCCTAGGGCGAGTTGAAATGACCTCCTTTTCAAGTTGATCTGTGGAGGGAAGTGCTCGGAACAGGGAGCCCTAGTTTCTTCCGGCCCCAATGACTAGGTCAAAACTGAAACTTCTCCAAATTCGATTATGCTTCTTCCAAAAGATGCGCCCTCCTAGGGCGAGTTAGCCTAGCCCTCTTTTTTTGATGATCTGTGGAGAGAAGACCTTGATCTAGGAAGCCCTAGTTTCCCGCTGTTGCGCAATGCCTTCTTTTCAGATTGGCTCTGATAACATGTTAGAGTTTGTACTTTAATTCAATTTAACTAGGATCTTTAACTGAAAGAAAGACAAGCACAGCAAAACACAATAGACACAAGAATTTTCCTCGGGGAAACCATAAAGGAGAAAACCCCGCAACTTCCTCAAAGATAGATTCGTCACTAACACAATATCAAGCAAAAATGGAAAACCCAAATATAAGATGTCTTCTGCAACTCTCTCTCTTTCTCCTCCAACGAACTTGTCTTCTCTCTCTGTTTATCAGAACTTGAGTGAGTGAGTGGTGTGTCCAAATGAGAGAGCAAGCTCTCTATTTATACTTTATGTATGGGTGACCTTTTTACCTAATGAGGCCGAACTCACTATCTTGACTGTGTCGACCTGTCCTAGGGAGACTTAATAATACAATTTGCATTTATTCTTTGGGGTGCTATTGCCCCGACTTACAATGGAGGTTTTACCTCAATGACCTTGCATGACCAAACATAATAATGACATCCCCGAACGGAGGAAAAACATCTCCATCGGAAGAACAAGTAAAATACAATAATAATATAAATGAAGATCTTCCGAAGTTACATTTGCAACAACAAGAAAACGCTGGATAACACCCCCCCTGGTCAGGAAAAAATGACCCTCTCTCCCTGGGGCACATCTACAGGTGCGCTGGTACTGGTACCACGTAACACTCTAGAGATAGAGAACATTATGCAATAGAAATTCAAGGAATCCAAGCAATTTGAGTGTAATGGTACCAATTCCATTAGGTTTGAAGCTGGAATTATCTGCAAAATACACTACACCATTTACATTGTCATTCAATTCTTCAAAAAATACTTTTCTAAATTTCATGTGGCAAGTTGCACCAGGGTCAAGCAACCAAGTATCTTTACAAGATGCAAATGAAGTATTGAATAGAACTTCATTTATGCCAAAATTACAATGTGCGACAGTGAAATGAGCAGATTCAAGAGCTTTACCTTTGTCTTCTTTCTGCTCTTTCTTCTCTGTGATCTTCTCCCATGGAATTCTGCATGTCTTTGCCTCAAGTCCTTCCTTGTCACATCAGACATATTGAGGATTGAATCTCTCACCATGGTTGTGTCTACCCCTTGCATCTGAAATTCTTTCTTCCACGTCCTCTTTTGTTTCCATCTCCTCTAGAATAATCATGTGATTCATTCTTCCCTTTTTTAGCATGACACACAGTCTCTCTAGTGGGTTGAATTGGCTTCTTTCCAAAGGCATTCTCTCGTTCTGCAATTTTCTCCACAAGAGTGTCAAATTTGAGGTCTTTCCATAGGCCACTAGCTTGAAGTGACTCAGGATAGTGGGAATGTGTGAGGTAAAGGACCTTGATAAAGGCAATGAGAGCAAGTTCTACCTTCACACCAATAGTATCAATGTCATGCACAATGTTGCACGACTCGGACTCGGCAAAGACTCGGCTGGCATGTGACTCATCGACTCGGGAAAGACTCGGGAAGGACTCGAGACATACTCGGCAAGACTCGGTAAATAGGAGAAAAACTTAAAATATGGTAAATTTTATGCACAGAATGTTATAATGGTGGCGTGGATGCTCGCAAGACATTGGCAGGTCTGTAACAACAATTGAAAGCAGTGACAAACCCTACATTATTCATCATTCAATAACTACGTATTGTAGAATGATGTAACAATTCCAATCAAAATAATTGATGCGTTCATCCCCAGTATTTTCTAGTATGAGAATAAATGAAATCTGTCGCATGGTTCAGGTTCGAGTTCGGTTTGACAACGATTAAGTTAGGTTCAGGTTCAAACATTCTCATGAAATTCAGATGGGTTCACCATAACGTTTGTGTGTATATAAACTTCAAAATAAAATATAATATACAATATTAAAATAAATATATATATATAAATAAATCACAATAATAAAATTCTATTACTAACTTGCTAAACCTAAATAATTACTAAGTGGCTAACCTAATAAATTAATAATCATTGTCATTAATAAAATTTAAAAATACATATTGAGGCCCCAACTTACCAGCCGAGCCAATAATTAAATTTAAATGTTGATTTGCCAATCTTGTGAGGGCAAGGCTCCTTGCACCGTGGAGATAGCAGCTCGAGTACTTGCGGCGGCAAGACTCTCGATGATGGGGTCCAATCTCGTTATCGCAAGGGTCATGGCACCGCGGAGATAGCACCGCGAGGAATTGCAGTGGCAGGGCTCACCGCGATAGGGCTCGGGGCGCAGGAGGAGGAATCGCAATGATAGGGCTTGGGTGTGCGGAAGGAGGACTCACGACAACATGGTTTAGGGCGCGGAAGAAGCACTTGTGGCAACACGGCAACGATCCTTCACAACTGAGTCATAGCGAGTCCATGCTGAGTTTGGGCCGAGTTCGACAGAGTCAATGAGTTTCATACCGAGTCCACGAGTTCGTCCGAGTCACGAGTTTCATGCCGAGTCTATAGCGGTTACCCGACCCAACAGTCGACTCATGAAGACTCGCAAGTCTCTCATGAGTTGTGCTTCATTGGTCATGCATAATGGCTTTGATTTCAAATGCCACAACCATGGGATCATTATCTTTCAATTCTAGGTTGAAAAGCTTCAACAACAACTAAACTACTTCCAATTATGAGTGTGAGTCATACAATCTTTCAACTTCTCCAAAGCATCAGAAGAGTTCTTAGAAGGTGAAATATGTCGACTCACCTCTTCACTTAATGTAGAAATGATCAGTGCATATGCCTTCTTATCTATGTTCTCCCATATGGCAAGCTCTTTGTCTGTTTTAGGCTCTTCAGGTGCTACATCACCTTCTCCTTCACAAATGTCATCCCACAAATCGTTGAAGATGAGGGTGTGCTTGATCTTCCTCGACCATTATGGATAGTTGTCCTTGCCAGTGAGCACCACTCCAACAATGGAAACCAAAGAGAGCATCTCCAATAGTAAATCACTAAAAACAACACGTTTTGAAGTGGAAGATACAAAATGGCAATACTATATTCTACAATACAATCTCTATCCAATATAGACTCTACAACAAGCTTCCAATACAGTTACAATACAATCCCTGCAACAATTTGCAAGTCTTACAATGTGGTCTCTACGAGTAAGCAAGCTATACTACGGTGAACTCATCTCTGCAATACAATGTAGTCTTCTACAATCTTTGTTCAATGCGCTTTAGAGGATGCAAATGAGACCTTCAAATGCCCATGACCAAGGGGAAAATCAATATGTATTTTGTAATGACAACTGAGGTGAAAACAATACCCTAGGCTGAAATTAAATGTCTAGATCATAACAACATATGAAATAAGTTACAACCCATCTATGCTTCGAGTTTATCAAATAAGTCACAACGAATCAACACTGAAGGAAACTAAGTCACTTGCCATAAACCATTCTCATACAAATATAAGTGAGACAACTGCATCACCTTAGATGGCACCAAGTATCTACATCACCTTAGATCATGCTACGTATAACAGCTCTAAGTGAAACAAATTACCTCTCAAACCCTCCACGAACAAATTACTTGGAAATCAATATAACAGTTCACAAATAGGGGTCCTGCATGAACAAATTTGTCACGTGATGCCAAGTATAACAACTCTCAAATAGAGCACCTGGATGCGGGTGCCATTGTTGTGAGCTAAATTAGTTCACATGCCAACTATCCAAAGAAGAGGTCAAATAAGTCAAATCCATAATGGAGTAAATATAAATGGGTAAAATGTGAATGAAGATTTACAAATATACAAGGCCCATATATATAATCGTTAAAAGGGCATATAGTGACTCTTCATAAGAGTTGCGACCTAATTTATTATATTTTTATTTATTGTTTATTCGTTATATTATTTTATATTCGTAACATTGTCTTCATCTTCAAAAATGCTTTGTTCTCAAAGCATAATTTTTTTGAAAGACATTGTCTCATGATCTTGTGTGCGATGCTCGATGAAAAAAGGTGATATAATCTTCGAATACCAGAACTGATGTGTTGCATTTTCTTGGGATTGATCCACCGCAAATCTACTTTCATTGGAATCGTTTGATGATCAACACAAGGCGATATAATCTTCAAATCCCTGAACTGATGTGTTGCATTTTCTTGAGACTGATCCACCCCAAATCTACTTTCATTGGAAATGTTTGATGATCGACTGTTGGGATAGAACTTCTCATTCTAGGCTTCCATAAAAGTTTTTGATTTTTTCTTTGCTCTTTTTCAATGTTGTAGTTGGTTTGTCTGTAAGAAGAATATTGTTTATTCTTCCGTTGACTTTGTCGTTGGTTGTAACAATTCTTATGATTTGGATGACGATAAGGCATCCTAATCTTTTGTAATTGTTCTTCAGAACCATATTGTCTTGATGTTTGTAGCAATTTGTCAGTATAAACATTCTTCTGAGTTTGAGCGCCATTTGACTCTGTATTGTTTCCCCTTTTTGGTGTTTAAATTTGAGTGCTTGATGACTTGTCTATTGGGTCTGTCATCGTTTCCTTGTCAGCTAATGATCTCT
Organism: Larix kaempferi; assembly: GCA_027924585.1. Lineage (NCBI taxonomy): Eukaryota > Viridiplantae > Streptophyta > Pinopsida > Pinales > Pinaceae > Larix > Larix kaempferi. The sequence goes on from BSBM01000221.1 coordinate 5,683,409, forward strand.
TGCAACCTAATTCTTCTTGTAAAGATTTCTTATCATGTTTTAGCTTTCTAATTTGTGTAAGCAAGTCCTGATTATGTCTCTTTAAACAGAAGAGTTCTTCCTTTATAGTTGGACTTGTCGACTTCATTTTGATTGTCTTGATTTTTGTGCTCTCTTTCTTTTAAGCTTTTTATTTGCTCTAGCAATTCCTAATTAACCTTTTTAAATAAGAGCTTTCTTCGGCCTCGTCTAATAATTCTTTTTGAAGATCTCGATTCTCCTCTTCTAACTTTTGATTGCATTGTGCTTTATCCTTCACCTTCTTGATTTGAAAAATAATTTATGATTATGATCTCTTAGACGAGAGATCTCTTCTTCTTTATCTACGATAACTTTGTCGAACTATTTATGTATCTTCTATATTGATTTCTGATCTTCTTGCGAAATCACCTTCGAGATATCTTTGAAGTCTTCAGACGACACAACTTCTGAATCTAACTTCCTTGTAACATCCTGAAATGTAATTTTCTTCTTTTTATAAGGAAATGTCAAAAACCTTACATTTTCCTTGTGTTGAACATGAAGGTACCTAAAGTATCCATCCAAGGTGACCTTAAAATTATATCAAATGTGTCTTGATACATTGATACAACACTAAATTGAGCTACGACCTTGTAATTATCAATAGATAGTTGTAGGTTCTTAATTTCATATTTCTCATTAGAAAGAATAGTGATATTTTCAATTACATATGATTCTGAAAGCATTAATTGGTTTGCTAGGTCAACGTTTATGTGATTTTTATGGGAGGTCGAGCAAATAGCGATGCAGACCTTTTTTCCTTGAATAGGCCCATAAACTTTTAATATGGCATCCACAAATCTTCTAAAAGTTTGAGGGGATCTTTATTGTTTCGCCATGAGACTCCATTTTCTTTTGCTTCCATAAAAAAAATATATCTTCTTAAAACTTCTTTAATACTTTAATACTTAAAAATTTCTAAATCTAGGATCTTTTATTCAATGACTCAATGTTGATGATGGAGAAAATCCGCTGCTTGGATCCAAATTCTAACTGCACCAGTGACTCCAGCTCACGAAAACAGTGAAGAATGACTAAACACACGGACACCTTCGTCTCACAACCAGCGACAACAGTCTTTTCCTCTCTCTGCACACAATGCATGCTCACATAGAGAAAGTTGTGCTCAAAAGGCACTTGGATCTCCACGTTGGTTAACATTTTGCTTTAGATTTTGTGGATTGTGTGTAGATTGAGTGGTTGGTAGGAATGATTAATACCCTTCCCACCCGGGTTCAAATCTCGCTTTATACCCTTCACTTTTATATAAAGAACCCATTTTTATCTCACTTAATAAAAATTTCAAATATAGAGCAATTAGTTTCCCACTTTTAACTAAATAACACCTTCACCAATAAAGTAGTAAATTACTTACTTAAATTACTCTTCTCTTATAATATATGAATAATCCCTTTCTCTTTTATTACAAACTCATTTTATATCTTTTTTTGTAAATCCTTTGTTTATTTACTTCTCCTTATTTATGTTACTTCGGTGTAATATGTTGGGTTAAACCATGTGTTGGTTTCTTTTCTTTCTTTTTTCTTCTTTTCTTCTTTTATTTTTATTTTTTTACTTTTCCTTTTTTTTAACTTTCTTTATTTCTTTCTTCTTTTTATTTATTTTTCTCGCTCTCTTTCTTTTCTTTTCTTTCTCTTTTTATTTTTTTTAGGCCAAAGACCCAAAGATTCAGAAAATCGTTAAAAGTAGTTCAAACTCAAAGACCAATGTTGTCAGCTAAATTAGTTCACACGCCAACTATCCAAAGAATAGGTCAAATAAGTAAAATCCATAATGGAGTAAATATAAATGAGTAAAATGTGAATGATGATTTACAAATATACAAGGCCCATATATATTATCGTTAAAAGGGCACATAGTGACTCTTCATAAGAGTTGTGACCTAATTTATTAGATTTTTATTTATTATTTATTCTTTATATTATTTTATATATATTTTATTGCACTGAGTGGAACAAGGTGCTCTACAACCCAGTATGGGGGAGAGCTTATAACGTCATGTACCGTTACATCTAATAAAACGTAAAAATGTAGCGTTACATCTAATAAAACATAAAAGGTGATTGCGCGTAAAAATAAGTAAAAAGAAGTAAGTAAAGTAAAGTAAGGTAAAAAGAAGCAAGTAAAGTAAAGTAAAGTAAAAAGAAGTAACGTAAAATAAAGTAAGTATGGGGAGATGTTGTAACGTTTGTGATGTAATGTTTGTTACTAACAAAATAATTAAAAAAATTCATGTCCACTCATAAAAAAATTATGGAAAGTATTTAAAAAAAATCCAATTTGGTCCAAAAATAAAATATTATGAAAAGTAATTAAAAAATAGATGTTCGTTTATAAAATAAAAACTTAAAACTTAAACAGGATCTATCAATCAAGAGAGATTAAATTTCTTGAGTTTAAATTTAAAAAAAGAAATACACCTCAAGAAATTGGATCCCTCTCGGTGCTTGATAGATACGGGTTTAAGATGGATCTATGCTGGTATTCGTAACAGCCATCCACCTAGTGCACCCACACCCCCAACACGCGTGATGGATAACGTCGACGCATGTGGCAAGGCTGGCAAGGTAGATGGCCGACATAAACCATAGAGCCGACGTTGACTGCAGAGAAGTAATGGCGACTGAGAAGTTGGACAAGGAATTAACCAAAGGCGACAGGATTTGGATTGCTGCGATACATGGCATGTGTGACAAGATATTCGATAACAAGGAGCAGGTGTCTATCACCAGTCTCATTTCGGAAGGCATAGGAGGCATCTGAAGCTCACGGGAAGACCGACAGTATAAGGAAACCTGAAATTGGTCTCGCAAGGACCAAGGCGTATTGTAGTGGATACCTAGAGAGGTGGTGAATCAAGAGTGGTAACAGGCCTAGAATAGCGAACCTAGAGTGTGGCGAATCGGTGGTACTGTCATGACTAGTGTGGTGAGCCTAGTGCAAAGGTGAGTCTGGTGTGGAGAGGGTGGTGTGGCGAGCGTGGTGTGCAAGTGAGTTCGATATGGTGGTGTCGCGAGCCCGGTGTGGAAGTGGCCACAACCTCATTCCCAGTGACAGCTGCAAAGCAGGAGAATTCGAAGGCAACTCACGTTTCCACCTTGTCTGATGATCACAAGCAGCAGGGTTGATCTCAGGGGTTTTAATTTCTCATGCTATGGATAGACAACTAAGAAGTAGAATGAAGCTCTTTTGCATTAACGTGAATGGCATATTAATGCATGGAGAAGTGACCTTTGGATTTCATCTTCCAAAAGGTCCTTTGGACTTCTCAATGAGTCTTCGTTTCAGTTTATTATTAAAAAACTGAACATGTAATTCAAATAGTCGAATATTTACAATTTCCCATAACCCCGTCGGATTCGGTATCTGTGGAGCCGTGGTCTAGTGATGAGTGGGATTGCTTACCACTACAATGACGTAAGTTCAAGTTTCGGCAGGCATGCTCCCCACATTAAGAAATTACGTTAAAGCAATAAAAATTACGCCCGGAAGTTTCTTAGTCCCTACATCTAAACAAAGGACATTTCACCAAAAATTTAAGAGAACCAACAAGTTCAATAAAAACACGAATTAAAAACATTTCCATATTTCTGTTGACAATGACACAATTTCAATTCAGCTAATCAGTAATTCGTTCTGTGTAATTATTCAAAATACTTTGTTCACTTTAATCACAAATGGCCACTGATAATATCAATCCCCGCAACATTAAAAGACAATTCCACACAATTCACAATAATTCTAGGGTTTGTTATAGAAAGAAAAACCTGGATGAGTCCAATGTAACCTGAGTAGACATAGCCTCTGCAAAAATAGCCTGTGCATTGGCATAATGAGAGATGGCTTCAGCAGGCAAACCCCATTCTTCTGCACTGATGGCCTTACTAATCTCCTCTTTGCCCAATTCAAAATAACCCTTCAATTTCTGGGCCAACTTCTTCTTGGACATATTATTACTATTGCTGGTGGAAGTAACCCCAGTTGCAGGGAAACTTGTTGAAGACGTAGAAGAGCTTGAGGACTCAGCCAAAGAAGGTCCAGCCGAATAAGGCCTTGAGGGTTCAGCCGAAGAAGGTTCAGCCGAATAAGACCTTGAGGACTCAGCCGAAGAAGGTTCAGCCCAATAAGACCTTGAGGGTTCGGCTTCTTCTTCGTACCATGAGGAGAACAACGCCACCAGATTATCAAGAAATCCCATTAGATATTTGCGATCCCTGCCCTTCAGAATTCGGGAATATTAAGAAAAGTGTCGCAATTGTCTGAATGCGGGCTTCTGGCAAACGAGCGAAATAATAGAGGCTTCTGGCAAACGAGCGAAATAATAGAGATGATTTCGCTGATCGAAGGCCGCCACGTAGTCAGTTGATCCGAGCTGTCGGCAAGTGATTGGAGGCTGTGAATGCCACAGAGGCTTCGGAGGCTTCCACACATCTGATGAAATATAGGAAAGTGGATCCGTGTGCTTCACGAGACTCGTTTATTTATTTATATAAAAAAGTGGATTTTGGGTCATAAAATGCCAAAATGCTTAGTCAATGAATCGTGGTTAGGCTACGAAGATGGCTGATATGATGTTATTATCAAAGTTGATTGAGGGTTATGTATAGATTACTCTATGTTGTAAAATTCATTGTTCTGTTTTTGTTTTTGTTTTTTTTCAACATGGAAAATAGCTATATCTTTATATTAAAAATATATGAGAAAGTGTCAAATACTACATGTTGTAAAATTCATTGTGTTTGTAATTGGTGGTTGGAGGTTTCTCACTTGATTTTATCACAAGGTTCAAGGTTTTGTAATGATATGTATGTCTTTTTTTCTGGTATGGATTTTTTTTTCTTTTTCAAATGGTGGTTCACCTATGGTTAGAGGGCTAGTCCACCATGAGAAATGCCAACACCTATTATTATATTTATAGTGGAAATTTCAATTCATGGTATGTTTATAAAAAGAGGGTCAAAACACGTACAAAATAGATACTCTTAATTGTAACTACTTAGTTGAAGGGTTATGCTGTAGTGTGATGGGCTTCAAATAGATATGGCATCTTGCACATGTTTATTAAAACCACTTAGTGACCAAAAAAAACTATCAATCACTCACAATACTAGTATTGGCATGCATATGTATGGATATGGCAAATGTATGATGCGCAAGCTTCGTGGAGCCTAAGGCTGCCTTTATGGATCCTATCATCCAATGGGAGTGCCAATGGAGCACATTTTGTGTTGTGTTCCAAGAGGGTGTGTGATTAAAATTATCGTTTGCATTATAACGATCACAACACACCAATGGTGAGCCTTACAAATAATGACAAACAAGGGTAGATACAGAGCATGGCAAGTGTTAGTCTTTTAAAATTAAGACTATTTAATGATGATAATCAGATGGTTTGGATTAGTTATGCTCTTTCCAAGCGAACATTATTTGCGTGATCGGTGATAAGCATGCTTTAGAACTCTAAAAGAAGCAATGTTCACATAAGTCACATGTCTTGGCATTCATGCATAAAGAACTTCATTGATATGTGTTGTCATTTGTACAATATTTAATATTAACATTTGAAATCGGTTGTGTGATGTAAACAAGTTTCCTCTACACATTTGACTTTGATATTTTGTTTTTTCCTTTTTCAAAGCATTTACAGTATATACAAATTAGCCTTATGAGTATGTATCATCCAATTGTAGTGACAATATAGTGAACAGATCCATCTTAAACCTAGATCTATTAAGCACCAAGAGGGATCCAATTTCTTGAGGTGTAAATTTTTGTATCTTAAATTTTTACACATTAGGAAAAAAACTACACCTCGAGAAATTAGATCCCTCTTGGTGCTTGCTAGATCTGGGTTTAAGACGGGTCTATGTTGGTTTTATTTTTTTATTTTATTAGCCAACATGACTTTTTAATTACTTTCTTATTTTGGTAATGTTACGTTATGTAACATTACCACATCTCCCCCATATTGGGTTTAGACCACCTCACTACTCTCCGTGCAATGACAATGTTGACAACATTATTGTTTTTGTACTATAGATATATGTAAGTTGAAATATAATCTCAAAGTGTTGGTTCAATTGGTTGAACCATCCACCTAAGCCATGTTGTCAATGGGAAGTCATAGATCACAAGTTCAAACCAATCAAGTCCCTTAGGGTTTCCAGATGCTATTGTGGTTAGTGGTTGAGTTGCCCTCTATCAAGACATTTGAAGGAAAAGGAGGGGATTTCGTGAGGTTTTCTATGGTTTTTTTCTTTCCTTTTTGATGGAATGTACATCATGGGAAACCCTCAAGGAACTTCCCTCATTTCAAGGATGGTACCCAGTCTAAACCGTTCAATTGGAGTTTTGGCAAGCTAACCCGATGGGGACATCGAGTGAGGCCCACAATATTCACTGTTAAGTTTAGCCTAATTTCACAAGCAAGATCACTGAAAGAAACACAATCACAAGATAGACAAAGATTTACCCTGGGAAACCCTCATGGGGTAGAAAACCTAGCAAAGCTTTCCTCAATATAGATAATCAACCAATACAAGATAGTCCCCAAACAAGAGCTCCTTCTCCTCATATGCAGATCTCTCTCTCTCTCCTATGTGCCAATCACAAGTGAGTGAATGAATGAGATAAATGAGGAACACACCTCCTCTATTTATACTCAACTCCTCACTGACTTTTCACCCTAACAGGGCCAACTTCTCCTAAGAGAGTCTAATAACCCCTAAACAACTAACTCAGGGCCGACCCCACATGGGAGATCTAATAACCCTAGCTACCACACTCTCTTGGAGGAATAAACATCTCTGGATATACAATAAGGTCTCCACGGAGGAATGGAACATCTCTGGAATAATAAAGTACATATATAATATTCTTAGAAGTTATAATATTTCAACACTCCCCCTTAACGAGAAGGATATTATAACAACATCTGCAAGAGCAAGGAGTCATCAACTACATGATACATCTATAAATCATTGGAAGCTTTCTTCATACATCATCAGTAACTCAACCAATTACTGGAATATCTTCAAGATCTTTAATACTGGAACATCAACATCTTCAATACTGAGTCTTCATCTTCTGCAGCACTCGAACAGCTACAGTAACATCATCATCTGGATCTCTCGATCAACATCATCAACATCTGGATCCTCTCGATCAACAACATCAACATCTGGATCTCCTGATCAACAGCATCAATATTTGGATCCTCTCAATCAACAGCATCATCTAGATCTCTCTATCAACAACATCATCTAGATCTCTAGATCAACAACATCATAGCATCATACCATACAACACACATGATCCAATTACGGGTTGATCAATCCCTCTCACTTTAAGACATCTCTCATGTCTATGGACGATACAATCCAGATCTACTTCCAGGATGATCAATCCTTATCAATTTAGGACAAGTCTCATGTCTATGGACGATGAAATCTAGATCTACTTCCAGGATGATCAATCCTTATCAATTTAAGACAAGTCTCATGTCTATGGACGATGCAATCCGTGATCCTTTTAAGACAAGTCTCATGTCTAGGGACGATACAATCTGTGATCCTTTTAAGACAAGTCTCATGTCTAGGGACGATACAATCCGTGATCCTTTTGAGACAAGTCTCATGTCTAGGGATGATACAATCCGTGATCCTTTTAAGACAAGTCTCATGTCTATGGACGATACAATCCTATCACGTACATTTTGAACCAAATGTTCAGGGACAATGCAGTCCTATCACGTACATTTTGAACCAAATGTTCAGGGACGATGCAGTCCTATCACGTACATTTTGAACCAAATGTTCAAGGACAATGCAGTACTATCACGTACATTTTGAACCAAGTGTTCAGGGACGATGCAATCCTATCACGTACATTTTGAACCAAGTGTTCAGGGACGATGCAGTCCTATCACGTACATTTTGAACCAAGTGTTCAGGGACGATGCAGTCCTATCACGTACATTTTGAACCAAGTGTTCAGGGACGATGCAGTCCTATCACGTCCACTAGGGACCACTTTCTCGGAAACATATGTCTACGGATCTCTTTTAGGACATGTGTCCAAGGATGATACAATCCACTCGTCAACTTAGACCAAGTCTAAGGACCACTCATCAACCTCATCGTCAGCATCATCAATATAGGTATCCACATCATCGACCTTACCGTCGATGCAGGCAATCTCATCATCAACGACCACATCACTCCCCCTTTCGAGGAGGGTCCTTCTGAACTACACCAAGCTTGTCTCGGAAATACTCAAACTTTACTCGAGACGATGGTTTGGTCAATATATCAACAACTTGTTCGTCAGTGCTTACATACTTGAGCTTGATAGTTCCTTTCTGCACCATATCCCATATATAGAAATATCGGATCTCTATGTGCTTTGACTTATCATGGAACACTGGATTCTCTGTCATCTTGATACAACTCTAGTTGTCACACAGGATCACAGTGGGGTCCATCTCTAAGTCAAACAATCCTGATAACAATTTCGGAAGCCATATTGCTTCACAACTAGCAGAGCAAGCAGCTATATATTCCGCTTCAGTTGTACTGAGAGCCACACTATACTGCTTCCTGCTGAACCACGAGATCATGGTAGATCCCATACAATAACATCCTCTTGATGTGCTCTTCCTGTCTAATACACTTCCTGCCCAATCAACATCTGTGTAGACATACAATCTGAGGTCATGATCTCCAAGATAGCATAGACCAAAATCTATCGTACCCTTTAAGTACCTCATCACATGCTTTGCAGCTATCAGGTGAACTCGTCTAGGTTCCACTAGATACTAACTCAAGGTGTTCACCGCAAAGCATATATCTAGCCTGGTATTTGTCAGATACATTAATGACCCAATAATCTGTCTGTACAGAGTCACATCCACTAACTCTGAAGAGTCATCAGCTAACAAATTCAAGTTGGAATCTGTGGGAGTGGCCATGGCTTTACATTCCAACATATCAAATCTTTTCAAGATTTCCACAGCATACTTTCCCTGGTTGAGAAAGATTCCTTCTGGGCCTTGCCATACTTCCAGACCTAGGAAGTAATGCATCAATCCGATATCTTTCATCTCAAACTCTGAAGAGAGCTTCTTCTTGCACTCGACAATCTGTTTCTCATTTCCAATTAGAAATAGATCGTCCACATATAGAAACAATATGACAAGTTCATCAACCATAACTTTGAGATAAATATTAGGATCAGCTTTACTCTTGGTAAAGCCCAAGCTTGTCAAGAAACTGTCAATTCTTCCATACCAAGCTCTAGGAGCTTGTTTCAATCCATACAAAGCCTTTTTCAGTTTGCATACGTGAGTTCTTCTATTTTCAACCTCAAATCCTTGTGGTTGTTCGATGTACACTTCCTCCTCGATCACACCATTCGGGAAGGCTGTCTTCACATCCATCTGGTGTAATTCCCACTTCATCATGGATGCAAGTTCCATGATGGTTCTAATGGAAGTGTACCTTGCAAATGGTGCAAATGTCTCTTCATAGTCAATTCCCTCTTTCTAAGAGAATCCTCTGGCCACAAACCTTGCTTTATACTTTTCAATGATGCCATCCGCAACATGCTTTATCTTGTATATCCATTTGGAGGATACCACACTCTTGTCCTTTGGTTTGGGAACTATATCCCAAACATCATTCTTCATTATTGAATGGTACTCCTCTGTCATTTCCTCTACCCACTCTTTCTTATGAGATGCCTCTTCATAACTAGTGGGTTGTTGATCCACATGATCACACATCAAAGCCATATAGCTGGAGAATGACTTTGGTTTCTTGCTCACTCTGGTGGAGCCTTCAGGAGATCCATACTTTTTTGCTCCTAGTATAATGTCTCTTGCCCAAGTTGGCTTTCTCTTTCTTGATATGTTTAAGGTAGGGAGTTCTTGTGGTTCTATTATGTCATGGTCTGCAGGTGTTACATCTTCAGGGGTGGGTACAGCTTCTGTAATTTTGGAAGGTGCATCTTCCTCATATACTTCTCCATACTGGCACTTCCTAGATCTCTTGAGAGCTACCTCTTCATTAAATGTCACATCCCTACTTATTTCCATATGATGGAATCCTGGGATGTATATTCTAAATGCTTTGGATGCTTCACAATATCCAACAAATATTCCCTTCTTCCTAGAAGGATTCAGATTGGTCCTCTTTTCTTTTGGAATGTGAATGTATACTGGGCATCCAAATATCTTGAGGTGACTTACTTCAAGCTTCTTTCCTGTGAACACTTCTTCTGGGGTCTTGAAATCAAGAGCACTATGAGATAGTCTATTATGCACACAGACTGCTGTCTTGGCTGCTTCAGCGCATAGATACATAGGTAGGTCTTATTCATGTATCATTGTCTTTACTGCTTCCATGATGGTTCTATTCTTTCTTTCCGCAACACCATTTTGTTAAGGATTGTAGGGAGTGGTTAGCTCCCTCTTGATTCCAACTTCTTTACAAAATACTTCACAATCCTTTGAAGTATATTCTCCACCATTATCTGTCCTGAGTATCTTGATCTTCTTTTATGAATGATTTTCTATCAAGGATTTGAATTCCTTGAACTTTCCAAAGACTTCATCTTTTCCCTTTAGGAAATATATCCAAGTCTTCCTTGAGTAGTCATCAATAAATGTAAGGTAATATTCATACCCACTCAAGTATGTGGATGGCATTGGTCCACATACATCTGAATGAATCAATTCCAATGTACTCTTAGTCTTTGTTTCACTCTTTGGAAATGGGTTCTTGATATTCTTCCCTTTTGCACATCCTTTGCATGTGCCATCATGATCAATCTTTAAGTCCGGTAGTCCTATGACTACCTTGATCACACGAGGTAGTGCTTTGTAGTTAATGTGAGCAAGCCTCCTATGCCATATCTCACTTGGGCTAGTGGTTTCATGAACAAGGGCAGCTTCTGGATGGCCCTTGAGATTGTATAGACCTCCTTCCTCTTCACCAATAACAATTGCATCCTCAATTGATTTTCCTTTGGGCCACATGAGTACTTGTCCATCTATGAATGCAACCCTATAACCTTTCTTATCTAAAGCTGAGATAGAAAGTAAGTTCTTCTTCAAACCTGGTACATATAAGATTTTCTTCATCTTCAATGGAGTTCCAGAATCAAGCTTGTAGTTTGCTTCACCAATTCCCTTGATGGGATATTGATAGTCATCTCCTAGAGATACCTTTTGTGGAGATGTCTTCTCTTCAAGTTTTGAAAGAGTCTTCTTTTGTCTTGTCATGTGCTTTGAAGCACCACTATCAATGAGCCATGTATCTTCTCCAGGTGTTACTAACCCAGAGAGAGCAGAGAATAGAACATACTCTTCTGCATCTTCTTCTTCTACTTTAGCTCTTTTCTTTCGAGGATTTTCCTCCTCTTCTTCTTCACTATCATATTCTGCAAGATGTGCATGATGTATTTTGTGAATATTCTTCTTCTTCTTCTATGAAGTACAATTTCTAGCAAAGTGTCCTAGTTTGAGACAATTGTAACATTGAACTGTGGAGAGGTCTCTTTCTGAACTTCCTCTTCTTCTCCTTTTAAATCTATGAGGAGGTCGAGACTCCTTGTGGTCATTCTTCTTGGAGTTGAAGTGACTCATTCTTCTTCTGGTGTGAGTAGCCAAAGCTTGGTCACCCTCCTTGAGTAGGGCTTCTCTATTGGCTACCCTAGCCTCTTCTTGAATGCAATCCTCCCATACCACATCAAACTTCGTCCTTTCCTTTCTAGCACACATAGTTTGGATGAATGACTCCCAAGCTCTAGTGAGACCATTGAGTGCAGTCATGACTAGTTCATCTTTATCAAGGATGTCTCCAATGGCCTCTAGTTGTTCTTTGAACTGGGAGACCCTTGTGAAGTAATCTTGAATAGATTCTTCTTTATTCATTTTGGTACTCTTCAATTGAGTTCTCAAATTCATCTTCCTTTTGATGTTCCTTCCTTCATACATTCTGCCTAGGGCATCATACATTTCCTTAGGAGTTTTCTTGGATGCCACTTGGGGAATCAAGTGGTCCTTGATAGAATCAACAATGATTCTCTTTTCCCTAATCAAGTCCTTCTTATACTTCTCTTTGGCTTCATCTTCTTCATGTTTTGCAACCTCATCTTTGATATATTGGACAAGATCATTCTCTTCAAGAATGAGACCAATCATATATTTCCATGCCCGAAAATTCTCTATACCCTCTAGCTTGTCTTCAAGCTTAGTACTTGGAGCCACCTTATCCAGGAGATCACAGAAATTGAAGTCTCTCAAAAGATAGAATAACACTTACTAGGAGATGTGCTTGATTGAGTTGGGATGACTGGTGAACTCTGCTTCTGGAAACTTCAATCCTTCACCCTACAAATCTGATCAGCAACTTTCAGATCTACAACAGAATTTCTGGTTTTTTGGTTCATAGGTGCGCACTTTTTCTGGTTTACTGGTTTTCTGGTCCAGAAGTCAAACTAGGGTCTAACAAAGCCCAGGGTTCTACCCACTCAAAAAGTTTGATATAGGGATCAAAACTTTGATTTTGAGGAGGGCTATCCAGCCATGCAATCAGATTCCAAAAATTCCAACTTTTGCAGAAACCCTAATTTTCACCGGAGTAGGAGAGAGAGGTATTTTCACCTTGTGAAAGATGTCCTATTCAGGCTAGCTCTGATACCATGTTAAGTTTAGCCTAATTTCACAAGCAATATCACTGAAAGAAACACAATCACAAGATAGACAAAGATTTACCCTGGGAAACCCTCATGGGGTAGAAAACCCAGCAAAGCTTTCCTCAATATAGATAATCAACCAATACAAGATGTAGTCCCCAAACAAGAGCTCCTTCTCCTCCTATGCAGATCTCTCTCTCTCTCCTATGTGCCAATCACAAGTGAGTGAATGAATGAGATAAATGAGGAACACGCCTCCTCTATTTATACTCAACTCCTAACTGACTTTTCACCCTAACAGGGCCAACTTCTCCTAGGAGAGTCTAATAACCCCTAAACAACTAACTCAGGGCCGAACCCACATGGGAGATCTAATAACCCTAGTTACCACACTCTCTCGGAGGAATAAACATCGCTGGATATACAATAAGGTCTCCACGGAGGAATGGAACATCTCCGAAATAATAAAGTACATATATAATATTCTTAGAAGTTACAATATTTCAACATTCACAAAGGTAGCCAACTTGGGGACTTGATCCCATGTCATCCTACTTGCAATTCATAAGCTCAACCATTGAATCTAACCCATCAGATTATTTTTCCATTAAATGTGTGTGTGTGTGTAATTTGAAATATGGCCCAAATTAAATACTTCAATGCTATTGGTTGAAATGCATCATGGTAATAGGGAAACTAACCTTAATGAAATGTGTTTTAGAGGTGATCCTCATATTTTGGGATTCAATAGCTCATATTCCAAAAGGGGTTCTTGAAAAAAAATTGAAAGGTGTGTTTCAAATTTCTTCAATCTGGTCGCAACGAGGAGGAGAAGATTCCAATAGTCAAATGGCAATCTTTGGCAATGTCAAAAGAGGAAGAGGTTGGGTTTGAAAAGTATTAACCCTTTCCAAAAAAAACCTTCACAACAAAATTTTAACAGTGAGTTCTCGAAGGGGATGGTTTGTACAAGAAAACCATATAACATAAGTATATTAAGTCAAAATCCTTCTTTGATTTGATCAAATCTCTAAGGATGACAAATAAGAATGCTTCAAATTGGTGGAAAGTGTTAGTCTTGGCCTTTATTGGACAATGCTTAGCTTGGAAGTTTGGAAATGGGTCCCTAGTAAGGCTTGGAGTGGATGCCATCTTGGGTTGTGAGATGCAGGTTTTTTAAGATGATATGGTCATGAGTCTATAAAACATAGGGTTTTGCACTCTTGCATAGGTAAAGGATCTAGACTCTATTGATATTTGGTCTCAGGGTTGGTTGCAAGCTCAGGGATTGAGACTAGAAGGGCCTAGGCTAAATTATGTAGGGTTTACATTTATAATCCCAAACGTGCCCACATACGATCAAGGGAGGATCCATATTCATTAATGTAAGCATACAATAAATATAGGGGTAGGTACACAGCATGACTTTGATACAAATATTTGTTTGATTTTGACCCTTGGGGACTAGTTTGGTGGCATAAACAAATATGGAAATCGAGGGCTCCAAGGAAGACACAAATATTTTTGTGGTTGCATTTCAAAAAAAAAATTTGACATGCAAGAATAACTAGAAGAGGGGTTGTCTGGGTCCAGGTATTTTCCTTCTTTGTGAAGTAGATGAGGAGAATATTGCTCACTTGTTAATCCATTGTTCATGCACTCAATTATTATGGAAGGAGGTTGGGGCTCTCCCTAGCGCACAAAATGTTGGAATGGCAGTTCTATTAATGAAAGTCTCAAAATTTGGTTTTATAAAAATGAATTAAAAGGGTTAAGATCATCAACATACCTACTCTACTAGGGAATCTAGTTGGTGAAAATTAAAAAAAAAAATGAAGCAAAATATGTTCCATCTTTTCAAATCATAGGCAAGGTTGGAGCTTTGGTTTCAAGTTGTAAGGTTATAGTATACCCTGGACCAACAAGGCAGACAAAATAAATGTAGATTGGCAAGACTTTGCCATGGGATTTTTCAATGGGGCTTCCCAAAATATGTCTAATTATAATAGTGTTAGAGTTTTAATGTATATTTTTTATTCATGCTTTAGTAGGTTTAACCTTGGAATCAATTTTGATTCTAACAACTTTGTTGAGTTTCAGGAATTCATTTTTTTTAAAACATGCAAAGGACTGTAATATTATGAGATTGCAAGTATGTGGTGATTATACTTTGGTAATAAACTACATGACGAGGTTTGACAATTGCACAGTGTTAATCTCAAGCTAATGGGAGATTTGTTGTTGGCTCCTTTTAGCATATCCCCTTCTCACATGTATACTAGGAACTACACCAAGATGTAGATAAACTTTCTAAAGAAGGACAACATATAGTTGGAGGTCAAATATCTTTTGAAGAAGATGTTGATGGTGTTTTTGAAATTCCCACATGAACTCTTTGAGTTGATTTAGATTAGGACTATTTGGTGTCTTATCTCTCTATGTTATTGTGTAGTTGATTTATGTTCTCTTAGACAACTTATGTTTTTTACAAGTCTATAAAATCTCAACATTGAGACAGTTCTATGCATATTTTTAGTAGTTTTATATAATCAATTAGATAGATTGAATTATTATACTCTTATTTATTACAATCATAGATAAACTAAATTCTACTAATTTTGTATCTTTTTTTGTAAGCAAGAAGACTATATACCCCCCTCCCATCGGTCTAATTCCCCATACATGCATAGCAATGCAACCTTACAACATCTGGACTCCAAAATTACCCCTCCTTTAGGAAAACTAGGATTTTACCAATCTTTATCCCGAAATTCTACATTAAAAGAAGGCATACTACTATTACCGACGACTGAAACAAAACAATAACCATACTATTCAAATTGTTTGCAAATATACTACATAACAAAAACCATCCACTAAGACCATATCAATTATCAAGGAACTCGGCTATCGGCCAATGAAACACCCATTATGGTAAGCAATACTACTGCAGTAGAACTACCCTTCGCAACTGACCTCTACGGGAATGAAATACCCAGACGCTTGGCAATAACACCAATCTTCTTATGCATGAGTCTAGTATTAGCATGGTGTTCCTTCCAAAAGTGCATTGGCACTTCTTCACCTTTATTTTCTCCTCCCACTCCAGCAAGACCCAGGCCAAAATACCCTTCATGATCCAACACATCAACACCGCCCTCTCGTATAGCGACAAATGTGCTCAGGTCGAGCCAGGATCTTGTATCCACTCCTCCAACACAGAAAATTCATCGATGGGTTTGACCACCTCCAAATCAACCCAAAGATCCTTTTCAGCCTCCTCGATCTCATCCCGAATAGATTGCGAGATCATTGCCTTATAGAGCCATGCCGCTTGAGCTACCTAGATTTGTTTTATGTTGGTTCGCCTCAAACTAGTACTCACACTTCCCTTGCAATTGTTGCTTGGCTCTATCATCATAGACCACCAATAGTGCATATGACTTTGTACGGATGAGTAGGATATCAAGTAGCCACACAATGTTGTGTATAGGCTGAGAAAGAGTCCATTCGACTCATGGGTTGCTCAACTCACCTTCCAAACAATAGCCATGTAGGAAAATGAGTGTACAACTTTATAAATTTCCCAATGGTGGAATAAAGGAAGCGGGGTTGAATACTAGGATAAACATTGAGCTAAGAAATCGCAATAGACAATTTATTACAACCATTGATTTGGGATCCTCCATGGAATGGACGGTCTAGATAGGATAGTTGTTATATTTAAGCAAGAGATGTATGTGAAAGAGGCCATGGTTTCAATGGATTATGACCAACTTTCTAACGTTTTCAAGGAAGGTATGTGACCTAATTAATGGGCCCGTGTTAGATTAATGGATGTTTTCATTTGATCTTTTTACCATAATTCAAAATTTCAAACAAACAAACATATATTTACTATAGCTACTAGTAAATGTTTACTATATTTACTAGTATAGATTGAGTAGATCTAATGGTTAAGAACACATGTTTCCTCTAAGGAGGTCACAAGTTCAAATTTGGATCCAGTAAGGGCATGTATACCTTTGTAGTCAAATAGTTTATCTTTTCTCAAGCTTAACACAATTGTTTTTGTTTTTTTTATTTGTTATAAATTCTTTCCACTTTAAGATTTTATTATCAATATTAAAGAAATACAAGTCACCTTTTATGATCAATATTAAAGAGATGCAGGAGCAAAAATCAATTTTTAAGTTGAAAACAATAATAGAAGGCATGCATACAGAGTGAGTTAATAAATTAATAAATTTAATTTTTTAGGTGAGTTTATTTTTTTCCAACTAAGCAAAGTTCCACCTTGATAAATACTCATTTTTTTTATAATTTGAGTGTTCATGCCAAAACCCATAAGACCAAAGTTGCACAGTCAATGTTCAGATCAATCAAATGGAATAATAACCGAGATTTATTACAAATTGGTGGAAATATCATTGGCAAAAAAATAGTTGATTTTATCTGCTTATTAACTTACTTCCACCCTTTTTTTTTTCAACCGAAAAAAAACATACTATTGCTATTCTGAAAATCAAATAGTACAATATTTGGTTCCCTTTCATGCGAAAGGTGTGTTCAACAAAAATGGTCTTTCCCCATCTGCCTATCAACTACATATAAATGTCCATGCAAGGCTACATACATCAGAATAATATACTGTTCATACAAAATAGACTTTTCCAACTCAAAGATTTTTCCAAAAACTACTCAAAAGAAGAAAACATCTCCATTCTCCAGCATGCTGGAGTCCATCCATTCCTCCCATACCAGATATCCTTCTGTGCCCAATAATGCTTTCTTTGAGAGTTCATCAGCTCGAACATTGTGTTCACGATAAATATGAACAAAGGAAATGTGTTCCTGCTTATCAATCTCCATCCTGGTTCGCTCACACCAGTGTGAGAGAGAAATAACATTTAGATCATATTCTTTTGCAGCCCACTTAATAATAACGCGCGAATCTCCAAATACTTTGATGTTGACAAGCCCAAAATTATTTGCACACTTCAGAATACACCACAAAGCAAGAAGTTCCGCTTTCATATTGTTTCCCATCCCACAATTTAGGCGAAAAGTGTAATAATGAACCTCATTCAGATAAATTAAACCTCCCGCAGCACAAATTCCATTTTGAGCAGCCCCATCAAAGAAAAGGGTTGGCTGATTGACTTCAAAGGAAAACTGACCTACCGTCCTCTCCACATCCTTTGAGATCTTTTCAGAATATTGTTGTATTAAAATCATAGCCAATATGCCACAAGACCCAGCATCAGGATGTTTTTCTTGAAAAATTGCAATATTCCTGTAATACCAAAGTGCCCAAGATATGAATATAGGAACCTGCACAGAATCCGGATCGGAACGAGACCATCTCAGTAATGCCTCACAAAAACCAACTTCTGCTAAAGTCCTTGAGATAGCCAACTTTGAACCAACATAGTCCCAAACTTTTTTCCCAAAGGAACATTTAACAAATAAATGATCTATAGTCTCAGATTTTTCCTTACAAAGGACACACCAGTTTGGTCCATACCATCCCCTCTTAGTCAAATTGTCCCAAGTCTTCAAAGTACCTTGTAGTACATGCCATAAAAAACACTTGTGTTTTAAAGCCAAATTCCATTTCCAGATCTTCTTAAACCACCAATGCTGAGGGAAGATATATTTTCCTTGCATAATCATGTCATATGCTGTCTTTGCTGTGACTTTCCCACCTTTTTTGTTTCCATCCCACTTCAAAACATCATCTTTTTCAGATAAGATAACACCAGCAGCACCAAGTGAACTGACATAGGAATCCCATTTGCAAGCATCCTCGCCAACCAATCCTAAGTCATAAGATTGTAGCCAATAAAACTGCCCATAATGTTTCCTGATACTATCTAATGAAACTAAACCATATGACTTTAAAAAATCCAGAATCTCGGAATTAAGACGCACAGGATCATCAATGCCCAGAATGTAATCAATTCCAACTCTGATGTTTCTGCCATTCCCAACATGCCACTTTAAATCCCCAAGAATCCAGCCTGAAACCTTGAGCAAACCTCTCCATAAAGGAGAGCAACCTGTTTTCGCAGGCATCTTCATATTACATATCAAAAGAAACACATAGAATTATGAAATAAATTGAAAAATATATAAATGAAACTAATAATCTTAATAAACATCCAACTAAAATGTATTCTTTCTTCCACACTTATTACATATCAAAAGAAACATATATAATTACAAAATAAATTGAAAAATATATAAATGCAACTAATAATCTTAATAAACATCCAACCAAAATGTATTATTTCTTCTAGTCAAACACATGAGTATTAATGCTACTCTTATAATATCTTCCATTCAAAGGAGGTTCATACAAGGTTTTAACAATGTTTAGATTTCAAGAATAATTGTATAAGCCAATTAATTAGCCACCACCAGTCATATACTTTCTAGTTTTAGAAAGAGAGGTTTGTCCCAACACTTGCAATAGAAAGAATGTCTTGTGGCCAATCGATATTAGACTAACCACAATTAATGAACATTACTCAACAATAAAAATGTCAATCCAGTAGTATTAAATAGATCGCTCAGTTAATAAAAATGCACCGAACAACTTTCTTCAAATTCCAAATTGCCACGTTGCTCCAATATTAATGTGACCACCCAAACATTGAATTATGCATACAAGGAGGAAGCCTACAATCAAATGGAAGAATTATATTCTTACAATCAAATGGAAGAATTATATTCTTACACTACAATCAAATTGAAGAAGTATATTCTTACACTATGTCAACAAAAGGAACATTCTAATGATACCAAAGAAAAAGATTATCTTAATGTAATCGTTACCCACTTCAATAGCGTTCCATTCCTAATATACAAGCATATCTAATACCCACATGTGGATCAAATAAATGTAATTTGTGATGACTGTGATCGTTGCCCAATTTCATAGGCTGCCATTCCCAATAGACAAGCATATCTAATATCCACACATGGCTGAAAAAAATGTGATGATTGAGAGGTAATGAACACAGATTTTGAAGAAAACAATAGAACAATCCCACTGTTACAGATTGTTCTCTTAAATGAATTGCCATGGGTACTCTTTCCACTGTAGTGTTAAGAGGTCAATTTACATATTGAAGGAAAAAGACAATGTCACAGTCCGAGTACGAGTTGATTGGATTTATGGGTGGTTCCACACACAACCACACAATATGGAACACAAACCACAAACCAAAAGTGCATACGACCTTGTATGGATGCGTACGACCTCGAGTAGCACTACAATGCTATGAACAAGTTGAAAAAGAGTTGATTCAACTCATGGGTTGCTCATTTCACCTTAAAAACAGTCGCCAAGCACTAAAATGAGAGTGTATGGCTCTATTAATTGCATGTTAGAAGCAAGAGCTGACAAAAGATATTGAGCTGAGAAATTGCAACAAGGAGGTTGTGTGTATACAAGACACTCTAGCTAAGGCTTCCATTAGTTCAGTGCAATGTTGATTACAATTCAAGACAAAACTCTAGCATAGCAACATAACCTTGCAACATTTGGAATCCAAAATTACCCCTCCTCTATGAGAAAAATAGGGATTTTACTAGTCTTTATCCCGAAATTCTACATTAAAAGCAGACATACTACTATTATTGATGACTAAAACAAAATGATAACCATACTATTCAAATTGTTTGCAAATATTATTGAACAAAAACCATCCACTAAGACCATAACAATTATCAAGGAACCTGGCTATCGGCCGACAAACCACCCATTCCGACAAGCGACACCCCTACAACAGAACCACCTCAGCAACTGGCCTCTATAGGAAATGAAATACCCAGACGCTTGTCAATAACATCAATCTTCTTATGCATGAGTTTAGTATCAGCACAACGTTCCTTCCATAAGTGCACTGGCACTTCTTCACCTTTATTTTTCTCCTCCCGCTCCAATAAGACCAAGACGAAAATACCCTTCATGATCCAGAACATCGACACCGCTCTCTCATACAACGAAAACCGTGCTCAGGTCAAGATAGGATCTTGTATCCACTCCTCCAGTGCCAAAAATTCGTCGATGAGTTTCGCCACCTCCAAATCACCCCAGAGATCCTTTTCAACCTCCTCTATCTCATCCTGAATAGATTGCGAGATCGTCGTCTTATAGAGCCATGCTACTTGAGCTTCCCGAAGTTGTTCTCTATTGGCTCGCCTCAAACCAGTACTCGCACCTCCCTTGCAATTGCCACTTTGCTCTATCATCACAGACCACCAATAGTGCATACAACTTTGTACGGATGAGTACAACCTCAAGTAGCCCCACAACGCTGCGTATAGGTTGACAAAGAGTCCATTTGACTCATGGGTTGCTAAACTCATTCCAAACAATAGCCATGTAGGAAAATGAGTGTACAACTTTATAAATTGCCCAATGGTGGAATAAAAGGAAGCAGTGCTGAATAGTAGGATAAACACTGTGCTGAGAAATTGCAATAGACAATTTATTGTAGCCATTGATTTGGGATCCTTCATGAAATGGACGATCTGGATAGGGTAGTTACTATATTTAAGAAAGAGATGTATGTCGAAGAGGCCATGGTTTCAATGGATTATGACCAAGTTTCTAATGTTTTTAGGGAAGGTATGTGACCTAATTAATTGGCCCATGTTAGATTAATGGGTGTTTTCATTTGATCTTTTTACCATAATTCAAAATTTCAAACAAACAAACATATATTATTATAGTTACTAGTACATATTTACTATATTTACTAGTATAGATTGAGTAGGTCTAATGGTTAAGAACACATGTTTTCTCTTAGGAGGTCACAGGTTCAAATTTGGAGCTAGTAAGGGCATGTATACCTTTGTAGTCAAATAGTTGATCTTTTCTCAAGCTTAACACAATTGTTTTTTTATTTGTTATAATTTTTTTTCCACTTTAAGGTTTTATATTAAAGAAATACAAGAGTAAGCTTTTATCGTCAATATTCAAGTGATGTAGGAGCAAAACTCGATGTTTAAGTTGAAAACAATAATAGAAGGCATGTTTATGGAGTGAGTT
Organism: Larix kaempferi; assembly: GCA_027924585.1. NCBI lineage: Eukaryota > Viridiplantae > Streptophyta > Pinopsida > Pinales > Pinaceae > Larix > Larix kaempferi. The sequence continues at coordinate 5,705,250 of BSBM01000221.1, forward strand.
AATAAATGGATAAATTTATTTTTTAGGTGAGTTTATTTTTTTCCAACTAAGCAAAGCTCCATCTTGATAAATACCCATTTTTTTTTATAATTTGAGTGTTCATGCCAAAACCCATAAGACCAAAGTTGCATGGTCAACGTTCCAATCAAATAGAATAATAACCAAAATTCATTACAAATTTGTGGGAAAATTGTTTGGCAAAACATGGTTGATTTTATCCACTTATTAACTTACTTCCACCCTTATTACATATCAAGAGAAACATATAGAATTATGAAATAAAATGAAAAATATATAAATGCAACTAATAATCTTAATAAACATCCAACTAAAATGTATTCTTTCTTCCACATGTATTACATATCAAAAGAAACATGTAGACTTATGAAAAAAATTGAAAAATATATAAATGCAACTAATAATCTTAATAAACATCCAACTAAAATGTATTATTTCTTCTAGTCAAACACACGAGTATTAATGTTACTCTTAACATATCTTCCATTCAACGAAGGTTCATACAAGGCTTTAACAATGTTTAGTTTCAACAATGATTGTATGAGCCAATTAATTAGCCACCACTAGTCATTATACTCTCTAGTTTTAGAAAGAGAGGTTTGTCCCAACACTTGCAATAGAAAGAATGTCTTATGGCCGATTGATATCAAACTAACCACAATTAATGAACATTACTCAGTAGTGAAAATGTCAATCCACTCGTATTAAATAGATCGATCCATTAATAAAAATGCACCGAACAACTTTCTTCAAATTCCAAATTGCCATGTTGCTCCAATATTAATGTGACCACCCAAACATTGAATTAAGCATACAAACCACCCAAACATTGAATTAAGCATACAGACCACCCAAACATTGAATTAAGCATACAAGGAGCAAGCCTACAATCAAATGGAAGAATTATATTCTTACACTACAATCAAATGGAAGAATTATATTCTTACACTACAATCAAATGGAAGAATTATATTCTTACACTACAATCAAATGGAAGAAGCATTTTCTTACACTATGGCAACAAAAGGAATATTTGGATGATACTAGAGAAAAAGATGCTCTTAGTGTAATTGTAACCCACTTCAATAGCGTGTCATTCCTAACACACAAGCATATCTAATACCCACAAGTGGATCAAAGAAATGTAATTTGTGATGTCTATGATCATTTTTCCCAATTCAATAGTTTGCCATTCCCAATAGACAAGCATATATAATATCCACATATGACTGAAAAAATGTGATGACTGAGAGGTAATGAACACAGATTTTGAAGAAAACAGTAGAAAAATCCAACCATTACAAATTGTTCTTTTAAATGAATTTCCGTAGGTACTCTTTCCACTGGAATGTTAAGAGGTCAATTTACATATTGAAGGCAAAAGGCAATGCCATAGTCTGAGTATGAGTCGATTGGGTTTATGGGTGGTTCAACAAACAACCACACAATATGGAACACAAACCACACACCAAAAGTGCATACAACCCTGTATTGATGCATACGACCTCAAGTAGCGCTACAATGCTACGAACGGGTTGAAAAGTAGTTGATTCGACTCATGGATTGCTCATTTCACCTTACAAACACTCGCCAAGCAGTAAAATGAGAGTGTATGGCTCTATTAATTGCCCGTCAGAAGCAAGAGCTGACAAAAGATATTGAGTTGAGAAATTGCAACAAGGAGGTTGGGTGTATAGAAGACACTATTCAAGGCTTATATGAGTTCAGTGCAATGTTGATTATAATTCAAGACAAAAGTCTAGAAGTCAATAAAACTATAGATTGTTTCTATGTGGAGTTTGGAAACATAATCTAGCATTGAGAGATTGGAAACAAGCACCACAAAGCTCAATATAGATTCTCAAGATAACTATAGATTGTTTCTATGTGGAGTTTGGGAAACATAATCTAGTATTGAGGGATTGGAAACAAGTATCACAACACTCAATATAGATTCTCAAGAAAAAATTATTGAGTTAGAAGCATCCCTCTATGCGATGTAGGATATTCTTGTTCAAATTGCCATCTTTGTTAATTCTCCACCTTAAGAGATGTTGTGAATTTGCCTCCAAAGACCAATAAGAACTGTGCCCTCACTAACCATCATATCATAAGAGTTTGGTCCCATACATAAGAAGTTGAGTGTAGCACCCATAAAAAGGAAAAAGCATGAAGCACATGGAGCTAGGTGAGTTTGGGAAAATAGTCACACATCATGATAATTTAGGAAACCCCATGTGAAGTAAAAGACTATTAACCAAGTAAACATTCTTATTTTGAACATCGAATGATTTGGAGGATTCTTCCTAAACATTCGCTTGAATTATTGTTTAATGTATTTTGAACATGTCTATAAGTGAGGTTTGTATCTAATGCATTATTTAAATTATTTTTAAATATATTTTGAACAACCTATTTCCTTTCGATTAATATTCAAAGTATTTTGGACTTCTAATCATTATATAAACCACAACGTATTTTAACATCAATTACATATATGAGTGTTACTTTGTAACAAGTGTACAACCAATTTTGATGTTAAAAATATTTTATGATCAATTTATATCAATGTTACTTTTGAAACAAGTGTACAACAAATTTTGTTGTTAAAATTAATGAAATCATTGTTTACCATCATGATTGTTTTATATTTTTATTAGATTTGTCTTCATTATATATAATACTATATTATAATATTAACATTGTGTATTTTTAACACATCATTAGATGTAAGGGAGGAAAGATAGGGATGTCGATGTGTGTATGAAGTACAAAGAGAAAGGATACTTGGCATGAGTATAGGGTGTCAGGGCACGAGATAGGGGTTGATCTCAACTTGGAGCTATTATGACTCACCCTCCATCTGCTAAACCTAAAGTTAATTGGTTATATGTTTGAAAGGTTGATTGAAAGCCTTAATCTTTGTCCTTTGAATTTGTTTTAAGTTCTTTTAACTTGGCTCTCCCCTATCAATCTTAGCTAGCCACTTTCGGCTCAACATATGCAGGTTATCTCAATGGAATTTGGAGCAGAGTCTCGATCTTTTGAGAATGGATAGCAAATGGCAATTTGAGCAAGGCGATAACAATCAAGTAATTCAGAAAGGTAGGCAGAGAAAATGTAGGGATAAATTTGTACCCTTCAAAGTCACTCAAGGAAGGACAAAGTCTTCAACAATCGGGAAACAACAACATATCATAGTCAATTTTTTCTAGCAGGTAAAGAGAGGAGTAGAGGTTATTGAAAAAGGAGTTAAACAACAAAGGGGCATGAATTCCAATGTTAGCATATGAGAGATATTCCTATGGTTTCTAGGTGAAAATTTTCTTGCATCAAAGATGACAAATCTTAGAGCTTATGGACATATACAAGCATATGAAGAGAAACTACTATAATTGTGGAAGTAAAAGGCTCCTGGTAATTTGATTGGGAGACACTTTTACCACAATGTAATAACTCACACTAAACATTTGTTGCTTGATTTTGTTCATCGGAAGTATTTCAACCAAACTCAATCAAAACAATATAGTTGTGGATATCATATCGTAAACAAGGGTGTGAACATCATAAAAATCTAGCTCAATATCATATGCCATACAACAAAAGATGCTTCAAAAGAAGCTTGTCACCTCCACTTTGCTGTCGAAATGTATAATATGCCACTAAGCTAAGACCTTCAAAATACAGTACCAAGTAAAGACATTTTAAAAAAATTCTAGACACATGGATACATGAAAAATGGATGCTTTTAAGCACATAACATTTAAACAAGTTTGAACTTCCAAGCCTACTAACGATACACCGTTGTTAAGAATAAACTGCAGTAACAACCATGCCACTAATGAATAACAATTTAGCATAGTAGTTTGTCCAATCAGAATAATAATTACATTACATTATTAGACTCCTTTTGAAGGCAATTCTAAAAAGTGTATTCAACATATTTTATCACCAAAGCTATCCATCCTCCATGAAATGTATTAAACTTTATCTAGCTTAAAAGTAATTAAATGTGACAAAAATGATATTTTCAAAATATTTTAATAATTATATTTTAGTACACCTTACCTATCCTAAGTCTAAGGTGACTTGTGCAAATTTTTTTGTACAATAAAAACTATTGCAAAAGGTGTTTTTTTTCAAACTGAAAAATAACTATATTTCTATTATAAAAATATATATAAAAGGTTCATTATAGTCATCCAAATCTGGAACGAGCCAATACAATGGCGCCAACATCCAACCAATGTCCAGAGTATCCATAAATAACCAAAGAAACCTACACCCGGGTCCATGGATACCGAGAATCAACCAAAGACAAGACCCATGAGCCAACGAGCACCGCCAAAGAAAACAAAAGGAAAGGAACATATCGAAGACAAAAAAGATAACATAATATGTACATAAAGTAGAGACTTCTGCCAAGAAACCAAAAAAGATCGCCAAAAAATAGGGAAGCCTGTCACCAGTCACCAGCATGAAGAAGATGACAAAGGCAAACTGCCACTGGATTGAAGCGCAAAATGAGACCAAAAATCAAAGTGAATGAAGCCTCCAACATCTGAGAGAGCCAGCTTCGTCAAAAGATCAGCTTGATCATTATGCTCACGATAGATATGATCAATAGAAAGCAGAGGGAAGTCCGAAAGTAATAAAACAACCATAGCCATTCAAGTGGAAAGAGCCAACGAGAGAAGGGACCCGCCTCCACATGCCCACTGGACAATTGAACGTGAACCACCAACAATATGCCTGAAAAGGATACCCTTTTTCTTGGCAAAAAACAGCACCAGCCAAAGCGCCAATAGTTCTCCCCGAGTATTAGATCCAATTCCACCATTCATCCAAACATTGTAAAAATGAAACTGGTCAATTATTATGACAACCCCAGCTCCACAAGGGGACCCCCCAGTTGGGAAGATCCATCAAAAAGGCCATGAAGTCATGCCTCATAGGAATAGATCGATTGCATCTATGAAGATCAATACACCTTGTGTCAGTGACAGGTGATACCATAAAAGTTGCAACAACTTTCCACGCATGCCAATCAGGAGAAGATAACTTGTCTTAAAAAATACGAGAGTTGCGAGCAAGCCATATCTCCTAGATAATAGAAACAACTAAAGAGTTATGTCCCATATTGATACGGATCCAGCTCTGTAAGCTATCATGTATTGTATCCCCAGTCCATGAGCCAATGGAAGTAAAGATGCACCCAACAGAGATCCAAAGGGGGTCGTGAAGGAGCAAGAAGTGAATAGGTGGTTGCATGATTCGACCTCGTTCCAACATAAAGAACAAATATTCGGGCCAGTAAAACCTCGCTTTAAGAGGTTGTCCCACGTTAGGATTTTGTTTTCCAGCACTAACCAAATAAAAATCTTTAATTTAAGTGGAAGGTGCCATTTCCAGCAAATGGAATGCCACGAACAAGAATTTCCCTGGGCCACAGAAATTATAGAGTCATAAGCAAGTTTTGCTGACATCGATCCAGCATGAGTGTTCCACGACCAGAAGAGAACATCATCCTGCTCAGAAAGCTTGACAAATCCATGTTTCAGGCCGTTAATGTAGTTCAACCATTCCACAGCTAATCTACTTGTTAAGCCAAGGTTTTCTGCACTGAGCCATGTTGTTGGAGCATATTGTGAGCGTGTTGAATCAACCACATGATACAACGAATAATAACCCCCCGCACACAAGAAAGATAGAAAAAATGGTGATAATCTGAATAGAATCCGACCCCCAATGATCGGGTCCACCCCAAGAAGGATAGAAAGATCGTTCCGAGGTTGCGAGGCGATCCATTTTTTAATCACCGGGAGAGTAGACACCAACCCAGTCCAGATACACGATGATCCTTTACATTTACCATTTGTAGATCGAAGCCATTGAACTGTAGACTTGTTGCACATATATTTGAACCTGATTATCGCGCTCCAAAGAAAGTCCACTGTAAGAACATGCCACATGGATTTAGCTCTGAGGGCTTCTAAAAAAATATAGATATTTTCGAATGACCAACCCCCAAACGTTTTAGGGGAAAGGATTCTCTGCCAGTTGATAATATGAATTTTCCTCTTTTCAATACCCGACCAAATGAAGTTGATAATTTTCCTTTGAATTCCAGTGAGAATAGATTTAGAAACCCTGCAGAGAGATAGCCAGTATACAATTAGATTTTGTAAGACCGATTTGGCTAATATAACCCTTCCCCCAATATATAACCACTTCCAACTCCATAAATGAATTCTTCTATCGAAACGACGTAGGAGCAAAAACCATTCAGAGGTCCTATAGTTGTTTGGTTTTAACATGTAGCCCAGAAAGATAGTACCATCAATCAAGTCTTTCACTATTATAGGAAAACACAAAGTAATCTCCTCCAAATTGGTCTTTTCGATACTATGCTTTAATAGGACAGATTTTGAAGTATTTATGACCATTCTGCTCACCCTACAAAAAATATCAAGGATTAGTTTGATAGCCAACCAATCGGCTAGGGAGTTATTACCATATAACATTACATCATCGACGAAGAGCGGTGTGTAATAACATAATTAGGAGAAACCCTTAGACCACTGATCTCAGCATTCAAGAGATCCTTATTTAAAAGTCTGCTCAGACCGTCCATAACAACCAGAAATAACAGTGGAGACAGTGGGAACCCTTGGCGGAGGCCATGAGAGCTGGAAATAAAATCAATCGAAGAACCATTGATTATGACTCCATAATGAATAGAGTTTACACAGGTCATGATCCATTTGGTTGTGCACCAAGGCAACCCAATTTGAATGAGAGCCAGCTTTAAAAAACCTCAATGCACCTTATCATAAGCCCTAGATAATTACAACTAAAGGGAAATACCCTTCATATTCTTAACCTTTATGCTATGAAATGCCTCTTGGGCCACCCAATGGCGTCGAGAATCTGACGGTTCTCCAAGAACCCAAACTGCTCACTAGATATATGCCTTGATAGAATAGGCTTCAATCGGTTCGCTAGGACTTTAGCAATTACTTTATAAACCAAATTACATAGTGCTATAGGTCGGAAGTCGTCAAAGGATGTTAGCATAAAATATTTTGGAATAAGTGTTATGAATGTTGAATTAAGGGCCACAGAAACTTGACAAGTAAGTATGGTTTCTTCCACCATCTCTAATATATCGTTTCCCATAATGTCGAAAAAAGCCAAGAACAGTTCATTGGTCCAACCGTCGTGCCCATGGCTCTTATCTCTAGCAAATCCTTGCAAAATATTATGGATTTCCTCCAGTGACACATGATTAAAGGTTGCATTCCCTTCCACTTCTGTGAAGAAATGAGGGTACTCCTTAATGACCTGGAATCGATCTTGAATGGAGACATTCAAATCTTCATTATAATAAGAATGGAAATGGCTGGTCGCTGCTGAAGACAAATTGCTCTGCGAACTAATAACTGCGCCATCCTCTCCCGTGATTGACCAAATAGAATTGTTGACACGCCTGTTATCAGCAAATTTGTGAAAAAAATCATTATTCTGATGACCCAGCGCAATCCATAGGGACTGACTTTTTAATCGCCATTTTTCCTCATCCTTTTTTAATAGAGATAATCTGAGTTTTTCCAAATTTTGGATAGAGGCTGGTTGTTGATCAGTGAGGGTTCCGGCCAAATTGGCATAGTGCAAAGCTTCCACTTTTGTGATGACAGCTGCTAATTCCTCCCTAACATTCTTCTTTTTTCCCCTCTCCCATGATAATACCTGCCTCTTTAACAAAATTTATTTTTGGACCAACTGTGTGAAGGGGAGACCGTTCAATCAATGGAATCAACCAACCATACCAATTTAACAAAAGCTTGGAAATCCTCATTTTGCAGCCAAGAGTGATTGAACTTAAAGGGATAGGAATTCTTTTCTAGGACGAGGTCGATCTCCATAAATATAGGGAGGTGATCCGAAATAGGGTTGAAGTCCAGCCAAGATCGATACCTGAATAGTTTATTCGTGAGAGGTTCCTCCATCATAAACTTGTCAAGTCATTTTGAAACAGCCTTCACACCAGCTCTACCATTTTTCCACGTTGGTTCCAAGATGCCTGGAGCTATGTCAACTAAACCTGCAGAAGGAAAAAAATGTTGGAAAGAATTGGTTAGAGGGTCTAATTTGGCCCCATCACCCCAGAATTCAGAGTCATTTAGTACCAGATTAAAATCACCAGCAATAATTAGATTCTTTAGATCAAGGTAGCCATCTACTTGAGCTTGTTGCCAAAACTATTTCTTGTTATCATAAGGCTCATAGACATTGATCAAATGGATCTCCTCAAGGAGCCCCCGAATATGGCCAGTCAATAGAATCCCCACTGGGATATGGTGGGCCTCCAGAGCTAGCAGACGAGGATTCCATGCACATAATAACCTCCCCGACTGTCCCAAAGCATCTATTGAAGACACAGCTCAATCAATTTTCACACCCTTGAAAAAAAATCTCGCTTTCTCAACTGAGGACGTAGTTTCCGGTAAGAAGATGATATCCGGATTCCTACTATCTAACAACCATTTGAGGCAGATCTTTTCTGAGGACCCCCAATCCCTCTAATGTTGAGAGAGAGAAAGATAATTTCTTAACCCGTGCAAGGGCTTTCATGCCTCTGAGCGCCCTAGAAGATGAAGAAGAACTGTTGGGGGTAATATCCGATAAATTAGGAGGAGGAGGAGCCATCTGTAGTTTCTGAGCGCTCTGAGTTTTGATAGGTGAGAATTCCTCTGCCAGGCCACCAATGCACCCACCCTTGGAAATAATTAGGTCAACAGAGGATGTAGTGTCCTTATTCAGCTTATCTATGGACTCCTCACGGGATATGGGTCGGTTACCAATGTAGGTTATCAGTGGGGATTTTTTGGCCATTTCTAAATATGAGGGCCCAACAGAAGATTGATATTTAGCCCCTGACAGTACTGCAGGTCTACAACCCTCAGGGGTATCAAGTGGTTGTGTAACCACAATCGGTGGTTCACACAAGGGGATAGTGGTTTTGACCCCCAATGTATTAAGGCTAGGGCACGGATCAAAGGACGATGGGATGGTAAAAATTGTTGTTGTGTGCTTGCCTGTATTCGATGGGCCAGGAGATAAAGGGATAGTGGAGACAGACGGTGTATGAATTTGATGTTAAGATTGATAAGGGATTGTAGCCCCCTTGTTATGTAAGACCTTGATAAAAATAGGGTCCCCCACCAACCCCATCCTCTCCCAGGCGGTCCCCCTTAGCCTCTAAAGAATTTATGAAGTTAATTTCAGATTCTATTAACTGGCCAACAAAATTAGTGCCTAAAGTCATTAACTTACCAATTAAATTAGAGGTCGAAGAAGGATCCACCAGTGAAGGGATCGACGCTGAAGAAGGAACCAAAACATGGTCCGAGTCTTCATCTGAAGAAGGTAAATCTTCAGACGACCAAGCCTGCACCTCCTCTGAAGAAACGTCTGGATCCGACCCCGAGCTGCCAGAGACACAATGTCGTCAGAGATGACCCACCTCTTTGCACTGTGAGCAATGAAAGGGAAGGCCCCAATAGTCTAGGGATTAACTGTAGATTTTTCCCCGCCATGAAATCTCCAGGGCTTCCAGAAGGCCCTTTTGCATATCAATCTCAACTAAAATACGCCCAACACAACGGTCCATGCCGTTTAGCATCTCATCAGAAAGGTGAATGAAGCAACCCAGATGGTCCGCAACTGCTATGAAGGCCAGTTTGTTCCACATTGGCAGAGGGAAATTGGGTAAATGGACCCATAGGTGTCTGAATCTCACCCTTTCCTTAACAGGGTCAAAACCCATGTACCACCTCTTCATCATCAGACTGTCATTTCCCCTAATCCAATATTTGGATAAAATAAGCGAGGCATGCACTTCCTTACGGAAAATGAAGCTGTACCATGCATTTGAGAAGATGATTATATCAGGCCTGTACCCAATAAGAGGATCCCAGGATTCACCTACCCAAGTAGTAATATCCTTTGGATGCATAGCTCTATAACTAAAATTTTCAACAAGAGCCTTTATTGATAAGGCCACTATGCCTTCCAAACCCAAGTTTTTTTTTTATTTATTTTTTTACCATTACGATATTTTGACCTATTAATCCTTAGGTTTGATACATTTTTACTTGTGTTATGGATGCCAGAACCTACCTTTGGGGGAATCACTGTCTCTTGTTGGGTGGAGCCCTTGCCATATGATTCTGTGGCCCCTTGTCGATGGATAGTAGAGTCATTTTCCCCGATATTTGGTAGTGGAATGTTGCCAACTATCCCCTCGGACCCATCCCCAACAACGTTTTTTGTCTTGGCATGAATCATAGATTTATATTCCTCATCAGTTTTTAGTGCTCCCCCCTGCACCCACCATTCATCCGACAGACTGTCACGGTCTGCCATATTGTTCTCCACCATTGGGCACAACTGGGTCACATGTGTTGTTTTGTGAGTCCTAATTAGACTGTCAGATTCCCCAATGTCCTTTCCTAGAAACCTTGAAACCCTTTGTTGATGGGAAATCCCTATTTCTAGGTCCTAATTCATCAGCCCAAACTCATTACCCATCCACCCCATAAACCAATGGAGTAGTTTCGCTCTACCTTCCAATCCGAGAAGCCCTAAAAAAGTTCCCCGGAACCAGAGAGAGCTAGTTTTTTCTCTTGGTCAGCACCTGACATCATTTTTTCAGCTGACCATTCATCTCTTTATCTCGAGATACGCCTTACAGGTCGTTTCATGGCTTATCATTTTCTGGTTCACCCTCGGCTCCCTCGGCTCTCCAATCAATCCCACCATAGTCGAGTGCTCCTTAAAAAGATGCACTCACCTCCGACATGTGAAGTAACCCTTTTGCAAAAGGTGTTTACGGTGTCTCTTCGTATGGCACAAAATAATAATCAAAACGCTTCGCACTTCAAAGATCATATTAGTACTCATCATGTTTCCAAGTTCATCATATTTAGGGTACTTTGTGGGACTGTGAATAACAGGTAAGTGTTAAAATGCTTAATAATGGAAATTGATCTAGTAAGTGTTTCATAAAAGTTGTTTAAGATAATAGGTAAAAAAATAAGGTAAAGAAGAAGACATAAAAATAAGTGGCATTAAATTTGGTGGGTTAGTTTAGGTGATTGATTATTGTGAATTGTAAGATCCCCAACTAACTACTTTTATATGTGAATATTGAAAGTTTCTTGTAATAATATGCATTATGTCTTTAAAAAAACATCTATCTTGTCAATTAAATGGCATAAATCTTAGCGGTGACCTAACTATATGACTAAAATATGGAATTTTACATTTCATAGATACAAAAACATGCATTTTTAGATTTAAAAAAAAATATATATATATATATATTTAACAACTCAAAATTGTAAACTAACATTCATTTTTTTTAAAACAACTTCATCGATTATCCATGTACATCTTATCTTTATCTAACTCATCTAGTTAAGGCTTGATAGATGGATTTGAGACCTCTCCCCTCTGTGATTTCTTCACCAGCAAGACCTCCTAGTTGTCCCTTATGTCTCGGGAAATGTTGTATTGCAACTTCCTTGTGACGGTTCAAGAACCTCACTTGTAGACCCCTTGGGTGGACTACTTATCAAGTAAAGAGAGTTGTCGTGGAGGAATGATTGTCCTAAACTATTGGCATGGATGTCCTTCCTCCCATTATGCTCGACAAATAAATGAGGGCATGTGAAAAAGCTCCTAGCTGAAGACTAATTATACCTACAAAAAAATTCAAAGTCAGAGATGAAGGCCATTGAAGATAAAAATTCAATCGAAAAGGATAAGGAAATAAAACTTGCTCATTGAAAAAGGCCTCAAAAATAAAAGAAAATAAGAAGGCCAAGGTCTCAAATACAAAATAAGTACAAGAGAGAATCCATACAAATCAATTAAAGACTTGTCGAAGAAGACCAAGTCCAAGTGGATCTAAAAAAGTCAAAGTAACGGGGCAAGTCCAATTGCTAATGGTTAGGTGGGTGGTTACCTCATGATACAATCACATATATGTGAGGCCCATCCCTAATGTTTGTTCAAATGGTGAGCAACTCAAAATTTTCCTTTCTCTCTTTTGTCCAAGAATCCATTAGTCTTCTTGCATTAGAAATTTCACTTAACCAACCTTGTTTGACCACAAATTAACTCTATCTCGAAATATAAAATAACCCTTATTAATGCCTTGATGTTGTACTGGCAGTGGTTAATGGACAATTCATGCATCCCACAAACCCGTTTGAAGATATCTATGTTGTTCGTATATCATCATGCATACCATTACTAGTTGTATAATGTATCAATTACAATTATTACTTTGTATGCTTGTATTTTTCCACGTGGACATTCTTTGTTATAGGTCCATTAGGGACATATGCTAGAGATATGCATCATCTAGCCAATGTATCAAAGGTCATTGGTCAGAATAATGTTTTTTAGTGCCACTTTTTAGTGTTCCTCGATGGCCAAATGGGGTTTATGCCATACCTTAAGTTGTACTTAGTATAATTTTATTCTCACTACATTTTTGGATACCCCTTTAGCCGTTTATTGATATATGTGCCATGTGATTGATCACTACTACCACAAATCAATTAGTTAGAAAAGGTAGCGGGAGTTCTGTGAGTGACTACAGTGCATATGTTTCATGAACACATTTTTTATTATTATAAAAACTTAATATTTTTTTGATCTGGGAGATGTTCTTGATTCCTCTTGGCATGTACTTTCATCTTATTTACTTGCATGTCAAAACACCCTCACCAATGGGGAAATATATGAGACTGAAGTTGCACTTCGTTAGTGGGAAACCTGCAGATTTTGATCGACGTGCATGGGAGGCATCTAGTGGGAGTTTTGACAAGGTTTTGGCATCTTTGGGATAATTTTGGACCCTACTACTAACATCCAACATCATATGGGGGAACATTGGCTTCCTTGGCAGTTTTCCATGCATAGAGGGTTAAAACATGTTTATTTAGCTCATTTTGAATTAACTAGTATAGAGCCATCTTAAATCTGGATGTAACAAGCGTCAAGAGGGATCAAATCCCTTAAGGTACAAACCTTTTTTAGAGTGAAAAATTTAAGGAAAATATTGCACCTGAAGGGATTTGATCCCTCTTGGCCCTTGGTAGATCCGGAGTGAAGATAGATCTATACTTGTTTAATATATAAATCTCTTCTATGTGCTCAAACCCTTCACATGTAAATCCTAGTTTAATGATATCCCATAGTAAGAAGCATAAAATTTTCATTAGTTTTAATTAATTGGAATAATTTTTTTAATTAATTGGAATATAAATTTCTTTGGTTCTAAACTTGAGGTTAGGGCCAACATTGTAAATTTTTTATTGGCAATTTTTTTTATTGTTTCATTAAAGTTCCGTGTGTTCCACATTGAGCACTTATTGTTTCATTAAAGTCCCGCGTGTTTTGAAACTTATGTGAGGGTAAGCATTGTAAAAATTGTATTTACTTATTGAACATATAATGACACCTCTCTGTAATTCACGTTTTCAACTTTAGGTTAGGGTCGACATTGTTAAATTTTGTTTACTTAATATTTTATTATTTCATTAAAGTTCCATGGGTCAGCTCCATGTTGAGCATGGAATTACGCTTTTTTCCCATACTAGGTTGTAGAAAGTGCCTCTCAACACAATTAAGGCTAAGAGTATGGTTTTAATTTATTTTTTACCAGGTCCAGCCTAATTAATTAGTGGATAGTTAAAGAGTACAATATAGCTTCTAAATTCACATAGAGAATGCAATTTTTAATTAATTGGGAAAAATTAAATTAATTTTCCTAATTTATCTAAGCTATTTGGAGCATGGCACATACGTTGACGCAGGATTAAAATAACTTGGAGCTATGGCACATATGTTAAGGCATCTCAAAGGTTGAAAACAAACATCTCAACGAAGGATTAAGTCACATCCGTTCATCTTTCCTAGATCCATGGTTTTATAGTTTATTATATTATTTTATTTTCAAAGAGGGACAATCATCTCCTAAAATAAGCAAAATTCTTGCCCCTCTCATGAAGATAGAAAACGACCCATGGTATCAACACCTCGGTATTTAGGATTTCCCATGGTATTGCCTTGTTTGTTTTCCTTTGCCCATGGTTTCTTCCTTATTTTATTATTTTTCTCCTCAAGTGGCAAAAAACGTCCTCCTAAAGCCAACGTTTTGCTCATCAATGTAGTACTTTTATTTTTGGAGAGTGGATCTAAGGCATTGATGGGGCTTAGCTGGCTAGGGATCTTCCATCTTGTAATAATTATTTTGTAACTAATTTTTTGCCTGTTTAGAGCTTGGGGCATCCTACTTATGATATAAAAGGAGGGACTTTTCCTTAGAAGAGGTCAAATTTTTGGGGAAGAAAATTTATATTTGCATTTGAATTTTGGAGCTCTTGTGGGCTAGCCTAATGTTGCCCTCTTTTTATCCCAAGTTTGCAATTTATGAAATTTTATTTGAGGGTTTTGTTTGGTAAATTCTTATTGATGCCTATGGATGCTTATAAATCCCTAACAATCTGAAATATTGTCCTTTTTTTATGATCATTTCTAAGCAAAACATTGGCACTACCTAGTCCATTCCACCCTCTTTCATTTGAACATTGCAAAATATAATAATTCTTGTGAAGGGATTTGGTGGCATAGTATGCCCTTAGAGGTCATTCAAGGCTAAATCAATCCATATCTTTTCTTGATGTGAGCGATATCAAACTATTTCATTGGAGTTTCTGCTTCTTTTTATTCATATTTTCATTTGACAATATTTTGGTTGATGATTTGGAAAATCATGAGATATGTGTGCAACCTTTGTGGCTATCCAAATAACTTAGAACAACCTTGGATGTTTGTCTAAAAATTGTGATCTATTGAAAGATATCCTTGACATTCATTAAGAGACCTCAAATATCTTATCCATCCTCCTTGATTGCAATAGAATAATACCCCTTTTGGGAAGTGTTGTGCCACACTTTGTGGGGCACCCCTACAGACCTATTTTTGCAAAATTCCCAAAGATTGGGAGTCCATCTTTGCTGCTCTTGGGTTCCTGTATGATATGAATGTGGTTGATTTTGATGGATGATTAGAGGAGGATATATTATATGCTACGCCATGATGATGATGCTGTATACCTTATAAAAATTGAATAATAATGCTTTGTGGTTATCTGATAATATAGGCAGCGGTATCAACCCTTAGGTTGACGAGGGCGAAATATGTGCGGTTTATGTATTAACCAAATCACCAATATTACCCTTGGTATTATGAAGAGCTCTTACTCCCTCCCTTGGGTCCACCAATGGCATATCATCCATCCTCCATATCTCACTTTCATTTCTAGTCTGCAACCTTTGGCTAATGCCTGATAGATGTATTATAGAATTCCCCCCTCTATGTTTCTTTCACTAAGAAGACTTCCCACTTTTTCCATGGTATCTCAAGATTGATCATTTGAAACAATGAATGTTGGGTGATTGTACAAGGCCCTCTCATACAGTAGGATTTTTCAAGTGAGCAAGGCTCTTCCCAAGGTGTTTTCTAATCTATATTATGTTAAATTCAAATAAGGTGGTAGTTGGAAGCGTAAATACTACTTGAATTAAGAGGTTAAGCCTACTTGCTGTAAAAAGGCATTACGGTGGCAACTCCGTTGAAGCTATGGATGCTCATCAGTAGTGGAGCTAAGGTCGTGTCATTATTTGGGATTCACAAGGGTATCCAAGGTCGGTACCTTCCAATTGTCATCCTGAGCAATGAAATGAGAAATCAAATGAACAAAAGTGAATTGTGCTACAAATGAAAAATCTAAAGGAAAATGACAAAGTGAAATACAAATAAAGTATAAAGGTGGCTCGATAAGACCAACCATGAGAGTATCTCATTACTACTGACTCCCTTTGTGAGACACATACCTAGTGTTTGTCTGAATGGTGAAGAACATAATGTTTTCTCTTGTTCCCCTTTGTATGGAATCCATTAATCATGTTTAGTAAAAACCACTTGACTAACCTCGGTTGACCATGTTAACTCCAACCCCATAGGAGAAAATATTTTTTTTAATGCCTTGGTGTTATTTTGATACTGGTTAATGATAACTCATTTATCCCACTAACCTATTTGAAGATATATATGTGGTTATTATATAATTATGCATGACATGACTAGTTGTATAATGAGTCAACTATTGACGATTACTAGCATTTTTGTATTGATCCAAATGGACTCCTTTTGTTGCTAGTCCATCAGGTACATATGACACATATATACATAATTTATTTCTTATATTGGAAGTTTTCATCCAGATTACACTTATTCAATGTCATTTTTGAGTGCTTCAGGGTGGTTAAATGGTTGGTATATATAACTTGAGTTATAATTGGTATATTTCTATTTTGAGGAATTTTTTGGATATCCATTTGGCCATTTACCTAGACATGTGCCATGGTATTGATCATTATTGCCACATTTCAACTTGTTTGAAAAAGGTGGTGGGTTTTCGTTAGTGATTGTAGTACAAATTTTCATGAATGTACTTTTTGGACCAAAACTCAGTATTTTTTCGATCCGTGAGATGTTCTATATTCCTCTCGTAGAGTACTTTCATCCTAGATACTTGCATGTCACAACGCCCTCACCAATTGGGCAAGATTTGGATTAGAAGTTGTACTCCGTTATTGGACAAGCTACAAAATTTCATGAACGTGCATGAGAAGCTTTTAGTTGATATTTTGACCACATTTTGGCATTGTTGGGACTATTTTGGATCCTATTATAGATATCTAGCATCAAATGAGTGGGCGTTGACATCCTACACAATTTTCCAAGCATAGAGGATTAAAACATGCTTATTTCTGCTCATTTTTGGATTAATTATGGCTATGACTATGGTTTTAAATAGAAAAATTCTTAAGTATAGTCTAGTTAATTTATAAAAAAAAAAGAAAAAGTGCACTAGAGCTCATAATTTTACTTTGAGAGTGCACTTTTAATTATTTGAAAAATTAAATTAATTTTCCCAAGTAATTTTAATAAAAATGACCATGGCACATATGTGGAGGTAAAAATATATAATTTTATTTCAATACCACAAGAAGAAATTAAATTAAGAAGTGAGATTAAAAACTCAACTAAAGATGAAGTTCCATCCATTGATTAAAAGTTAAAACACATGGATCAAGAGCCTTTTGAGAAAACAAGACTTGGTAAATGGGGCAAAGAGAATACAACCCATGGTATTTGAAAAAGTTTTGGCATTTTGCCCTTGGTATTTATTCCAGCCCTTTGTATTTGGCATGGATCCATGGTATTTGGTAATTTTTAATGTTTTTCTCCTTATTGAGTTAATGTTTCACTAAATATTTTAATATTTTTGTAATTTGAGAATAGATCTAAACCCTTGAGAGCTAGCTCTTCTCGACATCGTCCAATTTAGAAATTATATTTTATCTAACCACTTTTGACTCTTCAAAACCCTAAGGTGTCCTCATTGTGCTATAAAAGGAGAGGTATCAGCATTTGCAAAATGATAAATTTTTGGGAATAATAAAATTATGCTAATTTTTGTCAATTTTTTCTACAATTATTTATTTAATCTTGGTTTCTAAATTTTGCAATTTGTTGGATTTATATTTAGAAAGGATCTTTTGAAAATTTATTTTAGGGTAATTTTATTTAAAGTAATTGTTTTAAAGAACTAGATCTACTTTTTCTAAACTAGCGAAGATCCTAAATTTTAATTTTTTCCCAGTTTTTTTTATTTCCAAGTGAATTTTACTGAAAATCTAAAGAAGCCCTTGCAGTAAGAGCTGGTTTTCATAAAAAAAATTATTTTCTCCATCCTTGAGCAAGCAATTTTTCATTGCATTTTATGGTGTGATGATAATTATCTTTTGCAGGAAAGAAAATTTGCATAGGGGTTTAATATTTTGGTAAAATACAGTAGTTCATGAATGAGAAGGCTCGCAAACCCCTTAACGCCCTCATTTTTATCCTTTCGAGGGTAAATTTTTTAGAACATAGAGCCACTTCGGTCCTCTTACTACTGTAACTTTAAAATTGGTAAAAATCCTGCTCAAAGACTCTCTTTGCCTGGATCAATTTATTGGGTGTTTTGTTGGTTTTTTTTTTTATGTTTTTCTTCAAAGAGCAATCTGCCAGGTTTTCATTCTCTCACGTCGCTCTCAACCTTTTGTGGCTCCTCCGTCTCTGCAAAATAACTCTTTGGTAAATTTGAATGTCGGACATCATCAAATTTTTCTCCTTGTTTGGCAAATGGTTGGCATCTACAGCCCCATTCGGCTCTCTCTTTATTTTGGAATTATTGCAAATCATAAATTTTTATTTCAGGGTTTTGTTGTTTGAAAATTTTCTGTTGAAACCTAAAAAGGCCATTGGACATCTAACGCTCTTATATCTAAACCAGATCGGCACCTACTCTTGGTATTTCATTTGCACTCTGAAATTGTTGAAATTTGATGTTTGAAAGTCCTGTAGCCTGATAATCTCTGTAAAAATTATGGAAGATAACTAGAGTTTAACCCCCTTCTTGATCTACGAGTTTATCTCCTTTGGGAGACTAACGCCTTGCTCTATTCTTGTAGTCAAAGCAAAACTGGCATCTATTAACCCACTAGGTCACCATGCTATAAACGTTTTGTTAATGAAGGATTTGATTGGTTGAGAAATATATTTCCAAACCTTGGTAGTTTTGAAAAATATATAAATGCAAAGCAATATCCTTTGAGATCCCTATTCTATCTCTCGCTTGTTAAAATATAGTCATCCCCTTGTGGCATTGGCACTGAGTTTTTCTTTTGGCAGGGTATATTTTATTTCATTTGCTTCGGGTCTGCCTTTAAAGGAGACTGATTAGCTAGAGAATAAACAGCGGTTTAATAATGCATAAAATTTCTAATCCATTTGGAGGCTTGTGCATTGTTTGATATCTTTGCAGAAAAGAAATCCTAATATCACTACCGAAACTGTGATATGAGTATAGAATTTTATCTGAGCCTTGAAAGTAGACCTATGCTCTGTTTCAAGCCTCAAATGAAATCAGATTTAACACTGTCACTTAAATAAGTCATATCAGGAATATAATTTGGCTCAGTGATCTATAAACATTGATTTAGCATATGCATCATAGTCATATTTCCTTTGCAAGCTAATACTTCGTTTATATCTGGTTTTAGCTCTTGAAGGGCATGTCTTAAAGATCACTCTCCTTCTATACTATTCCAGTCTACTTTCTTACTGGACATTCATAAATTAGTCTTTTATCAAAGTCTTGAGGATTAGACTTTAAGGATTCATTTAGCTAGTGCCTTTCAATTATTCATTTTTCCTTATAAGTACATTTCATGTTTACTTGCATTTCTTCAAAGTACTTTTACTTGGTGTTATATGATGGCATGATATGATTTTCTTAATTAATCACCGGAATACTTGTTAGAGAAATTGGAGTTATTATTTTCAATACCATTATCCTTAACACTAAGTGATACATTGGCATTGGTAAAGGAGATAGTAAAGTACTTAAATAGAAAGGAAAGATGGTTTGGATTAGACGATCCTCAAATCCATCTAAACAAAAAACCATCTGGTTTATGGAGATGAGTTGATACATGTAATTAACCACCTTATTGAGAGCTATGGTCTAACTTAGAATAGATAAATAAAGAAAGTGTGCAATGTTGGTCACCCACATGTTTGAATCATCTCCTAAGGTATCGAATAAGCTCATATATTCATCATCACTTTGTGGGAAAAGAGTTCAAAGAAAGCTGAGGACAGACGCATGGCTTTGCAATAGTAAAGTGCTCTAACAACGTAATTGAATCACAATCAAGGAAGGCTAAGCTAGGACAATCCATGGTGAATTCTACTCCATAATAAACAACACAATGAAAGACATTGGCCAACAGATAGATCAACTAAACAAAGAAGGCCAAGATTTACAATATTTATTTTTATGATACATTTTGAGCAGTGCCTTAATCACAATTTATTGAACCAAAAGAGGATTTTATTAGACTGTCTTCAAAAGTGGACAAGGTTAAGTAACCTATGCTATGGTTTGAGGTAATGGAACATTGCATGTCCTAGAAGAGAAAATGGTCTAGGAAACTACCCAAAATGTAGTTCCTCTATTCAGAATGAAGAACCATATCTAAAAACAACAAAGAATTTCAGAACATTTGTGTCTTGTGATGCTTCTTCCCAAATGTGTAAAGTCATCAAAGGCCACTGTTTCTGTTCCTTGTCTCCACTCATGAAATTAAGAGAAGCTAGAATATGTAGATTACCATACATTGAGTGTAGTGCTTTTGGAAACCATGTTTCTCCAACCCTAATGCATGAGAAGCAAATTAAACCATGGACATTGATCATGGGAAAGTATCAACCAGTGGCAGGATAGATTTCAAGGAAATGGATGATTATGTCAACTAAGAAGCTGAAAGGAATTTTGATGGAAAATTCCCGAAGAAAAATAGGAGATTAGACTGATCTTCGAAGATGTTCCATCACAGTTCCTTTCACCTTTTCAATTGACAAAGTCTTCTTCTTGAAATCTCTCCAATCACTGGTCAATATTTTCTCATTATCAATGCTCATGGATTAGTTTTCTTCTCATACAGGGTTGGAGAAACTTGGTTTCCCAAAGCATGACGCTGACTATGTGATGATGTATATCTCTTAGCTTCTCTTTTATCGGTGGAGACAAGGAACACTAATAGTTGATGAACACAAATAGTTGATTTGATGCGAGACAAGGATCTCTAACAATTGATTCGATGCCCTTACACATTCAGCAAGAAGCACCAACAAACACGAATGTTCTGAAATTCTTCGTTGTTTCTAGGTATGGTTCTGAATCTTGAATAGAAGAACTATGTTTCGGGGTAGTTTTCGTTGATCATTTTCTCTTCTAGAATGTGGAATTTTCCATTACTCAGAACGATGGCACAGGTTCCTTTACCTTGTGCACCTGTGAAGACACATCGAAAAAATCCGCCCCTGGCTCAAAAAATTGTGATGTAGACACTGCTCGAAACATATCATCAGAATAAATATTTGGAAATCTTGGCCTTCTTTGATTTTGTTGATCCATTTGTTGGCCAATGTTTTTCCTTATGTTGTTTCATACAAGCATCGCAATCTGATGGGAAAGGTGTAGAATGCACCATGGATTTTCCTAGCTCAGGCTCATATGTAGCTAATGTCTCTAATGTCCCTGACCGTTATTCAATTGCATTGTTCTTCGAACACCTTACTATTGCAAAGCCATCGAAGATATGGGATTATCTCACGCCTTAAGTAGTGATTCAAGCCTGTAGGGTACCAACATTGCATACTTGTCTTTTGTTATCCATTGGACGATGTCATTTAGACCATATGTCTCAATAAGGTAGGTAATTCCAGGAATCAACTCGTGATCTCAAAAACTCAGATGGTTTTTCTGTTGGAAAGGATTCGAGGATCTTCTAAGCGAATTCTGCTTTGCTTCCTGTTCAGGCACTTTTTTAAAGCCAAAATCGGTCGCATAAAAATGCGAACGCGCTCGGGAGGTGATGCAGATCGGGAAAAAGACCAGGTGACGTAGCAAATATGTGTATCCCAACATCTAAATGCTGACACATCACATGCACAATAGTTAGAAGCTGCAGTCTAAGTATAAGCTATGAAAGTTTAAAGGGATATTTCAATTAAAAATGATATAAGCCTGCAAATTAAAATATAAATACTAACCTTACTAAATTCACGTTGGAACTTGATTGATCAAAACTTTTATCTCGAATAAATCGATTAAAGCTTTTACCTCGAATAAATCGATTAAATTGTTTGGGAAACAGGTTTTACTTCAGATATAGAACTTTTCACTGTTTCAGTTTGAATTAAAATAGGCTGGACATATCCATTATAAAACTTATCATGATTGCAATTTTAACTAAACTATTTGGACATCTCCATGTTTGGGGGTGATGGCCAATACAATGACGATTTTTTGATGAAATAATTTTCAGTTTTTTTTGGTGTGTCAAAAACATTTGGAAAGGAACAATATAATAAAGTTTTCTATTTAATATAATAATATATTAAAAGGGTTACTATTCTCATTATACAAAGTTAAAATGTGTTTTTTTTTACCGTATTTAAAGTATTTATAAGAATATGACAATTATTTTGATGAAATAATTTTCAAATTTTCTGTCAAAAATATTTAGAAAGGAACAATATAACAGTGTTTTATTTAATATAACAATACATCAACAATGTTACTATTTTCATTATACAAAGTAAAAAAAGGTTAAAGTGTGTATTTTAAAATTATTTAAAGTATTTGTAAGAATATTAATAATGATAAATTATACTAAAAATGCAATAAACTAAGTTGTAGGAAAAAAAATAAAAATGATTTATAAAAACTCTTTCTATATATGAAAAAATATTTCATAATTTCTTATTAATTTAAGATTTTATTATTAATATTAAAGAGATAGAAAAGTCGTTTTTTTTATGATCAATATTAAAGATATATGAGAGCAAAAATCAATTTTAAGTTGAAAACAGTAAAAAATGCATGGTTATGGAGTGAGATAATATAATTGGATAAATATTTTTTGTTAGTTTGTTTTTTCCCACCTAATTGAAGTTCCACCTTGACATGCTATTTTTTGTTTGTAATTTGAATATTCATTGTAACATCCATAAGACCAAAGTTTCATGGTCAAACTTCCCATCAATCAAATGGAACAATAACCACAACATTTGTCACCAATTTAAGAAAAACTTCCCACAAAAAACTAACTTACTTCCCATACTTATTACATATAAGAAGAGACATCTAGAATTATGAAATTAATTGAAAAACCTCTCAACTAAAAGGGCAATGTAAATTGGTTGCAATGTTTAGAGGGAAATTTGGGGTGATAAAATTTTCTCAAATAGAATTGAAGCTTAAAGCTTAACTGTTACTATACCATTTTATGATTCAAAAGAAAAGAATTTAAATTAACTTTTGGTGGAAGCAATAGTTGTAGAGGTAGAATCTTAGTAATCTTACAACCTATCTAGTGGAAGGGGTGTTAAGTAAGAGTTTGTAATCATCAACTAAGAGTTGGTAGAGGTGGAAATAAATCAACCTCAGTAGGGAATTCCACATCAACCCCAACACTAAATATGTCAATGATAGTCAAATAAAGACACTTTGGTTCCTTGTTGGTTCAAACCATGAGCATCTTCTACATCTTGGAATAACCATAAACATGGTAGGATATTGTATTAAGCAAACCTCAATTTATGCAATATTGAGATCATATGTGTAGTTAGAATAAACAATACCAGTATGTGATGGAAATGTTAAGAGTGACTCAAGGAAAAAATGAAATTGCTTTATTACCATATCGTAAAGAGATTATTTCAATAATTTGAAATAAAAATTGACATCACAATGGATTTGTGTAATCAAATTTTTAACTCAAATGTAATAGAGTTGGTTTCCTTCTCAATGATATGGATTTTAACCTCTCACAACTTTCATGTATCGACAAGATCAATTATGATTTCCTTATAGATCAACGTTTCTTTGTCCTCAAATTGTTCCAATTTTTTCTAGTGTGTCTTCCAAGGGGTCTTTAACTTATTGATTTATGAAAGCTATCAATAAATGACTTATACCCCACTCTTTACCAACATAGATACTTTGAAAAAATGAATCATTATCCCTTGTAATCATTATTTAAGGTTGTTTGTAATGATTTTCTATCCTTGGTGTAACTTGCAACAAAACAATTAACCAACTCGCAATGGAATGATAATCAAGCCTATGAGCTTTGATTTATGTGGTGGTTTTTGTTCCTAAGATTGATTCCATTGATCTTGTACTTGATACTACTACACAATTACAAATGAATGGCTACAATAAACCCTATTATATTGTCACCAATGTCCAACAACGATGACTTCAATGGTCCCCAAATTGCAAATGAATTTATGACAAAGTTGTTTGTGACTAGAAAAAATAAGTAAATCTTCAACTCAAGCACATGAGTATTAATGTTTCTCTTAACATATCTTTCATTCAACGAAGGTTCGTACAAAGCTTTAGCAATGTTTTGATTTCAACAATAATTGTACAAGCTAATTAATTAGCCACCAATAATCATTTACTCTCTACTTTTACGAAGGCAGGTTCATCCCAACAGAAAGAATGCCTGATAATGAGTTGATATCAAATTAATGACAACCAAACAAAATCATTCAGCATTAAAAATGCCACTGCCAATCCAATAGTATTAAATAGATCTCTCGAGCAATAAGATTGCACACAACTGCTTTCTTTAAAAAATGTCAATGCTAATATAATAGTATTAAATAAATATCTCGAGCAATAAGAATGCAAATAACTTCTTCTTCAAATTTTGGTTGCTCTAGTATTAATGTGACTACCCAAACATTGTCCAGTATTAATGTGACTACCCAAACGTTGTCCAATATTAATGTGACTACTGAAACATTGAATTATGCATACAAATAACAATACATCAATCAAATGGAGGAGTTATACTCTTACTCTATAGCAACAAAATGAACATTCTAATGATACAAAAGAGAAGGATCCTCTTAATGTAGTCATTACCCACTTCAATAGCATTATGAATACACAAGCATATCTAATACCCACAGGTGGTTAAAGGAATTGTGATGAGGTTAAAGGAATTATGATGACTGAGAGGTTATTTCACTACACATAATTTTGAAGAAGACAATAGAACAATCGAGAGGTTACATATTGTTCTCGGCCCTTGGTAGACCCGGAGTTAAGATGGAACTATACTAGTTTAATATATAAATTTCTTCTATGTGCTCAAATCCTTCATATGTAATTCCTAGTTTAATGATAACACATAGTAAGAAGTATCCAATTTTTGTTAGTTTTAATTAATTTGAATATTAATTTTTTTAGTTTTAATTAATCGGAATATATATCTCTTTGGTTTTGAACTTTAGGTTAGGGCCAACATTGTAAATTTTTTATTTGCTTAATTTTTTTATTGTTTTATTAAAGTTCCACTTGTTCCAGCCTAACTAATTAGTGGAGAGTTAAAGTGTGCAGTATAGCTTCTAATTTCACATTGAAAATGCAATTTTTAATTAATTGGAAAAAATTAAATTAATTTTTCTAATTTATCTAAGCTATTTGGAGCATGGCACATATGTTGATGCAATATTAAAATAACTTGGAGCTAGCACATATGTTAACGCATCTCAACAAAGGAATAAGTCACATCCGTTCATCTTTCCTAGATCCATGGTTTTAAAATTTATTGTATTATTTTATTTTCAAAGAGGGAAAACCATCCCTAAAAGAGTCAAAATTTTTGGCCCTCTCATAAAGATAGGAAATAATGCATGGTATTAGCACCTCGATATTTAGGATTTCCCATGGTATTGCCTCATTTGTTTTCCTTTGCCCATGGTTTTCTTCCTTATTTTATTATTTAAGTGGCAAAAATGTCCACCTTAAGCCAACGTTTTGCTCATCAATGTAATAATTTTATTTTTGGAGAGTGGATCTAAGGCATTGATGGGGCTTAGCCACCTAGAGATATTCCATCTTGTAATAATTATTTTGTAACTAATTTTTTACCCTTCTACAGCTTGGGGCACCCTACTTGTGATATAAAAGGAGGGACTTTTCCTTAGAAGAGGTCAAATTTTTGGGGAAGAAAATTTCTATTTGCATTTGAATTTGGAGCTCTTGTGGGATAGCTTAATGTTGCCCTCCTTCTATCTCAGGTTTGCAATTTATGAAATTTTATTTGAGGGTTTTATTGTTTGATAAATTCTTATTGATGCTTATGGATGCTTTTAAAGCCGTAACGCTCTCAAATATTATCCTTTTTTATGATAATTTCTAAGCAAAATATTGACACTACCTAGTCCATTCCACCCTCTTTCATTTGAACATTGCAAACTATAATAATTCTTGTGAAGGGATTTGGTGGATTAGTATTCCCTTAGAGGTCATTCAAGGCTAAAACAATCCATATCTTTTCTTTTTGCGAGCCATATCAAACTACTTAATTGTATTTTTGGCTTCTTTTTATTATATTTTCATATCAAAATATTTTGGTGAAGGAATTGGAAAATCATGAGATTTGTGTGCAACCTTTGTGGTTGTCCAAATAACTCAGAACGACCTTGGAAGTTTGTCTAAAAATTGTGATCTATTGAAAGAGATCCTTGACATTCATAATACACCTCAAATAGTTGATTCAACCTCCTTGTTTGCAGTAGAACAATACCCCTTTTCGGAAGTGTTGTGCCCCACTTTGTGAGGCACCCCTACAAACCTATTTTTACAAAATTCCAAAAGATTGGGAGTCCATCTCTACTGTTCTTGGGCTCCCGCATGATATGAATGTGGTTGATTTTGATGGATGACCATAGGAGGATATATTATATTCCATGCATGATGATGATGATGATGATGTATATCTTATAAAATTT
This sequence comes from Larix kaempferi, assembly GCA_027924585.1. NCBI lineage: Eukaryota > Viridiplantae > Streptophyta > Pinopsida > Pinales > Pinaceae > Larix > Larix kaempferi. Next base: position 5,731,842 of record BSBM01000221.1, read on the forward strand.
GAACAAGAATGCTTTTTGATTGTTTGATGTGGATAGATAGCAGTATCAACCCCTATGTTGACGAGGGTGAAAGATGTGTGGTTTATGTATTAACCAAGTCGCCAAGGTTACCCTTGGTATTATGAAGATCTCTTACTCCTTCTATTGGGTCCACCTACAGACTATGATCCATCCTCCATATCTCATTTTCATTTATGGTCTGCAGCCTTTGGTTAAAACTTGATTGATGGATTGTAGACTTCCCCCCTTTGTGTTTCTTTCACCAAGAAGACTTCCCAGTTTTTCCATGGTGTCTCGAGATTCATAATTTGAACAAGAATGCTGGGTGATTGTACAAGGGCCTCTCATATAATAGGATTTGTCAAGTGAGCAATTCTCTTCCCAAGGTATTATCTAATCTATCCTATGTTAAAGTCAAATAAGGTGGTAGTTGGAAGGGTATATACTACTTGAATTAGGAGGTCAATCCTACTTACTGTAAAAAGGCATTATGGTGGCAACTTTGTCGGGGCCATGGACACTCACTGGCAACAGAGCTAAGTTCGTGTCATTATTTGGGGTCCACAAGACTATCTAGGGTAGGTACCTTTCAATTGTCATCTTGGGCAATGAAATGAGAAATCAATTGAATAAAGTGAAATGTGCTACAAATGCAAAATCTAAAGGAAAATGACAAAGTGAAATGCAAATGAAGTACAAAGTGAAATGCAAATAAGGTATAAAGTATAAAGTATAGTGTTTTTCCAAATGATGAAGAACATAGAGTTTTCCCTTATTCCACTTTGTTATGTCCTCGACATTTAGTATTCACGTCGAAGCATTAGGTTATGGTCGAATTCCAAATTTTTGCAATTCGATAAAGGTTTCCCTATAGTTTTTTTTTTTTTAAAGCTCATTTATCTTCTTGCTTATTGTTTCCGTGCCAATGATGTTTTCCTAGGGTGTTGTCCCCAGGCCTCGGTGGCGGGTTTGCGTCAGCTAGGTAGTACTTTCAGTCTAGGCTTGGATTTTCCATTCGATTTGGCCCCTGCACGACCCTGGAGAGTCACTTTCCATTGTGCTTAGTGCAACAACATGCAGGTCTTGCAAGTGCTTAACCTCACTTACCGTGCTTGCAAAAGCCTCCTTTTTCCATTTATTCCATTGCCATATGTTTTTGACAGTCTCCAAAGCCTCCATCATATTGTCAACTTCCAGTGTAGAGAGGAATCAATGGATCTATGCCAGGTAATTTCTCCATAGCAGAGAGGAATCAACGAATATATGCCAGGTAATTTCTCCATAGCAGAGAGGAATCAACGAATATATGACAAATCATAGAGATATGCGTGATAAATCACAAAAAACCGCTTTCTAAATAAACTTTGTGAACGTATATATACACATAGTTTTATAAATAAAGTTTAACCAGAGTATTTACATTATTGGCAAATATTCGGTCTCTCAATTTAATTGATTTCATAGATTGTATTAACTCCATATAATATCAACAAAAGTCATTCTCATTACTAACTAATTTCTAAATCTTGAATTAGTTTATGCAATAATAACAATAATTTCAATATTTATACAAAAAGAGTATGAACTATTTAACTCTGTATAACCCACATAGATCCAGATACTATCTACGATTTTAATGAATTGTTGCTATAAAATTTACGTGTCATTACGCATTCATACCTCCTAAATTATATCTTTGGTACAATCACAACTACGTTACAATAAGTAATAACAAATTAAAACCCAAAATACTTTTACCATTGATGAAAATTCCTAAACATGCATAAAGTAAACTAGAACTTACTTACTTGAAAATAATGGGAATAAACACTTATCTTAGCAATCTAGAATGGGCGACTGAAAACTTGACTGCGACGTTCCACCCATCCAACTGATCTCTGTCCGATGTAGGTTTTTCCGCCGAGACACCACCCTTGAGTTAGGCACGAATTCACTAGGGCACAAGAGTATTGCTCCATTTTCTCAAATCAATCTTATTCATCCTTCCTTGTATTCTTCGCCTCCAAAGATGATCCCCCTTTATGAGAACCTTAGTGCCTTCTTGATAGCCAATGTTATTTTCTGTACTTTGACTTCTCACGATAAGTTCTTGTTTAAACTAAACTTATTAACTTTAGTTAATCTTCACTGATCGACTTAGTTAGTCAATCTTTAACTGAGCTAACCTTAGTTAGCTTTATTTAATCCTTAGCTATCTTTAATTAATTAGCTTTAATATAAATGATTTATCTTAATTGCGACTCCACCAATTTATCTCTTTAGCTTTATATTTAGCTAACTTTAATCAATTTACTTAAGATAAATATCTTATTTGAACATAACTAAATATCTGAACTTATCTTTAACTTCCAACTTATATAGTTAACATAATATTAATAGCTGAGAGTTATCCATGCATACCTATGCATTAGTTACTAGTTATCCATGCATACCCTTGCATTAACTGCTAGTTAATATTTTCTTCTTTTGTAGATAAGCTTTTATAGTTTTTTAAGATTTATTTTTAATAAAAGACAACCAGTCCTTCTTTTACAATAATAATCTAACTTAATTACAATAATATTTAAATAGTATTTATAAATACCAATATGTTTTCTTGGTATAATAAATCATTTTTATCTTTTATTCCTAATTTATAATTAGGAAAATATTAATCCTTTTCTACTTAGGAACTTTAACAAAATCCCCTGTCAAGGCTAGGATATCAATGTTATTTAGGTTTACTCCTTACTTTTACTTAATGGTACTTAATATAGGTTAGCCTCATGCTAATAGTTAGGTCCTAGGAGTTTGTTACTGCCTTGTGGCGAATATAAGTTTCTTTGGCGTCCTTATCTAGGACTAATTATTAACACACTCATAAAATTAAGTGCTGCTCAATGAACATCATGTAATGTCCATTTTTCAAAATTTTAAGAAAATGCCCAATTTTCCACTTTTTCCCCAATTTCGACCTTTGACTAGTTTTGATGCCTAGGTCCCAATTTTGGTCCAAATGGTCCCAAATCTTCAGGGAAGGTGTATTACTGATATTAGGACTTAAATATGATGTTCAGGGATGATATATGGCCACCCAAAGACCTCTTCAAACTCTCTTAAGATTCTGGTTCAAGTATGTAATTTTACTAGTAATTTGGGGTTCAAATCCCCTTGGGGTAAGTGCTGAAAAGAGCTTCCCAAATGCCTCCAAACCCACTCGAATTTCTGAACAGAGGTAGGGGATTTTTCAGGGATGTTATTAAGGTCCAAAATGCATCATTCATTAGTTATAATATCTGTTCCAACCCTCTCCCAAACAACAACAAAAACCACTAATTCGACCCTTGGGGAAATGGCACCAAATATTCTTCAAATGAAAATAAACTGAGTATAATGGCTTCAAATGCTCAAGTACTGAATATGAAATTTGTAATACACATCAATGGAAGTCCATTCATCACAAATATATCAGAGAAACATTCCTTTATTCGAAATCATCATCATTATAATGGCATACATCAATGTAGTGGGGAAATGGACATTGTTTGCTCATTAATCTTCATTTTTACATACAACCACATGGTATTTCGACCTGAGACTTTATGAAGGTGAAGAACAGAGTATATAATGCTATTACAATCAGAAATACATCAATATAATCTCTCCCAAGAAGCACAATAGCTCACCAAAAATGCCCTCCCTCAAGGAGCATGAATATGCCTTCAAAACTAGAAATGGCTGAGAAATGGTGTTGCACTAAACAAAACCACGAGCTTCACTGTAGCTGATAATTGCAAATAAAACTCCATTAAACCTCCATGAAAGACCCGAGTGGCCTATCCAAACACCAATCTGGATGGAAATCTTTCACCCTCGAAATTGGTTAAGGCAAGAAACTAGTCATCCACTAGCTCTCTCTTCACAAATGCAATTTTTCTCAAATCATCAAAAGCCATTCTCATAATTGATTTATTCATTTTATAACCAACATTAGCCTTCTAAGGGTCGGAATCCTCTCCATAGCTTCAAGAGATTTCCACTTAGGAAATATTCCCCATTTGCCACTTGTCTCCTAGTTCCAACCTTCCATCTTCTCCCAAATTCGAGTTTGAGTCTCTTTGGCTTCTCCAACTCCCATTAGCACCTTCCTTGAGCCTATTTTTGGGGCTGACATGTCATAATGGTCATATGTCAGAGGTCAGGTCTACAATTTGTCATATTTGTCATAGATGCTCCATCATTGGTGTCTGTGGGGCTAGGGTATCTAGCCCAAGTATCCACAAACTTCCAATTTGACTCTTTATCTTCCATGGAGGTTACCAATCCATCCCAATTAGACCTAAGATGATCAATGCCATGTGTTATGACTTACCAACTCACCCAAGAGTGTTCACCTTCTCATAAATTCGAATTGGCAAGAGAGAGATGCCACGTTTCCTTGAAAAATCAAGCTAGTGTGGGTCCCACACCCTCCATATGTCTCCAAAACCACTTGCCACCTAGAATTTATCTTGAATTTATTTATTCACCCTATTTATTAAATACTTGAACCCTTCTAATGTCTAAACATCATTTATTAGCTTCCTTATTACCATTCCACATGTGCCCATCCAACCTAGGAAACTAGTAGGATCGATGGGATTGTCTTACTATGCAATTATTTGAATGGGGACATTACAGTCCTCCCCACCCAAGATTGCTTGCCCTCAAGCAATCTCAATTTACCATGCTGCAAACTTGTCCCTCCTTTATCAGGTGGCCTTCCATGAGTAATGTCTCCCAGAATCTTTCTATTTCGGTGCTTCATGCTGTGGGAAGAAACTACTTGATTCGGATAGGTGTGCTGCCCTCTCACAATCCTTAATACTCCTTTTGAATCTTGGAATTTCATTTCAGGAATTTTATAATTTACTGTATGCTATCCTATTGAATACAACCATTGCACTCCCAAAACCACATTAGTATCAGCAATATCAACCACCTAAAAACTATCGACAAAAGTATAGTTACCTACGGTGACTTGCAGCTGTGGAATCCATGTTTTGCACTCCATTGTGTTGTGACCGGGAATGACAACTGTGAACCCATTGAATGGTTAAATGGGTATCTTTCTTTTATCCACCATCTCTGTATTAATGAAGTTATGGGTGGCTCCTCCATCTACCAAAACTGAAGTTCTTTGTCCTTGTACCATACCCTTGCATCGGATAGTATGATAGTGAGGTACTGTTGAAAGTACTACCATTGTTACTTTGGTGGGTGATGGATGCTTCACCTATGGTTTCCCTTGTTCTGCTGTAGTATATCCTTCTTCTTGGGCTGAATTATGTCCATATTCCTCCATTCCCCCTTCATATCCCTCATCACAAACTACTTCAATGAATTGGGCCTTTTCTTTAGCACATTTATGTTCAGGTACCCACGGTTGGAAGCATGAGTAACACAATTTCTTCCTTCTGAGCTCTTCCCTGCTTAGTTCCTCTTTCTTATCCTTTCCATATTCATCTTCTTGCCATGGCTTCTTATCAGGTGCATCTCTTTGCCAAGGTTTCTTTTCAATTCTGAAGTCAGGCTTGGGAGGAAATCTCATTCTAGGAAACACATTTTGGAGATCCCTAGTCAAGTTCATTGCATCTTTTAATGTAGTTGGCTTGTGGGTTTTGACCAAACCTTTTAAGGGTTCAACCAAACCTTCAGTGAATAGCAATACCAACCTTCCCATAGATACATCAGCCACCTTGACTGATAATTTTTGAAAGTCCAACATATATTCAGTAGGGGTCCCAGTTTGCTTCAATTGAGCTAATTCCTTGAAAGGCAATTCTGGATCTTTTTGTTCAAATCTCTCTAGTACCCTGTCAACAAATTATCCATATGTTTTAACCTGATCATGACCCAAGGTTTTCAGGCCATAGAACCACCATTGGCATCTCCTTCCAAATGCAAAATGGCTATTTTTAATGCATCCTCTTCCAACATAGGATTCAGCTGAAAATACACATTCAATTTTTGCACCCAAGTGTTAGCAGAATTTTGAGAAGAACCATCAAAAGTAGGAAGTGACATTTTTCCAATAGCACTATTTAATTCACTGTTTTGGAATGGACTACTATTGTCCTCCCTCCTTTTTATTTTATGTATAGCATCAATATAGTCACTGAATGGTAAACCTCTTTTACACTCTTCGCTCAACCCATTCCAATCAGTTGCTAGTTTAATACTATCCATCTGAATGTCAGGCTCTTCTTTGGGTGTGAGAAATTTAGGTGCAGTATGTCTTTGTGTGCTTTGGAATTCATCAGGTCTATTATGTGGTCCTGTGCTTGAAAAAATATGCTCACTCCCTTTTATCTTTTCCCCTGAGTGTGAACCACTGTTATCTCCTATCACCCCTTTGCTTCCAAGTTGACTGATCAAAAATTCCAATCCTTGCATAATTTTGCTACCCATTCTGTCCATGCTAGTGGAATGTTTAGAGAAACATGGTTCTAAGGTTGCAATAAGTTTCTCTTGCTGTCTTAATTCTTCATCCTCCTCTCCACCCATTTTTTCAGGAAAAAACTCTTTTTCTCCTACTGTCTCTTCTTCAACCAAAACTTCTTCAACTACTGGTTCAAAGGGCGGTGGTTTATTTGTTTGGATTCTTGTTAATACCATCAGGTGCCAATACCATGCTCTGATACCACTTTTAATGTCCCCTTTTCAAAATTTTAAGAAAATGCCCAATTTTCCAATTTTTCCCCAATTTCGACCTTTGACTAGTTTTGATGCCTAGGTCCCAATTTTGGTCCAAATGGTCCCAAATATTTAGGGAAGGTGTATTACTAATATTAGGACTTAAATATGATGTTCAGGGATGATATATGGCCACCCAAAGACCTCTGCAAACTCTCTTAAGATTCTGGTTCAAGTATGCAATTTTACTAGTAATTTGGGGTTCAAATCCCCCTGGGGTAAGTGCTGAAAAGAGCTTCCCAAATGCCTCCCAACCCACTCGAATTTCTGAACAGAGGTAGGGTATGTTTCAGGGATGTTATTAAGGTCCCAAATGCATCATTCATTAGTTATAAGATCTGTTCCAACCCTCTCCCAAAGAACAACAAAAACCACTAATTCAACCCTTGGGGAAATGACACCAAATATTCTTCAAATGAAAATAAACTGATTATAATGGATTCAAATGCTCAAGTACTGAATATGAAACTTGTAATACACATCAATGGCAGTCCATTCATCACAAATATATCATAGAAACATTCCTTTATTCGAAATCATCATCATTATAATGGAATACATCAATGTAGTGGGTAAATGGACTTTGTTTGCTCATTAATCTTCATTTTTACATACAACCACATGGTATTTCGACCTGAGACTTTCTGAAGGTGAAGAACAGAGTATATAATGCTATTAAAATCATAAATACATCAATAGAAGCTCTCCCAAGAAGCACAATATCTCACCAAAAACGCCCTCCCTCAAGGAGCATGAATATGCCTTCAAAACTAGAAATGGCTGAGAGATGGTGCTGCACTAAACAAAACCACGAGCTGCCCTGTAGCTGATACTTGAAAATAAAAATCCATTAAAGCTCCATGAAAGACCTGAGTGGCCTCTCCAAACACCAACTTGGATGGGAATCTCTCACCCTCGAAATTGGCTAAGGCAAGAAACTAATCATTCACTAGCTCTCTCTTCACAAATGCAATTTTTCTCAAATCATCAAAAGCCATTTTCATAAGTGGTTTCTTCATTTTATAACAAACATTATCCTTCTAAGGGTCGAAATCCTCTCCATAGCTTCAAGATATTTCCACTTAGGAAATATTCCCCATTTGCCATTTGTCTCCTAGTTCCAACCTTCCATCTTCTCCCAAATTCGAGTTTGAGTCTCTTTGGCTTCTCCAACTCCCATGAACACCTTCCTTGAGCGTATTTTTGAGGCTGATATGTCATAATGGTCAGATGTCATAGGCCAGGTCTGCAATTTGTCATATTTGTCATAGATGCTCCATCATTGGTATCATATGGGCTAGGGAATCTAGCCCAAGTGTCCACAAACTTCCAATTTGACTCTTTATCTTCCATGGAGGTTACCAATCCATCCCAATTCGGCCTAAGATGCTCAATGCCATGTGTTATGACTTACCAACTCACCCGAGAGTGTTCACCTTCTCATAAATTCGAATTGGCAAGAGAGAGATGCCATGTGTCCTTGAAAAATCAAGCTAGTGTGGGTCCCACACCCTCCATATGTCTCCAAAACCACTTGCCACCTAGAATTTATCTTGAAGTTATTTATTCACCCTATTTATTAAATACTTGAACCCTCCTAATGTCTAAACATCGTTTATTAGCTTCCTTATTACCATTCCACATGTGCCCATCCAACTTAGGAAACTAGTAGGATTGATGGGATTGTCTTACTATGCAATTATTTGAATGGGGACATTACACATCACAGTTCACTTTAAGTGCGCATGGCACTAGGACAACCACTGTCATCAAAACTCATGGCTACCAAGCCGTTCACCCTCTCCCCCTACTGGATTCATGCCCCATTCGTTTTGTTGCGTCAAGCCTTCAGTATCCGACGTCTACAAATTCACTTTACACTTAGGAAAACATAATCATACTTACAAATTTTTACCTGGGGAGTTCCTGCCATGAGCTCCTTGACATTGGTGGGTACACAATTTGTACTTTCTGTTGCAGAAACCCTAAGGGAGAAAGAGGGATATTACATTGACCCAGACAAGATGCCAACCAACCTGGACACCTCAGAGACAAGCTCCCTTTGATTTAAGAATTGGATTTTCTCCATATTTCCCAATTATTTGACCCAAAATGTCATTTTCAAGAGAAAATCAAAATTATTATTGAAAATCACCAATTTGACTCTCAGAAGTTGGTTTAGGGGTTAAGTGGGGGCTCCGGGTCCAAAAACAATCATTCACATGAAACCCCCCCCCCTAGACCTACTTTTATGACCTTTTGAAATTTTACATTAAAATACACCTTATCGATGATTTTATTAAAAAAATGAAAAAATAAAAAAATCCTAGGGGAACTTAGCACATGTTCACAAAACTTTGGGATTATGACTAGCATAGTAATATACATAGAATAAAGCCTTGAAAATTCAATACCATACGCTTCAATAACCCTCCCAAGGCATAATCATCACTTTCACCACCCCAGCTTTGGAGGATTTTGAGTGAAAAACTCGAAAATTATGTGTCGCTAAAAAGCGTCGCATAATTAACAAGGAAAAAACACTCTAGGGTGATTAGTTTGATGACTAAGTACTAGGAATTCCAAGTCTTTTACAAAAGGTCATCATGCTACATCATTTATTACAATTCCCCCAAGGGGGTGTGAACACGTGAAAAAACATAAAAAGGGCCAAAAATTGGCCTGCTTGGATTTCTGAATTTTGGTGATGAACAAAAAACTTGTCGCTCTTTGCCAGCTCACTTGAAATACAACTAAGTACCACTTAGGTGGTAACAATCCTATATCAGATTTTATCATTGTCAAACTATAACCAAGTTTGATTTTTTTTCTAGCAAATTGACTTGGTCAAACCCGAGTTTGACTTGGCCAACAAGACTATCTAGCAATATGAGAATTCCACAGTGTGATATTTCATCGTTCTATATCCTTTGGAGGCCAATTGGTCCCCTCTAAATATCATTTTCATCTATTTTGCATTATTGGTCTATTTATGGTTAAGTTTAGCAAAATAGCCCAAGTATGAGACTAATTATTTGGGGCAGCCATATTCAACAAATTTCAAATTGTTTTTGGTCATGGATTTGATGCATATCATGCATTTAGAGTCAAAAGAACTCACTCAAGGCATCAACTTTCATATTTGACCGAGGGAGCACCAAGATCTAATTAATGTGGAATTATTAGTGTGGTAAACTAAGGTTAAATTAAAAAAATGATTAAGTCTAGCACGATTTCAAATATTGTCATTTTGGAGAAACTAGTGATTTGGGTCCTCGTGAAATAATTTTCCTAGCAATACCCAAACCTCAGAATCTTAAGTTGGCATCTCAAGTGGGCCCAACATGCACTTCACTTCTTAAGGGTGAATTTGAGCATAACAACAAAAATAAAAGTACGCAAATCATGCTATAACTCAAAACTATTGTAAGAGGGGACCCCTAATGATCCCCCCATGTCTCCTAGTAGGCATTTTACTTGCCAACAAGTTGTACCTAATAGAGTCAATGAGGCAATTCACCCCCCTCACTCTATGGCCGTTTCCAGCTTTCTAAAAATTGTAAGATTGAGATTAAATCTCATCCATTGATCTCTATTTCTCATGTTTTAATATCATCAGTTCATCCTTATGTGCTAGGGATTTTGCTCTCCTCTTCTCTATAAAAGAGAGGAAGTTCTCCATTGTAAAGGACTATTGGATAATTTTTTAGCAGTGAATAGAAAACCAGATTACATGTCTCTCCATTTCTCTCTCGTTTCTTGTCTATTTTGGATGAATATTGTCCCTTTCCACCTTCTTTGTGATTTGGAATAGCTGGTATACTTGCCTAGGAGTTTTTTTTGCAAGTTGCATGCAAGAAATGGCCACCAAATTCTCCCAATGTGCCTTGGTGCACTCAGGAGAAGGGGGTTTCTAACCCATATTTGTTTTGCTTGGTGTCTTCAAGTTTGTAGCACCATTTTCTTTTGATTGCATGCTATTTCCTTTTTATTATAAGCTGAGTTTTAGTTTTGCTCGATTTATCGGTGATTCTCAATCACAAATTAAAATTTCTTGCTAGCAGGGTGAAGGGGCCAAGATTTCCAAGTGCGCCCTAGCTTGTGGAGGAAGATTTCCGAACCAACTTTCATTAGAGAAATTTTGAGGTAGAAAATGGGTCTTAAAACAAAGGAAAAGTACTTTAAAAATCAACCAATCACATTTTAGATGATGGCATCATCCCCCATGGTTGTTGTGATATTGCTTGCTTATTTGTCACATTTGCAATAGTGGACGAAAACCCGTAGTTAACCATGGTAGTGCTTTGAGGTCATAAAGTAAATTACTCATAATGAAGATCCTTTCACATTTTTAATAAAATAATATTATTGTCATTTTCAAATACTCATAATGAAGGCCCTTTCACATCTTTTCATAAAATAATATTATTTTCATTTTCATACTTTTGAAAGAAACAATTGAAACAAGAGCCACGAGGTGGCAATGTCCCCGCAGTTGCTAAGAGCGATTTAGCTATAAGACAAAAGTTATAGAACTATAATACTCTTACCACAAAATTGTGCTAAGAGCGATTTAGCTATAAGACAGAAGTTATAGAACTATGATACTATGATACTCTTACCACAAAATTGTAAGAGGAAAAATAAATTATTTTGCCACAAAACTACCTAACCATAGAACCTCAAGTTTTCTGTAATGAAAAGATGATGAAACTTAAAATCTTATCATAAATTGATATATTATGTAAATTTTGCTTCTTTAAATCAATTTGTTAAATCATAATTTTATTAAAACGTACAATTTGCACTTAATCTATTCCAAACACACTTTATTTTTGGGATATTTATACCATGTTATATTGGATTGAATTGAAATCAAATTAATTTTCTATTGTGCTAGCGTTTTAAATTTTTAATGTAGTTGATGTGATAATTATAATAATAATTTAATTTTTAAATTAACATCTAATCATAACTAAAGTGTGAATTGGTATATGAAATTTTTTGTGATTTAAAAAATCATCATGAAACTTTACATAAATTTATAAAAATAAAGTTAATAATTAAAATATTTCTTAACATTGAATTATTCACCTATAATATATTTTAGCATAGCTAAATATGTACACACCCTTAAATGAGTAAAAGCATAGAAATTTGAAAGATGTCGCTTGGATTATTGCATTTTCTATGATTGTTCGCTTAGACTTTGTGAAGTTCCTTTCAATGAGATGTGGCTTGAGGGGTACTCTCATGTCAATGAGGATCAAGTTGTGGTTGAAATAGGGTGTTTCCATTGGACAATGTTGTTAACAATGTGGTATTACTAGGTGTTTCATAAGAAAAAAAATATGGGTCAAAATCTTAAACCCCAAAATAGTAAAATATGGCATTGTTAGACTAGCATGGTAAGTTGATGTTGCTCTATAACGTCTAAGTATGAACATAAACCATCACCATCATTCGTGGTCGTTGAAGCATGTATGCCGGCTAAGCCAAATTAACTATCGGCTAATCAGAGAGCATCAAATGTTATCATTACCACTAGCACGCCTATATAGTTGTCAATAATTAATTAGAATATTGAAACAAAAGCAAATGCGAGATGGACGATAAACAATAAATGATAGCCACTACTGTGACATGATGCAAGAGCTCTTAATTTAAAGAGATGCTTATGCACAATGGGAAACCCTAAACATTTAAGAAAATATATTTTTTAAAGTGTTGTGGTTCTAATATTCTAAGGTGAAATAGTAACAATTTTGCTTTTATCTATTCTGGAATTAGAAATTATGAAATCAAGATAGCGTTTGGATTCAAAGTTTGAGATGGGTAAAATCGCACACAATAATTTGCCATTGTGAGAAGGGATCAAATTTGAAGGGTAAAGTTCTATTTCACTTTGAAGGCCTATGAGATATTGGATCCTTAAATCCTTCAAAGTTGACATGTAAAAATATCAAAATTTCATTATTTGTTAAAAACAATGTAATAGTGACAATATTTGCAATGTTCAAGTCTATAGATTTTAATAAGCAATGTCTATATTAGGTTGTTTGTTTCGAAAAAATATGACATCTATTCTAAAAAAATCTACAAGAGTCATGAGGTGGCAATGTGCCCTCCATTGCTAACATATATTGTTAACTAGCTTATGTGGCAATGTGCTCTATAGAATCAAAGTAACTTAATTAGCTATACCTCTTTAGCAAAGGAAGGGACATTGCAACCTGATGACTCTTGTTATAGTTTTCAAATCAATGCATTCCAAGTTTAAGTAGATAATGCTAACCTAATTTTATATTATAATCTTTAAATCTATTTTATAATTTTTAGATTTGTAAAAGTATTTACAAACTAATAATAATCATTTTTTTTTTATAATTTTTGGATTTGTTGAAGTACTTACAAAACAATAATTATGATTTTCAAGATTATAATATAAATATTTCAAATTGCTTTTATTAATTAAGAGCTTATAAAATAATCAATAACAAATCAACACTTAATAACAAACTTATTTATTTTAATAATATTGATTTTTACCATTTTTCTTTTGTCATCATCCTTAATTTGACATAATTGAGTGAAATGGTAATTCTATCATTTCTTTGTGTTTTAAAAAAATAGAATATAATGAAAAATAATAAAACCTGTTAAAAAAACACTAACAAAGATGAGCTTTTATCATTTCTTGTGTTTTAGAAAATAAGAAAAACAAGTAAAACTCTCTCTAATCTTAGAGTAAAAAGACTTTATAATAGGGAAACAAAAAGTGAAGGGAAACATTAACATAATTAATATGAGATTTCTTGGAAGTGATCTAAATTAAGTAAAAGTAAGTAAATATAGAAGAGAGGGTGGAATAATAATGATCACCTTTTCTCTCAATGAACACTTGCTAGTTACAGTTACAAGATTATAAGATTCTTTGTAAATTGAAACCAAATCTCTTAATTAAATTAATTTAGACCCTAAAACTTATTGCCAATACCATAAGAATGATTGCCTTAAGAATTAAAACATTAAGTAAATATATGTGATAGTAATTTTTTAAATAAAAATTTAAAAATATTAAATTTTATAGGTTAATTTCTTTGGTCATTCAATTTTTTTTTATAAATTTAAATTTTTTTAGACTAAAATGTAAAAAGCTATTAGTTTATAGAAAAAAATAAAATAAAAAACATGTTAAATTTGTTATATATATATATATATAATAAAAATCTAAATAACAAAAATCTAAAATTAAAAATGAAATTGGAATTTAATATTTTACATAAATAATAATAATTAGAACAAAGTCGTTATATATATATATATATCTAAATACCAAAAATCTAAAATTAAAAATCAAATTAGAATTTAATATTTTACATAAATAATAATAATTAAAACAAAGTCGTTATTTCATTCCAAATAACTTTAACCGATGCAAATAATCAAATTACAATTTAGTGTTTAAAATAAATAATAATTAAAACTAAGTCTTATTTAAGCCCAACCTAACTTTAGCCAACGCATACGTACTGACCGTTGCATAGTATAGATATTGAGTTACAGATCTAGATCCTCCAGTTGGATAGAAACTATTAAGAATCGATTTTATGAGTTGATCGAGAAGCACCAGTTTCATTTCATATCATAAAAACTCTGCCATGAATGAGCCGTCCAAGCTCTCGTACATAAACATTTACGAACCGGTCAAAGGGGTGGTGACGTAATTGCGCTTCCACCCCTAGGGGCACAAAAACCTAAGCATACATCACTGTACTACAACCAATCAGCTGTTAGATAAATGTAATTTAAAAAATTAAAAAATTAAAAAGAAATAAACTTTATTGCATACAAAGTATAACATTAGGAGAAAAAAAAATTGCGTCGTGTACAGCCCAAATTAATATAACCGATGGATTACTAGATATCCCCTGCGGGGACATAATACATATTATATATAAATGTGAGTGTGCACGCATTTTCATGCCTTTAATTTCAAATCATATATTTATTTCATTTTATTAAATATCACAATGTGAAGGAAAATATTACATATATATTATGCATATGAATAACCTTGCACTTTTAGGATAAATTAATATAGTATTGAAAATGTATGAAAACAATATTTAGGTTATAATAATGTTTATGTGTAATCATTTCATTAAATTTATGAGACAAGTACTAAATACAAAAAGTTAATATAAATTAAAAATAGCTCATAAAAAATGTCTTTTCATTAGAATGCATTTTTTATTATTTAATTTTATTTCCAAGTTCAATTCATATAAATTTTAAAGGATATTGTATTTTTGGGAATTTACAATTGAACCTTAGTCACATCTACGTAGTTTTTTTTTAATTAATTTTTTTCTAGTCAATTTTGAAATGTAATTCAACCATAGTTATTTAGATTTGTATATAATATACTGTAGGAGGTGAGTTGTCAAATATATCTTCCCCATAAAAATTCCCAATTCATAATTTTTTAATATATGTCTTAGGAGGCCCATTTTTTACCTCAACATATATCTAAAGCAAATCCCACTGCTAAGGAGGGTGGAGCGACTTCATTTCAATCTACAAGACATGTAAGTGCCCAAATGCCCATCTATTTCATTGCTAGTCCACTAGTCACTCTTTTCTTACTGCTTTCCATCTTTTTGTGGTTGCATGCTTGTGGTTTTTGAAGTTTTTTTGTGGTTGTAGAATGCATTCCTTCCTAATTTACTTAGCCATAGAAAAGCCCTTAATGACTCCAAATTGCCCTAGTTAATGACTCCAAATTTCCCTAGGAGCAGGCATTGGTTGTCCAACTGTTAAACTCGGTCATCTAGAAGTTATTTAAACCCCATGCATGTGTGTTTTGCTTGGTGGTATGCTTTATTTCAAATCTGATTTTTATTAGTAGCAAGCCATTTATATAACATATAAAACCCTTTT
Organism: Larix kaempferi; assembly: GCA_027924585.1. NCBI lineage: Eukaryota > Viridiplantae > Streptophyta > Pinopsida > Pinales > Pinaceae > Larix > Larix kaempferi. The sequence goes on from BSBM01000221.1 coordinate 5,747,520, forward strand.
TTGAGCTTGTTAATTGTTAATCACTCTAAAACTAACTAGTTTAGAGGCTGGAAATTGCCCTCTTAGCACCTAGTCTCTAAGGGATTGTTTTTTCCAAAAACCGCTAGACTTCTTTTACAAGTTGTCATATTTATATTCATAATTTAAACTGTCTGGGAAACCTCCCCAAAAAAGCTTAAGTTTAGTCATCTCTAGTGTGATTTGTGTTTGCTTAATAAAAAATAACACCTGACCTGATACCTTAAATGTGTAAAGCAATGATTCCACCAGGCAGCGAAAGGCGTTGTAATTGATGTAGCAATCATGTTTTGTAGATGTTTGTGTGTTATCTGAGTGGTCTATGTTAAAGTCATTAATTTGGTTTAAGCATCTCTTGATTTGTGTGCCTTAGTTTCATTCAAGTGACTTGCGCATTCATTCCTATCTATTTGTTGCTTGTTTGACTCTCTTAAGGGTTTCATTTCCATTATCCTAATTAGAAGTTTTCCCCTAGAACAAATCCCCCCAAGGTACCATATTATGCATTTGTTAAACCTCAAGGTGCCTTGTTTCCTTTATAAATCAGTCCTACAACTCATATCAGAAAGTTGGTTGACCAGTGGCAAGTATCTAGGAAAGTTGGACTAGGAACATCTCCTATGGTTATTATGTATCTGCTTTCATTGGATCTAAGAAACCTAAAGAGAGGGGACGTGCCCAACATGGCACTTTGGGGCAGAGTCTCAAGGCTCCACTAGTCCGGCGGGCATTATTCTTTGCCGACACAAAGATCGCTATATCATGTGTGACAGCAATCATGTTAAGCCAAGCTCCCCAATCTGTGTGATGACAACCATCGATTGCTTGCTGGGGAAGTAGGTTGATTTAGTTGACACTTCCTCTTATAGGATATATCTAGGGTTCGTCAAGATAGTTTAATCTCCAACATATTCTAATAAAGGAAAGGATAAGACGTGGAAGATGGAAATAGATTAGGGAGGAATGGTGATTTAGAGTAGTTAAATATGTTGTTTGAGAATTGGATATGTTACCTTAGTATGCACTTGGTTCCTTCCATGTTTAAATCATTTTCTTGTCATTGAAGATAATCTTAATATAGTGTTCAATTGTACTAGATTATTATGGCTTAGTTAGTAAAACTAATTAATGTCGCGTTTACTCTATTATTATCTTGCATGCTTGGTTATGATCATATAAGAACTATGCAGAGAGGTGGTGATGGTTATTGTTAGTGCATGCACAAGCTATGTGTATGTTAGCTATGCATACATACCTTGCACACGTACACTAGTATCCATTATAATATATATTTGTTATTAAAAAAATATTATTAATTGTTGATGCATGGAGAATGTAAAAGGAGGTTAAGATTGTAATATTTTGATTTGACCTTCATTTGAATTAATTTACTTTCATTTTGGAATTTAGTTACATTTTATTATTATAAGAGGAAATTACATTTTATTTATGATTTAGTTTCATTTTAGTAGAAGAATATAAGATTTTGTAATCTTACCAAGTTTTGATTTGATTTGATTTGATTTATCTTGTTGAGTGAATGTTAGAATTATTAATGTTGGTAGGTGAAATAGTATTTTATTATATTGTGACCATCCTAGGACTCTTTGCCAGAGGCTAGGAAGACAATGGAAAAATTTATAAAGGATAATTTTAGAGAAGGGTTAGGCCTTTGATCATTTGGAGAGAATTAACATTAAGGAGAGGGTACATCAACTGCGGGAGAAATGAACTTTGGAACCTGGAGCTTTAAGCCTTGAAGCTTGGAAACCTTAGAGCTTGGTTATTGGTTGTTGTTGTTGTTAGAGATGAGACATGAAGGGCTAGGAAACCCATAGGTTTTCTAGAGCTAGATAGTTGTACAAGATGCTAGTTGGTTGAGAGTAATAATCCTAGTTTGGGCCATACTCATCCGATTCAGTAAGCTTCTAAGGAGGTGGATTGTTACAAGACTTCTAAGAAACTGGATTGCTAAATAAGATAGCATTGAGAGGTATTTTGTTATCCATTGCTTGGATTAAGTTGTTTACAATGGATCGAGTGTCTTAATTAAATTGTTGATTCAATTGATAATGTTGTAGATGGATTTTTTATGGAAATTTCATCTGATTCAGTAAGCTTCTAAAGAGGGGGATTGTTACAAGACTCCTAAGAAACCAGATTGCTAAATAAGATAAGATTGAGAGGTATTTTGTTATCTATTGTTTGGATTAAGTTGTTTACAATGGATTGAGTGTCTTAATTAAATTGCTGATTCACTTGATTATGTTGTAGATGGATTTTTTTATGGAAAATTATGTTTGTAAATAATTGAGAGAAATTGAAATGGAATTAGGAAAATTATACTAAGAAACTATGATGTTAGAAAGAAAGAATTTTTCAATGCAGTGTCATGAAACCAAAATTAATGTTAACAAATGTTAACACAATAATAAGTTGATTGGTTTGTTAATAATAATATTAATATTCATTAAGAAATAGGGGTGTTACAAGTTTTAATGATTTTATTGTATTGTCACTTATAGTAACATATTTAAAAGATTCTTAATTAGCTAAGTTAACTTGGGCTCCTATTCCAAATTTCACACCTCTTAACTATATTTAACTTAATTCATTCAATGATTTATTTGCTTTGAAACAAATGCAGCTTGCAATATAGTTTTTTAATTGGAATTTGTAATTTAATTTTTTATTATCAATTCTTGTATCTCCACGACCAATGTGGCAAATAAACTATACCTTCCTACTGTGTTCTCCATGGTTGTAATTTTTGTTAAGTGCAAGTGACAATATTAATCTTACACCTTAACGTCTTTTCAATGGTAACATTTTTTTGTAAGTGCAGTGACAAAATAGTGATCTATATTCCCAAGTTAATATGCACATAGGGTCAAGATGGTTCGATGCTAGTTTATATTTTATTAAATATTTTTTCCATTAATATTTTGTTAGAAGAGGCTCCAATGTGAATTTTTCCCATTTTAATAATTGTATTACGCATTACATGATACATCAGTTTATATTTTATTAAATATTTTTTCTATTAATATTTTTTTTAGAAGAGGCTCCAATGTGAATTTTTCCCATTTTAATAATTGTATTACGCATTACATGATACATCTTTTCCATCTAGGCTATAGTTTTTTCTTGCATTGGTTTATAGCATCTCAACTATTTTGGCAATGCTTATCCTTTTAGAGTATTGCTTCGAGATCAATTTTATTGTATTGTATTGTAATTTTTTAGTTCCAACATAGTTAATTGGTTCTTATAATTTTTTAATTTGTGGATAAATGTCATTGGACGCAAGTTATCTATTCAATATAAAAAGAAGAAGAACAAAACCAAGAAAATAGAATATATATTCCATTTACAAGACATGATCTTAATGTTTTTCTTCCTCATTACTCTAGATTATTTCACTCATCCTTGTGATACTTTCTTTGTTTTAATAAATACATATAATAATAGTTTAAACATAGCTTGGAGATGTTAAATGTGTTGGTCTACTCCCTCACCTACACAAAGGTCTAAATCAATCCATGAGGTGCACATTTTGAAATATTTTATGATGTAATTGATATAATACTTCCATGTTCTATTTACTTTTGGTTAATTCACTCTTATTTGAAGATTGGTTGTCTTTACTGATGATGGAATGTTGATTGTTATATTTGATTTTTGTAAGGTTTATACATCTTAAATGTGGAAGCCAAACTACACCATATCCAATATGTTCTCCAGGCTTACAATTTATGTTGATACAATGACAATATAAATCTATAATTCAAGGTTAATGCAGATCTAGGGTTAAGGTAAATCGATATTTACTTTATATATTTTGTAATTCTTTTTTCCACATACATCATTGTTTTTTTTCCATTTTAGTTTGATAAAATACCTTTCCACACACAATGGAAAGTGTGTGAAAAGGGGAAACATATGCATGCCCAAAAGCTACAAACCAAAACCTCCTACAGAAGAGAAGAAATGATCTATTGATTTAAGAGATGCAAAGTACATGAAATTGTCTCCATTTATAGCAATGGAGAGACCTATCCATTTCCCAAAAATAGCTAGGTGATGAGAGTGCCTATGTGAGCTTACAACACACAAAGATTGTATGCATAAGAAATGCGAAGCATTGGAAAAAAAAACACTAACACCCCCCCATAAGCGAAACGTAGGGAGGAAGACAAAGGAAAACAAAGATGGGTCCCGACAATGAGACCTAATGAGGGTACCCATGTACAAACTCTCACAAGTAGAGAAAAGGAGAAAAATCTGTAGTAACAAATTCCTCCCCAAAAGATAGAGTACATCATAAACAAAAAGTGAAGGTAGGAGGACTCAAGATGACCCCCCAAGGACAACTTCCTTCAACCCAAAAGCATCAATCGTAACTAAAGAAAACAAGGGGATGCTAAAATTTTAGTGAAGATGCTAGCAACCTGCTCTTTAGTAGGAAAATACTCCAAGCGAAGAACACCATCCTAGATGAGCTTCCGAATGAAGTGCATGTGAATCTCAATGTGGTTTGTCCTTTGATGCATAATTGGGTTGTGAGAGATGTGTATGCCACTTTGATTATAACACCAAAGAGTAGCAAGATGATCTTGTGGAATGCCAAACTCTGTCAATAGTTGTCGAAGCCAAAGGATGTAATATCCCAAACTTTTTTTTTTTTTTATACTGTAGATGGCTAGTGGGCTTATATATCAACAGAATATGAAAGTAACCCCTGATCCCTGCATGCAGAATTGGGCCCTAGAAAATATAGGAATGCTAGAAAGTAGGAGAAATTAATGCATGCACATACCAGTATGTAGATCTACTAATGTTGATGAAGATGATCCCAACATGCAAGGATTGTGCCAGAGGAATAGATAGATAAGTCAAATTGTCCTCCCACAGAGAAGTGCGCCCTCATCCAAGCTCTGAATGCTCCAATATAATAAATAGTCCGCTGAAGAAGACCCTGATGAGGTGGATTTGGGTTATAGTGCCCTTCTGAAGATGATAGAGCCTGCATGCAGAGACTCTGATGGCTTCCAAGCCTAAAACGTGGAGATCCTCCCTAAGAAATGTATCCTCAATAAAGCTCACGTCCTCCAATGATCCGGAATGTTGATAACTCCTCCAATAGTTCGACAAAGAAGCCCTTATTCCAGGGGAAGGGTAATAGGGGTGCTCCGAGAAGAATGGAAGATGCATGCACAAGTTCTGCCTTCTGTAAACCCTAATGCGAATAGGAGGCTACCTGAAGAATGCGCCCATGCATGGAAGAGCGAGCCCTGAATATGATATAAAATATAACTCTGCTGAATACTAAATGATGATAATACCTGATGAAGAACAATGCTGAACCTGGATGATCCAACCTGAATGATGAACTAGGGCAGATAGCTTTCACTACCGAAATACACCAGATAGTTGAGTACAAGCCTCAACCCCAACTTAGCTCGCTAAGCTTCTCCAAATCGAGATCACAAATCAATAATCAATAATGGCCCCTTCTCCATTCGCTTTACCTTCTTTTATAACATTCAACTGCTCAAAACCCTAATTTCACCCTAATTAGGTTACTTTATCTTCTAATTCGCAGTTGACTTGCATGCAGGTGCCTGGAGACTCAATAAGGTGCATGCATCATTAAATAATGCTCGGATGTCATGCATGCAGGTGGCTTTGGGCTCAGATGGCCCCTGTCCATCTAATGATGATATAAAATCTATGCCCTAGATATTCTGATATGGCATAAGTCCTCAACTGATCCCTTAACTGTCAGTGCCCGCTCGAACCTATGGGAATCAAATAGGTTAGCGGGATGGTACTCAATGCCTAAGTAGAAGAGGACATTATAGTCCTCCCCGCTCGAATTTGCTTGTCCTCAAGCAACTGTAAAATTGGGTGCTGTAATACCTGTTCTCCCTCCCAAGTGGCTTCCTCCAAGGGCAAGTCTCTCCACTAAACCAAGTAGTCTCTGATGACTCGGTTTCTAAGTTTCCTCTCTCGCACCTCTAGGATGCGCTCAGGAATCAGAACCAATTGCCCCTCATCATCAAGAGGGGGCATTTCGGAAGATGTCATAATCTGCTGACTGACTGCCTTCTTGAGGTTGGAAACAAGAAATATGTTGTGAATCTTGCTCTTTGGGGGTAGTTCGAGCTCATACACTACCTCTCCAACCTTCCTGACTATGTTATATGGACCGTAGAAGCGAGGTTTGAGTTTTTCTGCTCCTTTCTTTTTTAGAGATCACTGACGGTAAGGTTGGAGGCACAAATAAACGAAGTCCCCTACCTCAAAACTACGCTCAACCTTGTGCCTTTCTGCATATATCTTCTGCTGATTCTGAGCCATCTGTATGTTCTCCCTGAGAATCTTGAGGATATCCTGACCCTCCTGAATCCACTCTTTGGTCTTGAGGGCCCTACTATCACCGAACATCCTATCTGCAAAAGTGGAAGCATCATACCTGTATAAGGCTCTGAAGGGTGTCATCCCTATAGTCATATGGTGGGTGGTGTTGTAACAATGCTCACCCAAGTGCAACCATTTGATCCATGTCCCCTGCTGGCCTGCCACATAATTTCTCAGGTACCCCTCAATCCACTTGTTGACAATCGATGTCTGTCCGTCACTCTGCGGATGATAACTGGTGCTCATAGCCAGCTCAGTCCCTGCTAGCCGAAAAATCTCCTGCCAAAAAGCTCCTGTGAATTTACTATCCCTGTCACTGACAATAGTCTTGGGTAGCCCATGGAGTCGGAATACCTCTCAGAAGAATAGCTCTGCCACCTGTGCTGCTGAGTAAACTGAGGAAATAGCAAAGAAGTGAGCAAACTTGGTCAGTCTGTCTACCACTACGTACAAGCAGTCTCTACCCTGAACCTTGGGCAACCCTGCAATGAAATCCATGGATATGCTCTCCCATTTCTGCTCGGGAATAAGAAATGGTTGTAACAAACCGGCTGGGTGGGTGTGCTCTATTTTGTTCTGCTGGCACAAGCTGCACTCTCTCACATGTTGTATCACATCATTCTTGAGGCCCTTCCATGAGAACCTCTCCCTAATCTGTCTGTAGGTCTTGAGAAACCCCTGATGCCCTACCAAAGGTGAATCGTGTGATGCCTGTAAAATCTTCTTCTTGAGAGAAGACTCTGGAACCAAGAAGATCCTGTTTTTGTAACATATGATATCATCAATCACCCGGTACCTGTCATCCTGCAACTGTCCATCCAATAGCTCGCAAGCAAACTTGTCTTTGGAGTATTCGACCAAAAGGTGAGATCTCCAATCTGACGAGATGCTCATAAGGGATAATGCAGCTGCTCATCTAGAAAGTGCATTGGCCACTACATTGTTCTTTCCCTTCACATACTCAATCTCGAAATCATAGGCTTGAATTTTGCTTACCCATTTCTGCTGCCTCTCGTTTAGCTCTTTCTGCTCAAGGAAGTATTTCAAACTGTTATGATCTGTCTTAACCTTGAATTTTCCACCTACTAAGTACTGTCGGAACTTTGTTAGTGCATGAAGAATGGCTAACATCTCTTTGTCATAAATCGAGTAGTGGCGCTCATAGTCCTTGAGCTTCCTGCTCTCAAATGCAATGGGGTGATTGTTATGCATCAATACTGCTCCAATACCCTCTCCGGAGGCATCGCACTCTAACACAAAGGGTAGAGAAAAGTCTGGTAGAGCTAGTACGGGGCATGAACTCATTACCTTTCTCATCTTTTCAAATGTCTGTCGTGCTGTCTCTGACCAACTAAAAGCCCCTTTCTTGGTGAGATCGGTGAGGGGTGCTGTCATCTGTGAAAACCCACTGACGTACCTCCTATAGTAAGTGCAAAGCCCTAAAAAACCCTTCAGTTCTGTCACATTCTTGGGTGTGGGCCAATCCAGTATGGCTCGAATCTTCTCTATGTGAACTTGTACCCCGTTGGCACCTATCACATGCCCTAACTACAACATCTCCTGCATGCCGAACTCACACTTGGATATCTTGGCATAAAGTGACTGCTCTTGTAAAATTCCAAGTACCTCATCCAAATGTTTCAAGTGCTCCTCCCAAGTTTTATTGTATATCAATATGTCATAAAAAAATACCAGAAGATACTTGCATAACTGACCTTTGAAAATATTATTCATGCAAGACTGGAAGGTAGCTGGTGCATTAGTGAGCCCGAATGGCATCACTAGAAACTCATAGTGTCCGTAGTGACAACGAAAGGTGGTCTTTGGAACATCTTGTTCCCTAACCCGAATCTGATGGTAGCCCAAGCAGAGATCAATCTTTGAGAAGTACTTTGCCCCCTGTAGCTCATCCATCAACTCATCAATCTTGGGGATTGGGTACATGTTCTTCATAGTCTTTTTCAGAGCTCTGTAGTCAATACACATGCGTAAGGTACCATCTTTTTTCTTAACCAACACGACTGAAGATGCAAAAGGACTGGAACTGGGCTTGATGTACCCCAGCTTGAGTATTTCTTTGATAGTGTTCTCTATCTCGTCCTTGTATCTTTTGGGGTGTCTGTAAGGAGTGGTGATAACTGCTTGAGTCCCCTCCTCTAACTCAATGATGTGCTCAAATCCCCTATCAGGAGGTCGACCTGCTGGAAGGTCTTCGAATACTGCTTTGTGCTTCTGCAGTAAGGCCTCTATATCTACTGGATGTTGTGTGACCTTATCTAGTGGTTTCCTGAAGGTAACCATGCACTCGGTTGCTCACTCGATATCTCCCTGTTGGGGTACTGCCTCCATCCTGTGTGATGATACTGCTGTAGGAGGGTAGGTGTTCATCCCTCTTAGAACTACCTTCTGTCCCTCTGCTCCCATAAACTCCATCTCCATGGTCTGGTAGTTCGTGGAATACTTCCCTATGGAATAAAGCCACTGAACTCCTAATACCACATGCATGTCAGGTACATCTACTACATAGAATGTCTCTATCACTGTATAATTCCCAAGTGTTACCTTGAGTTTTGGAATCCGCTGACTACACTCCATGGTGTGACCGACTGCAGCTACTGAAAATCCATCAAAAGTCTCTGTCTGAATGCCTTTCCTTTTAACCCAAGCAGCGTCAATAAAATTGTGGGATGCCCCACCATCTACTAGTACTCCCACTCTGTGGCCCTGTACTGTACCTCTGATCCGGAGGGTGTGAAATCTCGGAACTCTTGTCATGGTAGCAATGGAACCACTCGATGGCTGTCCCTCCTCAGCTGTCTCATGGGTATCCCCCTGTTCCTGCTCCTGATCATCCTCCTCCTCCCCACTGTCGGAATAGGCCTCTATGTAGTAGGCCTTTCTCTTTCCAGAACATCTGTGACCTGGCTCCCATGGGTCTCTACAAGTGAAACATAATTTTTTCCTCCTTAGGTCCTGGCGGACATCATTATCCATCCATTCTTTCTTTGGCCACTCTTTCTGGAAAGGTTTCTTTTCTTTATCTTTAATCGGAAAGTTGGTTCTGGGGGAAAACCTACTCTTGGGTACTGCTTCCTGTAAGTCTCTAGTCCGTTTGATGGCATCAACTAAGGTAGGGGGTCTATAAGACTTGACCCATCCTCGTAAGGGCTCTGTGAGAGCCTCAGTAAATAGCATAATCAACCTGCTCTCTGAAATATCTGTCACCATGACTGCCACCCTCTGAAACTCTGAAATGAATGCATCTGCACTACCTGTATGCTTGAGCCATGCCAGCTCTCTGAAACGCACCTCAGGGTCCTTCCTATCAAATCGCTCAATGAGCCTTTGTGTGAAATCTGAGTAGGAAGTAATGGTATTGTGACCCAATGTCACCAATCTGTGGTACCACCACTCGTGGGCCTCCCCGTCCAAATGTAATGTAGCCAATTTAATGGCATCTGTCTCAAGAATGGGGTTTAGATGGAAATATGTATCCAACTTCTGCACCCAAAATCCGGGTTGGACCTCCCCGGGAACCCTCAAAGGTAGGGATAGTCAGTTTCCCTATGGTGCGCTGTAACTCATAGTTCTGGGTGAATGGCCTAGTGTAAGCTCTGGGTTTGTTTTTACTTTTAAAATGGCAGAAGTCAGTGAAGGACATGGCTAACTGGAAGTCATCTCCCAAGGCCCTATATTCTCTCAAATAGGCAGTCATATTTTCTTCGGGTTCTACCTGTGCTAGAGGCACTGCAGTTGGGCTATCCAGGAAATGAGGCAGGGTAGGACGAGAGGGTCTGCTGTATAGGTGAGGATGGCTGTGCATGTTGGTATGCAAGTGTTCTCCACTACTACCGGTGGACACCCTATCACTATGGGGAAATAAAGGACTGTGTGGTGGGGGGGGTCCATTCTTTTTTGCCATCTGTTTAATGGCACTTGCCATTTCTTTTTGGCCAGTGGTGAGTGCATTGATAGCTGAGATGAGACTATTGAAAGTTGTCTTCTCCTCGTCTGCCATCGTTTCTTTACCTTTATTTCTGTCAAACTGATACCCTTTATCTTCCAAATCTATATCCTCTAGCTCTTCTTCTCTTCTACCACAATCTCTAGACTTCTGTCTCCTATAGGTAATGTTGTATGGATCTTCTGAATTCATTGACTGTTTATACTATGTGTGCCCCACAGCTGGCAAGGAACATGCTCTGATACCACTGTAATATCCCAAACTGATATTTTTCCTTTTTTTCTGACACTGTAGATGGCTAGTGGGCTTATATCTCAACAGAATATGAAAGTAAACCCTGATCCCTGCATGCATGCAGTTGCATGCAGAATTGTGCCCTAGAAAATATAGGAATGCTAGAAAGTAGGAGAAATTAATGCATGCACATACCAGTATGTAGATCTGCTAATGTTGATGAAGATGATCCCAGCATGCAAGGATTGCGCCGGAGGAATAGAGAGATAAGTCAAATCATCCTCCCACAGAGAAGTGCGCCCTCCTCCAAGCTTTGAATGCTCCAATATAATAAATAGTCCGTAGAAGAAGACCTTGATGAGGTGGATTTGGGTTATAGTGCCCTTCTGAATGATAGAGCCTACATGCAGAGACTCTGATGGCTTCCAAGCCGAAAACGTGGAGATCCTCCCTAAGAAATGCATCCTCAATAAAGCTCACATCCTCCAATGATCCGGAATGCTGATAACTCCTCCAATAGTCCGACAAAGAAGCCCTTATTCCAGGGGAAGGGTAATAGGGGTGCTCCGAGAAGAATGGAAGATGCATGCACAATTTCTGCCTTATGTAAACCCTAATGCGAATAGGAGGCTACCCGAAGAATGCGCCCATGCATGGAAGAGTGAGCCCTGAATATGATATAAAATATAACTCTGCTGAATACTGAATGATGATAATACCTGATGAAGAACAATGCTGAACCTGGATGATCCAACCTGAATGATGAACTAGGGCAGATAGCTTTCACTGCTGAAATACTCCAGATAGTTGAGTACAAGCCTCAACCCCAACTTAGCTCGCCGAGCTTCTCCAAATCGAGATCACAAATCAATAATCAATAATGGTCCCTTCTCCATTCGCTTTACCTTCTTTTATAACATTCAACTGCTCAAAACCCTAATTTCACCCTAACTAGGTTACTTTTTTTTCTAATTTGCAGTTGACTTGCATGCAGGTGCCTGGAGACTCGATAAGGTGCATGCATCATTAAATAATGCTCGTATGTCATGCATGCAAGTGGCTTTGGGCTCAGATGGCCCCTGTCCATCTAATGATGATATAAAATATATGCCCCTGTCCATCTAATGATGATATAAAATATATGCCCCTGTCCATCTAATGATGATATAAAATATATGCCCTAGATATTTTGATATGGCATAAGTCCTCAATTGATCCCCTGACTGTTAGTGCTCGCTCAAACCTATGGGAATCAAATAGGTTCGCGGGACGGTCCTCAATGCCTAAGCAGAAGAGGACATTACAAAGGACTTCTTGACTTGCAAGAACAACAACACGATACTCAACCTCAACATAAGATAATGAAATTGTTGATTGCTTCTTACAAGACCAGGAAATAAGCGCAAACCCAAGGTGATAAACAAAGAAAGAAATGGACTTTTGATCATCAAAGGAACCACATCAATTAGAATCAATGAAACCCTCAAGCTGAGAAGCACTCAAGGTGTACTAAATGCCAAACTTGGTAGTGCCCCAAATGTATTTGAGAATGCGTTTAGCTACCTTCTAGTGACTCTCATTAGGATCCTAAGAAAACTGAGATACAAGCCCAACTGCAAAGGAGATGTTAAGACATGTATGAGTCAAATACTGGAGACTCCCAACCAATTGTCAATACAACAACAAATTTGACTCGTGGTGAAGAGAAACTAGTAGAAAGAGTAACAGTTGAATGAAATGGAGTAGGTGTTGACTTACAGTCAACCATGCCAAAGTGCTGAAGTAAGTCAAGGGCATACTTCTGTTGAAAAATAAAGTTCCCTTCTGAAGATTGAAGAACCCGCAAACCAAGAAAGTAATGTAGAATACCAAGATCTGTCATATCAAACTGTTCCGTCAATGCTGGTTGAACATTTTGAATCAAGGATGAAGAACTCCCTATGGCAATTAAGTCATCCACATAAAACCAAAATTAGGAGATCAGTGACATGCCTTCTAATGTAAACAATAGATCAAAATGACAACGTTGGAACCCTGAAGTGATAAGAATACTGTCCATCTTCTCATACCAAGCTCGGGGAGCTTGTTTGAGACCATATAGTGAACGTTGAAGCCTACATACAAGAGAAGAGTCCTATACAAAAACAAGAGGCTACTCCATGTAGATTTCCTCTTGTAAATCCCCATGTAGAAAAGCACTCTTCACATCCATCTGGTAAATCGACCAACCTTGGGAGACAACAAGAGAAAGCACAAGACACATGCAATTCATCTTGGCAATAGGGGCAAAAGTATCAGAATAATCAATTCCTTCAACCTGCGAAAATCCCTTGGCCACTAGTCACACCTTATGCTTGTCAATAGAGCCATTTGCAAAATATTTGTTCTATAGACCTGTTTGCATTGAACTAGTTTTTCTTCCCTTAGGAAGAGGAACGAGATCCCATGTGTGATTCTTCATCAAGGAAGAATACTCCTTTGTCATGGTAGTTTTCCATTCAGTTTTCCCAATAGCATCAAAGAATTTTTGAGGATCATCTGAAATGACATGAATTAAAAAAGAGACATCGGTTGTATGTGGCTAAATGTTGGAAGGAGTAGGAACAAAATAACTGAATCAGTTGGCTCAAAGCTATAACGATCAAGTCTATTTCGCTCACGAGAGCTCCTTCTCAATGCTTGCTCTTGTGTTAGCTGCTCAATCGTTGTTGGCTGATTTTCTACTGGATGAGTTTCCTCAATTTTAGATGTTTGATTTTCATCATCCTCTTGTCCTACAAAACTGTCAATATGATATGCTCCATCATGGCAATCTAAGGAGAGAGGAGGGTCAAATGTGTGTTTGAAATGCTCATCAAAACGAACATCCCTATGGAACAAGACATCTTTAATAACAGGATCAAATAACCTATATGCCTTCATGTATTCACAATAGCCAACATGAACAAATATCAGTGGTTGACTTTTCTTCTCCATAGCCCATGCCGCATTGCCAAATACTCTAAAAGTAGAGACATTGGGCTTAACATGACTCCAAGATTCCTTTGGAGTCACGCAACACTGCTTTATGAGGCATCCGATTCTGAATGTAATTGGCACAGTTCACCGCTTCAACCCAAACGGAAGATGACATGTTCTTGGACCAAATCATGTAGTTCACCATTTCTTTCAATGTCCCGTTCTTTCTTTCAACAACACCATTTTGTTGAGGGGTGTAGGGAACACATGTTGATGCAAAATACCATGTTCTCTACAAAAATATTTGAATGTCTAATTGACATACTCCCCCCCACTGTTTGTGTGCGGATTCTTGATAGAATGAGAGGACTGCTTCTTGACAAAAGCCTTGAAGGTCTTGAAAGTGGCAAAGACATCACTCTTGAAATTAAGAAAGGACACCCAAGAGCATCACAAGAAGTCATAAATGAAAGTGAATGCATACTTAGCCCCTGAAAAAGAACGAGTTGGAAATATCATGAGACCACTATGAACCCACTTAGGAGTTGCGGTAGCACGCAAGGCCATTCCTTTTGAAAAGGGATCTTGATGTTGTTTTCCAAGAACACATCTTGGACAAACTCCATAAGTACTTGAAACTTTAGGAAGCCCATGAATTAATTTTTGTGTGCTCAACTACTGCAAGTACCTGTAGTTTAGATGTCCAAATATTTCATGCCAAAGCCTACTCAAAGAATCAACATGTGCAATGAAAGAGGAAGGCGAGAAAGGCTCAAAATCAACAAAACTATAGAGTTCGGAGCTATGATCCACTCTTCTAGAGGCAACAACAATCTCTGGATTTTGTAGTTCTTGAATGACTACAACATTGGGTGAGAATGTGATTGTTTTCCCATCACCAGAATGATAAATTTGATAGATTGAATGTAGGTTGACAAAAATATTAGGAACAATTATAACATCATTTATGCATCCATCATTTAACTGCATAGTGCTTGATCCTAAAACATCAAGTTAAGTAGAGTCTCCAATTGCAATTTGAGAAATGCCACAATCAGATGTGGAAGGCAGTAGCTCATTGGAATGAGTCATATGATGAGATGCTCTTGAATCAAATATCCAACTATCAGAAGATGCATATAAAGCCCATAATAGCATGCCCTTTACCTATTGATGAAGGTTTGAACACAAAAATTGTGTTGATGCATGGTTTCATTTAATGCCTCAAGTTTCTTCCAAAATTTTGATTCTAGATGCCCTTGACCACCACAAAAGCTGCAAGTTTCATTTGACATTTTCTTCTTTGTCTTGGAGAAGGACTCACTAGATTTGAAATGTGGAGATGATTTTGTTTTCTACCAAGGTTTGGAGGGATTCTCACCACCTTGTGTAGAATCTTTCTTCTTTTTATATGAGCCTTTCTTCTTACCTTTGGAGGTATGGGCCAAAAGAGCTTGAATGTTAGGGCTTTAGAGGGAATCATGCTGCGTAAGCTTGAACCATTCCATAGTGAGATGTTCACAAAAAGCTCAAAAGATGACATTTTAAACTCATCCCCTAGTGCATCCATTATAGAGTAAAAATGTGGAAGAAAATACCTAATAAAGGCCTGTCAAGTTATGATGCAATTTATGATAGCATAAGGAAAATGCACTCAACATCTTATTTGAGTTTTCCACACCCTTTCAACTCTATTACCAGTGACACAAATTTTACAAGATAGTCGTTAATGGTGGCATGCTCATCAAGTACAAGCAATGGCAAATTGGATTCTAACTATAAAGCACAGAATTCATTGACTTTCCCAAATAGGGAGGCCAATTTGTCCCAACTTGCCTTTGGTGTTTTGCATCCATCACGATGAACCAACCAATAGACTATAAAAACATGCAACGCGATCAATCCCATAACTTCATCGAGATTGTTTTGATAGGCAAATTTCTCAATTTCCTTGGTAAACGTTGGTTACTCCTCTCCTCAGCCAACATTTGCCAAAGCCCCTTAGATTGCACAAGTTGTTGCATCTTTAGTTTCCATGTGTGATAATTATGGGGAGTGAGGAGCTCGACATCCCTTGATTCTGCCGTATTATCAATTCTCACTAAAATACCCGATCTGGTTGCACAAACTAGAAAAACGTATATGGAATTCCAAGCAAAAGTAACAAGAGCAAAATTGCTCTACATACCAGATCGGCAGAAGACCCACACTCCAAAGATGTCTAGCCTGCGTTCCAATCTGTCAAGGCCGGGATACTGTTTGAGAAAGACCACCAGAATCGAAGTTTCGGCGAGAAGGGATTCCACGCGGATCTCTTCAATTTTTTTTAAAAAAAAGGGCCAAGATTACAACCCTTTCAATGGTAATCCAGATCTCACACAAATTATATATCTCCATTGGCAGAGGAAGCTCACGGATCTGGACACATAAAGGATGCAATAGAAGAGGCATGAACACCATCTAATTAGCGGCCATCCACACAAACCAAGATCCCGCCGAAAAAGAAATGCATTGTGGACATATTCAGTAAAATCCAACCATCGAGGGCGCAATTGAGTGCCAACGGCTCCGACCACCGCAGGAAATGGAAATCTCCAACAGAAACAATCGATTAAAGGCTAAAATTAAAGGCCTCGAGCTCCTAGTTGATCTATGGCAACCTCAGAGCTGACGGGTTAATCACAGCTTATGTGTGAGACTTAAGATTTTCAAACTCCTCACACTTCGCGTAGTAGCAGAGTTCACACGGCTTCAGAGATCAAGGACGCGAAGCAGCGTCCCGAGATCAGATTCCTGGTGGTCCGTGGGTGTGAAGCCAAGCTTTCCAATGGTGAGATCAGATTCCTGTTCTAACCACTTTGTAGAGATCTGGGAAAAAAATCATAACTAAAATCAATGGGCCACAAACCGAGCAAATCAGAGGCACGATCTAACCACTTTGTAGAGATCTGGGAAAAAAAATCATAACTAAAATCAGTGGGCCACAAATCGAGCAAATCAGAGGCACGATCTGGTCGATGGATCTGTCCCTTCCGTCTTCACGTCCTGAGAAAAATAAGAGCGGCTGGATCGTCCACGTGAAAGAAATAATAACAGCTTCAATGCAAACAACCCATGTCCATGCTCAACAGATGAAAGTTTCTCTCAAAAAAAAGAAGGGGTTTGCAAATAGGCTCTGATACCATGTGAAAAAAAAGGAAACACAAGTATGCTCGAGAGTTGCAAACCAAAACCTCCAACACAAAGAGAAGAAATGGTATATTGTTCTGAGAGATGCAAAGTACATGAAATTGTCTGCAATGGAGAGAGCCATCCATTTGCAAAATATAGCTATATGATATGAGTGCCCAACTCACAAAGGCTGTATGCATTGGAAAAACAAGCACTAACAAAGTGTACATTTTGTGCTTGTATGTTTGGATTCAGTTGAGCATGTGTTCATGCTCCCCTACTAGATTGACGTTTACTTCTCCTCTAAATGCTCATGTTTGTTCTCTCTATGAAAGATTTATGTTTCTGCATTTGTATGTTCACACAAACAAGCGTTTTCAATGGTGGGTTTCATCCAATAGCAGTTTTGTTGTGTCATGCAACATTTGATTTCTGTTTGCTTTCTCTTCTCCTCAACTGCTCCTCCTAGCTCTACATTATGCAACATTTGATTTCCATGTTTGCTTTCTCTTCTCTTCAACTGCTCCTCATAGCTCTACATTTGTATGTTCACACAAACCCACAAACCCTTTTAATGGTGGATTTCATTCAATGGCATTTGATGTATGGTGCAAATTTTAAAAACTATTGTCTTAACTTCTTAAAAATATCACCAATTACTTTTAATTTCATCATTGTCTTGCCTTATCTCCACGTTCTATACATATCTACTCTTTCCCTCTAGATAACTCCATACTTATTGTACATATGTTAAAAAACAAATAATTTTTTATTGATAATTTACTCTATTTAACTTAACTAACATAAATTAAGATTACTTTTTACCAATGCCTATCAGCCACCTTTACTTTTTACTTAGACCTATCACTTTAATTTTTATTTAAATACAATGTCTTTTATGAGTGTATTTGTAACAATGAATAATAATGGATAGATAATTTTAATAATTAACAAGAGCCACGGGGTGGTAATGTCGTGGAGTTGCTTTTGGCAATTACTAACAACCATTGCTATAATGTGATACTTTTGCCACAAAATTGTAATAAAAAAAGAAAATGATTTTGCTACAAAATTGCTTAACCATCGAATTGATTTTCAACGTTTTGATGAAACAAAGATAGTTGAAAAAGATGCAAAACGTGTCAACCAAATCCATACAATAACTGCTACAAGATTGAATACAGCCTTTATATATTCAATGTAACATGATTCCTGCTTGCTATTGTTTACATCTATATATAATAATGGCTGATATGAAAATCATGTGGCTGATTCTTGCTTGCATTTGTTCTTAAACTAATGACCTCCCAGAGTATACCCTACGACAATGATTGAAGGAGGGCAGACAAACTAATCCCTCTATAGGGTTAAGCACATTATAATTATATTCCTTTTTTCCCTTGGTGGTGGTGGGAGTGTTGTTGATGTATATGTAACTTCGGAATGTATTCAACCTATGTATTTCATCTATGTATATTGTATTCCCATAGAGATGTTATTATTACTCTATACAGAAGTGTCGTCATTTGTATTGACAAGTGTCGTAAGTGTTGTAACTTGCCGATGGGTTATTAGACCACCTTGATGGGGTCGGCCCTGTATGAGTCATGTGGGTAAGTGGGTTATTAGACCACCAAGTGTGGAGTTGGCCCGAATTAATGTAACTATGGGTTATTAGGCTAAGTTAGACAAGTCGGCCCCACTGGTTTATTGGGAAGGATAGGACAAGTATAAATAGAGATCGGGAGATCTCTATTTGATTATCTCATTACTCACTCTTCCATCACTCGGAAAGTGGCGCACATGTGAGGAGGAGGATCAGCTGCTAGGAGAACACTATCTCTTGTACTTTGGTTGTATCATTGCTCTTTCTATCTCTGAGGAAGTTGCAAGGTTTTTCACCTTCTTGGTTTTCCTCGGTGAAACTCTGTGTCTCTTGTGTGCTTGCATTATTGTGTCCATGATTGCTATGCTGTAGATATGCTGTACATGTTATTCTCTCAGTTAAGATCTTAAATCAGATTGAAAATTTTGAAAAACTAACATGGTATCAGAGCTAGCTTGAAAGAAGGCATGGTATGTCATTTATGACACTTGTTGCACTTTCGATGCTAGGGCTTGATATAGCAAAAACCAGTCATCGTAGCACTTTCGCTATAAATCCATTTTGGCGAAGTTTTCAGATCTAAAATTTTTGCAAGTCGAAGATCAGATCCCCATGTACCTTGTGTCCAAAGGACAACTTCTAATTCATTGTACTTTGTGTTTTATGATCTTGTTAAGATCCTAGTGGACGGCCTTCACTAACACCTCGGGGTTTTGGTGTAACGGTTCGTAACATTTGGTATCAGAGCCTCCACCCAGGTTCAAGTCACAGAGCGGGTGGCAACGTCGGCATTGCAGTGTTCGCCCGAGGCTCGTACGACGCAAAGGGGACACCACCGTACGGGCGCACATCCAGCCCAGAGTCTGGACTGTGGAGCGTGGTGGGATGTTAAGATCCTAGTGGATGGCCTTCACTAACACCTTGAGGTTTTGGTGTAACGGTTAAGATCCAAGTGGACGACCTTCACTAACACCTCGGGGTTTTGGTGTAACGGTTCGTATAATTTGGTATCAGAGCCTCCACCCAGGTTCAAGTCACAGAGCGGGTGGCAACGTTGGCATTGCAGTGTTCGCCCGAGGCTCGTACGACGCAAAGGGGACACCACCATATGGGCGCACATCCAGCCCAGAGTCTGGACTACGGAGCATGGTGGGATGTTAAGATCCTAGTGGACGGCCTTCACTAACACCTCAAGGTTTTGGTGTAACGGTTCGTATCAGATCTGTACAATCTAGGGTTTCTGCCTCTTCCAGATCTGAGTCATAAACAGGTGACCTAGGAAAAAAGGGCATAACTTGGGCTAGGAAGCTCCAAATAAAATTTCGTAAAAAGTGACCGGTAGGGCACGGACTGCACTTTCACAGGCTGAAAGTGAACCAGTGACACGTGGCACTCCGTACCAGTTCTCTCTCTTGTTTTATCCCATAAACATGTCACGTTGCGACACTTGGCATAACTCTCTCTCAGAGAATCCAATTGAGGTCAGACTTATGGGGTTGGAAAGATGACAGGTCGGGCTACCAAAGGTAGAAGTTTCAGACCCCGTGGATTCGTAATTTCGGAGTTACACCAGAAACAATCAGGTGTATATTTCTGTCAAAACAGAATTGGATTTTGAGCACCTTTATTTATGGCTCCGGGAATTAGGGTTTCAAAGAAACTTTGTATTTTTGTAAACGGAGACCACGGCTGAATAATACTCATCAAAATCAAAATTTAGAGACCAAGATCAAATTTTTTGGTTGGGTAGAAGGCCGAGCTTGATCAAACCCTAATTCGGGATTTTGATCGAAAAAGTGAAAAATTAGGGCTTCTACAAAAGTTGGAATTTTTGAAGTTTGTGACCACAGCTGGAAGCTCCTCAAAAAAATCGAAGTTTAGAGCTTTGGATCAAACCTTTTGGTTGGGCAGAAGGGTGGGCTTTATCACACCCTAGTTCGGGATCCTGTCCAGAAGATCCGGAAGTTTCAAAGGCAATTTTGAGGTGTGAAACTTTGCAGTTTTCAAATTTCGAGTATACTAGGTTGATCAGCTCATCAAGGCGCATCTTTCTATCATTTCAGAAGCTTGAAATTCAAAGTTTGAATTTTCAAGGTTTCCTAATCCAGCTCTAGATCCAGTTTCTGCAAATCAAGTGGATTGGGTTAATCCTAGAAGAAAATGGATTGGTCACCTGCATAAGTGAAGAAGTTCCAGTTTCAAAGGGAGATAAGGCTAAGGCCTTACATAAAAAGATTACAAGCAATCTCGACAGGTATGACTTACAGGTATGTTTCAAAATCTGTTCATGATTAAGTTTACGATATGTTTGTTTTCATATTATTACGTTAGTACAATCTTGATTAATTTTTGACTTAACGTATCACTTTAATAAAATTATGAATGCATGATAGAAGAGATTCATTGATTAGGGTTTTGACACTTATGATTGTACTAATGCATTATGGTGTTGTATGAGGTTGATGTTGTCCGCTAACATGAAAGGTACATCAAGAAAGACAAATCATGTTCTAGTTCAAGAACATATGACCATGGAGACAAAGATTCATCCATTATCATGGATCACATAGAAGATCTACTTACGAGGTATGTATAACTTGGTTTTATAATGGTTAACTTATGAGATATGCAGGTTACTAGCACAAGTCATTGAAGAACAAGAAGACATCATGTGGGTATGTTAGACATAGCTAGTTAACATGCTAATCTAGGTATGTTTTTCTTATATCAAGTTAAAATCCTACATTGTGTTAGGATATCTTATATAAGTATACTTGGCATGATTGATTATGATTATTCATGAAGTTATAGGTTTGAGTAATCATGGGTTTAGGCATATTATGTTTCTTACTTTAATTGATGATATGACTAACCAGAAGAGTCCTATATAAACCTTGAATACTAATGTTTATTATCTGTGTTTAAAATGATCATTACTATACATGTTTAAGACTATTGTATTTCTGATAGTATTGAGATTATACTAATAAATGTATGATTATGTATGAGATCTCGAAGATAACACAATGATAATACTAGTAAATATGCATAGTAATCGATGATGGACATAAGTTCAAGGACAGGTAATTCAGGAAGCAAATATCAAGAGGGAGCACACTCCAGTATTTTCTGCAAGGATGAAGATATTCAGAGGGAGTTGACCACTTCTCACAATCCACATCAGAATGGAGTTGCAGAAAGGAAGCAAAGACTGAGAGGGAGTCAACCCAACAAACAAACAAAGATAAGTATTTGAATTATCATTTCTTGCATATTTGATTGTTTAAATAATACTGTTCAATGATGTATATACTGATATTCCTAGAATTAGGTTGTGTATTATGCATATTAGAATAGTTGCATTGATGAACAATATACTATTAATATACATGGGTAAGTGGCCTATGGCACTGTGCAACATTCCATTGCTACTTATCTAGAATGAAACCTCTTTGCTAACATGTTGGGAGTAGTACAAACTCTTAACAATGTTCTAGTAGAGATTGGAATGCATCTAGAAAGCTACGGGATATGGATAAATGTTGTATTGAAGCATTGGCTAAAATAATTGCATGACTATGTGACATATTTCTTTATGTGTAAGAACTTGTTCTGAAAACTATGAGATGTTTTCTAATCATGCAACTTAACTTGTTTTGTAGGATCGTATACCATCACCTACAAAAGGACGACAATATTTGTTCCAACAACAAAGTTATCTACTGAAGATATTGAAGTTCCCAGGATCCGGGAAGAATGCCATGATCCGTCGATCATGAAGAATGATGTTTGGGATGAGATCCCAGACCAGAAGGGAAGTCCATCATGAATTCCACGTGGATCTATAATATCAAGCATGCTACATATGGTAGCATAGAGAAATACTAGACGAAGTTTGTAGCTCATGGCTGATTATAAAGAGACTTTTGCACCTGTAGCCAGATACACTTCCATCAGATCAGTACTTGCTCTGGCTGCAGTGATGAAGTGGAAGATACACCAGATGGATGTCAAGACAAGCTTTCTTGAATGGTGTAGTCGAGGAGGAAGTGTATGTGGAGCAACCACTTGGTTTTGAGACACATGACAGAGAGTCATATGTGTGCAGATTGAAGAAAGCCTTGTATGGCTTGAAGCAAGCTCCTAGAGCTTGGTATGGTAGGATAGACAACTTTCTATCCAGTTTGGGCTTTACCAAGAGTAAAGCGGATTCCAACCTTTACTACAAGGTTGAGGAAGGCAATCCAATGATACTACTTTTGTATATGGATGACCTGTTTGTTACAGGTGAGGATAGATTGATTTTCAACACGCAGCGGAAGCTTGCTACCGAGTTCGAGATGAAGATCTTGGAGATGATGCACTACTTTCTAGGCATGGTGGTGTGGCAGAGTGCAGATGGAATCTTCCTTGGACAAGGGAAGTTTGCAATACAGATCTTGAAGAGGTTCGGGATGATGGATTGCAAGGACATGGCCACACCTATGGCATCAAACCCGAAGCTTCTGTGTGATGCTTCATCTGATCCGGTTGATGTCATTGTGTATCGTCAGATGATTGGGTCCTTGATGTACCTGACGAATACTAGACCAGATATTTGCTTTGCGGTGAACACATTGAGCCAGTTCCTGATGGATCCCAGAGGAGTTCACCTGATTGTTGTAAAGCATGTTTTGAGGTACCTGAAGGGTGCAATTGATTATGGGCTCAAGTATGATGCGAATCAAAAGTTTAACCTGGAGGGTTATGTTGATTCGGACTGGGCGGGCAGTGCTGCAGATAGGAAGAGCACATCTGGGTGTTGCTTCAGTATGGGATCAGGTGTGATCTCTTGGTTTAATAGGAAGCAGTCCTGCGTAGCACTGAGTACAGCCGAAGCAGAGTATGTTGCAACTTGTTCGGTCAGTTGTGAGGCAGTATGACTTCGGAAGCTACTGTTTGAGTTATTTGATCTCCTGTTGGATTCTACTGGTATCTTTTGTGACAACCAAAGTTGTGTGAAGCTATCTGAGAACCCAGTGTTCCATGATAGGTCGAAGCACATTGAGATCAAATATCACTATATCAGGGATATGGTGCAGAGGGGAGCAGTGAAGCTCCTGTATGTTGCGACAGATGAGCAGGTTGCGGATGTGCTGACGAAACCACTAGCCAGAGTGAAGTTCGAGTACTTCAGAAAGAGGCTTGGTGTTCTTCAGATTGACAACACTTCGAGGAAGAAGTGATGGACACATTTGCTGGAGCCATTCCAAGTATGGTGAGAGGAGGATCCTTCCCATGACTGTGGATGTAAGCGCTGTATGATGAGCATCAGGACGATGTTCGAGTTTCTGCTCTGTATGATCAGTTGGATCATTCATATGTATATGCATCATGTTGGATGCTGGATATGATCAGGTGGATCATGTATGTGATATGCATCAGGTAGATGCATGATATGTATCAGGTGGATACATTGTATGATTAGGTGGATCATGTATGTGATATGCATAAGGTAGATGCATGATATGTATCAGGTGGATACATTGTATGATCAGGTGGATCATGTATGATGATATGTATAAGGTAGATACATT
Organism: Larix kaempferi; assembly: GCA_027924585.1. NCBI lineage: Eukaryota > Viridiplantae > Streptophyta > Pinopsida > Pinales > Pinaceae > Larix > Larix kaempferi. The sequence continues at coordinate 5,771,470 of BSBM01000221.1, forward strand.
GTATGATCAGGTAGATCATGGATGATGATATGTATCAGGTATGCATCAGGTGGATGCATTGTATGATCAGGATGATCATGGATGATGAGCTTCAGGATGTTGCTCCAGATGACATGCATCAGGACGATGCAGTGATGATGATCAGGATGATCATGTGTACATCATGATGATGTATGGTGAGTATCATGTTGATACTCTGTGGCCATGGAACAAGTTGTGCAGATAAGCATATAATCCAGCCCTGGGAGGTTTGCAGATAGTCTTTCGAGGTTTTGCCTATGGCATGTAATGTGGCCCTGGGATATCTGGCAAACGCTCTTTCGAGGTTTTGCTTTGGAGGACATATAATCCAGCCCTGGGAGATCTGATAGGTTGAGCTGTGTGCTCGTAATCAGTCCTGGGATGCTCTTTCGAGGTTTTGTCCTATGGCATATAATCCAGCCCTGGGAGATCCTATTGGTCGGAGTTGTGTACCTGTAACAGCCTGGGATGCTCTTTAGAGGTTTTGCCATGACCACATATAATCCAGCCCTGGGAGATCCTATAGGTCGGAGCTGTGTGCCCGTAACAACCTGGGATGCTCTTTCGAGGTTTTGTGGTGACCACATATAATACAACCCTGGGAGATCCTATAGGTCGGAGCTGTGTGCCTGTAACAGCCTGGGATGCTCTTTCGAGGTTTTGTAGTGGGGTCACATATAATACAGCCCTGGGAGATCTGACAGGTAGAGCTGTGTGCTTGTAACAGCCTGGGATGCTCTTTCGAGGTTTTGTAACACACGTAATAAGTCCTGAGGATTCCATAGTATGGCCAGTGATGATGAAGACCTGCATGTGGTGGGCCTACATCTAGTATGAAAAAGGTCTGGCTTTGTAGAACTTCCTATGACGAGTAGATTCATAGATTGATTGAGATAGCAGCAGTAGTGACAATGACAATGATTCGATGACGATGATTTGATGACAATGATCCAGTGATGATGATCCAGAGAATAAGACTTGTGCTAGCAGATATGTGTCGAGAAATACCTTCCTAGTTAAGAGGGAGTGTTGATGTATATGTAACTTCGGAATGTATTTCATCTATGTATATTGTACTCCTGTAGAGATGTTATTATTACTCTATACGGAAGTGTCGTCATTTGTATTGAGAAGTGTCGCAAGTGTTGTAACTTGCCGATGGGTTATTAGACCACTTTGATGGGGTCGGCCCTGTATCAGTCATGTGGGTAAATGGGTTATTAGACCACCAAGTGTGGGGTCGGCCCGGATTAATGTAACCATGGGTTATTAGGCTAAGTTAGACAAGTCGGCCACTGGTTTATTGGGCAGGATAGGACAAGTATAAATAGAGATCGGGAGATCTCTATTTGATTATCTCATTACTCACTCTTCTATCACTCGAAAAGTGGCGCACATGTGAGGAGGATCAGCTGCTAGGAGAAGACTATCTGTTGTACTTTGGTTGTATCGTTACTCTTTCTATCTTTGAGGAAGTTGCGGGGTTTTTCACCTTCTTAGTTTTCCCGGTGAAACTCTGTGTCTCTTGTGTGCTTGCATTATCGTGTCCATGATTGATATGCTGTACATGTTATTCTCTCAGTTAAGATCTTAGATCAGATTGAAAATTCTGAAAAACTAACAAGTGTCTGAATTTGATCTCCAAGATTAGACTAGTCCACTGCCATACTTCCTCACAATGACATTGCGACATGGTCACAAGCAAAGTTATACCCTTCGACGAAATCAAGCAACATCCTATGCCTTTGGACATTTATAACTAACTTAACACGCACTTGATTGTAAACTCATGACCTACCAAAACCCCAAAGGATTGAACCCCAAAAAATCTAAAAAAAATTAATTAACCAACTTACCTTCAAACAAAAGCTCTTTATAATCCTACTCCTATCTTTGAAATTATATCGCATTGAACCAGATGTGCCTAATGTTTGTAATATTCTTGCTCCAATAAATATCTTCATTCAACCAAAGTCACTAATGTGAGTACAATTGTAAATGATTCTCGTTAATAGGTGACAGGACTCAAGGTCGAGCACATACTATTGGCATGTCATTGTCAAAAAGATTATATTATTTTTCATATCCATCTCATGACAAATATATGAGGACTTAGCGTTGAAGAGACTATTGGTTGAAGTTTTGAACTTTACTGTAGAATTTTGGATTTTGATTGGAATCTAATAATTTTTTTTGGTAAAATATAAATTTGAAAGTGTTTAAAATGTGTTTTTGAATGCATAAATAAATTCAACACCCTCATATACCGTGGCAACCATATTATGCATAACTAATATATTTGATTCTAAGATTCTTTAGAGATTTCTAACCAAACTCCAAACAAAACAAAAAAACAAAAAAATGCTTATAGAAAATCGAAATGCCCCCATGTATAGAAAAAAAAAAATATTGTCTTAAATATTTGGATTAGAAAAAATGAAATATAGTCTTAAAAATATTTTGGACTAGTAATTAAGATATTGTAATATGACTTGCAATGTATGAAAAACATTGTACAACAACATTTCCTGACTCCACAAAACCATGACAATTGGAAAGATTTGAAAATTGAAGACTTGAAAGATCACATAAAGACAGATCTCTAATGAGGAGCTCATTTAATGAGAGAAACTCAAGTAGTCTTAGTTGCGCCATTAACGTTGGTAAATAAGTTATTTCGGTGCAGCGACAAATTGAGAACCATGAAACCCCAAACATGGGATCATAACAAATATTTACCCGAAGGTGATTTTGAAAAATAAAAAAGTGCAAAAAGGTTTTAAACGAAGAATCTGCTTACTCCTTATTTTGCTTCATGATCTTTTATAGTTACTTGGAACAAAAATTTTAATGTCATGTATATTCGAAACTTTATACTCCTTATTTTGCTTGATGATCTTTAAACATTTTAATGTCATGTATATTTGAAGCTTTATACTCCTTATTTTGCTTCATGATCTTTTATAACCACCTGGAATAAATTTTTTATGTTAAGTTGCGCTTCAACTATGCTTGTGCCGACATACACCTAAATGAATTGGTTGAACTCTCACGCATCGGACCCGGGTCTAGCCTTTCTTTCCGTGTTCCTTGGTAGACAATATATGAAGCAAGGCATGTGGGATAATGTTGAAGAGCGAGATTAATAAAGGTTCATACCACTTCATATATGATCCGGCTTTCCATAATTTAGCAAGCCTTACGTGCATGTTGTTTTGAATACGATGATGTGGCTGGCCATGTTGTGAATTCATGGCATCAACGAGTGATCTTAATCCTGCTCCCAAATTTGAGCTGGCAATGCAAACGTGACAAAGCGACCAACGAGTTGATTGTCCATTGAATTATATGCTTATGGTTCAAGACTTTTCCGGATGTCAATTTAATACAATTGCAGCATATTAACTTTCAATCCTATCTGTTGTACGTAAGAGATTTAGTTGTACTCTTCATTGAATGCATCATGAGCAATCAATTGTTAGAAAGACAGGGTTTCTTGTTGAGATTTTTGCCACTTGTAAGGGTTGATCCCCTTGAGCCTTTCACCAATCTGTGCATGCCAGACGTGCACAGTACTACATACAGCTGCATACAACAGTGATCCATAAACCAAACTTGAAATGCACAGGAGGCATCATTTAATGCACTGTCCCGCAATTCCATTGCACAGCCTATCCCAATTTCCCAATTGCTGAAATTACAAAATTGCAAAAATAGCAATTTCCAGCAAGAATTTTAATCGGTTTTTATTTTAAAATTGCCAATAACATGCACTGAAGTAAGGGTAAGGTAAAGGGTGTAAGGCGAGATAGCTGTTACGAGGATGTTTAATAATCAGAGTGAGGGGCGTAGCAGGACACCACCAAAAAACTGTGGGAGTCATATTTTTCATAGCATAATAAAAACCGGAAAAGCGAGACGTTTTGGTTGTCTTTTATCCTAGGCGATATTCAACATGTCTGCCAAGAGATATATGGAGCGATAAGGATGATAAATTACCCTTGACGTCAGCATATACAGATGAAAAAAAATCACCTATACAGATAAATTACCCTTGACGTCAGCATATACAGATGAACAACGGCAGGGGAGGAACGGCTCCTTGAATTCTAAATTATGGATTTAAACTCTTCACTGGTAAATGTTTGAACCAACGGATTTTTAAAGCTTCGAGGAGATTTAATGGTGAAAAGATATGCTTTTCTTAAATTTGTCCGTTCTTTCCGTAAAAAGAATGACGTCAGCCAGCCGCCGAGGTGGCGGCAATTTTCAAGGCTGATATCATTTTTTGAACCAATCCCATTATACATAAATAAATTTTATTGAAAATAATTTAAATAAAAAAATTGTCTTCTAATAAAGTTTAGCTATTGAAAATGGAAAATATTTAACTGTACGGAAGTTTAGCTATTGAAAAGGGGAAAATATTTAACTGTACGGAAAGATTAATTAGGTTAGTGAAAACTATATACTCCCGGACATAATAAGATTGGGAATTTGACTCACAAGGACCAAAAAAATATAGTTTTAATCTATGAAATTGCAAAGTCTTGTACTACGTCCTTGCCATCATTTGCCAAATGGACAGACCAATTCAAAACCTTAGTGTGGAATCTATTTCCTCAAATCATATAAACAAAATAGATCAAACTCACAAGAATATTTAAACCGGTTGCTCTTGCTAGTAAAAGGATTCAGAAATATCATATAGACAACACTACCTATTGCTATAGTTTATTGCTTAGGTTTCCAATAGGAAAACATGTGAATAAATATTGTTACAAATCACTGCTAAGTGGAAAATCAAAAAACTTGATTGGGGCATGTGCATGAGTTAAATTGAGGTATAGCTGAGCCTTCGATTAATAATTATTCACTTTGCCTTGATCAAGACCAGCGTGCTAGCTGCACAAAATGGAAGGATTTCTGATTTTAGTTGGGTGCACTACTGACGGGTAGAAAAGCACATACAATGGAACTGCACCAGTGATACAGCTATCCTGTTCTTAAAATGAACCTGAAATAGAAAACACGACATGTACAAGGAGGAAATGGAATGAACGAATTTTCGTTATTATATCCATTTTGTAGCATGGGCTGCAAAAAGATTCAAAGAACTATTTGCGAGAAATCAGGAAGCTAGAGATAAACATTTCTTGCATTAGCAACAAGCATCAACGAACCAATATTATCACTCCGATCAACGTTTTACTGTTGACGAAAACCTTTTAGAGTTTGCAGAAAAGCTTTTAGAATTTTCCTCTGAAGTCAAAGCATTGATGGCTATTCTGTGTTTTTCCTTCAGGAAGTCTTGTGCAGTCCCAGTAATTATTTTACTGAAGAATCCCATAAGCATAAACCATATAAAAGTGTTCCACATGAATGCAAACGAAAAATTCCAACGCTCCGCCTGCAATGATCAGATATACCATGCATGAGAGGACAACAAAACAAAGCATAAAACTGTATCTGATAAAGCAAGAAATATAAGTAGAATTTTTTGGCTAAGACGTCAAAGTGATAAACAAATTATGATGCCATTGTCATGATTTACATACCCAGTAGTCATGATTTACCTGTGAAGTTCTTGATGGTATCACGTGGTTGTTGTCGAACCTTTCCCTGAGAGACTGTAATCTCACCAAGAAATGGGCTGATGTATGAGATAATGCTGGTATGTGGCTAAGTATCCATACAAGCCACTCCACCAATTGATTGTTGCAAACCAAGATGATAAAAAGAGCCTGTAGTGAATGAAAATGATAGAGACAAGTTACTGAAAAAGCTTAAGAAAAGAGCAAACCTGTGAAAATGTGAGTAAAGGAGAAATACAGTAGAAAGATGGTACTCAGTTTTAATAAATAACCTGACACATGAACATCCCAAATGACACAATTTAATCAATGAAGTTGCATGCCAAAGTTCAAACCATTATCAATTATCATATATGTGTAACAAAAGCATGTTTTTCAGGTCCAAACCAAGGATCCTGGTAGATATCTATTATCAAAACAATCAACATATTGTTGCTATCGCAAAATGCATCACTGGAACATTTCACCACCATAAAGTAAAGACCAATATTGATGCCAGGTGGTAATAATGCAAAATTCTTACTGACAATATTATTACTACAGATTAGATGAATTTCTAAGCAACCCGAACAAACAAGGATGATTGATGTGATGTTGTATGTTAGTTAATGACAATTAATTCAAATGGATTCCTGAAGGATTAAGTGCAAAAGTGGCAATGCAATACAGTTGAATATAGAAATTGGAGGAATATGTTTTTAAAAACTGCATGCTTTAGGTGCATGGTACCAATGGTTTGAACTCATGGACTGTAGAGAAACCCATTGTCTGAAGAATCCAGGAGACCAACAAAGCATGCCAGCAGTTTGATCTAGAGAAACCAAGCTATTAGAGGATGAAGGAGCACAGCACTGAATTCTAGTTTCTCTACGAGGTAAACACAACCGTGCAACATGCCTACACAAATAGGATATAAGCCTAAAGTGGGCATCCAACCAAGGGGCCTTTGATGAGTATTCAAATAAATATTCCCAAATACCCTTCCAAAGTCGAACATTAATATAATTTTTTCTTGTGCAAATATGTGCACACTTACACATCACCCCAATGGTTAGGGTGAAAGTAGAATAGGTGTCGAACTCTAAGATGTATCATGTAATATTGCAAAGTCAACCTTTATACTTGAGAGCTCTTCTTCTATTGTATAGGCACCTGGAGTTAAGAATAGTGAATACAATACAAATTGAAGCTAACTTTTGGCACTTACTTCTGTCCTAGAAGTTCTGTTGTCGGTTGTTCTCAACTTGCCTTATCTTTGACTCATATCAGTTTGCCAGAGACCATATCTCGACATTAAAGCAGTTTCAACATCTCCACTTCAACAATCTTGGTAGCTGCCCCCCCAGTCTTGATGATTTGTTTCAGGTCATGGGTGATCACAAAAAGTTTATAATGACAGCCCAAACTGCAATTTTCTGCCTAGAAAAATGATTTGAAGGCCTGATTCTGTTTTACATGTTCACAATCTGGTTTATATGTCTGTCCTACTTTTTTGTAGTGCCATGCAATGATCAGAAAGACATATTTTGTGATTGCTATGTCCTGTGGTGTTAAAAAAGTTTGATGTGCACTATTTTAGGGCCTCAAACAACATGTTACATGCACAGCAATTTCGATGAACATGTAACCATATTATGCACATTGATACACAAGCTCCAGCTTTGAAAACAAGGGATTCAATAGCTCTTTCAGTTGCATCTACAATTTTTAAAGCTCTAGGGCCATCATTTTGTAAGGTGTCTTGGAGATTGGCTTTGAGCCTGGTTTTAACTTGATAGTGAAATCGAGTTCTCTTTCCAAAGGTAACCTAATAACTCCCTTGCAAAGACATCCTTGAAATCTGATAACCAAGGGTACCCTGGTACTGATCTAAAGAGGGTCCTGTTTCACCATTTACTGCCTTTACTATGTACAACTACAACCAACATCGTTGCTTTAGGAAACACTTTACTTTCATCGTCGAGATGAAACGTAGGGACACTTTCCTCTTAATACCATGGATCTGAATTGTTCTTCCTTTGTCATCTAAACAAAGCACTTTACTACTAACAGTCTAAGACAACTCAATGAGCCTCTAGCCAATCCATACCAATAATGAGATCATAAGTACCTAGGGCAGTGATGTACATTTTTATACTAGTCGTACACATCCCTAGGTCTACAAAATACTCCTCAACACTAGGTCTTATTGCTTGCTTAACCCCATAATCCATTTTAACCAGCTTAAAATTGTCATGTCCGTAGACTGCCAACCCACATTTATCTAATGCAAATGGAAAAATGAAACTATTTGTTGCACTAGGATCAAACAATATTTTATGTTTAACATTGTTTATTTTACTTGATGACTCCACCACAATGGATGACATTTATCGACCGCTACATATATCTGGAGGTTGTTGCTTGATATCCCCATTAGGGCCTTCCCTTCTCTGTACATGATGTCACACTAGAAATGAGGACCCCCACACCCCTAACAATTAATGTGGGAACTCAGTTGGTACCTCTTAAGTGTTCATTTAACAAAAGCACTTGCACCATCATGTTCACCTTTTTCATGCCCTATTTCAATAAATATCCAAGGATGTGAAACTCTTGTATCCTTATGAAGACAAATCAATCAATAAATTAGTGTGCTAATTTGAACTAACCTGCACACCCATCTAACCAAATCAAGTGTTTTGCAAATGTTATTTGTTTTTTTCTGAATGATTCATAAATCAATCCAAAGCAATGTTGAACAAACGAAATATCATGCTCATGATTGTCACTAGCATAAAAATGTACTCCTCAATCACATCACGTGATTTTACAATACTATCCCTACCATCGACGCTCATGTGTGCATGTCTATACAAAACATGTACAAATATAGACACTTGGTCAGAATTATAGTATTCACCCTGTATCTCTTTTTGGGGAGAAAATGTGTAATTCTTGGCAAAGCCCACCAATGATAAGATTGTGCATAGCTCAAATACCTCACTAGACTATCTAAATTGGAAAGCTTTCCACTTAGACTTGTAAGAGTGTTTGATATATTTATAAATTTGGTATTCTGAAATAGGGATACCATCCTTAAGTAGGTCAATTCTTTTAGAGGAAACACTTGAAGAAGAGTATGGGTTCATAATAACATACTCATATCACTTCCATGTAATCGCGATATTTGAAAATCTAGGGTGTGTGGGATTCATAGGAAATTTTTTGGTGATATTTTTGGTAATTTTGCCACACTTCCTTAGTGAGAATTTGCATGAAATTTCAATAGCTTGGGGTAGATCGTAGGAATTTGTTTTGCATTTTGCAGAGATTCCAATCAAGCATTTACACACAAGGCTACAAGGAGGATTGATCCCAAGACTCCTGTTTATGCACAACCTAGTGGCTAATTGATTAGCAAGAAATCAACCACTAACCCGACACAACTATGGACTTTCCCCCTAACATGTCATTGATAGAGGAAGCTCCTCTTTTAGGTTTCCTAACCTTAAAGATGATCAAGCCTAAACTAACCAAGGGAGAGACCCTAGCCAAACTTTCTCTAAGGCAAACCACAAGGGTTTGATTCACCAAAGATAATGATCTAACTATTATTTTTATGAAGAGGTGTCTAGCTAAGGATTAAGATTGGATTAAGACACACTCTATGCTAACAATTCAAAGATAAAGCAATGGCCATGGAAAGGTAAAGCATGATACAAAAGTAAACTTTGATCATTAACAATGTACCACATAAAGCATTCATATAATCATGGCATTCACAATTTAAGCAAGCTGAGATGAATCAAGATTGTAGTTATGCTATCATCCATGAATTATTAAGTTGATAAACCATCCACATGTAAAGATTAGAAATTAGTCAAGAACTCATGGCGTTAGGAAAAGTGAAAGTGCGAATTGTTACCAAACCAATGTATCAATGAAACATACTCATGTGAATCAAAAAAAGCATTCACATGTAATCATCCAAATACCCAATATATACGAATTGTTATTAGGGTTCTTAGATCAATAGGAGGTGAAAGTTTAAACACATGTGAATTGATTAAGACATAGCATACTCATCATTTAGACATTAACCATTATCAAGATGTATCCAATAGAACAAATAGCAAATGTGAGAGTAAATTGATTGAAAACAACCAAATGCTAGGTTACTGATTAGATTAACTTGTAAAATACGAGTTATAACCACAAGTATATAGTTAATCTAATCAACTCCTTGGTAATTGACCAGGTGCCTCCATTCTCCCATAGAATGGCTTTCATGTGTTGTGCTCATTACTAATCTTGGCAAGTGATCCAATGGGCAATGGTCCTCCATCCCATAAGCAGAGACTGACTCCCTCTAATTTCTTCCAAAGAAGAATAAGTCAACACCAAGATCAACAAATTATCTCATCTGCATTGTTTTTTGGTGAATTCACTGGGTATCTTCAAATACCATACTTTGGGAGTCTGCAAAGTACACATAAGTCTGTCTCTACACTTGGAGGAATCAGCTGTCTTTGTTGTAACTCCGATCACAACTTGAATGATCCTCAACTATTAGTGATATCTCATATAGATCAAACTAATAAGAAGAGCCTTGTGCTCTCCTTCTATCACTGAATGGATCTCTAGGCTCCCTCTGAGCCCAACAACAGACTGTCTAAGCAATCTACAATAGTACTCTACATATTGAACCAAACTACTGAGGAAGGTGGTTCACACATCCATCTCTGTACATCCGAAGTGTACTTAGGGACATATGACTCCTCATAGTCCACTCATTCTGTGAGAGGATCTCTCAATGTTGTTCGCTGCTGCATGCTTAAGCTCACAGAGTTGTCTAGAAGTCTCATAGACTTCTCCTCAGATCTCACACATCATACTCCTAGGTAGGCTGATCAAAAACATTTGTCAAACCATACCAGCTTATTGAAAGGCTCGGAATCAGTGATGTGTCTCATACATCCTCAAGGATCTCTAAGATATTTGAATGACAAAAGCATGCTTCTTTGCCCTTGCCCTGATCACAACAGCATCTCAAATTGTAATCAAATACCCAAAGAGCTCTATTGGCTCCCTCTGATTGTCAAAAGGGCGAATCTCTGAAAATCACACCCTTCAGAGCCTATTGCTCCTCATAGATGATCTCCAAGTGAGGTCCCATGTACCTCTAGAAAGATACCACCACGTCAGGGTAACATCTTGACGATGTCAATCTAACTTTGCCTCGGAGAGTAGAATCTGCAGGTATTACACTGGGGTAACCAACTCTACAAGGGAGATAAATAACTGTCCACTCCCTCTTTATCCCTGCACCTAGGCAGAGTCACACAATTCAGGAGATTCTGTCATCTGATCTGATCTAGGAAATGTTGGAAATAATGTAACTTCGGAAGTTATTCTTAATGTACTTTATTATATTATTGTGGTACCTCCTCCAAAAGAAGATATTGATGTAATTGATCATTTAAAGACCTTGAAAGAATCAATGTAAACCTTGGGTTGGAATCACCCAAAGAAAACATTTATTAAATGTAATTTTTGTATTCCTCGAAGATAAGTTGGCCCAATGGGTAAATTGCCCCAAACAGTGGGCAGTTTGCCCCAAACAATGGGCAGAATTGCTAAGGAAAGTCTGGTTGGCCCAATTAAGTAAAAAGTCATTTTTTTTAATAGTATAAATAGAGAGGTTGCACCTCTCATTTGTTCATTCACTCAAGACAAGCTAGTTTGCTCAAGAAGAAGACAAGTTGGCTACTGCAGTCAGAGAAGGCTTATCTGGAGTTGCTACTATTGGAGAAGTTTATCTTTCTCTCTCTTATTTGTGATATCTGGATGTACTCTGATATCTGAACTATTTATCTCTATACAAAGGTTGTTGGGTTTTCTCCCTGTTGGTTTTCCTAGGATAAAACTTTGTGTCTATTGTTTTTGTGCTTGGTTATTCTTTTAGTGATCCCGTTTTATTATCTGCAATTAATTATACTGCTAGAATTGTACAAAAACTAACATGGTATCAGAGCAGTGCTAATAAGAAGCCATTGCCGGAAACTAGGGTTTCATATTCTGAAGCCTTCCCACCTTAGTTTGACTTGAAAAGAGCATTGGAATTTCGCCCTAGGGAAGGCACATCCTTTGGTAGAGGAAAATTCTAGTTCCGAGAATTTTCAAATTTTGACCTAATTCTGCAGTTGCTGTAGTTTATGTAGAAATTAGGGTTTCAAATTTTTAACCCTTTTGTCCACAGATTTGGCTCAATTTTACCTTTTCTCAACTCGCATTGGTAAGGCGCAACTATCTGTGGAAGCCGATTTCAGACACGGAAATTTTCATTTCTAACCTATTCTCTACCGGAATCGGAAAACTAGGGTTTCCAATTTTGATATGCCCACATATCTAGGAGAAAAGGAGGTTTTCTCAAATCGCCCTAGGAGGGTGCATTTACCTATGGAATCGGTTTTGCAAGTTACCACACTTCAAATTTGACCTAGGTCATGCTAGGGTTTTTGAAGCAGTTTTTAGGTTGTAGTCAAGATAATTGGCATGAAAGTTGAAGATCGACTTGATGGGACTTTCAACTTCAGCTCTTAGAAGTCTAGGGTTCTTATCTTAGAAAAAAATGATCTCTTGAAGTTCGTCAATGAGAAGGTTCTAGAACCAAAAGCGGAAGATGATGACTCAATGGAGAAAGAATGATGCCAAAGCAAGAAGAATCTTGGTAGATTCAATAAAAGATCATTTGGTTCTTCAGATCTCTTAGAAGAAGACATCCAAAAAGATGTTCAAAACCTTGAAGAAGCTATTTGAACATAGTAGCATCAATCGTACTCTTGCATTGAGAATCAAATATCAAATCTCAAGATGTCAGAGTCCGAATCAATTGTTTCTTACTGCATGAGGATCTTTGAATTAAGAGATAAGCTAAGCACTAGTGGAGAACCTCTTGAAGATAAAGAACTTGTTATAAGAACTCTTAATGGTCTCCCTCCCTCGTGAGAACCATTTATTCAAAGTCTAAGTGGACGAGCCAAAATGCCCAAATTTGATTGATTATTGGCAAATTGCATCCAGGAAGAAACGAGAATTGCAGCTCAGAATAAACTACATGGCACTCAAACCAAAGAAAATCAAGCTTTTACTTCTCATGCCAAGAAAGGCAAAGGAAAAGGAAGAAAATTCCATAACAATAAGAACAAAGATAGAAGATCAAGCCTGTCACCAGATTAGAAGAAGAAGAAAGATCTCTCTCATATCCAATGCTTCAAATGCAATAAGTATGGCCACTGTGCCAGATATTCTCAAAGTTCAAACAAAAGGAAGCATGAAGCCTCAACCGCCGATGTTGATGAAGACACAACTCACAAGAAGTCAAGGAATGATGATCATACGAAGTTCTTCTTCTAGTGCTCCCCATGTTGAAGATATCTTCAGTCTGGATGATATGAAGATCTAGACTGCAATGGACTCCCAGCAAGAAAAATGAAGAATAGAGGACTCTCATTCTCACAAGGAGGCAGTGGGAGCCCACCCACAGAAACAATAAAAGATAAGTATTTGGATTTATTGCTCACATAGATCTGTTTTGTCTTATATGTTTTCATAACAAATTGTATGCAAATCTATTAGGAAGTTTGTTGAGCATTGATACAGTTCACTTATTGATATACCGTAGGCAATTGTTGCACTTGTTATGCATATGAGCTGCACAACATTCCATGAACACCTGTTGGAGCTAGTTTAGATGATATCTCCTTCTTACATGCTTAGAGTAGTGCACACTCTTGATGATATGTTCTAGTGAAGATAGCAGACATCTAGATAGTTACCATATGTGTTCGGGATACATGTTTATGATTGTTGTGATGAAGCATGCCTACATACCTATGTAAACTATTGTCATTGCATTGAAATATAAATTTGTTAAAATTGATTATGCAATATCGCTAATCATCTGACGGGATTTGACTTGTAGGGAAAAAACCATACGATATGGCCTACAAGAGAAGGATGATGAGACTTGATCCGATGAACAAGTGGAGGACACATGAATCTCGTTGATGTTCAGATTAATCAAAAGCAGGAAGCTTCTAGGAGCATGACTCTCAGCCGAGAAGAATGACTCCTAGACAAAGAAGTTAAATGGAAGTCATGACTATACAGCAGCAGACAGACGAGGACCTAATACATCCATCTATATTTAATACATGACCCACAAGCCCAGACGATCTCATATAGAGATTGGTGTTTGGGAGCAGAAGACTCCAACGAATGTCGGTCTCTCTCTACTACAAATGTCCGATTCTTCAATGATTATGGAAAGCAATTGGTTTCTAGTTAGAGTCATGACAGAAGGATTAAAGTATGACGAGAGTTACTCAGTTGATTTTTGAGGAGGTGCACATCTATTCAGTTAGAATTATGTCTCAGGATTCATAACATATTGTTGACGATGATCCCTTGTTTGTGATGTCATACACTAATGATCTATTCCTCACTGAGACAGAGGGAGTTAGCCCTTGAGATGAGGATCTTGGCCTATTGATGGTGTGGTAGAAACCTGATGAGATCTTCTTGGGTTAAGGAAGAACACAGTTGAGATCCTGAGTAGATCCAGCATGATGACTGTGAGTCCCTGGCTACATTGATGGCGTTGCTGGTTGATTCCGACAGACAATTGAGAGGATCCTTGATGTACAGGGTCGTCACCAGGATGGATACTTACATTTTAGTAAGGAACGTTGCTCTGTGAAAGCTGGTGCTCAGATTGGCACCCAAAGTGATAGGCTGATGGACATACCTGTGAAAGGGAGCAGGATGCTTAGATGCAGAGGGAGCGGGAAGCTCCAACACAGAGGGAGATGTGATGAGCATGATTGTAATTATTGGCCATGTGACTTGGTTAAAGGTGAGTGGTCTGATGGCGGTACCATATTTTCTCCCGAACATTGAGAAAGGATGGGATATCTCCCAGACACGCCATGATAGGGTGGGGAGACTAGTCTCTTGATACTCTCCCATGCAGGTGCATAAATTCAGTCACGTGATTTGTTATTATTTCATTTATTTGCATTTCATGAATAGAATAGGGTAGGACAAAAATGTCTGCCCCGATATACTTGATACCTCTCTTAGCTGATATGTGTGCAAGTATCTTCTCCCGATCACTCCAATAGGAAGTGAGGAGATTGGCCCTATGATTGACTCCCTCAGTAAGAGGGAAGGATGAATTTACTCCCTGACACTCTGTGATGGAGTGGGGAGATTGGTTCCATGATTATATCCCTTACTAAGAGGGAAGGGCGATGATACAGAGACCAATGCATTCTCCCGATCACTCTGAAAGGAGTGAGGAGATCACTAGGACATATTGAGATAGGATGGAGAGGCCACTGCATTCTCCTGATCACTCCAAGATGGAGTGAGGAGATCTCTCAGGCATCCTGAGATAAGGATAGAGAGGTCACTGCATTCTCCCAAGCACTCTGAGATTGAGTGAGATCTCTTAGATATCCTGAAAAGGATGGAGAGGCCAGCGCACACTCCCGATCACTCCGAAAGGAGTGAGGAGATCTCTCATGGAGAGATTTAGTGCATTCTCTCGATCACTCTAAAAAGAGTGAGGAGATCTCTTAGACATCCTGAAATGGGATGGAGAGGCTGGTGCACACTGGCGCACACTAGTACTCTTGCATGGACTCACCAATGGACTAGTTGAGTTGATGCATGTTCCTCGATGGACTGGGTTGAGCTGACGCACACTGGTACTCTTGTATGGACTCACCGATGGACTGGTTGAGTTGGTGCATGTTCCCCGATGGACTAGGTTGAGCTTATCCATGATGGACTCTCCGATGGATTGTGTAGAGTTATTGAGTTGATGTATGGAATCACTAATGGACTGGTTGAGTTGGTGCATGTTCCCCAATGGACTGGGTTGAGTTGATGCATGATGGACTCTTCGATGGAATGTGCAAAGTTATTGAGTTGATGTATGGACTCACCAATGGACTGGTTGAGTTGGTGCATTTTCCCTGATGGACTGGGTTGAGCTGAAGCATGATGACACTTGTCAACGGACTGAGATTGTGTTGAAGACCTTCCATATGTATAAGATGTTCGAGACAGATGCAATGTACAATTGAGATCCAAATGATCGTATCTAGTTATGCTAATGATGACCGTGTCTGAATAAAACCTTGTAAAGAGGGAATGTTGGAAATAATGTAACTTAGAAGTTGTTCTTAATGTACTTTATTATATTACTGGTGTACCTCCTTCGGGAGAAGATATTGATGTAATTGATCATGTAAAGACCTTGAAAGAATCAATGTAAACCTTGGGTTGGAATCACCCAAAGAAAACATTTATTAAATGTGATTTTTGTATTCCTCTAAGACAAGTCATACCAGTGGGTAAACTGCCCCAAACATTGGGCAATCTGCCTCAAACAATGGGTAGAATTGCCCTAGTCAGGTCGGCCCAGTTAGGGAAAGTCTGGTCAGCCCAGTTAAGTAAAAAGTCATTTTTACTAGTATAAATAGAGAGGTCACACCTCTCATTTGTTCATTCACAGAAGACAAGCTAGTTTGCTCAAGAAGAAGACAAGTTCGTTGCTGCAGTCAGAGAGGCTTATTTGGAGTTGCTACTATTGGAGAATTTTATCTTTCTCTCTCTTCTTTGTGATATCTGGATATACTCTGATCTCTAAACTATTTATCTCTATACAAAGGTTGTTGGGTTTTCTCCTTGTTGGGTTTCCTAGGATAAAACTGTGCCTATTGTTTTTGTGCTTGGTTATTCTTTTAGTGATCTTATTTTATTATCTGCAATTAATTATACTGCTAGAATTGTACAAAAACTAACAGGAAACTTGTCAGGTTCTCCCTCTAAGTCCCAAACTCATGAAGCTCAATGGGAGAAGAAACATTAACTGACATATTGAACAAGGAGTTACTATATCCTTGGTCCTCATACAACTGATAGTCCTAGCTCAAGTATGGCTCTCACTATTTAGAACAGGTCTAAAAAATACTCTAACTAAGAATATGATCTTAGTAAGTCAAGTTGTAACCATCCTCTAAAATGAGAGGAACTCTGCAAATGAGCACATCTCATAGCTCTCAGATCTAACATTGTCACATATCAAAGCCAAAGTTTGATCGTATTGTCAATTGTACAAAACTCCTTCTCAAACACAAATGTCTGATCCCAAGTCATACAAGGACCTATCCAAGATAGTTTCTGTAGACTGAATCAAGTCTCCTCTCCTCTCTTCCAATGTATTGTCAACAGATAGATTGGATTACAAATATAAAGATAGATGTAGCCTAGCCATGTACCCAGTACAATCTCTTCACTAGCTCTCAGATGGCAATTGCAGATTCATAAGAGAAAGGTAATATTGTACTTCACTATGTCCAATTATTATTATTCCTTCTCCATAGGAATCATACTGGGGCTTTTTTGCATGACTAAGTATCTGCATGAAATAAAGGATTGATCTGCACTGGCCATCCCTGCATGATGGGTTGCAAATCTATATGGCAATAGGTCTTCTTAGATCATTGTTTTTCACTGATTCGATTATTGTTTGGAGATTCTCTTGGATGGCACTATCTTTCTTCAGAAAGCATCCAAGTGTGTCATTTTCAGGAGTTGCATCTCTTACAGCATGGGTTGTCATGCTATTTCTTTCCTGGAATGCACATAGATCAAAACGTGATGCTTACTAGTAACTGAAACACACATCATTCATTAACCGAAACCTTTGGCTTCATGACAATGATTTCACTATATTGCTGAGCCAATAAGAAAGGCCTTTAATTGTTATCAAAACAGTCCATCTGACTTAACCCTCAAAAAATAAGATAACGTCCTCATAGTTTGGAAGTGTTGCAGACAATCCCACCAATTGAATTATTTCCTGAGTGGTCTTACTTTGCCTAATTGTCTTGGATACAATGCTTTCTAATACTGGTCCTCTATCATCATGTAAAATATGAATCTCTGTAAGTCATTTTGTTTTCAATAGGTCTATCCTTCAAAAAATATTTCTTCACTGCTGCAACTTCCTAGAAGACATTATCTGAGGAAGATATACTTCACGATCTGATGCTCAATCAAGGATGTTCATCATCCAATCATCCATCAACCTGTACACTGCTCCATATCCAAGATTGTTCTTGCACCGGTCAAGGCAAAACATCAGTACCATGCTCCGAAACCGTGTTGAAATTTTGACTACTTTTGTAAATAGGTAATTATGTATGTTTTTTCTTTTAATTTTTCTTTAACACAATTACACATGAAAGTATCAACCATATTAATCTCTTAAGAGCAGTATGACAGTAAACTAAATAGAGCAGAAAGTAAACACATCACATTTCAATAACATGCACAGTAGACACCATGATTTTTACCATGGGAAAACCCTCTCTCCTTCAAAGGGAAAAACCCAACAACCTTTCTTATGATAGATTCATTAATAGAAGAACAAGTATACATCAAATGACCATGAACTTCAAACCCTTCTCAGATGAGGGTAAACAAACATAGAGACCAAGTACTTATCTTTTCATTTGAAGCAAGAGACTGCAAAAATAGGAGCTGCTACTCTTTCATTATCATAACTGTTGATGTAAGCCCTTCTAGATGTTAACGTCAACCCCATCTCTTCTTTTCTTTCCCTGCTGACAGAACAGAGATGAATTCTGTAACAACCCACTATCCAACTGCTGTAGGTGAAGGCAACCTGAGTCTAATCCAATAGTATCCCTATTAGGGTTTGATCTCATCACCAATGATCTGACGTAAACTATGACAACCATGTTAAGTGTTTGATCTGATCCACAGTGGCAAGGATTGAGTAATGGCAGCGTTGTTGGCCTTATTATGCCTATTGTCACCTGTAGCAGCCCTCTTAGGGCTTGACCTGCCTACGTTAGGTCTGTAACAGCCCTCTTAGGGACTAATCTTCCTTTGGTAATCCTGTAATAGCCCTTTTAGGGCTAGATATACCTTAGGCAACCTTCTTTAGGGCTAGAACAATACTCGAAATCCCTCCTAAAAACCTCGGTTGCCCTTCTTAGGAGATAACAACCCTGTTAGGGCTCAGTGTGACCCATGGCAACCCAGAATGGGGATGGATCTGTCCATGGCTTCCCTCCTTAGGGGTTGAACAATCCACGGCTACCCTCCTTAACCTGTAATAGACCTCAACTGTCCCTTTTGTTTACTTGTAGCAAACCTCTTGGGAACCTCGGTTGCCTTTCTGAGGGGATAACAACTCGGTCTGATCCACAGCATCCCTGGTTTGGACTTGTTCTGTCCCCAACAGCCCTGTTAGGGCTTGTATATGACCTTGGAAGCCCTTAACCTGTCCATAGTAGCCCTGTATAGGGCCTCAAACTGTCATGGCAGCCCTGCTTGAACCCTCAGTTGCCTTCCATATAAGATGACAGCCCTGTTAGGGATGAGTCTTGAGCCATAGCAGCCCTGTTAGGGGTGTAGCAGACCCTCGCCTCCCACAAAAGAAATGGAAAACAATCCTGAGATGAAGACAACAACTTTGTAGGGTTTGAGACAGAATTTGGCAGCCACAAGAAGAAGGAAAAAACAACCCTGTGTGTGATCCAACCCTTAGAGAAGATTGTTGAGTTGAGGAAGATGAACAACGACTGCAAAATACCCCAACGAATTCCTTGGACAGAGAAGAGGAATGAAATTGTGATGGTTATTTTCACTTGAGAGGGTTCTTCTTTTATATCTCATCATTGGGTGACTTCCTTAAGTCAAGGAGACCAAAATAATAATATAAAATTCATTGGTTAAGTCCCTTTTAACTTCAATGTGGGATTTTAACACTTTGGTACATTAGTTGGGGTTCATTGTGGGCTTTTGACCCACCCTCTTTGGGTAAGTTACCCTTTGACAAATTCTTAGCCCCTTCTCATGGTCTCCATGGTACACACGTGCCAATTCAAGTACATCATCATATATAAGGAACTTTTCTTCTTTTATTCTTCACTTCCTACGGTTTTGGGTCCTCTTCTTCATGGAATTGACTTCTCTTTATGTCAATATGATTTGTCATGTCTTCTTTAGGTCCATAAGGACCACACATGACATCTAGATGCTCACAAGAAAGGTCTTTCTAATGTGCTTCTATCTTGAGCCCACATGACTCAACTTCACAATATCACTTAGGGTCCAATAAGTACTAGGTCTTCTTCTCTCTTCAATGGTCAACTTGTCTTCTCGAATCTTCATAAGAGAGGTTTAGTCATGTTGAACAAGAACATCAACATCCTAGTCCCTGACTAGGTCTTCAGCTCCAGGTTGATGCCAATCTCCTGGAGAATGCCTCTCGATGCTGCCCAAAAATCAAGACTCCCTCTCAGCGAGAGAGGCATTCTCTGTCAAGCAAGCTCCAAGACACATCAAAGAAGTAGCACGAGTCACCACACATGCATTGATGCATCTCAAATGTCCTGGTAACAGACCAGGTACCTCAACTCTAGGCTTCATCCATTCTCCTAGAGAATGGTACTTGATGATGTAATCATATCTAGACAATGTGATCA
The DNA here is from genome assembly GCA_027924585.1 of Larix kaempferi. Classification (NCBI taxonomy): domain Eukaryota; kingdom Viridiplantae; phylum Streptophyta; class Pinopsida; order Pinales; family Pinaceae; genus Larix; species Larix kaempferi. Next base: position 5,791,661 of record BSBM01000221.1, read on the forward strand.
TCTTGTTCTCCCCACTAATACCAAGGTCATATGCTAGTTACTCCAACAAGGGGTGGCCAGTCCCTTGAGGAGGTCCCATAGCTCAACCATCTCGAATGACCAAGGAGAGGAGTACGTCACACATCATTTTCCTAGACCCACTCTAGGACTTCTCACGTTGATCTGCATCAACGTCCTGGTTCCTAACCAAGTTTTGGTCCTTGACCAGTTTCTTTAGCCTCAAGTTGAAGTTGACATATGTCAATATCTTGGTAACTGACCACTCAGACTGCATCAAGTTGACCAAAGTCAACAATTTATATTCTTCAGGTGACTTGACTTTTCACCCTTGAGGCCGACTTATATTTTGTCTTCTAGGGCCAATTTACCCCTTTTTATTTGGGCAATTTTGCTCTTTCTTGCCTTTAACTTTCTCTGGGACTTCTTTAATGGTTTGTCTTGACTTCTTGGTTATTTCTTCATCATAGAAAAGTTCTCCTCGTTGTTATCTCCTCACATGCAGATCAAATTCTTCCATAGAGCTCTAATGTCGATTTGACCATACTCTAAGAAGTCTTGGACACTTCTTAGAGCCAATGTCAAATTCAAGATTAGATTAGACTTTGTCTAATATACAAAGAGATAAGATCCCATGCAAGATAGACAATTCAACTCACTCTAGAAGAATAGATCACTCCTATTACGAAGTGCTCCCACATACATAGAGTATGGAATGTGACCACTAGCTTTCCTTCATTCTAGTTAATCCACATGACTAGACAAAGGCTAAGCATCCGAGCCTCAATACACGACTAAATAGAGCTACGATGGGGCCATTCTGTACCAACCATTGGTCAATACACATCACCAATATGGGAGAATGATCTGCAGAATGTTTGCTCGATGTTGGAACCGTGGAGAACATCAACAGTCCCTCTAAGCGAGAGAGGCATTCTGCATAACGCCAAGCCACATACTTGGTGAGAATGTTCATCAGTACTGCATCCGTACTACATCTGCAACGGTACGGTAATTGTATTGCATCCATACGACATCTGCAGCGGTACGGTAATTGTACTGCATCTGCATCTGTACTAGATTTGTATTGCAATTGCATTTGTACTATGTATGTACTGCAACTGCATTTGTACTACAACCTTGGTATCTAGGCCATTCAACTCTTATGAAAGTCTACCACTCATCTATCAAACCATCACGATGTCTGGGCCATTCATCTCATATGAATGTCTATTGATCCATCACAGTGTTTGGGTCGCTCATCTCATATGAATGTCTACCGCTCATTTGTCGAACCATCATGGTGTCTGGGCCATTCATCTCATATGAATGTTTGCCACTCATCTGGTGTTGCTCATCCATCAACATTCCCTCTCACTTAGGGAGGCATTCTCCATCATACCAAGCTTGTCCCTAAAGTATACAAACTTTGCCTTGGACGGAGGCTTGGTGAGAATGTCAGTTATTTGCTCGTCTGTGGATATGTACTAGAGCTTCATTGCTCCCTTCTCCACCATATCTCGGATAAAGTGGTATTTGATCTCCAGATCAAATAGTCCTGCGACATTGGCTGCAATTTGCTCTACTCCTATTGTACCGAGTGCCACAAAGGCTTGCTTCCCACTAATCCAGGATATCATAATTGATCCAAGCTGAAGCAACACCTCAAGATGCTCTTTCTGTCCACTGCACTCCTCTTAGTCAGAATCTGTACATCTTTTGCAGCTTTATTTCATCACTTGAGACATCTCTTAAATCATATCCAACTGTACCACACAAGTACCTCAGCACATGCTTTGCTGCAACTCAATATAGATTCCTCGGCTCAACCATAAACTGGCTCAATGTTCACTACAAAAGCAAAATATCAGGCCTGGAGTCAACCAGGTACACCAAGGATCTAATCAATTGTCCACCAAATCTGGATCTGAAGTAGAATCACTCAACTTCTCCATATTTTTCATCATAAATGTGGTCATGGACTTATAGTCCACCATGTCGAATTTTTGCAAGATCTCGACTATGCACTCCCTCTGCCTGAGGAAGATCTCATCACACGTTCAATCCCAATAATCTCGGACTCAGAGGCCAACTCCATCTTGCAGTCGTCTATGAGCCTCTCTACTCCTATAAGGAACAAATTATCAACACCAAGATCATTGGATCACCATCAACAACCTTGTAATAATGGCTAGAATCCATCACTCTTGGTGAAGCCCAAGCTCATTATGTATCTATCAATCCCGACATAGCAAGCTCTGGGGGGTTGTTTCAGTCTGTACAATATCTTCTTTATCAACAAGTTTTGTTGTAGCTACTCCTTATGTGCGGGAGCATCCCACTCCCTCTGCACCTGGGTATTATGCTCCCTCTATATCTGGACACTCTGCTCCTACTTGGGCCAATCTCCCCATACCATATGACTCAAGATAATGGAAGATTGTCTGCCCTTGTGTATCCATATGTGTCACCTCTCATCAAGTCGATTCATTGAGATGAGAACACTGAATACTATCCATGACTCCCTCTGAGTCTACAAACTAGCTGCCCCTCATGAGTCATCTCTGATGCTGATTTGATCTACATGTTTGATATTACAGATCTACTTGGAAGTCATCACTGACTTCCCTTCTGATCTCGACACTATTATTCATATCATTCTACATGATGGATTGATGCTCATCCTACTGGCCTGTTGCCTCCTCATAACTGGAAATCAATGATGTGACTCATGAGAACCTCTGAAGTCTTTCCCTGAAAGTATCATTAGGAGCTGCATGCTCCTCTGCACCTTGACAAGCCTTTGAATATGACTCATCGGATCTCAGACTCAATGTCTTTCACTTTGTACTTGTTATCACATAGATAGTAGCTTTCAACTAAAGGGATTTGTTATCACCTAAACTGTAGTTACCCCTATGGATGTATCCATTAATGGATGGCAATAGGGAAGGGCAACTCAAAAGGTGCAACCACGATCACCTCAACCTCCAATAGATGGTTGTCACGCCAGTCGAGGCAACCTTCACTTTATGCTATCTAGCCCAGACAACAAAGGGGGAGACCCAGATCTACTCTCGATAGGAGAGATCAAACCACAACACCAAATCAAAGATGAGTATGAGTGAAGTATTGTAAGGTGTTTGGTTTATCCTAGACCTAAAGATGAAGTCACAAGATAAGTAAGGGGTTTAATGAGTATAGCTTTGGTTCATTGTTGATGTGAGAGTGACTTATAGTGTTTGAAAATGAGATCCAGGATTAATGTACCAGTCAATTGTGAGAAAATCCACTGCCATGGGAACCGTGTCCAATGCAGGGTAATTTGAGAGTTAAATTGGGGCTAACCAATACTAGAGACAAGCTTGATTGTAAGATATGACAATGTCAAGGGATTCAAGCAAACAGACAAGAATCAAACCACAAGTTAATCCAACTATCTAGGAAAGTCGAATGAGCTTGGAGAAAGATCAGTGCCTTGGGAATTGGGACAAATGGAGTCAAAGTGAAGTTAACTTGTAGATCAAGACCCCTATAACATAAGACAAGTGGGTTACTAAAGGTTTGATGAATGGATCTATCTAGATCTAATAAGTCATGATGTGACCTAAGTGGACCACAATCCCTTAAAACAAGGAATGCTACCCCCAAGGCAAGATTTCACAAAGTGACCTACTAGACATAGGTTTAAAGGTATGCTTGTTCCAAATCTACCAAAATCTCAAATACCCATGTCCTTCAAGTGGATCAACTCAATCCCTTCAAGAAGTGCGACTTTGCCCAAGGAGGGTTAAAAGTGGGATAAATGGGATCAAGATAGGTCCAATAGCATCCAAACTTTAGATCCAAGTGGTTTAAGCAAGTGACAATGTGGATCTAGGATTTCAAGGCAATCCAAGGGTTAGATCTTACTAGATCTGAGTTTTAAGATACCAAGTGGTCCAAAATGGGGTTTTAATCCCTTAAAATGTGGAATAGGGTCCACAAGGTAGAAATCAGAAAAGTGACAGTCTAGGGGTAGGTTTTAAGACGTGTAGATTATGAATCAATTGAAATCTCAACTACCCATGTACTAGATCTAGGTCAACTCACCCAAACCAAGAAGTGCGCCCTTGCTTGGAGAGGCTAAGTTGCCTTGGGAAGGGGGTCAAATGGAGGCCAATCCTCACCAAACTATAGATCCGGGATGCCGTGGATACTATAGAGGTGGGTTTTAAATGTCTTACCCAAGGAGCCACTAGATCTTAGTAGATATGAGAAAATGTAAAAATGAGGGTTTGAAATATAAGGGTTTTATCAATTTATGTGTTTGTGCCAATGGATTGGAATCAAGATAAGAGAAACAAACCTGTGGATCTTACCTGGGTAACCTTGTAGATGCCTTGATGATGATGATCTATGCAAACCCGATCAATTTGAAGCAATTTGGAGTAGATCTAGTGAAGTGCAATTTACCCAAGGAAGCCAATGCGCCCTCTCTCCTGCACAACAAACGTCAACAATATCAGATTTGATGCAATCAAGAGATAAGACTAATGCCACAAGAGAAATAACAGAAAGATAGCATAGATCACAATGATACTAATGATAACCCCCTGATACAAGTGAATGCCAAGTAGATTGATTTGAAGAAGCCTTGCAAAATCGCCCTAGTTGAAGTCGCCCTCCGGTAGACAAGACAAAGATTTCCAAAAATATATAGATCTTACCACAAATACCCAAATGCTAGGATGCAATAGACTTTCCAATCACCATCGAAGAACACCAGATGCAAAGGAGACCACAAGAATTTCCACAAGAGAATTTTTCTATATCCAGATTCCAAGAGCCAAAGACCCCTTTACAATGAGAGGCTCTCTCCTTTAAATAGGAAGGAGAGGCACCAAAACCCTAACCACTTTTTGAATGAGTGGCTAAGATTAAAAGATCAAAATGTCTAATCAATGGTTGAGATGAGCTCAACAATAAAATACATGGATTACTAATAAAATATAACAATAAGTGGACAAAATCGCCCTAGGAGAGGAGATCCCACCAAATCATGATGACAAAATATAACAATAAGCTTATGGTGGGTCCAAGGGGTAATTTTAGACACCCTTGGTCAATCCCCATAGCACAATAATAATAAAATAGTCATCAAAGTACCAAATTGTGCCTCTATGGACAAATTGTGGGCCTTAGGAGGCCTCAGAAATCATCAGAAAATGCCATAAGTGATGGATGTGGGTCCCGACGAAGCTGAAACTACTGGAGAAGGTGTGGAAGACATCCCACTCATCATCACTGATCATCCCATGCCAAAACTTTGCCTCAGTAGCCCAAATCGAATTCTTCTGTAGCCATTTCTACCAATCCTGAAATGCCTCAGGAAGCGTGAAACTGCCCCAAACTGCCTCCTGGAGTGCCTGCGCTGTCAAGGTGAGGGAACCAGTGTGTCCAGGAGGGGGGTAATATGGTAAAACAAGTGGCTGGACCACCCCCTCTAAGCACAACGCCCTAGGTCAACCAAATAAAATCCATCTCTGCTTTGACAGGGTCTCCAATGGACCAAAACTGCACTAGGATAGCCTACTGAGGCTCAAACATCACTCTAACTGCCCAAAACTGAAAATAGACTGTCTCATTGGACTCGGAAGGTCCAAATCTATCCAAGATGTGTACTCATACACCATATAGATCTCTACATGATCATATAATACATCCAATATACCAGAACATGTGAAATAATAATAATCTGTAAATGATCAAATAATGCTGAAAACCATGAATCATCATCATAAACCTGTATCTGATGCATAGAACCATCATGTACATGTACATAGACCATATATCATCTATCTGTATCATCACAAGGTCCAACCATCTCATGTCCTATGGTTGACCTTGGTCAAACTAGGTTTGACCAAGTCAACATGACCAAATATAACTTAGACTATCATCAGAAGCTGCTGCAAAGTGTCAAAGGTTAATGCATGCTCTACAACTTATTCAAATAACAATTATAACACAAAGTAATCATTACTGGCGATCTAAATCCAAATATATAGTGTCATTAATTATTATTATGACTCAAACTAGACTTTCAAGACCATACTCACTTCATAGTTGTGATCAATTTGCTAGTGAAGGGTGAAGGCTAAAATAAACTAGCTAGGCTAAAGGATGACTTGACTGACTTAACATTGTGACACTTTGGATATGGGAAATACACACCATAGTATATACTGAAAGAGAAACAACACAGGGAATGGCGGTGTCTCACAAATGGATGAGTTGTTCAAAGAGGGTTTATTCACCTTTAACAGATGCGCACAATCCATAATACAAATAAGGCCAGCAATTGTTTTGATATAACATTTAAGTTCCATTGCTTTTGGGCCTGAAGTTTCCATAGCCTTGATCTATGTGTGTTTATAAACACATTGCATAGATTTACATTTATTTCAGGCTTTTTGCTGCAGGTGTGTTTTAAGGCACTTGTTTACCTGAGCACTTCTAGGTGTGTCACAGACAGCTTGTTTACCTAGGTATTTTACATTTCACAAAAGATATAACATTTTATTTCATAGCCACTTTCATTTGGCTTGCCTTTCATTCATGTGTGTTTAGAAACACATTGCATGAACGGGCTTTTCATACAAGATATAACATTTCATTTTCCAGATTTTGCATTCATGGCAGCACTAAAAGTTTCAGGTTTAGCCAACACAACTTTAGTGACTAGGGGAATTCACAAGGAAATCCAACTCACCATAGGTAAGTTTTGTCACCAACTCAGAGTCGAGGCACAAATAAACAGGGAGGCTCATCCAATACAGAGGCTATAGTGGGGAAAAGTCCTCCATGCCACTACTCAAGTAGTAAGTCAGGGTGATAAACTAAAAGGTAGGTAATGGATGGATGAAGATAATGAATCATGGAGCCAACACTAGCAAGCCAAGGTATGGTGGAATGATCACCTCCATTCTCCCTAAGGAGGGTAAAACCAATGAGTATGAATAGTGAACTTCTAAGTCTGAGTAGGGACAATATAATATATATAATAAGATCAACCAGGTCCACATATCTATATGATCGCCAAATCATGACACTAAGTGCTAAGACATGCTATAAGAATAAATATAAAAGCAACATAACCACAACACTATGATATACCTGCTGAGTCATACACCTGAATGCTCATCCTCTGCACCATCATCTGTCCTCTGAAACTGCTACTGTAACTCTGGGCACTACTGACTGCTCTGTTCAAATGGTATAATGGCTACATCGGTCATCTCTCTAAGTCTCCTGAGACTCAGTCATGGCATGGGGAATAGATATACTATCCAAAATTTGATAGTGATCCAATATAGATGCTCATCTCAGCATCTCAATGTAAGGGAACTGGCTGAATAGTGCACTGGAATCTGACAAAAAAATGTATGGTAGCCCGGCTACTATATATGTGATAACATGATCCTATCCAGAACGGTATAGGTGGGTAGCTAAACCAATGAAACTTGCAAGGGCCTCACATTCACCACTAGATACAGAGGTTGTCACACCGAACAGGCACTTGTCACTTTAGATCAAGTCGGAGCAAGATCAAGGGGGGGACCCTAGCCAGCCTATGAGGGCTAGCGAACCAACTCAAGGCACTCTAGAAGGTATGAGATGAGATCGAGAGTGAGATTCTAGGTACGTAGATCTAGATTTAGGATAAATAAGTGGCTTCAGGAGTTAGGGTTTGGTTGAGGAGTCTTAGGCAAGAAGTAAATGCTCAACCAAAGAGAAATTGTGCCACTAATGAGGTTAAGCAAGTAGATCTGGATAGATCTAGTGCCGATCTAAAAGACCCAAATGAGATCCGTTTAGGAAAATAAGAGTGAGGTGGGCCCACTTGGTGAGATTTAAGGGTGGAAAGGCACTAGGATGGTGACTATGTGATGGATCTGGAGATTTGAAGCAAAACTAGCAACACCCAACTAAGTCCCAGTGTTACAAACATCGGCGATATATCGCCAACATCGTGATATATTGAGATGTTCCAAGTTCGCTGATAATATCGTCAAAAATCACCATTTTTGAAAAAATCGGCAAAAATCGGCAAAAATCACCAAAAATCGGGAAATATCGGCAAAAATCGAAAAATATTGCCAAAAATCAGGAAATATTGGCGGAGTCAAAAAATTAATATTTTTGTATTTTTTAATTTTGTCGATTTATTGCCAATGTTTGTCGACATTTTCCCCGATAAATCTGATATTTTCTTTTTGGACCCTTGGCGATATATTCGTCGACATGATATTTGTAACACTGCAACTGACAGATCTGGTAAAAGACTAAAAAAACCAAGGAGTGCTACTTGCCTTAGAGATGACCAGTGCTTGGATCTGAGGGTAAATGGAGTCGGATTTTTGCCAAACTTGGTCTCTAAGATTTTCTAAGAAGATTATACTTGGGTTTCAGTTATTAAGCTCGAATAATCGCCAAATCTACAAAACTAGGGTTTTAATCTTAGTAAATTAAATGACAATTGGGATAGAAGTGATGGAAATCAAACTTACCTTGTAGATCTTACCTCAAATGCTTATGGCCGCCAAGTACATTGATGATCCTAACAGTTGGTTACAATTCCAAGCAAGATCCAACAGTCTTTTAACTAGTGCGTGTGGGTTCAAGGAGGAGATGCGCCCTCTCTACCTGCAGAATCAAACAACACACGTTAGATTTGTCTACAGATAAAAAGAAACCATGCAAAGTATCTAAAATACAGTAACATCAATGGAAAAAATTCACAATTGGTTACTCCCTGAAAGATGAAGAGATCTGCCTAAGCGAATGGATGGAGGAACCCTCACAATCCTATCCTAAGCAAATCGCACCCCTGCAACAAAGATCAATTCGGCTTCCACTAGAAAAGGTGTGAAATCATGCTAAATCTACTAGGATGTCCAAAAGAGAGGCATTCCAATCATGTACAAGAACATTCATCAAAGCAAGAGAAAGTAGATTTGCAAAATAATATTTCTATTCCAATCTTCCAGAGCCAAAAGTCCCCTTACAAATGGTGAGAGAGAATATAAATAGGCTCTCACAATCCAAAACCCTAAAACCCCACTAGTATGAAGGGCTAGGATCAAAAGATACAAGAATAAGATCAACGGCTAAGATGAGCCGGACAAAATAATACATGGATCACTCAAATAAGGGGGGACGCAGTCCCTTAGTGATGCCCTAGGGGGACATAAGACATAACATATCACTAGGGACATGATATAACATCATGGTGGGGGCTAGGAGTTACGAACATCTCCACTAGCCAACCCACAAGTACATCATAATAATATAACATGACATAAAGTGTCAAAAGACACTAGGATGTATGCCCCAATAATACAATAAAACACCCCCAACTGATGACTAGGAGGACGTGTGGACCCCACTGATGAAGGAGACTATGTCGGAGGATGTAGGAGGCATTAATATGAAGTCTAAGACCAATCACATGACAATTCCTCTCCCCATTGAGCCAAATCGATTTCCTTTGTTAGCCATTTCTTCATTATTTTAGTGCTGGAAAACCACCTCTGAAAGACAAAAATGCCTGTAACTCTCTGCCAAGTGCTCCGGGAACCAAATTGACTATACCAAAATGTCTGGGGATAGGGGAATATGGTAAAAACGACTGGTTGGATCCCATATCCTTTCTATAGCACCCTAGGAGAAAATAAATGGTCTCAATAAGTCCTGTAAAGCCATTTTTATATGGCCATCAGTTGCAACGTGGTAATCTGATAATATCATCACCTGTAAGTGCCCGGAACTGATAACTGAGTGTGCCAATGGGCTCAGAATGTCCAAATCCACTAGGAATGAGTAGTCATACACCATGTGCCTATCAAGAGATACATCTGTAAGCTCATCCATGCCTGAATAATAAAAATAATGGCTTGTAAATGCTGATAATAATAAAAATCCCACAAACCATCATATGAAACTACTGTCTGAGACAAGGAACCATCTAATGGGAATCAAGGGGCCATGAATAAACCATATCGAACATTGTCGGTTAAACTCATCCTGGATCCTGCGGTTGACTTGGTCAAACTGGGTTGACTAGGCCAAGAATGATCAAAATGATGAGCCGAATTGAAAATAGCCGATGCTGCAAGTGCAAATGGATAAGATATGCTCCCTTAATTATATTGGCAGTAAGACTAAAGCATACAATGGTGTTTAACTGGCGATTAAGCATGCAAAATAATAATACTAAGTCTAGATCAAAGCAATCAATTACCACAAACAAGAGCCTCAAGTGTATACTCATTTATAGACTTGGCCATTTTGCTGGTTATGGGTGAAGATGGGAGAAACAAGGTTAGGCTAATGGTCTTGACTTGACAACCTCAACACTATGACATCTCGGATGAAGGATAAGGGGAAGCCACCTATACATATACTGGATAGAGAAACACAAAGGAGATGGCGGTGTCTCACAAATGGGTAGAGTGATGAGACTGCTTCCAGTAGACTCTAGACAAGCAACCTTCATAGCAATTTATTGTCAACTTTATACACTTTGAGATTTAAATTTATAAAGATTTTCACTAGCTAGACTCCAAGAGCAGGTGCCCTGAATAGCTTTGCGGGCCTCGGATAATGACTCGGTATGACCTCCATTGCTCACCACCATCCATAGGTGCAATGGAGTGACCACCCTGTTGCCCTATAAAGGAAAACGGACTTACATCATACAAAGGATGAGTGCTCATCCCTTAGCCACTGACTAGCTAATATAGATATTTAATTTACTTGCCATAGTGTTTAACAACACTATTTTTGCTGACTTAGCATCCGTTTAGATATAACATTTAAGTTTCAATGATGTAGTGTTTAGCAACATTGTTGTTAGGCATACTTGGTTTGGAGGACTAAAGGAGAACAATCACTGTGACTAGAATCACACACTCCAGAGCTGAGACGCAAGGTGTACATGGGGTCTAGTAGTGTTTAGCAACATTGTTGTTAGGCATACTTGGTTTGGAGGACTAAAGAAGAACAATCACTGTGACTAGAATCACACACTCCAGAGCCGAGACACAAGGTGTACATGGGGTCTATCCAACAAAGGGCCTAGGTGGGGGAAGTCCTCGATATCACTAGTTAAGGTGTAAGTCGGGATCAAATCAAGATTGGAAGATAACGGATGGATGGGGAAAGTGACAACATGATACCATGACTAGCAAAGACCTTATGAGGAAATGACCAAGTCCATACTTATGAAAAGGGCATGACCAATAAGTATACACAAGAATCTCCTACTCACGGTAACTGAATCATCTCTACTCTAAACAACCAGTAAGAACAATATAGAATATTGCCAGAAAATAACCACCATATACCCAGTCAAACTTCCAAGATAAGTAAACGAGCACAATAACAATCCAAATGCACAAACCATATACCTGCTGGGTCATATACCTGCATCTGTGATCTGAAACATCTGAATGGCACTTAAACACTACTGCTGAATAGATCATGGGTATTGTCATCAATTTGCTTAGAATGATAGAAGAATGGCTAACTCAGTCATCGACCTGGGGTCATGAGGCTCAGTCCTGACATGAGACTGTAGAAAGTATATGCTCTGGGTCCACTGAATATGGGAGTGATCATCAATAAACTGCTCATCATCTGTCGATCTCGTGCATAGCATGGCAAAAGGACTAGCTCAGAAATATGCTCCAAACTGGTCTGTAATCATGGTAGCCTCGGCTACTATGGATGTGACAACAATACTGTCCACCACAAGAGATATATCTCACTCTTGTCTACTCAAGAGATGTGACTCTCTCTTGATTTACAAAAGATATGACTTACTTATGTGAATGCTTCCTTAGGAGTATGGTTCCCAATATCTGGTGAGGACATTTAATCTGAGCACAACTGTCGTACTGGATGCATCTACCCATAAGAACATGGGTAGATCTTAATAATGGATCATCATCTCCACAATATTTACAATGGACCTATTCTGTAACACATGATAGGAATGTCCACAACGGTTAACCAATACTAAATAAAACAATTATGCTACTTATCAATAAAAAATAACAATTAAATTTAAGCAAATAGAACTTATTACATAAAGTATAAAATACTTATCTTTGCTTGTCTTGTTGACTCCCTCTTAATCTCTGCCTCCTTGCAGAAATTAATGGAGTTTCTGGAAGGGTACTCTACTTCATTGTCTGATCTAAAGACCTTGATCTTCTTCTTTGTTAAGTCCTGAATTTTTGGAACTTGTTGAAGTCTTCATGGAAGGAACCATACATAGTATAGGAAGACATCCAAGGATGTCACTGTCACCGATCCACATGTGTCTGAATGTACTAGATCCAAGATCCTCTTAGATCTACTATCATTGCTCAAAGAAGATCCCTTGGCATTCTTTCCAAGTGTATAACCATTGTAGATACCTTCATGTTTTATCTAAAGCTTTTGGAATACTTCAAAGTACTCTTTGCAATCTTCATCAAATCTATCTTCTTTTCTTTTGAGGTGGAAGCTTTTCAACATTAGTTGGATGTTGCTTTTCTTTTCTTTTCCTTGAAGGACACTGATAACCAAAGTGACCAACTGTGTGACAATTGTAACATTTGATCTTTGAAAGATCCTTCTTCTTTTGTTTTGGAGCTGATCTCCTATTTTCCTTCTTCTCACCATTTCTTGTTTTTATTTTATTTTGAGAACATTTGAAAGCATAGTGACCAAAATTCTGGCACTTGAAACATTTGACTTTTGAAAGATCCTTTTGATCTCGAACTGGGGTTGATTCTTCACTTATATTTCTCTTTTGTTCTTGAACTATCATGTGCTTGATAGCATTATTGTCCACTAACCAAGTATCACTATTATCTGTAATAGTGCCATTAAGAGTGGAGACAAAAGAATATTGGAGTTCATCTACAATCTCAACATCATCCAACCTGTCTTCTACTTTGGACACCATCTTGACAAAATCTAATTCATAAACCCTAGCAGGAACTAGGTCAAAATTGAACTTTGTCAAAAGTGAAAACTGACTCCACTAGTAGGTGTGCCCTCCTTATGCGACCTCCAGAACACTATTTTCCAGCCCAATCTATGGCCAAAAGAGTTTAAAACTGGAAGCCCTAATTCTTTGATTCCGATAGAAATTAGGTCAAAATTGAATTTTCACAAAACTGAAATTTGGCTCCACAAAAAAAATGCGCCCTAATTTTTCAGCCCTGATTTTTTGACTAATTTTTCAGACCTACTTTTCGGACCTGCTTTTTCAGCCCTACTTTTTTGGACCTTTAGGGCAGAAACAGTGACTAGCAATGGCTTCTTTTTAGCACTGCTCTTATACCATGTTGAATTTTTAACTTAGTAGTATAATTTTCATGTCTTTCAACTTTATTTCATAATTCATTTCATCCCACAATTATGCTTGAAAGAAATATCACCATTCATTTGCAGCAAAAATAAAACAAAGATCACTGAAAGAAACCATGCACAAGAGACACAAGGATTTATCTTGGGAAACCCAACAGGGAGAAAAACCAACAAACTTTTCTTAGAAGAAATCAATCCAATTCAAGTACAATACCAATCATGAAGATTAAGCCCTAACATAAGAGAGGCTTGCCCTCCTTCACAGGAAACCCTAGCAAGGGTAGCGAATCTTCCAAGAGAATAAGAGAACCCCAAAATTATACGTCTTGCCTTAGCCAGGCCTTCTTCGGAGGTGCGCACAAGTGGAGACAGAAAATGTGAGATGATTGAATTTGCAAATGAAGTGTGAGAGCACTCTATATCTATTCTTCAGGTGACTTGACTTTTCACCCTTGAGGCTGACTTATCTTTTGTCTTCTAGGGCCAATTTACCCCTTTTTATTGGGGTTGTTTTGCTCTTTCTTGCCTTTAACTTTCTCTGGGACATCTTCAATGGTTTGTCTTGACTTCTTGGTTATTTCTTCATCATAGAAAAGTTCTCCTCGTTGGTATCTCCTCACATGCAGATCAAATTCTTCCATAGAGCTCTAATGTTGATTTGACCATACTCTAAGAAGTCCCGGACACTTCTTAGAGTCAATGTCAAATTCAACCTTAGATTAAACTTTGTCTAATATACAAAAGAGATAAGATCCCCTGTAACATAGACAATTCAACTCACTCTATTAGAATATATCACTCCCGTTACGGAGCACTCCCATATAGAGTATGCAATGTGACCACTAGCCTTCCTTCACTTAGTCAATCCACATGACTAGACAAAGGCTAAGCATCCGAGCCTCAATACACATAGTCAATACACATGACTAAATAGGGCTACGATGGGGCCGTTCTCTACCAACCATTGGTTAATACACATGACCAATCTGGGAAAATGATCTGCAGAGTGTTTGCCAGATGCTGAACCATAGAGAACATCAACAAAACCTGTAGCCATTGAGTGATTGACCTTCACAACTGATGAATAGGTCCAAATCTCTGTTCTGGTGAACAAACTGATCCTCTCTCTTAAATCTCGTAGTTCCTTGTGTTTTCTGCTCTAATACCATGTAAAATTTTCATACCCCAACCCAGTTTCAAGACTCAATAAATAATCATTGTTTAATGCCCAACCCACATTTAATCTCTGCTGAAATTGTCATTAGCATAAACAGAATTTATGACAAGAAACACATGAAGTCTATTATGCTTCAAGAACATAAATTTAAATGCACACACAGAGGAAAATAACTCAGATTTTTGGTCAAATGACCCTGGAATAAACCTTTTAGGAAAACCAGATAGAGAGAGTATTTTTATTATGAGCAAAACTCAGAGATCTTCAAGCTTACAAACTGTACGGACAGCATTGTACTTATCTCACTCCTTCAGCAATCTTCTCGATTTCTGTGCCTGAGTTTGACTGGAAACTGTATGGCTGTACAGATTACTATCTCATCAATCTACCTCGGATTCTATGCCAGAATAACCGTACTATATGGCCACTGTAATTTCCAGAAATTTCCTCAATTTGTGTGCAGAAAAGTTTCTCGATTTCTGTACATAAAAGAGGCTGTACGGACTAAGTTCCCCACTGTACAGTCTGATAAATACTGCTGCTGTACTCTCTGAGTTTGTGTGCCCTGTGTTTTCCTTGGAATCTGCGCCCTTCTCAGACTGTCACCTCCTTCTTGCTCTCTCTTCCTTCTCTCTTCAATGCTCATGAAGAATGAATGGTGTCTCAACCCTTCAACTGCTTTTTTGTTCATCTCAATGAGAATAACCTAAACCTAAGATCTAATGGCTGAGATTAAATCCTTGGCCATCAAGATCAATGGTTGAAAGAAAATCACTTTATCTCAACTTAAAAACATTTAAGCCACCTCCCTCATTTAATATGCTCAAAAAGTTACTTTATATCTCATAAAGTCATTTTAACTTTATATCTCATAAAGTTAATGTCTTAGGGACACATTTGGACATTTCCCCTTTTGCTAGACACCAAGCCACCAAGGGGAACATCCAAAGTACAACCTTTTAACATTTATATCATTACAATGACTAAAAAGTAAAATACCATGGGCTACCAAATACCATGAGCCCTCTAGATCTCCTAAGTGATTTTAGATTGCTTGAGATCTACGGCTACGACTTAATCTTTTGTTGACACAACTGAAGTCACCTTTTAGCCATTATAACATAAAAGTCACTTGCCTTCTCAAGCAAGCTCCTAGAGAGGCCTTTTGGATGACTCCAACATGCCTGACACCTGGCCTATGCAGAAGTACCTGTCCCAGCTATAAAAACTAACAATGAGCACCCTCTCCACCTTCTTCCAGTATGAATACCAAAGATTCCTAACTCTCTTCCTGAGGGAGATACTCAAGTCTCAACCACAAATATCAAGTCTTTCATGCTCTGCCCTACCCTCTCATAACCAAGATGATCACTTCATACTTTATCATTGCTTCATCAAATCGGAGCAACAAGAGACTAGTAGATCATCATCAAAGTACTTCAAATCGTAGAGCAATGAGATCTCAAGTCTTCTCTCGACCTCCACCTAAGTAGCAAACTACATCTTCAATCATTATGTGAAGTTGTTGAGCTAGGCTACAAACCATGCATCATAGGCTAACTCACTGACCAACTTCGGATGGGTACAGAGTAGGGTGCCACCTGCCCATAGAACTACCTCTCAAATTCAATTGAGCAACCAAAGTTTGATCTAAAGTTCCTTTTCTTCAACCTTAATTGTAAGAGAGCAAGACTTCCTTGCTCCTACACCCCTCAAGGATTGTATAGTCAAATCCCCTCACAGTGTTTGACAATTCCAAAAGTGAGTAAGTGCCCCAATCCACCCCCAACCCCCCCACCCTCAATCACCGGAACCAAGAGGCCTTGACCTCATCTCCATCTCTCTCTGTTAATCAACATCGATATTTCTGGTTTTGGACCCTCAAATTGTATCATTGCACTTATATGACTGTTGTATCTTTTTGTTCGTCCTAGCAATTTGCTTCGCTAGACACTTATTTATGCTACACTCTTCTTGCCTTCTTTTGCTTTCAATGTTACATATAAGTTTCTTTTGCAATCCCACATTGTATTCACACTGGATGTATATTTCAGTCCCATTGACCTAATCTTGTGATCATTTGTTGGACATTAATAAAATTATCTTATCATATCTGATCTTGCCTTATGAATGTGAATGGTGATGTAGGAAGTTTATTGTATTGGGCTTATAATATAAAAAAAGAAGTTACCAAACTTCAAGCTAAATACCTAATTTCAAATTTAACTAAACAACGATCATTTTATTAAACCATTATTTTCACATATCCATCTATCAAATTAAATGGAAATGTTGACTCTATCTAGTATCACTAATTATTACTTCCCTGGCTACTTAGCACCAAACTATGTCTAAATCTAAATAAATACAGTTGATAACCCCTTCAACATGAATCAGTGTAGCAAAGCACTGCCTCATTTAAGTGTAGCATGATATAATGTTTTTCTAACAACGTTATATGTATCTTAGAAGGAAACAACTTATGTTTGCTCATTCAAAACAGTACGATGAATCTGAAAACACCTTGGGGAGATATAACTAGATCAATTGCACATATACCATGCCTTGTCAATGCAATAGGAACAATAATAACAAGAGAGAAGGAAAGGAAAATGCAACAATACTTGTATATGGGTTTTGATGATAGCCTTTCCAATCATAGTTGGAGTGAAAAATCTCCAGAATGAAACTGACAACTGGCCACACATGATGCCAGCAAGGTCAAACAATGGATTGGGTATCTGCAAATGAAAACATTCAATTTAGCTATGGGATACAATTTCAGTTGAGTTAAATAAGCTGGTAAAATAAAACTAATACTCTATAGAAAGGACAATATGCCTTCACTAACTAGAAGGGAGCATATAGGAAGAAGATAAATCTTGAATCCATGTGTCCCAATGATGCTCAACCACCAAAGAAAACTTAACATTATTGCTCCAGAAGATGCACACAACATATACTCAATGTAAAGAAAGGCACATTAAAATTGAACTCATAAGTTATTGTTTATGGGATTCCAACAAACCACCGTCCTGCAAAAATGTAGGGTGTTTCCAACATCATCTCTAGGAATTAACCCTTTATTCTCTTAAATTATATTCAAAGACTAAGGTTACCTCCAGCTAATCATATATAAATATATTACACTATATCTCGACATACAAAGACATGAAAAAAACCAGGGTAAAATAGATAGCCATCATATTTCAAACTTAACAACTAAATAATCATGAAAATAAGCATATAACAAATGCACAGAAATAAGATAAGATAAAAGAAAGAATGTCATCACAAGTATGACCTACGATTTTGAAAGTACATTAGCAATTCCGAATGAATAACCCTTCACTAATTCTTCAACTGTAAGTTACTCACATTCAATATCTTAGACCTGGAGATAATGAATAGCTCAACATGTATTTACTATTCACATAACAATGAATGGAGAAACCATAAGCAAACAACTATAAGACAACATATCGTTCCCAGATATACAAAGAGTTAGGTTGCTTTTTAGTCAATCTAAAGTTGTTAAAAAGCCACCTACTCAAGTCCATGATTTTTTTTGAAAAGAACGTGCTTACTACTAAATCTAGATTCTAAACACAATGCAAATATGAGAGTAGGTGGAATGCAATCAAGAAATGTTACATTATTTTAACCAAAAGGAAGAAAAATAAATGACCTTACTACAATGAGAGTGCATCTAGCCCTGCCTACTAATGGTACGCAGCAGCCAAACAATATGATACCTCACTGAATCTATCTTAGCACTTCAAAACTAAATAAGGACGCATGTCGTTGTAAAACAAGCTTATTAAATAACTTCATTGGCATGCTTTCGATTAATGCATGCAGAAAACCAACAATGGACAAAGAGATCAGGATAGCAGAAATAGAAACAACAGCAACATCGATAGTAGATTGGACAACTATACTTTGTCCAGAAGAAGCGAAATTTCATTGGCATTCTATTTTTTTCCAAATGTAAGACTCATTTCAGCCAAAAAGTTAAACTTGACTTACGAATCAGAAAAAAACATGTGGGTCGACCCAACAATGATTCAGTATATTGCACAAGACCAAAAATATAGATTTTCAAGATTAATATATTTTTTGCATTGAATTTAGATTATACATGAGAGAATACACTAAATACAATGTGAAATATAAAATATCCATGTGTATCATACAATTACAATCAATCAATATATCATTATTCATCAAGATTCACAATTGCCATGTGGTATGGACCAATGTTGCAAATATTGTGTTCGGGGATGTATCGCCAAGGGTCTGGAAATAAACTTATCGGAAATATCGAGGAAAAATATTGGGAATTATCAGAAAATATCGACAAAAATAAACTTGGACCTGAAGAATTATGTAAATATCAGACAAATCCACAACACGAAAAACTTGGGACAAATCAGAGATATTTGCAACACTGCCATGGACCATGGCAAGAAATTATGTTTCACGTACCAAAATGAACAAAAGTTCTCAAAATTATCCAACATCAAGAGTTGAGACTCAGAGTCGAAACTCAGAGTCAAATTGAATACGATAAGGCACTGGTCTACTAATAGTGGGAAGGTCTTGTAGGGATAGAGTTGTTTCCATTGTATACCTTATAGGTCTATGACTCTATTCTTACCTAGTTCCGGAAGCCTCCTATGGCCCAAGGAGCGAGCCTAAAATGAGGGGAGATAGCATGTGGTGACATTGGGTGCGTCTC
Organism: Larix kaempferi; assembly: GCA_027924585.1. Lineage (NCBI taxonomy): Eukaryota > Viridiplantae > Streptophyta > Pinopsida > Pinales > Pinaceae > Larix > Larix kaempferi. Next base: position 5,810,983 of record BSBM01000221.1, read on the forward strand.
CTGAATAGTTGTCGATCTTTAGCACCAGTCCTAATTGCCTAATTGAGAGGATGCTAGATTTTGAGGTAACATCACCCATCCTATTTTGTTTTTGACATGACTTCTCTGAATCATGTAGAATTTCTTCTCTGGATGAATCTGCCCAATCTCTTCTAGCCTTTTTTTACATGGAGACTTAATGGCTAAGTAGAACATGACAAGTTCCTTGCAAGTAAAAACCTTGTGAATACATCCCCTTTAGCTAGACACCGTGGTAGAAAGCTTCATAGCATCTTCTCTTCTTCATTTCCTTCACAACTTCATATAACTGAGAAGGAAAGGGTGTCCCTCCTAGAATACAACCAGATGAGTTTTATTTTTGAGCATGTGTCCCAAATCCTTTGCAATGATGCCAATATCATAGAGTAATACAAATTATGAGTGACATGCTAATCTATTCCATCTTCAGCTCTTTTCTAGTGCAGAAAATAGCTAGGATGGATGATAAGTTATCTATATCATCCTTTCTAATATTGTCGCTACGATCTTGGCCAATTAATGCATGGAGATAAAGTAGCAACAACCTATAAAAGGTTCATAAGCTTCTTCTTTTTCAGCATCATTTCCCATTGGGAAGGTTGGATGATGTCCAAGAACGTGAACCAAGTATGTCGGACTATACTCTAGGTATATAGTAAGTGCTACTCCTTACATTTGTTTAGGCATGGACGTTTTCCGCACTAAAACTTCACAGCGATAAGTATCAACAAAATTTGCTAAGTATCTTTTCACATCTACCTGAACATCTATGACACCGTTTGAAGCAACCAATGTAAGGGCAAAAGCATATTTGTTACTGATCATATGCTCTTTGAGGCACTAGTGAACTTTATTTATGAACCTTCGTCACACAAACTGAAGGATCCTGATCTCTTCACACAATCAGATGAAACAATTGAGGTGAAATATGGAACTTCCAATGTCTCGCAAGTCACAAAACAGAAGCTAACCTAAGGTATGCCTTGCCAACTTCACTTGAGTTCATATCCTCTACGATGTCACCAGTTTGAAGAAGCTTTGTGAGCACACCAAGCAAACCTTTGATCCTTTGTCTAGCATGCCCATATTTATGTTGCAAAAGATTTTAATAAGAGTCTGTTATCACCTATTTTGTACAAATAGTTGAACTTCCGATGAGCCACCAGTTTATTGAACATGATTCATGTTCATCATCAGCATTCAGAAGTTCAGAAGTCAATTTCAGGGCAATTTTGCCCCTTTTGTAATAACTGCATGTTCATACCCCCATGGGGAATTTGTAAAATGTTGGTCTAAATGGGGTCCTTTTATAAAAGACTCGGCTATCCGTAGGTTTAGCCATTTGGGGGATACTCTAGAGTGTTTTTTCCTTAGGAATTATGCGCTACTCATCAGTGGCATATAATCCCCGAGTTTTTCACTCAAACCTCCAAAGCTGGAGTATTTCCCATGGTGGTCAAAACCTAAGGTGGTTATTAGAGTCTTGTGTCTAGGATTTTTTACGTGTTAGCCACATCGATTGAGTCGTATGAACATGCACTAGGTCCTCTAGGAGTTTCGTTTGATTCCGGCAAAAATAATTCTTTCATAAAGTTAGACCATTTTTTAATGGTTTAATTAAAAAATTTCAAGAAGTGATAAAAACCTCATCCGGAGGCGGAATTGGGCGTGGGGAGGCTCGTTTTGACGCTCAGAGCATCCTCTTCACCTTGGCACCTTCATTCTTCAGTTTCCGGGCAGTTACATCACCCCAGGAGCAGTTTTGGCTAAAAATGCATCATTTTGGCATTTAATTGCCAGAAAATGACAAAATGCACCAAAGGACAAAATAAAAAAAGGACAAAACTTATTAAAATTTTTATTTTTAAAGGTTGAGGGTGGATGGTATAAGGATGTACGATCACTTAGAAGAGGAAGTCATATTTTGAAAAGGTCAAAATTAAGATTTTTTGATTAAATCTTAAAGCGTGAGCATAGTTCACGTGGGTTCAATTCGCATATATGGTGGGCCACCTTTTGATTAAATAACGCATATGCCAAAGCTAAGGTTTTGGATATACAAAGCATTGATTAAGGAGGTGACGTGAACAACTAAAGCATGGGCCCTCCCTCACGTGGAATTTCTTCACATGGCTCACGAATTGGAAATGTGGCACGCATTGAGTGGATTGTTGGTTCAATATTTATGATATGGGAGGCGCCTCCCTTGGATTATGGCCACCTCATGGCTTGGCTTCCATTGATCACGAGTTTCATTAACTTCCACTCAAGTCTTGGTCTCCCATGCTAGCTCACGCATTCTCCTTGAGAGCTCACGCACCTACCTTATCCTCACGTCAATCCTTGTTGTAGCATGTCTATTCGTTGGGTGATACTTCCCATGTCTCTATGAAGTTGAGCTTGCCACCTATCTATCATACCTACCATAAACTCGAGTTGTCATTCGAATTAGCTCTCCAAGCCTTGCCATTGATTGGAATTCGAACTAGATGTCTATTGTTTTGGCTCTCATTATGCCAATTCGACCAAAGGGTTTTAGCCTCAAGTTTTACTATAAAGAGAGGCCCATTTGGGTTATTATCTCATGGAGAATTTGTGCAAAGTTACTCTGAGAAAATTGTATCAAGCTTTTGTTTTGAACTTATGAATAAAATATTTCGACTTTGGAGGTCCATGGATTCTTGTTCATTATGATGAATTCGTCATGGTTGAGGTGATCTCTTTCTAAGTACTTCTTTTTCAATACTTATATGTGGTGATCAAATGCTAGCTTTAGAGGTCTATTTCTAGAACATAAGATTTGTCATTTGTATTGTCAATTTGATTCATTATGCAACGATTATCAAAGTGATATGAGTAGGACGTAGTTGGTTATACCAATATTGATAGAGCTTTGATTCTCTTAGCATACTAGTTGTTTTGATCTCACTTTGGTATTGAGTTTGTTGTGCTTGATCAGGTTTCACAAATTTGAAGAAGGGAATGAGTTCGGTTACATCTATCCCAAGCTTCAATCAACTTTTGTTTGGGTTTAACATTTTGTGATTGCAGGATCTAGATCTACAAAGCTTGTTGTCTTTGTCATAAGAGGAAAACCAGGGTTTCTCTTGCTTGTATCCATCAACAAAAATCTTCACTTTCAAAATTGGTTACTAGAGTTAGGCCTTAGATCCTTCACCCTTTGGCTTTCCTCCCATTCATCTTCTCCCTTCATCCATCTCATCCAAGCTTCTTTTTCCCTCTTTCCATTCTTGTTTAGCCCTCTTCTCCATTCGTCCTAGCTCTTTTAGGGCTTCCTCTATTGCTCTCGTCCCACCTCCATTCTGCCCTATCTCCCATACCTTTCGTTTTTGCTCATCTTTCCTCCTCGTCCATTTTCATATCAGCCCTAAACACATCAAAACACATCAAAACAAACAACAAAAAACAATCAAGTGATTAGATGTTAGCTAGGTGTTAGTTTTTTTTTGCATTTGTAGATCTTACTTTGTATCATTTGCTTTTGTTAGAATCTAGTTAGTTTGTTAAACTAGCTAATTGGCATTTCAAAGTCTAAACACTCATATCTCATGACATGCTAGATTAGCTACTAGCTTTGTTGGAAATTTGATAGTTAATTACATTGTTAGGGGTGATTATCATAGATCTTTTCCTAAGTTACCGTCTAGTCTCAAATTTTGTCAACATGCATTGAACTCCATATCTTGTTGTGTTGTTGGCTGCCATTACAAACTTTGGTTGACTGTTAAAATCCTTGTGGGCTGCCATACATCCATTGTTGACTGTCCTATAGACTGTTGGTTGCTTTTTGAGCATTGAGAGGGTTGTTAAGACCTTAAAGATTGTTATAACATTTTGTGGGCTGCCATCTCACACATCTAAATCGACTGTCATAAACACCTTCCCTGTTGAGTGCCAACTTAAACATCATTAGGCTGACTGTTATAAGTCCTTGACCGCCATTCAAACTTTGACTTTGACTGTCCTAAAATGATGTATTGACTGCCACCCACAGTTAGGAAGTCTATTTGGCTGCCAGCATTTGATTAGACAGTCCTAGGTGAGTACAAAGTAGTCATTTGAAAATCTTATTATTGGCTGCCACTTCACTTTTTTCATTCTTTTGGTAAATAGCTAGTGTCATTTTGTTATTTAATTTACTAATGCTAATGGGTATTGGAGCAATTATTTTGTTATAGACTTTTTTCCAGGGAGTAGAAGTCAAGAAACTTCAAGGCGAGAAGCCATTAAAAAACACAAAAAGGACAAACAAGCAAAGCTAGATCCTTCTTATCCTTTGTAAAAGCCATTGAGGGCTTCATTTTTTTCCAATTTTTATAAGTTATTCATAGATAGTCATTAAAGACCTTCCAAGGATTTTCCCTTGAGGCACTTGTAAAAGATTAATAAAATTTATAGTGGAGAGGTCCTCCATTCTTGGGTTTTCTTCCCCATTTGGGGAAGAGTGTTGGGTCTCGGGGATTTGATTTAGCTTAGATTTGTGATCTCATATTCTTAGATTAGTATTTTGCTTAATAAGTCATTCAAAGTTATCTTCCATATTCACTTACCCCCATGCTTTCCCGAGTAGGGTCTTTGACCTGAAAGAGATTCTTGGGTAGTTTAGTTTTATTTTTTGCATTTATCTTGCTTCTCTTCCAAAGCCTTCTGCCGGAAGTTGTATCCTTGAGATTTCGTCTCAAGGGCAGGACCACATAATTTGTGGTTACTCTTCCATCCCCGTCGGTTTCCTTGGCAGAGCTTTCAGCTAGCTGGAAGTTCTCAAGTGCAGGCGGTTCTAGTGGTTGATCCTGTTTCGGGGATCAATCCCACCTAGTAGATTAAAGTTTGTGTGGTAGAACACTAGATTTATTTATCTTGCAAGCATTATTGTTAGTGGTAATTTATATCTTGTGATCAATACTACTGCTTAAAATCTGTTTCAAGTTAAGATATACTGCTACTACTTTCTTTTTGCTTCTTAAAATAAACCAAAGCCTCTTGAACTTGACCAAATCCAAGTCAAGAGCACCCTCTATCGGAGGGCATCTTAGTTTCTTGCATTTCCCTGCATTAGGCATTGTTAATCTAGCAAGTCTCTTGAACTGTGGTCATAAGACCAAGTCAGGAGCGCTCTCTGTCGGAGAGTTGAACAAGGCTTTCTAATAATAAAAATTTTCCACTCACACACCCTTTAATTAATTTATCTTCGTTTCTGTCCTACACCCGTATGCTTTGCCAACCTGAAAAGGTTGGGCTAGTACTCAGAAAGGTGGAAGACTTGTTAATCTACAAGCGGAAATCTAATTAAAATTTTCACCCCCATAACCAACCAATCCGGAGTTGATCGATAAGATAATTTCAGTGGGTAATCTCTTAGTGAGGGCGCCGGGATTCCATGTTCAGCCTCTAGTTTGTTGGCTTGCATTGCGCGGCCTGGCTAGAGCACTGGGTGGCCCGACAGGTCCTTGAATGGAGGCACTTGATATTGTCTTTTCCGGACTTTCTTTGAATAGCCTTGGTTTTAGCCCTAATAATCAAGACAATTAAAACTTTGAATTTACCAAGATAAGCTGCACAACGTTCTCACAAACTTTCAATTCAAGCACTTGTATCAAGTTTTCACAATTCATGTTTAATTTTTGACTCCATAAGGCACTGGTCCTTTATCTTATATTTTGCTTGCTTAAGTATCAACATTGGAGTTATCTGTTATATTTCGTGAAAAGTGATTTACTTATTGCCCAAGTGTATCTTTCATCTTGTATTTGCAACGTGGATTGTGTTATCTTGTCTTATATTTCATTTTTATATTGTCTTTCATCTCAAAAAACTCCTAAAAAACACCCATCCGCATCACTACATTAAAAACACTTAAATACACAAAGAGCCTTAGACAACTCTTTTTTTAGGGACTACCCCCCTTGGCTTCGTTAGGAGTTTTGCCTAAACGGAGGAGCTGGGATTCAGGTGACAGTACCTGGCTCATTGCTTTCCCCCAAGGCCACACCTCTCTCACTAGTAGTGAAGAGACAGCTTTCGAAAGATTTTCGCTGCTGGTGTGCATATTGGCGGACAACAGAGTCTTCAAACCATATCTCTAATCTTCATGAATTTTGATAGTGAGCTTAAACTTTTTTGTTGCAAAGTTGTCATTGCAAGTTTAAAATCCTCATTATGGTCTTCAAAACATTGACCCCGCATCTCTTATTCACCCTTCTATTGTTTAGGAAATCTACATTGTGTCTCATTTGTCCTCCAAGCTTTGTTTTTGTTCAAACCATGTTTGACATCAATAGTTGACATTCTTAAATACCTTGTTGGCTTGTGAAAAAAGGTCAAAAAGAAGCTAACTATAAAGGCTATCATCTAAAGGTGAACCTGCAAAATGTTAAACACTTGAATAAAAATCCAAAGTCATTTGATTGTTCCGTAGTTGCTTCAATTCCAAAGTATCGACTGAATATATATATATATAGGCCTGTTGTTTGAATCATCCATAGAGAACAATGCAAATCCCATCAAGAAAAGGAAACATTTAGAGGTTGCTTGTTTAATCACTTAGTTGGCCACCAAATTATGTCATATGATTGTCAAAGCTTGAAGCCATAGCTTATTCGAACTATATCATATTTACAAGGAGATTTGGTGGTGCTTGGCCAGTAGCTGGAGCTTCTCACCAATTGGTGACACATCCCTACTCAACATCATTTTCATAACCTTCATAACTGACGAAGTGTAGTCAATTTGATGTGACGGTAAATCAGACATGATTGTTTACACACTTCTGGACAGTGGATTCAGAAACTGAAAATTGTACTCAATTCGCAATCACTGAAACCTATAAACCACCTTTTCAAGGAATCAACATGTCAAACAAATGGTACCCAAAACTATGCACACAGATATTTTACTATTTTTAACAAAATTTTAGACCTTGTTTAGGGAAATGCTTTGCTGAAAATTTTAATTTTCTTAGCTCATATTAGATATCAATTATACAAGCTTCCAAGGCATTGAATGACATTGGAAAAAATCATGAGTGGTTGAAAGATTTTAACCCAAGAACATGACCCATTGGCTTCCAGTGCACTCCAAACCAAGCATTTGGCGAGATGACGATTTTATCACTAACTCAATTGCAAGCCACTTAATGATACAAAACAACTTCAAAAACCTTGGACAAAGCTACATAGCACTTCAAACATGTAAAAGATGCATCAACTCCATAGGGTACAAACTACAAGAGCATTATTAATCAGGACACGTGCAATATGATGTAGGCAAGTAAAACAAACTAGTAAGAAATTCAATTTAATGATGCAATCACTCATGACTGCACTTGAGTGAGATGAAATGAATCAAAGAAACACTCAATCTAAAGCAATTGTAATGAGCGACATACCATCATCAAGTTCAATCAAGAAAACAAGGCTAAGGAAGAGTGAAGCCAACTTAACCAGCCTTTGTAAAAACTAAAAGTAGGTAACTGTTGATTAAGTTGTCATTGATGCCAACAGTGCCTGGTCTTGGTGCCCCTTGTGGAGCCCCTGAGGGTTATTATTTGGTTTATGGTTGTCTGTGTCAAAGACCTTTTGACCTTGTCCAAGCCCAAGACTGAAGCCCTTGGAGTCCTTGGGACAATGGCAAAAGCCCTGGTTACTCATTGACTTAGTTGAGTGACCCTAAGTTGTATCTTGGTCCCAGTTGAGTCCATTGTTATATCCCCTGCTCCTGGTTGTCTTTTGGTTGATGGTTTCTATGCTTCTTGTACTTGTTATGGTCTCTTGATTGATTGTTGAATGAATATAGCCCTCACACAATTGACTTGTGCCCTTACATGATGAAGTCTTTCTTTTGATGATATCCTTGAAGAGATCCTGCACTAATTAAAGAAAACAAAGTTGAAGGACCTTGCTAATGCAAGCAAGATCCTCATAGGGTGATAGCCATCGTCAAGCCCTTTTGATTGATAAGTGGAGTGTCTCCTGACTCCTTACGGTTGATGAGTTATTGTCGTTTAAAGTTGATGAGGTTATGAAGCCCTTAGTACCCTTATCTTGGGGTTTTGATGGCTATGAACCCATTTGGTAATGAAACCATTGCATATGCTTTTAATGCACCTATGATGACCTTGTGCCATTGAAGAAGCCCTTGGAAATCATGATGAAAGCCCACAAATTGGTCATATGCCCATAAGTTAGAAGAAGCCCATAATCCTTAATGATGGTGCCCTTATACCTGGAAGCTTGGTCGTTGAACCCACACATATGTAGTTTGGTAATGTGGAGCCTTTGGACATTGTTGAAGACCTTGCTATAATAATGATGAAATCATTACTTATGGAGTCTTTGGTACACCTTATGGACATGAGTGACTATCCCATATTAAAGGAGTTGTGGGGATCTTGCTCCTTGACCCACAAATTTTGATGGATCTATTACCCTCCTTTGGTGGCCTAATGTACATAGTGTTGAAGCCTTTAATGTAGTCTTTTGCAAGATTAAGAAAGCCCCTTTTAAATCATTAAATAATGAATTAAGTTATCTTGAGTGAATAAGTATTTTGTGAAGTCGGCCTGTCAAGAAAGAATCATTTAAATTTAATTAATAGTTAAAATAAATCCCTAATGCAAGGTCGGCCAGACTTTAATTTAAAATCAAATTTAAAATTTAATTTAATTCTAATTCCTAGGTCGGCTCAATCTTAAAAAGGTACTTAGATAATATTTTTTTTTGAGTTGCTAGGTCGGCCAGCCTAAAATTTTTATGCTCAACGACCTATATAAATAGAACCTTGGTCAATTCAAAATGGAATGTGCCAAAAAAAATTAGCTCTGAAATTTTCGGATTAGGTCTGAGGCTCATTTTTGCAGACCATCTCTTGCAATTTTCAGTGGTCTGCTCACAAATTCAGAGGTCTGGTTGGTCGATTGTCTCTTCATTTTTTTGGGGCTGCCTCCAGCATATTTTGGACTGCTCCTTTGAAATTTTCGGGTTGCCTCATCTCTGCAGAATTTCAGACTGCAGAAATTCTGACTAAGACAAAAATTCGACTGGTGTTGATTGAGCTCAGAATTTCGGTTTTGACTGAAACATTTTTTTGGGGACTATCCTATAAATTTTGGTGGTGGACTGAGGTAGGTCTGAAGCAATTTTTTTGAGGTCTATCTTTTAAAATTCAGTGTTACATCTTTCAAGTTTTGGGTGGCTGCTTCAGCATTCAAGTGGTATAAGGTACACAAGCAACTTGGTATTAGTTGGTTCAGTTGAGCAGAATTGGCATAGGCTATCCTATGTGTAGTTAGTCTAACTCAGATTGGTTGAGTTGTATGAGCAGTTGGTTTGACCCAGGTGGTCTGGTATACAGTTGGTTGAACTCAGATTTATTGATTCGAATAATGTGAACAACAAATTGATTTATGCAGACAAATTGATTGGTACAGCTTGATCAAACAAATTGATTGGTACAACTAGATTGGACAGATTGATTGTACAGGTTGATGAACAGTGTGGCACAGTTGTGATGAGCAGTGGTCAGTTGATGAGTAGTGATAGTGGTTGTGCAGTGTGGTACAGGTGTTGGATAGCAGGTCCACAGGATCAGTGCAGTTTGTGGTTCAGTAGTTCAGTTTCTATCTTCATATCAGGGTGGCAGGACGGGGCAAGGAAATTTAGGGAGCTAAGGCTTCCTTCAGGTTGTAGCCTGTAAACCAGGGGGTTGTAGCCTCCTTCCAGTTGTAGCTAGAGAATTGAAGTCTTTGTAACAAAGGGGGTTGTTGCCTCCTTCCAGTTGTTGCTGGTAAATTATTATTATAAAGGCTTCCGTGGTTTTCCCCCAGGACTTGGGTTTCCATGTAAAAATCTTGTGTACTTTGTTTTTGCTATGCTTCCTATGTGATGATGATATGATGAGCTGTAATTGTTAATAATGCTGATGATATAATGATAATGTGATGATGAATGATGTATTGAATAAGCTGTTGATGATTGTTAATGTTGAAAAAGTAATAAAAAGCTATACACACTGTTCACCCCCCCCCCTTAGTGTGCTTGGTGTGTTTATGACCCATTGGCTTCCAGTGCACTCCAAACCAAGCATTTGGCGAGATGACGATTTTATCACTAACTCAATTGCAAGCCACTGAATGATACAAAACAACTTCAAAAACCTTGGACAAAGCTACATAGCACTTCAAACATGTAAAAGATGCATCAACTCCATAGGGTACAAACTACAAGAGCATTATTAATCAGGACACATGCAATATGATGTAGGCAAGTAAAACAAACTAGTAAGAAATTCAATTTAATGATGCAATCACTCATGACTGTACTTGAGTGAGATGAAATGAATCAAAGAAACACTCAATCTAAAGCAATTGTAATGAGCGACATACCATCATCAAGTTCAATCAAGAAAACAAGGCTAAGGAAGAGTGAAGCCAACTTAACCAGCCTTTGTAAAAAGTAAAAGCAGAGCCACAAGTTGGTTGACTTGGGGGGATGTTGAGGCCTCAACAAGATTATCGAAATATATATATATATATATATATATATAGAGAGAGAGAGAGAGAGAGAGAGAGAGAGAGGACCTTGGTGTATTATTAAAAGGTGCATGTGTAAAGTCATAACTTCACATGAATGGTCACCACAAAACCTATAAATACAAGGCCATTATTCATTGTAAAACATCATTCATCATTTTAGATATTTATTATCTATATCTGTTTGGAATATTCAATTGAAATCTTTAAATTGATTTAAGCTTCCACTACATTGGTATTAGAGCCACCTTGTGGACATCAGGTTAAACCGCCATAGCACCGCCACCATTTTTTTGGATATATCATGGATATAAATAGAGAGGCTATAACTACGATTTTTTACAAAAAAAAAAACTCAATGAAAATATCAAGAAGTTTAAAAATGAAATAGATAGAATATTTGAAAAGTATAGATATAAGGAATGCATTAAACCATAACTTACTACGAAAAAAGAATCGGAACCTAGTCCTCCAGCCAATGAAATACACCCTCACATAGGAAAAGATGATGATGGCAATAACAATTCCTGAAAGATTAAGCCAAAAGGAAAGTTTAATGACAAGACAAATTCACTCAATGAAGACGATGAAGTTTAAGAATCCTATTTGTAAAAGCCCAAAAAACCTGTAGAAGAGGAAGCAGAAGCCACCATGAAATTTGGCATTGAAATCAAAGAATTCATAGCTGGACTTGAAGCTTTAGCAAAAGAAGACATGGAGCTGAACATAAATGGTGAGCTTCCTGTCACAAAGTTGTTGATGTTACACAAGATGTGAGGCATTCTTTCCAAGAAACATGCACACACAAAGTTTATCGAAAGAGGGGGACTCTCGGCCTTGAAGACCTAGCTGGAAACCCTTCCTAACAAGTACCTCCCTTATGTTAGCATCCTCTCTATGGTTCTCAATGTCATGGAGGATTTAAACCTCAACATCGAGAATCCTTCTGTGAAGGAGCAACTGAAATAGAGCCGATTAGGGCACGTTATCAATTTCTTGTCCAAATTCAATGAAAAGGTGCCCAACAACAAAAGCTTAGAGCAACCTATGATTGATATAGGAAGTCGAGCTATATATGGTCGAGTCTGTAAATCCAAAGACAAACGAATTGAGGAGTTCATTGGTGCGAAGATGGTGAGAGATGTGATGCAATCTGAGCCCGCTTTGAAGAGAGTCCTTAAAAAATTATGCATTATGCATCAACTATCTCACCCTAACATACTCTCCTTGATAGACATTTTTTCTGAATAACCCTGAAGACAAAATGGATAAAATTTCCCTGTACATTGTATCACAATTCGCTGGTAGATGTGCTATGCTAGATTTACAAGGTCCACTATGTTATGACGACACCACCACTATGTTATGACGACACCAAGCATCTCATGTGGCAGATACTAAAGGGGTTTAAAACTTTAAAAACATGCATTTCTGCAATGTTTAGCACAGAGATATCAAAGCTGGAAATGTATTGTTAATATCACCAATCAGTACCAAGTTGAAGAGGTTACCAGCAATGGGAACAATCAAAGACGCTATGCAATATATGTCATGACACCTACTTACAGTGCTCCAGAAGTTATTGTGTCACATGGAAACTATGGCTCAGCAATTGACATTTGGGGAACAGGCTTCATTTTCGGAAAATCGATAAGGTTCTCTTTTCCTGGAAAACTTCCAATACAGCGTATCTTCCATCAAATGTGCACTAGTATACTGTATAAATGTCTACAAGCTCATAGAAAATTATTAACTAATTCTGAATTAGAGCAACTTCAAACAATATGTGATAGTCAGCATAATTAGCACAAATTACAATGCTTCTATGACGAAGTGTCTTAAAGGAAGAGGCAATGTATATATATAAAATAACATTGTCAATAATATATATATACACTACGGGAATAATAATATATATAGACTATGGGAATAATATATAGAGAGAGACTGTAGGCTTAGGACCTTAGCACATTATTAAAAGGTGCATTTGTAAAGTCATAACTTTACATGAAAGGTCACCACAAGGCCTATAAATAATAAATACAAGATCATTATTCATTGTAAAACATCATTCATCATTTTATATAATTATTATTTATCTTTCTGTATAATATTTAATTGAAATCTTTAAATCAATTTAAGCTTATGTTGAGCATTGGTTGTCATTGATGTCAACTAAAGAAGATGTCAAGTGTTTGACTGTCATCTAATGTCAAAGAGGATGTCAATTGATTCAGTGTGAGTCATTGATATCAGCATTAGTCAAAGTGGACACAACATTCCAGCAGAAGTATGAAGAAGCCACTTTGAGGAAGCTAACTCGCATGATGAAGAGAGATGAACATCAGACATATATGCGCAAGAGGTGAAGGTGACAGATATACAACTTTGGAATATATCTAAAAGTACAGATATCTGAAGAAGAAGACAAGAAGCATATGTGCAAGGTAACAGACATGGATGTCAGTCTGAAAAAGTATATCTAGTTACTGCATCCATTCGGAAGAAGTCTAAAGTTGTGAATCAAGGATGCATTATGTAGGCAACTTTGGAGTATATCTCATAGTGCATTTAGTCTGAAGATGTATATCAAGGATACAACACTCAAGCAATTTTGGAGTATATCTAAGAGTGTATCAAGGATACATCACACATGAACCAGTGTGAAGAAGTACATAAGATGATACATCATACAGATCCAAAAGGACACTTCATGAAGATCCAGTCCAAGAAGGAACAAGCAATGTATCCTACATCATGTAGTCCTTGTGCAGAAATTAAGTTCACCAAGTCACACCTTCTCATGTCAAACAACCAAGGAGTTGGTTGGGCAATGGTACAAGTGCTCAAATAGCCAAGGAGTTGGTTGAACAAATGGGACGAGTAAGCAACCAAGTCCAGGCGTTGCTTGGTTGATAGTTGGGAAGTGCGCAGGTAGAAAGAAACAATGGATGGTCAGACAATCCTGAAAGCACGCAAGCATGGCCAATCAGAAGATGCCTTCAGGTGGTGAAAAGTGCACAAGTTCCTAAATAGGTACGAGTGGTTGTAGATCACATATGTGCAAATTCCACAGCCAACGAACAACAAGTGCATGAGTCCCACAAGTAATGATAAGGCAGAGGCCAAAGTCCCACCAAAGAGAAGTTGGAGTGTGCGCAGATTCTGTAAAGTTTCAATACATCAAGGGCGCATCACCCAAATGCAATGATGAAGCATAGGTCATAATCCCACTAAGCAGAAGCTGAAGAATGCGCAGATTATGCAAAATGATGATAACACAAGGGCGCATTACCCACAAAGGATGGTACATCAATGTCATAGACATATCAAAGATAAGGTGAAATATTGCACATATATATGGTACATCACCAAGGTGTAAAGTCCCACTAAGTAGTGGACCTTAAGGGCGCTTGATACATCAGAAATGACACATCAATGGCACAGATGATGACATGTGGCATATGCACAATCTGTGAAGTATGGAAGAAGGGATGCCATGACCAACTTGCAAACATACAATCCGTGCAGGACATGTATAAATAGAGATGCAAGTTGGAGAATTGATGCAAGCGAAAGAGCTTGATAACACAAGTGTTGTGTAAAAGTTTCAGTTTGTTTTCAGGGCACCAAGGGGCTCATGGACAGAACAGAATGATCTAGCGAAGAGATGAATGTGCACATGCAGCAAAACGAAGTTTTGATGGTGCACACAAAGATGTTGTAGATCTGTGACAATTGCACAAACACTGAAAGGAAGAAATACTGAAAAATGCGCAAGTGCTGGACATCTCGAAGGACTGTATCACAATTAGCACGTCGATAGTCACAAAAGTTGAAGAGACAGAAGCATAAAGACAAAATCGAAGGTTATCATAAATTGCGTGGATGTCTAGCTGATGCATATGAACTGAAGTGAAAGTGTGCTAAGTTGAAGACTTCATCTGATGTGCAACAATAGAACAACAGCAAGATCCGATAGGCACATCATGATGCAGATGATCTGAGACAAGCGCGTTAAACTGAACGGACCAATCATTTGATGCATAGGATGCCCCAGATTGTCTGAAAGACTACACTTTATTAGAACAGACACATGATAAAGTGTGCAGTTACCTCTATTACCGGTGCTTCATTTCAATACAACAAACTATCAATTGAAAGCACAGTATCGGTTGATCATTGCAGCCACGTAAAGAAGAATGTTGAACCAGAAGCACAGGCTGCAACATCAACAGAGCACACTATCCATGAAGTAAGTCATCAGCAGAAGTGTAATTTGAAAAGGAATGAGAAGTCAAGTGATGTATGCAGCGCAGTGACAGAAATCAGTCTGCATACGAAAGTCGCGCACAACTAAATCATCATCAGAATATCTAAAGATGTGCGCAGAGTTGAAGATCAGCAAGGCAGTAAAATATATTGGACATCAGGGCAGTCGGATGGGGCAAGGAGACAGGGAGTTGGAGCTTCCTTCAAGTTGAGGACTATAAAACAAGAAGTAGATGTAGATTTTCTGCACTTTACTGTTTACTGGTTTATGTCAACATTTCGTGATTTTCACTTACAACCGGTTTTGCATTGGCTGTAAGTTACTTATGAAACTTTCAGTAACAATTAAACACACAGTAAAATACTCTAACAGGCTGAAAAACACATTTAACAATCACACCATAAAATGATAGACTCAGAAATTTTTGGCCAAAATCAAGCCCTGGAAAAACCCCCACGGGGAAAACCAGTTAGAGAGAGAGATATTTATTATTTCTTTAGCAGCAAAAATTAGAACAGTAATACAGTAAGAATACAACTTATCTCCACTCAGGAAATGCACCCACAGAGCTGCCTCGAAATGTGTGCTGAGACAAACTCAAAAACTGTGCAAATATCAAACTGATATTACTGCTGTACCCTCCTCGATTTCTGTGCAGAATCAACCTCAAAATCTGTGCTGAACTGTTCCTCGATTTTTGTGCACAAATCACCCTCGAAATCCGTGCAATGAAATGACTACTGTACGGTCTGTACGGACCAGAATGTACCTGTCAATTTCTAGAAAACCGTGCAGACCATGTTTTCTGTGCCAGTTTGCCTTGAAACCCGTGCCTGAATTTTTTGTCTGAGATGCGTGAGGGCAGTCTCGAAAATAGTGCCCAAGAATTCCTCGAACTGCGTGCAAGAGGAAGATGACTGCTGTACGGTGTTCACCTCGGGATTCGTGTTGAAGATAATCTCATTCACCTTGAAATCTGTGCTGATAATAAATGCCCAAAACTTGTGCCTCGATTTCAGTGCCCAAAGTCATTAATGGCAGCCTCAAGATGCGTGCAAGTGCTCTTGGTCTCTCTCTCTGTTTTCTCTTCACTTCAATCACAAAAAGTGAATAGGTTTGCCTCCCTCAACCCTTTTTGTCTAAACCCTAAGTGGGAATCTAATCCAATGGTGGAGAAAGATCCAATCCAATGGCTAAGATTCAATGAGAGTAAAA
Organism: Larix kaempferi; assembly: GCA_027924585.1. Classification (NCBI taxonomy): domain Eukaryota; kingdom Viridiplantae; phylum Streptophyta; class Pinopsida; order Pinales; family Pinaceae; genus Larix; species Larix kaempferi. The sequence continues at coordinate 5,827,035 of BSBM01000221.1, forward strand.
ATCACATTTATTTAAATCACTTAAATAAATTTCACTGACCCACTTAAATTTAAATCAAAAAGTGACTTTCACTTTATAAAGTCTCATTAAGTAGCTTTTAATGTGAAGGTCACCTTTTTCCCCCTTCTAAGTGACTTAGGCAAGAAGTCACTTGGGGAAAACTTCCCTAGGTACAAAACTAACAGTAGACAGAGTCGCAACTTCCTTCAGGTCGATGCCTGCAAAACAAAGCGACAGGGGGTCGATGCCTCCATCCAGTTGGTGCTGGAGAAAACCTAGGGGGTTGGGGCCTCCTTCCAGTTGGTGCCGGTAAACTCGGGAAGTTGGTGCTTCCTCGAATGTATTCTTTTTCACTATAAAGAAGCATTAAGTGGTTTTTCTCCCGTTTGGGTTTCCACATAAAAATTATGCGTGTTATGTGTTGATGATGTGATGCATATATATGTGAATGTTTATTTACTGATGCATAACATATGATAAAGATTAAGTAAAGGATAATCTGTTAAAGAAGGTAAAATCTACTAATAATTGCGCTAATACTGATTCACCCCCCTCTCAGTATTAAATTGATTCCAACAACTTCCACTACAGAATGTTGTTAGTTTAAAGAATGCAACAATGACAATGTTTGTGGCAGGTGTGAAAGTGTGTTTTGCACTTCAGTGGGTATCATTAATTTTAGAAAAAACCTACAGTAGGATATCCAAGCCTAGTCCTAGCACTTGAATGCTTTCCATGTACTATCTCTAAGTATAAAATAGAGACACTAACACAGCCGATATTGACATAATATGAGAATGATATTAAAAAAGAAACCCAAAATAGTAGATCGGATAAGATAATTGTTGAATTTTTAACTTAGCAGTATAATTTTCAGATCTTTCAAGCATTCATTTCATAATTCATTTCATCCCATAGTTACTAGAAAGAAACATCACCATTCATTTGCAGCGGAAATAAAACAAGGATCACTGAAAGCTAACCATGCACAAGAGACAGAATTTTATCCTAGGAAACCCAATAGGGAGAAAACCCAGCTAACTTTTCTTAGAAGAAATTAATCCAATTCAAGTACAATACCATTCATGAAGATGAACCCTAGCACAAGAGAGGTTTGCCTTCCTTCACAAGAAACCCTAACAAGGGTAGCGAACTTAGAGAGAATGAGAGAACCCAAAAATTATGCTTCTTCTTGCCTTTGCTAGGCCTTCTTTGGAGGTGTGCACAAGTGGAGAGAGAAGAGTTGAAGTTGTGATGATGAAAATGAAGTGTGAGAGTACTTTATTTATATTCCTCTGTTCACCTGACTTTTTCCTCAATGGGGTCGACTTGACTTCTTTCACTGGGGCCGGCTTGTTCTTTTGGTCTTCAATTTTAATTTTATCTTTAGGCCGACTTGTCTTCTTGTCTTTATTTTTTTTCTGGGACTTCTTCAATGCTGTCTATGACTTCTTCAATGGTTGACTTGACTTCTTGGTTATTTCTTCATCATAGAAAAGTTATCCTTGTTTTTGTTCATCTCTTCACATGTAGATCAAATTCATCCATAGAGCTCTAATGTTGATTTGACCCCAACTCTAAGAAGTCCCTGACACTTCTTAGAGCCTATGTCAAATTCAACATTAGATTAGACTTGTTTATTCCACAAGGGGATAATATCCCTGATCAAAATAAACAAGTCAACTCACTCTAATATAGAATAGATAACTCCTTGGAGTACTCCTTCTCGGAGGATGCAATGTGACCTCAAGCTTCCTTCTTGGAGCACTATTTCTCAAAGTAAGTATTTCGAGCCTTGTTTACTCTTAGTCACTTCTCATGACTAATCAAGGCTATGCCAAGGGCCATCCTCTACCAACCATTGGTCACTTCTCATGACCTTTCGGGGATAATGTCTGCAGAATGTTGCCTGATGTTGTAACCATGGAGAAACATCAATAATAATGTTATTATTGTCCAATTAATGACCACAAAAGTAGGTCAATGAGACTGCTGAGTACAACAATGTCATTAAAAAGCTGGAATACCAAACAATTTCCCATAAAAGGCAGAAAGCAGTAAAGTAAACTAAAGTAGAACAGTACAAGAAGTCTATGGTGGAGTGTGAGAAACATAGAAAACCCTCGAGCACGAGAGTCCGCACAGGGGTGGAGATGTACCAGAGTGAAAGATCCATAAACAAAAAAATCTAAGAGTGACGAGGTAGGTCTATCATAGTAGAGCAGCTTAGAAAGCATCTTTCGTCTTAACATCCGAGACAAAATAAAAAAAAAACTCAATATATACTTAAATATCCTTATGAAATGAACATTAACTATGAAAGAATGGAGGATACCTTCACACTCAATTGGATTGCTCATGTAAATACAAAAATTGGAGGAAGACTGCTCTGAGAAATCTCTATTAAGAGATAAATGTAAACTTCAATGATAAAAATATAGATAGAATGAGTATAAGACAGGAGGAAACCCTTATTTACACACAAACGTGGAGAATTCATTGTATTATATAATATGAAAATAAGATGGGTATAATATACAAAGTTTCACTAGGGGAGACAATCGTGTTAGAAACTATGTTCACACTGAGAGGGGGGGGGGTGAATCAGTGTGAAGGAAGAATTAACAAAACTTTTCCACTTCTACCATTCAATCAAAGTTCATCAATACCTTATTCTACCATTTACATAATCATTTCATAAACATCCATCACTTAATCATTTATGAATCATAAACTAAATCATTAAGCCATCACATCACAAGAGAACACAACACAATATGATTTTTGTAATCTTTTTGTATTTGATGGGACCGGCTACAACCGTTAGGGTAAATCAGCACCAACTGATACTATGAGCACCAACTCATCATCTAGGACCCAGCCTAGTTTTCTTAGACCCACCTAAGAAAGGGTTGAGGTTTCCAAACCCCAGATGCAAGACTAGCTTGTATTTACAATATAGCTCATTGTCTCAACACACTCATGTCATCATACACTTACACTTATCATCAACCACATCCTCAACAACTTATCTCTGCCTTGTCCTCAGTTATCTGGTTGTCACTGTATTAATCAAATCTTCAAGTCTGTCCATGCTCATCATGCCAAGTTATGCAACAACTGTCATCAACCATGTCATCAGTCTGTCCACAGTCATATCATCTTACACATAACATTACCAGCTGCTCATCATCATGTCAACAAAAGTCTGCTCATCAACATGTATCCAAATATCACTTGCCCACTGATTAGCCTGTCATGATCATATCAATTTTACTGCTGCCTTTTACTACTCTTCACTGTATTTACTATATCATTGACTTTATATCATTACTGTATATATCTCACATCACTGCCATCATCTTGTCAACACAAAATCACTGTACTGTCTGTTCACTGTATTCACTATAGGTGTACATCGTATCATCATTTTCATCATCATATAGAATGCGTCTTCAATCATATCAACATCAAGTATACTTCATCATAGTGTGCATCATAGAGTGTATGTCATAGTGCATAGGAGAGCATCATTACACCAAAGCATGCATGTATCATCACATAGCATGTATATCACATCATACTATGCATTATCCTCTTGTCATCACTCTGCCCGTAAGTTTATCTTAATTCTGTCCACAACCATATAGTTAACTGCCCACATAGACAACATGTCATTGCTGCTGCCCTATCTCCATTCTGTCCATACACTTCACACCATACTGCTGCCCAGAAATCAGAGACAAAAAGCCTTCATCATGCTGCTGCTATATAAGATTTTTGTCCTTATCTAATTTACCAGCCTGTCACAAATCTGGTATTATAAACCAGCCTGCCCATAACCATGTGATATTGTCATTAATTGTACACAGTCACACTGTCCATGTCATCAATCTGCTGCCTCAGATAAACCCAGAAATCAAAGATAAACAAAATTATTACTTCATCTGTTGTTCTTCCTTCATCTGCTGCCCCAAAACAAAGATAAAAGTAAACTTTAAAAATTGTTGTCCACTGTAGCTGCCTGCTACAGTACCCGAAAATCAGAGCTGCTCCTTCCACCAAAAAATCCACACAAAAATGAATAACTCTTCATTTGTATTTATACTGGTTTTTCTATATATTTTCTGGGCCGACCTGCTATATTTCACATTTTATATTTAATAAAAAATCTTTTTTAAAAACTGAGCCGACCTGTCATGTTTTTCATTTTTAATTTATTTTTGAAGAATATTAAGGAGCCGACTTATCAATTAATATCTTATTTTCTCAAATAAGATATATTTTTATTTCCATTTTATTTTATCAGATGATATATATATTCTTTATTTTATTTCCACGTTATCCTTATTCAAATATATATATATAGGTCTTTGATCCCATAAGCATGGTGGTCTTCACATGCCCTCATTGTTTTTCAATGTCTTTGCCAAGTCTCCACTTCATGTTTCCAAGTCATCTTCAAATGTACCTTAATCTTTATGCCACATCATCTTCAAATGACCACAGTATGGGTCATTTGACTCATTAGGTGTTTCTATGGGGTCCAATGCCCACACCCACTGTAATGCTTGACATTTCCTCCATTTCACCTTTTAGCCTTTGTCATTAATGTATTGCCATCATTGACAATCATTTTCATCAAATCGCCTGTACAACTGACTAGAATTAAGTTAAGATACAATTAATGCCTAATTAACACAACATGTCTTCACCTCACATTATTAACATAATGTGAGTCATCATAATATCCCAAGACACTTTATTATCTAATACTAACACCTAATAAATACAATGATATGACCATTAGACTGTTAATTTATCAGAATGCCTGACTTATGGTCGAAGCTACCTTGATGGAGTAAGTAGACCCCTATTAATACTTTTCATTCTAATTAAACCTTATTTGACATAAGTGGCCTTGTACAAAACTATACACCAAAACATCCTCGGGACCTAGGACAATAAATAGATCAGCTTACATTGCAAAATTATAAGCTTATAAGTAACTGTAAAATAATGCATCTATATACCATTTCATTTTCATAACAGAAATGTTGTGTTCAGGCATACAACAAATATATATATATATATATATATATATATATATATATAGTGTAAAAAAAATTGACACACAAAGGCATGATAACCTTCTAATATCATAGCGTGCATACATCTTGCAGCCTGATTTTGCAGCTCTCTATAGTTGCAAGTTACATAAGATCAATCTCTATATTTGCATAAGCTCGTTGGATTCATAGAGAGACTTGAGGGAAATTAGTAGGAAACCCAACTGAAATGAAACATCTAAAAAATGATTAAACATTAGCACATCTCTTATGAAAAAATATTGGCACTAATACACCAAGTGAATACCTTCAGGATATATTGTAAAAGCAGATATGTTACCAAAGCTCTGTCAACAATCCTATGACTGACATACAAGAAGAACCTATCAAGAATGTCTTTTGAGGAAATGTAGACATGGTTAGAATAACTATGTCAATAAAGTTGATAAAAAAATATCACTAGAAAACACTAACGGAAATAATCCTATATTTCCTTTTTGTCAGACTTTTAGCATCTAGGAGTGTTCTAGACACTCCCGTAGTCTATTGAGATCAGTTGCACTCTCTATTCTTGTTGACCTTTTTTCTTGTTTATTTATTGGACAATAATAATAATAACATTATCTTATCTTATCTAAGCAGGTAAATTTGAATGCCACATCATTATTATGCTATACCTACAACATGAAATTTACCTACTATCGGATTCAAGGCCTCATTCTGCAACACACTTTGATAAAGACTAAAGGTATCATATGAGATATTCAACATTATGCCAATCAACTATTCACAGTGGCATGATGATCAGAAAAACACTGATCTTGCACTATGAGACACCTTCAAGATCACCTCAATAAGACATTCAGCAGCATTAATGGTTAAAGAATTATGGTAACATATTTGCACTTACCGATGCAAGGATCAGTATAGTAAAAAAGTTGAGATGCCGAGACTTAGAGTAAAACCAACACTTGAGCCGCATCATCCAAACAGACACAGTTCCACTTTCATCAACAGGAGCATTCAACTGCTCCAGGTCTTCTAATTTCTTGCCAGATAAGCACGCTGCAATATTTCAAGGTATAAAGTCCACATTTCTTAAAGCAACTTGATGTCTAGCATACAAATAAAGATAAATCTGAAACTTATCCACTAAATTTCAGTCTTAAAACTCCCAAAATTAGGATATAATGAGTTAGAATGACAACAGGTAGTGCATTACTCCTATCACCCCTACTTATATATACTACAAAAGACCTAACGTTTTGCTAAGGTTAACTCTTCAAATCACCTTGTGCCTTTATTGTCATAACCTAGCAATCCTATCCTAGGGATTCCCCCTTGAGTTGGAGAAGAGCCAACCTAAAGTGTAGAGAGGTGATTATTGTGGTGACAGTGGTTAACACCTCTAGGTTATAATTGGGCTAGCCTTGTTGTTTGGGTCTTTAATCACACACGCTAGTTCAACTGTAACATGACCCAAGGAACATCACAAACATGCAGAGATAAGTTGGAAAATAGAAAGAAAACAAGAACAAACTTATAACATGATGCAATATTGTTCTTGTTATTACTTCTAAACAATTTCTATAGAGCCATTCCTGTACTCCGTTTGATAATTAACCTTTTTCCCTATTATTTTAAGAAAACATGTATAAAAAAGGAACTGTCAATTCCATATACTTTGAATACCTGCTCTGGAAACAAAATATGGAGGAAGCTCCCCGAGGGCAGTTCCAATTCCCCACAGAACAGCTTCCAGTTGAACATGAGGCAGAATACTATGAAGCGGTGTCCTGAAACGCTCAGAATCCAGAAAACGCTGATATAATGGTGGACCTATCTCTGAGCAGTCTTTCTCAATCCACGATGGCACTCTATTCAGTAGAATAGTGTCATATGGAGCACTTTTTAGATCAGCTCGCCCACATTGTGTAGCTTTTAACGTAAAGAAAGCAATATGAGGGCCCAAATAAAGCACAAAAGTGTGCAAGCCAGATCCTGGAAGAATAGAACAAGTAATACCCCCACTTATTAGCATTCAAACCATCAAGATAGATGCATGATATCAATATTATCTATATCAGTGTGGAAACACGAGAATGGTTGAATATAGAAGTGGAAATTATAGGACCAGTATACAATAAACATTAATAGAACATGACATCAAGAAACAAAATCTAAGCAACAGAAATAATTCATAGAATGAAGATTAGGAAGGGCATATTATAATTTGTAAATGCCCACTGAAGTCATAAATTTTACTAACGAGTTGAAGGTGTCGAAAGCAGCTTTGAGAACTGGTATAGGTTAGGGTTATGGTGGTTAAACTCGACATTGTGGTCCCTCAATGGTTTTTAAAATCATTTATGATTCACCCTTAGTAGGCGTTATAGCCCATATTGGTGGTTAGTAGGTGAGTTTCGTGGTCCAACCTCCATAGGCAAAATATTTCTCTAATGGAAACTAATCTCCAACTTCGTGTTCAAATAGATACATTCATAGAATGAAGATTAGGAAGGGCACAATATAAACACCCACTGGAGTCATAAATTTTACTAACTAGTTGAAGGTGTTAAAATCAGCTTTGAGAACTGGTATATGTTAGTGTTCTGGTGGTTAAACTCGACATTGTGGTCCCTCAGTGGTCTTTAAAATCATTTATGATTCACCCTTAGTAGGCGCTATAGCCCATATTGGTGGTTAGTAGGTGGGTTTTGTGGTCCAACCTCCATAAGCAAAATATTTCTCTAATGGAAACTAATCTCCAACTTCATGTTCAAATAGATACATTGCAGGACTTTATTACCCAGCTTTGTGAGGAAATTATTTTACTTCAAGGTGATAATACGAGGGTCTTTGATGAGTATCAATACCTGAAGCTTGATCATGATCTCGTGCTTCCATAATTGACCACAAAGTGAAAGTCCATCTAGACTCTGCCTGGCCCAATACGAACCTTCTCCAAGAAGTAAGTGATCTTAGAATAATAAAGGTGAATTTGAGGTTTGTTTTGGCAACATAAAAACTTATTTTGAAAGAGACTTGTATTGTTAATCTTTATAAGAAGTATAATAACCATGTTGATGGGTGGATAATCAGTATTAATGAGATGGAAGAAAACTTGAATCTTGCTAGTCGAAAACTCATGAATGAATGGGAGAAGGAAGAGGTACTTGATACCTTGCAAAAGTATATGCAACACACTTTTGATATGACTTCTTGTGAATTGTTGGATACTCATAACCAGTCTTCTCCTATTCTCAAGAAGCATACTAAAGGCTTTGGCTCCAACTTACTTCATCAGATGGGTAATACTGGTGGTGGACTTGGTAAGCATGGACATGGAATTGTGACTCCTTTTGTTCCTGAGATAAGACTAGTGCCAACAAGGCCTTGGATATTTTGGGACTTCATCATCAGAAGCAAATACCCCTGATCTCTCAATCAATTTTGTTTTGCAGTAACAAGAATCAGCACCATCCACTGATTTGAATTGTGTCTATGTTGGCACTTCAATATGCTTCAAATGAACCAGATTCTTATTGAAAGAACTAGTGAAATCAATGTTTCACATAAACCTGGACACCCTAGGCAATGAATGTATATTCAATAATGTCTAAGATATTTTCATCACACTTAAGAACGTTACATCTATAACCTTGGTGGGAGGATAAATGTATCAGCCATGACATTCCAGCCATGGAATCCCACAAACAAACAAAACAGTTATTAAATGCTTTAGCAGCCTCCAACCATGAATTTAGCAGCTGCCTATTAAGGCTTTAGCAACCACAAAGACTTTAGCAGCCACCAACTAAGACTTTAGTAGCCAACAGGACTTTAACATCCAGCAACTAAGACACACCAAGACAAACAACTACATCCCTACTTAACTAATGTACCCCATTAATGCACCCTCTTAATGGTAACAATCAAACCTACACCAGATTGATAAGGTTGGAATGGATCTGTTATTACATGCTGCTCTACTGAAGGAGAACACTTCGAAGTAACATGTAAACTCTAACACTCCCTCTTTGCAAACAAGGTGTCTTGACTCTTACCTTCCATTTTGACATGGTTGTCCACATGTGATTTTGTCACACATTCAGCAGGGGTTACAGGTTGATGGAGCTATGGATTGCTTAGGTTCTTTGACGATAGATTTTTGCTTCATGTTGTGATGCTGTCCTAGTGTTGATGATTCCCTAGAATATGGATGTTCATGATACATTTGGACTAGTAGCTATGGGATATGTCTTTTCATGGTGTACTGCCTATGGATGATTATGACATTGCTCTTCCCTCATGCATCACTTGTTCATGACATGTGGATCACTTTCTTAAGGAGCACCCTAGTGCTTTGGGTTTCATATGGCATCTAGATCACATGCATTGTCTTTTCCTATGGAGCATTTGGATGGTTTTCATGGTATATTGATGTTTGACCACTATTTTCATAAAGTGCTCTTGTTCACTTGGCACAATTTGATGGCACGGATTGCTTATATGGATGACATGGTGACATATGGAGGCATTTCTTGCTTAGCGCTCTTGCTCATGTGATGTATTTTATGCTTGAGGATGTTCTATTGATGACTTTCCATGGAGCACCCCTCTTTATTCCTAATGTATGATGGTGTAGGCTCTCATATTGTTGGATCGTTCTTGATTCTTGGCACATCGATGGCATCATAGCACTATTGCGTATCATCTTTGGTTGTGTACCCTCCTTGTTTCTCTCTTGTGGTATGTGTGGTGGCATTCTAGTGGCTTATAGAAGGGGTTGTCCCCTTCATCATGGCTGGTTATCAATTGTGTACACTTTTCCTTTGAGTTGGATGCTTCTATTATTGATGAGTGGTCTGTGAATTGATGAGATGGCATTGGAGGTTGAGTTGGTTAATATGTGAACATCATTTGAGCCTTTTGGAGGGGCATCCTAGCTTTGAGAACAGTTATCTTTTGATAGACTACTCAGAATTGTGCCTTCTCAATGCCATTAGATGCAGAATGGCAGTGGGATTTCCAAAAAGTGGTTATAGTAGAAAATCTAATAAATATTGAGGAAATTAACAACTCCAGAACTATCGTTTAAAGAGCCACACCATATTTTTGTCCAACGTACCTTTTGGAGCCTTTTCATGGAGAGCATTCACCTTATTTGAGGAAGTGCTCCACCTTTCGAGGCCTTTTTCTTGGAGCGCTACCTTTAGAGAGCCTTGGGAGCCTAGGTTTGACTTTCTGTCTATCATGCAGCCTCATTTGATGGATGCACCTCGTTATTAGGCCTTTCTTCTCTTGGATATTTTACTTGTGGCTTTAACCATCATATTTCATGAATATTCTGAAAGTTTGTTAGGGTTTGTTGGAGTATCCTGATTTGTTTACTCCATCCTGGTCTAGATCTAGGGTTTTATGATTATTTTATTGTAGAAGGAAGAGGAGCTTAAAGCCATATAAGGCTTTGCTCTCTCCTTCATTTTTCATGCTTGGATTTTGAGAGTTCTCTCTCTTTTGGAAGTTAATGGACATATCTTTCATGTCGCAACTTAAGTGTAAGGATTTCTTCTCCATTCAAAGAGTGGCATCCTTGTTCCTATTTCCAAATGTTGTTAATGAATTGTTGAATACCTAGAACTTGTTAATTAGGGCCAATTATAAGGGTAAAATTGCCTCATTGAAAGGGTTTTATGTGAGAATTGTTTCCTTTATCTCCCTTTGATGCATTGTACATGATTATATTGCATTGCTCCAATCATCTTTCTCGAGTAAGTGCTTGTAATACTTCATTGTATGAGACACACCTTGGTCAGGAATGTTTTGATGTGGCACCGTTCTTGGGTCTTCCCAGCTGATTTCTAATTCATTTTTCAACACGTTAGGGTTTATTTGTGGCATGTGAAAGTAGCCCCAATTTCTCTGACTTCCATAAACTAATCCCTTTCTTGGACTAGCCTCCCTTTACTCCATTTTCCCTAGGGATTGGCACTAGTATTCATGGTCCTCCCATCGCCTTTTTTTGTTTTCTATATTATAATCACAAACATGTTTTGCTAAGGCCATCTCTTCATATCACTCCATGCATCATTGCAAGCTTTAGCAATCCTATCCTAGGGAGGAACCCCTTGAGTTAAATAGATAAGATAGATAAGATAAATGTATTAATGTCCAACTAATGACCAACCTAAAGTGTAGAGAGGTGGTTATTGAGGTGACAGTGGGTAACACCTCTAAGTTGTAGTTGGGCTAGCATTGTTCTTTTGGGCTTTAATCACACATACTAATTTGAGTTGTAACAAGCCACCAAACCAAGATACTTTGAATTATCATAGCATCTTGAACCTTCCCTTTGCTAGGGCTTCAAAGACTATTAGGCACCTATTGATCTAAACAAACATAACCCTCAACCACTACTCTAGTTTATACTTCGAAATCTATTCAAGGGCTACTTCCCTCGTTCAAGGAAGACTTCATCAACAATTGGCCAACCTCCAATGTCCTTCTTATCAACTTCACTGGCCAATTTCTTCAATCTGCAATCATGGGCATCTCAGCCATGTACCTAAAAACCTCTAACAACTGAAGCTAAAGCCTCAACAAGGCCAATTGCTTCTTTCTAAGATGATCATCTACCAACAAATATGGACTTAGATTTTCTAATCTATCATTAGCCACTTGCATGAAATCAATCACTGATTCCATCTTCATCATGGCATCCCACCATACTTGCTCTGCATGTGCTTACATAAACCTTGAAGGAGGCATCCCACCATACCTGCTCTGCATGTGCTTACATAAACCTAGAAGGATACTCCTCCATCATGACATCTTGCCATACCTACTCTGAAATCTCTTCAATGCTAGAAGGATAGTCCTCCATCATGGCATCTCACCATACCTGCTCTACATGTGCATCCTCAAAGAAAATCAACAAAAAACTAACCTATCATAGGTTCATCATGCATATCTCAAGCAACAACACTCCAATCTCTAGAGAAACCAAACTCTAATAAGTTCCAAGCCTATCACAAGTTCATTGAACAACACTCCAATCACTTGAGCTTCCCTGAGCATCACACTTGCAAAAATAAATCAGTGCTATAATCACTACATCCTCTGGGCATTACACCAATTGAAATAAATCATCCACCTATCTTAGGTTCATTGTGCCTATCTCAAGCAACAAATCAACTCCAATTATTGGAGCCACCTAGGAATCACACCCACTAATCCTTCATAGGTCCTCATGCCTACCGCAGGCGTGGATTTGCTCTAATCTTTAGAGCTTCCTTAGGCATCACACCCACTTAAATCTTTTGTTAGCAACTCCCACTCATAGGTAGCAAACTTCTCGATAATGGACGAACAATTGCAAGTAAAAAGCACTATGTTGATCTCCTTGAACACAAACAACAAACTAACCACCAAACTATCCATATCGCATGAACTCGGTGTTCTCAATAGCTATAAATCTATGCTACACATCTAGTGTATCCACATACCAACATTTTCTAAATACCGTGTCAATTTCCATGCATTAAGCAATCTACAGACAGCGTTAAACAACGAGTCCACAACAAAAAATATGCTCAACCACAAGTGTAGGTTATACATAGTAGAATTTGCTTCCATCAATTTCTTGCATGAGTAAATCATGCCTTTTGTTACCCCCTTTTCGGCAAGGGATGATATGTTGATCAATTGTTCCTAGGATGAGATCAATGGCTTCTACATAGGTCATTGGTCAGAGGTCCTTCCAACATTTTTAGATGGTCCATGTACCTTGGATGTGCCTAGTAGAGATGGTGTCAGATACACTAGTGTTGTTATATCTATTACCCTCATTAACACTTAGAATGTTTGCTTATATGATGGCGTGTTAATCTTATGCTTGTATAATGACTCATAACACTTAAAGCAGATGCTCATTACTTAGTCTAACCTTGGTGTTATTCTACCTTAGAAGTGTCATTACAAAGGTTAAGTTGTACCCTAGTCAACAAACTGAAGTGATTTTACCCATTTCATAACATTTTTCCTATCCATTTTTCATTTCACTAGCCAATTTATCCATGCCCTTCATTTTCCGTTTTGTAAATGATCTATCATCAATAATACCCTAAGGTCTTGTTATCACATATATAGTAGTCGGGCTACCATACATTATTTTTCTGATTCCAGTACACTATTCAGCCAGTTCCCTTGCATTAAGATGCTGAGATGAGCATCTACTATGGATCATTATCAGATTTTGGACAACAGTTTTATTCCCCATGACATGACTGAGTTTCAGGGCACTCAGAGAGATGACCGATGTAGCTATTTAGCCATTTATACAGAGCAGTCAGTAGTGCCCAGAGTTACAGCAGCAGTTTCAGAGGACAAATGATGGTTCAGATGATGATCTTTCAGGTATATGACTCAGCAGGTATATTATGGTGTTGTGGTTATATTGCTTTTATCTCCATTTTCTTAGCATGTCTTAGCATTTACTATCATGATCTGGCGATCATATAGATATATGGACCTGGTTGTACTTAAACATATATATCATATTTGTCCATACTCAGACTTAGAAGTTCTTGGCCTATACTCATTAGTTTTACTCCCTAGGGAGAACAGAGGTGATCATTCCCGCCATACTTTGGCTTGCTAGTGTCGGTTGCATTATTCACTGTCTTCATCCATCCATGACTTACCCAGTTGATTCATTACCTTGACTTACTACTTGACTAGTGGCATGAAGGACCTTCCCCCACTATAGCCTCTATATTGGATAAGCTTCCCTGTTTATTGTGTCTCGGCTCTGAGTTGGTGACAAAACTTACCTATGGTGAGTTGGATTTCCTTGTGAATTCCCCCTAGTCACTAAAGATGTTGTTGGCTAAACCTGAAACTTTTAGTGCTGCCATTAATGCAAAGTATGGAAATGAAATGTTATATCTTGTATGAAAAGCCCATTCATGCAATGTGTTTCTAAACACACATGAATGAAAAGCAAGCCAAATGAAAATGGCTATGAAATACAAATGTTATACCTTTTGTGAAATGTAAATACCTAGGTAAACAAGATGTCTGTGACACACCTAGAAGTGCTTAGGTAAACAAGTGCCTTAAAGACACATCTGCAGCAAGAAGCCTAAATAAATGTAAATCTATGCAATGTGTTTATAAACACACATAGATCAAAGGCTATGGAAACTTTAGGACCAAAAAGCAATGGAACTTAAATGCTATATCAAAAAGATTGCTGGCCTCATTTCTATTATGGATTGTGTGCATCTGTGTAAGGTGAATAAACACTCTTTGAACAACTTATCCATTTGTGAGACACCACCATTCCCTGTGTTATTGTTTGTCCACTATATGCTATGGTGTGTATTCCCTTTTCCATTTCCAAAGTGTCACAGTGTTAAGTCAGTAAGTCATCCTTTGACCTAGCCAATTGTTTCTTAGCCTTCACCCTTCACTAGCAAATTGATCACAACTATGAAGTGAGTATGACCTTGAAAGTCTAGTCTGAGTAATAAATAATAATTATGACTTATTATATTTGGATTTAGATCGCCAGTAATGATTACTTCTTGTTATAATTGCTAATTGAATGAATTGTAAAGCCTGTCTTAACCTTGGACACATTGCAGCAACTTAATGACAGTTTGAGTTATATTTTGGTCATGTTGACTTGGTCAAACCTCAGTTTGACCAAAAGTCAACCACAGGACATGAGGTGACAGACCTCAGATGTTACAGATAGATGATATATGGTCTGGTACAGGTCACCATGGTGGGCTTATGCAGTGGTTTCAGGCTTATGATGATGATTTGTGCTTTTCAACACTTTTACAGATTATTATTATTTTGGTCTACCAGATATGATGAGTATTTATTTTGGACCATGCAGAGGTTTATATGGTGTATGGGTACAAATCTTAGATGGATTTGGACCTTCTGAGTCCAATGAGACAGTTTGTTTTCAGTTTCGGGCAGTTACAGTGATGATTGAGCCTCAGTTGGCTATGCTAGTGCAGTTTTGGTCAATCGGAGGCCCTCTCAGAGCAGTGATGAGATTTACTTGGTTCACCTAGGGCGTTGTGCATGGAGGGGGTGGTCCAGCCACTTGTTATTACCATATTACCACCCTCCCAGACTCATTGGTGAGCTCACCTTGACAGCGCAGGCACTCCAGGAGGCAGTTTGGGCAGTTTCACGTTTCCCGAGGCAGTCCAAAAATGGTAAAAATGGCTACAAAGGAATTCGATTTGGTCTACTGAGGCAATGTTATGGCATGCGATGATCGGTGATGATGAGTGGGATGTCTTCCACACCTTCGCCAGCAGTTTCAGCTTCATCGGGACCCACATCCACCACTTATGGCACTTTCTGATGATTTTTGGAGCCTCCCAAGGCTCACGATTTGTCCATAGAGGCACGATTTGGTACTTTGATGATTATTTTATTGATATTGTGCTATGGGGATTGACCAAGGGTGTCTAAAATTACCCCTTGGACCCACCATAAGCTAGATCTATTATTTTGTCATCATGATTTGGTGGGATCCCCTCTTCTAGGGTGAGTTTGTCCACTTATTGTTATATTTTATTATTGATCCATGTATTATATTGTTGAGCTCATCTCAACCATTGATTAGATCTTTTGATCTTTTAATCTTAGCCACTCATTCAAAAAATGGTTAGATTGTGGACTCACTCCCTCCTATTTAAAGGAGAGAGCTTCTCATTGTAAAGTGGTCATTGGCTCTTGGAATCTTGATATAGAAAAACCTTCTTGTGGAAATTCTTGTGGTCTCCTTTGCATCTGGTGTTCTTAGATGGTGATTGGAAAGTCTATTGCATCCTAGCATTTGGGTATTTGTGGTAAGATCTATCTTTTTTGGGAAACTTTTGTCTTGTCTACAGGAGGGCGACTTCACTTGGGCGTTTTTGCAAGGCTTCTTCAACTCGCTCCACTTGGTATTCGCTTGTATTAGGGGGTTATCATTAGTATCATTGTGATCTATGCTATCTTTATGTTATTTCTCTTGTGGCATTAGTCTTATCTCTTGTTTGCAGTAAATCTGATATTGTTGACGTTTATTGTGCAGGAGAGAGGGCGCATTGGCTTCCTTGGGCAATTTGACTTCATAGAAAACTACCTCAAATCGCTCCAAATTGATCGGGTTTGCCTAGATCATCATCATCAAGGCATCTACAAGGTTATCCAGGTAAGATCCAGATTTGTTCTTCTTGTCTTGGCTCCAATCCATTGACATGGCTACTTCATTGATAAAACCCTTAATTTACAAACCCTCATTTTTACATTTTCTCAGATCTAGTAAGATCCACTTGGTGTTTGGGTATAAAATTTAAAACCCACCTCTACAGTATCCACGGCAATTCAGATCTATAGTTTGGTGTGATTTGGCCTTCATTTGACCCATTTTCCAAGGCAAAGAAGCCTCTCCAAGGGAGGTCGCACTTCCTGGGAGAGGTGAGTTTGCAAGGATCTAGCACCTAGGTAGGTGAGATTCCACTTGATCTGTAATCTACATATTCAATAACCTACCCCTAGTGTGTCACTTCAGTGATTTTGACCTTGTGGGCCCCATTCCTCATTTTGAGGGTTGTGCCCCACTCGGGTCACTTTGTGGCATACTTCGATCTCAGATCTACTGAGATCCAGCCATTGGATGACCCTAATCTTTTAGATCCACCTACCTCAATACCTCAACATTCCAAATCTGTAATTTGGTGGACATCCGACTCCATTTGGCCCACTTCCCAAGGCACTGATCTTTCTCCAAGCCCATTCGACATTCCTGGATTGTTGGGTTAGCTTGTGGTTTGATTCTTGTTTTGGTTGCTTGAACCCTTTGACATTGTCATATCACTCAATCAAGCTCATCTCTGGTACTGGTTAGCCCCAATTCAGTCCTTAACTACCCTGCATTGGACATGGTTCCCAAGGTAGTGGATTCTCTCATAATTGACTAGTACCTTGATCCTGGATCTTACTTCAAACATCATAAGTCACTCCTCCACCCATAATGGACCAAAGATACACTATTTAAACCCCTTGATCCAAACTATTATTCATCTTGTAACTTCTTCCATAGATCTAGGGTTCACCATACACCTTACGTACTTCAACTATACTTGACTTGATCTGGTGTTTGGTTTGATCTCTCCTGTCGGGAGTAGATCTGGGTCTCCCCCTTTGTTGTCTTGGGCTAGATAATATAAAGTGAAGATTGCCTCGATTGGCATGACAAATATCCATTGGGAGTCGAGGTCATCTTGGTTGCACCTCTTTGGTTGCCCTTCCCTTTTGCCATCCATCTTGGATTCATCTCTAGGGGCACCTACAAGTTTGGTGATAACAGGTCTCATAACTATTCCCATGTATGAATAACTCAATAAATTTAAAAGTGTCTATTACTATAAGGTCGATGCTGCTAAATTAAATTGGAAATAAATGGGAGATATTCCCCCTTGCAAAAAACCAGGTTACCTAAGTTTGAAGTTACGAAAGCCAAAACTAAATTAAAAGGACTAAGTCAATGAAAAGAGTAAGAAATGCAAATAAATGAAAAAAGAAAGTAAAAGGGATCACAAAAAAGAGGCGCAAGAATGGACACATGTGGAAGAAATATATTATACTCTAGCTCTTGAAAGTTTGGGGTATACCTATCAAACTCAGTTACTATGAAGGCTGATTTGCAAAGATCCCTTTCTTTCCCTAAAATACACATTCACTTCATGTACCTGTTATCACATATATAGTAGTCGGGCTACCATACATTATTTTTCTGATTCCAGCACACTATTCAGGCCAGTTCCCTTACATTGAGATGCTGAGATGACCATCTATTTGGATCACTATCATATTTTGGACAGCAGTTGTATTCCCCATTGCCATGACTGAATCTCAGGACACTCAGAGAGATGACCGATGTAGCCATTATACCATTTGTACAGAGTAGTCAGTAGTGCCCAGAGTTGCAGTAGCAGTTTCAGAGGACAGATGATGGTTCAAATGATGAGCATTCAGGTATATGACTCAGCAGGTATATCATAGTGTTTTGGTTATATTGCTTTTATGTTTATTCTTATAGCATGTCTTAGCACCTAGTGTCATGATCTGGCGATCATATAGATATGTGGACTTGCTTGATCTTATTATATATACTATATTGTCCCTACTCAGACTTAGAAGTTCACTATTCATACTCATTGGTTTTACCCTCCTTAGGGAGAATAGAGGTGATCATTCCACCATACCTTGGCTTGCTAGTGTTGGCTCCATTATTCATTGTCTTCATCCATCGATTACCTACCTTTTAGTTTATCACCCTGACTTACTACTTGACTAGTGACATGGAGGATCTTTCCCCCCACTGTAGCCTCTGTATTGAATGAGCTTCCCTGTTTATTATGTCTCGACTCTAAGTTGGTGACAAAACTTACCTATGGTGAGTTGGAGTTCCTTGTGAATTCCCCCTAGTCACTAAAGTTGTGTTGGCTAAACCTGAAACTTTTAGTGCTGCCATGAATACAAAATCTGGAAAATGAAATGCTATATCTTGTATGAAAAGCCCATTCATGCAATGTGTTTCTAAACACACATGAATGAAAGGCATGCCAAATGAAAATGGCCATGAAAATAAAATGTTATATCTTTTGGAAATGTAAATACCTAGGTAAACAAGTTGTCTGTGACACACCTAGAAGTGCTCAGGTAAACAAGTGCCTTAAAAACACACCTGCAGCAAAAAGCCTAAATAAATGTAAATCTATGCAATGTGTTTATAAACACACATAGATCAAAGGCTATGGAAACTTCAGGCCCAAAAAGCAATGGAACTTAAATGCTATATCTAAATAAAAGCTGGCCTCACTTGTATTGTGGATTGTGCGCCTCTGTTAAAGGTGAATAAACCTTCTTTAAACAACTCATCCATTTGTGAGACACTGCCATTCTCTGTGTTGTTGCTCATTCAGTATATGCTATGGTGTGTTTTCCCTTTCCCTTTTCCAAAGTGTCACAATGTTAAGTCGGTCAAGTCATCCCTTAGCCTAGCCAGTTATTTTAGCCTTCACCCTTCACTAGCGAATTGATCACAGCTATGAAGTGAGTATGGTCCTGAAAGTCTAGTCTGTGTAATAATAATAAGTAATGACATTATATATTTGGATTTAGATCGCTAGTAATGATTACTGTGTTATAATTGTTATTTGAATAAGTTGTAGAGCATGCATTAACCTTTGACACTTTGCAACAGCTTTTGATGATAGTCTGAGTTATATTTGGTCATGTTGACTTGGTCAAACCTAGTTTGACCAAGGTCAACCATAGGACCTGAGATGGTTGGACCTTGTGATGATATGGAGAGATGATATATGGTCTATGTACATGCACATGATGATTCTATGTATCAGATACAGGTTTATGATGATGATTCATGGTTTACAGCATTATTTGATCATTTACAGATTATTATTATTTCACCTGTTCTGGTATATTGGATGTATTATATGATCATGCAGAGACTCATATGGTGTATGAGTACACATCTTGGATGGATTTGGACCTTCTGAGTCCAATGAGATAGTCTGTTTTAGTTTCGGCCACTTACAGTGATGATTGAGCCTCAGTAGGCTAACCCAGTGCAGCTTTGGTCTGTCGGAGACCCTATCAGAGCAGAGAGGATTTTTATTTGGATGACCTAGGGCGCTGTGCTTGGAGGGGGTGGTCCAGCCACTTGTTTTTACCATATTACCCCCTTCTCGGACACACTGGTGCCCTCACCTTGACAGCGCAGACACTCCAGGAGGCAGTTTCACGCTTCCCGAGACATTTCAGGATTGGTAGAAATGGCTATTGAGAAATTCGATTTGGGCTACTGAGGCAATGTCTTGGCATGGGATGATCAGTGATGATGGGTTGATGTCTTCCACACCTCCTCCAGCAGTTTCAGCTTCATCGGGGCCCGCATCCATCACTTATGGCATTTTCTGATGATTTATGAGGCCTCTTAAGGCCCACGATTTGTCCATAGAGGCACGATTTCGTATATTGATGACTATTTTATTATTATTGTCCTATGGGGATTGACCAAGGGTGGCTAAAATTACCCCTTGGACCCACCATAAGCTTCTTATTATATTTTGTCATCATGATATGATGGGATTCCCCTCTCCTAGGGCGATTTTGTCCACTTATGTTATATTTTATTAGTGACCCATGTATTTTATTGTTGAGCTCATCTCAACCATTGATTAGACATTTGTATCTTTTAATCTTAGCCACTCTTTCAAAAAGTGGTTAGGGTTTTGATGCCTCTCCTTCCTATTTAAAGGAGAGAGCTTCTCATTGTAATGGGTCTTTGGCTCTTGGATTATTGGTATAGAAAAACTTTCTTGTGGAAATTCTTGTGGTCTCCTTTGCATCTGGTGTTCTTAGATGGTGATTGGAAAATCTATTGCAACCTAGCATTTGGAATTTGTGGTAAGATCTATCTTTTTTTGGAAATCATTGTCTTGTCTACAGGAGGGCGACTTCAACAAGGGCGATTTTGCAAGGCTTCTTCAAATCGATCTTCTTGGCATTTGCTTGTATCAGGGGGTTATCATTAGTATCATTGTGATCTATGCTATCTTTCTATTACTTCTCTTGTGGCATTAGTCTTATCTCTTGATTGCATCAAATCTGATATTGTTGACGTTTGTTGTGCAGGAGAGAGGGCGCATTGGCTTCTTGGACTAAATCGACTTCATAGAAAACTACCTCAAAGCTTCTCGAATTGATCGGGTTTGCATAGATCATCATCATCAAGGCATCTACAAGGTTACCCAGGTAAGATCCACAGGTTTGTTTCTCTTATCTTGATCCAATCCATTGGCACAACACATAATTTAAAAACCCTAATTAATTCAAACCCTCATTGTTACATTTTCTCAGATCTACTAAGATCTAGTGGGTTGTTGGGTGTAATATTGAAAACCCACCTCTATAGTATCCACGACATCCTGAATCTATAGTTTGGTGAGGATTGGCCTCCATTTTACCCTCTTCCCAAGCCAATTTAGCTTCTCCAAGCAAGGGCACACTTCTTGGTGAGGGTGAGTTGACCTAGATCTAGTTGATGGGTAGTTGAGATTTCAATTGATTCATGATCTACACATCCTAAAACCTACCCCTAGACTCACTCTTTTGCAATTTCTACCTTGTGGGCCCTATTCCACATTTCAAGGGATTTAATCTCCATTTTGGACCACTTGGTATTTTTAAACTCAAATCTAGTAAGATCTAGCCATTGGATTGCCTTGAAATTGTAGATCCACACTCTCACTTGATTAACCTACTTGGATCTAAAATTTGGATGTCATTGGACTTGTTTTGATCCATTTATCCCATATTTTACCCTCCTTGGGCAAAGTCGCACTCCCTTGGAGATTGGAGTTGGTCCACATCTAGGACATGGGTACATGAGATTTTTGTGGATTTGGAACGGATACACCTTAAAACCTAGGTCTAGTTGGTCACTTCATCAAATCTTGCCTTGGGATAGCATTCCTTGTTTTAAGGGATTGTGGTCCACTTAGGTCAAACCTTGAATCTCTAGATCTAGACCTATTCATCCATCAAGACTTTAATTGCCCACTTGTCTCATGCAATAGGAGTCATCAACCACAAGTTAACTTCACTTTGACTCCATTATCCCAATTCCCAAGGCATTGATCTCTCTTCAAGTCAATTCGACTTTCTTAGATTGTTGGATTAACTTGTGGTTTGATCCTTGTTTGGTGGACTAAACCCTTTGATGTCATCATATATCATGATCAAGCTTGTCACTTGTACTAGTTAGCCCCAATTCAACCCCTAAACTACCCTGCATTGGACACGATTCCCAAGGCAGTGGATTTTCTCACATTGAACTAGTACTTCAATCCTGGATCTCATTTCAAATACTATAAGTCACTCTCACATCAATAATGAACCAAAGCTACACTCATTGAACCCCTTACTCATATTGTGACTTCATCCTTAGGTCTAGGATAAACCATACACCTTACTTCACTTAGTATTAACTTGATTTGGTGTCTTGGTTTTGATCTCTCCTGTCGGGAGTAGATCGGGTCTCCCCCTTTGTTGTCTGGGCTAGATAACATAAAGCGAAGATTGCATCGACTGGCATGACAACCATCTATTGGAGGTCGAGATGATCGAGGTTGCACCTTTTGAGTTGCCCTTCCCTATTGCCATCCATTAATGGATACATCCACAGGGATAACTACAGTTTAGGTGATAACAGTACCCTTCACTTACCTTAGGAATATAGGCCATGCACCTTGACTTAGGCCTTTAACATGTAATAAGGTTTTAAAAGGGTCGCACGAATGTTACACTAAATGAGTAAAAGTTAGATAAGTCAGTGAGCTGTTAGGAAAGTGTGATTGTAATTATATATTATCTTCATATTTGTGAACATTTCCTAAGCTATATGTGGGCTAACCCCATGGGCCCATAGCACTAAAGCACTTTACTATATTTGCATGATATGACACTTGTTGTGGTATATTTGATGATTATTAAGGTCTCTAGGATGGGGCCACCCCCTTCCTACATGATGAGGACCCTTACATCCTTAGCACCATGCTCTATCACACATGGACCTATCTTCATCATATTGGACTGTTGAAACTCATTCTATATGCTTCTTGAGGGCATTGGAGCTCATTTTAGAGGGTCGTACTCACACATGTGAGCATTTGGAGGTGTTTTCTTGATATTTTGGAGGAGCATTCCAGGTTTTAAACCTGGATTGGTTTGTTGCTACCACTTGGCACATATTTATGAAGAGTGCCCCCCTTCTTGATGCATGTACCAATATTCTTTGACTTTGGAGCCTAGAAGTCACCTTGGATATTGCACTTGGACCACACGTGTGGGGTTTTGAAAGGAGTGCTCTAGTTTGTTGGAGCTCATTTATGTACTTGGTTATCTCATGGACCATTTGGAGGAGAGTGATCCCCTTCTTGGAGCTTTCTTGTATCATTCTATGTGCTTGAACATTGACTAGGTAATGCACTCCCCTTATCTTGGGCTAGTTGTTGGTTTATTGGAGTGGTTATCTCATTGTTTATGGCTTTTTACCATGTCTAAAGGACTTTTTGATCCTCCCTACAATAGATCTAGGGTTTTGGTAAATCTATTATTATTTTATTGTGTTGGTTTATTGGAGTGATTATCTCATTGTTTATGATTTCTTGCCATGTCTAAAGGACTTTTTGATCCTCCCTAGAATAGATCTAGTGATTTGGTAGATCTATTATTATTTTATTGTAAAAGAAGTTGAGCACCTCTCCTATACAAGAGAGCCTCTTCCTCATTTTATATTGTTGTTATTGATTGGAGAATAAAGCTATATTTTGCATCAAAGGATCTTAGTTTCATTGGGATCTTTCTTACATGTGAGACATATCTTCGTGAATCTATCTTGAGGTAACATGCATCTCTTTGCATTGTTAAATTTCTAGATCAGGTCCATAAGAAGGGTAATCATAATCCATT
Source organism: Larix kaempferi (assembly GCA_027924585.1). Taxonomy (NCBI): domain Eukaryota; kingdom Viridiplantae; phylum Streptophyta; class Pinopsida; order Pinales; family Pinaceae; genus Larix; species Larix kaempferi. The sequence goes on from BSBM01000221.1 coordinate 5,850,683, forward strand.
GGAATTAACTAGGGAAGAATATTTTTACTTGTTATATGTTCTAGTAGTCCATAAGAAGGGTAATCATAATCCATTGGAATTAACAAGGGAAGAATCTTTTTACTTGTTATATGTTCTAGTTTTGTAGCTTGCTTGTGATTGTCATCCTTAAGAGAGTTGCACGTCTTAAGTTTGCATATGCTAGGGTATATGATAGGATCTAGATACTGAAGATGTATGCTTTAAAATGACCCTTCCTTGGACGGACTTGCATGAAACCCCAAATGCTTGGAGGGAATTTGTCATGTTTTACAAGTGTTCCAGCTCCAAATAATCTCAAACAAGGCCCAAGGAGAACTATTTCTAGGTATTTTGCCCAAGGATCAAAGGCACTAGTCTATCACTCCATCTCATCAACAACTAAACTTCAAAAACATTTAATTTTTATTTATTTTGAAGGTAAAATCTGGTTTCCTTCGAGGCTGAAATAATTTTCAGATTTCCTCTTCTATCAAGCCAAGGTAAATTTTCATGCTTTAGCATCATTTTTACACTTGATTTCTATAATTTTATTTCAGTTTTGTCTTGATTTCCTAACAGCAAAAACACAGAAATAAAACAGGCCTAATAACTCCATAAAATCATACTTTTAAGTTAGGGTTTCATGCTAGAATAATCACATTAAATTTATGGGTTTTTCACTTATGTTTTAAGGTTGATTTAAGTGGTTATATAGCTCATAATTCATCTTAATTAATTCTGGAAATTTATAACAGCATACAAACTTAACAGCAAACCATTCTAAAAGCAAGATATTTTGTGTTTGCTTGGTTAATACTATATCATAATTTCATGTTTTATTAAGTAGATATATATTAACTAAGTGGTTCACTTTTAAAATCTGAATATTACTTGTGCAATTCACTTTCTCTTGCAATACTTTCCTCTTGTGCAACTCTTGGGATGTTTTTTCACGTGTTTGAATAATTTAATCATGGATAAATAGTATGTTGATGTCTGAATTTCTAATTAAAGCATTGGTGTTAAATCATCGTCTCAATTCCACATTTGAAGAAGTGATTCTCATCACTTCAAGAAATCTGAAATTTCAGGCTTTGAATAGTTTCTTCTTATATCCCAATCAGGGATGTCGAGCCTTATACTTGCAAGAGGCCCTCTAGCTACAATCCCTCATCCCTCAACGGCATTTGTAGTCTGGACCAACCTCCACTCAACAGATTACTTCCTTCTTTCGAATGCTCCTATCTTCTAGGGGCACCAAGAGACAAACGAATGGCGGCACTACTTCTAACCACAGATCAATTAGGATGCAGAGGGCCACCTCCACTTCTGCCAAACACCAATGGCATGGTCAATCTTGGGCCCATCACAACAGCCAAACGATTTCATCCAGGTCACAGTAGCAAGCCCCCCACTCTAGACAGCAGCACATTACCCATTATAGCTCTTCTTCCAGGTCTTCCTCTAGACAGAGTACTCTTTTGAAATTCTTTCATTCAGCATCAAATGTTAGGAGATATGTAGAAATTCTTGAAATCTGTGCACAAACTCAGATTTCATCAACCACTTAGAAATTCTCAGATTTCAGTCTTTCAACAGTCATTAATATAAAAGCATATCTCATGCACGTTAAACAAGGCATTGTAAACTGAAATATAGTTTCTAAGTCAATAATTGCAGCAAAAAATAAAAATAACAGCAGAATGTAAGTAGCATTTGACTCAGTGATTTTTGGTCCTGAGACCCTGGAAAAACCCCCTAAGGGGGAAACCAGTCCAAGAGAATTCTTTATTGAGCTTGAGTAGAACTATTTCTCAGAGAATACAACAGTAGTAAGCCTACAGGCTACAGCAGTAAAGTACAGGTCAGAACCTTGAAATTTGTGCCCTGTTCCACCTTGGAATGCAAGCCAACCAGCTAAAAGAAATCACCTATTTTTCTGTGCACTGGTACAGCTGTACAGCCTCACTGTACAGTCCTTCCAAGCTGTATTTCCACCTTGGTTTGCGCGCACAAAACTAAAACACTTATGCACAAATAAATCAGCAGTCACAGCACCTTGGAAACTGTGCCAAACAGCAGCAACACTTTCGGCTGTATGGCCACCTTGTTTTTCCCTTCTCTGTCATATGGCCTCCCTCTTAACTGCTACCATAACACCTGGGATTGCGTGCCCTCTCTCCTGCCTTGGAAAGCATGTCCCACAACTGTTGTTCGGACAACATGAAAGCACAAACAGCCTAGATGTGCATGCCCTCTCTTTCTCAGACTTGGGATGTGTGCTCACCCTTGGAACCTATGCCCTTCTCTAGGAAATTGTGCCCCTCTACTCAGCAGTCCTTTCTCTTCACTCAGCTCAATTTCTCTTGGAATGCATGCCTCAAAATGAGTCTCTCAACCTTCTTTTATTTACACTTTAGGGTAACTCCTCATGTCTTTTCAACTTCTAGGGCCCAGATTAAATCTTGGCCACAAGATCAAGGGCTGTATTTTAATCTCAAGTTCACTTAAATTACTTAAGTGTAACTATATCAAAACACTTTTCTTTTCAAAAAGTCACTTTAACCCTAAAATGATAAAATGTTCACTTTAATATTATAAAGTCACTTTATAAAGTGTAACTCACTTAAATAAAGTATATCTCACTTTAATATATAAAGTCACATCATAAAATACTTTATAAACACTTTTCATGAAGTCACTTTATGTCATTAATGAGACTCCCTTGTTCTCGGACCCCTGCACCTAGGCACCTTGTTATCACCTAGATTGTAGCTGCTTCTAAGAGGAACCTTATCCAAGAGGGTGGAGGCAAGGTAGCTAAATCAAGGGACACTGCAAGGGCCTCGTCCACTACTGTTGGGGTAGTTGTCACACTGGACGGGCTCTTATAGCTTTAGGCCACGCTGGAAGCAAGACCAAGGGGGAGACCCTAGCTAGCCTATAGAGACCAACTGAAGACAAGACACACAAGCATGATGAGGCTGAAATAATAACTTATACAGTTTCCCACATCTCACTCCAATCACCAATGAAGTAGAAGGACTCGATCCTTTGGGAAAAATGTGTACTTTTCCATCTAGGACATATACTCCGAATCCTCTATCCTCAATAGTGGAAATTGATACTAAGTTCTTCTTCAGCCTAGGGACATACAAGACATCCCTCAATGTCATGGGCTCCATGGACTCCCTCTAAAATGTAACAGTCCCTCGCCCAACTGCTTTGACAATAGTATCATCACCCAACACCACCTCCAAGTCCAAACTAGTCCCAGGGAACTCTGTAAACATATCACGTGCACTTGTGATATGGATCAAAGCCCCACTATCAATGTACAAGGTGCATGCAACGGTGGATACACTCGAGGGTTGACCAACTAGCAAAGAATACTCCCTTTGATCTTGTATATCAATACTAATAATAGATGCTCTCTTTGAATGACTAGTATAGAGAGAAAACTCTCTCTCAAACTGAGTTGTGTACTCATCAATCTCTATAGTAGTTTTTGTTTGCTGCTTCTTCTTCTTCTTGTTCGGGCACTGTCCAGCATAGTGCCCAAACTTCTGGCAAGCAAAGCACTTGAATTTGTTCATGTCTTTCTGTTCACCACCCTGCTACTTGGCCCCACCCTTAGGGCTCTTCTTGAACTTCTTCTTCTTGCCTTTGGCTACTAAGGCAACATTCTCCTCATCCTCCCTACTCTGAGATGAACCTCCCTATAAATAATCTCTCAGAGTCTCCTCCTGGATGAAGTCGTCCCAAAGACAATCCTAGGAAGGCATATGCTCTCGAGCTACAACAAACTCCACAAATATAGCCCATGGTTTTGTCACACCATTCAAGGTTGTCCGCACTAAGTCACTGCCCTGTACAACCTCCCCTACTGCTCCAAGTTCATCTCTCATCTGTGTTATTCTAGTAAGGTAAGATGCCTTGTTTTTTGATTTATTCATCCGGATGCCTTTCAACTTTTCTCTCAGTACCATCTTCCGATTTTTGTTGGAACTTTGGTACAAGTTAGTCAAAGCACTCCACATCTAATAAGCATGATCTTTACCTGTCACATGCGGGATTACATGATCCTTCACGGCATCAAATATAATTCCTCTTGCTTTTATATCTTTCTTGTCAAAGGTAACCTTATCTATAGCATCAGTAGGCACTGTAACTAGTTTAGCCCGAGTATTGTTAACTATATCCCATAGTTCATTCTCTTGAAGAATCAGCACTATTCTAGCCTTCCATGAACTAAAATTGACTGCCCCATCCAATCTATCTTCAATTCTTAACCCAGTAGCCATGACAACAAGTAAGTCCAAGAACCTGTAAATGAAATTAACCACCTTTTTCCCTTCTTTCCCAAGCCTGAAATTTAACCTCTGATTTTTATTTTTGATTCAAAGTAGCCTCTGATACCATGTGAATTTTTCAAATCCCCAACCCAGTTTCAAGTTTTGTCAAACATATAGAGTTTAATGCCCAAACCCCACTGCTGCAAATTAATTCCTCATGCAAATATAACAAACTGACTTGAAACACATGGAAATTTTTACAACTTTAAAACTCAGAAAATAAATCAGCCATGTTATCAACTGATTTGTACAATAGTTGAAACCTTATTGAGCCGCCAGTGTTGGAACACATCAGTGTTCACTTCCAGAGTATCTGGGTTTCATATTTTTGGGTCTAGCCAGTTTTGGCTTTGAGTGGACATGACCATGGCCCCATGGGGGTTTGTATTAAAGTGTGCTAGTAGGGTCTGAGTGGCTCGGTTCCCCATGACTGGATTAAACAACTAAGGTATTCCAGGGAGTTTTTTCACCGTCAGATTATACTTTGCTTCAGGCGAGATATAATCTCTTGGTTTTTCTCCCGCTTCCTCCACAGCTGGAATGCCCGATTTTGGAAATTTTTGCCATGGGGGGTTATTAGGGTCCAACTGTAATGTATAAACCTACTAGACACTATTAGAATAGGTTTTGGTCATGTCCTAAGTCTCTAGGACCCCCAGAAAAAATTTCGAAAAAATTTTACCGGGTCCGTCGAGTTTGGGTTTTTTAAATTATTTTTAAATTTAATAAATTTCTCTATAGTTTAAATAAAGAAATAATAATTTGTAATATGTCAGTCGTCCGGGGTCCGAATTTAGTGATTGATGGCTCGTTTCATAAGCCAAAAATCACACATGACCCATGGACCAGCTAAACCCAACTTTCGGATGTCAATTCAGCCTCATAATTAATATTTTCTCTAAAAAGTCATTTACAGAGAAATTATTAATTAAAATAATTAAATTGAATATTTTGGAGATAATCCAAATCTCTCCAAAATTAATCAATTTGATTAAAATAAAAGGCTAAATGACATGGCAATGGGCATTTATGAGGATTCCAATCAACTCCAAGTCATTCCAATCAACTATCCAATCACCAGAAGAATATCCATTCAAGCTAATTCGCCCTCCTCATGCCAAACTCGATTTGGCTTGTTGTCAATTAATAATTGGGTTGGTGGTTATGCATTTAAGGCTTGGGTAGGCGCCCTCATGACTCATCCAATCCATAGGCTTGGCTCCCTTTACACAACTCGAGTTAGCACCTACCCACTCCACATGTCTCTTCATCAACTAACTCGCACCCTCCACAATCCTCACGTCAATCTACCTCTAGCTCACGTCTAGCCTTGTTATTGGTTGGTGATATCACTTATGCACCATTCCAAGTCGAGTTTTGCCACCTCTTTCACTCACACCTACCAACAACTTGAGTCTTGCCACCTATTCACTCAACCTACCACAAACTCGAGTTTGTCCATTCGAATTAGCTCTCCAAGCCATGCCTTGATTGGAATTCGACCCACTTGTCCATGCCAATTCAACCTAGGGTTTTGGCATCTAGATTTTAGTATAAAGAGAGGCCCTTTGGGGTTATTATCTCATGGATTTTTGGATGTAAAGTTACTCTGCCATTTTTGTGATTACAAGCTATTGGCTTAAGGAAATAAAGTTAGACTTTGGAGGTCCATGCGATTTGTGCTACATTGATGAATGTTTCTCTTGTGAGGTGATCTCTTTCTATGCTTTCAATTTAAATGCTTATGTGATTGATCAAATAACTAGCTTTAGAAGTCTATATTCTAGAACATAAGATCTACCATTTGTGGTTTGCAATTTCGTTTATTATGCAATGTTTATCAATGAGTTATATGAATAGGATGTATTCGGTTGTACTAGCATTTATATAACCTTGGTTTTCATAGCATACTAGTCATATATTTGATCTCACTTTGGCATTGAGTTGTTTGTCTTTGAATAGGTTTCTCCAGGTGTAGGGGGGTGTGAGCTCGGTTGCATCTAGCCCATCTTCACCACCACAAGTGAATTTTAACATTGTTGTCTTTCCAGGATCTATAAGAAGTTGAGTTTGTTTCAAGAAGAAGCACAAAGAGTTTTGCTCTAAGGTCCATCCATTTTATCAAAAAATATTGGTTACTTTGTTACTTTAGGCTTCCATTTCTTCAAGCCTTCTTGTTTGCTCATTGAATTCTTTGCATCGACTTGCTAAGCCCTTTCTAGCCCTTCTAGTTCTTGATCCAAGATTAGTTACTTGTCTTTTCAAGCCATAGATTTAGTTTGCCATAAGGTTGAAGTTCCTTCAACCTTGGGGAATAGCTTGGGATTTGTTCCCTCGTGCTCTCTTTAACACTTGTTGTCGGCGTATCACCGGTTAACCGGAGGATTTCCAAGACAGTGTTTTAAACCCCCAAGTGTTCCACTTGAAGTCCTTTGCTCTTGTCTTGCTAGTCCATTTCTCCTTGCCTTCAAATCCCATCCTTTCCCCACTCGTTTTTTTCCTCAAACTCTCCTTTGCGTCCATCCTAAAGAAGATACCCTTCTCCTCTTTCCATTCGCCATTCCCTTCTTGCTCTCATTTTGCCATATTTCGTGCCTTCTTTAGCTCTCGTCCACCCTACCTTGGGTCCCTTCTTCCTCTTGCATTCGTCCCTCTCTAGTTTCCCTTCCTCCTCCTTCCGCGTCTCATTCCACATTAGCCCTAAAACATAAACAAAAACACAAAAGTTTGTTAGTAATACATTGTAGCACTTATATAGTTAGGATCTAGTTTATTGTTAGTTAGTTTGTTTAAATCTTAGTAGCTAGTTTACATTATTTCAAAGTTATTATTATAGATCTTATCTCTTGTTGTTATCTAGTTCCATTTTGTCACTATACTAATCCATAGATTTCCACTTTGATTGATTTGTGTTGGCTGCCATCTAAACATTGAATTGACTGTCCTAAACATTCGTTGGCTGCCATCTAAACATTGAATTGACTGTCCTAAACATTCGTTGGCTGCCATCTAAACAATGTTGACTGTCATAAAGTAAAAGTTTATTGGCTGCCCCTTCAACTTTTTTCATTCAACCTTGCAAGTAGTTTAAAAACTCAGAAATCTTAAGGGTCTATCATTTTTGCTTGCTTGCTTAGCTTGCATCTCGTTAGTATTGTAGATTTCATTCTTTGTCATTATTTAGTTCCATCTTCCAAGTATTAGATCTAGTTCAATTTTTAAGTTTTGTTTTGTTTTCCTAACATCTAATGGGTATTGGAGTTATTTGTCTATGATAGATCTTTCCAAAGTAGAAGTCAAGAGACTTCTAATCCAAGAAGCCATCAAGACAAGAGGACAAAACAAAACAAAAGAGATTAGTATTATCCTTTTTTGTAATAGATCTTAGAAGTTTATTTCAAGTTTTTATAAGTTATTTATTTCAAAGTCCCTACAAGGGTTTCATTCCCAAGGGCAATTGTACTCTCTTAATAAAGTTGCAAGTGGGGTTTTTAAGCCCCCACATTCACTTCCCCATTTGGGGAAGCCTTGTAGTCTCTTCAGTGGTTTGAGTTTCTAGTTTAGGTCTTTTTATATGCTCTTAGACTAGTTTCATTTCAATAAAGTTATACTTGCTCTATTTTTCCGATTTACTTACCCCCATGCTCTCCCGAGTACGGTCTTTGACCTGAAAGAGATTCTTGGGTAGATTAAAGTTATTTTCCGTTTAGTAATTCATTTTTCATCTTGTACTTCTCTTCCAAACCTTGACTAGAGAATAGCTAACTTTGGGATCGTATCCCAAAGGCCACATAGTCTTGTGGTAGCTTCTCGCTCCCCCATCAGCGTCTTGTGGACATCCAGCTAGCTGGAAGGTTTCCAGGACTAGTGGCTTCTAGTGATTGATCTTGTTCAGAGATCGATCCCACCTATTAGATTAAATTTTGTCTTGTAGAACACTAGATTTACTCAAGTTTTCATTTTATTTGGCAAAGTAGTAGTATTGGCAGTATCTCACATATTTCAAATCTATTTCATGGTTTAATCTTTCAATTTTGAAGATATATTGCTACTACATTTTACTATATGCTTCTTAAAACGAACCAAAGTCTCTTGAACTTGGCCAAATCCAAGTCAAGAGCACCCTCTATCGGAGGGCATTTTAGTCTTGCATCTTTTCTCTGCATTAGGCATTTGCTAATTAGCAAGTCTCTTGAACTGTGGTCATAAGATCAAGTCAAGAGCGCTCTCTGTCGGAGAGTTGAACAAAGTGCTCTTTAACTAAAACTTTTCAACCCACACACCCCTTTAATTAATTTACCTTGGTTTCTGTCCTACACCCGTATGCTCTGCCAACTGGAAACGGTTGGGCTAGTACTCAGAAAGGTGGAAGACTTGCTAATTCACAAGTGATAATTTAATTAAAATTTTACCCCAAAACCTCAACCAAGACAAATTACTGAGTTCTTCCTACAAGAGGTGGTGCCGGGAATCCACTGTCAGACTCGAGGGCGGTCAAGCCGCAAGCACACTTGCCCTCTTTGCAATCTGGGTGCTCTCGACCTATCGCCTAAGGTTGCCAGTATTTTTTCTTGGATAAGGTTCCACTACTTTTGATACCTTGTTCTTAGCCATAATAATCAAGAAAATTAAAATCTTAAATTCACCAAGATAAGCTGCAAAAGGTTCTCAAAAACTTCTATTTCAAGCACTTGTATCAAGCATTTCAATCACTTTTACACTTTTGACTCCATAAGGCACTGGTCCTTTTATCACAATATTTTCATTTGCTTAAATATCAATATTGGAGTACTTGCTTTAATTTACGTAAAGAGTGATTTATTTCTTATCCAAGTATATCTCTCATCTTATATTTGCAACGTGGATTGCGTTATCTTGTTTTTACATTAAGATTTTATTGTGTCTCTCATTCAAAAACTCCTAAACAACACCCATCCACATCACAACACCAAAATATCTTAAACACACAAAGAGCCTTAGACAACTCTTTCTTAGGGACTACCCCCCTTGGCTTCGTTAGGAGTTTGCCTAAACGGAGGAGCTGGGATTCAGGTGACAGTACCTGGCTCATTGCTTGCCCCCTGGCTCATTGCTTGCCCCCAAGGCCACACCTCTCTCACTTTTAGTGAAGAGACAGCTTTCGAAAGATTTCCGCTGCTGGTGTGCAGTTTGGCGGACAAGCAGCCACACCATAAAATTTTATGCAGAGATTTTTGACCAATCTTGGTCCAGAATAAAACCCTGAAGGGAAAACCTGATGAAAGAGATTTTATTTTTCAGAGACAAATTACAAATTTAAATACAACAGTACTGTTATCACCTAAACTGTAGTTACCCATATGGATGTATCCATTAATGGATGGCAATAGGGAAGGGCAACTCAAAAGGTGCAACCACGATCACCTCGACCTCCAATAGATGGTTGTCACTCCAGTCGAGGCAACCTTCGCTTTATGCTATCTAGCCCAGACAACAAAGGGGGAGACCCAAATCTACTCCCGACAGGAGAGATCAAACCAAGACACCAAATCAAGTTAAGACTAAGTGAAGTAAGGTGTATGGTTTATCTTAGACCTAAGGATGAAGTCACAATATGAGTAAGGGGTTCAATGAGTATAGCTTTGGTTCATTGTTGATGTGAGAGTGACTTATAATGTTTGAAATGAGATCCACGATTAAAGTACTAGTCAATTGTGAGAAAATCCACTGCCTGGGGAACCATGTCCAATGTAGAGTAGTTTAGGGGTTGTATTGGGGCTAACTAGTACATGTGACAAGCTTGATCATGAGATATGACATCATCACAAAGGTTCAGTCCACCAAACAAGGATCAAACCACAAGTTAATCCAACAATCTAGGAAAGTCGAATTGACTTGGAGAGAGATCAGTGCCTTGGGAATTGGGATAAATGGAGTCAAAAGATTAACTTATGGTTTATGACCCCTATGACACAAGACAAGTGGGCTATTAAAGGTTTGATGGATAAATATGTCTAGATCTAATAGATCACGGTTTGACCTAAGTGGACCACAATCCCTTAAAACAAGGAATGCTATCCCTAAGGCAAGATTTCACAAAGTGACCTACTAGACATAGGTTTCAAGGTATGCTTGTTCCAAATCCACCAAAATCTCATGTACCCATGTCCTACAAGTGGACCAACTCCAATCTCCCAAGAAGTGCGACTTTGCCCGAGGAGGGTAAAAGGTGGGGTAAATAGGATCAAGACAAGTCCAATGGCATCCAAATTTTAGATCTAAGTAGGTTAATCAAGTGACAATGTGGATCTAAAGTATCAAGGCAATCCAAGGGTTAGATCTTACTAGATCTGAGTTTTAAGATACCAAGTGGTCCAAAATGGGGATTAAATCCCTTAAAATGTGGAATGGGGTCCACAAGGTAGAAATTGCCAAAGTAACAGTCCAAGGGTAGGTTTTAGGATGTGTAGATCATGAATCAAGTGAAATTTCAACTACCCATGTACCGGATCTAGGGTAACTCACCTTCCCCAAGAAGTGCGACCTCACTTGGAGAGGCTAAGTTCGCTTGGGAAGGGGGTCAAATGGAGGCCAATCCTCACCAAACTATAGATCCAGGATGCTGTGGATACTATAAAGATGGGTTTTAAATATCTTACCCAAGAAGCCACTAGATCTTAGTAGATCTGAAAAATTGTAAAAATGGGGGTTTTGATTAATTAGGGTTTTAAGTATTTTAGACAAGTGGATAGATCATGGAAAGAAATTACCTTGAGATCATACCTGAGTGATGTGAATGAGATGCCTTGTTGTTGAGGAAGATTCCCGCAGAGATCAAATGAGAGATTGTTGATTTTTGCTTGCCAAATTGATGCCCTAGCCCACAAGTGCGCCCTCTTCTACCTGGCAATCCAAGGAAATCGATTTCAATCAGAGAGGTCAAGTATGAAGGAAATACAAGTAAAATGCAATGATAACATGAAATAGAAGGTCCTGGGATAGTAATACTCCCTGTTACCAACGGAGAGATCCAAAGAAGAAGTAGGGAGAGTCTTCCCCTACCAATACTTCTTCCTCAAAGCAAATCAGCCTCCACCTGTAGAGGCAAAAACGTGGGACAAAAGATATGGAAAAACAAGATCTCCAATAACTCAGTGCAAAGGAAGAATCAACGAACGAACACCAAAAACATTCACCACAACACTGGAGATAGATGCAATAATAATTTTCTATTCCAATAATCCAGAGCCACAAGTCCCCTTTACAATGAGAGGCTCTCTCCTTTAAATAGGAGGGAGAGAGTCCATAATCTAACCACTTTTTGAACAAGTGGCTAAGATTAAAAGATCAAAAGATCTAATCAATGGTTGAGATGAGCTCAACAATAAAATACATGGATCACTAATAAAATATAACAATAAGTGGACAAAATCGCCCTAGAAGAGGGGATCCCACCAAATCATGATGACAAAATATAACAATAAGCTTATGGTGGGTCCAAGGGGTAATTTTAGACACCCTTGGTCAATCCCCATAGCACAATAATAATAAAATAGTCATCAAAATACCAAATCGTGCCTCTATGGACAAATCGTGGGCCTTAGGAGGCCTCAAAAATCATCAAAAAATGCCATAAGTGATGGATGTGGGTCCCGATGAAGCTGAAACTGCTGGAGAAGGTGTGGAAGACATCCCACTCATCATCACTGATCATCCCATGCCAAAACTTTGCCTCAGTAGCCCAAATCGAATTCCTCTGTAGCCATTTCTACCAATCCCAAACTGCCTCGGGAAGCGTGTAACTGCCCCAAACTGCCTCCTGGAGTGCCTTCGCTGTCAAGGTGAGGGCACCAGTGTGTCCGGGAGGGGGGTAATATGGTAAAAAACAAGTGGTTGGACCACCCCCTCCAAGCACAGCACCCTAAGTCAACCAAATAAAAATCATCTCTGCTCTGACAGGGTCTCCGACAGACCAAAACTGCACTGGGATAGCCTACTGAGGCTCAATCATCACTGTAACTGCCCAGAACTGCAAACATACTGTCTCATTGGACTCAGAAGGTCCAAAACTATCCAAGATGTGTACTCATACACTATATGAATCTCTGCATTATCATATCATAAATCCAATATACCGGAACAGGTGAAATAATAATAATCTGTAAATGATCAAATAATGCTGAAAACCATAAATCATCATCATAACCCTGTATCTGCTGCATAGAACCATCATGTATAGGTACATGGACCATATACCATCTATTTGTATCATCACAAGGTCCAACCATCTCATGTCCTGTGGTTGACCTTGGTCAAACTGGGTTTGACCAAGTCAACATGACCAAATATAACTCAGACTATCATCAGAAGTTGCTGCAAATGTCAAAGGTTAATGCATGCTCTACAACTTATTCAAATAACAATTATAGCACAAAGTAATCATTACTGGCGATCTAAATCCAGATATATAATGTCATTAATTATTATTTAACTCATACTAGACTTTCAGGACCATACTCACTTCATAGTTGTGATCAATTTGCTAGTGAAGGGTGAAGGCTTAAAATAAACTGGCTAGGCTAAAGGATGACTAACTGACTCAACACTGTGACACTTTGGATATGGGAAAGGGAATACACACCATAGTATATACTGAATGAACAATAACACAAGGAATGGCGGTGTCTCACAAATGGATGAGTTGTTCAAAGAGGGTTTATTCACCTTTAACAGATGCGCACAATCCATAATACAAATGAGGCCAGCAATTATTTTGATATAGCATTTAAGTTCCATTGTTTTTTGGGCCTGAAGTTTCCATAGCCTTTGATCTATGTGTGTTTATAAACACATTGCACAGATTTACATTTCTTTTAGGCTTTTTGCTGCAAGTGTGTTTTTAAGGCACTTGTTTACCTTAGCACTTCTAGGTGTGTCACAGACAACTTGTTTACCTAGGTATTTTACATTTCACAAAAGATATAACATTTTATTTCAGAGCCATTTTCATTTGGCTTGCCTTTCATTCATGTGTGTTTAAAAACACATTGCATGAACGGGCTTTTCATACAAGATATAACATTTCATATTCCAGACTTTGTATTCATGGCAGCACTAAAAGTTTTAGGTTTAGCCAACACAACTTTAGTGACTAGGGGGAATTCACAAGGAAATCCAACTCACCATAGGTAAGTTTTGTCACCAACTCAGAGCCGAGACACAATAAACACGGAAGCTCATCCAATACAAAGGCTATAGTGGGGAAAAGTCCTCCATGCCACTAGTCAAGTAGTAAGTCAGGGTGATAAACTAAAAGGTAGGTAATGGATGGATGAAGACAATGAATAATGGAGCCAACACTAGCAAGCCAAGGTATGGTGGAATGATCACCTCTATTCTCCCTAAGGAGGGTAAAACCAATGAGTATGAATAGTGAACTTCTAAGTCTGAGTAGGGACAATAAGATATATATAATAAGATCAGCCAGGTCCACATATCTATATGATCGCCAGATCATGACACTAAGTGCTAAGTCATGCTATAAGAATAAATACAAAAGCAATATAACCACAACACTATGATATACCTGTTGAGTCATATACCTGAATGCTCATCATCTGAACAATCATCTATCCTCTGAAACTGCTACTGTAACTCTGGGCACTACTGACTGCTTTGTACCAATGGTATAGTGGCTACATCGGTCATCTCTCTGAGTGTCCTGAGACTCAGTCATGGCATGGGGAATAAAACTGCTGTCCAAATCTGATAGTGATCCAAATAGATGCTCATCTCAGCATCTCAATGTAAGGGAACTGGCTGAATAGTGTACTGGAATCAGAAAAATAATGTATGGTAGCCCGGCTACTATATATGTGATAACAAATACTTATCTCCACTTTTCATCTCAAAAAGTATGCCAAACTTCAACATTAAATTTTGTACTTTTCTGACAGCGGTACGAACTGCCTTGATTTTCGTGCCTGTAGCAGCGATAAATCCTGTACATCCTGCCTCAAATATCATGCCTGCAGCAACAAACTTCCTTCTTGAAATTCATGCCCAACTACAGCAGATTTCTCTTAGATTTTTGTGCCTGTACGGACTGCATTAATTACTGTATGGACTGCCTCGAAATTCATGCCACCTACAGCAGAATTTTGCCTGGGAATTCGTGCCCTTTCTACTGTACGATTTGTCTAGAAAACTGTGCCCTGCTCCTTGGAATTTGTGCCCTTGCTCAGCCTTGGAATTCGTGCTAGGGTTTGTCTTCTCTCTCTCTAAAACTCGATTTCTCCTTTTGCTCTTCTTCTCTCCTCCTCTCCAAAATCTCTTTGGTGAAATGAAAAGAATGATGCCTCGATCCCTAGCTTTCTCCCTTTTTGTTCATGGTAACCACCTTTCTCAAAATCAATAGCCAAGATTAGATCTTGAACCAATGAGATCTAAGGCTCACATTAAATGCTCATTATTAAATCATCAAATGATATTTAATGCACTTTATCATTTAAATACGTAATGAACCTTTTAAAATACTCACTTTATTTCTCATAAATTCAATTTAAAATTATAACATGAACAAACCTTATAAATTAGCTTTATATCTCATAAAGTACTTCTCACTTTAATAAATTGACTAGGGACCTCATTAATTGTTTTTCCACCCCTAGGCATCAAAAGATAGAAAACACTTTCCTTGGTACAAAATTTAATAGTGACGTCAACCTTTTTGAAGTTATTGTCGATCTGGTATAAGTGTTTTGCAAGTCCAATTTGATAGGAAGTTCAAACCCTTAGGGCTACAAGAAATCCCTAGGTCATTTCCAAGTCATTCGGGGTAACTAGGGGGTTTTGAAGTGCTAAATCAATCTGTTCAGCCCTTACTGCAGAAAATTGCAGATCTGGAAGTGAAATCAGCCCCTAAATGCAGTGATCATCCACTAGAAAAAGTGCACCCTACGGGGGATTGACTCTCCTCGGCCTATTGATTGCCAAGATGTACTTTTCGAGGTATTTTCACAGTTGGTTTTGGGTTTTATTCCATATTTATGTTGTTGGTTTTTACTGCATAAAAGTGATTTATCTTCTTACTTATCCAGCATGCAAGATTTATTGCTCCTAAACCTTCTAAGTCAATAGCTATTTATTGTTTATCTTTTGTTGACTCCGATAAAGCACTGATTTACTAACAGTGGGAAGGTCTTGTAGAGATAGAGTTGTTTCCATTGTATATCTTACAGGTCTATTATTGCCTAGTTCAGGAAGCCTCCTGTGGCCCTAGGAGCATGCCTAAAATGAGGGATGATATCATTGTGGTGACATTGGGTGTGTCTCCCAAATAGTTGTTGATCTTTAGCACCAATCCTAATTGCCTAATTGAGAGGGTGTTAGATTGTGAGGTAACAGTATGCTCATTGTTATACCACATTATGTATGGGGTTGTTATGCCTTCATTTTTGCTGAGAAGATCAGGGCTGAGATTATTTTTTGCCTGAGCAAAGCAGATTATCAAAGCAGGGTTGTTCATGATTCTTGAGATGTTATGTTGTAGTTTCCATTATGCTGCCTTGTAATGATTCCATGCCAGTATTAGAATACCAAATGCATGCCTAAAGGATTTTGTTTATGGAATATATGGTATATAGTGGTAATTGTACAAAATGTTACTCATGTTGCTTGCACTTCTTTAAATTTGATGAGCATAGCGAGTAAGAATGTTGTGTAGATTGATGCATGGAAGTAGTCATTGTTTTATGCACATACAATTAGCTTTACATCTCTTGGTTATTACATGGATCACAACCTTCTCTTGGTTACACCTCTGACATTTCCATCTCTATCTCATGTCACCCTTGCATCTTGAAACCCATTGGCCTGGACATGAAAGATTGACTCTGAATCTCCCTTCTGTGAGTTCTTCATTATGAGGACCTCCCTATTATTCCTTGGTGTCTCATCTCTAATGTATGTAACAAAGCTCTCTGATGTCTTATGTTTTTCTTCTTGTAAATCCATGTTGATTGGCTATGTACTTAGGAGAACTAGTTCTCTAATGTCGTATGCATTTTTTCTTGTAAAGCCCTGTTGATTGGCTATGTGCTAGGATTATTTCCTTTTGATGCCTTATGCCTTTCTTCTTATAAATCCCTGTTGATTGGCTATGTGCTAGGTTGGCCAGTTGCTAGAAACGTGCTCCCTAGTCCTGAAACATGAAAGGCTTCTCCCCCTTCAATGCCTCAAAAGGGGCACATGATGCAACTCCCAATACCAAACTCCATGTACCAGAAAAGAAGTCAAAGAAAGAAAAAGAAGACCAAGTGAAAACTACAAAATCAAGCAATAAAGAAAAAGAAGCAAGTCTAAACTTGCCATTGCCTCAAAGAAAAATAAAGGTCAAGGTCTAAAAAGAAGAAAAGTATAAAAAAAGAAGTCCAATAAAGTAAAAGAAGACAAGTCCAAGAAGGAGCTTAAAAACAGAAGTTAAAAAAAAGGGGTGGGGGTCAATCTGATTGTCAGGGTCAAAAGAGTATCATATGCTAGCACATCATCCATTTCTCTTTCTCCCCTTATCTTGAGTCAATCAGTCATCTTTGACCAATCCTTCACTTGACTAACCTTGTTGACTTTGTCCATCCACTTCACCCAAGAGAAGAATGATCATTGTAATACTCTTGATGATAATTTAGATGGTGGCATGAATATAAAAAATTAACTTCATGTTATGTATTATTCTATGCAATATTTCCTATGATTAAGCTATGTGACAAGTCACATGGGTCACTTGTGTAATGCAAGTATTGTAGCTTTAAGTGCACTATCCATATTTATCAATAAAGATGTTATTTCAACCTCATAGAGGCTTTGGATGTGTTGTTTCATCATTGAACATCATTGCCCAACTTTGACCAAAGTTGACCTTGTCAACTTTTTTACTTGGTCAACGGGACCACCCAACAATATTTGGTCACCATGCATCACCTTTCACCATAATTCAACCTTTGGAAGCCAATTGGAACACTCCAAATGTGATTTTCAGCTATTTGGACTAATAGGCTTTAATTTATGAATTTTCCTGAATTTGTGATTAAAAAAGCCTAATCCCTAAATTAATAATTTGGAGCAGCTTAATAATGGATATTTCAGTTTGGTTTGTGGGATGATTTTGATTGGTATGGGACATTAGAGTAGCAAGGAATCCATCCAAGGCAACTCCCATGAGATTTGCCAAGAATTCATGAAGATCCAATTAATTGGAATTAATTAATCAAGCTTCCTAAAATTTGATTAGACGTCACTCTAACCCCAAAAAAAATCGTTTAGACCCTCACACAGGGCTCAGAAGGTTTCCGAACCCCAAATCTGCAAAATGAGACCTGCACATAAAATGGGCCCTACAAGCCAATTCAACCAATCTTCTGACCCCAAAAGCTCCAAGTAGGTGACAAATTATATTGATCCATTTCGGATCAACATTGTTGGTTCTTATGGATGCATTTTCAGTAGGTATGACGTTAGGAGGACTTGTCATAGGTGGTTGATTTGTTCCAGGGATTGCCAATGATAGGTGGTAGTTCTATGTGATTATTGGTTGATATGGTTTTATTTTCAACGTGTGAGATGCCCAAGAGGACTTGCAATAGGTGGTTGATTTGTTTTGGTAGATGCTAGTATGTTTGTTGCCTATGATAGGTGGAGAATCTTCTTCATATTGCAGATTTTCTAGGATGGATATTGCTATCATCTATTGGTTTTCCTCTAACATTCTGTCTAGTTTTCAACGGTATGTGGACAATGGAGCTTCGAGACATATAACATATGACAAGTCTTTGTCCAGCAGATTTCAAGATCAAGAGGGAGGCATGAGTATGGAGCTTGGTGATGATACTACTTATCCTATGAGGAGGTGGCTCCATTTCCTTTCAAATGCCATCAAGTGATGTTCTTGAGTTGGATAATGTTTTGTTTGTTCTTGGGTTGAAGAAGAATCTCCTTTCAGTGTCTTATATGTATAATGGATAGTTGCTTTTGCAGGATAACAGTGCACCATCTGTGATTGTAGTCCAACTAGTCCGAGGACTTTGGGTAGAGACTGAAAATTTCACATTCCCACCCCAATTTCAAGTTTGGTTTTCCATATGAAGTTTAATGCCCAAACCATCAATGTAAAATCACATTACATACATGCAAAATAATTTTTTCTTGAAACACATGGAAAAAAATTTCAAACTTTTCAAACTCAGAAAATTATGACAGCCACACACATAAATTTGACTCAGTGATTTTTGACCAAATTGGTCCAGGATAAAACCCAGAAGGGAAAACCTGATAGGAGAGATGATTTTATTTTTTCTTCTTCAGAAATGTAAAGTAAAGTAGAATAATAACAGAGAAATTCCAACTTATCTCAACCCAAACTGTCTGAAAACTGCCTCGAAAACAGCACTGTGCATTTCTCGTTTTCTGTGCAGAGATGCCTCGAATTTCGTGCCTTACTTGGACTGTAGGGATTGCTAAAAAACAGACTTCTTTATTCTCTCGAAATTCATGCCAACTTCAGACATAAACCTTGGAAACCATGCCTCTGTTACAGCAATTAATTCCTTGAACTTCGTGCCACTTACAGCCCTTGAAATTCACACCCTTCTACTACAGGAATAACACTGTACGGACTGATAATTAATGCTGCTGTACTGTCCTCAATTTCTGTGCCTGCTGCATAAAAATTCGTGCCCTAGATTTGCTCCATGATTTTCCTTAAGAAATGTGACAGAATTCTTCTATAATTCTGCTCCACGATTTTCCTTGGGAAACCGGAAATGTGCCCTAGGTTGCCTCTCTTCAATTCTTCTTTCTCTTCTCAGAAAGTCAATTTCTCTCCTCTTCTCATTCTCTTGCTCCTCAAATCTCTTGGGTTACAATGAAATAGGTTTTGTGCCTTTTCCCTAGTTTTATATGAGGTAACTATTATCACACCATAGTAGCAGGGCTACTATTCTTGCTTATCAGATATCTGCACATTCCAGAGTTTGGATTATTCAAAGCTTGGCTATGATGACTTTATATTTTGTGATCACTCATGATCAGAGCAGTGTATTTTATCAGACTTATGTTAGACCTTGTTTCAAGGCTGAGCCTTGAGAGTTCAGATTTGATGACCGAGGTGACCCTTTATTCCATACAGTTTCAGTTCAGTGCCTAGAGATGTATTGCAGCAGTGTTTCAGATGATATATGATGATTATTCTTATGATGATGTTGTATGACCTATGGATTTCTGATCATTGGCTGTGGATTATTATCTTGTTGCTTTAGTCATGTTCACAGCATTTAGCTTAGTATATAATTCATGAAGTGGCAAACTTTGTAAAATTTAAAATGGACTATCTTAATGATGAATTATAAAATGGATATCTTACTTGCACATTTAGGTTGTTTGACAAAACTCACTAGTTTACTACCTTTCATAGATATGGTCTTTCTTGACACCATTGTCTGCTAGCTTAGGCTCCACTTTCACTTGACTCCATCCATCCATGACTTTCCTTATTTGGCCTTAGCCCTTGACTTGTCTTACTTGACTTTCTGATATTGAGGACTTCCCTTTTTACTACCTCTGTGTTTGGACCGCATCCTTGTTGTTTAGTGTCTCGGCTCTGAGTTGGTGACAGAACTTGCCTTGGGCAAGTTGGATTCTCCCCCTAGTCACTTGAGATCTTGTTGGCTAAAACTGAAAGCTCATGTACTACTTGTGGAAACTTATATAGATTCGCCCATGGAAACTAAAAAAAAAATGGGCAAGAGCGATGAATTGCTAAAAAAATACTCCTCGAAAAGTATAAGAAAGGTCCAAAAAGCAATGGTTCTTAAATTTGTTGATGTATATGTAATTTCAGAATGTATTTCACATATATGTATATTGTATTCCTATAGAGATGTTATTATTCCTCTATACGGAAGTGTCGTCATTTATATTGTAAGTATTGTAACTTATACTTGATGGGTTTTTAGACCACCTTGTTGGGGTCGGCCCTGTATAAGTCATGTGGGTCAAAGGGTTATTAGACCACCCTATTTGGGGTCGGCCATGTGGGTCAAAGGGTTATTAGACCACCCTAGTGGGGGTCGGCCCAGTCAGCATTATGTTAAGTGGTTAAGTTGAGGCCGACCTAGTTGAGTAAAGGTCAAATCAAGTTAGTGTATAAATAGAGAGTGTGTCTCTCTCATTTTACACATGCTATTCTCTCACTCACACCTGGGAGAGTGGCGCACTTGTGGAGGAGGAGGCTCTGCTGCTAGGAGAAGACTATCTCTTGTATTCTGGTTGTATCATTGCTCTATCTATCTCTGAGGAAGTTATTGGGGTTTTTCACCTTTATGGTTTTCCCCAAGTAAACTCTGTGTCTCTTGTGTGCTTGCATTATTGTGTCCATGATTGATATGCTGTAGATTTGCTGTACATGTTGTTCTCTCAGTTAAGATCCTAGATCAGATTGAAGTAAATTCTGAAAATTTAACATGGTATCAGAGCTAGCCTGAAAGAAGGCATGATATGGCATGTATGACACTTGTTGCACTTACGATGCTAGGGCGTGATATGGCAAAAACCAGTCATCGTAGCACTTTCGCTACAAATCCGTTTTGGCGAAGTTTTCGGATCTAAAACTTTTACAAGTCGAAGATTAGATCCCCATGTACTTGTGTCCAAAGAACAACCTCTAATTCGTTGTACTTTGTGATTTATGATCAATACAATATAGGGTTTCTGCCTCTTCCAGATCTGAGTCAAAATCAGGTGACCTTGGGAAAAAGGTCATAACTTGGGCTAGGAAGCTCCAAATGAAATTTCGTAAAAAGTTACAGGTAGTACACAGACTGTACTATCTCAAGAGAAATTTTCAGAGGCCGAATTTGAACCAGTGACACGTGGCACGCCGTACAAATTCGCTCTCTTGTATTATCCCATAAACAGGTCACGTTGCGACACTTGGCATAACTCTCTCTCAGAGAATCCAATTGAGGTCAGACCTGTCGAGATGGAAAGATAACAGGTCGGGCTATGTCAGGAAAAATTTTCAAACCCTGTGGATCGAAAAGTTCGGAGCTACACCAGAAACAATCAGGTACATATTTCTGTCAAAACAGAATTATTTTTTAGTACTTTCATTCATGGCTTCTGGAATTTCGGGCTTCGGAGAAAGTTGAAATTTTTGTAATCAGAGACCACGACTGAATGCTACTCATCAAAATTGAAATTTAGAGACCAAGATCAAAATTTTTGGTTGGGCAGAAGGTCGGGCTTGATCAGATCCTAGTTCGGGACTTTGATCAGAAAAGTGGAAAATTAGGGCTTCTGCAAAAATGGGAATTTTTGAAATCTATGACCACGACTGGAAGCTCCTCATAAAAATAGAAGCTTAGACCTTTGGATCAAACCTTTTGATTGGGCAGAAGAGTGGGCTCCATCAAACCCTAGTTCGAGGTCACGTCTAGTGAATCCGAAAGTTTGAAAGGCAAAATTGAGGAGTGAAACTTTGCAGTTTTCAAATTCTGAATATACCAGCTTGATCAGCTCATCAAGGTGCATATTTCTATCCTTTCGGAAGTTTGAAATTCAAAGTTTGAATTTTTGGGGTTTCTCTGACAAACCCTATTACAGCTCCAGATCCAGTTCCTGCAAATCAAGTGGATTGGGTTAATCCTAGAAGAGGATGGATTGGTCACCTGCATAAGTGAAGAAGTTCCTGTTTCAGAGGGAGATAAGGCTAAGGCCTTCCATAAGAAGATTACAAGCAATCTTGACAGGTATGGCTTACAGGTATGTTTCGAATTCTGTTCATGGTTAAGTTTATGATATGTTTGTCTTCATATCATTACAGTACAATCTTGATTAATTACTCGACTTGTCGTATTACCTTAATAGAAGATATTCATTGATTAAGGTTTTGACACTTATGATTGTACTAATGCATTGTGATGTTGTATGAGGTTTATGTTGTTTGCTAACACAAAAGGTACACCAAGAAAGTCAAATCATGTTCTACTTCAAGAACATATGCTCATGGTGACATGAAGACAAAGATTCATCCATTGTCATGGATCACATAGAAGATCTACTTTCAAGGTATGTATAACTTGGTTCTACAATGGTTAACTTATGAGACATGCAGGTTACTAGCACAAGTCACTGAAGAGAACCAGAAGACATTATGTGGGTATGTTAGACATAACTAGCTAGCATGCTAATCCAGGTATGTTTTTATATATCAAGCTAGAATCCTACCTTGTGTTAGGATCTTATAATGTTGTGTTGTTGATAATGATTATTCATAAAGTCATAGGTTTGAATAGTCATGGTTGTATGCATATTATGTTTCTTACCATAATTGATGATATGACTAACCAGAAGAATCATGAAGGTATAGGTTTGAATAATCACAGGTTTTATGCATATTATATCTCTTATCTTGATTGATGATTCAACTAACCAGAAGAGCCCTATGATCAAATAAGAATATGTATGAGTAAAAGA
Organism: Larix kaempferi; assembly: GCA_027924585.1. Taxonomy (NCBI): domain Eukaryota; kingdom Viridiplantae; phylum Streptophyta; class Pinopsida; order Pinales; family Pinaceae; genus Larix; species Larix kaempferi. Next base: position 5,873,545 of record BSBM01000221.1, read on the forward strand.
AGACTTCCCTGAAACCTTGAATACTAAAGTTTATTATCTGTGAATGATCATGAATATACATGTTTAAGATTATTGTGTTTTGATAGTATTAAGATTATACTAATAAATGTGTGATTATGTATGAGACCTCAAGGATAACACAATGATGATACTAATAAGCATGCATAGTGATTAAGGATGGATGTAAGTTCAAGGATAGGTAATCCAGGAAGCAAAGATCAAGAGGGAGCACACTCCAGTAGTTCCTGCAAGAAAGCAAAGGAGCACACTTCAGTAGTTTCTGCAAGGATGCAGATATTCAGAGGGAGTTGACCATCTTTCTACATTCCACAACAGAAAGGTGTAGAAGAAGCTACTTCAGCAGCTCCTGCAAGGAAGCAAAGACTCAGAGGGAGTCCACCCAGCAACCAAACAAAGATAAGTATTTGAATTGTCATTTCTTACATAATGTTATTCAATGACGTATATGCTTATGTTCCTAGAATTAGGTTGTGTATTATGCATATTAGAATAGTTGCATTGATGAACAGTATACTACTAATATACATGGGTAAGTGGCCTATGGCACTGTACAACATTCCATTGCTACTTATCTAGAATGAAACCTCTTTGCTGACATGTTAGGAGTTGTGCACACTCTTAACAATGTTCTGGTAGAGATTGGAAGGCATCTAGAAAGTTACGGAATATGGATAAATGTTGTATTGAAGCATTGGCTAAGATAATTGCATGACTGTCTAACATATTTCCTTATGTGTAAGAATTTGTTCTGAAAACTATGAGATGTTTTCTAATCATGCAATTTAACTTGTTGTGTAGGAAAGATCATATACCATCACCTACAAAAGAAGGACTACAACATTTGTTCAAGCAACAAATTATCTATTGAAGATATTGAAGTTCCCAGGATACGGGAAAAATGCCATGATCCGTCGATCATGAAGAACGATGTTTGGGATGCGGTCCCAAGAGCTGAAGGGACGTCTATTGTGACTTCCAAATGGAACTATCAGATCAAGCATGCTGCAGATGGCAGCATAGAGAAATATAAAAGTGATGAAATAGAAGATACACCAGATGGATTTCAAGACAACCTTCTTGAATGGTGTAGTCATATATGTGTGCAGAACTTGGTAGGATAGACAACTTTCTATCTAGTTTGGGCTTTACCAAGAGTAAAGCGGATTCCAACCTTTACTACAAGGTTGAGGAAGGCAATCCAGTGATACTACTTTTGTATGCGGATAACCTGTTTGTTACAGGTGAAGATAGATTGATAGCCGACACGCAGCGGAAGCTTGCTGCCGAGTTCGAGATGAAGAACTTGGGGATGATGCACTATTTGTTTTTGGCATGGAGGTGTGGCAGAGTGCAGATGGAATCTTCCTTGGACAAGGGAAGTATGCAGTAGAGATCCTGAAGAGGTTCGGGATAATGGATTGCAAGGCCATGGCCACACCTATGGCATCGAATCTGAAGCTTCTTTGTGATGCTTCATCTGAGCCGGTTGGTGTCTCTATGTATCGTCAGATAATTGGGTCCTTGATGTACCTGACGAACATGAGACCAGATATTTGCTTTGCAGTGAACACATTGAGTCAGTTCCTGACGGATCCGAGGAGTGTTCACCTGGTTGCTGTAAAGCATGTTCTGAGGTACCTGAAGGGTACAGTGGATTATGGGCTCAAGTATGAAGCGAATCAAAAGTTTAACCTGCAGGGTTATGTTGATTCAGATTGGGCTGGCAGTGCTGCAGATAGGAAGAGCACATTTGGATGTTGGTTCAGTATGGGATCAGGTGTGATCTCTTGGTTTAGCAGGAAGCAGTCCTGCGTAGCACTGAGTACAGCTGAGGCAGAGTATGTTGCAGCCTGTTCAGTTAGTTGTGAGGCAGTATGGCTACGAAAGCTACTGTCTGAGTTATTTGATCTCCTGTTGGATGCTATTGGTATCTTTTGTGATAACCAGAGTTGTGTGAAGCTATCCGAGAACCCAGTGTTTCATGACAGGTCGAAACACATAGAAATCAAATATCACTATATCAGGGATATGGTGCAGAGAGGAGCTGTGAAGCTCTTGTACATTGCGACGAACGAGCAAATTGTAGATGTGCTGACGAAACCACTAGCCAGAGTGAAGTTTGAGTACTTCAGAGAGAGGCTTGGTGTTCTTCGGATTGATGACACTTCGAGGAAGAAGTGATGGACACATTTGCAGAGGCCATTCCAAGCATGTTGGAAGGAGGATCCTTCACATGGCTGTGGATGTAAGCGCTGGATGATGAGCATCAGGACGATGCTCCAGTTACTGCTCTGTATATGCATCAGGATGATGCTGGATATGATCAGTTGGATCATTTATATGTATATGTATGTATGCATCATGTTGGATGTTGGATATGATCAGTTGGATCATTTATGTATGTACGCATCATGTTGGATGCTGGATATGATCGGTTGGATCATTTGTATGTATTTTGTATATGCATCATGTTGGATGCTTGGACCATGTATCTGTATATGTATCAGGTGGATACATTGTATGATCAGGTAGATCATGTATGTTGATATGTATCATGTATGATCAGGTGGATCATGTATCTGTATATGTATCAGGTGGATACATTGTCTGATCAGGTAGATCATGTATGTTGATATGTATCATGTATGATCAGGTGGATCATGTATGATGATATGTATCAGGTAGATACTTGGTGTGCATCAGGAGGATGCATTGTATGATCAGGTTGATTATGATGATGAGCTTCAGGATGTTGCTCCAGATTATATGTACCAGGATGGTACAAGTGATGATGATCAGTGTAATCATGGGCATCAGGATGATGCCTCGTGCGATGATGATCCGTTGGATCATGAGTATCAGGTTGATACTTGGAGGTCAGAGATGATATGTGGCAGGTTGTGCAAATAGCATGTAATCAGTCCTGGGAAATCTTGCCGGTCGTGCTGCGGCACATAAATGTTCCTGGGATACTCTTTCCGATATTGCTATGTAGTATGTAATCAGTCCTCAGATATCCGATAGGTTGAGCCATGTGCTCGTAATTAGTCCTGGGATGAGGTATTACTACGGAAACATGTAATTAGTCCTGGAGATCAGAGAGGTTGAACTGTGTGCTCGTAATTAGTCCTGGGATGCTCTTTAGAGATCTTGCCGGTCGTGCTGCGGCACATAAATGTTCCTGGGATGCTCTTTAAAGGTTTTGTCTATCCACATGTAATCAGTCCTAGAGATCCGAGAGGTTGAGCTGTGTGCTCGTAATAAGTCCTGGGATGCTCTTTAGAGATCTTGTCGGTCGTGCTGCGGCACATAAATGTTCCCGGGATGCTCTTTAAAGGTATTGTGGAGGAGATGCATGTAATCAGTCCTGAGAGATCTTGCCGGTCGTGCTTAGGCACATAAATGTTCCTGGGATACTCTTTCCGGTATTGCATCTGCACATAAAATTAGTCCTGAGAGGCCACCTCTATCAGACCGTTCGCACAGACGATGAAGACCTGCAGGTGGTGGGCCTACATCCAGTATGAAAAAGGACTGGCTCTGTAGAACTTCCTATGACGAGTAAAATCAGAGATTGATTGAGATAGCAGCAACAGTGACGATGATGATGACTCGATGACGATTATCCAGTGACAATGATCCAGAGAAGAAGACTTGTGCTAGAAGACCTGTGTCGAGAAATACCTTCCTAGTTAAGAGGGAGTGTTGATGTATATGTAACTTCAGAATGTATTTCACATATATGTATATTGTATTCCTATAAAGATGTTATTATTCCTCTATACGGAAGTGTCGTCATTTATATTGTAAGTATTGTAACTTATACTTGATGGGTTATTAGACCACCTTGTTGGGGTCGGCCCTGTATAAGTCATGTGGGTCAAAGGGTTATTAGACCACCCTATTTGGGGTCGACCATGTGGGTTAAAGGGTTATTAGACCACCCTAGTGGGGGTCGGCCCAGTCAACATTATGTTAAGTGGTTAAGTTGAGGCCGACCTAGTTGAGTAAAGGTCAAGTCAAGTTAGTGTATAAATAAAGAGTGTGTCTCTCTCATTTTACACATTCTATTCTCTCACTCACACTTGGGAGAGTGGCGCACTTGTGGAGGAGGAGGCTCTGCTGCTAGGAGAAGACTATCTCTTGTATTCTGGTTGTATCATTGTTCTATCTATCTCTGAGGAAGTTATTGGGGTTTTTCACCTTTATGGTTTTCCCCAAGTAAACTCTATGTCTCTTGTGTGCTTGCATTATTGTGTCGATGATTGATATGCTGTAGATTTGTTGTACATGTTGTTCTCTCAGTTAAGATCCTAGATCATATTGAAGTAAATTCTGAAAATTTAACAAAATTCTATATCTAAACAATTTTTGACCTCATATATATATAAAAACATGCCCTGGATGCAAGCTGCAATTAGTTGTGCTTATCAGCACACCTAAGATCCGAAGGGTTATGTAAGCCAAAAGGCCATGAAATGAAATTGAATGATCCTAATGAACTTGGATCAACTTGATGTAGACATGATGCCTAAGTTGAATAAACACTCTCTAAACAGCTTATCCATTTGTGAGGCACAGCCCTTCCCCGTGTTATTTTGTCCAGCACAGAGTTTGTAACTTCCCCTCTTCTCCCAGTCCAAAGTGTCTTTTAGTTGAGTTTAGACAAGTCAACCCCTTTTGCCTAGCCTTGTTCCTAGCCTTCATCCTTAGCTAGCAATTAGACCATGTCCAATGGGTGAGTTTGTCATTTAAGCTATTGTGCAACTATAAATAACAATGGAATATGCTAGCAATGATTAATGCCATTAAATGATGTTATACTTTAAGTTAGGCTGTGAGTATGATTAGAGGAACATGTCTTAGTCTATTGATATGATTTACCCTTGGTTGTATATTGACCTAGTCAAACCCAGTTTGACTATGGTCATTTCTTGGGATCCGTGATGATGTGGGCCATGCTGCTTAGTGATGATGATAGATGGACTCACATACTCTTGATGATGATACTATATGATGGACATATGATTCAGATGGTGATTGATGCAGTTCAGCAAGTTTTATTATTACTTCAGATCATCAGATTATGCACTGTCCATATATGGTGGACCCTATAGTTAGCCCATCAGGGCAACCCATGGTGTATGAGTACACATTCTTAGTAGATTTGGGTCTTCTGGATCCAATGAGACACTTATCATTCAGTTCCGGGCAATTCTGACAGTGATAGATGTAGTTTTTCACTTGTTGAACAGATTTGGGGCTGATTTCCCAGCCTGACCAGCAGGGGCCTTGGGAGGCCAGTTCACCTAGGGCGTTGTATGAGGAGGGGGTGGTCCAGCCACTTGATATTACCATTCACCCCCCCTTCTGGAGAGCCTGGTGGGCTCAGTTTGACAACGCAGATGCCCTAGGAGGCAGTTTCAGCACTTTCACAGTTATCGAGGCAGCTTAAAAATGGAATAAAAGGGTCACTGAGGAATTCAATTTGGGCAATTGAGGCAAGGTTTTGGCACTTGGTTTTCACAGAGGTATTCCAGGGTGAACCCCCCATCTTCCAGCCAATTTTCATCAGTCAGTGGGGTCCACAGAGGCCACAGGAGGCCTTTTACTGCATGTCTCTCACAGATTTTGAGGACAGATTTGATCGTTTGTATTATTTTGGACATATTATATTATTTTATTGTGCCATGGGGATGAGCTAGCAAGGATTGATGCCTCGTAGGCCCACCATGAGCTTCACTTACCATGTCCTAGTCATATGAGGTGGGCCCATGTACTTTTGCCCCCTCTAGAGGATGATGTCACACTCCATGAGTACTTTTTAGGTATTACGTCATCACTATTTTGAGTGATCCATGTGTTATATTGTTATGATTCATCTTATCCATTGATTATGTTGTGAGATCTTTTAATCTCAACCACTCATTTCAAAAAGTGGTTTTGAGATCTAGGGTTTTGGTCTTTATTATCCTATATAAGGAGGAGATCCCCTCATTGTAAAATCATCTAGATTATTTGGCTTTTGGCTCTTGGAATAAAATTCTATCTTTTGGAGTACATGCTTGGATCTTGGAGTGGATGTTGGTTGCTTTGATTGTAAATGCTTTTGTCCATTGCACTCGAGGATCTCTTGTAGCTATCTTTGCATATTTTGTCATACTTTTTACAGGTTGAGAAGGCGTTTTTGGACAAGTGCGAATTGGTGGGGAGGCCTACCCTTCAAGCTTGGAGGAGGACGTTTTGGGTTAACAGGGAGTGGTTTTGTCTTTGCACCAACTATTCTTTGTTTATCTCTTTCTTGCTTGTATCTACCTTCAACATGTTAAACTGATTGATGCTTTGCTCCTTGGTTTTGACAGGTTAGAGGGACACATGTGTGGCTTGGAGAAAATCGATTTGGCAAAAGGGCTTCAAAAATTCTTCATTTGATCTTTGGCAAAAGTAATCCTCATCTCAACTAGCATTCATCTCTTCATCCAGGTATACTCCAAAGGTATGGTCTTCTTCTTCCTTGGCTTATCCATAAATTCTAGATCATAAAAACCCTAATTGATTAAAACCCTCATTTTTCACTTTTTCTTAGATCTACTTGGATCTAGCTTGGCTTTGGGTAAGATATTGAAAACCCACCTCTATAGCATCCACGGCAATTCGGATCTATATTTTGGTGTGGATTGGCCTTCATTTGACACACTTTCCAAAGCACTTTAGCCTCTTTGAGGGAGGTCGCACTCCTTGAAGGAAGCTATTGGGGCTATTTCCAAGAGATGGGTAGGTGAGATTCCACTTGATCCATAATCCTCATACTTAATAACCTACCCCTAGTGCTTCACTTAATTGATTTTTGCCTTGTGGGCCCCATTCCTCATTTTGAGGGTTGTGCCCCACTTGGGTCAATTTGGTGATGCACTTTCAATTTCATATCTATGGAGATCCAACCATTGGATGCCCTTGATTTTCAAGATCCACATTGATAATTGCCTAAACTACCCGGATCTAGACTTTCGTGGCTTTTGGACTTGTTTTGACACCCTTTCCCATGCATTTAGCCCTCCTTGGGCAAAATCACACTTCTTGGGGGTTTAAGTTTGCCCACTTCTAGGACGTCGATGGTTGAGATCCCATTGGATTTGAAAAGAGCATACCTTGAAACCTACATCTAGTGTCTCACTTTGTGAAGTTCTGCCTTGGGGGTATCATTCCTCATTTTGGGGAATTGTTGTCCATTTGGGTCACTTAGTGAAACATTGGATCTATTAAGATCTAACCATCCTAGTCACTTGGTCTTGAACAATACCCTTGATTTGCATCCTAGGTGTCCCGATCTACATTTTGACTCCATTTGCCCATCCATTTCAAGGCACTAGTCCACCTAAGGCAATTCGCACTCCTTGGGAGTTGTGTCAAGTGCTAGATCCCATATGTGGGTATCTCTAATTTCATCTTAGATCCATAGATCTACCTCTTGCATACCCCTTGGTACCATTTGCACCTCTAACTTCACCTTGTGGGTCCCATTTGAACCATTTCCCATATCCCAAGGAAGTGGGTCCCACATGTGTATTTTATGGTACTAGATCTTGTTATCTAATCTCATTATGTGGCCTAAATCATTCATTGGTTGAAACACTAGTCACTCCTTAAATCCTCTTTCAACCATACCTTAACTTCTAGGTCCACCTAACCTTGCATTGGTTCCTATAACTCATCTTTCACACTTCCCTAGAAACCTTTGTCTTGGCCCAATCACCTTTGATTGGCTATAGGGTTTCCCCCTAGGTCTTGATTCATCTTGATTTAAAGTGAAGAGTGCCTCGGTTGACGTGACTCCCAGCTTGCATTGGGAACCGTGGCATCTCTTGGGTCACCACTTTAGTTGTCCATCTCCTCTACCATCCCGGATGGGATATCTTTAGGGACAACTACAAAAGTTGTGTGATAACATTTTTGGCATCGTTGTGGGGGAGGTAGAGGCTTACCTTGGATGTCTGCGATCACCCATGCATAACTCATATCTTATCGCATCCGGATTAATCTAGATGGTTATCATTTCAATCCTTAATTTAAGCATAGCCATCTATCTGTCGCTCATCTTCTCCCCGCTTATTAACGACATACATCTTGGTAGAAGAGTTTTAAAATCTGCCTGGCGACTCGACATAAGCGACTCCACTGGTGATCGATCCTATCATTATCTAGAACCCATGGGGTGCATCATTTTGTATTTAGGTTCTTGATTTTAAAAAAATAAAAAATATAATAAAAAAATAAAAATTTTGCCATCCATGGCTGCTTCTAAGCGTCCTAGAACTTTTGGTCGATTAAAAGTCTTTGACTTCTCAAAAATTGTTGGGTATCCCCATCATATTCCTCATCAAGCCCGTGAAAGGTTGCCTAAATTCGATGAAAGTTATGACAACTCTGCTAAAAGGCACCTTCTCACCTATAGGGAAATTTTTAATGAATTGTCTATTATAACCCATGAAGATGTATGTATGAAACTATTGGCCTCATCTTTCCAAGGAAGAGATGAGCTTTGGTTCCTAAATTTAAAGACCAATAGCATTTCTGGATATGACATGTTTGAAAGTAAATTCTTAGAAAAATGGGGAAGTGAACTCGATGATATTTATTCTTCATTTCGAATCCAAGATCAAAACCTTCCCCTTTCCGATCCTATCGTTGAATCAATCAATCAATAATCAAATATCAAATGAATTGTCAACATCCGGAGATGACCCCTCCTGCCCAATTTCTTTTTGAGGATGAGTCTTCCACTTCTGAGTCAATCGAAAGTCAAATCCCTAATCATTGTATAAATGGTAATTTTTCAAATTTCTTTTTAGGTAGCCCTAGTCCTGATCCTGAGGATATTTCTGAGGAGGAACTCATTAGTCATTCTAGCTTTATTGATCAATCAATTCCTTATCACCTTATTGAAGAAGAAGAAAGTGGGGACATTGACCAAGATCCTTTAGTGGTGATTTCACATGATCATTGTGCAAATAATCAGGATGTTTTAAATGAACTTGTTAATTTTATCCCTGATCAATTAAATGAAAATGATCAGGTATCCTCTTGTGAATCTAATGATGAATCAATAGAAAGTCAACCTCAAGACGAGGAAAAGTTAATAAATCACACTAGGTGTTCTAATCTTTGTTCCACTTCTTATAATGAATCTTTGAATTTTCCTTTCTTCATCTTTGGTTAAGATAACTTAGAGTTAGATAGTTATGGTCAATCTTGTCCTCAGATTGTAAATATTAAACTTGATCAAAAGCTTGATATTATGCCTAGAATAAAGAAACTTGTTTATCCGTTTGAGAGAATTTTCATATTTGCAATCCACCCTCCCTTCCCAACTCTTTCTGTTAGATTATGGTAACTTCGGGATGTCCTCCATGACTCAGATGCCTTGCATGGAGGTGCATCAGTACCATAGGCATTAGGATGGAGTAGAGAGTGAGATACACTCTCCTCAGTGGCATGAGCCCAGTGGGGGCTGCATGCGGAGCTTTAGGGGAGATTGACCTATGCATGAGTTTTGCATGACCTGCCAGCAGTCAGTGACTGCATGCAAAATTGACCTTTTGCATGCATGCATGCAAAAGTGACTTTTTGCACGCACCAGGAATTAGGGTTTTGGCAAACCTAATTCATCGATGAGATTATTTATAGAGGCAAGGGGTCCCCAGATGGAGATACTCAGTTGTATCATCAAAGAGAGATACTGCCAGAGTGAGGGGGACGAATCTGTCCATGTGGGGAGACTTTCTGAGATAGAGAGGAGTTGCTGCAGGAGCTAGGAAGGTCAGATCTGAGCTAGATTAGTGACCTTCAGTTCCAGAGAGGCTAGATACCTGTTCCAGTGAGCTGAGAGAGCTCAACAGTGTAATTTCAGTGGAGATTGGAGGAGGCCGAGTTCTCTGGGAGGACGTTTTTCCCGAGGGCAGAGGAGCTCATTGTGAGCTGGATTGACCGATTAGGAGTCTGTGACTTCCAGGATAGCCTTGCCTCGAGATTTGAGGAAGGTTAGGGATGATCAGAGCTCAGATTTGTTGAGATCTGGAGCAGTACGAGCATTTGACACCTAGAGGGGAGGGTGCACTTGTGCATGCAAAGAGGGCCGATTTCATCAGTGTGCAGTCTTCAGAGCGAGCAGATCAGAGCAAAGAGATCTAGAGAGGGCAGATCTATCAGAGGCACCGTCAGAGCACTCAGATCCAGATTGGCAGTTAGGGCATACTTCGTCAATGCATGCATCAGCTGGATGCATGCAAATTAGAGTTTGTCCTGGTCAGAGGGATTGAGTTACTAGCTGAGGTAATTCTGTATTGTATTGCTTTTATACTTCTATATGCTCTGGGCTCGAGAGAGAAGATAACCCCATAGTTAGTTGGTTTCTCCCGAAAGGGTTCCAGGGTATATCTGTTGTCTATGTGGTTGATTGCACTTATATGTTAGTTGGTAGATGCAGATCTAGTGGTTGAGTCTATGTTTTTATGAGTATGTACTGACATTGAGATTCATACAACTTGAGGTCTCAGAGTGATCCAGAGGGAGTATATGTTAGTTGGTAGATGCAGATCTAGTGGTTGAGTCTATGTTTTTATGAGTATGTACTGACATTGAGATTCATACAACTTGAGGTCTCAGAGTGATCCAGAGGGAGTAGTGATCTCTGGATTCACATATATTTACATGGTATCAGAGCCCTGTTGAGGATCGGGGTGGGCAGTCACACATAGATCTGCAGTGTTGGTGACTAGATTTGGGATAGATCTAGTAGATCTGTGGAGATAGAGACCAGATCTGAACATTCCCGTTCAGATCTGTGGTTGTAGAGGTCAGATCTATCAGTTCAGTTGGTGTGTGGTCAGATCTGAGATAGATCTGACAGTTCTGTGATCAGGAGAGACTCTTGATTCACTGTGGGTTACAGTTGCTTCAATTGGGTGAGTATGGCCACTGGTTTGAGAGTGGAGGACCGGTTGGATGGTGGCTCCAACTATAGTGCATGGAGGGCACGTATTACTCTCTTGCTGAAAGAGAGTGAGTTATGGGATGTTGTGAACAGCACGACAGCTAATCCCGTTACTGTTCCGTCTAATGCCACTGCCAAAGCAGTGTACGACAAGAAGAATGTGAAGGCTGAGAGGATCCTGCTTGATGCGATCAAGGATCACCTCATCCCACATGTCTCTACCAAAGACAATGCGTTTGAGATGTGGGATGCATTGACTAGTCTGTACCAGAGCTCCAATGAAAACATGATGATGGTTCTCAGAGAGAAGCTGAGAAGCATCAAGATGGGGAAGGATGAGAGCAGGGTTACCTATCTCACCAAGATCTCTCAAGTGAGAGATGAGTTGGGTGCAGTCGGTGAGAAGGTAGAAGACAGTGAGCTGGTTCGACAAGCCTTGAATGGCGTGTCTGTGGCATGGGCAGTGTTTGTCCAGTCTATCATAGGTCATGAGAACCTTCCCAAGTGGGATCGACTGTGGGATGATTTCACACAGGAGGAGACCCGGAGAGGGTACATCCAGAGTTCAGTTTCTACTATTCCTGAGGAGGATGTGGCTCTTGCAGCAGGTGGGAAGGAGAGAGGTAGACAGAAGAAGGATCTGAGCAAGATCAAATGTTTCGCCTGCAATGAGTATGGACATTATGTGGGACAGTGTCCGCATAAGAAGAAGGGGAAGCAGGAGAAGGATGAGCAGGTGGCAGTAGCAGAGGAAGTTGATGAGTTCTCTTCTCAGTTTGAGAAGGAGTTCTCACTAGCCACAGTTCAGTCAGGACATGATAGTAGCCCACCAAAGATTCAGGCTGATCAGAGATGGAGTGGACAACACTCTCAGCAGACATATGACAGGATTGCGAGATGCATTCTTGACCCTAGAGCATACTTCCATGCAGTTGGCTCGTGATGAGCTAGGGGTTGACCATTTGGTTGCTGGAGTGGGCAGAGTGAGATTTATGCTTGACAATGGGGAGCTCCTGGAGGTTTCAGGACTGCTCTTTGTTTCAGGACTGAGAGGGAGTGTCCTCTCAGTAGCAGCAATGGCAGCTGCATGATACCCTGTAGTGTTTCACGGGGCTCAGTTCTTCACCTATCCTAGAGGAGTAGACCCAGTATTATTTGGTCACAGGATCGATGGTGTTTACTTGGTTCATGGAGAGCCTACTTCAGGCACATTAGGATGGCTGAGTGCATCCTCTTCAGATGCAGAGGGGGATGATAAGCTGGACGCTCATAGCAGAGATGAGGCCAGGAGGAGTGGACCTATTCAACAGATGGGTGGGCGAGATGCTCACCATGATGAGGATCAGGGCAGTGAGTCTGGAGTTCCGATGGATGAGCGAGATGCTCTTGACAGTGATAGAGATGAGGAGATTGAGCCCTTGGGTTCATATCAGATGGATGAGAATGCTGCTCATGCAGGCACCAGTCAAAGAGTGAGCTGGTATGACATGGTTGAGATGGACTTGGCTCAAGAGAGAGCTCAGTCAGTTCAGTCATTGCAGAGACGGAGGGAGTTGACTTACAGAGCTAAGTCAACTCAGGGTCATAGGCAGATGACCTACAGAGCAGTAGATCCACTTGACAGAGGATTTCAGAGTTGGTTACAGCAGCAGAGACTCAGAGGGAGTCTGAGTCAGAGCGCAGTGGCAGAGTCAGCAGTGGTTGACAGAAGGGCTTCTTCTAAAGCCCCACATATGGAGATTGATCAGAGCTCTTCGAGTCAGAGAGCAGTGACAAGCAGATCAGGTAGATCAGTGATAGCAACAACAGTGGACTTGTTTGATCCAGGTATCCATGGTAGGACTTCCCTCGTTAAGAGGGAGTGTTAAATTATGGTAACTTAGGGATGTCCTCCATGACTCAAATGCCTTGCATGGAGGTGCATCAGTACCATAGGCATCAGGATGGAGTAGAGAGTGAGATGCACTCTATTCAGTGGCATGAGCCCAGTGGGGGCTGCATGCGGAGCTTCAGGGGAGATTGACCTATGCATGCATGAGTTTTGCACGACCTGCCAGCAGTCAGTGACTGCATGCAAAAGTGACTTTTTGCATGCACCAGGAATTAGGGTTTTGGCAAACCTAATTCATCGGTGAGATTATTTATAGAGGCAGGGGGTCCCCAGATAGGGTTACTCAATTGTATCATCAGAGAGAGATACTGCCAGAGTGAGGGGGACAAATCTGTCCATGTGGGGCGACTTTCTAAGATAGAGAGGAGTTGCTGCAGGAGCTAGGAAGGTCAAATCTGAGCTAGATCAGTGACCTTCAGTTCCAGAGAGGCTAGATGCCCGTTCCAGTGAGCTGAGAAAGCTCAACAGTGTGATTTCAGTGGAGATTGGAGGAGGTCGAGTTCTCTTGGAGGAGGACGTTTTTCCTGAGGGCAAAGGAGCTCGTTGTGAGCTGGATTGACCGATTAGGAGTCTATGACTTCCAGGATAGCCTTGCCTTGAGATTTGAGGAAGGTTAGGGATGATCGGAGCTCAGATCTGTTGAGATCTGGAGCAAGACGAGCATTTGACACCTAGAGGGGAGGGCGTACTTGTGCATGCAGAGAGGGTCGATTTCATTAGTGGGCAGTCTTCAGAGAGAGCATATCAGAGCAAAGAGATCTAGAGAGGGCAGATCTATCAAAGGCACCATCAGAGCACTCAGATCCAGATTAGCAGTTAGGGCATACTTCGTCAGTGCATGCATCAGCTGGATGCATGCAAATTAGAGTTTGTCCTGGTCAGAGGAATTGACTTACCGGCTGAGGTAATTATGTATTGTATTGCTTTTATACTTTTATATGCTCTGGGCTCAAGAGAGAAGATAGCCCCATAGTTAGTTGGTTTCTCCCGAAAGGGTTCCAGGGTATATCTGTTGTCTATGTGGTTGATTGCACTTAAATGTTAGTTGGTAGATGCAGATCTAGTGCTTGAGTCTATGTTTTTATGAGTATGTACTGACATTGAGATTCATACTACTTGAGGTCTCAGAGTGATCCAGAGGGAGTAGTGATCTCTGGATTCACATATATTTACACTTTCAATCCTCTTTGGGTTGGTGCTCTAGTAAATCTTTTGCCTTTGAAATTTTCAATAGGAAGTATAAGCATGATTACATGATTGGAGAAAAAGCATTTCATTTCCCTTTTCAGTGACCTTGGAACAATAATGCTTGTTGTCAAATTATCAATCATTCTTGGTGGCTAGAAAAGGTGTTTAAAGATCAATTTCATCTTTTCTCCATTTTCGAGCATCAAGTGGGTTTGGTTTTGATTTTTCGTCTTTTAAGCCTTGATTTGTCCCCACTTGGTTTTTATTTGATCATCAGTCCTAGGGAGAACCAGATCGAATATGTGAGAGAAGTGAATAAAGAAAGTAGTATGGGTCAAAAGAAGTCAAATTTTTCATCACATATTTTTCCTCCATCCATCTCAAAGTCTAGCTTGCATAATTTTTATGATCATATCGATTCTTTGATGGAGGATATTTGCATCAATCAGTCTTTTCCTTGGCATGATTTCATTTTGCACCGTTCAAACCCTTTTGAAATTTTTAAACAGATCAGGAAGATTGTGCTATCAAATTCTTTAATCTTCAACCAAATCCTAACTTGTTTTATTAACGAAAATCAAAGAAGAATCATTAACCTCTTTGATGAATGGCTGCACTAGATTTATGATTCTACCTAACATTTGTGCTGACTGGTTAGAGTAGGGTAGGTAGGCCTTTGAATAAGCTCACTTAAGCAGTAGGATTTGTATGCTTTCTATTTTTCTGTGTGCTGAGTATTGCCATTTATCTTCTTGAATTGTCTGCTTGATTTTTTGCTGAGTTGTTGATTGAGTTGAGCTTTGCTCCTTCCTAAGCTTGTCTCACCTCTTGCATGCATTGAAGAGTTGTTAGTTTCTTGAGTGATCTTTTTGGCTTCCTGTGCAAGTTGAGTTGAGTGTGCCTGCCTGAAAAAGGTCTTCTTTTCCTCCTGCACAGTAAAATGAATAAATTTATATGCCATGTTAGACTGGAATTTCTTTTTTTGTATGTCAGTTTCTATTTTAGAGTAGATTTCAGTTTTAGTTTTATTTTATATATCTCCCATACATGCTCCATGAGGTATTCTAGTGTTTGTGAGCGCAGATACAGGTGCAAAATAAAAGCTAAAAGCAAGGATGATACAATGCTGGATTGAAAATTGTTGTAGAGTAGTTCGAGACCAGAGATTTTGAGGTTCTCAAGCGCTATCTCCCTTAGAGCACTTGTCCAAGCGCTCTCTCTCTTTTGGGGTGATGCAGTCCTATGCGCAGCATATTTGAGAAATAGAAGTCCTTCTCATGTTCTAGAAGATAAGACTCCACATGGAATGTGGTTTGGCCACCTTCCTTCGATTAGGCATCTCAGAATTTTTGGTTCCGTCTACTATGCCTTAATACCAAAGGAGCAAAGAAACAAGCTTGGTGCTGGAAGCAGAAGATGTATTTTCTTGGGGTACTCAGAAACGTCCAAGGCATATCATCTTTATGATGAGGTAAACAAAAAGTTTGTTATTTCCAGAGATGTCATTTCTCTTGAAACTAATAAAAATGACAAGTCTATTGAAAGACAGCTTGATCATCTGGAGAGGTTTTCTCATCTAAAGACATATTATGAATGTGATAATGAAATTCCACATATAGAAGGGGGGATCCCTATCTTGGATCAATCCATGGAATTTCCATTTGAATCAGCACCAACAACCCCCGATGAAGAGAATGATGAAGAAGAAGTTCCTGCCACTTCAACTAAGCAAGAGACTCAACTGGATGATGTAATTGAGAGGATTGGAAGATTGAACCTAGAAGAGAACAATGCACCACTAGCTGATCAACCTGGACCATCAAGGAAGATTCCGAAATGGGCCATGTTATCACATTTATAGTAGTCGGGGCTACCATATATTTATTCCAGATTCCAATATATTTTTCAGCCGGTCCTTTACACTGAGATGCTTGAGATGAGCATCTATTTTGGATCACTCCTATGATTATGAGCAGCTAGTATATTCCTTTGCCATGACTAAGTCCCAGGAAACTCAAACTTGATGACCAATGTAGCCATTTTGCCATGCAGAGCAGCATGCCTTGCCCAGAGTTGCAGCAACAGTTTCCCAGTAGACAGATGATGGTTTAGATGGTTTGCACAGGTATATGATCCAGCAGGCATTATCTTGTGTATTGGTTTATGTTGCTTTCCTGGTCATTCTAGTAGAGCATGTTTTAGCATTTATCATCATGATCTGGCGATCATAGACATATATTCGACTTGGTCTTTATTATGTATTTATCTAGTGTCCTGCTCAGATGATAGAGGTTCTTGTCTATACTCATTGGTTTCATCCTCCTAGGAGAATGGATGTGATCATTCCCACCATTCTTTGGCTTGCTAGTGTTGGCATCATTTTCACTATCTCCATCCGTCCGTTACCTTCCAGTTATTGTTTTACCTTGACTTACTACTTGACTTGTGACATGGAGGACTTTCCCCCACTCTAGCCTCTTTGTTGGATGAGCTTCCCTGTTGTATTGTGTCTCGGCTCTGAGTTGCCTAAGTTGTGTTGGCTAGACCTGAAACAGATAGTACTACCATCATTACATGTATCTAGAAACTTTATTGTATATCTTAAATGAAAGCCCATTTTAGAATGTGTTTTTCAACACACGTGAATGAAAGGCATGTGAAATAAATGTAAATCCAAGAATGTGTTTTTCAACACACATGGATCAAGGCTATGGAAATGTATGAAAGGCCCAAAAAAGCAGTGGTTAAATGTATGCTATATCTAATGATCTGCTGGCCTATACTGTAATGATTTATTCCTCATTAGCCTGCGGTTTGTGATATGAGATGGAACTTGGGACAGCTAATTCTAAGTGTCCCCTAGAGTCTTGAGTTACGGTTGTCTGGCACCTGGTCATGGCGGCTCTAGAAAAGATCCTCACGGAGCTGTATCAGCTTGGATGTGAGTTGTAGACATCTGTCAAGGTTGAATAAGCACTTTTGAAACAGCTTATCCATTTGTGAGACACTGCCATCCCCTGTGTTATTGCTTGTCTAGCATATGCTTTAGTGTGTATCCCCTTTCCCATTTCCAA
This sequence comes from Larix kaempferi, assembly GCA_027924585.1. NCBI lineage: Eukaryota > Viridiplantae > Streptophyta > Pinopsida > Pinales > Pinaceae > Larix > Larix kaempferi. Next base: position 5,890,709 of record BSBM01000221.1, read on the forward strand.
AGTGTCATAGTGTTGAGTCAATACAGTCTCCCTTAGCCTAGCCTTGCATTTATCCACCCTCACCCATCACTAGCAAATTGATCACAGCCATGAAGTGAGTATAGTCTTGAGGTTCTAGTCTGAGCTACTATTATTATTATTGAAAATCCTGAATATCTTGTTTTAGATCGCCAGTGAAATGATTACTTTATGTTTATATTGCTATTGGAATGATTAATGAAGCATGTCTTAACCAAATGCACTTGCAACACCTTGATGTTTATTGTTTGGATCATATTATGGATCAATTTAACTTGGTCAAATCCAATTTGACCAAAGTCAACCACAGGACATGAGATGGGTTAGACCCTGGATGATAGCTATTGATGATATGTGATCTTTATTTGGTCACCAGATGGTTCCATGCAGCAGTTACAGGTTCAGATAGTGATCTGCAGTACTTTTAATGATTTTGATCATTTGCAGATTATTATTATTTTTATTGTCCGAGCATGGTGTTGATATTATATGATTATGCAATCATCCATATGGTGTATGAGTATGCACCTTTAGTGTATTTGGGCTCTCTGAGTCCATTGGGACAGTCAGTTTTCAGTTCTGGGCAGTTTCAGTTGAGATTTCTCTCAGTTTATCACTTGTGCAGATTTGCCATTAAAAATGGCCTGTCAGAGCAGTGTCATGATTTGATTGGTTCACCTATGACGCTACAGAGGGAGTATGGAGTGTAGCCACTTGTTTTTACTACATTGCTATATTCCCAGACATGTTGGTGCAGTTAGATTTGGCCCCGGGTGACCAGGCAGTGAGTTACAGGCATTTTTATACTTTTCAGGTGATTTACAAAGGCATAAAAAATGGTAAAATTGGCTACAAAGGATATCGATTTGGGCTACTGAGGCAAGTAAATGGCATAGGAATGGTTTTGATGGTGTGTATGATGTCTCCCACACCCTCTAGAGCAGTTGCAACTGTCAGTGGGGCCCTCACATCTTTCTTCAGCATGTTTTTATGGTTTCATGGTGCCTTTGGAGGCTCACAAGTTTCCTTGTTGGGCATGATTTTACACTTAGATGATATATTTGATGATTATTGTGCCATGGGGACACACTAAGGAGGTTATATGTCACCCGCTAGACCCACCATGAGCGTTATGTTATGTTCTAGTCACTTGTAGTGGGACGTACCCCTAGGGCGATTTTGTCCATGACATTGTTATATTTTGAGTTGATCCATGTACTTCATTTGTTGAGCTCATCTCAACCGTAGATTATAACTTATGTATCTTTTAATCTTAGCCATCCATCTAAAAGGTGGTTAGGGTTTTAGTATCTCCTATTCCTATTTAAAGGAGAGACCCTCTCATTGTAAAGGGACTTTTGCCTCTTGGCTTCTGGAATAAAAATACTTCTTTGCAAATTCTTGTCTTGTGGCTGTGGATGCTATTGGTGTTGATTGAAACTGTTCTTCCTCTGCACTGAGGATCTTGGTGGTTATTTTGCACATCTTTTCTCTACTTTTTATCTAAAGGTGAAGAAGTCAATTTGGTGAGGAAGGCGCATTGGTTGGGGAGACTCTGCCTACTCTTTTCTTTTCTCTTTGTCGGTTTCAGGGAGTATCATTGTCTTTGTACCTCTTACTTCTTGTTATCATGTTCATTATTTGTATTTCTTCCATTCTTGCTTTAACTGATTGATCTTTTGTTGTCCTTGGTTCAACAGGAAGAGGAGGGCGCACGTGTGGAGCTGGGAAAATCGTGGGGGCAAGATACATCACCACATTCACATTTGATCTTTGAGGGAACAATCCTCGACATCATAGCAAACATTTCCATGACTCAGGTACACTTGTGAGGTATGTAATTTATTCTTCTAACCTACCCATATGTCATTTCATATTAAAACCCTAAGTAAAAGTAATCGAAAAATTCTCTGGCTCAAAAGACTTGGTTTACTTGCAAACCATTTCTAGGTTTTTGGTCTTTTGCAAATCCCTAGGTGGGTTCTCCAAGGCGTCGTACTCGGAGGACTCCATTGGCCCAAATCCCAAGGCACTAGTTCTCTTGAACCCTTGCGCATTCCCTAGAGACTCAGTTTGCTTGTCTTTTGATCCTTCTTGTTGAGCTTGTGTGCTTTGACACTATCACATCCATTTACCAAGCTGTGCTAGAAAGCCCTAATTCTCATATTCACTCTTTGGGACACTTTCCCTGTTTTAAGGGTCACGTTTCCCAAGGCAGCTGAATTTGATCATTTGAACTAGCACCTGAATCCTGGAATCATACTTAACTATTGAATCACTGTGTCTAAACAATCTTTGCCAAGTCACATCTTCCCTAAGCCTCCACAGTGGTTTCATTTCCTTAAATCTAGGGTTCCATACATGTCACCTTACGTACCCTATCTTAATAGCTTGATCTGGTGATTTGGTTAGATCTCTCCTGTTGGGAGTAGATCAAGGTCTCCCCCTTTGTTATCTTGGGTTTTGATAGCATAAAGCGAAGGGTGCCTCGGTTGGCATGACAACCAATCCTTTTGGGAATCGAGACTCTCGAGGTTCACCACTTTGGTTGCCTATCCCCCCTCTACCATCCTGTATAGGATTCATCATTTAGGGGCAACTACCAGATTGGTGATAACAAGCCACAAAGACACTTGAAAGTGTCCATGCAGAAGAAGTAGGAAAGACAGGAACAAGAAGCTCAACTAGACGAGAAGATGGAGGAAATGCAGAGAACTCAGGTGATGACATGGATGTCTCATTTGATTGTGAATTGAATTTTTCTGCTAACATTGAACCAACTTCCTTTGAAGAGGCTACTACTCGTGATGAGTGGAAAGAAGCCATGCAGAATGAGTATGATGCACTCATAAAGAATGGAACTTGGAAGCTGGTTGATCCTCCATTCAGAACCAAACCAATTGGAAACAAGTGGGTGTACAAAAACAAATACAAATCAAATGGCTCACTTGACAAACATAAAGCAAGGCTCGTGGCAAAAGGGTATGCATAGAAAGAAGGAATTGACTATGAAGAAACATTCTCTCCCACAACAAAATGGGGCACCATCCGCACTATACTTTCCTTAGTTGCACAAAATGGTTGGAAAGTTCATCAGATGGATGTAAAGACTGCATTCTTGAATGGAGACTTGAAAGAAAATGTCTTCATGTCTCAACCCGAAGGTTTTGTTGTGAAGGGACAAGAACACAAGGTATGCAAATTTGTCAAGTCCTTGTATGGCCTGAAACAAGCACCTTGAGCATGGTATGAAAAGCTAACCGAGCATCTTCTAAAGATGGATTTCAAACACTACAATCTTGACGACGCAACGCTATTTGTAAAGAAATTTGGAAGATTTGTTGTGTTTCTTGTAGTATATGTGGATGATCTTTTGATGACAGGGAACAATGAAAGTTATATAGCATCCATAAAGAAAGACATAAGGAAAGGCTTTGAAATGACTGATCTGGGACATCTTCACTATTACTTAGGAATTGAAGTGACTCAACATCCTAAGCACATTTTCATTTCTCAGAAAAAGTATATTGGAGAACTGTTGAACAAATTTGGGATGACAGATTGCAATCTGCTCTCCACTCCAATGGAACAAAAGCTAAAGCTCACATCAAGTGAAGGAAAAGAATTCGAGGATGCAACCAAGTACCGACAACTTGTAGGAATCCTTATCTACCTTACTACCACCATACCAGATATTTCTTATGTTGTTAGCATTCTTTCACGGTTTATGCACAAACCTTGTGAAGGACATTGGTTTGCAGCAAAGAGACTTCTAAGATACTTGAAAGGGACTCAAGACTTTGGACTCAGATATTCTAAGGTGGATGACTTCAGACTTATTGGGTACTCTGATTCAGACTTCGATGGTGACAAGGAAACAGGAGTATCCACTTCTGGATACACAATGAGTCTTGGATCAGCAACTATCTCCTGGAGATCACGCAAACAATCAGTTCCAGCAGATTCGACAACAGAGGCAGAATATGTAGCAGCAGCAGAAGCAACCAAAGAGATTGTGTGGCTCAGGAAGATACTTGAAGATTTGTAGGTGAAACAAGAAGACTCCACTCCACTTTTGATTGACAACACTTCTGCAATCAAGTTGGCCAAGAATCCTAGATTCCATGATCGAACCAAACAAATCAACACAAAGTATCATCTGATTCGACATCATGTAGAGGCCAAGACAGTTCATTTACGTCATTGTTCCACAAATGATCAAACTGCAAATATCTTCACCAAAGCACTTGGACGAGAAAAGTTTGAAAGATTTAGAACCATGCTCGAACTTACAAACACCCCTTTGGATTAAGGGGGGGGATGTTAGAATCCTAGGTTAGTTTGTAACCATAGAAGACGAAGAGTCGTGAAGACTCCAACTGGCCTATGGAATATGAAAACCAATGGTCAGAAACCAATGTATATATAGACATATTTGGTTAATGAATAACATATCCGGGAGTTATTACCTGTCAATAAGGACATAGGCCCACTTATGTATTGTTTCCCTCCCTTCTAATATATATAGAGAGAAAGATTATTTTCATCATCATCATCATCATCATTGTACTCTTTTTTTTGTACTTGCCTTCTTGTAGTGAGTCACGACGTTCAAGAGGAAACCCTAGGAGAAGCTATGAAAGGGAAAGAGGACATCTTTATTGGGAGCTTGCTCTTGCGAGATACTAGAGTTTACTCTTGTGAAGAAGATGTTAAAGATGATGGTCTTTCTACAATCATTCATTCATGACCCATTCTTGTTCATTCCTAAGTTAGAGAGGTGACCAAGAGGAGCACATCACTTCTTTTCTCTCTCTTGGATCTTCTTATTTACTCTATCTCTCTCTCGAAGTCACTAGGGTTCTTGAGCTTGTTGAAGCATCTTGAAGACTAGGGTTTGGGTTTCATCCCTTAGAGATTTGGAGATTAGGGTTTTGGGGTGAAACCCTAAGTTATACTTGTTGAAGTGAAAAAGAAGAGATGCTTTGTCTTGGAGCCTTGGAGGACATGCTTGTGTAATGCATGCTTGTTGGATCTCCTTTGTGTGAACCATGGTTTTCTTGGTTTTTAGTAGCTAGGGTTTTGGAGAGCTAGAGGAATCCATTACCTTGTGATAAGGCTATAGGATGCACATGAACTTCATCTTTCTGCATATTAATGAAGTTTCCAGCTGTCCAATAGTTGTCTTATTGCAGATTTGATTTTCAGCCATATATATTCTCCATGGTTTGTAATTTCTAGCTCTATATGTCTTGCTGATTTGACATAACTTAAGGGTGTATGTGTTAAGTGATTTAACATTACAATTGAAGAATATAAGGGCAGATTTATGGCTGTCCATAAGTGTTTTCAGATCTGTTATATGCATGAAGATTGCCATGGAGAGCTGAAACTTATTAGAACACATTGGTATCTTATATGTTGAATTGCCTAGAAGATTGGTGTTGTTAAGACTCAAGACTTTAAATATTTTCCATTGTTTTGTTTATATTTCATAACAGCCTTAAGGCTGACAATTCAGAGGATTAAGATCCAAGAAACCTCTAGGAAAGAGGTGAAATTCCTGAGTCGCATTAAAAACCCTTATTGCTGTTTGCTGAGAAATTTCTACAGGGATGTTGGTGTTATGGTGTTTAAGCTAAACTTGTGGTCCCTTAGTGGCCATTAAAGTCAATTACTATTCTCCCTTAATGAGTGGTTATAGCCCATATTGATAGTTAGTAAGTGGGCTTTGTGATCCCATGTTTTATGGGTTTGGAGGCAGCTAATCTAAACCCTACTACTATATATGTGAGGTTTTGTTTCATTGGAATGATCACCTGAACTAATGTTCATGCTATTAATTGATCTATTTGCATATCAATCTGTGTACAGTTTGGGTTGTTCATGTATTCTTGATGTGGAGACTCTACTTTCCTTATGGTATTTTAATTATAACTTCGACACTGAGGAGGTACCCCCCCTTCCCTATCAATGGTGTGTCATGCAAGGGCTGGAAGAAGAGCCTTTTGGGGAATAGCCTAGAAACTTTGTTCTTAGATCTTTGTTTCATCACTATGGCAAGTTCTTTTCTATCTCATTTTGACAGGCAAACTATTACTCTGATCATTATGGCTTCCTGGACCCCATTCAAAGTGGCAATGGCATAGATGTTCTCATGTAACATACACATACTGAATATGGTGATCCCCCCCATCATGCAGTCACAGCCATCATCATCATACAATAGTGGGTTGTGAAGTCCTGTGGGCCTTTCATTCCTCTGCTTTAATTATTCATATATCCTCAGAAATAGGATGAGAATGTTGGTTGATATGGTGTTGCTCAAGCTTCCTTTCTTTATCTAAGTTCCAGTTACTATAATATAGTGGTTCCTCAATCATCTTAGATGACTCAAAACAAGGGCTCTGCCAACCAGTGAGGGCCATTCTGTTAGCTTGTGTAAAGTTGAACATTTGGGCAGAGCATTTCATACAAATTTTTAGATTCACAGGGGTAGTGCCATGCCATATCCATACCATGTATGTTTTGGGAAGCAAGTGGCTTGAATTATCCTTTGTAATCTCTGCAAGAGTGTCTCGATGATTTCTATCTAGTGTTTTAAGAATGGTGATGATTTGATTGAGCCGCACTAAAATACAGATGGCCTACATAAGCCCATGAAATTAGTGACTAGGGCATTATACTCCATTTTTTAAATGCATGGGCGAGTGTCCTGCCATATCAATAGAACCTGTGATGCTTGCGATGCAGGTGGCTTGCCCCATTTCTTGTATTCAACTTTGCGAGAAGGGATCAGCTCTTGTTAATGTTTTATGCATCATGATGTTTTCTTAAGCCATGCTATAATTCAGGTTGCCTAGCTCTGCCCCTACTGTTGTCTCCGTAACATGTTTTACTACTCAAACCTTCACTATCCAGGATATCTACCTCAGCTCCTGTGAAGGTTGTTTGGGACAACTGGATTCAGCTAGCTGAAAAGTTTGTGATCAGCCTTGCAGAATCTAGTTCCCTTAATGGATACTATGTGCACAACAATTATCCATGCACTTTAAATGCTGGTAGTGTGTCACTTGCAACTAGGTTTCTTTATTACTTGTATGGACCCACCAAGGGAAGATGTCGACAGGTTCCTTCAGGCTATCTGTAGGTAAATATTCCAATATAATAATAAATAATATAAAAACAAAGGAGGAAAATTTATGCTCCATTCTACAATATACATAGCATCAAAATATCAGAACAGTTTTATGATTAGTAACCTTCCATATCATTCAATACAGCAAAATTTCTAGTCCAAACTTCACTATCCAACAAGCAAACAACTTGGGGCACTTGAGTAATTCTTCCACAATTCTAAAAAAGAAAGAAGATAGAGATAAAGAAATGGCAAATCTACCTAACCCAATTGATGAAGCCACTCCAAGGCCTAGCCACCAAAGTCCAAATCTGAGATAGATAAGGAACTCATTGACAAGCTGTCACAAAGTTAAATAATCAAAAAATTCAGAAATCCTGAAGTCTTTTCAGATTTACAAATTGAAAGTTAAAAATAAAAAGGCAATTTCAATGGCAAGACTAAGCCATACCAATTGCCGTCCTAGGGTGAAAGTTGAAGCTAATTAGACACATACCTTATTAAGTTATTTATCTTGCACTTCAATATCATGCACCCAAGCAGCCTATTATGCAATGAACATTACCATACCCCACCAATGGACATGCTAAGATTCTTCCACCATCTATAGATACCAAACCCTAATCCATCTTATTTATTTCTAGTAGTTTGTGTAATTCACTGAAATTGGTTAGAAAGAGTATGCCACTGACAACTTACCTCACAACTGTGTTTTACAGAATAAGAAACAAGAAACAGTCATATACCATGGTCCCCATCCACAACTGACACATAATTTTCATCATTTAACTTTCAAACATTGTACATTACAATTACAAAACAAAAAAGAATCAAACTACACTGAAACTGAATAAGGAAGAAAAAGAAAAAATTTCCAAGGATCCTTTCTTCAACTTAGTTATCGTCTGTTATGTGCACTAAGGAATGCCTACACATAACAGGGTTAATACTCCCTAACAGTGCAATAGATCTATGATTAGCAGCACTAATGGTGTATCATTCAGATTAAAATAGATGCAATCTATCGTTTTCACCCAAGATCAATCAATATATCAGCGATAAATAACTTTAAACTTCATGCAAGAAACAGAAAAGAGGAACGGTTCACACCATGGATACAGGAAATGGTGGGGAAACCACTTTGTTAGCTGATAAGCAGAAAAATATAGCCTGTAGGAAAACCTAGCTCTCACACATGCACATACTAGAAACAAGCGCACTGCTATACATAGCCAGATCCTGAAGCTCAAATCATGTGCAATAAAAATACATATACAAGAAAATGCATGAAGTCATAGAAGTTCGCTCAAGACATGGAAGGAACAAGTCAAAACATGGTGTACGTGCCAAACTTTAACTGGAGATGCACAAATGCCAAGTCAGATGAGCCTGTGTCAGCTTGCCTTGTGGCTGGGTGGCTGAAGGATCCAAAAGGTGGCTGCATTGTCATATTAGTGCACTGTCAAAATAGCACTCAACAATATCTAGCCCTTAAACATTGACTCTTCCTCAAATAATCACTCAACACTATCTGGTACTGATGTCACTCATTGTTGAGAAGGTTGCAAATAGAGGGATAACTAGCTGGTTGAAAGATCCAAAAAGTGGCTGCTTTGTCATATTAGTGTGCTATCAAAATAGCACTCAACAATATCTAGCCCTTAAAACATTGATTATTCCTCAAATAATCACTCAACACTATCTGGTGCTGATATGACTCGGTGTTGAGAAAAATGGAGGGATGACTAGCTGGGCCAGAGAGAGCAGGCCACTGAAGGATGGATACTTGGAGAAAAGTGACACCAAGAACCACATTACACTGGAAGAGGTTAAACACACTAGTCATTGAGATTTGGTGTTACACTAAGTAATTTGAAACTGACCACCCAAAATCCCATCGATGCCACTGATGTCCTGATTTTGCAACTGTAAAAACTAAAAGCACCAAGGAAAAGAAAATGAGGCACTGGCAAAACCCTGAAAACATCCAAGCAAGGAGTAAGTGTAGTGGCAAATTTTAACCACAAAATCACAAATGGACTTGTAAATCAACTCGACAAGGTGAAAATGAGAAGGCAGAATGTCCTCAAAACAGGACAAAATCCGAATGGCCTCAAACACCTACACTAATCCTTATTGCAACATGTGTCTGAAAATGCGAAACTCCTCTTTTAACTCATTCTTGACTGCAAAATGCCTGAATAGTAGCGAAGCAGCATCTGTTCAGTCACAAACCATGTCCATGTTACCAATGCACACTAGTTGGGTGCTATTGCATACTGTAGGTTAGTGATTCATCACTTCATCTAGCTTGGCAAACGCTGCAAGTGAACAACATGCCAAACAATGCCCACGCTAACTTTGTTTACATTGAATTTGGTCGAACTACTATAGCACATTTTGCAACGAAACTTCGATAGTGTCTGTTATCACATATATAGTAGCCGGGCTACCATACACTATTTTTCAGATTCCAGTACACTTTTCAGCCAGTTCCCTTACATTTAGATGATGAGATGAGCATCTATTATGGATCATGATTATTATATGGACAGCAGTTTTGTTTCCCATGCCATGACTGAGTTTCAAGACACTCAGAGAGATGACCAATGTAGCCATTTAGCCATTTATACAGAGTAGTCAGTATTGCCCAGAGTTACAGCAGCAGTTTCAGAGGACAGATGTTGGTTCAGATTATGTGCATTCAGGTATATGACTCAGCAGGTATATTCTTGTGTTATGGTTATATTGCTTTTATATTCATTCTTGTAGCATGTCTTAGCATTTAGTATCATGATCTGGCGATCATATAAATATGTGGACCTGGTTGTATCTTTATATATATTATATTGTCCCCACTCAGACTTAGAAGTTCACTACCCATACTCATTGGTTTTACCCTCCCTAGGGAGAATAGAGGTGATCATTCCCACCATACCTTGGCCTACTAGTGTTGGTCTCATTATTCACTGTCTTCATCCATCCATTACCTAGCAGTTTGTTTATTACCCTGACTTACTACTTTACTAGTGGCATGGAGGACCTTCCCCCAATTTAGCCTCTGTGTTGGATAAGCTTCCCTGTTTATTGTGTCTCGGCTCTGAGTTGGTGACAGAACTTACCTATGGTGAGTTGGATTGTAGTCCTAAATCATTCTGGTCGGTTATCCCGATGTTTGGCACTGGTACGAAGTCCCCCTAGTGACTTAAGATGTGTTGGCTAAAACTGAAAGCTCATGTACTACTCATGGAAACTTATGTAAATTCACCCAGGAAACTGTAAACTCTAGAATGTATTTATCAACACACGTGAGTAAAGGGCAAGAGCAATGAAACGCTAATAAATACTCCTTGAAGAGTATAATGAAAGGTCCAAAAAAGCAATGGTTCTTAAACTCTATATCTAAACGATTACTGACCTTATATGTATATGTACAAACATGCCATGGATGCAAGCTGCAATTAGTTGTGCTTTGTAGCACACTTGAGATCCGAAGGGTTATGTAGGCCAAAAAGGCCATGAAATGAAATCAATGGATCCTAATGAGCTTGGATCATCTTTTATAAAAGTAGACATGAAGCCTAAGTTGAATAAGCACTCTTTGAACAACTTACCCATCTGTGAGACACTGCCATCCCCCGTGTTACTGCTTGTCCAGCATATGTTAGAGTGTGTATTCCCTTTCCATTTCCGAAGTGTCACAATGTCAAGTCCGTAGTCATCCCTTAGCCTAACCTTTTTATTTTTAGCCCTCACCCTTCACTAGCAAATTGATCACAACTATGAAGTGAGTATGGTCTTGAAAGTCTAGTCTGAGTCATAAGTAAAATAATTAAAGACCTTATATGTTTGGTTTTAGATCACCAATGAATGATTACTTCTTGCTATAATTGTTACTTGAATGAATTGTAGAGCATGCTTTAACCTTTGACAGCTGCAGTAGTTTTGATGATAGCCTGAGTTATATTTTGGGTCATGTTGACCTGGTCAAACCTAGTTTGACCAAAAGTCAACCACAGGACATGAGGTGGCAAACCTCAGATGATGTAGAGATATGATATATGGTCTGGTACAGGTCACCAGTTGGTTCTATGCAGTGGTTTCAGGCTTATGATGATGATTTGTGCTTTTCAACACTTTTACAGATCATTATTATTTGGTCTGTCAGATATGATGGATATTTATTTTGATCATGTAGAGATCTATACAATGTATGAGTACACATCTTGGATAGATTTGGGCTCTCTGAGTCCAATGAGACAGTCTGTTTTCAATTCCGGGCAGTTACTGTGATTTTTAGCCTCAGTTGGCTATCCTAGTGCAGTTTTGGCCTGTCAGAGCAGTGATGAGATTTGATTGGTTCACCTAGGGCGCTGTGCATGGAGGGGGTGGTCCAGCCACTTGATATTACCATATTACCCCCCCTCACAGAGAGCCTGGTGGCCTCACCTTGACAGCGCAGGCACTCTAGGAGGCAGTTTGGGCAGTTTCACACTTCCCAAGGCAGATCAGAAATGGTAAAAATGGCTACTGAGGGATTCGATTTGGGCTATTGAGGCAAGGGATTGGCATGGGATGATGTTTGATGATGAAAATGATGTCTTCCACACCTTATCCAGCAGTTTCAACTTTCAGTGGGACCCACACTCTCCACTCTGGCATTTTTTATGGTCTTCTGGAGCCTCCTAAGGCTCATGAATTTCCCAGAGAGGCACGATTTGGTGCTTAGAGCATTATTTTATTGATATTGTGCCATGGGGACTGACCAAGGGTGTTAGAAATTAACCCTTGGACCCACCATGAGCTAGATCTTATATTTTATCATTGAGATTTGGTGGGACCCCCTCTCCTAAGGCGATTTGGTCCATTGATATGTTATATTGTTATATTGATCCATGTACTTTATGTTGAGCTCATCTCAACCATTGATTAGATCACTTTGATCTTTTAATATTAGCCATCCATTCAAAAGGTGGTTAGGGTTTTGGTATCTCTCCATCCTATTTAAAGGAGAGAGCTTCTCATTGTAAAGGGTCTTTGGCTCTTGGAATCTTGATAATAGAAAAACATTCTTGTGCAAATTCTTGGATCTCCTTTGCATCGGGTGTTCTTAGATGGTGATTGGAAAGTCTATTGCATCCTAGCATTTGGAAATTTGTGGTAAAATCTATCTTTTCGGAAACTTTTGTCTTGTCTACAGGAGGGCATCTTCAACTTAGGCATTTGTGCAAGGCTTCTTCAACTCACTCACTTGGCATTTGCTTGTATCAGGGGGTTATCATTAGTATCATTGTGATCTATGCTATCTTTCTATTATTTCTCTTGTGGCATTAGTCTTATCTCTTGATTGCATCAAATCTGATATTGTTGACGTTTGTTGAGCAGGAGAGAGGACGCATTAGCTTCCTTGGACTAAATCGATATCATAGAAAACTACCTCAAAGCTTCTCAAATTGATCGGGTTTGCATAGATCATCATCATCAAGGCATCTACAAGGTTATCCAAGTAAGATCCACAGGTTTGTTCGTTGTTTCTTGATCCCAATCCATTGGCATAAGCAAATAACTATTAAAACCCTCATTATTCAAACCCTCATTTGACTTTTTTTTCAGATCTACTTGGATCTAGTAGGCTTTTGTGTAAGATATTGAAAACCCACCTCTATAGCATCCACGGCAATTCGGATCTATAGTTTGGTGTGGATTGGCCTCCATTTGACCCCTTTCCCAAGGCACATTAGCCTCTCCAAGTGAGGTCGCACTCCTTGGTTGGGTGAGTTTGCTAGGTTCCAAGATTTGGGTAGGTGAGATCCCACTTGATTTGAACTCAACTCACTTGATAACCTACCCCTAGTGCTTCACCTTGTTGATTTTCACCTTGTGGGCCCCATTCCTCATTTTGAGGGTTGTGCCCCACTTGGGTCACTTGGTGATGCATTTTGAATCTCAGATCTACTGAGATCTAGCCATTGGATGACATTGAGTTTCAAAACCCACCTTGCTTTACACCTTGACATCCCTGATCTACAGTTTGGTGGACATCCGACTCCATTTGGCCCATTTTCCAAGGCACTGATCCTTCTCCAAGCCCTCACGACTTCTCTGGGTTGTTAGATTTCCTTGGGGTTTGATCTTTGTCTGGTTGCTTGTACACTTAGATACTGTCATATCCATCCATCAAGCAAAGCTAGAAAGCCCTAACTGTCAGATCTCTGATTTGGGACACTTTCCCTGTTTTAAGGGTCACGTTTCCCAAGGCAGTTGTCTTTGACCATTTGAAACTAGCTCTGAATCCTGGAATCATATTTAATCCTCGAATCACTGTGTGTTATCTTTCATTATCATATCACACCTTTCCTAGCCTCCACAGTTGTCCTACTTCCTTAATTCTAGGGTTCCATACCTGTCACCCTACGTACTTCATTAGATTGATTTGATCTAGTGATTGGGTTGATCTCTCCTATCGGGAGTAGATTTGGGTCTCCCCTTTTCTATCTTGGCTTTGATAGCTAAAGCGAAGAGTGCCTTGGTTGGCATGACAACCATCCATTTGGGAACTAGGGCTCTCTTGGTTCACCACTTTAGTTGTTTGTCCCCTCTACCATCCACCTTGGATCCATCTATAGGGGCAACTACAAGATTGGTGACAACATGATCTAGCGGATGGCCACCTACCCAAGGAGTGCGACTTGCCTCAAGGAGAACTAGTGCCTTAGTTGGAAGGGCAATGGAGTCGGATGTCCACCAAAATATACATCGGGATAGCTAAGATGATTATCTAGGTGGGTCTTAAACGTCAAGCACAAGCCATGGCTAGGTCTCCATAGATCTAATGCATCACCTAGTCACCCAAGTGGGGCTCAACCCTCAAAACGAGGAATGGGGCCCACAAGGTGAAGCACTAGAGGTAGGTTTTAAGGGTTGATCTATTCAATGAAGCAAGAATCTCACCTACCCACGTCTTGGAACTAGCAAACTAGCCTCCCTCAAGGAATGTGTTTTCACTCAAGGAGGACTAGGTGCCTTGGGAAGTGGGCCAAATGGAGTCTAATCACCACCAAACTATAGATCCAAATTGTCGTGGATACTATAGAGGTGGGTTTTAAGTTTTATCCCCACAAGCACTCTAGATCCAAGTAGATCTAAAAAAATGTAAAAATGAGGATTTTGGCAATGAGGGTTTGTAGATCTAAGAGAATAGATGGAAAAGGTAAAAGAATAACGTACCTCCTTGAGCGTACCCAGAAAATGAAGAAGAATGTTGTTCGTGACAAGGATTACTTCCCACAAAGATCAAATGTCAAACTTGATGAAGCCCTTCTTGCTATGCGTTTTGCCTCCTTCAACCAATTCGCACTCCTCTTCCTGTCAACCAAGGTAGAGGCAAACAAAGAATGAATAAACACGAAATTGTTGGTGCAAAGACAAAACAACTCCCTGTAGACCCAAAACGTCTTCATGAAGATAGTAGGGTAGGCCTCCCCAGCAATACGCCCTCCTCCAAAACATCCTCTTTTCCTGCAAATCCTGTTAGTGAAGATAAAATCCAAGATGGCCACCAATGTCTGTCAGTGCAGAGGAAGAAGCATTTACAATCACCACAAACAAGCATTCAACTCCATGATCCAAGATGCCCAAGAAAAATATTTTATTCCAGTAGCCAAGAGCCAAAAATCTCTCGATGTCTTTACAATGCGGGGGTCTCCTCCTTTTATAGGAGAGAAAGACCAAAACCCTAAACCACTTTTGAAAACTAGTGGTTGAGATCAAAAGATATAACAATGTAATCAACGGCTAAGATGAGCCAACACAACAATAGACATGGATCACTCAAAAAGAGGATGACGTCATGGCTAAAAAGCCTCTAGGAGGGGTGACGTCATACATGGGGGTGGCTAATAACATAGGTGCCACAACATAATGACAAGGACAAGTGACCAGAAGCACATGGTGGGGCTAGGAGGTATTATTCCCCTTCACTAGCATGTCCCCATGGCACAATAATATGAAATATGACTCAATGACATGTCCAAGTATACAAATGATCAAATCCTGTCCCCATCATCAGAGAGAGAAATACAATAAAAGAGCTCATGTAGCCCATGTGGACCCCACTGACTGGTGCTAACTAATCTGGAAGAAGGGGCATACACCATGGATGACCTCTGAGCAGACCAAGTGCCAAAACCTTGCCTCAATTGGCCAAATCGAATTCCTCAATGACCTTTTTATTCCATTTTTTAATCCTCTTCGAACCCTCAAACTAACCAAAACTGCCTCTGGAGTGCATGCGTTGTCAAACTAAGTGTACCATGTTGTCTGGAAGGGGGCTATAATGGTAAAAACAAGTGGTTGGACCACCCCCTTCCTCTGTAGTTCCCTAGGAAACGACTTGCCTCCAATGCTCCTGCTTGACAGGCCACATCAACATGCCCAAACTGGTCACCAGGTGGAAAACTGCTAATATCATGCCCAGGAGTGCCCGAAACTGAAAAATAAGTGTCAATGGATCCAGAAGACCCAAATCTACTAGAGATGAGTACTCATAAACCTCATGATAACTTGTGGGGTCATTGTAAGGTCCACCATACTTGGACAGTGTAAAATATGATGATTTCGAAATAATAATAAAAATGACCAACTGCATCAATCATCATTTGGAGCATATGTCCAACATATGGAATCATCAATAGGTGCATGTGGGACCATAGATCAACATCATAAAGCATAAGTGGTCCATCTCATCACGGATCCCAAGAATGACCATGGTCAAACTATGTTTGACTAGGTCAAAATACAACCAAAGACTAGATTATAACAAATGACTAAGACATGTTCCTTTAACCATATTCACAGCCTAACTTAAAGTATAAACATCAATCAAGTGGCAGTTAATACATAGATATTCAATATTATTTATAACTTACTTGCACCAAAGCTTTAAAGACATGCTTCATCCAATGGACATGGCCTAACTGCTAGGGTGAAGGCTAAGGACAAGGCTAGGTAGAAGGGATGACTTGACCAACTTAACTAAGTGATACTTTGGACTGGGAAAGGGGGAGCTACACACTGTGTTGGACAAGATAAACAAAGGGAATGGCAGTGCCACACAAATGGATGAGTTGTTTAGAGAGTGCTTATTCAACCTTGGCAAAAATGTCTACTACTAGAACCGTCACTCATGGCTCTAGGGGACACTTTGATTTAGTTGTCCCTTACTCCATCTCAAATCATAACCCGTAGGCTCAATGAGGTATTTTTCCATATGAGGTCAGCAATATTTAGATTTAGCATTTGTTTAACCACTACTTTTTAGGACCTTTCATTTCATTTCATGGCCAGCAATCATTTAGATATAGCATTCATTTTTCCATTGCTTTTTTAGGTATAGTACAACCCCTCTGGGATTTCACATGCGCTAATAAGCACAACTAATCGCAGTTTGCATCCGGGGTGCATTTACATTTCCAAGCATTTCATTGCATTGCATTTCATAGCCCTTTTCATTGGGCTTCCATTAGTTTCCAAGGTAGTACATTTTGCTTCAGGTTTTAGCCAACAACAACTCAAGCAACTAGGGGGAATTCCACACAAAACCACACATCGGGGCAACCGACTAGAATGATAACGGCATAAAATCCAACTTGCCAAAGGCAAGTTTTGTTGCCAACTCAGAGCCGAGACACAAAACTAACATGGATGCTATCCAACACAGAGGTAGGATAAGGGAAGTCCTCCATATCAAAAGTCAAAAAGACAAGTCAAGGTGAAAGCCAAAATAAGGAAGATCATGGATGGGTGGAGTCAAGTGAATGTGGTGCCTAAGCTAGCAAACATAAATGTCAGAAAAGACCATGTACAAGCTCATAGGAGGGTAGTGAAACCAATGAGTATAGTGAGTAAACCTTTGAGTGCAAGTAATACATCCAATTCATTATTTAAATCCAACCAAGATAGTTCATTTCATTTATTAAATAATACTGACACATCATGAGTTATATACCAAGTTAATGCTATGAAGATGACTAAAACAACAAGATAATAATCAATGCTAACAATCACAAGTCTAATGGTCATATCACTACATCTCAATAATCATCATCTAGAACCAATGAAACACTGTTGCAATAATAACATCTGGAACTTTGGGCACTGAACTGAATCTGTATGGAACAAAAGGTCATATCGGTCATCAAATCTAAGCTCTCAAGGCTCAACCTTGGCACAAGGTCTACACAATGTCTGATATAAGCTGCTCTGATGTGTAAGTGATCATAAATGATGTTGCACATCATGACTGATCTCACTGAAACTATGTAAAGGCAAAGCTTTGAAAAGTGCAAATATCAACTCAGCAAATATAGTAGCCCAGCTTCTATGGTGTGATAACATCTGGCTCCAACTGGGACAAGTGCTCTAAGGGAGAGAGCGCTTGAGAACCTCAAAATCTATGGTCTCGAATTGCTCTGCATCAATCTTCAATCCAGCATTCACCATCTTTTGCTTTCAGCTTTATTTGCACCTGTTTCTGCACTCATGGCCACTAGAATACCATGTGATGCATGTATGGGATAAAATATAAAATAAATGCTGAAAATGAAATCTATTCTATAGCAGAAACTGAAATGTATTAAAGGAAATACTAATCTAACATAACATGTAAATTTTATTAGTTCTTATTGTGCAGGAGAAGGTTGGCTTTTGAAAAATGCATACTCAACTCACTTGACACGGAAGAACTACAAGCACTCAAGACTCAAGGAAACTTTAAATATTTTTCAAGTTTTATTAATGTGCATGCAGGGGGTGAGAAAAGATTAGGAAGGAGCAAGACTCAACTCATTCAAACAACTCAGCAAAAAGGAAAGCACTCTGAAGAAAACTCAAAGGAAGAAAACAATCAAAAACTCAGAAGACTTCAACACTCAGGAAAAGAAAAAGGAACTCAAATCCTACTGCTCAAGGGAGCTTATTCGAAGACCTACCTACTCTAAACAGGCAGACAAATGCTAGGTAAAATCATAAATTCAGTGCAACCATTCATCAAACAGGTTAATGATTCTTCTTTGATTTTTGTTAATAGAACAAGTCAAGATTGGGTTAAAGGTTAATGAATTTGATAGCACAATCCCCTGACTTGTTGGAAAATTGAAGAAGGATTTGAACGATGCAAAATGAAATCATGCCAAGGAGAAGATTGACTAATGCAAACATCCTCCATCCAAGAACTGATAGGATCATAAAATTTATGCAAATGATTGCTTAAAATGGATGGAGGGAAAACACATGGCATGTGATTCAAAATCTTTTTGCACCAACTACTTTCCTCACTCATTTCTCTCACATATTCAATTTGGTTCTCCCTGGGACTGATGATCAAATAAAAACCAAGTGGGGGCAAATTAAAGCTTGGAAGATGAAAAATCAAAATCAAACCCACTTGTTGCTCAAAAATAGAGAAAAGATGAAACCGATCTTTAAATACCTTTTCTAGCCACCAAGAATGATTGATAAAATGACAACAAGCATTATTGTTCCAAAGTGACTAAAAAGGGAAATGAAATGCATTTTCTCCAATTATGTGACAATGTTCATACTTCCCATTGAAAATTTCAAAGGAAAAAGATTGATTAGACCACCAACCCAAAAAAGATTGAAAAAGTTGGGAAGAGAGGGTGGATTAAAAATATGCACATTCTCCCAAATAGATGGAAAAATTTGGCCTTGGAATTTGACAAAAGGAAAGGCCTTTCAAAGTAACACTCTTTATTCTAGGAGTGATTTCAAAATTTTGATCAAGTCTAATACTTACAATTTGAGGACAAGATTGACCATAACCATCTAACTCTAAGGACTGGATAAAGTTATCTTGATTAAGGATGAAAAAAGGAAAACTTAAAGACTCACTATAAGAAGTAGAACAAAGATTAGAGCATCTAGTGTGATTTGCTAACTCATCCTCATCTTGAGGGTTGGTCTTCTATTGATTCATCATTAAATTCATATGAGGATAAATGATCGTTTTTATTTGATTGATCAGGGAGAAAATTAACAAGTTCATCTAAAACATCCTGATTATTTACACAATGATCACTTGAAATCACTACTAAAGGATCTTGATCTATGTCCCTACCTTCTACTTCTTCAATAAGGTGATAAGAAATTGAACGATCATTAATGATAGAATGACTAATGAGTTTCTCTGAGGGAGGAACTTCAATAGACATACTGACTAAAAGCTCATCCTCAGAAATTTCCTCAGGATCGGGACTAGAACTACCAAAAAAAAATTTGAAAATTTACCATTTATACAATGATCAGGGATTTGACTTTCGATTGACTCAAAGGTGGAAGACTCATCCTCAAAGGAATTTGGGCAAGAGGGGTCATCTCGGAATGTTGACAATTCACTTGATATTTGATTATTAACAGATTCAACAATAGGATCGGAAAGGGGAAGGTTTTGATCTTGGATTTGATTTGAAGAATATATATCATCGCATTCACTTCCCCATTCTTCTAAGAATTTTTGTTCAAACATGTCATATCCGGAAATGCTATTGATCTTCAAATTCAAGAACCAGAGCTCAGCTCTTCCTTGGAAAGATGAGGCCAATAGTTTCATGCATACATCCTCATGGGTTATAGATAATTCGTTAAAAATTTCCCTAAAGATTTCAAGGTTCCTTTTAGCAAAAATTTCATAACTTCCATCCAATTTAGGCAACCTTTCATGGGCTTGATGAGGAATATGATGAGGATACCCAACAATTTTTTAGAAGTCAAAAACTTTCACTCGACCGAAAATCCTAGGCTGCTCAGAAGCAGCCATGGATGGCAATTATTAAAAAAAAAAAATTAAGAACCTAAATACAAAATGATGCACCCCATGGGTTCTAGATAATGATAGGATCAATCACCAGTGGAGTCGCTTATGTGGAGTCGCCAGGCAGATTTTAATTCTTTTCTACCAAAAGATATGTCGTTAGGATAGCAGGGAGAAATGAGTGACAAATAGATGGCTATGCTTAGATTAAGGATTGAAATGATAACCATCTAGATTATAAGACCGGAAGCGATAAGATATGAATTACGCATGGATACTCACAGACACCTGAGGTAAGCCTCTACCTCCCCGGCAACGGCGCCAAAAATGTTATCACACAACTTGTAGTTGTCCCTAAAGGTATCCCATCCAGGATGGTAGAGGTGTTGGACAACTAAAGAGGTGACCCAAGGCTTGCCACCGTTCCCAATGCAAGTGGGTGTCATGATAACCGAGGCAACCTTCACTTTAGATCAAGAAGAATCAAGATCAAGGGGGAGACCCTAGCCAATCTATGAAGACTAGCTAACCCAAAGACTCCTAGGGAAATGTGTAAAGTTATGCAAGGAGATCAATGGTGCATGATTTAGATCTAGAAAGATAAGTGGACCCAAGATGGTTATGGCTTGGTTGAGAGGCTTAAGCAAAGGACAAATGTTTCGACCAAGTGTTTGATTAAGGTCACTTATGGGGTTAAGTAAGTAGATCTAAAGAAGAGCTAATGCCATGAAAATTACCCAAGTGGGGCCCACTCCTTAAAAAGTGGAAAATGGTCCAAATAGGGCCCACAAGGTTAAATTTGAAATGAAAAGGCACTAGGGGGTATGCTATAGCATGGATCTATGGATTTGACCAAGAATTAGCAATACCCAAGTATGGGATCTAGCAAATGGCCACCTACCCAAGGAATGCGACTTGCCTCAAGGAGGACTAGTGCCTTAGTTGGAAGGGCAAATGGAGTCGGATGTCCACCAAAACATAGATCGGGATAGCCAAGATGATTATCTAGGTGGGTCTTAAATGTCAAGCACAAGCCATGGCTAGATCTCCATAGATCTAAATGCATCACCTAGTCACCCAAGTGGGGCTCAACCCTCAAAATGAGGAATGGGGCCCACAAGGTGAAGCACTAGAGGTAGGTTTTAAGGGTTGATATATTCAATGAAGCAAGAATCTCACCTACCCACATCTTGGAACTAGCAAACTAGCCTCCCTCAAGGAACGCGTTTTCACTTAAGGAGGACTAAGTGCCTTGGGAAGTGGGCCAAATGGAGTCCAATCACCACCAAACTATAGATCCGAATTGTCGTGGATACTATAGAGGTGGGTTTTAAGTTTTATCCCCAAAAACACTCTAGATCCTAGTAGATCTAAAAAAATGTAAAAATGAGGGTTTGTAGGTCTAAGAGAATAGATGGACAAGGTAAAAGAATAACGTACCTCCTTGAGCGTACCCGAAAAATGAAGAAGAATGTTGCTTGTGACGAGGATTACTTCCCACAAAGATCAAATGCTAAACTTGATGAAGCCCTTCTTCCTATGCGTTTTGCCTCCTTCAACCAATTCGCCCCCCTCTTCCTGTCAACCAAGGAAACAAAGATCAATCAGTCAAAATAAATGGAGGTAGATGCAAACAAAGAATGAATAAACATGAAATTGTTGGTGCAAAGACAAAACAACTCCCTGTAGACCTAAAACGTCTTGATGAAGATAGTAGGGTAGGCCTCCCCACCAATACGCCCTCCTCCAAAACGTCCACTTTGCCAGCAAATCGTGTTAGTGAAGATAAAATCTAAGATGGCCACCAATGTCTGTCAGTGCAGAGGAAGAAGCATTTACAATCACCACAAACAAGCATTCAACTCCATGATCCAAGATGCCCAAGAAAAATATTTTATTCCAATAGCCAAGAGCCAAAAATCTCTTGATGTCTTTACAATGAGGGGGTCTCCTCCTTTTATAGGAGAGAAAGACCAAAACCTAAACCACTTTTGAAAACTAGTGGTTGAGATCAAAAGATATAACAATGTAATCAACGGCTAAGATGAGCCAACACAACAATAGACATGGATCACTCAAAAAGAGGATGACATCATGGCTAAAAAGCCTCGAGGAGGGGTGACGTCATACATGGGGGTGGCTAATAACATAGGTGCCACAACATAATGACAAGGACAAGTGACTAGAAGCACATGGTGGGGCTAGGAGGTATTATTCCCCTTCACTAGCATGTCCCCATGGCACAATAATATGAAATATGACTCAATGACATGTCCAAGTATACAGATGATCAAATCCTGTCCCCATCATCAGAGAAAAATACAATAAACGAGCTCCTGTAGCCCATGTGGACCCCACTGACTGGTGCTAACTGATCTGGAAGAAGGGGGATACACCATGGATGACCTCTGAGCAGACCAAGTGCCAAAACCTTGCCTCAACTGCCCAATTCGAATTCCTCAATGACCTTTTTATTCCATTTTTTAATCCTCTTGGAAACCCTCAAACTAACCAAAACTACCTCTGGAGTGCATGCGTTGTCAAACTTAGTGTACCATGTTGTCTGGAAGGGGGGTATAATGGTAAAAACAAGTGGTTGGACCACCCCCTTCCTCTGTAGTGCCCTAGGCAATGACTTTCCTCCGATGCTCCTACTGGACAGGCCACATCAACATGCCCAAACTGGTCAACAAGTGGAAAATTGCTAATATCATGCCCAGGAGTGCCCGGAACTGAAAAATAAGTGTCTCAATGGATCCAGAAGACCCAAATCCACTAGAGATGAGTACTCATACACCTCATGATAACTTGTGGGGTCATCTGTAAGGTCCACCATACCCGGACAGTGTAAAATATGATGATCTGGAAATAATAATAAAAATGACCAACTGCATCAATCATCATCTGGAGCATATGTCCAACATATGGAATCATCAATAGGTGCATGTGGGACCATAGATCAACATCATAAAGCATAAGTGGTCCATCTCATCACGGATCCCAAGAATGACCATGGTCAAACTATGTTTGACTAGGTCAAAATACAACCAAAGACTAGATTATAACAAATGACTAAGACATGTTCCTTTAACCATATTCACAGCCTAACTTAAAGTATAAACATCAATCAAGTGGCAGTTAATACATAGATATTCAATATTATTTATAACTTACTTGCACCAAAGCTTTAAAGACATGCTTCATCCAATGGACATGGCCTAACTGCTAGCATAGGGTGAAGGCTAAGGACAAGGCTAGGTAGAAGGGATGACTTGACCAACTTAACTAAGTGATACTTTGGAAGGGGAAAGGGGGAGCTACACACTGTGTTGGACAAGATAAACAAAGGGAATGGCAGTGCCTCACAAATGGATGAGTTGTTTAGAGAGTGCTTATTCAACCTTGGCAAAAATGTCTACTACTAGAACCGTCACTCATGGCTCTAGGGGACACTTTGATTTAGCTGTCCCTTACGCCATCTCAAATCATAACCCGTAGGCTCAGTGAGGTATTTTTCTATATGAGGTCAGCAATCTTTAGATTTAGCATTTGTTTAACCACTACTTTTTAGGACCTTTCATTTCATTTCATAGCCAGCAATCATTTAGATATAGCATTCATTTTTCAATTGTTTTTTTAGGCCTAGTACAACCCCTCTGAGATTTCACATGCACTAATAAGCACAACTAATCGCAACTTGCATCCAAGGTTCATTTACATTTCCAAGCATTTCATAGCCCTTTTCATTGGGCATCCATTAGTTTCCAACGTAGTACATTTTGCTTCAAGTTTTAGCCAACAACAACTCAAGCAACTAGGGGGAATTCCACACAAAACCACACATCAGGGCAACCGACTAGAATGATATCGGCATAAAATCCAACTTACCAAAGCCAAGTTAGGTTGCCAACTCAGAGCCGAGACACAAAACTAACATGGATGCTATCCAACACAGAGGTAGGATCGGGGAAGTCCTCCATATCAAAAGTCAAAAAGGAAAGTCGAGGTGAAAGCCAAAATAAGGAAGGTCATGGATGGGTGGAGTCAAGTGAATGTGGTGCCTAAGCTAGCAAACATAAATGTCAGGAAAGACCATGTCCATGCTCATAAGAAGGTAGTGAAACCAATGAGTATAGTGAGTAAACCTTTAAGTGCAAGTAATACATCCAATTCATTATTTAAATCCAACCAAGATAGTCCATTTCATTTATTAAATAATACTGCCACATCATGAGTTATATACCAAGTTAATGCTATGAAGATGACTAAAACAACAAGATAATAATCAATGCTAACAATCACAAGTCTAATGGTCATATCACTGCATATCAATAATCATCATCTAGAACCAATGAAACAATGTTGCAATAATAACATCTGGAACTCTGGGCACTGGACTGAATCTGTATGGAACAAAAGGTCATATTGGTCATCAAATCTAAGTTCTCAAGGCTCAACCTTGGCACAAGGTCTACACACTGTCTGATATAAGCTGCTCTGATGTGTAAGTGATCATAAATGATGTTGCTCATCATGACTGATCTCATTGAAACTGTGTAAAGGCAAAGCTCTGAAAAGTGCAGATATCAGCTCAGCAAATATAGTTGCCCAGCTACTATGGTGTGATAACAATACCCCCATGGGGAATTGTAATAAGTTGATCTAAGCATGGTCTTTTTGTAACAGGCTTGGCTTACCTTAGGTTTATCTGTCAAGGGGATACTTTAGAGAGTTTTTTCCTTGGGAATTATGCGTTGCGCTTCAGTGACGTATAATTCTTGAGTTTTTCACTCACACCTCCAACGCTGGGGTATTTTCCTTAGCGGTCAAACCTTGGGAGGTTATTAAAGCCTAAGTGTCTATGTATTTTTACATGCTAGTCATCAATAATAAGTCATATGGACATGCACTAGGTTCCCTAGGAGTTTGAGTCAATTCCGGCAAAAATTATTTTTTCCGTAAACTTAGGCCATTTTTAATGGTTTAATTGGAAATTTTCTATGTTGCACTGGGCTCGCAGACGAGGGGACACAGGGGACGCAGGGACGAGTTTCTGGGACGGTTAGAGCGCACCCCCAATCTTTCAGGGGACGGCAGGTTGGGGACGGCAATTATATAATATAAATAAATATATATAATAAATTATAATATATATAATTAAAAACATTGAGATAAAGATTAGAAGCAATTATGGAATTCAAATTACAAAATGAAATATAAAATATTTTACTGTTATACTCATATTTTTTGCAGTAGATATATTGGTTATGATGTGTTTCTTCCCTTAGGTGACCATGGTTCATGTTTGCAACCTGCAGGAAAGTTTGAAAGGAAATTAACATGTAATTGTCACATGAAAAGGAAATGAAATGCCAAAGTCCAAGAAATGGCCACAATGAATATGTAGACAAACCCTCCAAAGGGTGGACGGGCCATTAGAAAACCCTTTATAGGTGTCTTAGAGCATGGTCGCCCCATGACCCAAGGGTGCTTGACCCACCTTGCTCCTAACGTCAACTCTATGTAGCTTGTCGTTAACAAAACATCCACGAACTATAGCATGACATGCACATCTTACCCCATGTGTGGCCTCTGATATATGCTTGGCACTCTTGCACTGAGCGATGACAAAAAATATGTCAACTACACTCGTCAATCTATAACCGTGGTTGAAACAACGTCATCAGCAGCAATCTCTTTATTTCTCTATAATTGCAGCTATCATTATCGGTGGGAATTTTGGGAAGGAGAAGACAAAATAACCAATCTTTTCTTCCAAACGTACAAACGATTGCACCAGTCTATTAATGGCACTGAATATATAGTATTTGATCCAAAGCCTTTGCCCCAGGAGGAGAATTAATAAAATCACAACAATATATATTAGATTCCTCAAAACTGTCATAAACCCATTGAAACCTCAAGACAACGAAAAAGGAAGTCTCTAAATTATGTAACTCAATTGGTTTAATTTTTTTTTGAACTATGCAGGTTAAGGGATGTCTAGGAGTCCCTGATTGGTCAAGGGACTTCACGGACGTTTTTGAAATGTCCCCGATTTTGACGGGTATGGTTAGGGTGCGACCGAGAAGTCCCCAAGTCCTTGATGGAGTCCCCGATGAATTGGGGAAGTTTCCGAGGAGTTCCAAAGTCCCCGGAACGCAGGAACGTAGGAAACGGATGAAATTTTGGGGGGGACAGGTCCCCGTGCAACATAGGAAATTTTCAAATTGTAATAAAAGGATGGTTTGGAGGTGGAATTTGGCGTGGGGATGCTCGTTTTCACGCTCATAGCGCCCTCTTTACTCTGGGACCCAGTCTTCCTATGTTTCGGATGATTAAATTATCATTCGGAGCATTTTTCCTTATCGGGCCGACATAATGGCATTTTAATGCTAATGATGCGACAAATTGCACCAAAATATCAAAAAATATATATAATTAAATAAAGCAATTGGCATGTGGGAAAAGGTGGCAATCCTATCTCTTCTGAAAGGCAATTAGATTAAGAGGATAAAGCACATGTTGAAAGTCAAATTTTGGAAGGTAGCGACTCCCTTTGATTTAGTGATGCGCTATCTTTAATAAGCTCATGTGTGGGTTGCGTGGGAGCCATTCATTTGTGTGAAGGAGTTTCCAATGGTTTGAAAGGGGCACCTATCACATGTGGCAGCCATCCCATCAAGCTCCCATCAATCAAGCCATGTATTAAGGCTTAGATCACTCCATGATTTGTGAGACGTGCCCCCTTCATGCTCTCAACCATAATGCGCCCCCCTCTTCTCCTTTTTGCTATTTAAGCAAGCCATTGGGCTCTCATCTGGGATGGTCAGAGAGGACCGAAGGACTGATGAAGTATGCAACAGTTCTATTGTAATATTTTATGAAATAAAAAGGCTTTGGAGGAAAATCTCGTGTGTTGGGCATCAATGTGTGTGGATGAGCATTGCACGTTTTTATGAGGTAACCTGTATTGTTTTAGTTTCTTGCATCTTGTGGTTGAATGTTGGCCTTTGAAGGGGAGCTTTCTCCTGGTAGGTAGGAGCATTTCTAGTTTGATTATGCTCTTTGTTAGTTTACTTTAATCTCTTAGATGAGCATGTGCATTCTAGTTTATTTTCCATGCTTTCTAAGTTTCCATTTTAGGTGGCACCAATATTTGCTTTAACCATTTGTATGCAAGGATTAATGAGTGATGCAGGTACTTAGCTCGAATGGTTGGTTGATCTAGCTTGACTCTTCCAATTTTCAAGCATTTCCGAAGTGCATAGTCCCTCTGCTTTCCACTTGTAGGCTCCACAGCTCAAATTTTCCCAAGCTTCTAACTTTTATTCCATCTCTCTCTCTCTCTCTCCTTCAATTTTATTCAAATTTCTCTTTGGTTACGGTTACTTATGTGCTTAAGTAATTTTAGTTTGATTTAAAAGAATATCTAAAGGCTGATTTTATTTGAGTACGCTGCTAGATCTAAGTTTCAAATGCTTACTTTTTTAGATCTAGTTTATTTTCAAGTACTTGCACTTATTTCCTATCTTTAGTACTTAATATTTTATTTATGTTTTTAACGCTTATTTGGGCACATTTGGTGCATTTCAGGTGGATGGTTTCACAGTTTTATCGCCATAACAAGAGGAGGTGCTGCCGAAAAATCGAGGATCTAAAGCTATCTAAGGCTTCCCGGAGCAACATACTTCCATCTTGCATCATTTCTGAAAATTGTAAGGCCTTTGGATCCAGATCTGTAAGGACCAAAGGCATCCACCTTCTTATTGTAAAATAATTAATAAAGGCAAGTGGGCTACTTCAGCGCCCACACCCCATCCCCCCTGGGGGGATCTCGCAAGCTCATTTTTGTGGTTTGCAATTTTTTCTAACTTTTCTTTATTTTATTTTATCTTCACATGCACACAATCTGCCCCAATAGGGCTGTATAGTTTGTTTTATTTTACTGCTACGATCTTGCTTTTACAATCTTGTACTTTACAATTAACGAACATCAAAAACTAAATCTGGCTGTGCATTCCCGAAGTACCGAAAGGGAAAAGAGATTCTCAGCCGTCAAAATAAAAATTTATTTTTGTTTTAATAAAATTGACCAAGGCTTAAAGTTCCAAGTGCAGCTTAGTCTGATCAGTTGGTCAATTAGAAAGGGACTTGAGTGACTAGTTTAATAGGGCAATCCAATGAAAACTTGAGCTCTAGAACTCGGGAGGTCACGTGAAACTAACTACAGAGTCAGTGGGCTACTTTAAGCAGGTTATGCCTAGCCTAGTTGGACCCTTGGTTTAGTTGTCACTACGCTTAGTTCGAAGAGCTAAGTTGGAATTGGGCCAAACCACGAACTAACCCATTCCTTAATTCACGCATCTAATAAAAGCAATTAAAGCTGACCAACAAGACTTGCAATACTTTCACGACACAACAGCAATCCAACTTATGTGACTCCATTTGGCACTGGTACAATCTGCAACAATCGCACTTATTCAATTAAATGATATCAATGTGTTAGATGGGTTTATCTATTTCATGCTGTTTATTTAATTCATAGTTGCAATCTCTGGTTTAGAATTAATTTGTGTTCAAACTCCTAGATTCATTTTCATTCCGTAACTTAGTGTAAAGACCTTAGTTTTATTTTCATAGGGACCGCCCCCGTTGGCTTCGCTAGGAGTTGGCCTAGACGGAGGAGTTGAGTGCTGAGTGACAGTATCTCAACTCTTTGCTTGCCCTCAAGGACG
The DNA here is from genome assembly GCA_027924585.1 of Larix kaempferi. NCBI lineage: Eukaryota > Viridiplantae > Streptophyta > Pinopsida > Pinales > Pinaceae > Larix > Larix kaempferi. The sequence continues at coordinate 5,919,432 of BSBM01000221.1, forward strand.
CACCCAATGGCTTGAAGATTTCTACCATGCTAACCCCCTTTCCCCCGAGGTGCGTATCCGGCGACAACAAGGCCAAAATAGCATCCAATGCAATTGACATCTTCAAAGAATTCTCAAAGAAAATAGTCTGAACCCAATTGACCTCCTCCACGATTCAACAAAGTCTAAACCCAAAAATATTCATAAGACTCCAAAGGATGAATAGAGGCTCTTTGTTCCTAAGTGGGAGAGGTTGGCAACACCACAGGCACTCTCTAAGTAGACTCGATTGAAATATTCTTCTCTAGTTGATGAACCTCTTCATGACTACTGTGATCTCCAACTATCTCATCCTCATCATGCCTTTCATCTCCTACATCAATGTTTCGCCAATCCTCAGGAGATGGAGTGGGAAGCTAAGCAAAAGAGGATAGTAGAGCAGTTGGCATCTCAGTAGAAGGTTGTTGATTAGCCCGTTACTAGGTGTGCCCCTCATGACCAAAACTAGAGAGCTATTAAACAAAGTTGTGTTGGGGCAACTCAATTGATGGTGTCGTCAATTGGGGTAAGGTGAAATTGTTGTTCAAATAGTGTTGTTGAGTGCCCTATAGATGGGAGTCCGGAGCATGAAATGGGTCGAGGAGTATCCAATGACAATGGATAAGGCTCCAGTGCAACCATGTTCTTGACTAGTGGTTTCTGTAGATAGAACAGAGGATTGATCGAGCACTTCCTCCTCTCTCTGTGAGCCTTGAATGCCAAGGATGTGAATGACTAACACCATATGGAAATCCTGGTTTGCAATGAGAGATCTGCACTTGAGAAAATGCAAGACAAGGATGGTGATCTCCAGTGGATGCACAATTGAACCCAGCATAGTCTAAGCCTCTAAGGTGACACTGGAGGGGTAACTTGGCTACAGGTGCCCATATCCAGTTGTTGAGTCTACATTGTTGCTTACATGGCTTTCATAGCTCATAATATTTATGTGGATTCCTGAGCACCTTGCATTTTATGTATGGGCAATGTCATGGGATGGGTTGGTTTTCATGATAGTCATGGGCATTCGATGGACTCGTGGAACTTTTTACTAACAATTGTACATAATACATATAATCAATTTTTTCCAAAAATCAGCAACAACATTAGTGGGGACCACGAAGTGGTCCCCAAAACTTCATAGGCATCCCTTGTAGTTCCTCAATTTTGGATGATACAATCATAAGAAAAGGAAGACCGACCCCAACATTCCACCATCCCCAAGACACACATCTCTCACACATGAGGATAATGTCCCCCATTATCACGAGATCATTTTTGGCAGTATTTATTAAGCAAAAATCTGAGTAAACTGTAAAGCCTAAATTCAATCTAGAATCTATTACTCTATTAACAAAAAGAAGATTCTTAGTTAATCTCAAATATATGCAGCACAACATGGATTTCGTTTGGAAAAAATTCAAGAAAGTACAGATATAATTCCTTTACAACAATTTAATGAAAACTGTCTCAGCAAGAAAAATCTTTTCTATGCTTCAACATATGCTGTCAAGTGTTTTGTTAGTCCTAAATCCATGAGGCATGCTTTTGATCTTCCACCAGATATATATAGATCTACCATAAATAACTAATTTTCTGAATAACCATTTTTTACAAAATTTCCCTGAGTTTTTCTTCTCCTGTGCAATTGTCTTCTTACTCCTGTCTTTGGAAAAGAGTTTGTGCTACTTAGAGAGTCGATTTAAAGATTTTTTTCACTATTCATTTGACTTCTTCTAAGGGTTGCTTTTATGTTTTTCCAAAGAATAAAGTAATGAATTCATTGGTTGCCTCCATGTTAAATAATAAAAACTTTATGATTTACTTCTTACTAGTCATGCTCATGTGTGTACATTATTTTTGTATTATTTGCTACTATTGTATATTATTTTGTTCAAACAATTTTGCTGTCACTTAGTGCTAAGATTAATTATAATCAACTATGTAACTGACTCCTTGACATCATTAGGATCTTGTTTGCTGTCACAATATTCCCTATCAAACTTTTGTGGTGGTTAGAAACTTAGAATGCAATGTAGGCATGAACACGAACAGAAAGAAAGATACTATCGTGGTCAGAATGCAATGCATGCCTAAGTCAAATACGGGAATGCAATAATCGAGTCTGGCATTGTTTTTATGGTGAATGCTTTCCACACCTATACAAAAAGTTAAGGGGACATCTCAAACGTGTTGAAATTTGTAATGAGAAAGGTCCTTTCCCATGATTTTGGTGTCACACAGGGGGGGCAAAGTCATCTTTCCTAGTGTTACTTTGTAAATATAATAAAGTGACTTTTATATTTTTAAAGTGAGTTTCACTTAAGTAAAGTGGGTCCCTATGTAAATGTGCATTTAATTATTATTAAAAAGCAATTAAATGTGCAATTAATTATGACCCTTTAGATCTTTTATTCCTAGCCATTCATTGAGGAAGTTAGGGTTATTAAAGGTAGTTAGGGTTTAGGAGGGGTTTAAGTGATTATTTAAACACTTAGAAGGAGAAGATAAGACACAAAGGAGACAGATCAAGGGTTTCAGGAGAGCAAAACCCATACGTGAGAGAGAGAGAGAGAGAGCACAAGTTGCAGCAATGAGGAGACTAAGATTTGTTAGGGCACAAATACCAAGGAGAGAGAATCTGTACCTCTGCACAGAAACCGAGAAAAGGCCGTACTGTACGGATCGTACAGCAGGTCATACAGTTCGTACAACAGCATTTAACGCTGCAGATTTGAAAAGCAGTCTTTTGGCACAGATTTTGAGGTTGTTGTCTGCAGTTTGTTGAAGAACATTGGCACAGAAATCGAGGGCATCCATTGGCACGTTTTTCAAGGCAGTTTTGATGTGGAAAGAAGCCGTACAAGGGGTTGTACAGCTGCATTTATTGCAGTACTTTTATTTTTGTTTTGTGGCACGTTTCTCTGTATTTCAGATTGCCTGGCATTTAATATCTTTGTTGTAATTTACTTGTTGCTCTCTAAAAAAAATCTCTCTGGGTTTTCCCTCATGAAGTGTGAGGGTTTTGCCTTGGGCTTGGCCCTAAATTTCTGAGTTCTTGATGGGTATGCATTTGTCTTCAGCTAGGTCATTGAGAGAATGTATAAGTGTTTATATTTCAATTATCAGTAGATTTATTGTACAAGAGTTACATAAATCATAACTCAAATAAATTATAGATCAAGTTATGCATTCAATGTGTCTGATAAAATTTCACAAAGAGAAATTGTTATTTTATCAAATTTCTACATGGTATCAGAGCTTGGCTCTGTTAGGTTGCTGAAGACAGTTTGTATTTTTTGTAGAACATAGAACAGAAGGGTCTTGCAGGTGTTTATCAGTTCAAGAGTCATGGCCTCAGCAGGACTAAGGTACGAGGATAGGCTGGATGGAGTTGGTAACTTCAATCCATGGAAGGAATGTATAACAGTACTGTTCAAAGAGCAAGGATTGTGGGATGTTGTTGGAGCTTCTGCTACAATAAAAGTTCCTACGGATCCCACACAGAAAGTTGACTTTGATAAGAAGGATATCAAAGCTCAAAGGTTCTTTTTGGACTCTATCAAGGACCGTGTGATACCTCATGTCACTGGTAAGACATATGCATTTGAAATGTGGATAGGTTTATGTACCCTGTATCAAAGTAAGAACCAGAACAGGAAGATGGTTCTTAGAGAGGAGCTGAGGAACACCAAGATGACAGACACTGATACTGTATCCTCTTTTCTCACTAAGATCACTCAAGTCAGAGATGAGTTGGGAGCTGCTGGTGAGAAAGTGGAAGATGAAGAGCTAGTAAGGTATGCTCTTAATGGCTTCACTGCAAAGTGGCACACTTTTGTGCAAGGAGTAGTTGCTAGAAAGAGGCTTCCAGATTGGACAAGGTTATGGGATGACTTTGTTCAAGAAGAGTCCCGGGAGGGGACGTTCAGGAATAGCGCTCAGAGCAGTGAAGACAATGTTGCTCTTGCAACCAAAGGTAAGGGCAAATGGAAGAAGAAAGAAAAAGACCTCAGTAAGGTACGTTGCTTTAACTGCAATAAAAATGGTCATTATGTTAGTCAGTGTCCAAATAGAAAAGGGAATGAAGAAAAAGAGGGAGCAACACCAGCATAAATGGGAGATTTAGCTTCCTAGTTTGAACAAGAATTCTCCTTAGTTTCAGTACAGACTAGTGTAGGAAGCACAATAAATTTCCATGACATGTGGGTAGTTGATAGTGGATCAACAAGCCATATGACGAGGAAATATGGAAGTTTTCAGAGGATAGAAGAAATAGCCCCAAGACATTTTGTTGAAACAAGTATTGGAAGTACTTAGGAAGAAATTAGAGGATTTGGAACTGTGAAATTCCAACTAAGGTTTGGAGAGGTTCTTGAAGTAGACAGAGTATTGTTTGTCCCAGGCATGAAAGTCAGCAGACTTTCTATATCATCATTGGTGGATGATGGGTATGGAGTTTTCATCAAAAGAGGAAATGTGTTTCTCTACCGGACAGAGAACTCAGATGATACAATTCTACTTGGGAATAGAATAGATAAACTTTAATTTCTGCATGGAGAGGTAATGCTTCCAAGTTCAGGTGGATGGCTATCCGAATTAGAGTCTGAAAATGAAGCAGATGCACAGATGGTACCTGTTATCACATTTATAGTAGCCGGGCTACCATACATTATTTTTCTGATCCCAGTACACTATTCAGCCAGTTCCCTTACATTTGAGATGCTGAGATGAGCATCTATATTGGATCACTATCAGATTGTGGACAGCAGTGTATATTCCCCATGCCATGACTGAGTCTCAGGACACTCAGAGAGATGACCGATGTAGCCATTATACCATTGGTACAGAGCAGTCAGTAGTGCCCAGAGTTACAGTAGCAGTTTCAGAGGACAGATGATGGTACAGGTTGATGAGCAGTCAGGTATATGACTCAGCAGGTATATCATTGTGTCATGGTTATATTGCTTTTATATTTATTCTTATAGCATGTCTTAGCACTTAGTGTCATGATCTGGCGATCATATAGATATGTGGACCTGGTTGATCTTATTATATATATTATAGTGTCCCTACTCAGACTTAGAAGTTCACTATTCATACTCATTGGTATTACCCTCCTTAGGGAGAATAGAGGTGATCATTCCACCACACCTTGGCTTGCTATTGTCGGCTCCATCATTCATTGTCTTCATCCATCCATTGCCTACCTTTTAGTTTATCACCCTGACTTACTACTTGACTAGTGACATGGAGGATCTTTTCCCCATTGTAGCCTCTGTATTGGATGAGCTTCCTTGTTTATTGTGTCTCGGCTCTGAGTTGGTGACAAAACTTGCCTATGGTGAGTTGGAGTTCCTTGTGAATTCCCCCTAGTCACTAAAGTTGTGTTGGCTAAACCTGAAACTTTTAGTGCTACCATGAATACAAAATCTGGAAAAATGAAATGCTATATCTTGTATGAAAAGCCCATTCATGCAATGTGTTTCTAAACACACATGAATGAAAGGCATGCCAAATGAAAATGGCCATGAAAATAAAATGTTATATCTTTTGGAAATGTAAATACCTAGGTAAACAAGCTGTCCATGACACACCTAGAAGTGCTCAGGTAAACAAGTGCCTTAAAAACACACCTGAAGCAGAAAGCCTAAAATTAATGTAAATCTATGCAATGTGTTTATAAACACACATAGATCAAGGCTATGGAAACTTCAGGCCCAAAAAGCAATGGAACTTAAATGCTATATCTAAACAATTGCTGACCTTATTGGTATTATGGATTGTGCGCATCTGTTAAAGGTGAATAAACCCTCTTTGAACAACTCATCCATTTGTGAGACACCGCCATTTCCTGTGTTGTTGCTCATTCAGTATATACTATGGTGTGTATTCCCTTTCCCTTTGCCAAAGTGTCACAAAGTTAAGTCAGCCAAGTCATCCCTTAGCCTAGCCAGTCATTTTAGCCTTCACCCTTCACTAGCAAATTGATCACAGCTATGAAGTGAGTATGATCCTGAAAGTCTAACCTGAGTAATAATAATAATTAATGACATTATATATTTGGACTTAGATCGCCAGTGATGATTACTTTGTGTTATAATTGTTATTTGAATAAGTTGTAGAACATGCATTAAACTTGGACACTTTGCGGCAGCTTCTGATAATGGTCTGAGTTATATTTGGTCATGTTGACTTGGTTAGACCAAGGTCAACCATAGGACATGAGATGGTTGGACCTTATGATGATATGGATAGATGATATATGGTCTATGTACATGTACATGATGATTCTATGCAGTAGCTACAGGGTTATGATGATGATTCTTGGTTTACAGCAATGTTTGATCATTTACAGATTATTATTATTGACCCTGTTCCGGTATATTGGATATATATTTTGATCATGCAGAGACTCATATGGTGTATGAGTACACATCTTGGATGGATTTGGACCTTCTGAGTCCAATGAGACAGTTTGTTTTCAGTTCCGGGCACTTACAGTGATGGTTTTGCCTCAGTAGGCTGTCCTAGTGCAGTTTTGGTCTGTCGGAGGCCCTGTCAGAGCAGATGTGATTTTTATCCGGTTGACCTAGGGCGCTGATGATGGAGGGGGTGGTCCAGCCACTTGTTTTTACCATATTACCCCCCTCCCAGACACACTGGTGCCCTCACCTTGACAGCGCAGGCACTCCAGGAGGCAGTTTGGGGCAGTTTCACGCTTCCCAAGGCATTTCAGGATTGGTAGAAATGGCTATTGAGGAAATCGATTTGGGCTACTAAGGCAATGTTATGGCATGGGATGATTAGTGATGATAGATCGGGGTCCCCCACACCTCCTCCAGCAGTTTCAGCTTCATCGGGGCCCGCATCCATCATTTATGGCACTTTCTAAGGATTTCTGAGGTCTTTTTGAGGCCTACGATTTGACCATGGAGGCACGATTTGGTACATTGAGGATTATTTTATGATTATTGTGCTATGGGGATTGACCAAGGAGGGATAAAATTACCCCTTGGACCCACCATAAGCCCTTTATTATATTTTGTCATCATGATTTGGTGGGATTCCCCTCTTCTAGGGCGATTTTGTCCACTCATATAATATTTTATTAGTGATCCATGTATTTTATTGTTGAGCTCGTCTCAACCATTGATTAGACATTTGTATCTTTTAATCTTAGCCACTCATTCAAAAAGTGGTTAGGGTTTTGGTGCCTCTCCTTCCTATTTAAAGGAGACAGCCTCTCATTGTAAAGGGGACTGGTGGCTCTGGATTATTGGAATAGAAAATTATTATTGCATCTATCTCCAATGTTGTGGTGAATGTTTTTGGTGTTCATTCATTGGTTCTTCCTTTGCACTTAGTTATTGGAGATCTTGTTTTGCCATATCTTTTGTACCACGTTTTTTTTGCATCTACAAGTGGAGGCCAATTTGCTTTGAGGAGGAAGTATTGGTAGGGGAAGACTCTCCCTACTTCTTCTTTGGATCTCTTTGTTGGTAACAGGGAGTATTACTGTCCCAGGACCTTCTATTCTATGTTATCATTGCATTTTACTTGTATTTCCTCCATACTTGACCTCTCTGATTGAAATCGATTTTCCTTGGATTGACAGGTAGAGGAGGGCGCACTTGTGGGCTAGGGCATCAATTTGGCAAGCAAAATCAACAATCTCTCATTTGATCTCTGCGGGAATCTTCCTCAACATCAAGGCATCTCATTCACATCAATCAGGTATGATCTCAAGGTAATTTCTTTCCATGATCTATCCACTAGTCTAAAATATTTAAAACCCTAATTAATCAAAACCCCCATTTTTACATTTTTTCAGATCTACTAAGATCTAGTGGCTTCTTGGGTAAGATATTTAAAACCCACCTCTATAGTATCCACAGCATCCCGGATCTATAGTTTGGTGAGGATTGGCCTCCATTTGACCCTCTTCCCAAGGCATTTAGCCTCTCCAAGCAAGGGCGCACTTCCTAGTTTGGGTTGGTTGACCTAGATCTAGTATGTGGGTAGTTGAGATTCCACTTGATTCGTGATCTACACATCCAATAACCTACCCCCAGATCGTCACTTTTCTGATTTCTACCTTGTGGGCCCTATTCCACATTTTAAGGGATTTAATCCCCATTTTGGACCACTTGGTATCTTCAAACTCAGATCTAGTAAGATCTAGCCGTCGGATTGCCGTGAAATTATAGATCCATACTCCTACTTGACTAACCTACCCGGATCTAAAGTTTGGATGTCATCGGACTTGTCTTGACCCCACTTACCCCACTTTTAGGCCTCCTTGGGTAAAGTCGCACCACCTTGGAGAAGTGAGTTGACTCACTTCTAGGACGTGGGTACTTGAGATTTTTGTGGATTTGGAACGGGAATAATTCAAAACCTAGGTCTAGTAGGTCACTTTGTCAAATCTTGCCTTGGGGATAGCATTCCTTATTTTAAGGGATTGTGGTCCACTTAGGTCAAACCTAGATCTAGACCTATTCATCCATCAAGACTTTAATTGTCCACTTATCTCATGTAATAGGAGTCCTTAACCACAAGTCAACCCCACTTTGACTCCATTATCCCAATTCCCAAGGCACTGGTTTCTTTCCAAGTCAATTCAACTTTCCTAGATTGTTGGATTAACTTGTGGTTTGACCTTTGTGTGGTGAACTAAACCCTTGATGCCATCATGCATCATGATCAAGCTTGTCACTTGTACTAGTTAGCCCCAATTCATCCCCTAAACTACCCTGCATTGGACACGGTTCCCAAGGCAGTGGATTTTCTAACATTGAACTAGTACTCTAATCCTAGATCTCATTTCAAATATCATAAGTCACTCTCACATCAACAATGAACCAAAGACACATTCTTTGAATCCCTCACTTGTCTTGTGACTTCATCCTAAGGTCTAGGATAAACCATACACCTTACTTCACTTAGAAATAACCTGATTTGGTGTCTTGGTTTTGATCTCTCCTGTTGGGAGTAGATCGGGTCTCCCCCTTTGTTGTCTGGGCTAGATAACATAAAGTGAAGGTTGCCTCGACTGGCGTGACAACCATATATTGGAGGTCGAGGTGATCGTGGTTGCACCTTTGAGTTGCCCTTCCCTATTTCCATCCATGAGTGGATACATCCATAGGGGTAACTACAACTTAGGTGAAAACAGTACCTTCAGATGGGGAGAGTAGCACTTGCAAAAGACTCAACTAGCACAGAGAAGATGAACGGGATCTAGTTGTATTCCGACATCAACTTCCAGATTTAGTAGAAGCTCTTGACAGTGGTCAAGGTGATTGTGTTGGGACCTCCCTCATTTTGGGGGAGTGTTGAAATTTGTAATGAGAAAGGTCCTTTCCCATGATTTTGGTGTCACGTGGGGGGGACAAAGTCATCTTTCCTAGTGTTACTTTGTAAATATAATAAAGTGACTTTTATATTTTTTAAGTGAGTTTCACTTAAGTAAAGTGGGTCCCTATGTAAATGTGCATAAAATTATTATTAAAAAGGAATTGAATGTGCAATTAATTATGACCCTTTAGATCTTTTAATCCTAGCCATTCATTGAGGAAGTTAGCGTTATTAAAGGTAGTTAGGGTTTAGGAGGGGTTTAAGTGATTATTTTAATTTAAACACTTAGAAAGAGAAGAAAAGACACAAGGGAGAGAGATCAAGGGTTTCAGGAGAGCAAACCAACACGTGAGAGAGAGAGCACAAGTTGCAGCAAGGAGGAGAATAAGATTTGCTAGGGCACAAATACCAAGGAGAAAGAATCTGTACCTCTGCACAGAAACCGAGAAAAGGCCGTACTGTATGGATCGTATAGCAGGCCGTATAGTCTGTACAGCAGCATTTAATGCTGCAGATTTGCTAGGGCACAAATACCAAGGAGAGAGAATCTGTACCTCTGCACAGAAACTGAGAAAAGGTCGTACTGTACGGATTGTATAGCAGGCCGTACAGTCCGTTCAGCAGCATTTAATGCTGCAGATTTGAAAAGCAGTCTTTTGGCACAGATTTCGAGGTTGTTGTCTGCAGTTTGCTGAAGAACATTGGCACAGAAATCGAGGGCAGCCATTAGCACATTTTTCAAGGCAGTTTTGTTCTGGAAGGAAGCCGTACAAGGGGCCGTACAGCTGCATTTATTGATGGTACTTTTATTTCTGTTTTGTGGCACGTTTCTCAGTGTATTTCAGATTGCCTAGCATTTAATATCTCTGCTGTAATTTACTTGCTGCTCTCTAATAAAAATCTCTCTGGGTTTTCCCTCATGAAGTGTGAGGGTTTTGCCTTGGGCTTGGCCCTAAATTTCGAGTTCTTTATGTGTATGCATTTGTCTTCAGCTAGGTCATTGAGAGAATGTATAAGTGTTTATATTTCAGTTATCAGTAGATTTATTGTACAAGAGTTACATAAATCATAACTCAGATAAATTATAGATCAAGTTATGCATTCAATGTGTTTGATAAAATTTCACAAAGAGAAATTGTTATTTTATCAAATTTCTACAAAATGCTATGGTAAAGATCCTTCCTCAAGGTAAACAACACATGGTCATCATTATCCCCTACATACTGCAATGTAACTTGTTTGTGACCCCACCCTTTCAACATATTGCTACCAGCAACATGTCTAAACTTAGTGCCCTAGAACCCCTTACCACAAAGGTAATGATAATAGAATAGGTTTGTGCTACCCATGCCTTGGAGCCCCTTACGACAAAGGTGATGATAACAAAGTAGAGTTGTGCTAACCACACAGCTTCTACCTAAAACTAGCTAGAATTCTGACCACAACATAAGACATTACGCATATGCAATCATAATCATATACATAAGCATTAAGCAAGTGCCTAGGCCAAGTTATCATCACCTTTGTGGTAAGGGGCTCCAAGGCATGGGTAGCACAAACCACACAGCTTCTACCCAAACCTAGCTAGAATTCTGACCACAACATAAGACATTACGCATATGCAATCATAATCATATACATAAGCATTAAGCAAGTGCCTAGGCCAAATAGGCAGAAGCATATATCCATATGAAGTTGAACCAAGTACATATTTCAACCAACTACGTGTTCATGTCACCAATATGATAGCCATGTCCAAAATGTACTCCAATTCAACTAAACACTCTAGAGAATAGCTCATGATGATCCTCATGAGCTATGCATGCACAAATTGAAACCCTCATGTTTAATATAAGGTCCAAATATAAATTGCCACATGTATTATCATCACCTTTCTCAACCATAAATCAAGACATGCAAAACATACCAAAAACAAACCATAATAATTGTGCAATAAGTCCTTTGGAAAGAGCACTCATACTATTCCTATAATTGGAATCATAAAAAAAATGTTACAAAAACAAGAAACTGGAAAGGGTACGGAAAACAACATCAGAATGATAAACAGGTGACAGAGGATTTTGTCGTAAGAAAAGGTTCCCTTGCACTGTACATATAACGCTCATAAGAAATAATTTACTGAATCCAAGTCCATTCAAGGGCCAAAAGTAATCCATATGCAAATACTCAGCTATTCATGTTACAATGTTAAGGTTTTGTTTTTTGGTTTTTATAAACTGGAAAGGGTACGGAAAACAACATCAGAATGATAAACAGGTGCCAGAGGATTTTGTCGTAAGAAAAGGTTCCCGTGCACTGTACATATTACGCTCATAAGAAATAATTTACTGAATCCAAGTCCATTCAAGGGCCAAAAGTAATCCATATGCAAATACTCAGCTATTCATGTTACAATGTTAAGGTTTTGTTTTTTGTTTTTTATGGTTGTTTTATTCAGATGTTGCCATTGGCAGAGAAACAGCCAATAAACAGTGTTTATTTACTGTTTTGGTTTCTTGGTTCGATCTCGGAAAAGCGATACCCTGCCCTACCGCTTTCAGTTGCCCACGGTTAATTTGTGTGCAGATAATTGTGTGAATAGAATGCATCCAGTTATGTTGGATGCAAATTTGTTGTGTGCAAATAAATGCATGGAGAATGTGCCTCCATTGAAATTCTGTAGGAAATTATATGGGGAAGCATGTTTATAGTTACGATGTGTGCTGGAAGAGTGTGGGAATAGAATAGTTGAAGACTTGTATGCTGGAAAATGCATAGCAAACACAGAAGCAGCAGAGAGATTGTAAATTCTGTACAGATCAGGAAGGAATATGGAAATATTGTCGATATTTATAAGATATTCCCACATTGGAATCACAACACAGTGCCCGCTGAGATTGGTTGTCATGTCAACCTGTTGGCAATCCAAATTAGCTTGTCATGGTCAGAGTTTCTTGATTCTGCAACTAGTGAATAGAAGCAACTTTTTTGAGTTTTTTTTCCTCCTTTGAGCTGTACGTTAAGTGAGAAACGAGTCCCCAAGTCAAACTCGGGCTTCCCGGTTTTGCTCGGTTCAATCGGAATAAATCTCCGAGTTTAACTCGGATCGGCGTGATTAAGGGACGATTTACCCTAAATGTGAAAATACCCGCCTTTAAAAAGGTGTTTTGAAGCCCATGCTTTCCATCTTTCGGGTTGTTTCCATCTTTCAACGACAGACAGGCAGTGAAGTCGTGACTTCGAACTTGAATGAGGATGGGCATGTTTGCTGGACCACTGTTACAGTGGGTCATGGGTGCATGAAGGTTCAGGTCCACGAACCACTCAGCAACTGCCGGCAGTGACGTGACGCGTGAAGGATTGGCTGCGGCTGCTGAGTCGTGACGCGTGAAGGATTGAAGGCCAGGTCGACGGGCACAAAGCCACAAACAGACTGATTATTGATATCTGTGATTCTATTATTCTATTATTCTATTGATATCTTGCAGCATATGGACATGGCCATTTTGAATATCTATGAATTTTTTTTTAATTCAAAATATAGGTATATATTTAATTTTTTGTATTTGCCGATTGTTTCCTGATTTTTTCCCGATCAGATTCAAACTCTTTGCTCTTTTGCCTCGCCGATTTATTGCCAATTCTGAGTCTGGTAACTTTGATTGAGACAGTTGACATTCTATGAATAACAGCGATTCCAGATTTCAGGACCTCCATTGTTTTCCTTCCTCCTTTGAGCTGCCCGTTAATTGAGACAATCTACATTCTATGAATAACAGTGATTCCAGATTTCAGGACCTCCAGTGTTTGATGCAGACACTGGGACCAAGTATGAAATTTAGAAAAACTTGTACAAATGCTTTATTTTTGCTTTTTGAGTTGACAGTTTGTTAAAATCACTCTTCAGGAGCTAGATCTAATACATCTACTCCCCCCTTGACCATGGTTACCCCAAAAGAATCAGGATTATCCAAATTGTAAATTCTGTACAAATCAAGAAGGAAACATTGGAAGATTGTGGCTATTTATAGAGATATTCCCACATTGGAATCACAACACTATACCTGCTGGAATACAGTTGTCATGGTTGCCTGTTCGTAATCCAAATTAGCTTATCATGCACATGTTTTTTTGATTCTGCAGCTAATGAATAGAAACAACTTTTTGAGTTTTCCTTCCTTCTTTGAGCTCTCCAATAATTGAAAGATTCGGCATTCTGTGAATAACTGAGATTTCAGAGGACATATGTTACTCTCAAAGAGAAAACACATAGAGTTAGGGCTGCTGTGCTGATGCCGAGAGCCTGATCACTGGTGCCGCCGTCGCTGGTAGGGTTCGCCCTGAGTGGGCTTTCGGAGGTCGTGAGTCATGGAGGATGCGGAAGAGCCCACCCCTTCGCCTCTGCCTCCCGATGTTGAAGGTTTCAGAAAGCTGGTCGCCTCTCAACCAAAAAAGAAGCCACCGGATCTGTCAAAGTTTGTAAAACGTCTGGAAGAAATCCCTGAGGTGTTGCTCCCTCCTGAAGATCCGATAAAGGTTGCGCTATCCTTAACAGATAGAGCTTTGAGCTTTGGTTGGAAAGTTTACTGGTTTGTGGCCCTCCCCTAAAACCACCAAATCCTGGGTCCATAAAAACTGGAGACCATTAATTTCAAACAGTGTCACATCTTACTTCCTGGGTCGTGGTTTTTTTCTCTTTGAATTTATCTCCAGAGAGGATAGAGATCTGATTTTTCGAAATGGCCCCTATTTCATGGGACCCCAAGGGCTTTATCTGAACCGTTGGACTCCGGATTTCGATCCCTTGGAGGATGTCCCAAACGCTGTTCCTGTTTGGGTTCGGCTACCGAACCTCCTAGTCCATTGCTGGAACTGGGAATCCTTAAAAGTCATCCGGAATACGTTGGGAAAGTTTATAGACAGAGCAAATTCCAACGATCAGTATGAGTCTGCACGTATATGTGTAGAGGTAGATCTCGAAGTGGGGTTGCCAAAGGCCATCAAACTTAAAATTGGAAGTTGGACTCACCTACAGAAACTTGACTACGCGCAGCTTCCGTTTAAATGCCGAGGGTGCCACGAATATGGACATTTTGCCAGGAGCTGCCCAAAAAAAATAGTATCAGAAAGAGAGAAAGAGGAGGGATGGCAGCAAACCAAGAAACCGAGAACCAACCCAAAAACGGGGGTCAACAGCCAGGGGATGGGAAAAGGAAAACATAAACAAGCAAATCCTGGAACATCTGGTAAGGCAAAAGGAAATCAGAGGGACTCAAACAACCGATTTGTTTTTCCGGAATCAGGGTTAGAGGAAGTCCAGGAAGAGGACCTGAATCCGATACAGCAGATCGCCCTGAATACTGTTCAGCAGTCAGATCCAGAGCAGGCTTCTCCTACTCCAAATGAAAAGCTCTCTTCCCCAAGGATTGGAGACTCTACGGGGGAAAACTCAAAGGAATTGACCCCAAGCTTGGGGGAGGATGAACAAGACTCCGAAGAATCAGGAGAGGAAGGGGAAATAGAAGAATCGTAGCTCACAATCAGAAGGTCCACTAGAGGAAGGAAATCAGTTAAGGAAAAGAGGGAAATGGAAACTTACAAAGATAAACTGCAAGGAAATCAGCCAACACTAGAAAAAATGTTGGCCAGAACCCCAAAGTCCATTAAAATTCTAGGTCAGGGCTCTAAAGGAGCCACCACAAAAAGTAAGTAATGAAGGTAATTTCCTGGAATTGCAAAGGGATGGGCAGCAAATTGAAAGAAGATTCAATGAAAGGGTTAATACGATCTGAAAATCCTGACATCCTTCTCATCCAGGAAACAAAAATGGAGGAAGTGGATTTCCTCCAAAGAAGTAAGCAAATATGGAAAAAAGGGGGAGGCTCTGCTGTCTCCTCAAGGGGAGCTTCTGGCAGTCTGGGCATTCTCTGGAATGACTCCTCAATTAAAAATATTTCAGAAAAGCAAAACACTCATTGGATTTTTATGCAATTTCGCCATCAAGAATCAAAAGAGATAGTGAGCCTATTTAATATTTATGCCCCGGTTAACTATGGGGAAAAAAATTGTGTTGGGATTCAATTCGGAAGGTCTCCGAAGAAACCCCACTGGAAAATGTCATTCTGGCAGGAGACTTAAATCTAACTCTCTCCAATTCAGAAAAAAGAGGTGGTTCTATTATGAGGGATCTAGCTAGAGAATGGGTGGAGGAGTTAATCCAGGACTGGGATCTTATGGATATCAAACCTTCCAATGGGAAATTCACCTAGACAAACAAAAGAACTGGCCCAGGTCACATCGTTGCAAGGCTGGATCGTTTCCTTATTCAGAGTTCTTTTTTGTTACTAGGGCTGGATGCAAGCTCTTCCATTCTTTCGTTAGGAGCTTCTGACCATAGACCTATAAGGCTAGAACTGAAAATGCAAAGAAATATGGGGCCTATTCCCTTTCGTTTTAGCCCGATTTGGATTCAGCATAAGGTGTTTTTAAGCAAAGTGGAAGGTGTGTGGAAACTACCTGTCCAGGGCTCTCCCTTCTATGTTTGGGAGGAAAAGCTAAGAAGAGTGAAAAGGGAACTCAAACTTTGGGCAAAGGGACTCTCATCTCCTGCGGATGAAAGAAAGACAACTCTAAACCTTTTGAAATCTCATCACATGCAAATCGAAAGCATTGATATAACAAATGAAACTCTGAAAATCGAAGAGAGTCTTCAAACAAGGGTTCATAAAGCATATCTACAAGAAGAAGAGTACTGGAGACAAAAATCTAGAAGCCTTTGGCTTCAAGCGGGAGATAGAAATACCGAATACTTTCACAAACAGGCCCAAGCAAGAAGAAGGTTCAATGCAATCACTGAGATCTCAGCGGGAAACCAAACTATCTCGGATTTCACTAACATTAAAGTTGCAGCCCATCAGCACTTCAAGGCTCTTTATACTGAAG
This sequence comes from Larix kaempferi, assembly GCA_027924585.1. Lineage (NCBI taxonomy): Eukaryota > Viridiplantae > Streptophyta > Pinopsida > Pinales > Pinaceae > Larix > Larix kaempferi. The sequence continues at coordinate 5,935,752 of BSBM01000221.1, forward strand.
AGGAAGCTGTAAGGCTGCCCTCTGATCTGTTGGATCTAATCCCTAGTAAGGTCATAGATCGAATGAATCAAAAGCTAGTAGCCCCAGTCAGCAAAAAGGAAATAAAGGAGGCCCTTCAAGCTATGAATCCAGACAAGGCTCCTGGTCCTGATGGTTTTACTGCTCGTTTTATCCAATGTTGTTCGCATACAATAAAAAAGGACCTCCATAAAATGGTGCTTAAATCCCAAGCCTCCCTTAAACCGGGGGGAAGTACGAACTCCTCCTTTCTGGCCCTAATCCCCAAAGAAAAGGGAGCTAGTTCGTTTAGTAGGTTTAGACCAATCTCTCTCTGTAACATAGGTTATAAGTTAATCACCAAGGTTATTGCTAACAGGTTGAAGTTTATTCTCCCAGATCTGATCCCGGAAAATCAAGGAGGATTTGTTAAAGGGAGACAAATTGCAGATAATCTCATACTGGTTCAAGAGGCGATCCACTCCAGTATTCAAAGGAAAGAAAAAGGAATGGTGGTAAAATTGGATCTGGCAAACGCATTCGATAGGGTGAGACACAGTTTTCTGTTGGATGTCCTTAAGAAGTTCAGGTTTGATGATCGGTTAATAAGATGGGTCAAGGCCTGCATAGTAGAACCATGGATCGCCCTCTGGTTAATGGAAGAGCAGCTGACTTCTTCAAAGCCTCTCGTGGGCTCCGCCAGGGATGCCCTCTCTCCCCCCTTCTTTTTGTTTTACAAGCTTTTGTTTAAAGTTTTCTTTTAGAAAAAAGAAGACAGGATCAAATTCTTATGGGCCTCAAAATCGCAAGGGGAGTTCGGGATTTAAACCATGCTTTGTTTGTAGATGATAATCTGCTTTTAGGAGGTGCCTCTATGATTGATGCTAGAACTTTCAAAGCTGAACTTGATAACTATTGCTCTGCTTCGGGCAGTAGTGTGAATGCAAGTAAATGTCAAATCTTTGGCTGGAACTTAACGAGGCTGGAACTGAGCTCTATAACTAGAATCTTTGGGTTTCAAGGCACCTCTAACTGGAACTCGTTCAAGTATCTTGGACTCCCAGTTTGTAAGAATGTGCCCAGGAGAAAAGATAGGCTTCCCTTGGTGGACAAATTCAAGCAAAAAATGCAAGCTTGGGGAACTAATTGGCTCAACTTAGCTAGTAAATTGGTGTTGATTAAATCAGTTCTTCTAAGTCTGCCCACTTTCCAAGGCTCCTTGCTGATGGCCCCGGCTGGGATCCTCAATGAAATGGAGAAGCTTTTAAGACTTTTCTTCTGGAAAGGAGGGAGAAACAATGAGCGCAGGATTTCGTTGGTTAGATGGGAAAAAGTCACAAAACCAGTTTTGGAAGGCGGGCTTCAGATAAAAGACTTAAAAGCCCAGAATACTGCGCTTGGAGCAAAAATTCTTTGGAGGCAAATTGACAAAAATCTGGGTTGGGCTCAAAAAGCAATGTGGCAAAGATATTTTCAGAATTCTAGAGTTCGTAGTCTTGATTCTCCTCCTGTAGCCCACTCTGGTTCTCCTATCTTCAACCTCTGCAAACAAGCTTTACCCCTGAACAATGAGAATCTCTTTTGGATCCCTGGAAATGGGAAAAAAATTAATATATGGACTGATAGAATCTTGGATGGGGATCCTCTATCAGATGTCCCGGAGTTGAGAGAGCTAAGACATTGGATGACTCAAGAAAATCTGAGTACTCTATGGGATATCTCTGATTGGGAATCTGGTGTGTGGAAGGGCTGGAAAAATTTGGAAAACCCACCTGAGTTGTCCCATGCCTGCCTGGGGCTCAAAGAGAGACTGGCAAGGAGAGCTCCCCTGTCAGAAAGGAAACATGATATAAGAGGCTGGGGAATCAAGTTTGGTATGTACACTGTTGCACAAGGCTACAAAATTCTTAAAGGCATCCCTTCTGTCCCTCCTAATCCAGCGATATGGATTGGAATATGGAAAGACAAAAGCATCCCCAAGGTTGATCTATTCATTTGGACCTTGGCGCATAACAGTATACTAACTGGAGAAAATCTGCTAAAAAGGGGATTTCAAGGACCTTCTAGATGCCCTCTCTGTCAGTGCCATGAAGAATCCTCCGAGCACTTATTTTTAGTCTGTCAGTTTACAAAGGAAATCTGGGCTGAGGCTTTAGGCCCTTGGAGCACAAGAATTGTTGTCCCAAACTCGATCACCTCTCTGTTTGAAAAGTGGAGCTCGCTGTATCCCGAGTCACTCAACTCTAAAGGATGGTTTAAGCTGGGGTGGATGGCATTACCAAAATTAGTTTGCTGGGAAGTTTGGCTGGAAAGAAATTCTAGAATCTTTCAAGACAAAGCTCTTAAACCTTTGCAGGTTTGGGCAAAAGCAAGAGGCTTGTTAAAAGAATTTCTACAAAGCAACGTTGGTCTGAAAGCAATTAGCGCCCTGAATAAAGAGGAAATTGAATGGGGAAGCAAGATGGGACTGATGCTACCCATTGATGAAGAAAAATTGAAGAAGCTGGAATATTGGCAAATCAGATTGGAAGGTGAAGAGTTCACAAGTTGGAGGAAAAATTCTGAGCTCCATAGTCTCTTCTTAGACGGAGCAGCCAAAGGGAATCCAGGGGATGCAGGAGGGGGAGGGATTATTCGAAATCCAGAAGAAACCAATGAAATTAAATATGCCTGGGGATTAGGTAACACCACCAGCAATCAGGCGGAAGCACTTGCTCTGCTACAGGGGCTTCGTCAACTCAAAAAGCATGGCATTGAGAGAGCCAGAATCATTGGTGACTCGAAGAACCTTATCAGACTTTTGGTGAAAAATTCAACTCCAAAGGAACTAAGATTGAAGCGACAAGTCTACTGGATAACAAGGTTGATCATGTCCTTTACAAAACTGGAATTTTTTCATGTGCTACGTGTAAACAATGCAGAAGCAGATCGAGAGGCCAACAGGGCAGTGCTTCTACCCCCGGGCGCTCTCAGCATTGCAGAGGTGGAAGAATGGGACGCAATCCCTTAGTAAGTCACATGAAAGGCTGGCACGCGTCAGCCTGGTGGAGCAAGGAATCATGGATCGTTTCCAATGTTAGGGACGTGGCTGAGAAGCAAAGAAATAATGAGAATGTCCATTCTATCAACAAAAACGCGAATTGGCTGGCAAATTTTGAGAAGCAAGTGGGCAACGTGGATGTCGAAGACCAAGTCGAAAAGGAGGATGAAATTCCTCAGTTAGCTGCAGATCCCAGTCCGGTCTTTCTCTAGGAGTTTTGACGGGCTACTCATGTTCTACTGCATTCTACTGGAACAGTTTGTGTGCATTAGATGGTTAGTTAGCAGGCTAGCAATAGCCAGAATGATGGAAACAAAGAAATTGTGTATGGGCAGATATAGAATTGGAATTCTGGTAGTAGAGGACATTTCGAAGTCCCTGAGGCATTTTGTAATTTTCCCAGTGCTAAGGCAACTGGTCTCTCTTAATATTAAAAAAAAACACTAACCGTTTCTGTTAAAAAAAAAAAAAACTGAGATTTCAGATTTCAGGTCCTACAGTGTAAATACTCAAACACTAGGACCAAGTATGAAAATATTAGACAAACTTGTCAAAATGATCAATTTTTGCTTTTCAATTCGACAGTTTATGAAAATCATTCTTCAGAACCTATATCTAATACATCTACTCCCCATGACAATGGTAGCCCAGTAATAATAAGAATAATTCAGGTTGATTTATAGAGGGAAAATAATTGAAGCTAAAAATCAAAATATAAAGAAGGAAACTTTTGCACTGTTCCTGGTCGTCTTCTGTGGTGCGTGCTGGCAGGAATGTGAGCAATGGTCATCATATAAATTGAATGGGTCAGAGAGAGAAAGAGACACAAAACCTTCAATAATGTACCTTATCATGGGGTCCATCAAATATAATTAGCATAACGCCAAGGGCTATCCCCAGAGTAGTCAAAAGACTAAAAGATGCCCATCTATTGATAACATATAATGCCAACTGCTTCAGGTACTGCAAAATGGCCAAAGCAAATAACTTCAGCGTTTCGAATGGGCGTTTTGTCAGTACTAACTCTTCCAGCTCTTTTTGATGCTCTGCCTGCAGTACTGCAAAAACATATTTCAACGCATTAGAAGAGCAAAGCATCAGAATCTTTACCTTGCTTGCTAACGGTTGGTTAATGAATACAGTTTCTAGTAGTTCTTTGCGCTCCAGCTTGATTGCAATATTCAACTAATCAAATTCAGTTATAAATCCCTGCCTTTATAATATCATCGTGGATTTCATACTAATGTCAAAGAACACTCCAATTGGCCCATCAACATGACATTATATGTGTAGACTTTAAAACAAAAGAAGAAATCTTAGAACAATCAGATGCAAGCTTTTTCAATGCACACAGAGATACACAAGTATAAGACGTTTGAGAAATCTAATTAAACTGAAGCTGTAACCTCTTAATGCTATTATCAATAGCAACACTCCATGGAAGATTGAGCAAAACATTAAATACAGACACAATCTGATAAAATCAATTAGCCAATGTCTTAATTCAAGTTTTATAGCTAAGAACCACTATAGTGGAGGACACTTCAATCCTATCATGTGAGATATTCCTGAAATATGTCAAACATTGAGTGTAATATTATAATGTCATTACATACATGAATAATATACTCCAAAATTCCATAAGCGACCCAGCACCACCCCCTGGGGGGAAGAAGCTTCTTCTTTTTTCCTCCAACTGTAATTTTACCTTTAGAACGCACATTTTGAGTTTATGATGGATGCTTGGTTCCATACAAACATCAGATGTAAATGTTTGAGAATGACTGACAACGCTTAAGTGCAGTATTGACATTATAAATGACCATTTTTTCCATGTTTCTATGTGTCAGATCATGAGAGGAAAAGACAGAAAACAAGATAGTTGCACATTTCTAAGAATAGAGAACACCATTGCAACACAATCCAGACGCAAAAGAATAGGAAACGAAAAAGCTACAAATCCTACTACCATGACCAAGTTACCTTATATCAGATTTTAGTGCTTCAAAACCACATAAAAAATACATGCATCAAAGGTGGTAACTGCAAACGGTGGTGATCTTTTTAGTCAGTCTGAAGTCCTATCATTTAGAAACACAATAGAGGCCTTGATATCGTAGAGACAGCTGTAAACATCAAATATGTTTTCATCACAACAACCAGGAAATGTTGTCTGGTGCAAGTGCTTGTAAGTAGTCTTATGTAAAATTTGCATGAATTTCTATGAATTGTATATAGTTATATACAATATACATTGCGATTCAATAAGTGAAACTATCCAATAAATATTTTTCAATTTCAAAGGTTATGTGGGCTTGTCCCAAGAACCCACATAATCAAGAGCAGCCATATGAGTTTCACCACTTCATAGTACCAGATTTTCTGCAGACAAACAAAGCAAGCTCTTTGCCAAGTCATTTTGGTCAAAGATGATCTGACAATTATGTCGGGGCAAGTACAAGCACAAATAAGGTAAATTTGGGCTCTATTACAGTTTACTAGCACTTAATAGTATAATACACATTAACTGCTTGTATCCACCTGTCAAATATTTTTTGGTTCTAATAACAAGGAGGATTGTTGCAGCAGATGGTAGATTACAACTTCCACCGATGGTCACAAGTTTAATTTGGGTGAATTTATATTTCTAGCATATATATAACAGGCCTGCATTTGATGGACGAATGAATAAAATAAATATGTTTAGGTCAAAAACAACTAGACAGGTCTAGAATAGGTCCAGACAATATATTGCACTATGGAAACTGGCCAACTCCATGGGCAGATGCAAAAAACCTATTTTTTGTGTCAAAAAAGAATATTCAATAAACAGGTCATCTAGTAGAGGCTCAGTCACAAATGACAGAATGGGAACTGCCACTGAATGGTCAGTGCTCCAAGTATGCCAAGGTCACATAACTTGCAGAGATGACATAGTTCATGATTCCAGAGCAGAAATCACCAATTTCTTCTTGGACTCAAATGCTAGGAGAGTAGCCAACTGACATCACTTCCAACTCTACTCATGATTTTTTCCAGTCTTTCACTTTCTTTTGCTTTTTTTGAGTTTAATGCATCTAGGCTTATTCTCCTTCTCGGAGATTTTACTTTGCCAGAGATGCACTAGGCACTCTCATTGCTGGAGTTCCTGATGCACGAGCACATTCAAGACTGGGATGGATGCCTTCTCCACCGGGTCTTGATTTCTATCCTGCTTTTCACTAACGATGTTGTCCTCTTGGCCTATCTCTAGAGGGGTTGCACAGACAGTTGAATGTCTTAGCCCTTTTCTGTGACCTTCATCATTTAACAGTCAACCTAGATAAAACCAAGGTCATGTTCTTCAATGGGTCAGAGAAGACCCTCTTGGATCACCGTTTCTTTTTCAAAGGGGAGGAGACTGAGATCACCAACACCTATACTCACTTGGGGGTACAATTCACAAGACAATGTTTTAGTCTGTGGCATGCCCTTCAACCCTGAGTCAACAAGGGCCATGGATCCTTAGCCCTCCTCATGAGATAGTGTTTCTGGAACCATTTTCAAGACATATCATCAAATATGTCTCTCATGGACATCCTTGTTTGGCCCACAGTTTCCCACAGTTCAGAAGTTTAGGGCCTTGTTTGCTAGAATCTGACTAGGCCTCAATAGAGAGAGTGCAAATCCTCCTCCTTCGCCACATCATCAGCTGCAAATAGACAGTCCCTCAACCCATCATACTTGTGGAGTTTGGTACCCAGCCCTTTCAACTCGAGACTTTATTCAGCTTTGTCTCACTCCTACACCATATTCAAAGCTTTGTTGACCCGACAAAGGGACATGCCCGGCATCCGTACTTGGCCTACTGGTCATCAGAGTCCATTGACTCAGCCAACCCTTCAGGTTGCACTCGTTGTTGGTATGTGGGGATCTTGGATCTTTTGGAGTCTATTGGTATTGTGATGGACTAGCTTCCTTCGTTTAGATACTCCTTAGACACACTTAGCCACCTCTTACCTACCAAGAAGGTGATGAACGGAATCAACCAAGATGATATCTACAAGCAATTTGTGCAGGTCACCTAAATCAACCCTTAGGATGAGTTGCGTTTGAAGATGGCCTTCTACACCAAGCACTTCATACATCTAAGGGGCAGGCTCATTGTTCGGCCCCATTATACACTTCACCATTGGGTGCACACTCTTCGTATTCCCCTGGCCCAGTTTAGGGTGAGTTCTCATAAACTTAGGGTGGAGACAAATCATTAGATTAACCGATATGACAGGATCAGCTAAGTGTGCCATCTCCAGGAGGTTGAAACTAAGGACTCGAGGAGCACTTTATTTTCCACTACCCTATTTACTACAAGATCCGAGGGTGATTCCACTATCTTTTTAGGGAGCTTCTTGTCAAGGAGCTTCAGACTCCAGCCAGTTTCTTCAAGTACCCCGACCAAAGATGTCTAGCCTTATACTCATACATACAAGAGGCCCTCCAGCTCCATTCCCTCATCCTCCAGCCACATCCACATCCTGGACCAACTTCCACTCGATGGATCTCTTTCTTTTTCACAGTGCTACCATCTACTAAGGGCACCGAGAGGCAAACAAATAGCAATCATGTTTCTGACTCCAAATCCATGCATACCCGGAGGACCACCTCCACTTCCCTAGACATCAACATAATCGCCAACTATAGTCCCATACCACTAGTCAACTGATATCATCCAAATCACAACAACAAGCCCCCTTCTCCAGGCAACAGCACATTACACAGTTCAACTCATCTTCCAATTCTTCCAGCACATTACAGTTCAACTCATCTTCCAATTCTTCCTCCAGACAGACTTTTATTCTGAGATTCCTCCATTCGCCCTCGAATGATAGTGGAGATGGTTCTAGCGGACCATGACAAACTTGTACCATTTGTATCACATATCCTAAATCAATTCTCTTTGTACATCTCTCTCCCAGATCAACTCTTCATCTTTGGAGTTGGAGTTGGAGTTCGATTTCCAGGATTTAGATTAAATTCATACCTTACTTGCTGCATCTTGCTTTTCAATGTTTTCATAGGAGTCATTTTAGTGGTCCCACTTTATATTGACATCATTTTGTACCCAAAAGTTCCTTTCACCTACTTTAGTGGTCATTTGCTGGACATTAATGAAAATACCTTATCTTGTCTTATCTTATTCATGAAATTTTTTCAGTCTTGGATGACCATTTTTGGCTAGAAATGGACATTAAAATATAATAATAATAGATTAAATTTAACATCACTTGTGGAACAAGAAAGTTTTTGTCTACCAGATAGTCGGGTTGCCAAGAAGTAGACACTAGCTCATTTGGTGTGAACCCAAATCATTTACATAGAAGACATGTACCCTGCTTGGACAGAATTACCCTTCAAATGATTTTGGGTTATCCAGGACCTGTCAAATTCATTTGCAGACAAAAAATAATCCCGATCATCATGGATGCATGTGTACACCTATCAAAAACTCAGCCTTGTCAATGGGGTTGTGATTCAGTGGTGAAGCCATGTTAGGCCACTCACCAAGGTTCAATTCCCCTGGAGGTGAGATTGGCAGCTCTGCCCAAGTGTAAGCTCTTGGTTATTTTGATAGAAAAGCACCCCCTTGATGTGGCAATTTAGCCAAACAAAAGCTTTATTACTATGACAGATCCATCTCAATTCTGAATCTAATAAGCACCAAGAGGATCAAGGTGCAAACCTCCACGTAGTTAAATAGTCTTTAAAGATGCAAAAACATTTAGGTTTACTCCTCAAGTTTTTGCGATTACTCATAGCACTTAAATAGATCCAGGGATAAGATGAATCTATGCTAATTACAAAAATTATGTTAATGTTTTTTCTTCTGAGCAAAGTACTGAACACATCCCCCACCCAGGTTATAATTTGCCACCTCGCAACTTGAAATGGGAAACTAGGAAAGGAACGAGAAACGGTGTTCGAAATGGGAAACAGAACTGGAAACTAGGAAAGGAACGAGAAACAGTGTTCGAGGATTTCACGGGCTTATAAATATGGACCCACCCCTCTCCTATATATATATATATAATTGATTAGTAGTGCACTAATGTAGAGTCAAAAGGGGAATGGGAAAGCAAACGGGAATGGAAATGGGTCTCTTTATCAGGTTTCTGGTGATACAAAGTGTTTATGTTCAAATGTTCGTCCCTTGAGGGCCGTTTGGCCCGCCCAGATTATGTTCAGATATTCGTCCCTTGAGGGCCATTTGGCCCGCCCAGATGTTCGTCCCTTGAGGGCCATTTGGCCCGCCAGGCAGGCTACTTGTGGTGTCTGGTCTTTTCTCTTTGAGCCAATTGTGATACTTTTCTTTTCTGCCTACTTGTGGTGTCTGGTCTTTTCTCTTTGAGCCAATTGTGATACTTTTCTTTGATCATAAAGGAAGAAATTCTGAAACCCAAATTATAAAAATAAATACAAATAATAAGTAACGCTAGGCCTTAGCAGCTCAAACGATGATACGATAAGCTTTTGAACAAGCGATACAGTAAAACTAACCTATAAGCTTTCTTAGATCCGACTGTGAGCATGTCAGCTAATAAATTTGCGTAGGGTGCGGTTCTATGATAATCAATTGGATTAGCTTCGCCGATGTTATGAATTGGATTTTAGGGTCTTGATTTAGCACTGGGATTGGCAAGCATTGTTAAACCCAATTCATCAAGATATCTTAATCTGGAATTACGTAACTGATTTAACAAAAAGGGTGGAGGCAGAGAAAAGACAACAAACGAAAAATAATACTTACTTGAGACAATGGAGGAGGTGTCTGCGCGAGCCATATTGGGCGGCTTCTTCTTCTGGGATAAACGCTTTTGAGCCATGATGGTTCAAAAGCATCTGTTACATAAAGAAAAAGAAAGAAGAAGCCACCATTTGACGATCAGATCCTTATATTGTTATTCAGTTTACCTCCCAGAATGACTTTGTTCTGTTGAGTGCCAGAATCATATACACAAACATGTATTTATCCAAGGCCACTCCATAACAGAAACCAAAAAATATAGGCATGCATGTGCACACTCAGATTACACATACATAAATATAAATATGTTTCTTTCTATTTTTATTGTATCAATTTAATCATGACTTGTGTTGGGAATAGCAAGCCACGAGATTAAATAGAAACTTGTAAAATCTTTGTAACCAAAGTAGACGTGCTGCTGGACAATGTTGTTGGAAAGGTATATATTTATGTGTCCTATAACATGACTCCAAGAATAAATTTGTTTGTTTTTCAGATATAGATTGTTTGTTTTTCAGATATAGATAATTAAATTAGATTTTAAATTTTAAAGGCAGTCCTGTCGATTAATTAATGCAAATAACTTAACTTTGTTGTTAATGAGCAAATAAATTAATATTAATGTAAATAATTCAACTTTATTGTTAATGAGGAAATAAATTAATAATAGTATAAATGATTTTTTTATCCATTATTTGATAGAAATTCTAGGTATAATTAATCATTATCCAAATTGCATAACCTTCCTCCTTGTGGTCCCTTGCAATATTTGGAGGTGTCTTTTGGTTTCTACATCTATTGGACTTTTTCTTTACATGTCTTTCATGCATATTCTCACCTATAGCATCTATGTCATAATTGTATTGTAGGGGTTTTGTGCATCTTCCATGATGGCAATTTTCTCAATCCAACTACAACCAAGACTATATTCCTCTACAACTTTTTTGTAGTAATCTTAATACCCATATTTAATTACAAGTATTATTCACAACAACAATTCCAATTAGCTAACAATGACAATGAAAACATCACCCTAACATTGTTGTCATGATCTCTAGTGTTGGGACTTCCACTAGAGAGGGACTACCATTGAGAAGGCTCTAGTGTTGGGACTTCCACTAGAGAGGGACATTGGTTTTTCAATTGATCTTCTACTTGAGGCTACATTAGTGTCCAAGTCTCCTTATAGGATGAGTAACCCAAAACTAATGGGGCTGAAAATGCAACTCCAAGAGATTATGGATTAAGGAGCATTCAACCAAGTATGTCCTCATGGAGAGAACCCATCTTATTTGTGAAAAAGAAAGATCAAATTATGAGTCTATGTATCAACTATAAACAACTAAATAAAGTAACATTGAAGAACAAGTATATATTGCCTTTAATTGATCATTTATTTGACCTAATGGCAAGGGCAAAGGTTTTCTCTAAAATTGATCTAAGGTCGAGATATCATCTAGGTTGAGATAAAGGAAGAAGATACCTAAAAGGCAACCATTAGAACAAGGTGTGGTCATTGTGAATTTGTAGTGGTGTCATTCAAGCTCACAGATAGTGTCATCTACAACCATGTGCTTCATGAATAATCTCTTTAGTAAATAGTTAGACAAGTATGTTTTCCATGTTGATGTACTAATTTATTTTAAATCTGAAGAAGAGCATGAGATCATTTACAAAGTGATGAGAAAACACAAGTTGTATCCAAAAGTCAACAAATGTGACTTTTATAAAAATAAAATAAAATAAAAACATATCCAATATTTGGATCACATTACCTCAGAAGAGGGAATATCAATGGATAGGCATGATAAATCGACCCAATCCAAGTAATGTGATAGATGTTGGATCATTTATGGGTGTTGTTGGTTGTTGACAAAGGCTTATTGAGGGATTTTCCAAAATTGCATCCCATCATCTCCCTATAGAAGAAAGAAAAGAAGTTTGAAAGGTCCCAAGAATGTTAGTAAAGCTTACAATAGTTATGAAAAATGTTGACTCAAATAAAGATTTTTTATGTTTATGGACACCTATGTTGAAGGACTTGGTGGAGTTCTCATGAAAGATAACCATGTGGTGTGCTACGAGTCAAAAAAATGAAGGAACGTGAGAAAATATATGTTACTCGTGACCTAGAACTTGTTCTTGCAGTACATGCATTGAAGATGTGACAACTTCTACTTGATGAGCAAAAAGTTCATCTTAATGAAAAATCTTAATGGGTTGAAGTATTTGTTCAATCAATCAAACTAGGATGCCAAGTAAGCAAGACGGTTGGAACTTATAAGTGAGTTTGATTTTGAAATCAAACACATAAAATGGAAAGAAAATAAGGTTACATACATGCTTAGCATAAAAGTGCATGTGCAGCTACCAACATTTCCAAATCTAATTTGAGGACAAGAGTAATGGATTCCTTTGTTGAAGATGATCATTATATCTAAGTGAAAAATGGGTTGTAGCAAGATAAAGCATAGAAGAAGTATGAAGGCTCTAAGCTAAGTAATGATGGACTTCTTATTTATAGAAGTAGAATGTGTATTCCCAACTCATCAAGGTTGAGAGTAATTATCATGGATGAAATCTGTAAGAGTCAATATTTTGGCCATCTATACTACTATAATGATTGCTACAACAAACAATACTTTTGGTTTGGGATAAAAATGGATGTTTCCAAATACATTGCTAGGAGTATGGAATGTTAGTGGGCCGAGGTTGAGCATCAACACCTAGCAAATTTGTTGCAACCTTTGCCACTCCTATAAATGGAAATAGGGGGTAACAACAATGGATTTCATTATTGGGCCGCCAAAGACAATGAATCAATAACATTCAATCGTGCTTATAGTTGATAAATTGGCCAAGGCAACTCATTTTATTCCCATGAAGTCTACACATACGGTAGCAAAGATTATGAAAAATTCTCATGAGAAAAATTTTCAAGTTGCACAGAGTGCCCGTGACAATTGTTTTGGACAAGGATACCAAGATTACTTCAAAATTTTAGAAGAGTATTTTTTAAGGCTTAGGCACCAAGTTGAATGCCATTACTATTTATCATCCACAAAAAAATGGATAGACTAAAAAAGGTGAATCAACTGAGTGAAGACAGGATTTACTACATGAATGTGATGGATAAAACGTCCAAGTGGAAATATTATTTACATCGTGTGGAGTTTGCATTTAACAATATGCATCATGCATAATTAAAAATAAGTCCATTTGAGGCTTTATAAGAAGAAGCCTCTTCGAGTGGGAAAACTCAACTTGAGACCAAGGAACTACTTCATTCCCACGATTTATACAAGCAATTCTAGATGGAATTCTAGATGTTGAATGATCCAATAGCATGGATATTCTAGATGGAGCAATTCTTTGATCTACACCAAGTGCTAACTTTACAAAAGGCAACTATTGCATCCTTGTATTTAGAACGTGGGTCAATTTGTGTGGTATCAATGTCTTTGTGACCGTAAAAAGGACTCTATTGTATCTTGGTTTATATTTATGGATGAACCAATAGCACATTATGGGGATATTAAGAGCAACACCTTCTTTAACCAATTGATAAATCTCAAGAAAAGAGGTTCAATTATATAGCACATTAAGTAGTTTCAAAAGTTGAGCCTTAGAGTGAAGAATATTCCAAAGGATAATTAGTTCTATATCTTTATGGGCACTTTAAAGGAGAGCATTCGACATGAGGTACATCCCTTTGGACCTAAATCATTGAAGAATGCTTTTAGTTTGGTGAGGGAAGTTGAAAGTAAAATATGGCTCAAAAAAAGGATGCTACTAACACCAATAAAGAGGGAAATGCCCCCCCCCCTCCCACTAACCTCAATCAACCTACAAGGTTGATTCCTAAACAAGTGGAAGAAAGAAGAGCAAAAAGACTATGTTTCAATTATGAGAACAAGTACAGTAAGGAGCATAAGTGCAATGAGAATAAATTATTCTACATGGATTGTGAGAGGAATAGGCTCCAAAACAAAAACAGTCTCAAGAGGTAGTACTAGAATGTACTACTCCAACCATATCATGCCATGCATTGGCCGACATATAGTGTTCATTAATTTTGGTAGCACCCATAACTTCATTAATTGATAATTACCAAACTTCTCAATTGCTTTATATATCCAACACTAGAGTTTCAATTAAGATTGCATATGGAGGTGCACCAAAAATTGGTCAAGGAAGTGTCATTGTATTAAGCTTACGATGGGGGATCATTTATTGGATAGCACAATGATTGCAATCCAAATGAGTGGTGTTGATGTTGTATTAAGGATCCAATGGTTACAATCATTGGGAACGATGGCTCTTAATTTTCAAAAAAAAATCATAGATTCTCCTTAGAATGCAAGAAAATTGAACTCAATGGTATTACAGGGAAACCCTTTAAAGTGATAAGCTCTAACAACATGGAAAAACTGCTAAAAATGGGGACACCATGGTATAATTGCACAATTATGCTCATTAGATGTTGAAACATATATACCCTCTATTATTGTGGATCTGCAAAGAGTTATATTGATAATCATTCCAAGGTATTTGGAGAGATGCCTAAATTTCTTCCACCTTCTTGAGATCATGACCATGGTATTCACTTGCAACTAGGAAGTGTACTACCTAACATCAAACCTTCGAGGTACCCATATGCACGAAAGAGAGAGTTTGAAAACATGATTCAAGAAATGTCAGATTCTAGCATCTTTCAACCTAGACAAAGTGCTCTCTCTACACCAGTTGTGGTGGTTCTTAAAAAGGAAGGTTCATGTCATATATGTCCATATTATAGAGAGATCAACAAGATGACCATTAAAGATAAGTTTCCTATTCCTATCATTGATGAATTATATGGAGCAATTTTATTTACCAGGTTGATCTTTTTTTTGTATATCATCGAATCATGATGAGGCAAGAAGATATTTAAAAAAAAATCTTTATAATAACACATAAAGGCCATTATGAATTTTTGGTGATGTTGTTTCGCCTTACCAATGAACCTTCAAAATTTCAAAGCTTGATGAACTATTTTTAAACCCTTACTCAGAAAATTGTTTTGGTATTTTTTGATGATATACTAATCTATATAAAATATTGGGAAGAACATGTACAACATGTTGGCATGGCCCTAAAACTCTTAGAGGAGCAACAACTATATGCCAATATTTCTAAGTGTGCCTCTAGGGTTCAGGAAGTGGAATATTTGGGTCATATTATATCTCATGAAGGCATCAAAGTGGACCCTAACAAAATTAAATCTATGATGGAATGACCAATTCCCAAACCTTGAAGAATATTAGAGGATTCTTAGGATTGATAGGCTATTACCACAAGCTCATTAAGAATTATGATCAACTAGCAGCACCTCTAACTATGTTATTGAAAAAGAAGGCATTTTCATAGACTCAAGAAGCAACCAAATATTTTCAAAAACTTAAAGAGGCTATGTGTACAACTCATGTATTAGCCATGCCCAACTTCACAAAAACCTTTATTGTGGAATGTGATGCCTCATGGCATGGCATTGGTGTAGTTTTAATATAAGAAGGAAAGGCCCTTGCACATTTGAAAGTTGTCAACTTAAAGGGAAAAACTTACTCAAACCAATTTATGAAAAGGAAATGTTGGTAATATCACATGCAATTAAAAATAACACCCTTACCTAATAATAAGTCACTTCAAGGTAAGAGAATATCGTGATAGTCTTAAGTACGTCTTAGAATAAATGTTACCTTTTGAGGAGCAACAAAAATGGGTTACAAAGAGGCTAGGTTATGGCTTTGAAATTATCTACAAAAAAAGGAAACAAAATGTGGTGGAAAATGCACTTTCAAGGAAAGAAGAAGACGCAGAGAGCTTACTTTGTGTTATTTCAAATCCACAATCTGAATGGGTGGGAGAAGCAAGGATAGACCGATAGCATAATTGGAAGGCATGTAAGAAAATTCAACAACTACAAGAGGACCCTAGTGCATTGGATAAATTTGAATGGAAGAATGATTCACTATGGTACTAGGATCACCTATATTTATGTAAGAATTCCCAACCCAAATAGAAGGTCCTTTTGGAATTGCACACGTTTCTAGTAGGAGGACATTCATGTTTCTTTAAACTTACCACAAAATCAAGAAGGATTTTTTCTAGCAAGTTCTTAAAAATGATGTTGAATTTTTTGGGTAGAATGTTTGGTTTGCCAACAAAACAAGGGAGAGATACTTAAGACACCAGGTCTTCTACAACCATTAGCCATACTGAGTCAGCATTGGGAAGAAGTCTCGATGGATTTTATCATAGTTATACCAAATTCTAAAGGAAAGAATGTCATCATGGTAGCGGTGGGTTGACTTAGAAAGTATGCTCATTTTCTCTCTCAATTGTAGTATTCATGGAAACAATTTATAAGCTACATGGAATTCCCAAGATTATTGTAAGTGACAAAGATCCAATTTTCGTTGGTAATTTTTGGAAGGAAATTTTTTTCTTGTTTGGGCACTCAATTGGCTCACAATTGATCTTACTATCCTCAATCCGATGGGAAAACTAAGATTGCGAATAAATTCCTAGAAGGGTATCTTCATTTTTTTGCATATAATAAACAAACATAATGGGTCAAGTGGTTGCCCTTGGAAGAATGGTGGCACAACACATATTTCCATACTTCATAAAAAATGTCGCCATTTATGGTTATCATCCTCCATCCATCACATCATTCTTGAAAGTGAAAGTTGAGGTTTAAGCAGAGGAGGCTCAAATAGAGCACCAATAAGAGGTTCTCCAACGATTGAAATACAACTTGGATATAGTACAAAATAGGATGAAACAACCAACATATCAACATTGTAGTGAAAGGAATGAATTAGGCAATTGGATATTTTAGAGGCTACAACCATACAAATATATGTTCCTTAAGCAACAAAAGAAGGACAAGAAATTATCACCTAGGTATTATGGTCCCTATAAGGTGTTGCAATGGATTGGGAGTCTGGCTTACAATTTGGAGTTGCCTCCATCTTCACATGTACATCCAGTATTCAATGTTTCTTGCCTCAAAAAGGTAATTGGTGACAAGATCCAAATCCAAACCATTTTACCAAAGATTGATGAAGAAGGGAAAATGATACTAGAACCTTAAACAATCCTTGACACATAGATCAAGCAACTGTGAAATTGAGCAATTTTTTAGTACCTCGTAAAGTGGAAGAACTTGCTAAAATAAGAGGTGACATGGGAGGATTAGTTCTTCATGCATATTAAGCAAGTGTCAAGGACAACACTTGTTTGAAGGGGAGGGGTATGTTAAACCCTATATATTGTGACATTACATTTCTATTATTATATTAGTATTAACTTTATTGGTCAGCTAAGACCTCAATTGTATGGTCGATTAGGACCTTAATTGTAATTGCACCCTTTGCCTCATAGTTTAGAGATCATCTCATCTTGTCTTGTGCATTTGATACATTGTAAAGGGAGGTTTCCCCCTCGAAGAGGCTTCTTATTGATCTCTTTATTTCACTCCCAAGGCATTTGGTCTCTCTCTCTCTCTCTCTCTCTCTCTCTCTCTCTCTCTCTCTCTCTCTCACACACACACACACACACACACACACCTTTTATGTTATTTTGGGCATTTCGTGCATAAAATAATACTCTAGTAAGTTGGTAGAATTCAATTAAAACAATCATACTTGGGTAGGAAATGCTCAAGGAAATGGAGCAAGAAGTTACTATAATCAAGCAAAATTTGAAGGAAGCATATTACAAGAATAAAATTTATGCATATAAGAACATGGTGTACAATGAATTCAAAGTTGGGGATCATGTCTCCCTTGGAGTGAAGTCAATAAATATTTATTTAAATGGAATCTGTGTTGGCTCTTAGATATTTTGGGCCATTTGAAATCCTTGTTAAGATAGGGCTAGTTTTGCATGCAAACTTGCATTTCTTACCGACGGTAGAGTTCATAATGTTTTCCATGTTTCCCTGCTTAAGAAATATGTGCATGATCCTAACCATGTGATTGATTTGGTTGTGATCAAGGTGGAATTGGGGTAGTGCTCCAAACAAAGCCACTATGCATCCTTGATAAGAAAGTAACATTGATATAAAACTAATCTATCGAATAGGTAAAGGTACAATAGAAGCAATTTGGTTCCAACGAGGCTGTGTGGGAACTAGAGGATGCCATGAAGAAGGCCAACCCATTTTTGTTATAATCTCCAAGATCAATTTTATTCTAAGGGGGGTGATGTAATATCCTAATTTTGAATTTTTAGATGTATTAGATCAAATCATTTATAAATTGTAAATTAGTGTTTATAATGATAGGAGTAAAGCTACACTAGAGTAAATAAATAACCACCTATCTAAGTGAAGTAATATTATGTATGGATTTTTAGTGTAAATCTCAAGACCAAGGCCTGACTAGTGAATGGATAGGCAAGCAATTGTGGCAATTATGATTTCTATGTGCCACGTGATAGACCTTCCATGGTACACTCAAAGTATGTAAATTTATTTCAAAATTAATGCAAAGGTCCATGATGGATACGAAGAACACGAGAGGGGTACTAATTTAACTAAACAAACAAAAGAAAAGGGTCTCATGGGGGAGGAGAAATAGTCTTATGTTTTCCTAACTCCTACCTTTTTCTTTATCATGTGATTCATTTAAATCTTGTCCACCATCTTTGGCATAGAGGCCATTCATTGAATGCATGTGGTGGTTGGTGAGGAAGTATACCTTAAATAGTTACAAAGGCACAAGGAAGTGTCATATATCCATGCTCATGGAAATTCTAACCCCATGTAATGTCCCCATTCAAATAAATCTCAAAAGAGGAAATTCCACCAATCTACTAGTTTCCTGGGTTGGGGTGGAAAAATTAGATTTGGAATAAGGAGACTATAAAACCCCAAATGGACATTAGCTTTACATAAATATAATAAAAGGGGTTAAATAAATATTTATGATAGTAAATAAGGTGGCACTTGGTCATGGAGACACATTGGTGGTGTGGGACCCACACAAAGCTAGATTCCTCATGCCACATGGCATCCTATTCTCACCCATTCGAATCCAAGGCAGAGTCTAATGTTCTTGGGGAGTTGGAAGGTCAATATACTTGGCATGACTCAATGAAGGTCGAATTGGAGTGGAAGAGTAACTTCCATGGAAGAGGAAGAGGCATTTAAGAAATATTGAGACACTTGGGCTAGATTCCCTAGCTTCTATGACAACAATGATGAAGATGCTATGACACTTATGATACAAATCAGACCTGAATGATGAAATCTGACATATATGACATTTCAGGGCTAAAAATAGCCTCCAAGAAGGCGCACAAGGGATTTAGGGCAACCAAAGAGACACCCATTCGATTTGAGTGAAGGAGGAGGCCAGGAATTGATGGACAAGTGGCACACATTGGAATCTCTTTCCAATTCGAGTTGGCATGAATCTCATGGATGGAATTCGAGCTAAGGAGGTATTTGGAAGTTTATAAAATTAAAGAACAAAGGAGAGTATCTTTTGATCATTTCTCATTTTTCATATTGGAGAGCATAACTTGTCCATGCTTGTGGAGTGTTTACTCTACTTGCCTTAGTACCAATTTGGAGGGTGAAATATTCCCATCCTAATTGGAAATTGGAGAGGAAATTCAGACCTTTCAATTGGAGCTAAAATGGAGTCATTTGTTTCAGTTTGAAGCTACAGGTCAGCTCGTGACATTCTCATCCTCAACTTGCTTCCGCACCTTTCTCACATTTCTCTCTATATTCTTGCTCTTGGAGGAAGGGCGCACTTGGTGAGATGATGTTATCTTTGGGGGAGATCTTGTGGCCCCATTTATTTGTATTTTGATATATATACTCTCTATTTAATGCTCAGAACACTCTCAGGTCAAAATACCAAGTGGAACTATGTAAAAATACCAAACAATACATAAATTGTGCCATTTTCCCTGCATCTTGTTGTGAGAGCTTGAAGTTGCTTTATTTCGACTTGTATTAGTTCATGTATATGATTTTTATGATGTATGGAGATTCATTAATGTCCTTAAGAAGTTTTGTATACATTTGATAAGCCTTTGGAACATAAATCTCGAATTTCATAGCAAGTGGTGAATTTTACTAGCATTCCCCCCTATGTGAAGACATGTCCACAAACCTCTGATTTTTGGGACTTGCAGAAGCCTTTAGAAACTGATTGATGATGTATTTTGGATCCCATTGAAGTACTTTAATAGTACCATGTCTCTGTTCTTAAATTTGGGAGAGTCGTATAGCATTTGGAGATCCATATTTGACCACTACCCTTGGGGGATTTGAACCTCTATTTGACTAGTAAATTTCCCTATCTTTCCCTGATTATAATTGAATGTTGCAGAAGTATTTTGAGAGTGTACAAGAATCCATCAGCCTCATTTTTATGTCTTAATACCTTTAAAATACGTTCATACCCAATTTGGAATCATTTGGAGCCATTTGGAAGCATTGGAGTTAGAACTAGTTTAAGGGTCGAATTGGCCAAAAATTGCAATTTTTCCAATTTTTCCAAATTTCTTAAAAATGGACACTACAAGTGGTATCAGAGCATGGTGCTTGCACCTAATGTGGATGACCATTTATGATATCAAGGATCCAAATAAATCATCCCCCACCCTTAGAAACTGAAACTGAAAGTGCTTTTGGTGAAGAGGAAGAAGAAGGAGAAGAGGTGTATTCTATTGAGACTATGGCTAAGGATGAGAAAGGAAATTCTGATATGGAGGAGAAAGAGGAGTTTAGGAAATTCATGAAACCTTTTTCTGAAGATATGACAAGGCAGATAATGCAAGGATTCGAATTGATGGCTAGTCAAATTGGCAACAAATTGGCCACAGGAGGCACTAGCAGTTCCTCTAGTGAGGAAAAGAAGACAATGGGAGGAAGCATTTTCTCAAGAACGGGACCTCATAATCGAGCTCATGAGTTTCATAGCTCAACAAGAGCTACCACACCTAAGTTTATTGAGACCAAAGAAGATCTTAACCCTCAAATTGGCATGAAGGAAATTATAGCATAATGGTAAGAGTTGAGTGAAGATTGTAGAAGAACATTACCATTTGATCAATTCTTTACTGTCTCAAACAAGCTCAAAATGAGAGGAGGTAACAAAACTCCTTTTCAAAATAAAGAATTGAATTATGCCATATGTAAAATGCCCCTTACTACCTTTGATGGTTCATCTCAAAGTTCTGCAAATACTTGGATACAAAAACTAGATGTGTATTTTCAGTT
The DNA here is from genome assembly GCA_027924585.1 of Larix kaempferi. Taxonomy (NCBI): domain Eukaryota; kingdom Viridiplantae; phylum Streptophyta; class Pinopsida; order Pinales; family Pinaceae; genus Larix; species Larix kaempferi. Next base: position 5,956,857 of record BSBM01000221.1, read on the forward strand.
GAATCCAATGATTGAAGAGGATGCTCTAAAAGTGGCTATTTTGCATCTTGAGGGAGATGCCAATGATTGGTGGTTCCATGGAATTAAAACCTTGGGACATGATCAGGTTACAACATATGAAGAATTTGTTAACTGGGTATTAGAAAGATTTGAGCAAAAAGACCTAGAAATGCCTTTCAAAGAACTAGCAGAGTTGAAGCAAAGTGGAACACCAGATGAGTACACGTTAGAATTCCAAAAATTATCAGTTAAGGTGGTTGATATATCTATGGTGAGATTAGTATTTCTCTTTACTGAAGGTTTGGCTGAACCTTTGAAGGGTTTGGTTAAGGCCCACAAACATACTTCATTGGAAGATGCCATGAACTTGGCAAGAGATCTGCAAAATGTGCTACCCAAGACAAGGTATCCTCCCAAGCCCAACTTTCCTTACCAATTCAGTTTTGAAAAGAATCCATGGAAAGAAGATGCATTTGGAAAGGATAAGAAAGAGGGACCAAGCAGGGAAGAAATTAGAAGGAATAAACTATGTTACACATGCTTCCAACCATGGGTACCGAGACATAAATGTGCTAAGGGAAAGGCACAATTCATTGAAGTATTTTATGATGATGAGTATGAAGGGGGTACAGAGGAAGGAGGACATATTTCAGCCTAAGAAGAGGGATATGACACAACAAAAGAAGGGAAACAAGAAGAATATCATCCATTACCCGACAAAGGGAGACTGGCAGTGCTTTCATGAGTGCCTCGTTTCCACAATATTCAATGCCAGGGAGTGGTAAAAGGAAAAATGGTTTCAGTATTGGTATATGGAGGAGCCACACATAAATTTATTGATGCAGCCATGGTAGAGAGGAGAAATATACCTTATGAACCATTGGATGGCTTCACAGTCATCATTTCGGGTCACCATACTATGGAGTGCAAAACATGGATTCCAAAGCTACAACTCACCATAGGTAATTACACATTTTTTGATATCTTTTATGTGGTTGATGTTGCTAATAATAATGTGGTATTGGGAGTGCAATGGATTTACTCTATAGGGGAACATACAGTGAACTATCAAGTCCCTAAAACGAGATTCAAATATTTGGAAGGAAAACAAAGGGTATTGAGAGGAATGCACACCTATTTGAATCAAGTGGGGTCCTCCCACAATATAAAGTCCACACTAAGGAATCCGCCTGGAAGGCCACCTGATAGAGGAGGGACAATTTTGCAGCATCCTAAACTGAAATTGCTTGAGGGAAAGCAATTTTGGGTGGGGAGGACTGTAATGTCCCCATTCAAATAAATCTCAAAAGAGGAAATTCCACTAATCTACTGGTTTCCTAAGTTGGGGTGGAAACATTAGATTTGGAATAAGGAGACTATAAAACCCAAAATGTAAATTATCTTGACGTAAATATATTAAAATGGGTTAAATAAATATTTATGATAGGAAAATAAGGTGGCACTTGGTCATGGAGACACATTGGTGGTGTGGGACCCACACAAAGCTAGATTCCTCATGCCACATGGCATCCTATTCTCACCCATTCGAATCCAAGGTGGACTCTAATGTTATTGAAGAGTTGGAAGGTCAATATACTTGGAATGACTCAATTAAGTTCAAATTGGAGTGGAAGAGGAAGAGGCATTTGAGAAATATTGAGACACTTGGGTTAGATTCCCTAGCTTCTATGACAACAATGATGAAGATGCTATGACACTTATGACACAAATCAGACCTGAATGTTGACATCTGACATATATGACATGTCAGGGATAAAAATAGCCTCCAATAAGGCACACAATGGAGTTAGGGTAGCCAAAGGGACACCCATTCGAATTGAGTGAAGGAGGAGGCCAGGAATTGATGGACAAGTGGCACACATTGGAATCTCTTTCCAATTCGAGTTGGCATGAAGCTCATGGATGGAATTCGATCTAAGGAGGTATTTGGAAGAGTATCTTTTGATCATTTCTCATTTTGCATATTGGAGAGCATAGCTTGTCCATGCTTGTGGAGTGTTTACTCTACTTGCCTTAGTACCAATTTCGAGGGTGAAAGATTCCCATCCTAATTGGAAATTGGAGAGGCCATTAAGAAATTTCATTTGGAGCTACAATGGAGTCATTTGTTTCAGTTTTAAGCTATAGGGAATCTCGTGACATTCTCATCCTCAACTTGCTTCCATACCTTTCTCACTTTTCTCTCTATATTCTTGCTCTTGGAGGAAGGGCGTACTTGGTGAGATGTTGTTATCTTTGGGGGAGATCTTATGGCCCCATTTATTTGTATTATGATATATATAATATGTATTTAATTCTTAGAAGACTCTCAGGTCGAAATACCAAGTGGAACTATGTAAAAATACCAAACAATGCATAAATGGTGCCATTTTCCCTACATCTTGTTGTGAGAGCTTGAAGTTGCTTTATTTCGACTTGTATCAGTTCATATCTGTAATTTTTATGATGTATGGAGAGTCATTAATGTCTTGAATAATTTTCATATACATTGCATATGCCTTTGGAACATAAATCTCGAATTTCATAGCAAGTGGTGAAGTTTACTAGCATTTCCCCCTATGTGAAGACATGTCCACAAACGTCTGATTAATGGGAGTTGAAGAAGCCTTTAGAAACTTATTGATGATGTATTTGGGATCCCATTGAAGTCCTTTAGCAGTACCATGTCTCTGTTCTGAAATTTGGGAGGGTCATACAGCATTTGGAGATCCATCTTTGTCCACTACCCTTGGGGGATTTGAACCTCGATTTGACTAGTAAATTGCCCTATCTTTCCATGATTATAATTCAATGTTGCAGAAGTATTTTGAGAGTATCCAAGCATCCATTAGCATCATTTTTATGTCTTAATACCTTTCAAATACCTTCAAACCCAATTTGGAATCATTTGGAGCCATTTGGAAGCATTGGAGTCATAACTAGTTTAAGGGTCGAATTGGCAAAAAAATGCAATTTTTCCAAATTTATTAAAAAGGGACACTACACCCCATCCATTCCTATGCAAAATCTCCAGTTTTAATATGAATTGACTCATTAGCAGTCAACATTCTCTTGCAAAAATGTCTTTGAAGTTCTAAAAATTACATTCTCATGCTTTAGAATGGTATACAAACCTAAAAATGGCCAAAACCAACCATGGGAGAGTAATTTGTGGACCTCAAAAGATATATGAGTGGTTGTATATAAGCATAGAGGTTAGGTTGTTAGGAAACCTCCCTTTATGTCTTAAATGTTGTTCATTGGGTTCCCTAGAGACAAGGTATAATTCAACCAAGTTATTCCAAAAGGTAAAGATCAAGATAGGTCCTTCCTGCTTACATTTAGGCACTAGAAGAGAGAATACTCCTAAGGAACTGTTGATCAAAAAAAGGAGATTTCGTCCTTATGTTAGGTGGGCAATGGATGAGGATGCCATGGCTACTTAATGGTTTGATGGTTGCATGAGGTGTTTAATTGTGAATAGGTTGGTGGAGCCTAAGAGTAATTGGGTTGGGTGAGTGACTTGTCGGTTTGTAGTTGGTTTCCTTTTTTTGTGGTGGCCTCATGGCCTAGCTTTGGGGTGGCATATGCATTGGATGCCTACAGTAGGGTGGAAAAGTGCTTGTATGCAATAAATATTTTGGACCATCTTGGTGGAAAGATAAGTGTTTAATATCTAATCTTAAATATTTGTTTATAGCTTTACAATTTAAGTTTAATTTATGATTATGAATGAAATTGAACATGAAAGCTTGGGGGTAAAGGGTTTTATGGATCATTATTTATGATGCATTAGTTAATTACATGCATGTATGAATTGAAATGACTTTATAGTTTAATGAATTCAAATTTATATTAAGAATTTTGAATCTAGGTAGCATCCTTGGTTTGTAGGTTGGGTAATCCTTTGAAGCAAATGTAACATCTAGTTATGCACTTGTGTCACTAGCTCACATAGTATCATAATGTCATTCCACAAGATTAAGTGCACACATTGCTATTAATAAAGTGATTTAAGCATTGCCCTCAATTTTATATGTTGTAACAACAATAAATTTCATAATGTTGATCATATGATCTAAGTGTAGCCATAGGTATCTAGGACACAACCTTACACATGCTAGAAAGTGCTCATGCTCCACATCAACCTCCTCCAACAAGGCCTACTCTTGCACCCCTATTGCAATTGCAACATACAAATCGTCATAATGTCTATGGGACAACACCCTTGGTGATCCTCTTAAACATTTGGCACATTTAATTCCAATTATTTGTGGCGAGTTACAATTTTCACATGCTCATGCCAACAACATACATGCACACAGCTCGACAATGTGTTCATGCACGCTATAACAATGTATTTTGTATACACACAATGTCTCCAATATGCACATCAAGAATGTCAACCATCACAAGGGCCATTACACCTATGCACCAACAATAGCATGTGGTGTGTCATGTGACAAATAGTCAATGACAATTAGTGAACCGATTCACCTTCAACAATGAAAGAGTTGTAATGAAAATGTCCTCTTATGTATGTATTGTATTATACAAAGCATGACATAGAACATAGTTAATCATTATTTTCAAGCTCTATATCACAAAGTAGTGTACTAATTTTTTACATTATAATATAAATATTTTGTATCGTACTAATTTTCTTTGTGTATGTTTTATTTATCATTTATTTTATTTATGTCCATGATTCCAAACTCACAATTTAATCAATGTTATTTATTTAAATTGTCATTCAATCTGCATTATAAAACGAAGTAAACTTAATTTTTATTATCTTTTTTGACTAATATGTTTTTGTAATTCTCATGCCTATCTCATTTTATTGCTTGAGCACATATAACTAATAATGTCACTCTTAATCTCTTATGTTAGAGTGAAATCATCCATTGTTATGCTCTTATGTATTGTTAAATATGCAATCCATACACATTTTCTCTAGTTAAATGCATAGTATAATTTTATTGTGTAATACTTTATTGTTTAGTTGTTGCATAATGTCCTTATCCTCACACAGCTAAGTATTGGTGTGCACTTGATTTTTGTATCTATTAATCTTTCGTTGATTTGTGCATCAACACGTTTTTTATTTACATTGGGCCTTTCGAACCTTTTAATGTACCAAAATAACAATGCATTATACATTCACAAAGACACATCACACTATCTTAGCGTGTGACCAATGCCAATCCTACTTCAATTCATGATCATTACTTGACTTTTAATGCACAATTAATCCAAAGTTCCTGCTAAAGTATGGAGTACAATTTTCATTTGCAACTCTAAGTGCTTTCAGTTTGCATTATTTTGGTTTCATATTATAAATTCAATGTCTTCCAAAAACAATTGATTAAATTGATTTTAAAATTAAAAATAAATATCATTTTTTTCAAATTCTACTCATTTCATTTTGTGATTGGTCAAATATTTTATCAACAATTTATTAAATTGATTTTAAAATTAAAAATAGATATCATTTTTTTTAAATTTCACTCATTCCATTTTGTGATTGGTCAAATATATTATCAATGGGTCGCAAATGAGAGTGTCACTTTATTTAGAAAGTAGGACAAATTAAAAAAACATTTAATATAGAATTTTCTAGAAGTTCCATGTGACAACCTTCACATGTAATTGTTGACTTTATTTACTAAGAAAAATGTTGTCTTTTTTCATTTGGTGTTTTGATTTTGATATTACCATATCTATATATTTATTTTTTTGTTTTTAAAGGACAATTTGACCTCATAAATTCTATAATAAATTTTTTTGTTGTTCTCATTTCCCATTTACTTTCTCAATTTCTACATTCAACTTGAGTTTATTTACTTTCTCTATTTCTATACATGACAAGGCCTAGCTACTTTGTAACATCTTGTACAAACAACATCTCTAATATACACACCAAGAATGCCAACCATCACGAGGACCATTATACATATAAACCAATAATACCATGTAACAAATAATCGACAACAATTACCAAATCGATTCACCTTTAACATTCAACATTGAAATAGTTGTAACCAAAATGTATTCTTATGTATAAATTGTATTATACAAAGCACAACGTATAGCATAGCTAATCATTCTTTTTCAAGCTTTATAGTGTAATAAATTTTTAAACTCTAATATAAATATTGTTGTCTTCTGATTTTCTTTTGTATGTCTAATTTTTCATTTAATTTATTTATGTTCATTTTTTAAAGAAAACAAACTATAAACTTTTATTGATCTCCAACCAAAATTTACTTTAATTTATGTTCATGATTCTACAATCATAACTTAATCAATGTTAATTGTTATTTATTATGTCCATAACGTATTGTTATCATTTTTTACATATTAATCTTCTTGTACCTAATTCAATTTTTTATTTTCTAAAGTTTTTCAATGTTTTGAGTTTAAATTCACGTTCGTAATTTGGAGTGGGGTCTCAGCCACCACGTCTCCCTGGTCCGTGCAGGCGTGTCCCTAGCTCTACCAGGAGAATGGGAGGAATCATATTAATTTGCTTTTTATATTTTACAAAGTTAGACATAGTTATATACTTTCACTGAGCACATGCAGTATGTGAAGAATCAAGAACCATACGTTCGTCTTCTCTTTCTTCTCGCACAGTAATAGAATACCTTAATCTTCCCTTTTATGACACAAATCTTGTAGCTCGTGACTGTAGTATAAAGTTGTAAAAATTCTATCTAAAGGGGGCTCTGCAACGTCGATTAGGGTTTGGTTGGCCAAGATGGCTAGCAATGAAAATGATATAGAGTGTTAATCTGGTGGAGGTATACCCATGAAAGGGGATGAACAAAAAGATGGTGAGACAATAAGTTGGTTTAAGATGGGTTAAAATCAATAGGAATTAGGGCCTGACAAATCTCTTGGATATCTGAAACATTTTACTAAAGGAATTGTGTTGACTCTGTCAACCAGGAATATGAACGAAACTGGGGTGCTCTAGAAAATACTGGACTATAACTGTGCAGGTTGAAACTCTTGTCAGAAGGCGGATAAGGATTATACGGGGTTATTGGGAAAGCATGTGCATATAGGCTAATATAAAATGGTGGACAAACATTTGGATTCTGTGGGGGAGGAATCCAATGGTGCCAGACAAGGGATGTCGGATGAGGGGTGGGCTCGAGCGATTCTAGCAACAACAAATGAAGAATATAGGGCATTATGGAAGGAAAATGTGGAAAAAGCGAATAAAATTATTGGAAGCAGGGGGGTCCAACCAAGTCAAATGACCCTAGTGGGGATACTCTGCACTCTAGGACTCAGGCTCCTAGGTTCATGAACGGGGTCTCCAAGGAAAACCCTAGGAATCAGGGCAATATACCCAATACTGATAATCCAACAAATCGCTATCATCAATAGATGCATTATAGAAGACAAGGATCGATGCGCAAAAGTAGAAAGTGGCATCTAAGAAAGGAGATGGACTGTATGACTATTGGTAAAAACATTGGCCTAGAAGGGATTGTGGCCCTTACCCTGAAAGGTCTTGTGGGAAAAATTAGCTACAAGGAAATGAATCCCTGTGAAATCAACCATTGGGTAGCTACTATTTGGTACCCATTAATAGGGTATAAGCCAGAGGTACTAATATTAAAAAATGGATGTTATAGTTTCTACTTCAGAACGGAAGAACATGCTTCTCTCATCTTGCAAAAAACCTGGATCAGAGGACATGGCAGCCTTATGATGAAAAGGTGGTATTTAGGGTTTGACCCGGACATGGAGCGTATTAGGTTCAGGCACCTATGGGTACACCCACCGGGCTTCCCTTTAGCACTCTAGAATATCGAGGCATTTTCGGCTATGGCAAACCACATTGGCAGATTCCTGCATACCAGGGAGGAAACCCTTAAAGGCATGGACAGATGCATTGGTCGCATGATGGTTGAGATTGATATGTCCCAAGGTTTATTGGAGAAACTAGATATAGAATGGCATGGCATGAGATTTACACAAACATTGGATTATTGGCGCCTGCCATTATGTTGCTCGAGATGCCATGTTGTTGTAAATTTATGGAGGGAATGTAGTGTGTCTGGCTCAAAGTCGGATGAGGCGGGATATTTGGATGAGGTTTATGAATGGACTTAGGATGGGGGTTCTGGTTCGTAGGGGTCATCAGAGATCCAAGACACACATCACCAACCTATGCATTCCACACTTAGCGACTGGGCTCCAGATCCATTTTCCTTATTAGGTAAGTTAAAACCCTTAGCACCTATTTTTGTGGATTCATTATCTATTGGTGAGAGGGATTTTATACACATTTTAGAGGGTAAGGGACCTAAGCTCGGGGATGAAGTGATAGGTGGTGGCCCATATTTTTATCAAGGGATTAAGGTCGCGGAAATCGGGATGAACTTTCCAATGAATGAAGAGACCCATGCTGCAATACTGGAACATGCTATGCATAAACCCCCTATGAAGCAGACCATCCCAAATATAGTTTCGAATTCACTAGCCACGCACCTATCCTTGCCAGTCAATTCAGAATCTCTGGGAAAAAACTCATATCTACATCCACAATCTTCTGGGGCTAATCAGGTGGACCCTTTGTGATCTTCAAAACTTATAGGAGATAAGCATAAGAGTTCAATAGATCAGAGGGATGGTTTAATAATTTCTCCATCCATCGTGACAAATGAGCTTAATCTGTCCAAACCATCCTATTGTATTGTCTTAAAAAAAAACCTACCCTCATTACTTACATTGGGAATATGCCAGTGGATAAGGGGAAGGGGATTGGCTTAGATGAATAGGAGTATATAACCCATGATATGAGACATGCAAAGGGGATTTACCAAGGGGGTCTGGCACAAAAACTTTCTCCTATAAAAACGAGGAGTGCAAGAAAGGGGATAAAATTGAATGTGGTGGCAGCAAATAAACCTCCATCAACTAAAGATGAACATATATTGATATATATTGATTCCAAAAGGGCGCTTAGAGGCATGGAAGCCATGGAAAGGGTTAAGAAATGATCATTATGTCTCTCAACATCAGAGGGATTGGGGGCCCTCAGAAAAATATTAGCCCTCAAGAGACTACTGGAGAAAGAGAAACCGGATATGATTTTCTTTGAAGAGACCATGGCTATAGCTGAAAAGGCTCAGCTATTTTTCTTTAAACTTAAGAGGGACTGGGTTGTTGTCTCTACAGATTCAACAAGCCAATCTGGAGGACTATTGGTGGCCTGGAACCCTATAATATGTAATCTATCGGGGTCAGTCACAGAACTTGGTATTAAATTAACTGGGTATGTATATGGTTTTGCAGGAAATTTAAGTTTTATAAATTGCTATGCACCATATTAGGACCGCAAGGCTTATTGGGAAAGTGTTGAAACGTTGGCTATCCTTGAAGAGAGCAATTTGCTACTTGGGGGGGATCTGAATTTTTCTTTATCATCAGCTGAAATATGGGGATCAACTGCACGACATGATACTTTAGGAAATTTCTTCAAGGATTTGTTCAGTACGGCTGGTCTAGTAGATATTGAACCCCTTCCACTTGGCCCAACTTGGAGTAATGGAATACAAGGATTGGATAGAATCTCAAAAAGATTAGATCGATTTATGATGGGGGAATTATTGGTGGACTTTGCACACAGATTCAGATCGTGGATTGATAAATCCTCCATTTCGGACCACAATTTTATATTTCTGGAATTAGGATTGAGGAAAAAAGATCCTAATACCCTTTCAAGTATAATCATATGTGGAACAAGGATGTGGATTTTAAATCCATGGTTCAGCAGAATTGGTTTGATTTCGAGAATCAAAATTTTGATCCTCCATCATATTATCTGGTTAAAAAACTAAAGAATCTGAAATCGACGGTTATCAAGTGGGAAAGAATCATGAAAAAAAGAATAGAGGTCTGAAGTCATATATTGACAACATCCATAAGCTGCATATTGGTGGGTTATTTCCAAGTCATCTTAATATATCCTTACTGGCGCTGGAGCAGAGGAAATTAAGCATATTGCAAAAATATGAAGAATCCTGGCGACTAAAGAGCCGAGCTCTGTGGATCAAGTTGGGGGTTGGAAACAATAAATACTTTCATAAATTTGCAGGTGGGAGGAGGATACATAACTCTATTTGGTCTATAAAATCGGTGGAAGGTGAATGAATCAAGAAACAAATAGACCTAAAGAGGGAAGCTATTAGTCATTTTTCAGAAATACTACCGAGACCCTGAGGCACAAGTTGTGAGGGAACAAATTCAAGTGACCAGGGAATTACCACATCCTTTCTCAAACCAGAAGGGCGAGGAGGTATACAATAAGGTAACATTAATGGAGATCCATAAATTCTTGAAGGGATTTAAAAAAGAAAAAATCCCTGGTCCAGATGGATGGACTGTGGAGATTTTCTTGGAATTTTTTGACATTATGGGGGTTGATCTACTTGTCATGGTAGAAGACACCAGACTCTCGGGAAGGATCCCGGAGGCATTAAAATCAACATTTATAGCCTTGATTCCTAAATCATCCAACCCGACATCATTTAATGAGTACAAACCCATCTCTGTATGTAATTTGGCATACAAAATTATTGCTAAGATTATTGCAAACCATATCAAGCCAGTTTTATCTAATTACCTATCAAAATAAGATTTGCCTTTATGAATAACAGGCAGATCCTTGATGCAGTAGGGGTGGCACAATAAATATTTCATAGTATTAAAGCTCGGAATCTTAAGGCACTTATCCTCCAACTGGACGTATCCAGGGCATATGACAAAGTAAACTGGGGTTTTCTTCGGTTGGCTTTGATGCAAATTGGTATTCCATGGAAGGAAATGAAGTGGATCATGGTGTGCGTAACATCAGTGAAATACTCAGTTATGATAAATGGAATCCCTGCCGAGTTCTTTACATGCTCATATGGCCTTAGGCAAGGCTGCTCCTTGTCTCCTCTCCTCTTTTTGATTGTCATCGAAGGACTGAGTAGGTTGCTAATCAAAGCTAAGACAAATGAAGAAATATCTGGCATAAAGGTTACACAAAATATAGTTGTCACTCATCAACTCTTTGTTGATGATGTGATGCTATTCGAGGAAGAAAAAAAATCTGAATGGGCTTGTATAAAAAATATTTTGGTTCTCTTCTGCAGATCTACAGGTATGGAAATTAATGTTTGTAAATCGATCTTCATGGAACATAAGTTGGAACATGCAATGAAGCTAGACGTACAGGAACTTATGCAATATGAAATGAAGGATCTAACATGTGGTACTCTCTACCTAGGCTATTTCATAAAGCCTAACGCATATGCTATAAAGGACTGCTTCTGGATCTACAAAAGATTTGATAGGAGAATACATTAGTGGTGTTGGCGATGGTTGTCCATGGGTGTTAGGGTAACCCTTTCCAAATTGGTTCTGCAGTACCTGGGTGTTTATTGGATTTCACTAAGCAAAATTCCAAAAACAATCCTTTTAGGTATTAGGAGGAGAATCCATAATTTCATATGGTCTGGAAAAGATATCCGTAAATTCCATCTAGTGGAATGGCATAAGGTAGCCAACCCTTTTATAAATGGTGGATGGTCTGTAAAGAACATTTTTGCATTCTGCAAGGCCCTTTTGGCTAAAAGTCTCTACAGACACTTATGGTGAAGGGATAATGGGGAGATATCATCAAGGATAAGTATCTAAGGTGTCTCTTGGTTACACAGTGGCTCTGATGCCCTGTTACACATGCCAAGAAAGTATCCAACATCTATGCCGGCCTGATTTCGACCTTCACAGTTTTGGCAAAGTGGATTGCGTGGTGTCCGGGTAATGGTCGGTCCATCATGGTAGGGGAATATCCAATTGTTGGAGGTCCAAGATGCTACAAAATTTCAAGTGACTTAATCTATCTGCTACATACTCGCGGTATATTCACTCTCCAACATGCGATATCGGTGGTCCCAAATTCACTTCCCAGCCAAAACTAGTTGAATGCAGATAAGATTGGTCTCTGGGGAGTTATGGCTAGAGAATGGAATGAATATACACTTGGCCTCCACCGTGGAAATGTAAGAATATAAGAGAAATATGATAGCCTGGTTTGGTCGTGGAACTCACACTTGAGCATCCTAATAGGAAAACTGGCTTATGAGGTACTTTTCCACGCATCTCCTATTAACTTGGCATGGTGGCACAGAGTATGCTAGAAGTGGAGACTTCTGCTCAAGTTAAAAAAAATTATATGGCTGACCCTTGAATAAAAACTCCTTACTTGGAAAAACTTGTAGAAACGTGGATATAATGGACCAAACATATGCTTACTATGTAAACTTGTTGAAGACTCGATCTCTCATATATTTATGGATTGTCAATATCTATTACATGTATGGGAATTTGTTGGAATTTCTTTTCCTATTATCAGGGTTTGGAATGGAACCTCCCGATAGGTGTTCCTGCAAAAATGGTCCGCTTCAAATGGAAGGTTGGGTGAGCTAGTTGTATTCACACTCTGGGAAACATGGAAGTCCAGGAACCTCCTTATTTTTGAAAATAAGTTTATCTTCCCCTACAGATGTGCTGTAAAAGCTATGGATGGGTATTATGAATATACAATAAATTTTAATAATCCAATACATTAATTTCCAATATCGCCATCACTTTTATCCTTTCCGGGTGTTGTTGCATGTTTCGACAGTGCATCTCAGTCTTCGGGTACCAAGTGCGGAGTAGGAGCTGTCATTAAAATGGATCATCGTAGTAGTTATTTTCTGTGGATAAATTGTGGCATTGGGTCCAACACTCGGGCTGAAATTGTTGCACTTTGGATGGTGCTTTACTTTTCCAAACTGCAAAATATCGAACCAGTACATGTCTCTGGGGATTCTATGATCACCATTAATTGGGTCAGTCATAAGGGGGACATACATGCTATTGTTCTATCATCATGGATGTCCCAAATTCGTAGGCTTCTTCTGGATATGCAGGGGATCAACTTTCACCATATATTTCGTATCTATGTTGATCCATTTTTGTATCTACACTATAGAGGAGGTATTCGACTATAATAATATCTATCTTTTTCTTTTTTAATAATCTCATCATTGGCTCCCTTCATGATTTCGGTTGGATGGTTGGTTTCGGGATATCCAAAGGTAGAAGTTGTCGGATGTATGGGTATATTTGTGTAAATTGAGGGATCATATGTGTAAAGGTATACTCTAGGAGATATCTTCAGGATGCTGAAGAGAATGTAATTTTACCAATTTTATATACTTTAATGGTATAGATATTTTTCAGTGTGAAAAAAAATCGTAAAAATGTGTTTTGGAAATTTCTACTATTGTCATCTTCAAAATGTGCAATCTTTTTGTGTATGAACAATATGGTCAATTACATCACAGATGGTGTGTTAAAATTTGCTTCCAAACCTATATCATCCTTACTTTTAAAGCACGTGAAATTATATATATGTATTTATTTTTTCAAATTCTTGACTTTGTAAACCCTCTACGACTATCTTATATTCACTTTTCAAGCGCTTCATCGTCACTAATTCAATATATTTTTAATTAAACTTATCATTTATAATGTTGATTTTTTTTAAGACATCCTTATTTCGAAGGACTTCAAAAAAATCACGTGTGCAACGTCTTTTTTAACTTATTATATTACTAACTTTCTAAACCAAATATAATAAGTTTACAAGACATTTTTAAAAAATCTCATTTTAAAAATGCTTAATTTTTTACACGATTAAAATAAAAAAATCCTTGTAATAATAACTTTTTAAATTTTCCAAACAATTCTAAACATTGTGATGATGACTGTTATTAAAATGTTACAAAGATGCCAATTCTTAATCCATGGCTTTTTAGGAATTCTCCAACTCAAGCAAAGCAAAGAGATACTTTTAATTTAATACATAAATCTAATATATAAATTTGAAATGCAAACTTAAAAGCATTTATATCTAATTAAATCATCTTAAAATTAAATTATGTTTATGAAATTTTATTATTATTTAAAATGGATTGCCATTCAATAAAACTCAAAACTAGCAATTTTTAGAGATATAAATACGTAAAAAAAAACTTTGATTGTTATTAAGTTATTTGTGTTGAAACAATATTTATAGAAGTGGGTTCTCCACTATCCATATCATTGTTATAACTAAGTATTTGATGTATAGTATACGATAAATAACATGGAAGACCAAAGAATTCGTAACCTTGCTTTAAACTCTTTGCTACAATACAAACCTCCGTAACCTTCTAACATGTCAAAACTACGGATACATAAAAACACTTCTTTCTAAGCTTTGCGAGCATAGGAATAAAACTTTATAGCAATCCAAGTAGTTCCTTTCTTTTCTCTTAAAGTCTAAGTAGTATAAATATCGTATCTCTATTTGTATTTATTGATAACAAATTTATATTATGTTTATAAATCAAATCTGTCTTTTTCGCCATAATTTTTATTGATATAACCAAAATTACATTGTGTAGATGCTCTAAGGCATAATTACGATCTTCCTGTCACATTCAGGGATCAAACCAAACAAACTTATTGTCCAGGAGTTATAAAAACCTCAGCGAGACTATGCTACCAAATAGCCTCTTGAACAAGATAGCAAAAACATACTTTTAGGTATAACCCTAGTTCATAAGCATATGACTAAACAAACTCAGATCACCACACAAACTCATATCACTGCACATTGCATTGGGAGTTCTTACTACCCAAGCCAAAAAAACAAAACCAAACAAATGTTTAACTACTCATACTTACAAAAACATGAAAAGCATCAGTGCCTTGTTTGGACGCTTGCTTGCCTAGACCCAAAAATCATTAAGCAAGTCGAAACCAATATCAACTATTCAAAAATCATTGAAAGGTTTTTTATATAATTGATTAAGCACTCCATCCACATCCTCTATTACGCGCCAACAACCTTTTACCGATTTTACTCCCTCCCTTGATAGTTTGTCGGCAATGACATTTATTTCTCTTAAAACATGGGAGAAAGAGGAAAACCCTAGACGTTGCTTCAAGCCTTTGATCTCTGATAACAACTGACTCAATAAACTAGCACAACCACAAGTAAAGTGGCTGGTGAACATCGATAGGCTCAGCCAACCACTTAGTTTTGTGGAGATGGTTGACTGTTAAACATAGGCTAAACATTAAACTAATTACCAAATAGTTATAGTTATCCATTTATGGTATAAGATAAACATAAAACAAATACTATTTAATAAACAAAAAAACAAAAATTGATATGAAAAAAACAAAAAACAAAAACTCATATGAAGTATAAATCTTTAGTGAATTATATTGTTACCCCTTTCTTTAACCACCGCTTAACTTAAGCTTATTTAAATCTTAATCAAGATGCATTTAAGTTGTACACTTGTTACACTCAGATTAATCTTGTTGATCCGCTCAAGGAAGTCCAAAATCTCATATAATGTGTACATGCCTATCGACGTAAATATTTTGCAAACTTGACAAGCATTCATTCATTTGATGATAAGAGATGCGTCCCCAAAAACCTGTAAGGATTTGATATTCTTCTCCACCGCCAAACATAATACTAACCAAAGAGATTTGAGCTTTGTGTAGTTAGTTATTTCAGGTCCCAAACCAACTCAAACTGTAATTGCGCTTCTTAGAAAGAAATAATATAAAACTGCAATTGTGCTCCTAAAAAAGAAATAATATCCCTCGTTCTCCACATTTACTAGGGCACTTTATTGTTGCCCCATCAAAGAAAGCCCAAGGCTTTCCCCTGTCTATTACCTCATTTTGTATCATTCTTTTTTTATTTTTACATTAGTACTAGGGAAACATCGTAGAATTGCTAAGTTTTTGCTTGCGCATTGAAAGTAAGATAAATCTTTCTCTTAAAATATAGCAAAATTCCTAGTCAACCTAATCTATCGGGAGGTAATTAAAGGCAGTGCCCTATATTCGTCGAAGACATGATAATTACACAAGATCCATAAGTTATCCTTGGGCGTGTTCCCAAACCAAGTTAATCTGACTGACAATATAGCCTTCATAGTTTTCTAGACTAGTTGAGAGAAAGGGAACTCCACTATTATATGAAAGTTTGTCTCTCTATTTTTGTAGAGTACACATAAACTCAGACTAGATCTATCCTTCCTTTGGATGATGCCCCACGTGAGGGCTTTGTTACTAAAGAGAAACCACATCAATATTTTTGCCTTATGATGACATCGAAACTTCCAAACAACACGCCACCACCATTCCAAATTTTCTTCATTAATTGGTGCTGATAGCATTCCAAATTTTCTTCATCGATTGGTGCTGATAGCATTCCAAATTTTCTTCATTGATTAGTGCTAATAGTATTTATAACCTGCTTTTCGAGAGTAGGAACCATGTGGATCACCAAACCTAAATTATATAAATATACTTTGTGGAATGCTCCTTAAATAATTATTACCATGGAATTCTTTTTTGCATTATACTCCGATAATTATTTTTAAACATTCGATTGATATTAAAGTTACAAAGACTACGCCCTTACTAGAGCTCAAATTTATGGTTTCCAATTAAAAAAACCTATACTTTGGCAGTCGTCATTAATCTAAAACCGTAAAATATGGAATAAATATAAAAATGCCGTGTCAAGACGTTAAGACTTTGAAACATCAAGCATATACATTCAATAATGTGGGCCAAACACGTCGACTCAATCTTGATTTTCTTTGTACATGGAAATGCCAAGAGAATTGAGTGGAGTCTTGGTTTCCTAGAATTTCCATCTAATATGAACTAATAACTATCATTGTCATTTAAAATGAAAACAATCGAAATGTTGGAAGACTCAAAACAATATTTCAAGTCAGTCTTATTTTAGAAGGTGAAGAAGTTAAAGTCGTCCGTAAGAATTTCCATACCCTAAAAATTCTTGAATGGTAGGACGATAGGTCCAAACGTTAACGATATGCCTTTACAAGATAAGTTTCTTGTAATTTAATTTCATCCTAAAAATGGAACGCAAAGTCCCCTAACTGTTTTAGACAGCCCTCATGTTTTCATATTGATGATATAAATGGTTTGTTCCGGGGATTTTTATTGGCAGATTTGTATGTATTGGACATGGACTGACAGTTGGACATATTTTACTATTTCGCATATTAATAGTAAGTTATATTTTTCTGTGAAAAAAAAGTCCCCCAACTGTATAACCACAAAAGCTAAGCACCGGGATGCAAAGCATTATGCATTTACTGGAGTGTGCATAGTTGGATTTAAATAGCAACTTAAATCCAATAGTGATTAGATACAGTGCCATTTTATATAACCTCTTTAAATTGAAATTTACGTAACATGTTTTTGACAAGATGTTCTAGGAGTAAGCTAAACGATAGACGATTTGCATTTTTTTTATATTTTTTTTTTTAGAATTCGAGAATCATGATTTTTATTGTTCAAATTGCAATTTGTGTTGGAGAAATGGATTCAACCACCCAATTACCTTTGAGACACGTTGAGTATGCAATTCCAACAACTGCAATTTCTGTCAAATTTTGGCTAGAAAAATCGTTGAAAAACAAGTGCAAATTGTCGATCATTTTCTAAATTAATATAACAATAAATATACATATCAAATCTCTATTTTTTAGGTGTAAGCTAAATGATCGACGATTTGCACTTGTTTTTCAACGATTTTTCCATCCAAAATATCATTGAAATTGATTAAATTGTTGTTTTAGGTTCTTGGAATTACGTATTAGTGCAAGTCCCACCGCTAGATCCTACTAGATTTAGTTTGAACACTTATGTTCCATGCACATCCCACCTGAATGAAAAATAGTGTTTTTGGTGATGGACCTATAAGATGGAGGGACCTGATTATGATTTTAATACGACAAATTCCGGTGGGTTTGATTTCACTATCTTCCCAATAAAAGACAAGAAATGATGAGGCAAGCAAGCAAGGGCTTTTATCCCCCTTCGAGGAACAAACCAAGCCCAACTGAATTCCTTTATTTATCTTCCTCCCACTAGTGGTCTAAGCCACACGAGAAATAACTTAAAAGAGGGGGTAAAAAAGAGTTTAATTAGAGGGGATCCACCACCCTTTTCTATTCTATTGAATTGGAGTTTTTTTCACATCTACTAGAGACTCAACTTCGACTCGACTTAGGTGAAAGCATGCCCCTTTCTTGCTTATTCAACGATGCCCAACCAACCCTATTATTGATAAATAGTAGGTGTTCTAAGGATAATATGTGCGGTTGAATCTATTTCTGAAATCAAAATTGCAATTTGAACAATGAAAATTTCTATTTACATTTAACATGAACAACATTAGTCGATCTGTATTTCGACAAATTCACGTGGAAGGTAGCCCAAAAAGTGGGTGTGCAAATAAGTGTTACAGATTGCGTGTGGCTCCAACTACTACCCTCATTGGAATGCCTTATCAACTAAGTAAAAGGTTGTGGATGAGAAAGGAAAACGTGAATCCTGGGTTAGTGAGAAGTATTTCGGCGTCCCACTTACTTTCTGCTTGCAAGGGTTAATGGGTCTTTCTCAAAATTTTCTTTTAGAATTTTAGTGAAAAACCAACTAATTTCAATGTCTATAAAGTTAATTTGTGATCTTATCATTTTCAAACTAACGCGGTTTGGTGGTCTTGTCAACTTATCATTTTCAACCTAGCCGGGATTAGGGATAGTTGTTAGCAAATTCTAATAATGCCAACCAACAGATGCACCAATACGTTTATGTTACAAATATTAAATATTAAATAATAAGATAAAATAATAAATAATAATAATTTAGAAATATTTAGACAAACATCAATTATATTAACAAGAGGACGTGTCTCCTCATCTTAAGGGCCAAGCCATATTTAAAGGTGGCCAAACCATTGTAATTTCATCTTCTATATCATCAATTATATATTATACATTTTTACTATGGAACTATTCTCCATTGGTTGATTTGAGTATATCCGGATACAAATATAACAGTTTAGGGGATTGGGGTTTCAACCTAGCTATTTTGGAAGGCGACTGTCCATGTCAACCTTTGGACCAAACGTTGATACTACAAAATTGATATTATCATTAGAAGCTTTGATTATTGATTTACAAATTAGAGAGTTCAATATTTACTTTTATTATCAAAACTTTTATTAACTTACAAATTAGAGACTTACATATTCAATTCGATTTATTGATGGCGTAGCGTAGAATAATAAGAATCCTCAATCAATGTTCTTGAGTCTTTCATGTATATGGATTTTCTCATGGAAACACCAAAAAATTAATGTATTCTTTAATACTCTTAAAACATTTGTTTAGCTTAGACTCAATTTATGTCATTTTGAAAAATTGGACATTCTTCTTAACAAGGTTGAGGATTTAGGCACTAACATAAAGTAAAATCTTCCCCATTACGATCAAGATGACAATGGCAATGGAAATAGAACCATTGTTGCACCTGCATCTATTGGGGATTACGGGTACAATATTACTCCAGCGAATTCGGATTCCTGCTTGTACACTGTATCGCCTAATCCATCAGTTCCCAGCTTCCTCCAGATCATGTTATGGTATGGTATGCCTACCAAGCCAGTGTTCGTCCCTCTTTATCAATTCCATAGTTTGTCAATTTTTGTATTAATCAATTGATCAGTCATAATACTAAGCTGAAATATTTCATCCACTTGTAACATTAATTGAGATTGGCCATGCTTATGCTCTTGATTCAAGTAGTCTCGGCGCAAATTAGAATATCTCATAGCTATGGTGGCTCTGGTCTGGTCCGAAATTTTGTTGAAGCTATAACTGCCATGTATATATTAATATAAGAACATTTTGTTGAAACTATGGTCGATATAATGGTCTGAGCTTTGAGGTATCTCCTGCCTCTGGTTCAGCCATTAGTTGACTAAAAATAAGAAATGCTGTTATCTCATTGAATAATGAATATGCATACTCAACAACAAGATAAACATCATGCTATTTGACATGCCCATGTCTCTATGCTTGAAGCTAATGTCATGGACATCGCTGCTTGTAGCTCTTGTTTAAATTGTTATTCTTTGCATTTTAAAACCAAATCGACTTAATGTTTAGTATATTTTTTGCTAATGTGTTTTTATGATTCTTCTAAATATCTTGAGTTTTATTGCTTAAATACATATAAGTAATATTGTTTTTCTTAATTTCTCAAGTTATGTTTGAGTGAAATCATCAATGTTCTTATGTATTGTTAAATTTGCGAACTATACACATTCTTTCTAGTTAAACACATAAAATAAATTTATTGTGTAATAATTTGTTGTTTAGTTATTGCATAGTATATTTTTACTCACAAGGTTAAGTACTGATGTTGTGCGCCCAAAGGGGTTGGATCCATCGGTGAGGGGTGAGGAGTTTCTCATGGGTGGGCAGTGTTCAATTCCCATGAGGGCTGAGCCTCGAGCCATGGGGGCACCTTGAGGTAGTGGTCGAACGTGTGTTTCCACCTAGAGAGATTATATTAAATGATATTGTGACCAATGGAAACATAAGTGGATCAAATCCAATCTCCATTTCCTCCTTTAAAAAATTCAATTCCCACAAGCTCATTCGGTTAAGGTGTGGGTGTCATCAACAAGGTGACCTAGATTCAATTACCCTTAGGGATGAACTAGTTGGGAGGAGACACCCCAAAATCTAGCTAAATTGACAGTTGGTGTGGTCTAGGATAGGTGAGATCCCCGAGTGATTTTGACGGAATAAATTCCCCTGGGTCATGGTTTCTCAAACCAAAGGTCACTCCTTCCAAGTGAGGGAGTTTCAAGCAAACAGAAAAAGTACTAATGTTGTGCACTTGATTGTTGTGTGTGTTGAGCTTTCATCAATGTTATTATGTATTGTTAAATTTGCAAACCATACACACTCTTTCTAGTTAAATTCATAATATAATTTTATTGAGTAATACTTTGTTGTTTAGTTATTACATAATATCCTTATTTTACCCTCATCGCTGCTCGCTGCCGTCTGATCCCCCTGAGCTTCTGCAAGGATTCCCCAGTTCGCAGCCCCCCCTGCGGCTTGAGATGGATCCCCCTCTGGATCCCAACCCGAAGGATCGAAGGTGCCTCCTGGACGCAGCCTTCAGGGCTTTGGTGGCCGCTTCTCCTTCCCCGCCCTCTACTGCACCCTCCTCTGGTGATGGCTTCATCAAGCTCTCGGAGGCTTCCAAGATTCAGATCATGTCGGCCGCTTCAAGGCTGAAAGCCATTGCCCCGAGTGAAATAGGTTTGATCAGTCAGTTCACCGAGATCTGGCTGTCGCCAAAGACCATGGATTCTTGGATTAAAAATAATTGGATGCCCTTGATCTTTGGGGGAATTCAACACTGCTTCTGTGGTAAGGGTTTCTTCACTTTTTATTTGAGGTAAAAGAAGATAGAGATCTCATTTTTCGAAGCGGGCCGTACTTCATGGGTCCTAGGGGGCTCTACCTTAATCGCCGGAGCTTATCTTTTGACCTTGAAAAAGATGTTCCTTCAGCTGTCCCTGTTTGGGTTCGCTTGCCTCATCTTCCTTTGCATTGCTGGAATGATGAATCCCTTCAAGCAATAGGGAACTCCTTTGGGAAGTATATTAACAAAGCTGAACCTAAAGGCCCGCTATTTTCTTGTGCAAGAATTTGCGTGGAGGTGGATCTGGAGAAGGGACTTCCAGAGGTTGTAAGTCTTTGCATGGATGGTTGGGAATATGCTCAGAAAGTAGATTATGAACAGTTGCCCTTCAAATGTAAAAAGTGCCATGAATACGGCCATTTTTTCAAAAATTGTCCAAAAGTCGCTAAGGAGACTCTAGAGAAAATGAAAGAAGAAGAATGGCATCAAGTTAAAAAAGGAAAAAGAGTCCCTGCTCCAAAAAGGAAGCAGCAGGCAAAATAAAAAGAGCAAGTTCAAATTGAATCAGTAATCCCAGCTAGTAATCAGTTTGATGCCTTGAATGTCGAAGAAGGCGAGATCGCTGAACCTGAAATGGCCTCCGAGCATAATGATGTCTTGATCACTAGCATTATATCCCCCTCTCTCGAAACAAAAAAAGTAGTACCAGTTCGGGATGGCTCTCCTCCTCCTGAAGGTTCATGGGAAGATATGGTCAAGCAAAGTAAAGTATCCCCCTTCTCTGTCTCTCCTGAATCTTCCTCAAAAGGATCTCAAGAACACCTTGAACCAGGGCCTCCCCTAAACACAAGAGGTAGAAAATATCTGCGATACCACTATGAGCAAGAAGCAGAAAGAGAAATTGAGCTAGGAAGGCAATGAAGCATAGAGGAAACGAAGTTGCTTCATTCCTCCAAAAACTCAGGCAAACCAGATGGTAGGACTCGAGTAGGCCAACAATCGGGGAAGAAGTAATGAAGCTTGTCTCTTGGAACTGTAGGGGCCTTGGTGGACCTAATAAAGTGAAATCAATGAAAGAAATTGTCAATTCTGAAAGACCAAACATCCTACTAATTCAAGAGACAAAAATGAGTGATGTGGAGGTACTGGCACTCACACATCTCTTTTGGAAATATTGCCACGGAAATGCTATAAGCTCCAGAGGAGCATCTGGAGTTATCGCATCCTTTTTTTCAAGTAAGTACTCATCCAAAGTCGTGAAGGATTGTCAATACTGAACTATAAATGAGCTCTGCAATAAGGAATATCATCTTACTTTTAATGTTTGTAATGTTTACGGACCCACTCATTACAAGGATAAGCAAACCTTTTGGAACAATCTCTCCACCCTTAAAGAAACCATCAAAGACAAGGAAATCATCCTTGCTGGGGATTTTAATACTACAAAATCCCAATCTGAGAAGCGTGGTGGGACTAGAGTAAGGGACCCTTTTGGGGAAAATATGGAAGACTTGATCTTAGACCTTGACTTGCTAGATCCACCCCTTAAAAATGCCATTTTCACTTGAGGCAATCGTCGAATCAGAGTGGTCACATTGCTTCCAGGCTTGACCGTTTCCTTGTTAGCTCCACCTTTCTGGAAAAAAACCTCATCCCTTCCTCCTTTGCGATCCCTTTAGCCGTCTCTGACCATAAACCGATCTCCCTTTCACTTTCCATCCTTGTCAACCTTGGTTCAATCCCCTTTCGGTTTAACCCCTCCTGGATCCAAGATGAGAAATCTCTTGCCTTAATAAACTCAACTTGGAACTACCCATGCTTTGGGTCACCGAGTTACGTTTGGGAGAGAAAACTCAGAAATGCTCGCTACGTGTTAAAGAGTTGGGATAAATTGGAATTCAAAAGCCCGAGCCACATTAAAAAGCAGTTACAAACTGACCTTGCAGCCCTCCAGTCTGATATGGAAAGAATCGACATCACCCTAGCTCTTATATGTTATGAACAGGAACTCAACAATAAAATTCTTTGTGCGGCCAAAAAGGAAGAAGAGGCCTGGAGAATCAAATCCAGACAACCGTGGTTAAAAGGGGGGGACAACAATATGGGGTACTTTCACAAGCAAACAAAATCAAGGCTCAGCTACAATATGATTAAAGAACTCAGAGATAAAGATGGTGCAAGAATCCTTGATAAGGAAGAGAAAAAAACTCACATTTTTCAACACTTCCATGAGCTCTACTTGGACAATAATGAGACTGATCCCTTGGCCCAGGTGGATCTTCTTTTTTATATTCCTTTTCTCATTTTTGACAGGGAAAACAAGGAGGTCTCCAAACCTATTATGGAGTTTGAAATTAAAGAATCCATTTGATCCTTGCACGCTGATAAAGCCCCAGGCATGGACGGGTTTACTATTAATTTTTATAGAGCTGCGTGGGACATAATTAATGAAGACTTTAAAAAAATGCTGAACTGGACTCAGAAAAAGGATAAAATTGGAGGGGCCACAAACTCTTCATTCCTGGCCTTAATCCTTAAAGATAAGAATCCTCTATCTATAGATTGCTTCAGGCCTATCTTGCTTTGCAACACCTCCTACAAAATTCTTGCAAAAACCTTGGCCACCAGAATGAAGAAAGTCATGGGCCATCTTATCTCAGAGTCTCAAGGAGGCTTCATTGCTGGGAGACAAATCCTCGACAATATCATCATAGTCCAGGAAGCCATACACTCTACAATTGAGCGCAAGCAACAAGGTATGGAAAATGCGTTTGATAGAGTTAACCATTTTTTCCTGTTTGAAATTATTTCAAAGTTTGGGTTTTCTCAAAGATTTGTCAGGTGGATTAAGGCCTCTATTAGTATCCCTTAGATTGCTCCATTGGTCAATGGAAGACCAACCAATTTCTTCCAAGCCTCTCGTGGAATTCGCCAGGGCTTCCCTCTCTCCCCTTTTCTTTACATTTTGGTTGCTGACACCTTGAGTAGAAGACTTCAAGGCCTTCAGAATATTGGGGATCTAAAAGGATTGAAAATTGCTAGAGGGGTTCGAGTTGCAAACAACGCCCAATTTGCAAATGATACCATATTACTGGGTGGGGCATCCACTGTTATTGCTAATCGCTTTAAAAGAGTCCTTA
Source organism: Larix kaempferi (assembly GCA_027924585.1). NCBI lineage: Eukaryota > Viridiplantae > Streptophyta > Pinopsida > Pinales > Pinaceae > Larix > Larix kaempferi. The sequence goes on from BSBM01000221.1 coordinate 5,981,396, forward strand.
CTATCTTCCTCAAGGCTTCAGATGAAAAAATTAATGATCTCAAATATACAGTGTATGGATGGAACTGTTCACCAGCTACCATGGCCAGAATCTCAAGAATCCTTGGTTTTGAAGGAATCACTGTTTGAAACTCCTTCAATTACCTCGGTATTCCAATCTTCAAAGAGAAAAAAAGGAAGGAGGACTGGCAAGGACTGATTGATAAAATCAAAAAGAAAATATCCTCCTTGGGTTTCAGATGGCTAAACCCTGCTAGGAAGCTTACTTTGATAAAGTCCATTTTGTTCGCCTACCCGATTTATGTTAGCTCTATTTCCTTAGCTCCAAGCTACATCATACAGGAAATCAATAGAGAAATTCACAATTTTCTTTGGCAGGGGGGCAAAGAAAGCAACACCAGGAAATTCCACTTAATAAATTGGAGCACTGTTCGCAGCTTGAAGAATTGTGGTGGTGCTGGGGTGAAGGATCCCAATATCATGAACCTAGCCCTTGGGGCCAAAATCTTGTGGAGAATCGCTTCAGACAAAGATGCCTGGTGGAAGAAATTTTTGAAGAATAAATACATGAGGGGAACCAGAAGCCGTTGTATTGAAAATATAAACATGGAGAAGAAAGGGACTTCCATTTGGGATCTATGCAAGAAGGAAACCTTAATTATCAAGGATAAAATTTATTGGATGGCAGGAAATGGAAAAAATATCAAGATTTGGTATGGCAAGCTGGGGATGAACTCTCCTGCCAAATTTCAGCATGAGTTAAGTAACCTCAAGAATTGGTTTGATAGCAACAATATTCACACCATGTTTGACATTTCCAATTGGTCCACTAGCGGCAGATGGGTCGGGTGGAAGAATTTGGATCTTCCTGTACACTTGCAAATAGACTACAGTGCTTTTCTTTCCTTGTTCCATGAGCAATGCTCCATCAGTCGCTCTCTTAAAGATAGACGGGGATGGGGAAGATCAGGATCCTACTCGGTGAAGGAAGGTTATCATCATGTGTACAACAGCAGGGTCAGAGGCATTAAAGACGTCAAATGGGCCAAGGTTTGGTGTAAAGAGGGATTACCAAAGGTTAATGTCTTCTATTGGGTACTTGCTCACAGGAAAGCTTTAACTACAAATAATCTGACAAAACGAGGAATAGAGGGACCCCTTCGTTGTGTTCTATGCAAGGATGTTGAAGAGTCTCTGGAGCATCTCTTCCTCGAATGCAAGTTTACCCTGGAGGTATGGAATTTTTCCATCAAAAGTTTAAACATCAATGTTGTGATGCCAAAAAACTGGAACGATTTATTCAAAAGTTGGAAGGATTACTATCAAGATTCCTTTTACAAGAAATCGGACTTCTCTAGAGCTTGGGATGTGTTACCTAGGTTTATTAGTTGGAAGATATGGACTGCAAGAAACAAAGAAATATTTGAAGGCACGTCCACAAGCCCTTGTAGGGTCTTCACTACAACAAAGGATCTCTGGATTGAAGCCTTAACTTCGCAAGGTATGCCCAGCATTCATCAGGATCCACTAACAGTGGATGAAAGAATTTGGATGGCTGAATTCCTTATGCCTCCTTCTTCCCTATTCTGGATTAAGCCTCCCAAAAAACCGAGACCCTTGTCATGGAAATTGAGGATGAATAAAGATGATTTTCAACATTGGTGGACTGAGGTGGGCTGCAGTACTCTTTTCTTCAATGGTGCCTCGAAAGGCAATCCTGGGTTGGCAGGTGCAGGGGGAGTAATTTTTGACTTCAAGGGGAACACGCAGAAAGAGTTTGCTTGGGGCATTGGAGGAAAGACCAACAATGGAGCGGAATGGCTCGATCTCATCAAAGGGCTGGAGATTGCTATAAACCTGGAAATAAAGAACTTGATGGTCCTTGGGGATTCCTTAATTGTCTTCAGAGAATCCAGACGCATCGTTGAAAAAAGGAAAGACCCCTCCTAAAAAATGCATCTCTTAATCAGCATAAGTAAAGACTTTCAAGAGCTTACCTTTCTTCATATTCTGAAAGGTTTAAACAGGCAAGCTGACGGCATGGCTAATAATGGAGTTGGGCTCTCCTATGGCTCATCCTTTTCCTTTTTGGCCCCTTCATATTTCTTTGGCTCAAAACTATAGAAATTTGAAAATTCCTTTTTTGGGAAATTCCCCAAGGCATTTCGACGGCCTCCTTATTCCTCGTGAGACTCCCTCACTTGCCCGAATTAATGACATTAATTTAGTATGCTAGTTGGCCGTCATGCGAGCTGGTAGCATTATTTTAAATTGGGACATAAGGGTGTTCTACGTCATTCATTCCCTTGCTGGTTACAAAACCTCGAATTTGCCGTTATTTGTTTCTTGCCTCTGTTTGAACGGTCACCGTATTGGAAGAAATATGGAGCACCATGTTTCCAGGCGTCTTTAGGGAGGGGGCGACGTGTATTTGAAGTGTGATAGATGTCGTATAATGGCGGATGTAGTTGGGGTTTTCAATTGGAAGAAATGATGGATGACTCGGTGGGCATGGAGAGTAATAACTTCCTTGCGCCTGGTCCCTGCCGAAGGCACGTTGGGGTTGGGAATTCTCATGGGCAAGCTACGAAACACAACATTTCAAAGTTCGAAGTGGAATTCTTGGACCGTTTGCAGGATTTGGAGTTGCAAGTTAGGATGATACGCAGTGAAAACCTGGAGTATAAGAAGGTTTTGTCCCATCTCTACACTTTGGCGTCTGCTACTCACTCTGAGGTGAAAAATCAGAACAATAAAATGGCAGAGAAAATTGAGCACCTTGAAGAGACCCTAGGTCTTGCCTATCCCCACAAATCCGGAAAGTCTAAGGCCACTAGCAGCGAATTGGAGGACATCAACAGGAAAATGGAGAAATTGAAGAATTTTATGGCTCATGTTGGGAACTTCGTGGATCTCAGCTCTGAAAAGAATGTGGTAGCGAACTCTGCAGGCACTGTTATGGACATGGGACTTCAGTAGCGGCTCGTCGTTTGGCCCCTCTTTTTGTTCTACTATGTTTACTTTACTGCTTTTAAATTATATGAATAGAGTCTCTAAAACTCATAGAATGGGATCCAGCTGCAGACTTGGCAATCCAGAATGTCTCATCTTTTAGATTTTGTATAAGGCAACTTATTAGTAATGCTTTATTTTTTTATATTCCTCCTAGGGCAGTTCATTAGATGTTATAGTTTCCATAGAATAGGAAGATACCATGTTAGCTATAAGCTTGAACAGGATGAACTTGGAGTGATGGATGTTTTCCTTTCATGGGAGCCATCTGTCTACTTCTTGATATGTAATTCCCTCCTTTTTATATAATCAAAGCTGGTTAACCGTTTCTGTTAAAAAAGAAGAAGTTATTGCATAATATCATTTTCCTCATAAGGTTAATTATTGATGTTGCGCACTTGATTGTTGTATCTATTAAGCTTTCATTGATTTGTGCATATGCATGCTTTTAATATACATTAGGCCTTTCCAACCTTTCGACACACCACAAAAACAATACGTCATACATTCGCAACGGCACATCACACTATCTTAGCATGCAACTAATGCTTACCCCTTATCACACTTCAATGCATGGCCACTACTTGACCTTCATTGCAGCATTGATCAAATGCCAACGTTGGGTCCACATGGCATTAATTTGATGTACAATGCAACACCTGATTTGTCACACCACCTTAGTGACAAATCAATACTCCATGTCAGAACCTAGAGGTCCCCCATCTCCATATCGATGGTTGATCATATTTGACTATGATTGTGTATACCATGGTTAACCTAATATCAAAGATGAAGATTATGCCATCTTCGATAAGTGTGCACAACGTCAATTGTTAGAGATTGCATATGTTGATCATTAAACACATTTCATATTGTAACAATGACAAATTGCTATAGAATCAAAATAACAAAACAAAGTTGTGTTGTAAGATAATTGTGTTCTATAATAAACTAGAGGAAATGAATAACCAACAAATAATCAACATCAGAAGAATAATAATTCAACAACATATATGTACACGATATATATACATACACAAGATTATACACTAAAACCAATATTATTAACAATATAACTATTATCCTTACATGGATAGAGAATAAAACAACACATGAGGGGTATCTTGCCTTAACAATATCCCATCTAACATAATCCACTACCTTCATCCTATAAATTCTATGCTTTAATCTATTACAATACCAAAAAAATTTCAAACACCATACATGAAACACTCCATATTCCAAAGACATAACAACGTCGATAAAATTACATATTTAACTCTATTTTTCTTTTTAAAATTGTAAAATTATTTATTCACATTCATTCAAGCAAATAAACATCAATTTATAGATTAACGAGTTAGCTAAATTGGTTGTTGTTGTGGAATTTCAAATAAAATAAATAAAATTAAACAAAATATAACAAAGACAATGGGGGAAGAATGCAAACTCAAACAACCAAATGTATGCAAAACCACTTTGTATTGCCCAATGGTTGAGCATGTACAACACCTAGGAGGTGTAGGATTCAAGGGAAGCCAACAATATCCCTTTTGGAGGTCCTTCTTGTCCAAACTAAATGCTAAGTGGGTGAGAGAACAATGGAGAGAAACTCTTACTCCTCGGATGAAGGAGGCAAGGGATCTTTGGAATGCTTTCAAAGGTGGGAAGAGGTGAGCTATGAAGGATCTCTAACACAAATCCAACATCATAACTTTTCTCTTTTTTATATCTATAAGATGCATTCCCATGGATTCATTTTATAGGCCAAGAGGTGTCCAAAAAATAACTAGCTCCAAATGTGAATGCCATCACCTCATGAAGTGGTTCCAAGTACACAAGGGGGGCTATTTAATGCCACAAGGAATGTAAGGAACCCAAATTCAAATTGTGGAGGTGATGGGCCATTGATGAGTCTTCAATTGTGCTGTTGGTGGGTGATATTTGACAGTCACGCAGATATCGAAGGAATTTCTGTGCAAGGGTCGCACGGGTGCTGAATTGGTAACACGCGCTATAGTGTAGGTTAATGAAGGTTCAACCGCATGACCTATCCATTTTACTGTTCTTGGGAACTTTTGGACTCATGTTTCATTTTGGATTTGTCTAGGATTCCTTTTGTGAGCTGCGTTCTATATGTTGATGACACCTTACTGCAAGAATCGCCAAAATGTCAGATGTGTGCGAGATTTAGGCATTAACAGATGCCCCCTGATGTATGAGGTTCGGAAGGTACTGTAGAGATGATAATGCATCATCATTTATTATGTTTCTCTCTGGTTCTATAGTGTACAAATCATAGTTGGACAAGAGGGTCCTCCCATGGGGAAAGATTGCTGGTGATGACCGGTGAAGCTGTAATAAATCATGTTGTGGTATACAAATGAGGCGAGCATACCCATGCTCACGAAGATTACAATAAGAGAAGACCAAGGGGTCAACTTCAAAGATACGTCAGGAACTAGGATGAAGGTGAATTCAATCCATGTGAGAGTCTCAGAACCTATAACTACTTTTGAATACCGAAGAAGCGGAATTGCTGATGATCATGATGAGCCCACGGGGGTGGGGGACCAGACTGGTGATGAAGCTTTGCGAGGGGGAACTTCATTGTACCAGATGGACTGGTATGAACCAAGATGGTTCATATATGAAACTTCCAATCTAAATATGGCAGCCCACAATAATCCATAAAAGGATAATAGAAATTGAATAATGAATAATTGAATTGATGATTTACAAAGGTAAATGTGCCCATATATATATATTTACTAAGGCACAAGGTGACTCTTCATAAGGAGTCGTGTCTTATTTCTAATTATTGTTATTATATGCATTTATTATTTATTATTTATATTATATATAATTAATGCTTATTTATGTTTATAACATTGCCTTCCTCTTCAGAAATGCTTTGTCCTCAAACAATATTGATGAAGACAATGTTAGTCTTTCCATTTTTGTAAGTGTTGTCGCATCCTTCTTCGCTTTGTCGTAGTTGATAATACATGACAATATGAACTTGTAAGTGTTATACACAACCTTCGAAATGTAGATGGATCGAGACATCCTAAGTCAACTCTCCACGGAACGTTTTGATGCCACGGTGAATTGTCGTCATAAGATTTAATTGCACTAGAATTACTAACTTTTGTTAGTTTTTCTTGACTTTTAGGATATCTACTTTTGTGATTTGGATGTCAATAGGGAATTTTTTTATTGTCATTTTCCTTGATCATGTTTGTAGTGTTTTCCTGTCTTAAATTTCATGTATGTATTTCTTTGACTCCGCGAATATCTTGATCAATGATTTGAACTGGATCTATAAGTGTACCTTTTTCCATAAGTTGTACTTTTGAAGATTTTGATGTCTCATTCTAAATATTTTCTAATTTGTCTTCTTTGTTATCATTCTGAATCTTTTTAAACTTCCTTTCTTGCAACTTGTCATCCTCTTTGAACTTCCTAAGTTGTTCCCTAAGATCTTGACTTTCTTTTTCTTTCTCTAATAGTTTCCCTTCAATATCTTCATTGTTCCGTTTCAATTTTCACTTATTTTTTAACTTTCTAATTTTTCGTAAGTAGAATTTTGTTATGGTTCTTTAGTCGAAATATTTCTTTAGTATTGCTTAATAACATTTTGTTGATCTTTTTTTTTAACAGAAACGTGTATTGTATATATAAAAAAAACCATGGTTATGAACCAAATCGACAGAGGACAGTTGGTAACCAACTGGCAGTGAAGAATTTCAGCATCAGCAAGTATAGATCCTGTAGAGGTCGTTATTGCATGAGGTTACAATGACTGATTGGTTTTCATCACCTGAGGAATCACATGCCGAGAGAATTCCTGACAGAATTTATCTGAATGAGCTTATTACAATTGAATGGGTCGAAATAAATATGTTTGAGCTAGTGGCAATTGTTGAATTGAAGGTGACAATCCGAAATGCAGAACTGAAAGTGAGGATCAACTCCCTAGATCAGGCGTTCAAGCTGAAAAAACACATTCAGTGATAAAGAATTCGATGAAAGGCATAATGCGATCCTTCTGGAGAATTCGGTGGAAGGACTCGGCGCTATAGGTTCAGGAACTATCAACAGAGATCGAAATCCAATTTGTACAAAGTTGTGAATCCAATAGAGCATTCAATATCAGAAAGATTCAATGAATTTGTGACAGAGGGGGGACAAGGTGCCCTGTTTCAGGAGTGATTAATCTTACTCATGGAATGTGATGAGATTCGTTGTCGATGCTGGAGATATGGAGGATTACTTGAGTGAGTCTGGTGGCTGTGTTTGCTTCAGTATCAGCTTCACTGTTTAAGTTTTGTAAGATATGAAATGCCTTGAAGTGATTGATATTTTCCTTATACGCTGGGTGATGCAGTTAAGAGCTAAATTGTTGATGCCGGTGGTTGCATTGAGAGCTCTGATGATGATCATGGAGTCTCCGAAGACAAGTAATTTGTCGATCTTCTAATCTTTGGCGATTTGGCATCCTTTCATTAGTGCTAGGGCTTCTGCTGTGTTGTTTGAGTAGATGCCAAGGTCCCATTTGAATTTCATTCTCATTGCTCCTTCCCTTGTCCACATGACTCCCCCAGCTCCTGCTACTCCTAGATTTCTCTTAGATGCACCATCAAAATGCAAGTTGTCAATGTCTTGGTTATTTCTCCATTCTTGAAAATCAGTGCTTGTTAATCTGATTTGCCATGCAGGGTGGTTTTGCAGACGAGGCTCATCACTTGGATGAGGGATGGAGGTTCCAATCCAATTCATTTTGTTATTGGTGAGGGAAGTTTCAGCCTTGTACCTGGAGATTTTGATGCATTCAATCAGAATTCCTTTGACTTGGCCTACGGTTTGCAAGGGAGTATAATGCATGTCTTGGAAGATAGCATTGTTTCTTGCGGTCCATAATTTCCAGCAGGTGTATTTGGGAATGGAGATCCAAATATGGTACCTGAGATTCTTTGTGTTGAGGGGGGTGGGGTAAAATAATTTGCAATCATTGAAGAGTTGGGTGATGGATGTAAAGGGGGGCATGGTAATTTTGAGTGCAAGGAGCAGAAGTTTCCAGACGAGCTTGGCGTAGTGACAGTCCAAAAAGAGATGGGTGAGAGTCTCAAGATTGTTGTGGCAAAGGGGGCACCAAAAAGGCCCGTGGAAGCCTCTCTTGTTGAGATTATCTTCGGTGAGAATTTTGCAGTGGATTAAGGTCCAAGTGAAGAAGTTAATTTTAGGGAGTCCAAATGGGTCCCAAACAAGTTTCCATAAAGCTTTTTTATCATCAACATGAGTTTGGAGAGCTTTGTAGCCTAGGAATGATGTGTATGAGCCTGTGGGACCCCAACCTCGTTCGTCTTTGGTCATGAGATGCATGGGGGCGCATCCTTTCAGGCTGTCACTGAGTATGATTTGAGCAGATTCAAAATGGAGGGGTATGGCTGTGTTCTTCCAGCTTTTCCAATTGCCATGAACATCCCATAACTGAAATCTTTTAATGTTGTGATTCCATGTTGCTTGAGCCATGCTGCAAGGATCTGTAGCTCATGAATGCTTTGAAGTACTTCTTTGCCCATGATCTTTTCCGTGAAGATATCTATATTTCTGCCATTTCCAGAACCCAACAAAGGTTTTTTGAGAAAAACTCCCAAGCTGCCTTGCAAAGTCTCCAAGTGCTAGAGCCTTTGGAAGTTGGCTTTTGATTGAGGCATCTTAGATTGGTCCCATTTAAGTATTTATTTATGAGAATTTGACTAACTTGATGGTGTTTGTTGTGCAGGATTTTCCAAATAGTTTGCAACCCAGTGCCAAGTTGCATGATGTGGATCGCGAACTTGAAGTCCTCTCGAGGATTTTGACTGCTTAATGATCTCCCAATTCACTAGGTGGATTTTGTTTTCATTGTTTTTCCCACCTGACCATAGAAAGTCTCATATTAATTTACTTATCTAATATTCTACTGGTTTTGGGGAGAGGAGGATTGAGAATTGATAGATAGGTAGAGCCAAGAGGACCGAGTTCACTAAGATTAGTTTTTCTCCCTTGCTGAGCCAATGCCCTCCCTATCTTCTGATTCTGCTTTTTATTTTGTTGATCATGTCTTCCCCATTTCGAGATTTTTCGTTACCATTAGTGATTGGAAGGCCCAGGTATATGAATTTGTCCCAGTGGTTGTGGAATTTGATGCCAAGAATTCTGTTGATTTTGGCTGCAACGTGATTGTTTATATTCCAACAGTAAACTGCACTTTTGTGCAAGTTGATTTTGCCTTCGGATGCATTGCAATATGAGTTCATGTTGCGCTTAAATTTGCAGGCTAAGATGGAAGAGGCTCCACCTAATAATAGAGAGTCATCGGCAAATAGGGTGTGGTTGAGGGGATGGGAATCAAAGGTCAAGTGGAGGCCAATGAGGGAGCCGGTAATCATTTCATGGTTCAGCTTTCGACTGAGAGAATCTTCCAGGATGATGTCCAGAAAGGAGGAGAGTGGGCAGCCTTGTCTAATGCCACGCGTGGCTTGGAATAAGTCCGTGGGACGACCATTAATTATGGGAGTGATCCAAGGTTTGCATATGCACGCTGAGATCCAGCTGATGAAGGTTTCTTCAAATCCAAAACGTGTCATGATTTTAAGGAGAAAAGAATGGCTGACATGATCAAATGCATGGGCCATATCAAGCTTGATTAACATACCTTTTTCCTTTCGAGATTTGCTTGAATGGATTGCTTCTTGCACGAGGATGACGTTGTCCAGTATTTTCCTCCCTTTTAGGAAACCACCTTGGTTGTCAAAAATAATTCTGTTGAGTAAAGGTTCATCTGATTGGCGAGCAATTTGGAGATAATTTTATATGAGGAGTTGCACAATGATATCAGTCTGAATCTGCTGAAGGAATTGGGATTGGTTTCCTTAGGGATGAGGGACAGAAAGGTGTTGTTCATGCATCCACCGATTTTTTCCTTGGAATGAAAGTTCCTTATCATTCTCATGAAATATTTTTTGATGTACTTCCAGCATACTTTGTAAAAATGCATAAAAAAAACCGTCAGGGCCCGACGCTTTGTCAGATTCGAAGGAGTGAAAGGTGTTGTAAACCTCTTGCTTGGTGAAGGGTTTGTGAATGATAAAGTTATCCTCCTACATGATTCTCTGAGGGATATGCTCCAGAAGTTTCAATTCGTCATGACTGTCAGGGTTTCCTTCTTCAGTGAATAATTTGGCGAAGTGGATGAGAGTAGCGTTCTTGATGTTCGTGCTTCCTGAGACTAGCAGTTCGTTTTCGGTTTTGATTTCAGAAATATGATTAGTGGACTGTTTGATATTGAATTGTTTATGAAAATAATTGGTATTTTTATCACCTCCGTTGAGTGAAATGCTCCTAGACTTCAACCTCCAGTACTCCTCTTCTGCTCGAAAGGCGTGATAAACATTGGCTTGCTGCATTGCTTCTTCATGCAGGGTGGATACCTCGATAGGTTGAGCTTCCATTGCGAATTGGATGTTTTCTAAATCACCCACGATATTATTCCTGGGATTGGAGGGATTAGGGCGAGTGGATTTGTCCCATTTCTTGAGAGCATGCTTGGTATTTTTTAATTTATGTTCCCATACGTAGTAGGGGGAACCAAAAATGGGGGTTCTCCACGCATCATCCAGGGTGTCCCAGAAGCTGGCTTGTTCGAGCCATTGGGGGCTGAACCTGAAAGGGATGGGGCCGAGGTCTTCATTGTCAAGAAATTGAAGCTGGATGGGTTTATGATCAGAGGCAATATTGGCAAGGATGCTGGAGGAGATGGTGTGAGTGTCAGACAATAAGCTGCTGTGGATGAGGAATCTATCCAATCTGGCCATGATATTTCCCTTTCCAAGGCGCTTATTCGACCAAGTGAATTTCCCTTTTTTGGTCTTGATGTCGATGAGATCCTAAGTGTGGATAATGGCTTCAATTTGTGGTTTGAAGTAGTCATTTACAGATAGGCCACCTTTCTTTTCTGAATTGGAAAGGGTGATGTTCATATCACCAGCGAGTATGATATTCTGAGGAGCATAAGCCTCCAGAAAACCTTCAAGTAGTCTCTAGCAATATTTTTTCTCAGAGTGTAGATTGGGAACGTACAATTTGAAGAAAGCGATGTGCTTGTTGCTCTGTAGGTGGGTGAGCTCAGTGTAGATCCAATGTTGAGTAACAAAGGAGTTGTGGAGATGGAATGCTTCGGAGGACCATAAAGTTGCTAATCCACTAGAATCTCCTCTGGCACTGACTGCATAACCTGCATCTTTCTTCCATTTTTCTTTTCCAATGCCTAAAACTGTGTTGTCATTGAGTTTTGTCTCTTGGAGCAATAGGAGATCAGGCATATCGATTCTTTGAAGATATTTTACTACTTCAATCTTCCAGGGATTTCCTAAACCTCTTCAATTCCAAGAGACCAGCTTCATCATTTGGGGATGTAGATGGAGGAGGGTGTTCCTCCTGTTGGATCTCCATATTTCTTTCCTGATGTCCTGGTTCTAGTATTTTTGTTGAAAGACATATCGATCGTGGCTTGGGAACCTTGGATTTTCTCGCGTTCAGCTTCTTCTTCCCTTAGGCCTTTGGTAGATTTCTGTCCTGGATTTTTGGAGGATTTATCAATGGGTTCTTCCGAGAAGGATGGGGAGGGAGGGGGTCTAGCTTTAGTAATTTCAGCATAGGAGGGGGCTTCTTTGATCAGGTCTGATTTAGTGGGGATGGGGGTGTTCTGAGATGGGGGAATTTTGAAAGTTCATGGGCAAGAGGAGTTGCTTGTGAGTCTTGTTGTTCGCGTATTTCTCCTTCTTCTTCAACCTCGGGGATATCATGGATCTTAGGTGTTTCTAGGACTTTGAATATGTTCATGTTGTTGGGGGCTGTCGGATCGTGGTGTTGCTGATCTATTTTCTGTATGTTGAGAATTTTTGAGAGAGGTTTCATACCTGATTTGTTGTTTTTTTGGATTGCTAACCATTTCTCTTTTTTCCCATCCGATTCAGGATCCGCTGGTTTCATTTTGCATGATCGAGCGAAGTGGCCATATTCGTGGCAGAACTTGCATTTAAAAGGAATTTGTTCGTAATCAAGTTCTTGAATGTGGGACCAGTCTGCTACTGTAAGATTTATTGCTTTCGGGAGGCCATGTTCCAAATCTACTTCGACGCAGATTCTCGCGCAAGAATATTGATCTTTTCGGTCAGCTTTGTCGATGTATTTACCTAGTGCATTTCTGATTGCTTGTAGAGATTATGTATTCCAGCAGTGGAGTGGTAGGTGAGGGGGTCTCGCCCATACTTGGACATCGGAGGGAATGTCGAGGGAAGGGTCGAATTTCGGGGTCCATATGTTCATATAGAGCCCTTGCGGTCCCATAAAGTAGGGTCCGTTCCTGAAGATGAGTTCGCAGTCCTGTTTGCATTCGAAAACGAAGGAAAAGTATCCTTTACCTAGGAAGAAAGATTTAACGTCTTCCGTGATCAGGGGTTTCCAGTTTTTCTGAACCCACGATTCGGTAGACTTCGAGGAAGGCCATAATCCCGTAAACTGCCCGATCAAAGCATGCTTCGACAGGTTAAGGGTGGTCTTATAGGGCAGTTCCACCGACAAAGCAACAGTCGGGATCTGGTCGAGTTTCTTTATGAATTTTTGTTGTGAGGAAGAGAGAGGTTTCTTTCCATTAGAAGCTAAAAGTTTCAAGAAGCTGGATAGATCTGGGGGCTTTCTGCTCCCGAGGCCATTGGAGGAAAAGGGAGGAAGCCCAGGAAGAGGGGCAAAGGGGTAGACAGCGAGGGAGGAAGAGGAGTGGTGGAACCTTCAAGGTTGGAGGGAGAAAAGCTTAGTCATAAGGGAGAACGACCAAAAGGAGGGAGAGGAGCCAAGGGGGTCAAGAGGCAGCGACCAAGAGGGTCGAGAACAACATGGAGCAGCAGGGTGCAGAAGCAACTACTGCGAGAGGCATCCAATAGGCACGCAGCCAATTAAACCTACACGCAGCCGGGAAAAATGAGCAATAACCTGACACATAACAATATTGGGCCTCCTTAGTGATCTCTAACTTGTGATATTTGTTGTTGTTGTTGTTTTGTTGTTCAAGTTCTTTTATTTGTTGTTGACGACGACAATTGTCTGATTCTTGATCTTCTAATTTCTTTCGGATTTTCACAAGTTCCTCATCCTTGTTGTTTAGGAGGGCGTTTAAGCGCGTAACTTCTTCTTATAGATCTTTAGTTGTATTTGATGAAGGAACTCTCATCGATGAACCATGTATTATTATTTTCTTCTTCTCATGGAAGAAGGTAATGACTTTCATTTCTGCATTGAAGGTGAGTGTATTCAATGCTTCCAACCAGTTAGAACCTAACATTATGTCAATAGTACCGTCGCTTATATTTGCAACGATGAATTCTGATGTAAGATTATAACTATTGATTTGCAAGTCTAGTTGCTTTATTTTATCTTCGTTCATCTCATTCTTCTCTATATTTGTTTCTAAAATGTGTAGTTGATTAGCAAGATCAACATTATTAAAATTTTCTCTGTTAGTTGGACTTATGGCGATGTTAGCAAGGCTTCCATAAAATGTGCCAATAAATTTTAGCATCATCATAAGCATTTTCGATGAAACATTGACAAATCTTTCTTTCTCATGAGCAGACTCTGTCTCTTCCATGGTTTACGACTTCGAACCTTTTCTTTAACAAGAATTGGAATACCCAATGCAATCCTTTGGTAAGTCTTCTTTTATTCGACACTAGGTAGACACAAAAGGTGTAATAATTCCCAACATGGCTCTTTAAAAAAAAAAACTTATTTTCCCTTTTCTATTTCTTCTCTTTTTTTTTATGCCCCTACTATTTTTTTAAATAAAACTATATTATTATTATTATTATTTTAATAATAATAATGTTATTGATTTTTGGGGATACTAATAATAATAGTATTAATTACTATTTTTAAAAGTTTAATAATAATAATATTAATAAATATAGTAATTATTATTATTAAATTACTATATATGCTTCTAGGCTTCTATGCTTCTATGCTTTTATATGCTTTTATGCTTTTTTTTTATATCTTTCACGCACGTAGATTTTTCCAACAAGAGTTTAAAAAACAAAACCATATGTGGTTTTATAAAAACAATGTGTTTTTTTTTTATATTATTTTTATATTCCTTTTCTTTTTCTATTTTCTATTTTTTTTCTTTTCCCTTTTTTTCCACTAATAATTCTTTCTTTCTTCTTCCTTTATAAAAACCGCCCGTGGTTTAAAAAAAAAACTAGTCTTGTTTTTTTTTTCTCTCTCAATAGGGATTTGATAAATGGTTAAAAGCCTAATATGGTCAAAGACCTAGGATAAGACAAACTCTGAGTTGATGGCTACTAGCTAAATCATGCAACTGCAACTTCGCTTTGATACCAATGGTATGACCCAAGATTGTTCAAACATGAAACTTCCAATCTAAATACAACAATCCACAATAATCCATAAAGGATAATAGAAATTGAATTGATGATTTACAAAGGTAAATGTACCCATATATATATTTACTAAGGCACAAGGTGAATCTTCATAAGGAGTCATGTCTTATTTCTTTTTTTTAGACAAGAACAGTTATAGATTAGATTAGAAAAACAATGGACAGACCACTGAAGGGTTACACAATCTAGTTTTATAAAGATGCCAGAGGTAACTATACCAACATATCCCAAAACGACCATGTCCAAACCACTACTCACCATGTCTTATTTCTACTTATTGTTATTATATGCATTTATTATTTATTATTTATATTATATATAATTAATGCTTATTTATGTTTATAACATGCACTGCTACCATGTTTTTTACAAATGTGAACACTACTAGCTTCAAAAGTACATTTCCCCTTGATGCAATAGAGATGTTGACATCGAGCATAGGGGAAACCACTAAGTTAGGGAGCACTAATGGCTCTCCCTACTTAGTTCAAGGTGATCCTAGGTACAACTACAACTGCTGCAACTCTCATAATATGGTAAGTTGATGTCAATGAGAGGTGAATCATATGAATAGATGAGAGTCTCATCATAGGAACCAAGACCATATTGTAACCAACTATAGGACTGATAGACCTAACACAAGACTGGTTGATAAGCATGGGGCTTATTACTTCTTTTGATCGATGTAATCACGGGGAGGTTTGAAGACAACATTCCTTTAGGGAAGGTACATAGTGAAATGGAGCGAGACATACTGCAAGTGAAAGGGATTTGATGGAGACACAATACAAAGAGTAATGGTGACCGACAAAACTAATAATGTTGGGGATATTGAGACTCAAATACATCGATCAAAGGCGACAATGGGTTACTTCCAAAAGAATAAAGAGTTCCTACGGTTTTATGTGGATTGGGGAACTTGTTTGTACATAAAGAATAATTGGTGGGATCCCCACAGTTTTATGCATGTCGGGGGACCAATTTGATGATGGGCGAAGTCCCCAAGGTTTTGAGTGGGTTGGGGGACGATTTCCAAGATGAGGTGGGGGTGTTTTTTGCGAATGCGAAGATGGGTGCCCCGTGAATCAATGCCATGTAAAGTGTTCATGTGGGAATAACTAAATATAATTGGTTACTTTTGAGGGTGGGGGCCCCATTGGTGTCTTTGCAGGGGGAATTCTACAAGGAATATGTAGATGGTAAAGTACTAATGGAGGTATGATTGGGAAATGATGAATCTTGATCATAACATGTGTAGAGGAATTTGATGGCACTAACTGCTGAAGGTGGGAGAATAAATGCAAAGTTATAAAATGATGAACTATGGGTTTATCACTTTAAATTAATCAAATTCTGCGGACTTGTGGGGGGTTCGACATCATGGCTGTCAACTGATGACAAGGGATGTAATGGTGTGCACACCCATGGGGGAACATGCTATTCACAATGATGACATTGATGGCACATCATGACTGGAAATTAGGGACCTATGGTTATCGACAGGAATATTGGTAAATGCAATGTGAGCAGAGGGAAAAAATTGCCTATATGCCAATTTCGTAATGATACCCGTGATAGAATCCTGACAAATTTGTTGAGGGATGGAGTCTTGTTCTTATAATGGAAAAACAAGGGGTCTCTAGCATGTCTCAGTCGTGATCCTGCACATACCCAAGTGTAGTAAAGAACGTGACAAAGATATTGACTATGTAGAAAATACAAAACCAAAACATGTCACTCATGTGGGGTGCGTGCGGATCAGGGATAGAAGCGTTTAAGGTACAACCCGTTGACAGGGATTTTAAGGGTGATGCCTTCTAGGTCGGTTAAGACATATGCCCCATTGGGGAGACATTGTTTAATGACATAAGGGCATGTCCATTTAGATACAAATTTGACAGGTCCTGGTTTGTTGTCTTTTTTGGCATTAAAGACAAGGACAAAGTCTCCCTTACTAAATGTGTAAGATCGAACATGTCTGTCGTAATGTGCTTTGGAGAAAACCTTCATGGCCTCATTTTGTTGAAGTGATTCATGATGTTCTTCGTCGAGGTGTTCCAAAGTAACCAACCTTTTCTCGAGGGCGGAAGTATTGGGTAATAAATCTACAATGGATTGGAGGGTAGGGATTTGGCATTCTATGGGAAGGATGGATTCTACTCCATGGACCAGGTGGAATGGGGTAAATCCTGTAGCGGTCTTGATCGAGGTACAGTAATCCCAAAGAGCTGGGAATAACATGTGATGCCAATTAGATTTGTTCTTATTTATTGTGCGTTGGAGCATAGTTTTGAGAACTTTGTTCAATGCTTCTTTTCCCAGGAGTAGTCGGTTGTTGAGAATTCGTGTTTAAATCCTAATAACTGCAATAGTTCTCCAAATGTCTCGTTATGGAAATGAGTGTCATTATTAGAGATCAATTTTTTGGGTACGCCAAAGCGGGAAATGACATGGTTAAAGAAGAAGTAGGCGACAGTGATGCCTTTGCAATCAAATGTGGGAATGGCTTTGACCCTCTTGATAAAGTAGTCGACGACGACAATGATGTATTGGTGGCCTTGTGCCAAAGTAGGGTGACACTCCATAAAATCAATTTCCCATTTACAAAATGGGAAAGCGGTGATTACTGTATGGAGAGGAGCAAGTGGTTACCGCATTTTGCAGGAAAATACCTGTCAATTCGCACATCTTTTGACTGCATAGACACAATCCTTGAATACGGAGGGCCAAAAATAGCATGTGCGTAGTATTTTTTGGGTGGTGGCCAGAATTGAGAGTTGGCCTCCACATGCACCACTATATTTGTCATTGAGAACTTGTTCAGCTTCCTCATGTGTTAAACAACTGCGTAGGATGGTGTCTACGCCACGACGGTATAAGACATCTCCTATGAGAAGGTATCTTGGTGCCTGATGAAGGATCCATCGATGCTCTTCGCGGGATAGGTGGGTGGCGAACTTCTGAGTACGGAGATAATTTAGGATATCACCGTACCATGGGTCATCTCTAGCATTAGGAAGAGATGTACGTTAGGTAAGTGGTCATGAATAGGTTCGCCCAAGGTTGTGGATGGGAGATTAGTGATGAGCTCAACTAGGGCTAGTGCTTTCTTCCTTTTAGGGATTACAAACTAGAGGTAGAAATATTGTAAGATAATAATCCATTTTGTAAACTTACTATTGATAAGCATGCAACTAAGTATGTCTTGCATGGGGTTGGATTCAACGACTAGGATGGTTTTGCAGAGCAAAATATATTGGCGTAGCTTTTCTACAGAAAGAATGATGGCTAACACAAATTTATCATCATGAGTGTAATTGAGTTCTTGTCCTGCTAAGGTTTTGCTCACATAGTAAATGACGTGTTCATGGTGATCCTTGACTGGTTGGACTAGGATGCTTGCTACAACGGAAGCTGATGCTGATATATAAAGGGTAAAATATTTGTCAAAGTACGGAAGTGAAATAAGGGGAACTGAAGACAAGGCTATCTTTAGAGCATCGAAGGAGTTTTGGGAGTAGTCATACCACTTAAAGGGGATGTATTTTCTAAGTAGGTGTAAAAAATCGTGTGCTTGAGTGGCATAATTGGGCACGAAATGCCGAAGGAATTTATCCTTGCCTTGGATGCTCTACAATTGGTGCCATGTTAGTGGGGGTGGTAGCTCGAGAACGGCTTGGAATTTCAAAGGGTCGACGGTGATGTCGTCCTTGGAAATGATGAATCCTAATAATCAACCAGTGGTGACACAGAACACACATTTAAGGGGGTTCAAGCATATGTTGTATTTGCAACAACGTGTGAAGATAATGCAGAGATTGCGAAGGTGGTCGCATCGTTTGTTGGATTTGGTGAGGTCATCTATAAAGGTGAGGATGACATGAGCCAAGTAATTAAAAACATATTCCATAGCACACTGGAAAGTGGCATCGACGTTCTTCAGTCTGAAGGGCATAACTTTATATGTGAATGGTGTGGTAAATATTGTTTTGTACTAATATTGGGGGCAGATCCGTATTTGGTTATAACAGGAGAACCCATCCATAAAGGACAACATTTCACTGTCGTCGCATGAATATATGATCTGGTCGATGAATGGGGTTGGGAAATTTTCCTTAGGGCATGCTAAGTTGAGATCGCAGAAATCAGTACAGACGCGAATGTTACCTTGCTTCTTAATGACCTAGATGTGTAAGCAATAAGGAAGATGAATCCTTCCTGTAGGAGTTTTTCGATCTCAATTTTGATAGCTAGGGCCATATAGGGGTGGATCGGGTGTTGCTTTTTACTAATAGGGATGGCATCGGGACAAGTGTCAATACGATGCTTGACAATTGTAGGATTGAGGCTTGACATTTCTTCATAAGTCCTCATGAAGACATCTCAAAACTCTTTGAAGAGGGAGGTGAAATCAATGATTTCCTCTGGTGAACATGAGGCCCCAATGGAGATGTGTTCAACAACTTCTGGGGTAACAAAAATATTGACCTGGATTGTAGGGTATATATTGGCTAGATTTCTATCTTTGAAAGCATCATATACAGGATGGGATTTTTGAACCAATCGATATGACTAGGAGGTAGAAAATCCTTTGATTCAATGGTTTATTGCTGGGTTATTGACAGGATTTGAGGATCCTACCTATGAAAAAACGATGACCTATGATTGAGGGCATCCCATGGGAGTTCATCGAAGTGCATGGGTTCTATTATCTCTTCATTAGTGGAGAAAACATATTCCTCTAGCATGTCTTCATCAGAGGAAAATGGATATTTGGAATTGGTATGAAGGGTAACTAAATCGAGACGAAGGATTTCCATATAATTGGAGGTACTTGGGGGAGGAGGTAGGATATCTTCTTGGGGGGAGATTATGGGACATAGGGTTTCCTAGGAGACTGGTGATGGGGAATCAATATCACTAAGGTGATGAGAAATGTTGGGAATATAGTGATCTCCGTTGTTTGTCTATAAGATCATTGTATTCTTCCAATTCTCTTCAATGGGAGAAAATGAAGGTGCACCTCTTCCGATGGTGGAGGAGGTAGAAGGATTAAGACTCTCTCCGAGAGGAGAAAATGAATCGAGTAAGGAGTGGCCTCACCCAGATGATCGTATCAATGTGGCCTAGGAGCGGCCCAGACTAGAGTGTCTTTTGTGTGAACCAAGAGAAGATGGTGTAAAAACACTCCTCGATAGAGGGGATAGGACTTGCAATCTTCAAGACTACCTTAGGTGGTTGTTTTGTTCCTCTATGATGAAGGCTTTCTATCAAATGAGAGTGATGGTGGAATTAAACACATTTGAACCAATGGAAAAATATGCCAACCACGACAGATGCAATATGGTGCAACAAGTGAGTGATATGTGCGAAGTTAGTTTAGTGCAAGAGTTTCCACATGTAGGTTCTTTTTATTTATGAGTTAGTGAATTTGTAAAAAAGAAAATAAGTGTAAATTCCCTAAAAATACCTAAAGTACTTCCTCTCAAATGTAACCGAGCCTTCCAAAAGCACAATTGTTGGTGATGATGGGATCCAAGCACCAATTGGCTAGTGAAGGTAACAAAGAGCCAGTTCTACCGACGATGGGGCTAATGTTCTGATCAAGAAGACTTGGCAACACCTCCCAATGGTAATAGTTGACTTCAGGAGTCAATTGCACCCACAATTTCTCCTTGGTGATGTCCTGATTTTGGCCACTAAGATACCTTGTGTCAAGTGTGGATCAATGGTTCGGCCTGCATGGTATAGTGTCATATCCCTACAACGAGCTGAGTGAACTCATAGGGGAGATGGGGAAACTATACCTCAAATTTCACCTCCTTGGTCACGACGCACTTTTGATCCTAGTTTTCTTTGAACAATTGCTTATAGCAGGATTTTTAAAGTACCCTATAAGTCAACAATGCCATGTTTTAAAATATTGCTAATGAAACTAGATTGGTGGGCATTAATGGATGCCTATCCCTATCAATCCTACCTAACTAAAATGTTGTTTTGTGACCTCTTGTGGAGGATTTTAGTTGGTTGTAAATTTAAAAAGTTGATTTTATAGGTCTTGAATTCACTTAGCGAGTGTAAGGGAGATATTTCACAATTCCCTTCCTTTCTGGTTCACCAAGATCATAAGAAGAGCTAGGTAAAGAGCATACTTGGAGTGAAAAAGTCTTTAGGTCCCTTAGTGTGTTCTAGTGATGCAAACACATGTGAGGTAAGAAATTTGATTGTTGCAAAACTAACTGGAAGAGTACAAAGTAAATACAAATGGAGATCAAATTTTAACTCTAAAAGATGCTAAGGGTGCTTTTGAAAACAAAGTGCTAATGAAGTAAAAGTGTGCAATGGAGGTATTTCACACTTATCACCCATTTCCGATTCACCAAACTCACTAGAAGTGTGAGGTGAAGAGCATACTGAGGGAGAGAAGAGTCTTTAGGTCCTTGATTGTGTGCAAAAAGTGGATTCTACACTAGCTTTGATCCTAAAAATATGTCAAGTAAACATAAACAAGAGATGCCTTGAATACTAGTGAGAATAATGAGGCCCATTGAAAGCCTCAAGGTTGGTTACCTAAGTATTTTCAAGAGATATGGACTCTTTAATTCCTAATCTTAGTCTCAGTGGGATAATTACTATAGAATTAATGAAAATTATTGCAAGTTAGATTATTCTAGTTCATTAGTGAGCAGCCATTGGGGTTGCAAGATTGTTGCATGCAAATAAAAAGCAAATCAAAAGATTGTTGCGCGGGAAAATAATACTCTTCCATGCGACAATACAAAAGAATTACAAACAGACGCATGGTAACATGGGCAGAACACTGAAAAGTTGTGCGGGTAAAAAAGAAGAGTACCGCGTGGATAGTGATATGCTTATCTGCACAAGTAGCATGACTGTCGAAGGTGTTTCCACGCATGTAGAGTGGCCAAGAGGCCAAAATCCACGCTACAGTGTAAAAATTTAGTGTGGCTAACAGGGGGGCAAATTCTGGAGTTGGAGGTGGTAAACCCAATCTCCTGTAAATCTCAAGGACCCAGAATTAATCACTCAGCATAAAACAACCAGTTTAAAATAAAATAAACAAAAATAAGTGGAATCCCCTTTAGAATTATTGTGGAAAAAATTGCAAAAGGGTGCATCCTTCCACTTGGTGGGGGGCTAGGCCTTGTAGGCTGTAGCAAGGCCTCAGTCCTTGGTGCCGGTTTGGGGGGAGTGCGTTCTCCAAATGATCTTGCAAGTGGTTTTTAGTGGAATTTAAATAAAAGGAAGTAAATTAAACAAATATAACAAATACATTGGGGGAAGAATTCAAACTCAAACAACCAAATGTATGCAAAACCACTTTGTATTTCCCAATGGTAAAGCATGCACAACACCTAGGAGGTGTAGGATTCAAAGGAAGCCAACAATATCCCTTAGGGAGGTCCCTGTTGTCCAAAATAAATGCTAAGTGGGTGAGAGAACATTGGAGAGAAACTCCTTCTCCTTGGAGAAAGGAGGCAAGGGAGCATTGGAATTATTTCAAAGGTGGGAAGAGGTGAGCTATGAAGGATCTCTAACACAAATCCAACAACATGACTTTGCTCTTTTTTCTCTCTACAAGATGCATTCCCATGGCTTCCTTTTATAGGCCAAGAGGTGGCTAAGAAACAACTAGCTTCAAATGTGAATGTCATCACCTCATGAAGTGGTTCCAAGTACACAAGGGGGGATATTTAATTCCACAAGGAGTGTAAGGAACCCAAATTCAAATTGTGGAGGTGATGGGCCATTGATGAGCCTTCAATTGCGCCACTGGTGGGTGAGATTTGTCAATCACGCAGATATCGAAAGAATTTCCGCGCGAGGGTCGCATGGGTTTTGAACTGGTAACATGAGCTATAGTACAAGTTATTGAAGGTTCAACTGGGTGACCTATCCATTTGATTGTTCTTGGGCCCTTTTGGACTCATGTTTCCTTTTGGATTTGTTGAGGATACCTTTGGTGAGCTACATTCTATATGTTGATGATGCCTTACTGCAAGAATTGCTAAAATGTCGCATGTGTACGATGTTTAGGTGTTAATAGTTGTCACCGATGTTGCTTGGCATTTGGCTAGTTTCATGATAGTAGATGCCCAATTTGAATCCCCTTGGGTTAGTTGTAGTGGTCCAAGCAAACATGTTTACTATGAATGTGGGAAGGATCATTTGTGTTTTCGCATATAGTTTTTCTTGGAATAAATAAATAAATATTGAGTTATGAAGTGACATAGCATTTTAGAATCCTATAGACACATATTTTTGCATCAATTTGTCTTTCTTTTCTCTCTTAGAATGAAATCTTTACGGGATTGAATTGACATAGCCATTTTCTAAAGTCACAACATTGCCACAATGTTTTACCATTTTCCAATCTTTTTAACTCATTATGTACTAACAACAACTAAATATGCCACAAAGTGGCTAATCCATTTAAACTATAAAAATTGAGAAAGTAAATAAGATCTAAGTTGAATGTAGAAATTCATAACGTAAATGAAAACAAGAAAAAACATTATTTATTATTATAGAATTTATCACATCAAATTGTCCTTACAAAAACATTAAAATAAAAAATATATAATTGGTAACATCAATATTAAAACACAACATGAAAAATGATAGCAACTTTTGGTGTTTTTGTTTTGTTTTTAGTAAAACAAAGTCAACAATGGCATGTGAAGGTTGCCACATGGAACTTTTAGAAATTCTATATTAAACGTGTTTTTATTGTTTTTTCAATGTTATAAAAAATCAGTTTTGTTTTTAGTAAAACAAAGTCAACAATGGCATGTGAAGGTTTCCACATGGCATTTTTTAGAAATTATATATTAAATGTTTTTTCTATGTTATAAAAAAATCATACTCTCTTGGCTCCCATCCTTCGACCAATCACAAAATGGAATGAGTGGAATTTAAAAAAATTGAAATACTTTTTTTAATTTTCAAAGAAATCAATTTAATAAATTGTTTTTTGAAAACGTTAGAAAACTTTATAGAAATTTATACATGAAACTAAACAAATGCAAAGTCAAAGCACTTTGACTTGCAAATAAAAAATAGACTCCATTGAACTTTAGCAGGGACTAATAGTATATACATTTGAACAATCTTGTTTTATTTTTTGGATTTTTTTAAAGTTTCATAGAGAAGCAAATGTATATTCCAAAAATATTAATAAACACAATCAATCTCTTAAGTAATTATTGAATTCGCAATGGTCATATGAATGCTGCGAACAACTCCCTCCTCTGCTTTGTGGCTGTCTGAGAACCTTCTAGGGTTTCTGGACTCCTGTAAAGTTTTCGACTTGTCGACCAGCGTACTTCCCCTGTCTCGCCCTGCTTCCCGGCTTTGAGTGGCTCTCATGGCCTCTGTACGGGGAGGGGCAGATGTACTGTCCCATTCGGAAGCCCCCCACCTTCTCGATTCTTTGCGCTCAATAGGAAAATCCTCCTCTCTGAGGATTGGTTCAAAGGACATCCCCATCCATGACACAGATCAGCCTCAATCCACCACGGAATTTCACCAGGAGTCTCAACTGGAAGGTGTTGCTACAGGCACTAGTACATGTATAGCACGTTCAACAGCAAGACCTAGTATGACTCTTCCTACAGAGAGAATAAATGCTTGATCACAGTATCTAAGGGATCATACCCTCATTGGAAAATTCATGGGCATTTGGCCCATCGAGCAAGCCCTCAAGGGCTGGATAGCCATGAAGTGGAAGCCAAAATCCCACTATGATCTACAACTTGGATCCAAAGGATTTTTTACCATCATCTTCCATCATCTGGAAGACAAAGAAAGGGTGGAAAAATAAGGCCCGTATTTCTTCAACTCCGCTGGGCTATATCTGAAAAACTGGACTGAAAGATTCTTCCCAGAGAAAGAGGACTTCACCTGGGCTCCGGTCTGGATCAGAATGTATTCTCTCCCACAGGAGTACTCGGATGAAGAAAATTTGAAAGACATTGGAAACACCTTGGGTACGTATGTTAGATCAGCTGATCAAACAAATCTAAAAAAATACACATCATATGAGCGGATCTATGTTTATATGCATATTGTGAAGGCTCTCCCGGATGCGATAGGCCTCTCCCTTGAAGATTTTGAATGGATCCAACGTCTAGATTATGAGCACGTTCCTTTTATACGCCGCAAGTGTCATGAGCACATACATCTATTCCGGGATTGCCCCTGAATAAACCCACTAAAGAAGACCTGAATAAAGAGATTACAGATGCTGATGGCTTCTAGAGATCTGGAAAAGCAAGGCGACATGGACACAAACCCGCCAAGGAAAGAAAAAAGCTGATATCCCTGTTACAAGTAACAACTTTGAAATCCTGGAAGGTCAATTTGAAGATCTGGTTGCAGAACTTGAGAATCCAACAACATGCCAGTAGCATATCCCACCCAAGATCCAAGATCCAGTTCAACCAAGCGATGTGGAAGCCCTTCTTGATCAGGAAAAACCTGTCGATTCTGCCAATATACGAGGTATCTCTTCCACCCCAAAGGAAGCTCCCTTTCTACAATCTTTGGATTCTATTCCTGATATCACAATGGATGAAGAAATGACTAAACTCGATATAGGAGATCTTGATCTCCTCGGGCTGGAAGATGCCTGTACGAGAAAAGATTTTGGATCCATTCTTCCCAGCCAGATTCAACTCCTCAAAGAAGCCCTAGATAAAGCCAAAGCTCGACATAAACTTGGAATCCATAACCTCCCTCAAAAAGACAAGCAAAAAATTCTGAGGGGTCTCAAAAAGAGAGGAAGGAAATCCGATCTGCAAAGGATAAATCTGATAGGAACTCGACTGTTGGAATCAGGGAAATATGCCCAGCTAATGGAATTCTTCCCCTCTCTCTCCCCCGGTTCTTAATGTATATTATTTCATGGAATATAAGAGGAGTTAATGGGTCCCTCCAAACGCCGCATGCTGAAGAGGAAAATCCAAACCAATATGCCCTCCATCCTTTTTATTCAAGATACCAAATTCTCTTATGAAACCATCAACCTTCTAGTGACCAAGCTTTGGAAAGGTTTCCAATGTTTTGTTGTCGATGCCAATGGACCCGTTGGCAGCATTGCCATATCGTGGAACCCTTTTTTTATTACGCTTGACAACTATGTTGCCACTACCCATGCTATCTCATCCTCCCTCCACATCCTTGGCTCGAGCATCCACGAGCACCTTCAGAATGTTTACATCCCCTAGCCCCCTGCTCTCAAGACCCAACTCTTAGACTTCCTGAACTGGTTCACCTCGCTCCATAATGACTCCCCTCTCATCATTAGGGGGGACTTCAACATGATCACTGCCCTTGATGAAAAGAAAGGAGGGCTTTTATCACTGTCCTCAGAAGACCAACTCTTCAAATCCTTCATAGCCAACAACAGGCTGGTGTATATGCAACCCTCTTCAGGATTTATCACCTGGAACAACAGAATAGGTGGAGACCATCAGATTGCCAAATGTCTCGATTGCTTCCTGATCTCAGAAAACCTCATACATGCTGGAGGAATTATTGCTTCCTTTGTTCTCCCGACGGCTAGTTCGGAGCATTGGACCATCGACTTAACCTGGCAAATATTTGGAACTCATCTCCATAGGCCTTTCAGATTCGAGAAATTTTGGCTATCTCATCCGGCCTTCATGGACACTATTAGTACCTGGTGGACTGAGATGCGCATTGAGGGAAAATCTAAAATGGCCGTCTTGCAACAAAAACTCAAATTACTTCGAGCCAACCTCAAGCATTGGAATTACACTACCTTTGGCGACATCTTCAAGGACAAAAAATTGCTTGAAGAGGAACTCGAATCCCTCCAACATATCATCATGGCTGAAGGGATCTCTAAAGCTCACAAGCTCAAGGAAAAGGACCTTGTGGACAGGCTTAAACAACGTTGCCAATAGGAATAAATATTGTGGAAGCAAAAATCAAGGGTAACTTGGCTTAAGGAGGGAGAACGAAACACTTCTTTCTTTCACCGCTCCACCCTTCAACATAGAATGCACAATCGCATTACCAAGCTCAAGAAGGATTCTAGAGAGGTCCTAGAAGATCATGCTGACATTGAACAAGAACTCATAGGATTCTTCCAAGATCTACTCACGAAACCTCTTGCTTCCAAATCGAACGCCATTGCTCAGGTCATGCATCACATCCCCTCCATCATTTCTGAAGAGCACAATGCCTCCCTTATGAAACCCATCTCCCTTCAAGAAGTTGAAACTTCTGTCAATTAGATGGCTGCAGGTAAATATCCTGGTCCATATGGCTTCACCATCAACTTCTTCCATCACTGTTGGAATCTTCTAAAGCTTGAAGTGTTGAAGGTTGTGGAAGAGTCTCGACAAAAGCAGTGGGTGCTGCCTGCCCTCAATGTGACCCATCTCTACCTGGTGCCTAAAGAGAAAGGAGCCTCTCACCCTGGTAAGTTCAGGCCCAGTCCTCTCTGCAATGTCATTTACAAGATTATCTCCAAAGTAGTCGCAAATTGCCTCAAATCCCTTCTGGCTTTGCTCATCTCCCCAGAAAAAATAGGTTATGGTGAGGGGAGACAAATCCTGGATGGTATAATCCTTGCTCATGAAATCACTCACTCCCTTAAATTCAATTGCTCCCCAGGGATGATTCTAAAGTTTGATCTCTCCAAATCCTTTGATAAGCTCAGCTGGGTCTTCATTAGGAAAATGTTGCTTTCCTTTGGCTTCAGCCAAGAGTGGACTCTCTGGATCTCCTCCCTTTTCTCCTCAAATTTATTTTCCATCCTTGTCAACGACTCTCACTCCTCCACCTTTACCCCCTCCCGCGGCATCTGTCAAGGTGACCCCCTTTCTCCGTTCCTTTTCATCCTCATAAAAGAAGGACTGGGAAGAATGATACATGCAGCAGTCACTTCCAGTTCCTTGCACAGCCTCTCCCTCCACGGAGGGGACCCCATTGCTTACCAACAATTTGTTGATGATAATCTCCTTTTTGGTCACCCCTCTGTCCAAGAAGCCCGCTCCCTTCAAACTATTCTCTATCTCTTCTCGGAGGCCTCTGACACCACTATTAACCTTGAAAAATCTCATATTTTCTTCTTCAACACCGATGCCATCGCTAAACGCAATATAACCCGCATTCTAGGTTTATCTGTTTCCACCTTACCCTCTAAGTACCTTGGGGCTCCTCTTTTCTACTCTGCCATCAAGCATTCCTCCTAGAGAGAGATTTTAGACAAACTTGAACTGAGTATCTCCTCATGAGCCTTCTGCTCTCACAACCTGGCCTGCCGCCTAACTCTCCTCAAAGCAGTCCTCCAGTTTATGCCCCTTTATCTTTTCTCTATTCTGGCTGCTCCTAAATGGGTCCTAAAATATCTCAGAAAGTTACAATGGTCCTTCCTTTAGGGAAAGAACTCCTATAATAATAGTGGGACCTAATGAAATGGCAGATGGTCTGTCTGCCTAAGTGTGAAGGGGGACTCAAATTAAGGGATCCAGAATTAAACAATGAAGCTCTTTCCGCTAAAATTTGGTGGAGGTGGGTCTCAAACAATGACTCGCCTTGGGATCAACTATGGAACAAGAAATATGCCCAAAGCTGGAACCCCTCTCAACTGATCCGCTATGATATTGACCCCCCTGGCTCCTTGATATGGAAGGCGATGAATTCTCAGAGGGACCTGATTCAACAACACAACTTCTGGGAGATCAAAGAGGGAGCCCATGTTATTTTCCAGTAGGACTCTTGGCAGCAAATTCCTAAACTCAGTAGTCTCCCCATTTGCAGAGCGACTCCAATCATCTGGAAGAGACATCTACCTCAGTCGTCAGTGATTTCTAGGATCCGGTCGTCACCTCTCCTTTTAGAACATGGAAGGATCCAAGGCTTTGGTAGCCCGGATTAGAGCCTGATTATCTCGAGCTCATCTTGACAGACCTCCTGACAAGGAAGATCCATATAACTCATGGCAATGACATAATTCGATGGGGCCACCTCCCTAAAGGGTCATTTACTGTTAAGGAGGCTTATTCAATTTTGGCTCTAAAGGAATAAGATATTCATTTCCCCCTCTGGAAGAGGGTATGGAATCCTCTTCTCTGGCCCAAGGTATCTACATTCCTCTGGTTTCTTACTCATAGGCGCATTCTTACTTGGGACAATCTTAAAAAAAAAGGCTTCATAGGGCCCTCCTACTGTGTCATGTGCAACATTAATTCCGAGACTATCGATCACCTGCTCGATACTTATAGTCTAGCCTCAATTCTTTGGGATCATGTGGCAGAAAAATTCAGAAGATGCAATAGAGTCAAATGTGACATTATCGAGACTTTACAACAATGGGAAGTAGACCCCTTTCAAAGCACTCATCTCAACAGACTCTGGGACATTACTCCAGGATTCATGGTTTGGAGCATTTGGAAAGAAAGAAATTTAAGAATCTTCGAGGGGAAAATCAGATCCATTGATGCTATCTGGGATACTTTCAAATGCAACCTCCAATAAACTCTCTTCTCCAAATATTGGAACACCTCCAATCTCCCTTCCACGGATTTGGAGAAAAGAATTCTCTCCAACTGTAACTTCACTCGTCAAGCCATCCCCACTGTCAGAAAGAACACTGTAATGCGCACTTCCAGCTTGGATTCCTGGTCCCCTCCCCCTAGGGGTATTTTCAAACTCAATTTTGATGGTGCTTCAAAAGGAAATCCTGGGATTGTCGATTTTGGAGGAGTCTTCCGAAATCAAAAGGAAAAATTATTAGGATCTACTATGGTAACATCGGACATGACAACAACAATGCAGCTGAACTGGAAGGTCTCTTATACGGCATCAACATTGCGTGTGAGAAAAATATTCACCCTCTCATTGCGGAGGGAGACTCTCAGATGATCCTTGATTTGGCCACCAAAATTAAAAAGGGCTCCTAGGTCTCTAAGCTCTCCTCATGTTGGAGGCTGGAGCATAGAATCTAGAGACTAGCCAATAGTTTGAAAGATCTCATGGACATCACTTTCCATCATGTGAGAAGGAAGGCAGACTCCTTGGAAGACATATTAGCTAACAAAGGGGTCTCCTGCGATCTTCCCCTTCGCAATGGCAAGTTAGACGAGTCCTTCTCGGACCAAATTTCGCTCCTCTGCACCGCTATGGCTATGAAAGACCATTCCACCTCGGCTATGGGTGCTAACAATGGGCTGGCTTTAGAAGGCATCGCCATTCACCCACCTGGAAACGGATCTCGACATGCACCCTTCCCCTGGCAGCATATCTAGGCATGTGTCCTTCCCCTAGCAGGCTGGCTTTCACATAAGCGACGATGTTAATTCAGATGATGCATTGGTGGTTGGCATTAAATAGGGTCTGGTTATCAAGGTCCTTTCTCCATTACTGGAACCATCTGTTCATTATGCTCTCTCATGTGATTCCTTGGTTCTCCCTCTCCAAGGTTCTTAATATGAGGAATCATCATTTCATCACCTTCATATGTTATCCTCTGCATGTTCCTATTGTTGAAGGCTCTGCTCTGACTCTCTCCTCTTGCGAGCTCGTTGATTACGCCATGACTCGTCTACGTGGTACCTCTAGGCATGGTGCTTGTCATGGCGTCGGTCGGATTGCTACCTCCTCAGAGAAGGACAAGAAAGCCATCAGCGGCTATGACGACAAGGTCACACCTCCTGTTTGAAGGTTGGTCGTTGATTGGGAAGATAACCGAGTCTCTGACATTCTCGCCTCCGGCAACCAAATAAATTATTATTGGTTAATGAAGAACATGCTGGGTACCCTGGTTGAAGAAATGTTGGCGAATTGGAACATGGCCAAGATCTCTATCATGGACACCAGGACTCACCTAGTCTGACTGGGTGAAATGCTCGCAACCCTGGACTCCAACATGGCAAGAGGCAAATACTCCTTCTTCAGCAAAGTCACTCCTCACCGCGATTCTGGTCTTGATGCTCCTGGTATCAGCAATGAGAACCCGGATGGTAAGGAATGTACTCAGCCAGAGGGCGTTGCCACTGCAACAGGAGCCCATGCTTTGGGGACCACTTTGCATGAGTCACTTGGTGTTGTTGCGGAGGTCTCTGTTTCTGTCCTGGGATACAACTCTAGGTCAGTCTCTCCTGCTGCTATCGTCTTATAGGGGGGCCCTCCCCTTGAAGCCTCCTTTCTTATTCCTACTAATTTCGACTCTCTGCACTACAAGAGAATTCGGAAATCCGATGGCGAAGCTTCTACTCCTCGCAAGACTGAACCTCTTCCTCCCAAACTCCTGGTACAGAGCTGGGATGAGGATTTCTTTGGTAGTTTCCCCATAATTGATGACAAGCCCAGCCCCCCCAGAATGCAGAAGAAATCACTTAGGAATGCTCTGGCATCCCCCAGCTCCTTTTTGCGACGGTTAGTGTATCGGGTTTCTTGGTTTTGGCTTAATAGTTTACTGTTATGCACTAGTTTGTTTTCTGGGCAGGTCTAGTCTTATGTTTTTAGTGGTTGTTTGTAATTATGTCTATGACTCTCAGCCCATATGTGGGCAGGTCTACAAGGGCCATATTTTAATTTTTCTGCTCTACGGAAGGCTACATAATTCTCTCAGAACTACAG
The DNA here is from genome assembly GCA_027924585.1 of Larix kaempferi. Taxonomy (NCBI): domain Eukaryota; kingdom Viridiplantae; phylum Streptophyta; class Pinopsida; order Pinales; family Pinaceae; genus Larix; species Larix kaempferi. The sequence goes on from BSBM01000221.1 coordinate 6,012,546, forward strand.
ATTCTCCCGTGAATGTAATATTTTTTGTACTCTAATATATTTTCTCTCTGCAGTTTACAAAAAAAAGAAGAAGCTCTTAAGTAATTATTTTGTTTATCGTTATTTATTGTATTGTACAAACACATTGATTATTTATATTTCGCATGTGCATTTTTTGGGTTTCCATCATGCACATTTATTCCTCTTGGCCATTCAATCTCAAATCATTTATTGAATAAATTGCTTCCATGCATTAATTTTTAAATATTGTTTATGTTAGTCAAGTCTCACTAGCATGATTGGTTTCGAGGGATTTCAAATGTTGAGCGGTCAAAGGTTTGAAACTTTGCGCTGGTTGGAGGAGACACCTAAAATCCAACCATGTTAAGGGTTGGTGTGGTCTAGGCCGAGTACGATCCCCGGGTGATTTTGACGGCTTAGATGCCTAGGGTTGGGGTTTCTCAAACCACAGGCTAACCCTGCAGGACATGGTTTCTATTGCGAAAAAATAATAATTGTTCATGTCAATTGATGGTTGTCTATAATAGATACATTGTCAACATTGTTCCTACCACAACTAATTATGTCTCTTAGCTTTAATACAACCAAGATATGTAATTATGCAATAAGGAATTTGCTTTCTCCCAATGCTATGTTTTTCACCGCAATTTTTTGGGTCAATAATCGTCCGATGTGTTAGAGGACCATCGAAGAATTGTTTGTTGTCCATCGTTTGCAAGAAACATTGTTTCAATTGTTTGCAAACTTAGCCAATAAAACGCTTATGTCTATCTTCCGTCCCATTCCTCCATTTTCCTTAATTTCTTCTTATTTGTTCTCTTGTTTCGGTACATCTGCATTGTTCAATACGTATTCACCCAATATAGATTTTGTTCACAGTGACAATTGTCCTAGCTCCATCTAGGCCTTCCAGGGTACTCCTGTAAACCATAATAGCATAATTCGAGTACGAATACGAATACGATTCGATGCAGAAAAAATACGCAATGAAAAAATATAGTACAAGTAAAATACTAAAGTAGATTGCTTATTTTTAATCAAATACTCACAAATATACCATAAATGTATATAGACATTTATATAATAAAATCAAACATTTATTTAAAAAGCAAAAATATAAAATCTCAAAAACTTGAATATGGCGATTGTGAGAATCTGCAAAGTTATTAATAATTATTTTAATAAGATAATATTAAATTGAATGATATTTTTGTTTTGTAGTGTTTAAATAATTAAAGTTTGTTTTTTAAATTGGTTTTAAAAAATTAATTGTTCACTAGTAAACATTTGTATCCGTATTACACTTACACCGAATATTCGACGAATTTGATTTTTTTTCGAATTTCCGTACACAAACTACCAATATGGACGAATTATGCTACTATGTTGTAAACCCTACCAAAGGCATTGGTTCCCAACAGTTTTGACTTGTAGATGTTTGTAGGAGAAGCGGTGAGGAGTGTACAATGAGGCCACCAATTTTTCCTTTGGATTTTTCTACCAAAAGATCCTCCTTCCTAAATCCCATTCCTTCAGTGACTGTGTTTGAATCCTATAGTCTACTTCCCAGAGGATACTATGCTGGAGGATAGCCTACGAAGAATCAACATGTTGGCCTCTGCTTAACTTTTAACCCACACTCCCTAAGTGGGATACAAAAGAAGAAAGTGGTATAGATCCTACCTTTGAGCTTTTGGGTAGCTGAGAAAAAACACAGAGGCATTTGGGATTGCAGGCCACACTTACCGTGAGAGCTTCCATGGATAAGAAAAGAGAAGAATATAAATGCTTTTTTCTTGGATTGTATGAAGAGCACCCTGTTAAGATCTACAATGGCATAGTAACAAAAATTCTCTATAATTTTTGGATGGGAATAGGAAAACATAGAAGTAATGAATGATTTCCAAAGAAAATGAAATGACAAGTTAGAGATGAAAGGCATATTTGCCTCAAGTTGACACCTGCATGGACTTTCTATGAAGTAGTTATATTTATATATCTTAGAATACGTGGATATGCAGGTGTGTACTATGATCCCAATTAATATTTTTCTATTAATTATGGTTTACCACCACCTGCATGGTTTGTAAATAGTGAGAATGATCATGTTGTACACTCCCCTTTAAAAGTTGGATATGGGATATCATGATTATTTACAAAAAATTTCTTTAACATTTTTGGAAGATCTCGTGATGTGGAAATGTTCGATAAATACATAGATATTATCCTCATTTGCTAGGGTGGAGATAAAACTGGTTGATACCATATTTTGTGGAACCAAGCAGTATACTCAAATAACATTTTTTTTCTATTTTATGGAAATTTGAAGTCAGAGTTTCAATAGATTTGAAACTGTAATTAATATATGTTTAGAGTTTTTCTTTGTCTACAAATCTTGGAGTTCTTATTAGGCTTAATAGCATGGAACTATCAATATACTTAATCATTAGAAGAAAAGTCTCATGCCTTGACAAATGGGTGTCATGGAATTGTACTTGGTGAAGTATATATGGCCATATGTCATTACCATTGCATAAGTATTAGATAGGTCGAGCCTCTAAATTTTATTTATCTTTTGTTGTATATATTTCTTGTTAGATGGAGAGGCCTTAATATATCTCTCTTTTTCTTAGAGCAAGTGTATATTGTTTGGAATAAAAGTATGTGAGAGAAAATAAATGCAAATACAAGCAAACAACAATAGCAACACCATATTTATCTTGGAAAACCCTGTAGGGAAAAACCAACCATCAATAATAGATCTATTATTGATCCTTGTCCAAACTAGGCCAAGGCCTCCAAGAGTAACTCTTTTGATCACATTGGCACCATACAATGGAGGAATCCAACCCTATAAATAGGGTTATTTACTTGCAAATACAACTAGCAAGAAACCACGACCTACCAAAACCATGTTCCCAAAACCACTTACATCCTTGCTCATTCCTGAGTCAAGATTAACCCTAACAATTTGCCATCTTCTATCATGCTCCCGCAGGCAGTCTCATTTACACACACTCTGTTTAGGAGCAATGGCATACATGCACAAATGCCAACATATATGGTATGCATGCACTAGTCAATAGGATAATTATTCGTATCAACATGTATGAAAAGCATGCAAAATTAGTTTGGGAACCCAGCTACGAATTTTTTTTACATGGGGTTGAAGCAAGGGCCGTGAAAGTGATTTTAATCGTTTAGTTAGCTCGAGAGGTAGAGTTCACATGTAAAACACACAACAAAAGGTGACAATATTCTTCACTAAACCTTCAATGAAAGTAAAAATGAAAAGAGTGTGTGTTGATGTCAAAGGAGACTCGGAGAGAAACTAGGAGATGAAATATGTTTGAATCCAAATGATGAAGGAGAAATCAGTAATCAGATTAAGGTATGGGAATCTCAATAGGGCACCAATTTTCCTCATGAGGGTGAAAATAATGTAAACCCTAATATTGTTGAAACATTGATGGTTTTTTCCCGGTGTTATTTCATGCACAACTATAGGAAAATGAAGGACAAGAGCATATATAATCTGCGACTAAATTTTGATGTTGAAGTTATAGAGGGAACCAAATTGATGAAAACAACTAAAAATAAATTGATTGTACTAATTGTGGTTGATACTGTGGACATTGATGGGTATTTTCCTTCGTGGGTGTCAATGTTGGTGTTGAATGTGATGGAAGAATGGGAACATGCCTATAAGGAAGGTCAGTGCATTAACGTTCCCTATTTGGTGCTCATTGATATGAAGCTTGATCTTCCTCCTACTTAGGTTATGCCACAAAGGTTAGAGACATGGGTTCATGGATAGGATAGGTTTAACAGAGCGAAAAAGTTACATGGAGTCCATCTTGTGAGTGCCCATAAAGACTGGGGATTCAAAACTTGGTCGAGCATATCAAGCAGTTGGTCGGTCCACGAGGGAATGTATGGGTCATCATTGCACATGATGTGGGAAAATTAACTATGAATAATGTGATTGGAAAGTGCATTGTAGGGAAGGTTACCTAGATCACAAAAGCTTTGGTGATCAAAGCATATGATACAGAAAAATCAACTTTGATTAAGCACTTGTATACTGAGATATACTCTATCAAGTATTCAACAAACAAATTATCGTTGTAGCCTTAGTGGTTCATGTGGCTACACCATCTCGTTACTTTTTATGGCCACTAAGAAATACATATTCAAGGTTACAAAATCGAGGAGTTAGTATTTGCATTGTTGCTTCCTCGACTATCATAAAATGTTGAATACTTGTGGAGCCCAAATTAGAACATGGATATGGGAAAATGGTGAAAATGAAAAAGCCAATGTGCGATAGAGTAATGGCATAAGGGATCATATTGGTACTACCCAAAAGGTCACTAAAGTGTTGCAGCCTGGCTTGACATTTGAATGGATGATAATATTATTGTCTAATTTTTTTATGATGATAGGTTTTGATTGGTTCCACATATGAAATTAGACGAAAGAGATGGTTTCTTTTGATTAGTTTGAAACGCAATGTGAAATGCTTTCTCATAGTATAAATGCCTTACAACATAAATACCATCTCATTATTGAAATAAGTCATTGGTAATCAATAGTTGGTTGTTACAATAAATCTTTTTTGTGTTCATTTGTATGATTTCACAATGAGTCTATCCAGGCCATTATGGAGATTGGAAAGTATTGTTGAAGAAAGTATAAGAAGCAACACATACTAGAGGATGTTTTTATTGAAAAATCATTGATAGATACTTTGGTGTTCACACGTGACATATTTCACACTTGGGGAAACAATATTATGTATCGAAGGGAGATTATAGAGTAGAAAAGTGTCAATGTAGTTGGTATTCATTGCCCTAGTTACTCTGTGTTTCCCTAATGTCAAAATAACAAGTTCTTCATTGCCTTTTGTTCCATCTTAGATGTGGAGAAACCTTTAAATCTTGATCCAAACAACAATGCTTGGAGACCATATAATTTAAACTTTAATGGGGTTCATAGTCTAAGGCTTGATTTTTTTAATGTTGTAAACACATAATTGTATTAAATGTTAAAAAAATCAAGTCGGAGAAATGAAAATTAATCCTAAACCAAAGTTTTTTTTTATTGGAACAAGTAGGATTTTTTATATTAAAAGAGGAGGGAATAATCCCTCAGTATACAATACAAAAACGGCCTCAGTCCTCTGAACCATAATCCTATCCATTCATCACAATACCAAAACTGCAAAGGTTTTAGACCTTGACCATATCTAGAACTCTTGTATTGAAATCTATAACATCTAACAAATTGTTGTAACAAAAATAGACACAAAAAACACATAATTTGACATCAAATATTGCCCTAGGGGACCCGCGTTTCATTCTGCAAATCTAGAGGGCAAGAGGAGCATCCTTCAACTGCTTCCTTTTCATTCAACTTCCTCTATAGAGTGACTAGGTCCACTTCCAAATTTTTTATGCATGCCTCAAAAGCATCATTCCTTTCATGTTGAAGTTCCAATTCCACTCCCATAATCACAAGTTGATAGTTAGTATCACCTCTTTCCACCAAATGAGCATGTTCCTCAGAATCCTTCCATTGCTCCAAATGCATGTTAAATGCATGCAGATCATGTTGTGGATCATCCTTTTCAGGTGCTGTTGGTTATCCTTAACACATCGAAGATTAGGGGAAACACAATAATCATCCTCCTCACTCCACCCATTGCTTTCCATTTTCTCAGCCCAAGTTATGGGGCCTGATATCCATTGCTCTACTTTCCTATCCCCTGACACCTTCCATTTATGCCAAGTAGAGGCACACAACCAACACACACCACCAAGACTAGAATCACTTGACACCTTCCTTGCCACATGAATAGATGCACACAACTAGCACACACCACCACAGTTGCTTCGGTCCCAACATTTTCTTGCTTGAATAAACTTTAGATCCATCTCCCCACTCCTCAACATGATGACCACCTGAGCCTAAGGAGCATGAGAAGTTAATGGTCGCAGTTGCAAAGGACAAATCATGTCCTCTCTACCTTCCATCTCATTCGAATCCATGATGTCACCAGGATTCAGCCTAAAAAACCTCCATCTAACATTAACACTCGCTTGATGAGTCGCGTGTTGGTTCCCTCAACCCCACCTATCCTCCACTCCTTTCGCGTCATGACGTCATCCTGGTGCCCTATTTTCCCCTTCTTATCAGTATGCCTTTCATCCTCACGTATGTCACCTTGCCTCTAGTCACCCACCCTCCTAATGTGACCAAGGGCAATCATTTCTACGCCACTCACCAAGTAGCTCCCCCACACTGAGTCTTGCTTCTTAGGGTATATGTTCATGCCATTCATTACTACTTAAAGGTTGGAGAATTCCTTTGGGAAAAGCAGAGGCCATATTGGCCAGCTGATATGCTTCCCTGTCGTTCTCCCGTAATATGTGATATAACTAAAAGTCTCCTAGGTTTGTTTTTTAGCATCTCCCTTGTTCGGTCATAGATTCTAGCCAAATTTAGATTTGTTGGAGGGGTTTTGGAAATAAAGGCTTTTTATCAAAATCCGAGAGTCTTCGATGTTAATGGCCTCAGAAATACCTTTCTTGACCATAATTTTTGCTCCTTGATATAACGTTGGAGCCTCGCCATGTTATTGATCGACCAACCTAGACCCTAGGAAATTTTTCCTTTAGATTTCTGCTAGGATCATTCAAGATTCCCCCCACACCTACTGCCCCTATCCTACAATTTTTTTTATCAAATTAGAATCCACCACAATTAAAAAATGATATGAACATAATTTGGAATTGGGAAAGAGAAGTCCTAAAAGCATAATATCAAGATTCGGTCATGCTGACCCTTCTTGTATGGAAATTTGAAAGTAGTATGAAATTTGGTGAATTTTACTTATAATACACATATAGTGTGATCAACCTACTTTTTGTTGTCTTGTCCCCAAAAAAATATTGCAAAAACCTTAGAGATATTAAAAATACACTAAAAAAAACCCTATAAATATCAATTACATTGCCAAATTTTCAAGGATTGAATTATTTTTTCTAGTTTATTTTGCATTCTTGAGATTGAAATCCTCTTAAAACATGTAATAGAATCCATATTTTTATATCTATGAAATGTACACTTCTATATTGGAGTTGTATTGGATTTTTTCATTACATATATTTTCTATGACAAATCATTTTCAAATATTGTGAATACAGCCAAAAGACACCTCATTGCATGTAAAGATCTCATATCAACAACTTGTTGTTTCCTAAATTTATTTTCTCATATTTCTTTTGCATACTTATTTTGTTGTTTCCTAGATTTATTTTCTCATATTTCTTTTGCATACTTATTTTATTTATGAATATTGTTTCTCGTAACTCTAATGGTATTCATTAACATTCCTTTATTGTTCCTTTCCACGTAGGGAATATAACGGTCATCTAGTCATAGAAATTGAGTTAACTTCTTAATATTTTTATTCAATTTGCATGTGTTCTCTAATGTTTTTGTTAATTTTTTTTAAATTTTTTTTAAAGAATATATATATATTTGAAACTAAATAAAATACTATTTTTTATTCGGTGGAAGATTTGATTTGACAAAATATCTATTGCTTAAAAAAATTAGGAAATCAAATAAAAATTCAAAAGAGTTTAAAATTGCCATGTGTTTTTTTCTTTCGCGACTTGTATTAAAAGTTAATTTAAAATTATGTTATCTATAGATAGGGGGAACGATCTGTATTAGGTATACAAGTATATCTTGCTACGATCTTGGGTATGATATGAGATCTTGGTTTGCAAAGTAATTGCTATACTAAACAAGAGAAATAGCTGCAATGCAACAAGTCCTTGCTCCTAATTTTGTTTATTTGAATATATAAAAATAAAGTGAAAGAGTCAATGAGCACAATGGTATAATGAAGATCTTATGCTTAATTGATGTACACGCAATTGTATGATCAAGGGTTTTGATGATTGAAACTAGCTTCTTTCTTTAGCAGACCTATAATATGTTAGTATTCCGGCAGACGCTGCCCTTTCTTTATCCCGCCCATAACCGAGCATGATAGATAAACTATTAATTAGTCTAGAGTTCTGGATTTTAATGAAGACTGCAAACTATTTTTGGCCTTACCAACCTTTTATATTCTACTTGGTTTCCGCTTGAGATTCAAACTAGTAAACTAATAGAGCATGAGGGGAGTCATAGTAAAATATAAGAGTTCTTATAATTATAGTTCTTAAGCTAAGTCTAGTTATTATATCTTCCTTATCTGACAAGTTCCTATTGTTCCATCTATAGTTATATACGAATAGTGTGCTTTATCTAATGGAATAATATACCATATACCACTCAACGTTATACCTGCTATTTGGAATATATAATTGAAGAATAGGCTACTCAACTTCCTCCTACAAAAAAAACATTAAATGAAACTGCTTCGAGTCCGAGAGGTGATCGTGTGCAATCAATTCCATTTAGATTTTTCAGTTGCTCTCTCAGAGAACACAGTGTCTTCTTTTGAATCCAAAAGTAATCGAACATTTTGAAAAGTGCATATGGTTGATATACAAGATTAAAAATAAGTGGATATAAGCATATAAAAAATAACACATTGCTTGGTTGGATAGCGTGGTAGCTCTCTCGCAGCGGAGTCTCGCTTCATGAAGATACTTTCTATTCATCAGAGATCATTGACAGCTGTCCCTTACATTCTTAGACTCATACACATGTTCTTTACACCACCAGATGTCATTCTCAACTCTCGGTTCACTCTTAAATACCACCAGATGTTCTTTACACTATAGTCATTATATATAATAATTTCAACATGCATATTCAATCAACGTGGAATTCAGAAATGATCAAAACTTAAAATGTAAATTTATTACTAAAAATGAAAAACAATTAGGAGGGATTTGTCTGCCGCCGGGCCAGTTCCCACCAACTAAAATGCATGAGGGAAATGACGGAATTTATTACTTGTTGGTAAATATTTTACTGACCGCAAAGATACTTCAGCCTTGTTAAAACGTAAGCTACTTATTCAAATCTCAAACTTGTACCTTCGTATTATGAGAGCAAAACGAGGGCAACACGAAGTCGAGGTTGGTATTTAATAATCAAAGATAATTGGGCCATACGATTAGCCTCTGCATGCCAGGCAAGTGGGGAATGAGGTAGAGAATAATAATTTTTACATGGACGGTGAGATGGCCACTTGGCGTAACATCTGTACCAGCATTGAAAAACCTCAACCCCAAGTTCTTACCATTGGTACCGTTCGAACCTTGTTCACTTCATCCAGTGCTCATTTCTTGGAAAAGGTTGCAACCCATAAATTAAGACTCATTAATCCCATCTTTGTTCACTGTAAAAATACTGGAAATCCCTTTTATGCAATTGTCCATAGGATTGATGTAGGGATTGTTAATTTTTCGATAATTTCATTTCATTATCATTCAGGATCACTAAGAGAATAACATGTACAACATATCTACATCATATCAATCATAGACACAATAGCAAGCACACAAGAGACACAGAGTTTCCTTGGGGAAAACCAAGAAGGTGAAGAACCCCGCAACTTCCTCAGAGATAGAATAAGACACAATACAATATCACAATGATCAAACCCAAAGAGATGTCTCTAGCAGATACTCCTCCTCCTCCACTTGTGCGCCACTTTATTTCTTAGCTATGCGAGCTTGAGAAGTGACTGAATGAATCAAATGAGAGACACAACCTCTCTATTTATACACTGACCTGTCCTGCCAATAACTTAATTGGGCCGACCTCCTAGTGAAGTCTAATAACCCAACCACTTAAATCAACCAGGGCCGACCCCACACTAGTGGTCTAATAACCCATCAAATATAAGTTGCGACACTTGCAACACTTCCGACACTTGCGACACTTACAAATACAAATGACCACACTTATGACAGCAGGAATAAAACATCTCCATCATGAATATAATAAGGTACAAGTGTAATACATAGAAGAATATCTTCCGAAGTTACAAATACATCAACACTCCCTCTTAACTAGGAAGGTATTCTTTCGACACAGGTCATCAATACATAACGCCACAAGTCTTCAATTCTAGAGCTGGATCATCGTCACTGGATCACGGAGCATCATCATCATCACTGTTGCTATACTCGACATCTTGATCACTGGCTATCTCATAATTCTTCTCGTCATAGGAAGTTCTACAGAGCTAGCCCTTTTTCATGTTGGATGTAGGCCTAGCCTTCTATAGGTCTTCATCATCTCTGCGAGCTGGCCATCCTGTGGAATCCTCAGGACTAATTACGTGCATCAAAAAACCTCGAAAGAGCATCCCAGGCCTTTTACGAGCACACAAATAAACCTATCGGATCACCCAGGATCTTTTACATGTAACCTTTACAAAACCTTAAAAGAGTGTCTTGCTCAACAAGAACTCTAAAGAGCATCCGAGGACTTTTACGTGCCTAGCACAACTTGTCCGGACCTCTAGGACTGATTACATGTAATCTCCACAAAACCTTAAAAGGGTGTCTTGCACAGCAAGAACCCTAAAGAGCATCCGAGGCCTTTTACGTGACTAGCACAACTTGTCCGGACCTCCAAGACGTATTACATGTGGTCCCCACAAAACCTCAAAAGGGTGTCTTGCGTAGCAAGAACCCTAAAGAGCATCTGAGTCCTTTTACGTGATTAGCACAACCTATCCGAATCTCCAAGACGTATTACATGCGGTCTAGCAAAACCTTAAAAGGGTGTCTTTCCCAGCAAGAACCCTAAAGAGCATTTGAGGCCTTTTACGTGACTAGCACAACCTGTCCGGATCTCCAGGACATATTACATGCTACCCTTGCACAACTTTTCCACGGCCACAGAGTACCATCCTGATACTCAAGATCAACCTGGTAATCCTCGCACAAAGCATCATCCTGATGCTCATCATCATCGCATGATCATCGTCACAGCATCGTCTTAATGTATATCATCTGGAGTATCGTCCTGATACTCATCACACATGATCATCCTGATCATCGTCACTGCTTCGTCCTGATGCATGTCATCCAGAGCATCGTCTTGATACTCATCACACATGATCATCCCGATCATCGTCACTGCATTGTCCTAATGCATGTCATCCAGAGCATCATCATGATACTCATCACACATGATCATCCTGATCATCGTCACTGCATTGTCCTAATGCATGTCATCATACATGATCCAACTGATCATACAAAGCATCCAACTGATGCATATCCAAAGAAGTAACTGGAGCATCGTCCTGATTCTCATCACACAACGCTTAGATCCATAGCCATGGGAAGGATCCTCCTCTCACCATGCTTGGAATGGATCCTGCAAATGTGTCCCATCACTTCTTCCTCGAAGTATCTTCAATCTGAAGAACACCAAGCCTCTCTCTGAAGTATTCAAACTTCACTCTGGCTAGTGGTTTCATCAACACATATGAAACTTGCTCATCCGTCACAACATGCAGGAGCTTCATTTATCCTCTCTGCACCATATCCTTGATATAGTGATATTTGATCTCAATGTGCTTTGACCTGTCATGGAACATCGGGTTCTGTGACAACTTCACACAAATCTGGTTGTCACAATAGATACAGGTAGCATCCAATGGGAGATCAAATAACTCAGACAGCAACTTCCTAAGCCATACTGCCTCACAACTGGCCGAACAAGCTGTGACATACTCTGCTTCGGTTGTACTCAGTGCTACGCAGGACTGCTTCCTACTAAACCAAGAGATCACACCTGATCCCATACTGAAGCATCACCCCGAAGTGCTCTTCCTATCTACAGCACTGCCTGCCCAATTTGAATCAACATAACCCTGCAGGTTAAACTTTTGATTCGCATCATACTTGAGCCCATAATCAACTGTACCCTTCAGGTAACTCAAAATATGCTTTACGGCAACTAGGTGAACACTTATGGGATCCTTCAGGAACTGGCTCAATGTGTTCACCGAAAAGCAAATATCGAGTCTCATGTTCGTCAAGTACATAAAGGACCCAATCATCTGATGATTCATCGTGACATCAACCGACTCAGATGAAGCATCACACAGAAGCTTCAGGTTTGATTCCATAGGTGTGGCCGTGGCCTTGCAGTCCATCATCCCAAACCGCTTCAGGATCTCTACTGCATACTTCCCTTGTCCAGGGAAGATTCCATCTGCACTCTGCCACACCTCCATACCTAGAAAGTAGTGCATCATCCCCAAGTCCTTCATCTGGGACTCGGCAGCAAGCTTCCTCTTGGTGTCAGCAATCAACCCATCCTCACCTGTAACAAACAGGTCATCCACATATAGGAGTAGTATCACTGGATTGCCTTCCTCAACCTTGTAGTAAAGGTTGGAATTTGCTTTACTCTTAGTAAAGCCCAAACTCGATAGAAAACTGTCCATCCTGCCATACCAAGTCCTAGGAGCTTCAAGCCATACACGGCTTTCTTCAACCTGCACACACATGACTCCCTGTCATTTCTCTCAAAATCGAGTGGCTGCTCCACATACACTTCCTCTTCGACTACACCATTCAAGAAAGCTGTCTTGGCATCCATTTGGTGTATCTTCCACTTCATCACTGTAGCCAGGGCAAGTACTGTTCTGATGGAAGTGTATCTGGCTACAGGAGAAAAAGTATCTTCATAATCTATCCCCTCTTTCTGGGAGAAGCCACGAGCTACAAACCTTGCTTTATATTTCTCTATGCTACCATCTGCAGCATGCTTGATCTTATAGATCCACTTGGAAGTCACAACAGACTTCCCTTCTGGTCTAGGGACCACATCCAAAACATCATTCTTCATGATCGATTGGTATTCCTCGACCATGGCATCCTTCCATTCTTTCTTTTCCGCTGCTTCTTCATAACTGGAAGGTTCTTTGTTCATAATATCACAGAGCAAGGCAACATAGCTGGTGTGTGACCTTGTCCTTTTCCTTTCTCTGTGTTCCTCTTCTGGGATACCATACCTTTTTGCATCTTGAATGAGCTCTCTATCCCATGTAGGTTTCCTCTTGTGAGAGTTCTTCTCACTGGGTGGATTTATAGGTTCTTGTGGATCTTCAATTTCACGATCTTCTTCTGGAATTGCTTCATTCATAGTAGTGTCTTGAATTCTGGCTACCCTTGGTTCTTCATTGTCTTCAGCAGGTGTTTTTCTGGATTTGATGTAAGCTGAGTTTTCATCAAAATTTACATCCCTGCTGATGTCAATCTTCTTGAACCCTGGAAAGTAGATTCTGTAAGCCTTTGAGCTTTCATTGTAACCCACAAAGATTCCCTTCTTCCCTGAAGGATCTAGCTTTGTCCTCTTTTCCTTTGGAATGTGTGTATATACTGGACAACCAAATATTCTGAGATGGCTAACTTCTGGTTTCTTACCAAAGAAAACTTCTTTAGGTGTTTTGTTGTCAAGTATCTTGTGGGGTGTTCTGTTTTGCACATATATAGCTGTCCTAGCTACTTCTGCCCATAGGCGCATAGGAAGATCCTAATCATGAAGCATTTCCTGTGCTGCTCCCATGATTGTTCTATTCTTCCTTTCTGCAACCCCATTCTGTTGTCGATTGTAAGGACTGGTCAACTCCCTCTTAATCCCTGAATCATTGCATAACTTCTTGAAGTCAACTGAAATCAATTCTCCGCCATTGTTGGATCTAAATATCTTGATCTTCTTATTAGTTTGATTTTCTATCAAGGCTTTGAAATCCTTGAACTTATCAAATACTTCATCTTTATTCTTCAAGAAATAAACCCAAGTCTTCCTAGAGAAATCATCAATGAAGGAAACATAGTATACATACCCACTCAAGGAACTGGATGACATTGGTCCGCATACATTAGAGTGGATAATCTCCAAGATTCCTTTTGCTTTGCTTTCACTGCTTGGAAATGCCTTCTTTGTGTTCTTTCCTTTTGCACATCCTTTGCAAACACCTTCATGCTTTGACTGGATTTCAGGAAGACCTTCCACGGCTTTGCTTGCAATTGGTAGTGCCCTATAGTGTACATGAGCAAGCCGTCTATGCCAAAGTTGACTTCGCTCCATGGATTCATGTACCATGGCATGTTCAGGTTGTCCCTTCAATTTGTACTATCCTCCCTCTTGTTCTCCAATTACTACTGCATCATCAATGGTCTTGCCTTTAGGCCACATAAGTACTTGGCCATCCACAAATGCAATTCTCATCCCTTTTGCATCCAAAGATGATATGGAGAGAAGATTCTTCTTGAGTCCAGGTACATATAGAACATCTTGCATATTTATAGACTTCCCAGAGTCTAACTTGCAGGAGGCTTCACCACTTCCTTTTATGGGGTATTGATAGTCATCCCCAAGTTTCACCTTGTGAGGTGACTCATGTTCAGATAGGTCTACGAAGGATTCTTTAAATCCTGTCATGTGTTTGGAAGCCCCACTATCAATAAGCCAATCATCACATCCATGTGAGATAGTACCCGTGAGAGCAGATATGAGAACATACTCTTCATCACTTGAAGAGTCTTCACTTTCTTCTCTAGCCTTCTTCTTGGGAGGTTCATCATCCTCTGCAGCATGAGCATGATATCTTATTTTGTTGTTGTTCTTCTTCTTGTGATTGGAGCCCTTTTTTTTCTTGGGACAATCTGCGGAAAAGTGTCCCTTCTCATTGCATGTGAAGCATCTTAGATCTTTCTTATCTCTCTGATGGTGGTGAAAATATTTCTTGTGATGAGATGGCTCCTTCTTGGGCTTACTTCTCTTGGTGTGAGCTGTGAGAACTTGATCTTCACATCCTATCTTTTCTTCTCGGGCCACAATCCTAGCTTCTTCTTGTGAACATTCCTCCCATAGTCTACTAAAGGAGATCAACTTCTCTCTTGCACAGATTCCTTGGATGAAGGAGTCCCATGACCTAGGTAGGCCATTTAATGTGGTCATTACAATTTCTCCATTCTCCACCACTTCATCCACAACTTCAAGTTGTTCCTTGATTTGAGAGACCTTTGAAAAGTAGGATTGAATGGTCTCTCCATTCTGTATCTTTACACCTTTCAATTGGTTCTGCAGAGTCATCTTCTGATTTATGTTCTTCCTTCAAACAACTTAGTCAAAGAGTCAAACATCTACTTAGGTGTCTTTAGGGAAGACACATGGGGTATGAGATGGTCCTTAATAGAATCAACAATGATTCTCTTGGCTTTGACCAAGTTCTTCTTGTGTAAGGCCTTAGCCTCATCTCCCTCTAGAACTGGAACCTCTTTCTTTATGTAGTTGTCCAACTCATTCTCTTCTAGGATTAACCCAATCCTATACTTCCAGGCTCGGAAATTATCATCCCCTTCAAGCTTATCCTCAAGCTTGGTGTGCTGAGACATCTTAGAGAGTACTTCAAATTGAAATAGAAAGTTTTAGGTCTTACCACTTGATTTGCTGAAAACTGGATCTGGAGCTGGATTAGGGTTTGTCAGAGAAACCCTAAAAATTCAAAATGTGAATTTCAAACTTCTGAAAGGATAGAAAGATGCGCCTTGCTGAGCGGGTCAAGTTGGTATACTCCAAATTTGAAAACTGCAAAATTGGACCCCTCAAAATTGCCTTTGAAACATCTGGATTCACTAGACAGGACCCCAAATTAGGGTTTGATTTTCTCAGAGCTCCACCCAACCAAAAAGTTCGATCCAAAGCTCTAAAATTCAATTTTTTAGAGGATCTTCCAGCCGTGGTCTCGGATTTCATAAATTCCAATTTTTGCAGAAACCCTAATTTTTAGGTCAAAAACTAAAACTGCTCAGAATTGAATTCTGTCTCGACAGAAAGATGCACCCTTGCTAGGAGAGTCAATATAGCCTCCTGCCTTTGATGATCTGTGGAGAGAAACCTAAAAAATAAGAATCCCTAGCTTCTGCAGCTGCACAGTGCCTTCTTCTTAGGTCAGCTCTGATACCATGTTAATTTTTCGATAATTTCATTTCATTATCATTCAGGATCACTAAGAAAATAACATGTACAACATATCAATCATAGACACAATAGCAAGCACACAAGAGACACAGAGTTTCCTCGGGGAAAACCAAGAAGGTGAAAAACCCCACAACTTCCTCAGAGATAGAATAAGCCACAATACAAGATCACAATGATCAAACCCAAAGAGATGTCTCTAGCAGATACTCCTCCTCCTCCACTTGTGTGCCACTTTCTCTCTTAGCTATGCGAGCTTGAGAAGTGAGTGAATGAATCAAATGAGAGACACAACCTCTCTATTTATACACTGACCTGTCATGTCAATAAATTAACTGGGCCGACCTCCTACTGAAGTCTAATAACCCAACCACTTAAATCAACCAGGGCCGACCCCACACTAGTGGTCTAATAACCCATCAAATATAAGTTGTGACACTTGCAACACTTGCGACACTTACAAATACAAATTGCCACACTTATGACTGGAGGAATAAAACATCTCCATCATGAATATGATAAGGTACAAGTGTAATACATAGAATAATATCTTCCGAAGTTACACATACATCAACAGGGATGATGATATATTTTGATCCCTTGATGACTAGGGATGCGTTCATGTCTGCGGCAGTTACTGCTGCAGTGCATTTTGAGAAGCTTGATGTGAGAGGGATTTCTTGTCTGCAGTCACTTCCCGGTGGTGATATCGGCCTGCTGTCACCTATGTGATATTGTTGTGGGGAATGTGATACTTCCTCACCACACCACAGGTAAATCGCAAACTCATACAAACAACTCTTGCACATTAAGATTACAGGTTAATTTTACTTGATGAATATTATGAGTATAAGTTTGTTCGAGGAGAGCAATTCATCGAATGATGAATGTGAAACTTATCAATTTTCTCTCACTAACACAGAGTTGGTTGCGTGTTTGATGCCTTCCCATTTTCAATTACTAACATAGAGTTGGTTGGATGTTCGATGCCTTCCCATTTTCTTTGGATTGGATTGACGATGAGAGAGGAGCCATGATAAGCCAAGCATGGATGCCCTATTTATGAATGTTTGGAGATTGTTGGTTGTCGGTTTGATTTAGAGAATGTGAATGAGAATTTATAGACTTCTTTCACTTGGTGGGTACAATTAGGTGTGATTCCTTTTTTGGAGGATAATCTGTTGGAGGGCGTGGGTGAACTGACAGATTCTGGTCTGCACAGCCCGTCAATCTTCACCTAAATTGTAGGTACTTCCATAATCCTTATGTTTTTCATCCAAAATTTTGAGCAATGCCTATGTGTAACAAGAATTTTGGAGAGAAATGTTCAATTGTATAGTGTTTTGTATTTTCGGTATTGTTCTTTCTTGCATTGCAGTAAGTCGAAATAACATCCTAGTTAAACACACAAGAAAATTAATTCTATAGAATGACAAAGACACCTTAACAGAGTTTGTCAGGTGATTTCTTTACCTTTGATTATTATTGGTAAAATCCAAGCAAAGTTACATATAGAAAGGGAATAATGTATTTGTGTTCTCGCTTCTGTATTCTAGCAAAATGTCCAGAAAGTCTTCCGTCTTTCCACAACTGTCCTCAGTTCTGCCCTCTCTTTTAGTCTGGAGGTGAGCCTCTATAGATCTATCCAGCAGCCCAAATACAATGCTTTCATCGCAGAAATGGAAAGAAATCAAACGGGTTAGGCTTTCCTCCCGTTACCATCAATTTGGTGACCGTTTCCTTGAATTCTTCGGCAGCCTGAGAGACTCGTCCGAACATGTTTTGAGAAAAAATCAAGTTTCCCAATAGAATCAAGCTTGTAAGAAACATAGCGTGCCCGATATTCACACCCTTGGGCTTGTAGAATCCTCAAAAATGGATTGAATGGTGGAAAAGACTTGATCTCTTCTCATATGCTTGAAAGCCTCCAATCTCTTGATGTTGAAGAGCTCGGTGTTGCAGAATCTTTGAAGCATATGCCAACGAGGCCCGTAGTTGCTTCATGCCAACTAAGAGTCGTTGTAGTAGAAGGACTTGGTTTCTTCTATGACGGTGCGTCCAGAAAATACTTGGTCTTCATTCTTCAAGACTTCCTTCTCCATTGCCGTAGATGAAACCACAACTGTTGTTTTCATTTCAAGATGAAGGGTCATTAGAATACATCGATACATAAACTCGTTGGTTTTCTCCCGGAGTTGGTAATAATAAGACACAATATTACCTTTGATATTTATTGGTAAAAAATTCCTTGTAATCTAAAGCAACATTCCATTATTACATGATTGTCTCTGATTTGTTTACTGTTGGAGTTAAATACATAATGCATATTAATTTTCATTGTAATTCATTTGAAAATGAGAAATTTTTTGATGGCATGGTAATCATTTAAATCCTGAAACATAACCCATACTCTTATTTGAGTGCCCCTCGAATACCTTCATACTCTAGCATCCACCATGAGGGAAGAACTGGGTCGTATAAATGATTTTATGCTCCATGAGCGCTCCTCAAAATACCTGCAGACTATTGCATAAGTGAGATGGGAAGTGTTAGTCAGTCGCCGAAATGAAATAGAGGGAATATATACTGCCTTCACTGTAAACAAAAAAACAAAAAACAAAAATATAATCCACCCTCGAACCCCCCAATAGATAAGATCATACCCTTGCATACCCAGGGATAAAGCGTGCAAGTTCTTTGCTTGTCCACAGGTTTACCGAGAGCTTGTGAAGGCACTCTATGCTTCAACCATCCATTTATAAAAAATGTAACACTTGATTGCGCACAGAGTTGTCAGTTGTGTTTGTTCTTGTTATACCATTCTTTGTTCCATGCTGCAAGGCATCTATTGATGTATCATTAGATGCCAGCATACTGTAATAAAATCAAAGTAGTAAAAAACTTCAAGCAGATGCTACCAATTAATTTATCATTAGGATAGTCACTTTTCTTTGTCCTTATCCCATTAACCACCCTATGTACATAAACCATTCTTTTGTTAGGCGTTTGCTTGTAACAAAGCGAAGCAACCCAAATTGTCATTTATTTAATGTGCTATCGAATCTCATCCCCAATGGTAGTCCAAATAATCCATGTACAACTATTTGGACACCAACCTCGAAGCTTCTTGTTTCTTTTAAGAACATTAGATCCAGGCTTTAGCCACAACTCTGCCACATAGTTCAAAAATATCAAATATGTCGTTGACTTGTGTAGCATTTTGTGCAAAGTATTTTACAAGTTGCATTACCAGTCATGTTTGAAACAATGCATTTAGCAGCTAACACAGTTCCTTCAACACATATATTAGTCAAGCCAAGCTTGCATTTTCCTGCAAAGTGTAGAGGCCCCAAAATTTCCAAAAAATATATATGGAAAACAACAATATTACTTACCAGATTTTGAAGAACAATGGCTCTGGAAGAAACCATTGCAAAAGGGAAGATAGATTACAGAGTCTAAATGTGAAGTGCTCTTTTGCAAAATGGAATACAAATTACGGAGTCTGAATGTGAAGTGCTCTTCTGAAGTCAATGAAGTAGAAGGAGGAAGATTATTCGAAAGCATTCAAAATTCTCGAGCTGCTTCTTTGACAGTTCGGACGCATCCAGAATTCTCGAGTTGTTTCTTTGTCAATTCAGGCCCGTAATGCTCTTAATTGTAACCAAACGCGTGAACCACATATATGACTGATTAATTTATTGCATGAATTTAATGGTTGGTCATATCACATCACAATTTTCAAAGATCGATTAATTGTAATCCATACATGGTATGAGCTCCTTTTTATTTTATTTTTTCAATTTTTATTATTTTTATAATTCGATAATTATTTTGCACACTGTGAAAATCCTCATAGCAGATCTAAGAGATGATGTATACCTCACAAGAGTAATTATGATTAAGCAAGAAAATAGAAGAAGAGTGGTCAATGCAATATAATGAGCAACATAATAATAATACAGTAGAACTCGGATAGAAGAAGAAATACTTCACACACACTAATTAATTAATCACAATATGGACAAATAAATAGTACAATGCATGAGGATTCAAATGCCTAAGGTGGCAATTCGAATTAGCCTTCATGGAGTGATCAAAAGATCACTAGAGTGTCATTGGAGCACAACTAGTAGTCTATATCATCATCGATGGAGTCATCAATGCACAAGTAACTGTCAACCGTCAGTCAAATTGAGTCTAACTGACTGTGGTAGGTGTAACTGAATGCAACTGGCACATGGAGACACTAATTGAATGAAGGAGGCTCAGTGGAGCGCGCATGAGGAGCTAACTGGAGTCAGAACAGGTAGTCATGTCTCATCGAAGGTCAATCGGAGTGATAACAGCAATGAGGAGTCAGTATGGCCTCAAATCAAGGAAAGACTAGTGGCTAACTGAAGTAAATTGGACTGGTAGGTGAGAAAGGCGCCCTTCTTCAGTGGAAGGTGAGAACTGGGCGCATGACAGGCTAGGAGGGATGAAACTGAGTGGAAGGAAGCTCCAGGGGATAGCTAACTGAGGGCTAGGTGCTGGGACTGATGACTGGAATGCATGCAAATTCATGCAAACCCTAAATAATGCATGAAAACCCTAAAAGTGCTGCATGATTGAAAATGTAAAGGATCAAAATACTGGTGGGACTAGGATGGAGTATAGGAATATCCTAACACCCCCCCTTAATCCATCCTGGGCCCTGGTAACTAAGACCAAAGGTCACCCAATACAATGAATAATAACAGTCAATAAACCAAGGAAATGGGGAAAATTTCATGGGAAAAATACCCCCCCCCCTCAAAATAGACTGTAAGGCACACACACAAAAAAAATGCTCCAAACTCAAGTAGGTGTAATGCTTGGTCATATGTCTGGAGGTATCTTCTTCTTGGGAAGAAGTGGATCATGCTCAAAAAGCATGTGTTTGTACTTGCTCTTCAGATCGAATATGATGAGAACAAATCCAGTAGTATGAGAATGATCCTTGAACCTGTGATTCGAATTAGTTGAGGTAGGATCAAAACCATGAATATGCAGATAGTCTTTTGTCTTCTCCTTCGAACCATCATAGGTGAGATTATGCCAAAAAGAACCATCGAATATCAGTAATTGCTTGGAATCCAAATCAGATCCAAGACTTGAATCATGGTTGCTTAAGATCTCCTTTGAACCATTTGAGGTGAGATCTAAACCAGTAAGTGCATGAGAAATTTTCCCAAGCGAATGGCAATGGCCATTATCTTCAATAAACTTCTTAGCGCATGAAAGAATGATCTTACAGTAGTAAATGAGAGGTGATTGCTTGGAATCCAAATCAGATCCAAGGCTTGAATCATGGTTTCTTGAGATCTCCTTTGAACCATTAGAGGTGATATCAAAACCAGTAGATGCATGAGAAATTATCCCAAGCGGATGGCAATGGCCATATTCTTCAATAACCTTATGAAAGCATGGAATAATGATCATATAGTAGTAAATAAGAGGTGATTGCTTGAGGAGAGCGAATGCATTACCTCCAATAGCTGAATTTACCTCCGAAACATTCATGTGATCATGATGCAAACCAACAGACTCTGGTGCAAGAGAGGATTTAGGACCTTCTGCAATATCTAGAGTGTGAGCTGGCACAAAATTTGAATTAGAAGAAATTTGGAGCATGAGTGTAGAATCTGCAAGTTCTTCTTCTTTGTGGACAACTTCAATATGAGATGTGTTTGATACTGGTTCATGATCAATGAGATCATCAAGGAGGGCGAATGCATCACTTTGCTTGCTCTTGAAGGGGTTTGGACCAATTCCTTCATTCTGTCTACCAAACATTACATCCAGGTGAGCCCATAGCTCTTTTGGTGATGAAATATCATGGAGGTCACATAAAATGCATTCAGGCATAGCAAACATCATGGCTGCAATAGCTATGTCACCTTCAACTAACCAGTCATACTCTTCTTCAGAGGATTCGAACTCTCTTTCAAAACAATGATCAAAGAGACCATTTTTCTTCAAGTGTGCTATCATCAGTGGTTTCCATTCATCATAGTTGAATGGAAAACGAGGATCATGGTTGAATGGAGAAAGATGATAGATTTCTTATGAATACATTGAAGCTGTAGAAGACCTGCAAAAATAATAGAGAATATCTGCAATTGCTACTACTGCATAAATGCAGAAATTGCTGCACTTGAAATATTGATAATAACCTGCAAAAAACTCTCAGGAATGGAGATAAACGATACTCTCAAAATGCTCTGATACCATGTGAAAATCCTCACAACATATCTAAGAGATGATGTATACCTCACAAGAGTAATTATGATTAAGCAGGAAAATAGAAGAAGAGTGGTCAATGCAGTATAATGAGCAACAGAATAATAATACAGTAGAACTCGGATAGAAGCAGAAATACTTCACACACACTAATTAATTAATCACAATATGGACAAATAAATAGTACAATGCATGAGGATTTGAATGCCTAACGTGGCAATTCGAATTAGCCTTCATGGAGTGATCAAAAGATCACTGGAGTGTCATCGGAACACAACTAGTAGTCTATCTCATCATCGGTGGAGTCATCAATGCACAAGTAACTGTCAATCGTCAGTCAAACTGAGTCTAACTGAGTGTGGTAGGTGTAACTGAATGTAACTGGCACATGGAGACACTAAATGAATGAAGGAGGCTCATTGGAGGGTGCATGAGGAGCTAACTAGAGTCAGAATAGGTAGTCATGTCTCATCGGAGGTCAATCGGAGTGATAACAGCAATGAGGAATCAGTCTGGCCTCAAATCAAGGAAAGACTGGTGGCTAACTGAAGTAAATTGGACCGGTAGGTGAGAAAGGCGCCCTTCTTCAGTGGAAGGTGATAACTAGGCACATGACAGGCTAGGAGGGCTGAAACTGAGTGGAAGGAAGCTCCGGGGGCTAGTTAACTGAGTGGAAGGAAGCTCCAGGGGCTAGCTAACCCTAAATAATGCATGTAAACCCTAAAAGTGCATGCATGACTGAAAATGTAAAGGATCAAAATATTGGTGGGACTAGGATGGAGTATAGGAATATCCTAACACACACCATGGGAAATTAGTCAAATCTCGATAATGCACCAATAAAAAAATAGATAATCTTTAAAGAAATATTATTTTTTTTAATTTAGAGAAATCATTTTAATACCAAAAATACAGAAAACTTTAGAAAACTTTATGTAACATTAGGTTAAAAAAAATAAAACAAAATCCATTCAACGGAGCATGGAGACCTACCGATAGCTATAATCCCTGCCGAGCAGGGACTAAAAATAGAATAAAAAATAAGCATTAAAAAACCCAAAAAAACATGAGGTGTTAAGTGGTAGAAAATGGTATGGCGGCTAACTTTATTAATTGATCAATTGATCGTCAACTCATATTAATTGTTACATCTATCCTAAAATATCCACATTAGTTGTTTCATCTATCACAAAATATCCACATAATCCCAACTCAGAACTAGTAAGACGTATGCGGTTACTGAATTTATTAATGATAATGGGTATAGATTAAGTCACTCTTTTCATCACAATCAATCCATCATTTGGAAAGGCAAAGGGAATCTCGAAATAAATAATGCATATTCATGGCATTCAATACCCAACAAAAGGTATGAGTTAGACATAAAATTAATTTTCATCCATGGGATTCAATACCCAACATAAGGCACGACTTTCCATAAAATTTGATGACTAGCACACTATGACAGTTATTCTCTAGCTATGGAAGATCGCTTGGAGTACACATATGCAACGTCCTCTTTTACAATGTGTTTCTTGAAATCCTTGCAAAGAACCAAGGCAAATATGCATTCATTCAATGAAAATCATAAAATTTCTTTAATATGTTATCTTGCATTAAATGTTTATGGAAGTGTTACTTAAGAAATACATTCAATATCTACCTTATAAATCTCCTCAATGTCTACCTTCTACATCTCCTCATCGACATGCGTTCATTTATTTTGTTCACGACTTTCTCCTATGTGTAGGGTGTTTACTATCAATCTTGCATATGTTTGATTTTAGTAGGGAAATATCAACGAAAATATCTTTAATTTGTTTTTATAGCCATTGAACATAGTTGACTACTCCCCCGAGGATGGAATTCGACAGTCCAACCCAACACATATAACTTTTGCAACTAACATTTATGCAACAGACAACTTCAAATATATTCAAACTGTACCCTCCTTGAATTCCTAAATGCATCATGTTGAATTCAAGGGTCTCACTCAATATCTTGGAGATTAGCAAGAATGGAAGCAATCACTTGCTGCTTGATATGTACTTGACTTGTCAGTTTCTTCTGCCCAAGAAGTTTTCCTTGCCCATTTTTTCATGTGCACATCTCCATTTTGATTCTACAATTGATTGATCCTTGTATTGCAATTTCTTTTGCGCAACATGTTTCCATCTATGCAGTTTATTGTTCTTCAACAATACATAGCCTTATGTTCAAATCCATCACAATCATGACATCTCATAGTCTAGCAATACTTAACAATATGACTAATATAATTGCACCTTGCACACTTCATTTTGTTAGTCCTTCTTCGAGTAGTGTAATAAAAAGAATTGTAATCATTGAAGGAATTATCATACCTAAATGACTTCAGTTGATTTGGATGATTTTCATCATCATAGACCTTCCTAGATGTTCTTTCATAACCAAGACCTGACTTGTCTTCTGGTGATATCTGAGCATTCAGAATTGATGAGTCGCCTTTGAATTTGTTCTTCACTTCATCTTCAAGACCAGTCTTGTCACTTTTTGTATGTGCGTAGTTTGGAGTATTACTTATGATGTGATCTTGAACTTGTTTCTTTCCCTTTATCTCGGTCAACTTGTCTTCTAAGCGAGAGATCTCTCTATCCTTTAATGTAATTTAACTTGTCAACATTTTTTTTTTCTACACTAACTCTTCCAAAGAAGTCTTCAATATGGATTTCTCTTCTTCAAGTACTTTGATCTTGTCTACTATGCAATTCAAATGTTTTTCGTAGTTCATCACCTTTTCAATTACTTGGTTATCAAGATACTCTTGAAACTCTTTAGCTTGCTAGACCTATTCTTCATACTACGATAGTTGTCCCTATAAGAGTTTACTCTTCCTTCTTGACTTCTTGAATTCATCTACGTCACTCACTAGTTCACCTTCCCAATTGAACTTTGTAGCTTCTTCTTCTTCATATTGACTATCAGATTTAATTTATGCGACATGCTTTGAAGGTGTATTGAAGGATCCACTAAAGAAATACTTATCCAGTTATCCTAGTTTGCTTTGTGCAACCGGTGTGCTCTTATTGATTGACGTACAACTCTTCTTCTTTTCTTAAATGTTTTCTTCTTCCACAAAGGCCATGAACAGTACCTCCTTTCGCTTATCTTCGCAATCACTTCCTTCGGATACATTGTTGTCTTCCTTAGTATACAAACTCTTCCTCCGTTTTGGAACTTTCTTTCTCTTCTCTAGTCTATCCTGAGTGCATGCCATTCTTCGTTCATGGGAACTAGCTTCTTATTCTTTGCCACTATCTCCATCTTCCATGTATGGACACTTGGAATCAAAGTGGCCTATCTCTCCACATCTTAAACATTTGAAAGGAAACTTATTTTTATACTTACCACGTCCTCTTTTCATCTTTCTTATGAAGTTTGACTCTTCTTCATCTGATTCATTACAAGAATCCTTTTCGTGTTCATATTTATCCTTTCCAGAGGCGTTAAAGGCTTCTTATTTTCTAGTGGGATTTTATTTCTTAGTTCTCATCTCATACGCAGTCAAGATTCCTTGAAGCTCATCCTTTGTCAAGTATGCAATATTGGCTCTATATTCTAACGCATATACCTTTGCATCAAATCTTGAAGGCAGAGTTCTCAGTATCTTCTACACTACTGATTCTTTTTCTAGAGTAACTCCAAGACTCTTGATAGCATTAATTATCTCATCAAATTGCAAGAAGTAAGAAGAAATATTCTCTTCATCTTTCATTTTCAAGGATTCATAGTCATTTATGAGTTTACCCCATACATCATTGGCTGAGATGCAATGCATGACCTTAATAAATTCAGTGTATGTTGACCCACATAACAGTGTGTTTCTGGTTTTTGCATTGCATTCATATTATCTCTTTTTAGCTGGATTAGTTGGTGCGATTGTTGGGACATTATAACCATCCAATAGACTGCCAAACATCAACTCCGAGGGATTGAAAATATACTTCCATCATGATCCTCTAGAAGGTGTAGTTGGTTCCATCAAACCTTGGTTCTCTATTGGTCTATAGACCTTCCTGATTATCCATATATGCGCATGGATCTATATTCCAGATGTTAAGTTGTTACTGAAGACACCCACTTTGATACCAATCGTTGGAATCTATTTAATATTGAGAGGGGGGGTGAATCATTATTAGCACAATTATGAACAATTTTTAACTTATTAACTGATTAATCTTGAACTTTAATTATGCATACACCATAAATTAGACAATCAACATCACATGAGCACAATAAACAAAACACATATTTTTACATGGAAACTCAAAAAGGAGAAAACCACGGAATGCTCTCTTATAATACAATATTACATTCAAGGAAGCACCAACTTTCGAAGTTCTCCGACACCAACTGAAAGGAGGCACTGACCCCCTCATTTTATAGGCATCGACTTGAAGGAAGCACCAAATCCCTAATTTACCAGCTCCAACTGGAAGGAGGCATCGAACCCCTGATCCTTGCCCCATCCTGCCTCCCTAATATAAAGAATGAGATATGACTTTGTTGTTATTCTGATCTGCAGACACTTCTGATATTTTGTTGCTATTCTAATCCGCGGACACTTCTGATATTTTATTGTTCTTTATGCTATGCGTGCCTACTGCAACCTTGCATGAACTTCACTTGAACACTTCACAACATTACAATTGACTTCGCAATTCAAAAACTGTGTGTTGCTTCAACATACTATGCAGTCTTCACTCAGGTACTATATGCCATTATGTTTTTGCGCAACTGCAACTTCAACTAATACTGTGCATCTACTGATGAACTGCTGTTCTGACTTCATGCATCAATATCATATGGATCTGGGAACCTTCTGAAATATGTATGTTTTTTCTTGGTGCAACCGCCTTTAGACAATCTATGACCTTTTGTGTATCATCTTTGATTCGTCCTTTTTGTATAACGCACTTGTCTCAGATCATTCTTGTCATAGTGTGTATCCTTTACTTTGTTGCAATTATGTCTTAGTGCATTAGATAAACTTCTTCACTTCACACAACACTAGATATACCTAAAGTCTGTCTTTGTTCTTTTGTCTTAGATCATCTATGATTGTCTACGTGTTGTTTGCGATAATTGTCATTCTGGTCTCACGCACTTGCCCATCTTCTATAGTTCTTCCTTTCGGTCTATGCGCAATTGTCATAGATAAACTACATCATTCAGCGCACCATCAACTATTCCATTCCTCTGCTTTTGCGAATTCGACTCTCTGCTTTTGCGCATTTGACTCTCTGCTAGATCATGTTGTTCTGGTTCCACGAGCACTTGATGCCCCAAGAATTATTATCTTGATAAATTCGATCTTTTAGATTTTCACTTTCAAGCTTCCATCCTTACTTTCAACCTTACATCAATTCTCCAACTTGCTTCTTATTTATACTTTTCCTACACGGAATGTATGTCCACAAGTTGGTTGTGGATTTTCCTTCTTATTTTCCACAAGTTGGTTGTGGATTTTCCTTCTTATAAAAGAATAAAAAGATTAAAATCATGATGCTAAATTTTGCAGCCACATAAAATAGAATGGAAACAATGAGAATGCTAGGGTTTCCAGCATTGAAGATAACCATGAAAACTTTTTATTTTCATCAAAATTCACTATAAATATTAATAACGACATAAATAATTAATGATTTTTTTGAAACAATCAGGGGGGAAATTGAGACGAATAGTAAGAATTTATATACCTGAAATTTATCCTTTGCAAAGTTGTAAGTGACCTACAATCCCTTACAAATTCGCCTCTTCATAAAAATCTAGCCACTCCAAAGAATTCCCTAGTAAATCTCTTTTACACAAGTCTCACCTCAAACTTTTGACAAAATAATGAAATAATGATTGGGTTTCTATTTTAAACTCACTTTTAGAAAATGTAATTCTCGCTCATTTTTTTGCTAAATATTTCAATTCATTTATGAGAAACATCTGTTGTAATCCCCCAACATAATGGAAATTAAACCCAACAAGAATAACATGAAATGTAAAAGAAAACAAGAAGACGAGCCAATTCAAAACAAACATGCCCTGTCTGTCAATTAGATAATATCGCATTCCACATGTTAATTATTCACTTAGTTTTTTTTTAATAAAAGGAATTCAGAAATCATTCATGACAAGTGTTACTTGTCTTTAAAAATAATTGCATTCTTAGTACAATGTTTTGAGATAACCTTATCAATTGATTCATCTTCATTTAAATATATTCAATGTCCTTACTAGTTTGTCCAACACATTCAACCATCACATTGGTGCACAATGTGACCATTCTTTCCAAGAGCTTAGTAGTCCCTTTTAAAAGGACGTTAAACAACATTAAAAAGAGTGGATATTTCTTCTATATACCCAATTATGTAAGTTTCCCTTCCTTAATAAAACAGTAGAGAACAAATTCAACTTAGCATGCCAATAATTGAATGGATTGACATTATATAAGGCTTTTAAAACCATTTATAATACAAATACAACACTTAAATCTTCAACATGCAATAGTCACATTATGAAAACCATAAATATTTAGAGACCATATCTCATTCCACGTAGGTATGCAAGTCTTTTGGTTGAGAGATTTCATCAAACACTTAGGATGCAATCTTATATACCAGCCATTAATTCACAACCACTTATAGTAAGTTTGATATAGCATAATAGAAGGGTTTCCTTTAGATATATAATTAGAAATCTAATTGAAGTACAATCAAATTTCCCCTCGTCCCAGTAACTATCCCTTACTCAAAAACCACCACATTACAAAATCGAGCTCTAAAAACTTCATAAGCGGACTCAAAATGGGGTTTCCGGGTACATATGGTACAAATACCCCCAAAATTTATTCAAATACGAAACAGAAATGCCCAGAAACACAATTTATTAAAATCAAGTCAGTCAATTCAATTAAATCTTGACAAATTGCAAAAAAATCAATCTTAACCAAATCAATTAAATACAATTCATATTCAGAATATATGGACATGATCCTACAATAAGATAAGTTATAGATCTAAAGGAAATGTTTATAGTTTAAAAATTCTAATTTCCGTTTCCCACATTTCTCTTCAACATCCATAGATATTCATTCAAACATTTTAACAAGTAGTTAGCAATCAAATTCTGAATATGCAAATAAACATGGGGCTACATTCCCAAATCTTACATGGCTTGTTAAGTCACATAGAGAATATCCAAATAAATTATAATAACCTCATATTACAAATTCGGAATTTAAGGGGAATACAAATATTTAATTGGCTATATAATCAGTTTTTTTAAAGAAATACCAGTAAGCTCTTTGAGTAATTATGACAAACATATTCCATACCAAAATTAATAAATCACATAACAATTTTTTTTACCAAGGCTAAGTTCAAAATTGTTTCGTACATGCAAAAATTCACTCTTAAATTCATGCCCAACAGAGGAAATTTTTTCCAATATAATTTAATTACAAATGAAATGCCGCAATGGAAACCATTTTACTTATCCCAAACAAATTTTCAAATCAAATATTAATAAAAAGAAATTCCCAACAATGGAGAGAAACGCCAACTCTACAAACCGATTTGTTCCATGAGTATAACACAAGGATAATACCCAAATTGAACAATAACATAGCCCCTACTAAATCAATTTATTGGCAAGTGCTAAACATAAGAAAACTTATTTCTTAGAGACATTATAACATACTTAGTACATGTGTTTTAGTACTTACTTAGTACATGTGTTTTAGTGAACAATTTGCATATAAACGCTTACATTACCACTTACCCACCAATTCTTCCTTTGTATAATTGTTTAGTAGCAGAAAATGAGTCATTGCAAGCTACAATCCACAAGTTAGCTCTTCCATTTTCCAAAAAAAAATTTATTATAATTCAAAATTACTTCTATAAAATCTCTTTATACATAACATCAATCTCACATGTTGTTCAGACAAATAACCTAACAATTATGTTAAGAGCTACCATTACAATTACTATTATATGCTAAAATCAATTACAATTACCCTTAATAAAATCAATGATGTGATTACCATTATTCTACATAATTAAATAAACCCTCATACATGTACCAAATTTGTTTCTAGCTACTAATCAAGCTCCTCAGCATATAGACTTCCTGCCTAGCCAACTTACTGATTGCTAATCAATTTCCTCCCTACCTTACTAAGGGAAATATTCTTTCCCTGAGACCTCCAAGTTGTATAAGCTCACAACCACGTCCTTGACCATTTTTTTTGCAAAATAATTCACCTAATGGTGATTCCACCTCACCCTGAAGTTGACATGGAAGTTGAAGATGCTCTGAATCATAAATTCCTATCTAACTAGCTTCACCTCTTTCATATTTAAGCTATGCAAGGAAATTATGGTTTTTAGTTTAGTCTGGTGAAATTTTCCAGCATTTCCCCATGCCAATCCCCCCCCCTCTTTCCCAACAATCCCCCCTCTTCTCTTTATCTTCCTTTTCCTACCTCACAGCTCATATCCATGCAAAATCTGCATTAGTTAATTTCCCTAATTAATATTATTCACCCCCTTATGTGTCTTCACCCCAATTTCTTTTTTTATATTTTCTTTAATTATATTCCCCTTTTCATATTTTTGTTATTATCTTTTAACTATAATAATATTGTTTGAGTTTTGCCCCTCCCAAGTGGGTAAAACACTCTTTAACTAATTTGGCCATAGGGGGTGGTCACTGAAATTACATTGTCTTAACTCAAATATGTAAGAGCTAGTTGTTAAGGAGTAAGTACTCCACATCCTCACCGCATACCTCGACTATTGATCATGAAATATGGACTTCATTTCCTTGTATCCTCGATATAAGTACTCTTCCCACATATTATGCAAAGAGAGACTTCACACCTCTATCAAGACATGGTTGTGGCCTATACCCATATGTTGGCAAGTTGGCAAGGTCCCACCCAGTGACCTGCACATGAACACAAACACCATATATCGAGTATATAATTTTGAAATATAATATTATTATCTAAATCATATGTTCCCCTCCTTGTGTCCTCTTACAAAAACATCACATTTTCTTTGCATCCTTAATTTAAACTTTAAAATTTGGTAAATGGAATTTTGCAATCCGTGGTCCCGTGCCAACTAGCAATTTAGACTTCCCTACCACAATTAGCACTATTTCATTAGCCCAAAACATAGCAATCCATCCACAAGTAAATCACAAACCACAATCTCTACACATGAATCCATCCACAAGTAAACCATACAATATTATGCCATCTACACATACAATTCATCACAACATATCCATGGACATATATAGACAACGTATATACATATGCATAAACATAATCAATAATGTCCAAAACATCACATAGGACTCCTCCCCATCTTGATAAGGTATCATCACACACCAAAATGACTAATGAGTTATTCTCAAATAAGTATAAAGAAAAATCATGAAAGAGGGAGTTACACACTTCCCCTCTTGAAACAAAAATTCGGCCTGAAGTTTTCTAAGTGAACAAAAATCGGTATTCAAGGTGCATCGGTATTCAAGGTGCATAGATAATGCATCCTCCCAAGTAACAAAATTGGGACTATAAAGGTCTCATTAGACCTTTACCTGGTCCACTAGGTGACTCCTAAGTTGTTGAGTGTCACATGGTCTAGTATACATATTGGTTTTTCCTTCAAAATCCCCTTATCTATAACTTGCAAATGATTCAATTATTTCCAATCAAAATTATGAGATGCATTGGAAAAATATACTTTCTTAAAACAACATGCATATTATGTAGTACTGGTGGTAAAGCAAGGTGATATGCTACAGGTCCGACCTTCTCTAAGATCTCAAATGGCCCCAGAAACTGAGGGGAAAATTTTTATCCCTTTGCAAACTTTGTGGAACTTTTCTTGGGTTTAACTTGCAGGAAAATACTATCTCCCTCCTTATAACTACAACCCACTCTATGTACATCAACATAACTCTTCTGAGGGTCTTGAGCTTTCTTTAGTCTTTGTCTAATTAAAGAAACTTGTTCCTCCATTCCTGAAGGATTTTGGGTCCCACTAATATTCTATCTTCAAGCTCATCCCAACTTAAGGGAGTTTTGTAGGGCCTACCATACAACAGTTCAAAAGGTTCCATAACAATAGAACTATGGTAGTTTTTATTATAAGAAAAAACCACTAATTAAAGATGCTCTTCCCATTTGGTTTGTTGCTCCATTACATACATGTGAAGCACGTCTTCTAAAACTTAATTCACCCTCTTAGTCTAGCCATCAGTCTCGAGATGATATGCAGTGCTAAAATTAAATTGAGTCTGAAGAGCAACCTGGAATCCAATCCAAAATCTCCCAGTAAACACAAAGGCTCGGTCAGAAATGATTTTCTTTGGAAAACCATGGGTCTGACAACTTCTTTAATAAACACTTGTGCTATCATGAGATTTATAAGTGTCCTTAACTAGAATGAAATGAGAACTTTTAATAAGTTTATCCACCACTACCAGGATGGAGTTGTATATTCTAGCAGTTAATGGTAACTCTACTATGAAATCCATTGATATCACTTCCCATTTAGACATGAGAATGTGATCATGAGGCTGCAATAATCTTGTTGGATGATGATGCTCAACATTTACAAGTTGGCATTCCAAACATTTAGCCACAAAAAGAGATACATATTTTTTCATTCCTAACCAAAAGAAATTGGGTTTCAAATCAGCATACATTTTTTCATCCCAGGATGGGATGCATACAAGGAACGATAAGCCGCATTCAAAATTATCTCACGGAGACCCTCCCCTTGCAAGACATAGATTCTCTTCAAGGATCTTACCATCCCATCATCATCACAAGAATACCCCCCTGACATGAGTTTATAATCCTATTGATCACACAACATAGCTCTCACTTATGAACATCAACTAGCATCTTACCATCCCATCATCATCACAAGAATACCCCCCTGACATGAGTTTATAATCCTATTGACCACACAACATAGCTCTCACTTATGAACACCAACTAGCATCCTTTTGTGCATTTAGAATATACCCCCTTAAATCCACTTTTAAAGGAATTACAGAAAAAATACAAGGCCTTCGACTGAGTGCATCAACCACTCTACTCAAAGCTCCTTTGAAGGTAATATAAAATTCATACTCACTTAGAATTTTTGACCAACGTCTTTGTCTTGCATTAAAATCCTTTTGAGAGAAGATATGATGCAACCCACTGTGATTAGTTCTCAGTTTAAATTTTTGACCCACGAGATAATGTATCCACAACCTTAGAGCATGGATAATGGTCGCTAAATCCAATTCATGAGTTACATAGTATTTCTCATTGGGATTAACTTCCTAGAAGCATATGTGATCACCCTCCCATATTAGGAATGCACAACACCCAATCCTTCCTTTGGTGTATCTATACATACCACAAAAGGTCAGTCCATATCCCAAAACTTTAATACTAGATTTGAAGTCAATAATTGCTTAATCTTAGAAAAAGATTGATCACACTCTTTAGTCTATACAGACCTCATCGATCTTTGTAGTATTTACTACAATTCCCTCACTAGAAATGATATGACCCAAATAGTGATTTTTTTATTGGAAAAAAAGACATTTTGACAACTTGGCATATAGCTTGTTCTCCCTCAAACATTGTAAAACCAGTCTCAAATGTTCCTCGTGTTCCTTAAAAGTCTTAGAATATCATCATGAAACACTTGTACAAACTTATACAACTATTTCCTAAAGACGCCATTCATTAGACTCATGAATATACTAGGGGAATTAGTTGACACAAAAGGTACCGCTACAAATTCATAATGCCCAAAGCGTGTCCAAAAAGTATTCGTTGGGATATATACATCCTTCACACTTAGTTGATGGCACCCAAATCATAAATCAATCTTAGAAAACAGGGTATCTCCCTTCATTTGATAAAAATGATCATCTATCTAAGGTAAAGGGTATCGATTTCTAATTGTCACTTGATTCAATTGCCTGTAATCAATACACATTCAAAGAGAACCATCCTTCTTCTTTACAAAAATTACCGGTGAACACGACTGGAGAAATAATGGGCCTAATCATACCCAAATCCAATAACTCTTGAAGGTGTACCTATAATTCACGTAACTTAGGCATAGTCATGCAATAAAGTTCCTTAGAAATAGGTTCAGTAGCAGGCCTAATTTCAATAGAAAAATCAATTTCCCGCTTTGGTGGTAGTCCTAGCAACTCATTTGGAAAAGCATCTAGGAATTATGATAGAACCGGATGTGATTCCAAAGATGAATTATCTCTATCATTCAATGAAGTAACAACAAACATTTGGCATCCCTTTGTTAAACTATGTTTCAATTGTAGGGCTGAAATCAATCTCAATGGCACATGTCTCTTCTTCCCATGAAGAACCATGGACTGTCATACATCATCCAAAAAATGTAGTACCTTGCCCCGATAGCCCAAAACAAACCAATGGTATGCAATCCAATCCAATCCATCCATACGTTCAAATCGTAGGAACCAATAGCAATCACATAAACATTTATAGAGGTAGTACATATTCCCAAGTATAGAGAACATCGTCGTATCAAAGGAAAATACATTGAGTACATACTGAAGCCATTTCATCTTGATCAAAATCCCTTTGCTCTGCAGCTACCATACCACATCTTACTAAAGAATTAGGTGAAATAAAACTTTTTGTCACACCAGGCTCAATTAAAATATAAATAACAAGATTATTCAATTTACCCAATGTCTCAAGCACTTAAGACTGGTGCTCAACTTGTTTATCATGATCATCTAAATGAATTCTATGGAATCTACCCATATCTCCAACAGTAGTTTGTCGACTCTAGCTAGAATGTGCCTCTGACTACTTCTTAGGGTATTCCCACTCATAATGTGGTCCCCCACAACTCCAACAACCACCCATAAGAAAAACATTTGGGGCCCCGAATGTTCTAGCATGAGTATGAGTTGAATCCTGCACTGATACATGGGAACAAACACCACATTGCAGATAATTGGCCTTGGGTGTTGATGTAATGTCCCCAATTTGGAATTTTTCTCAATTTAGTCAATTTTCGAAACTTGGACTAGTGAAGCCACAAGCTGTCCCAAATGATCCCAAATATTTTTGAATGATGTATGGAGTGGATTGAGGTGTATTTGGACACACTAAAGAAGATATCATATTCTTGGACACTTTGTAAATACTTCAGCAACTTGCATTTACAATTAGAGAACGAAAGGCGGAATTACTGGGAAAATCGATGTTGAAACCCCCAAGGGTAGATGGCTCCAAAAGAATCCTAAGGATTTTGAATTGGGACTAAGAGTGTTTGAAAGGTATTGAGACATAAAAATGAAGCTTATTTATGCTTGGAAACTCTCAAAATACTTCTGCAACATTCATTTAAGTTCAGGAGAAAATAGGGAAATTTACTAGTAATTTCGAGGTTCAAACCCCCAAGGGTAGATGACATAAATGGCTTCCCAAATGCAGTACGATCCTCCCAAATTTCAGAACAGAGACATGGATTAGTTACCTTACTTCAATGGGCACCCAAATGCAACATTAATCAGTTCCTAAAGGCTGTTGCAACTCCCATAAATCATAGGTTTGTAGACATGTCTTCACATAGGGGGAAAAGCTAGGAAACTCCACCACTTGTTATGAATTTCGAGATTTATGTTCCAAATACTTATACAATGTGTATTAAAATTCTTCAGGACATTAATTTATATCCTTACATCAACAAAATCACATATATTTACTGATACAAATCAAAATAAAGCAACTTCAATCTCTCACAACAAGATATGGGGAAAATGGCACCATTTATGCATTGTTTGGTATTTTTACATAGTTTCACTTGGTATTTCGACCTCAGGATCTTCTGAGCATCAAATACAAAGTAAATATATCATATTAAAAATAAATGGTGTATCTTGGACTCTCCCAAATATATCAGCATCTCACCATGTGCGCCCTTCCTCCAAGAGCCAAAGTATGAAGAGAAATGTGAGAGAGAGATGGGAACAAGTTGAATGAGAGAAGATCACGAGATTCCCTGTAGCTTCAAACTGCAACAAAGGACTCCATTCTAGCTCCAAATGAAATGTCTGAATGGCCTCTCCAATTTCCAATTGGGATGGGAATTTTTCACCCTCGAAATCGGTACTCACGCAAGTAGAGTAAACACTCCACTAGCATGGACAAGCTATGCTCTCCAATTTGCAAAATGAGAAATGACCAAAAGCTGGTCTCTTTCTTTGTTCTTGTATTTTATAAAATTCCAAAGGCCTCCTTAGCTCAAATTCCATCCAAGAGACTCATCCCAACTTGAGTTAGGGAGAGATTCCAATGTGTGCCACTTGTCCAACAATTCCTAGTCTCCATCTTCCCTCAATTCGAATGGGTAAGATTCCTAGTATCCAGTTCGACCTTACATGACTCATTCCATTGATAATACCTCTTAAAATCCCCCAAGTATGTTACCCTTCATCTTGAACTCGAATTGGTGAGAGAATCATGCCAAGTGTAGTGGGGAATCTTGCCACATGTGGGTCCCACAACCTCTTATGTGCCCTCATGATCCAATGCCACCTTATTTTCTTTGTATTATTATTTAATTGACCTATTTAATTTGAATTTGTAAGTATAAGGTCATTTTGGGTCTTGTATCTCCTTTACTCCAACGTTTAATGCTTCCACCCCCAACCTAGGGAACTGGTAATTTTCCTCCATGATAGTTCATTTGGATGGGAATATTACAACTTTGAATTGGGAATTTTCTCTTAATGTGACCCACCTTGTCCATTTGGATCTAATTTTACATTATTACGAACTTGGACATCATTCTTGGAAATTATTTGACACTTAGCACCAATTTGACAAACTATCATGAGTATGGCCAAGTGGCTTAGGCCATTGTGACCCAATGCAAAATTTTGGGACATGAAAAATCCTCCCCTCCCAATATTGCTTGTCCAAAATCAATTTAAAACATGGATGTTGAAGAACCTGCTTTCTTTCCAAACTTTCTTTCCAAAACTCTGAGTAGTGGCACTCATGTACTACAATTGTGTGTTTCCAAAATCAAGGAGATGTGGGTTTTCTTTTTCATATTTGTATCCCCTGTAACATCACCACTAAACACAAAAACATTAATTAAATTCATAAAAACAAAGTTTTCACAATCACTATTTACCTCTTTCATATTTGGAAACCCTTTCTGATACCACTGTATAATTCTTTGAAGTTGCCACTAAGTTGCTCAACTTTGAGTCTTCAAGATGCCATGAAAATTTTAAGAGGAACCACCATGCTTGCTTCTGTACTACTCTGATTAAAATCACCTTATTAAGTGGGGACTCAATCTCCCATACTACTTGTTTCCCAAAAAATTTGAAACCAATGAGACTAAAAATTATCTCAGGGTCCCATTGCTTGTATTGCACTCCAACAATTAGGAGTTCTCTCCAACCCATACCATTAGGCAACAAAATTCTTGGATCCCATTTCCTTGTATGCATTATTCCAATCATCATAAGTACAAAATATATATCATCAAAGTACATAACAACATAATAAAAATGTACATCAAGGAGGTGCCTCATCAAAGAATCATGAAAGTGCTTATACCTCCAAGCAA
This sequence comes from Larix kaempferi, assembly GCA_027924585.1. Taxonomy (NCBI): domain Eukaryota; kingdom Viridiplantae; phylum Streptophyta; class Pinopsida; order Pinales; family Pinaceae; genus Larix; species Larix kaempferi. Next base: position 6,050,501 of record BSBM01000221.1, read on the forward strand.
GTAGACCACCATTTTCCAAGTGCATACAAGCATCAAGTGACCAATCAAATATGCTCCAATTACATAGGTGAGGATCCCATGTTCTATAATGCTGCTCCAAAAGGATGTAAGATGCATAAAAAGAATGAGCCTTCAAGGGGCTCACATAAGTACCATTTATGAATCCATGGATATGTGTATCATCAATAAATAACAAAGGATGTTGTTTCCAATAAAAATTTGCTCCAATAATATATCTCTTCACCCAAGTAGTTGATGAAGTTCCTCCAACATCATTTGAACTAAGCAAGGAGAAAGGAAAATCATGAGTATTCAAGTGACTCAAGTGAACATCATAAGGGCATCCATGAAGATATGTATAATCATAAGGTAAAAAAGGATGTTGCTGCAAATGTAAATAATAATGTGCTCTAGTCATGTCGTCATCAAAAAGAGAGATAGGAGTTTCATACTCCTCATGTGGTACCATAAAAAATAAACTTTTCACCCATACTTCATTAGGATGAATGCTGCAAAATATGGAAATGTAAGATGTAGGAGAATGAACCAACTCACCCAAATGATCATAAAATGCAAAAGTGTCATCGTGTGAAGGCTCCATAAGGGTAGGATCATGCACCTCCCTCAAAAGTGCAAAACTTTCCTCATAGGTTAGTTCCAAGGTAGTGGAATCATACACTTCTTCAAAAATTGTGTAACCATTTCCAAGAGGAAACTCAAGTTCCTCTTCCACCACAACAAGTGCTTGGTTCTCATCAATCTCATCTTAAAACACATCAAGCACACTAAATTTACCATGCTTCTCATTATCCATCATGTCATGATAATCCTCCAAGCAATCTATCATTTGACAATCTGAAACATAGGAGGAAGAACAAGTATCTTGCAACCTATCAAGAAGTTGCTCATTTTTCATTTTGAGCTTATGAATATCTTCATTATTATTCAAGTATGCTCCATGTAACCATACATTAAGCTCAACCAAATTTTTTCTATCAAAAATCAAGGACATGAAATTACCTTCGATGTTGCACATTGCTCTTTGAATCTTCTCCATGTCTTCAAGGAAGGATGAATCCTTCAATGAAGAAACTCTCCAACAAGAATTTGACACCAATGCTTGAGTGTCATGGAGTATTCTAAGGGTCTCTTGGATCTTCTTTTCATTCATATTTAATGACCCTTCAAGAAAAAGTGGCTCTTGTAGAGGGACCTCTTCTTCTTTGTCCTTTCTGCTTGGACCAACTTCTTTAAGCTCATGTGGTGATGGGGAAGTTGATATTGTTTCTTCTTCAACTGCTGCAAGGTATTCATTTTCATGCTTAATGTAAGTTTGGATTGCAGCAACACTTTCAAAAGTGATCTCTATGTCACCAACATAGAGGTGTGAGCACCCATCAATAGGTACTCCTTCATAGTTCAAGCATCCATCAGTAGATTCTCTTTGATTCATGTCCAAGGTAGAATGTGTCTCGAAATTATCTTCAATATTTTCAATAGAGTCTTCTTCATGCTCATGTGATGTCTCTTCATATTTTTCATAGTCACTTGGGAGTGACTTTCGATCCTCTTCATGTACTTCTTCTTCTACTTCACCTATTTCAGAACTAGGTGGCTCATGGGTCTCCTCCTGTTCACTCACACATATATGATTTTCTCTCCAAGGTATTTTGCAAGAATGGAATAGACCTTTCTTCACTAAATACACATCTTCATTTTTGGGCCTATTTTCAAACACCCAATTAGAAAAGTCTTCAAAAGGAATGGCCTTTTGTGTACCTCCCTTATACAGATCAAGATATGCTTGATATTGTTGGGGAAAGGTTTTACATGTTGCTCTCAATATTTGTAATTCATTCATGGAATTATCCATTGGTAGTGTGACACACTCATATTAATCAGATTCCAGGTCATAAGAATAACCCTCATCCCATATGAAATTGTAAGAAGTGTTGCATGATGGCACCTCTTCCTCAAACCATTCACATTCTGCTTCATATTGCTCACGATCATATTCATATTGCTCATAAGAATTGTAATCGTAGGAGTCATCATAATAGTAATACATGGCTGAAATTTCTTCTTTAATGGATGACCCTAATTCACAAGTGCAAGGACTATGCTCTGATACCACTGTAATGTCCCCAATTTGTATTTTTTCTCAATTTAGTCAATTTTTGAAACTTGGACTAGTGAAGCCCCAAACTGTCCCAAATATTTTTGAATTGTGTATGGAGTGGATTGAGGTGTATTTGGACACACTAAATCAGATATCATATTCTTGGACACTTTATAAATAGTTCAGCAACTTTCATTTACAATTAGAGAACGAAAGGCGGAATTACTAGGAAAATCGATGTTGAAACCCCCAAGGGTATATGGCTCCAAAAGAATCCTAAGGATTTTGAATTGGGAATGAGAGTGTTTGAAAGGTATTGAGACATAAAAATGAATCTTATTTATGCTTGGAAACTCTCAAAATACTTCTTCAACATTCATTTAAGTTCAGGAGAAAATAGGGAAATTTACTAGTAATTCCGAGGTTCAAACCCCCAAGGGTAGATGACATAAATGGCTTCCCAAATGCAGTACGATCCTCCCAAATTTCAGAATAGAGACATGTATTAGTTAAAGGAACTCAATGGGAACCCAAATGCATCATTAATAAGTTCCTAAAGGCTGCTTCAACTCCCATAAATCAGAGGTTTGTAGACATGTCTTCACATAGGGGGAAAAGCTAGGAAACTCCACCACTTGTTATGAATTTCGAGATTTATGTTCCAAAGACTTATACAATGTCTATGAGACTTATTTAGGACATTAATTTATATCCTTACATCAACAAAATCACATATATTGACTGATACAAATCAAAATAAATCAACTTTAAGCTCTCACGACAAGATATAGGGAAAATGGCACCATTTATGCATTGTTTGGTAGTTTTACATAGTTTCACTTGGTATTTCGACCTAAGGATCTTCTGAGAATAAAATATAGATTAAAAATATCATATTAAAAACAAATGGTGTATCTTGGAATCTCCCAAAGATCAGCATCTCACCATGTGTGCCCTTCCTCCAAGAGCCAAATTATGAAGAGAAATGTGAGAGAGAGATGGGAACAAGTTGAAGGAGAGAAGATAACGAGCTTCCATGTAGCTTCAACCTGAAAAAAGGACTCCATTGTAGCTACAAATGAAAGTTCTGAATGGACTCTTTAATTTCCAATTAGGATGGGAATATTTCACCCTCGAAATTGGTACTAAGGCAAGTAGAGTAAACACTCCACTAGCATGGACAAGCTATGCTCTCCAATTTGCAAAATGAGAAATGATCAAAAGCTGGTCTATTTCTTTGTTCTTGTCTCTTATAAAATTAAAAATGCCTCCTTAGCTCGAATTCCATCCAAGAGACTCATCCCAACTTGAGTTAGGGAGAGATTCCAATGTGTGCCACTTGTCCAACAATTCCTAGTCTCCATCTTCCCTCAATTCGAATGGGGAAGCTTCTTGGCTTCCATAAATCCCTTGCGTGCCCTATTGGAGGATATTTTTAGCCCAGACATGTCATATATGTCATATGTCAGCAATCAGGTCTGAACTTTGTCATAGGTGTCATAGAATCTTCATCATTGTTGTCATAGGAGTTAGGGAATCTAGCTCCAAGTGTCACAATTCTTCTAAGATGCCTCTTCCTCTTCCATGGGAGTTATTATTCCACTTCAATTCGACCTTACATGACTCATGCCATGAATAATACCTCTTAAACTCCCCCAAGTATGTTACCCTTCATCTTGAACTCGAATTGGTGAGAGAATCATGCCAAGTGTAGTGGGGAATCTTGCCACATGTGGGTCCCACAACCTCTTATATGCCCTCATGATCCAATGCCACCTTATTTTCTTTGTATTATTATTTAATTGACCCATTTAATGTGAATTTGTAATTCTAAGGTCATTTTGGGTCTTTTAGCTCCTTTACTCCAACTTTTAATGCTTCCACCCCCAATCTAGGGAACTAGTGATTTTCCTCCATGATAGTTCATTTGGATGGGAATATTACAACTTTGAATTGGGAATTTTCTCTTAATGTGACCCACCTTGTCCATTTGGATCTAATTTTACATTATTACTAACTTGGACATCATTCTTGGCAATTATTTGACACTTAGCACCAATTTGACAAACTATCATGAGTATGGCCAAGTGGCTTAGACTGATTGTGACCCAATGCAAAATTTTGGGACATGACAGTTGAATTTATTTGCACTCCTAAAGCATCACCCCTTGGGGTTCCATGATGCTTAGAAAAATAAGTCTTGGAACTACTTTCATGAGTTCGACCATGAGAGAGTTTACTATAGAAGGGAGGAATATGAGTTTTGGATGGCTTCATGACATGTTTATCTTCAACTTTCCCAAGCAACTATCCTTCATCAATAATTGTTCTTTGCACTGCCTTGTGCAAGGTTTTGGGAATCAATATACATGACTTCTCCTTTATATGGGTATTCAACCCACAAATGAACTTGTTTACCTTCAACTTCTCTGTGTTCAAATGTGGAGCATACCTCAACAAATTCATGAACTGAGTCTCATACTCTAACATTGTCTTGGTTCCTTACTTTAGATCATGAAATTCATTTAATTTTCATTCCAAATACTATTCATAAAGATACTTTTTTTGAAATTGCTCCCTTGTCATCATAGAGAAATGAAATCCCAATTGTGGTTCTAGAGTTCTCCATCATGGCAATGCACTTTATTTTAGCTGATAAATATCCAACCTAGTCTTTTGGTTACTAGTGTAATATCATAAATCAAAGCATAGCTCCATGTTTTCCAACCATGCTTTGGATACCTCTCCTTTTTTTGTCCCTTTGAATATGGACAGCCTCACTTTTCCAATTCTCTATGTAAATCATCCTCAAATTGATGATCATGCCTCTCCCTTTGAGAGGAGGTACCATCCCTAAGATCATTAGCTCTAGATATATCAAGTAGTGCCTTATTCATCCTTTGAAAGGACCGCATCATATCTCTTAATTCACTGACAAATATATGATATGATTCACCACTCAAATGAGGAGGTGGTGAAGGAGGAGGAGGATTAGATTCCCTTCCTCTCCTTAGTCTCACCATTTTCTATCTGTGCAACCAAACAATCAATACATTATTATATGATTATACCACAAAACAACCAATTTTTACCCAATATGTAATGCCCCAACAAAATGGGCATTAAACCCAACAAGAATAATAGGAAATGTAAAAGAAAATAAGATGACAAGTCGATTCAACAAACATGACTCGTCTGTCAATTAGATAATAACGCATTCCACATGCTAATTATTCACTTGATTTTTTATTTTTTTAATAAAAGGAATTCATAAATCATTCATGACAAGTGTTGCTTGTCTTCCATAAATAGTTACATTTTTAGTACAATGTTTTGAGATAACCTTATAAATTAATTCATATTAATTTAAACATAGTCAATGTCCTTACTACTTTATCCAACACATTAAACCATCACATTGTTGCACAATGTGACCATTTGTACCAAGAGATCAATAGCCTCTTTTAAAAGGATGTTACAACAATGTTAAAAAGAGTAGAGATTTCTTCTGTATATCCAATTATATAAGTTTTGTTCCTTATAAAACAATAGAGAACAAATTTAGATTAACATGCAAAAACTTGAATAGTGGAAGCGGCAACGATACTCATCTCAGGGTTCTGATGGAAGCCCCCAAAGCTTCCTACCTAATCCAAACCCCTACTTGTATTCAATGACAAATTGCCCAAGTTGACCACTAGGTCATGATTGAGCAGGATTGTATTTAGGCGGAAGCGATAGAAATGGATATGGGCCCATGGTTATAGACCCAAGGACCTCCCACACTAAAAAGACACCAAGTATTACAAGACAATTGCTCTCTATTGGAAAATAAAATCCCTCTTGGTGTTACAGACCCAAGGACCTCCCACACTCAAAAGACACAACTATTACAGGAGGATTGCTCTCTATTGGCAAATAAAATACCTCCTGGTAGACACCAAAGAGGAATAGAATAAGCTTCTACTCCAAATGGACGATCTCCAAGAGCTTAAAAGGAAGAGGAGCAAAATGAGTTTCTGCTCCAAATGGACAATCTCCAAAAGCATAAAAGGAAGCTCAAAGCAAAGCTCAACATAATACTGCATAACCTAGGCAACCTTATGAGCAGAAGTGAAAATTTTCCAATGGTCTCAATTTATCTCTTGATGACTAATATAATTTATGTGTAGCTTACAAAAAGAAATTATGTATAACACTAGTTTTTTATGCCACGATTTAAAAAATGTTTCAATTTTTAGCTTGGAAAAAAAAAGATATTACTAGTGACACCTATTTTTTATTTGAGGGTTTATTTTAAGATTTTAGTTACAATGGTATTGTTTCTCAAAGCCGTGCTTTCATACAAGCTATAAATTACACACCTGACTACCCCACCCTTCCCCAAAAAAGGGGTGTTACTCATAACACAATGTTTCAATTTAAGTGTCGATTAAGATTTTGGTTGCAACGGTATCAATTGTTAAAGTTGTACTTTCAAACAAGTTGTAATATTAACCCCGGAAAAAAAGTGATGTGTGTAGCTCCATTTTTCAAATCAAACTTTATTTTAATATTTTGGTAGTAACGATCACCAGTTGTTAAGATCATGGTTCCAATCGAGTTGAAATTTTAGCTCTAAAAATAAAATAAAATGTTACAATTAGTATCATCGCTTTTCAATTCGAGGGTCTATTTTAAGGTTTTTCTTAGAAATATTACAAGTTTTTTAAGGGCATGGTTGCAAAATGTTGTACTTTTAACCCCAAAAAATATAAGGATGATTTTAGGAGCGCCACTTTTTGATTTAGGGGTTGCTTTTAGTGTTTTGACCTAAACTAATGGGATTTTAGTGCTCAAGTTGTTGTCTTGAGGTCAAGTTTTCGTTTTGAGGTCATTCTCATCAAGTATGTAATTATGTTTTAAGATATTTTTCATTTTTGGTTATCATGAGCTTTGAGTCACTCTAAAAACACAAATATGTTTTTTCTCAATCGCAACAATGAATAAGACCATACTCTTAGAAATGTTTGCTACTTGAAATTTCAACCTCGCAATCCTTCTTTTCAATGGGTTTATCTTGGTGTTAGTCTTCCATTTATGTGGATTTCCAATGTTTCTTAACCCTTCTAAGGCCAATCTAGAGATCCACAATGTAATGTGCTCCCAAAAACTTATATTTTATGAGCTGATTAACTCCACTCAAACCACACAAAAACCCAAATAAAATTGCTCTAATACTAATATGCTATATAAATCACCTTGAATGTTACAATGGCCAACACATCAAAACATATCTACAACTATTGCTAATATAGTGAGCCTGCTCAACAATAGAAATAATATTTTTTAGTGGTTTAACTGAAGATAAAACACTCAAACAAAGTTCTTTAACCATTGTGACATGAAAGAAAAACTACAATTACAAAGATACGTTAGAACACAAACATTTACAGTTAAAACCAACTATTGGAAACAAGCAATAAATGAAGGATTGTGCCTTTCATTTTCTTATATTATGGAGATTACAATAAAAATTACAATGTCACCTATTCTTAATGTGAAGCTTTGAGAGACTATGTTCTCCTCTGGTATGTTTATCTCATTGCTTTGTTATTATCTTCCCCACACTCTCTACTCATATTATGGAACAATGATAACATCTAAAGAAAGTGACCTTGTTTTCCTCCTTTGACTAGGTTCTTGATAGCTTGAATCAATGTTAGATTTAGGGTTTATGAACCCTCTTGGAACCTCCATGATGCATATAGAAGTGTCTAGTAGATTTACATATGTTACAAGCTCCATATGTGAATTATGACAATGTTTCCACTTAGACATACATGAATAATTGGACCACCTTACCAAGGGCCTAACATTTGCATAGGGACTTTGTTTGATGAAAATAAATCTGTGTTGGAAAGTTAATGACATAATGCAATCATGATGCCCAAGGATTAAGTCCTCAACCTCTGAGACCCCAAAATTTCACTTGATCCTCGTTCTGGTCCATCAATATAATTTTTAGGGTCCAACCCAAAAGAGTCCTTATATTTCTCGAATTCAACATTCCAAATTCTAGAGATCCATTTTGGTTGACAAATTGTCCTAGTAGCAAACAACAAGACCAAAATATGAGTTGATTTAAGGAAAGAAATTAAGTAGACTCACATTAGAGGAAATTTGGGTTCTAAAATGGGCCTTATAAGAATACAAGCCAACTCTTAAGAAAACAAGCCATTAAATTCAAGAACCAATAGAATTTCAAGAAAAGAGTCAACCATAATGGTTGACATGGCATATTTGAAAAAAGACTTTTTTAATTTGTATTTTCAACATATCTCCTTGTCGTTTCACTGAAATTTTGAGTGGGAGCACTCGTTGGATGCAGAATTTAATTATGCATCCAAAGAGTGCTCTCGCTCGAAATTTGAGTAAAACGATAGCGAGATATGTTGAAAATACGATGAAAATGTAGTTTTTTCTCTTTTCCTCCAAAATTCATAAATATTATTTTACTATTTTAACTATTTTTTTTTATTTTCCTTAGGAGGCCCATTTTAGACCTCAATTTTTCTCTAATGGCATATGTATTGCCTAGACTAGTGATTTTGAGTTACTCCTATGGCTTTTCTATGATCAACCACTAGCAGTGCTATTGGAATTTCAAGGATGGAGAATTTGTGCCACTGGCAAGGTGAGCTCACAACTCTTGAGCACAATAAATCCCAACAACATGTGCATTTACTTGCATCCTTAGAACAACCAATGTGTCCTTCATATTCTACCTATCAAACCTATAGAGCAAAGGATATGTTCAATGACTTCCACATACAATTAGTCATTGTTTTCCTTATCAACCTTATGAACCTAACTTGAGTGTGCTCCCTCCACACTTTTTTTTAAACCCTTTCCAACTTGAACTACATCGCAACAATTGAGTCCAAACACTCTTCCACTTTCCTTAACTTCATGAACATATCCAAACATGGTTATGTGGCACAAGGATTTTTCATTCTGGAGGACAGGCTAATTCACAATGAAATCCAATACTAGGTGTAGGCAAAGCTCCTTGAAACTCAAGGGATGGGTTTGGATCCTAATCAAGAATGCCTCTACAAGGAAGATGAAATGGATAAAATGAGGCAATAGTAGTGAGAGTACCAATTTCGTGAGGAAAAATGAACAAAGAATATTCCTAGAAATAATAGGTTGACAATGCCAAAACACAAACCTATCCACCTCATAGAAAGAGAAAAGACCTCCACACAAGCTTGCATTAAACGGAAGTGAGTAAAGTTTAACGTGTGAGAATGATATCACACCCCATAGATCAATCAAGCATTTAAACTTCTTGTCCACGAACAATGATGATTGATTAAGGATTGAGGGACTCACACATCCTTTCCATGGATGAAGTTGACAACAAACCCCCTCACCTTAATTTGATTAGGTTCTACAGCCATGAAATAGGATGAAGGAGGATCTCATGACACCCTCCAAACATGAAGGGTTCCTTCAAAAGCAATGGTACCTTGGTTTCCTACTTCCTCCACTTCATAATTGAATCCACAATTGACCTAGAAAAAGAAGGTGGTCTCAAAATTACTAAGAAGGGGAGACATTATGCAATAAATGTGAGCCAAAAATGGTGGGATGAGGCTATGTCCTTAACTCAATGCTCTAATTATTATGGAGTGACTAATAACTACAAATTTTCCTCTTATGAGCTCATTAATAAGATCAATTTATCGGTGCATTTCCAATGCCTCTATCACATTGTTTCACTTAGACAAGATCCCCTCACCCCTATCACCCCTATTAGTCCTTAATACATTTCACTTGGCCAAGACCCCCTTTCCCCTATCACCCCTATTAGTCCTTAATACATCAAATCCACATCATAGGACCATAAATTTTGAAGATATGTAACCACCATGACTCCCTTGAGCCCATTCTATTGGATGGGATGGATTTCTTTGCAAGGAAAGAAAGGATTTAGGTTGTGATCTTGTCGAGGAATAATTGCATTATATATGAAAGGGAAAAAAACAAAAACAAAAACATGGAAAGACAATAATAAACAATGGAAGCATGCATATAAATGCTTCTAGAAAGGGATAAAGGAGAAGAAGAGCATTGAAGAGTTGGGAAGCTAAAAATACAAGGATACCTAGCCTTCTAGTTAATCCTAGTAAGCCAACACTATCTATAAACTCATTCATGATGTTTGAGACGGGGTTATTTGGCAGAGAAGAGAGGGAATGGATAAAAAAATCTTATGTTTGTAATCTTTAATGTTACAAAGAGCCAAAAGCAGTGGCAGATGTGGGGGATTGTTTACAATCTTGATGGCCATCATGAAATTAGTTCTAATGGAGCTTGGGAATTGCTTCAAATATCCAGGAAGAGGGCCCTTACCTTATTCCAAGGTTTAAAACTTATATTTTCTAGATGTATCAAGAGCTTCATAGTAATCGAGGATTTATCCATAGTCATTAGGCTCATGGGAACGTCAAACACTTCCTATGATGGAAAATTGGTAACTCTCATTTCGAGAATATAAATTGAAGCAAGTCGCTTCGAAAGCATTGAATTTTATAATTTCTTGAGGGATAATAATCTCCAAGGTGATGACTTAGGTAACTTAGCCTCATGACTAGACTATGGTATGCTAAAGGAACATGGGATGTGAACATATTCCCCCATCACTAAATCATTATTGCACTGACAGTAGCGAGGTCATCTACAACCCAATATGGGGGAGATGTTGTAACGCATAACGTTGTGTAACGTTATATAACATGACGCTCTCATAAAAAATAAAAATAATTTTGTCTTTAAATCATATGCTTTTGGATAAAGTTGGTGACTCAGAGAAGCGGCTCTGGTTAGGGTTTGATGATGGATAGAGCTTATGGTTTGAAGGGGTCGTAGGCGGTCAGAAACCGGGCTGTGGACGTTGGTGGTGGACCTGACAATGGTCAGTGTCACAGGTTCACTGTTCGTTTTCCGTGACAGTGTGGACAGCAGGTTTGTGTCAACGATTTCCACATGGGATCGACGGACGGGAGATTAATGCAGGCGTTTTGAGCTCATCGTGCAGGGTTTTGTTTTTCACGGTGTCGGTTTGGTTCACTGTGAAGGGTGTAGTAATTTTCTGCTACTATTTTTTTACCACTTCCTACTGATCATGGAGACTGGGGACCAGCTCAATTATTCCTTTGACCACCTGGATAGTGAAGAGATATGGGCGACGACAGGTGGAACGGCGTGGGCTGAGGTGGGAGCCCTTGGCTCAAAAGGGACACCTGGGGTTTCTACCGTACAATTTGAAACTTCTCTGTCAGGGTCTGGTTTTTCCCCCTCTGGTTTTCTGGTTTCTTCCCCTCCACATGTGGATTTTCCTATAGTACCGAAGGCGAATGTTTCAATTGGTTTGCCTCTGTCGGATGGTATTGATGTACCACTTTGGACTCCTGGCCACGTTGTTCAGGCCTTTGATGCATGTAGAGGGGCGGATGGAGGTTTGAAGCAGGGGGATGGTTTGTGGTCGGCAGCAAGCCGAGAACCGCGCACGCTGTCTAATTCCTAGGTGTTTGGAGGAAAATTTGGGCTGCACGAGGAGGGATATGGTTTTGGGTGCTTAGGTTCTCTGGAACATAGGGGTTTTGCTAGCCCTAAGGTTAGTTTTCGGACAAGATCTGAAGAATGCGGAGGAGGCTCATCAGATGGAGCGGCTCAATCGACTAATAGATGCAGGAAATTGTGGTTGAAATCCAGTCACAACAATTATAATTATGCCCTAGGAGAAGACATTGAGTGGCATCAGGTCATTCAAATGACGGACCAAACGCTGGTTGGGAAGGATTTGGGTCGGTCCTTTGCTATGCGAACCATTATGGGGTGGGCGGAAGAGCATTGGAAGGCCCATCTTGGGTACGTTCCAAAAGTTGTGGAACTAACCATAAATTGGTTCGCTTTTAACTTCCTCTCAGCTAAACATGCTCTTTGGGTTCTTAATCGGAACTGGTGTTGGGATCACTACCCCGTTTTACTTAAGCCTTGGCACCCGATGTTCGATGCTAGCAGGGAACGCTTGGACATAGTACCTCTTTGAGTTCGCCTCCTAGGGCTTCCTTTACACTATTGGTCTAAATGACACTTTAGAGGTATTGGGAACATTCTTGGTACCTACTGGAAGGGGATCACTCTTTTCACTATACAAAATAGAAGAAGGTTGCAAGGATCTTGGTCAGTCTGAATGTCAAAGAAGGACTTGCAGAGCATGTGAAGCTTAGTTGGGGCCCTTGTACCTTTGTTCAAAAGCTGGACTATGAAAATGTCCCTTTCAGATGCAGGCGATGTCACGCTTATGGACACCCGATAGTGGAATGCAAACTTCCCCTCAAGACTAGGAATGGTGGTCGGCACAAGTGGTTGGATGGGATTGAAAAAACTGCAGCGGTCGGAACTACTTCACCAGCCCATTCTCCGTTGGTACTAGAGGATACTGGAAGGGAGCAGGTGCATGACCCTACTTCGGAGGATGAAAAGCTTCATGTTCCATCTACGGAGGACTTTGTCAAATCAACTAAGCTGCCTCACACTCAGGGGGCTACAGTTTGCGGGTACTACACCTCCCTCCATTTCTCCTTCTTTTAAAATTGTTATGAATAATGTTTCTCTTGCTGGGATGGATTGGGTTGAGGCCCTCAAAAATCTAAAAATCACCCCCCAATTTGATATGGGCACTAAACTCCTCATCGAACCCCCTCCTCCCTCCCTGGAGGAGGTTTCTCCCTGCCTGAATCCGGACCCTGACCCTGCCTTTCAGGAGGAAGCATCCCCATATTCTCCTCCTGAATCCACTGATTCTGGATATTTCCTACGCTCGGCCACCAAACAAGCCTCTGGGGGTTTGGTAATTGGGAAGGTTATGCCATCAAAAGGTAGAGGGAGAAATTCATTTATCTCCAAGGCACAGTCCAAATCTAGAATGGATCTTTTGGAAGGAAAACAACAGACTATTGATCGGGCGCTTAGAGCAGTGCGTACCCAAAAAAAGGGTAGCTGATGAAAATTATGTCCTTCAATTGTCGGGGTCTGACTGGTCCCCAAAAAAGATCAGCACTTAGGAGGGTGGTCTCTTTAGACTGCCCGAATATCATTTTACTACAAGAAACTATGGGAGATGGGGTGGTGGTGAAGGCGAGATTGGAGAGTTGGTTATGTGATTGGTCGTTTGAAACTTTGGATGTTCGTGGTCATTCTGGTGGCCTGGCGATTGGTTGGAACGACGGTTCTTTTAAATTTCACAACATTTGGGGGATGGATTATGTACTTGGATTGTCATTCTTGGCTTTGGACTTAGGAGAATTCCTTACTGTGGTTAATGTTTATGGACCTTATCTAAATCGTGTCCCCTTATGGGATGCGCTACTCAACAATTCCCTTCTCTGGGGGGGATCTGTATTGCTGGGTGGTGATTTGAATTTTTCATTGGGGCAGTCGAAAGTTTGGGGGCCTAGGGCTCAGCCTAATCCTTTGGTCGTTTTTTTCTCTCAGAGACTAGCTGATAAAAACTTGATTGGCATTGAGCCCTTAAAACTCAATCCTACTAGGAGAAACAATCGAGCTGGAGATAGCAAGGTGGAAAAGCGGTTGGACCGGTTCTTGGTATCGGAACACTTAGCTGACAGATTCTTTCTCTTGAGATAGTGAGTGGGATCGGGGGGAGCCTCTGATCACTTTCCTATCTTTATTGAACTTCATCCTGGACCTCCCAAACCTCCTGGTCCTCTAAAGTTTAATAAAACCTCGCTGAAAGATGATTCCTTCTTTACCTTGGTACATTCCCTGTGGGTACCTTTCAATCCTAGGGCTACCCTCTCAGCCTCCTTTCAGTTTGTGGAAAATTTAAAGAGGGTTAAAGGCCCTATTAAAGACTGGGCACATGAAAATAGAATCAGAGAGGACAAAGAACTTAAACAGATTGAGGAGGATCTTTCCAAGATTTAGACGAAGAGGGAGGAGGCTTAAGAACTCAGGAGTCCAAAGAACATTTGGTAAGGTTGGAAGGAAGGAGAAACATCCTTCTGCTCGAAAAAGAGGAAACATGGAAACTAAAGAGCAGAGCGACTTGGTTGGAAGTAGGGGACGAGAACACAAAGTTTTTTCATGCTTACACAAAAGGAAGGAAAGCTGTGAATACCATCTGGAGCCTGGATAACGCTCTTGGTGAACCACAAACTTCGTTTGAAGGGATGGCTAGGGTGGGGGTGGATCATTTTCAGGAACTCTTTAGGGCTCCTAATCAGGCTACCGTTGCGAAGGTGATCAGAGTGGCTCAACTCTTTCCTCGTTTCGTGGAAGAAGATGATAATCGAGCATTAATGGAGGAGATTTATGAAGATGAATTAAAAGCAGCCCTTCATAGTTTCCAAAAAGACAAGAGCCCGGGACCAGATGGTTGGTCCATCGAATTTCTCCTGGATTTGTATGATTTTCTGGGGGAGGATCTACTTCAGGTGGTGGAGGATACTAGACTTACTAGGAGGATTCCGGCTTGTTTCAATTTAACCTTCATTGCATTGATCCCAAAATCTGACAACCCTACTTCACTCAATGATTTTAGACCTATATCACTTTGCAATTGTGTCTACAAGGTTGTGTCTAAAATCATAGCTAGAAGGTTGAAAGGTATTCTATCCAAACATATTTCTGGAGAACAATTTGGCTTTTTGGAAGGTAGACAGATTCATGAGGCTATTGGAGTATCCCAAGAAGGATTGCACAGTATCAAAATAAATAAGCTTAAAGGAGTTATCCTCAAAATCGATCTTTCCAAGGCCTATGACAAAGTAAGTTGGATTTATTTTCATATGCTTCTCACACATTTGGGTTTTGATATTGGTTTTATCAGGTGGATCATGAGCTGTATCACAATGGTTTATTTCTTTGTACTTATCAACGGGGCGGCCTCTCCCTTCTTTCACTTAGAGAGAGGTCTTAGACAAGGTTGTCCGTTGTCCCCATTACTTTTCCTCCTGGTTGCAGAAGGTTTGAGCAGGGCTCTTAGGGATTCCAAAAGACTAGGTACTTTGAGGGGCATTTAGGTGGCACCCAATCTCTACATTACTCATTTACTTTTTGTAGATGATGTACTCATTTTCTGCACTGGTTCTGTAAGAGATGTCGAAACTCTTCGTGGGATTTTGGAGTTGTTCTCAAAGGCCACAGGGATGGAATTTAATGCAGGGAAGTCCACTCTTTCTATAAATTTGTTAAGGGCTGAAGAGATACAAGCTTTTATTAGGGTCTTCCCTTATACACTCTCTAGTGTGGACGAAGGACTCAAATACCTGGGCTTCTGCTAAAGCCCAATTCCTATAAGAAGCAGGATTAGAATTGGCTTCTTGAAAAATTGTATAAAAGACTCAAGGTCTAGAGACATAAATGGATTTCGAGGGTTGGACGATTAGTATTCAAAAAATATGTACTGGAGGAAATTCCCGTCTACTGGATGTCTTTATCCTGGATTGCCAAGGGGATATTGGAGATTACTAGGAATATCTGTTTTTGTTTCTTGTGGAGTGGGAAAGGCGATACTTTTGTATCACCTTGGGTTTGGTGGCAGCGGATTGATCTACCTAAAGATTTGGGAGGTTGGGGTCTGAAAAAAAATTTCTTTTTTTCTAAAGCTCTGGCTGCAAAAGGGGGGTGGAGGATTCTGAATTCCGAGAGCCCTTTGACCAAGGTGGTAACTCAGAAGTATATTGCTCCGGACTCTATTGTTTACTGGGTGAGAAATCTTGGGAAGTCTCATGTGGGGGGGTCGGTGATCTGGAAGGCGTTGGTTACCTCTTTCCCGGTGATTGGAACACACTCGGCCTGGAATATTGGTGATGGAAGGAGTCTCAGGATCGGAGAGGACCCGTGGATTGGTTTTGCAGGGCGTCATCTTCTGTTGGGTGAGACAATGGCGGCCCTGAGGGCAAGGGGTTACTCTTTTTTGTCCCAATTGGCAGAACCGGTATAGGTCAGGCCATGGGTTCAGTCTTGGAGAGCGGTGAACTCACTTGGCCTCCCGAAACCGGATCAATTGGTTGTGTCTCGTTATTTTTTGGAACTCAACAGAATTCGGGTAATGTTGAGGAATAGGGTCGATGAACTGTTATGGGAAGGGGATCCTTTGGGAAACTACACTCCGAAAAGTGGTTATATTTGTCTCAGTGCATTTGAAAACAACAGGGAACCTATTTGGTGGTGGAAGAAATTGTGGAAGATCAAGAGTCCACCAAAAACACGGTTGTTTATGTGTAACTCCCTAGAGAACAAAGTACCAACATGGGACAATCTGCAGAAAAAGAACAAACGGGGTCCAGGGTGGTGTATCCTTTTTAAATCAGTGGATGAAATTGTCACTCACCTCTTTATTCAATGCCCCTATACTAAATAATTTTGGACGGAGTGTTCAAGGGCATCAGGTATAAACTGCTTATGGACGGGAAACTCGGTGGTGCATGCTTGGGAAAACTAGAACTCGGTGCCACTCCATAACTCTGTGAAAGCTCTATCGTTATTAGTTTGCTAGGGAATTTGGTTGGCACGCAATAACTATATTTTTTATGAGAAGGCTTGTACTCTGGCGATTGCTACAGCTCTCTCATGTGGCATTCTATCTGCTTTCCCTCAACATGTTAGAGCTGCAAAACAAAGGGAGGTACTAGCGGTGGAGATTGATCGGTCGTTACCATGGGATTTTTTCGATGGGGCAGCTCTGAATAATAGTTGTGGGGGTGGGGCACTGCTCTTCCTTTCTGTTTCACACTACTTTACACTGAGCATGGGGTTGGGGGAAGGTGGCAACAACTTTTCTGAATTGATGAGTTTAAAACTCCTCTTAATATTTGCAGTGGAAAAAGGATGTCAAAACCTCAACATCTATGGTGATTCTTTGAATGTTATAAACTGGATTAAAGGGACCCAACAATGCAAAAATATTAGATTAAAAAATATTCTACTGGACATCAGGGATTTGTAGCACTCTTTTGATACCTTTTCTTGCCAGCATGTTTATAGGGAGAATAACCAGGAGGCGGACACAGCCTCAAAGGCGGGCTTGCACTTGGCTCTGGGGATTTGGAAGGTGAAGGAATACCTGGACGGGACTGAACAGGAATACTACCATAGACCCTTTATTGATTGAGTTCAAAAACTCATCTTTTGCAGCTTTGAACACTTCTTTTATTTCAGTATTGTTTACTTTTATCCAACATTTTACAGGCTATCATTTTGATATATATTTTGAAATTGTATAGAACATTGTCATGGTACATTTGTGGCTTTGGGAGCCAATCGTAACATGTGCTTGCCAAAGCAGATTTTTGTAACGGACTATATGTGGTTAAAGCTCTGTAATAGAGTTCTAGAAGAAGACTTAAGTCTTGAAAATAGTTTAGGTACAATCACAGAAATGCACACTGAATGTGCATATACAGAATGTAATTTTGTTCACCTATGATGAAATGAAATTACGCTTTTTTTCCTAGGAAAAAAAAATCGTCTTTAAAAAAAGTTAAACGATACTAATTTCATCTTAAACTTAGATATATCAAGTACGGATCAAATATCCTGAGGTGTACATTTTTTCTTAATGTGTAAAAAAATTAAGATAAAATAATTTACACCTCAAGATATTGGATCCCTCTCGATGCTTAGTAGATCTGAATTTAAGATGGATCTATGCTGGTGCTAATTCCAATAAAGTGCATGCCCTCTATGTATAGATTTGGATGGAAAGGCAAGTTCAAATCAAGTGAGGAAGGATGAAAGGATACATTTCGCATGGCACCTCCAATTTGTTTAGGATTAATGGACCATCGACACATAGTAGCATAATTCAGCCGTATTGGATTTTCGTGTACAAAAATTCGGAACAATTCAAATTCATAGAATATTCGGTGTAGGTGTAATATGGATACGGATTCCTACTAATGGACAATTAAATTTTGAAAATCAATTTTTGAAAATCAATTTTTAAAAATCAAATTTTAATTATTTAAACATTATAAAATATAAATAAAATTCAATTTCATACTTCCTAACCATTAATCCTCCTCCAGTAAATACGTTTTTACTTTCTTATTAAAATAATCATTAATAACTAAATGCAGTCTCTCACAATATTTTTGTTTTTTAAATAGTAATTTTGGTTGTAAATAACATGTGTGAGATGTGAGATGCACATTTATGATATATTCTTGTATATTTGATTAAAAGTATTAAATATAAGAAGTCTATTCTCGTATTTTATTCGTATTAGATTTTTTGTTACGTATTTTTTCCATATCAAATCGTATTTGTATCCGTATTCATACTGGAATAATGCTACTTTGCATCGACATTATCAAACAAACATGTGCATTTGGAGGGGAAGAGGTGGGATAAGAGATATGAAGGTTGGCGATTCAGTGCATTTATCTCTCCAATCAACTTTCAAAAGTTCTATTCACCCTGGGCTCAATTGTTATGTTGATAGAGAAATTTGGAGCTAGAACTATGAAAGATTGAGCATGTGTATTTGTTTTGAGAGGAATTATGCTTTTAAGGATTGGTTGGACTTGTGCATTTGCATATTTATTGGGAGGAATTTTGTTATAGTGTTTGGTTGGTATTGTGGAAGTTATTTGTAAGTCACCTACGACCTTGCCTAGGCAAATTATTGGTGAATTGCTTGCAAAATATTGCCATTCATTTGGTGTCCTTGAACTCTCACCCCTTGTCAATAATAGTTGTGAGATGGGGGGAAACACTTGTATATTTTCATTTGGTTTTGATTCATCAATTTTTTTTAGATTGGAAATCAAATAAATATGGACAACCTGGGGAATTATGGGAACTGGGTCTACACTGAAAATTCAAGAAATCCAAAAGATGTTTCGTGAGCATGAAGATTGTGAGCATGAAGACCTTATCAAGGAAAATTATAATTCCATATTTTCTTTCACAATCAAGGTTCATGGAAATGAGGAAAGAAATAGCAGTCAACATGCAATAATGATGAATACCATCTCCATCAAATATATTTCCATTAAGAACAATGTTTTTGATGTATATTGTAGTTTTGATCTTAGGATTCTTTCTTTTAATCTATACTAGCGGAAGTCCAAGTATATCCTTTGTAAAGGATATTTTAATATTCCATGCATCATCTCTTTTTTATATAATCATTTTGTTGAACTATATGCTCAGGGACATGTTCTTTCTATATCATTGGGCTGACCAGCAAGGCTGTAGCACTTTCTTAATACAAATTCTAAATGTTTCTAATAAAAAAAATTGTTTCAAAGAGCCAAAACACCATTGCAATTTTGCACTTGCTAAGAAAAAAAAATTGAACATAGCCATTTAATGCCAGAGTATTTCCTTCTTATTTACACCAAGGTAATATTTATGTCTATAGTACTGTTTAATTGATGTGTGTTTGTGTTTCTTTGTATGGTTGTTTTGTCCCAGTGGTAGTTAATCCCATCACCATGAATATCATGCTCACTTGTTCCAGTACCTACAACACTATCATTACCTTGCTAGAATCACTAGCTAAGTTTTAATCAACTCCCAATTTCATTCAATGCTTAAGATCAAGGTGATTCCCTTAGCAAATTGAGTATTAGAATATACATATATATACAAACATGTATGTGTGTGGGGGGGGGAGAGCAGCAATGAGTCATCGAGATATGAAGGTAGACAAGGGGTTTTCTAGGGATTCATCACAATTTGAACCATCATTCCATGATCATTCCACTTTGTCAATTTTTGATCCCTCATTAATGCATCGTTGTACTCAAGCTAAACCTACGTCGCCATGTTTTTTCCCAACTCTTGTCATGATATTTGTTTGTCCAAAGCTATGGTTTCTCCTAAATCCACATATGAGGGTATACCCTATATATCTATTGTACACTTGCTTTCCTCACCATCCCACTGCATATCTCTCAACATGGATATCTCCTTTGAACCTCCCCCAATTTTAGGTCTTGATTCACAGTCAAAACAAGTCCCACCAACAACAAAATCCTCTTTACTTTCGAACCATCATCCCCTCACCCCCCATTGATGGAAACACCGCAGTCCCGCAACTATCAAACAACGTTGGTGCCAGTTAGCAAACCCATAGATATGAACATTTTCATGGACCCAACTCTCTTCAGGGACAAGGTACTACATTGTACTAAAAAATCCCTCATAGGTATATTTCATGCCAAAAGGTTCTATGAACAAGGCTTAAAGAAAAATGGGTCAATAAAACTTGGGACCATATCCTTGGTTACACTCCCCTTACCCATGTTAGGGCTTGTGGCTACATTACTTATTTTTTCAACGTAGTCGAGGAACAACTAAAAATTGCCATGGAGGGGGCATGGTTTTGGGGCATTTCAGCTTTAGCATTGTTTAGATGGCATGTCGGTTTTGACCTGATCCAAAAGAGAATCAATACCCTTTTCCTCTGGTCGGAATTCCTTGTCTTCCTATTGAATTATGGGACTCCAAAATATTCAAGGTCATTGGGTATTCTTTAGGCACTTTCCTTAAAGCGGCTCTAGAGACTAAACTAAAAACCATAACCTCTATGGCTACTATTTGTGTTGAAATGGATATCGCACATGGTCTCTCGGATATTATAATGATAGAGGTTGGTGATATTACCATTTTATGAGAACCATGGATTATTAAAATGTTCTCTCCATATTCTCACACTACAAATCTCATGGTCAGATGAAGATCAATTGCCCCCAGTATAAGAAATATGATGATATTGGAGGCACTCACCTAATCACAATCCCTTCTTGTTGATTTTTGGGAAGCATCAAAAGCCATTCTCCAGGAGATTGGCATCAGCCTGGGGTTGAGGACCTAGTTAGGGACTAGGATGTTGATTTTCTTGTTCAACATGAGTAAACCTTTCTTATGAAGATTCGAGAAGACAAGTTGACCATTGAAGAGAGAATAAGACCTAGTACTTATTGGACCCTAAATGGTATTGTGAGGTTGAATCATGTAGGCTAAGATAGAAGCACATTAGAAATACCTTTCTTGTGAGCATCTAGATGGCATGTGTGGTTCTTATGGACCTAAAGAAGAGGACCCAAAAACCCTAGCAAGTGAAGAATAAAAGAAGAGAAATTCCTTATATATGATGATGTACTTGAATTGGCACGTATGGACCATGAATACCATGAGAAGGGGCTAAGAATTTGTCAAAGGGTAACTTACCCAAAGAGGGTGGGTCAAAATCCCACAATGAACCCCAACTAATGTACCAAAGTGTTAAAATCCCACATTGAAGATAAAAGGGACTTAACCAATATATTTTATAATAATATTTCGGACTCCTTGTCTTATGGAAGACACCCAATGGTGAGATATAAAAGAAGAACCATCTCAAGTGATAAACACATTATATCCATCAACTATCTCTATCCAAGAATTTGTTGGGTTAATTCCAGTTGTTGTTTATCCTCTTCTTTATTTTTCAAGGGTTTGAATCGGTTAGCAGGTTCACAAAGTTTTGAGGTTTCCAAGGGTTTCTCTATCCAAGAATTCACTAAGGGTTGTCTTCTCTTCTTCCTTGAGGATGTCAAACTGTTTTCTCTTCTTCCTTGTGGCTGCCAAAAATTTTGTTGAGGCCCTAAAGGGCTGCGGCTAAGAGGAACTGGCCCTAGAGGCCCTAGTGTACATTCGAAAATCCCAAAATGGTTGCAGCTACCCTACGGTATGAAAACAAGCCCTATATAGGGTTGTCGAATTGTGTTGAAGCCCTAACAGGGTTGTTGGGGACATAACAAGCCCCAAATCAGGGCTGCCATGGAAGATTGAGAGTTGTCGTGGAAGATTGAGGGTTTACAAGGGTTTGTCCTCATCCAGTAGGGATTTCGAGGTCATCTATTTCCCTAAAGAGGGTTGTCGAGTCATGTTGAGGCCCTATTAAGGGATTCTGTGAACAATTATGGCCCTATTAAGGGCTTCTGTGAATAGTTGTCCATATATAGGGAATTCATGGATAGTTGGGGAATCAAGGAGAGTATTTGTGATATGTTCAGGCCCTAAGGAGGGCTATTGTGATATGTTCAGGTCCTAAAGGGATGTCATCAAACCCTACTTGAAGTGCTACTATCAGGATCAAGATGTCATTACTCAATCCTTTCCATTGTAGATCAGATCAAACACTCAGTAGGGCTATCATAGTTTACTTCAAATCACTGGTGATGAGAGCAATCCCTAATAGGACTACTATTGGATCAAACTCAGGTTGCCTTCACCTATAGCAATTGGACAACGGGCTATTACAGAATTAATCTTTGTTCTATCAGCAAGGAAATAAAAGAAGAGATAGGGCTGACGTCAACATCTAGAAGGGCTTAAATCAGCAGTTATGATAAAGAAAGAGTAGCAGCTCCTATTTTTGCAATCTCTTGCTTCAGATGAAAAGATAAGTACTTGGTCTCTATGTTTTTTTACCCTCGTCTAAGAAGGGTTTGAGGTTCATGTTCATTTGATGTATACTTGTTCTTCTAATGAATCTATCATAAGAAAGGTTGTTGGGTTTTTCCCTCTAAAGGAAAGAGAGTTTTCCCAGGGTAAAAATCATGGTGTCTACTATGCATGTAATTGAGATGTGATGTGTTTACTTTCTACTCTATTTAGTTTACTGTCACACTGCTCTTAAGAAATTAATATGGTTGATACTTTCATGTGTAATTGTGTTAAAGAAAATTTTAAAATTTACATATATAATTACCTATTTGTGAAAGTAGTCAAAATTTCAACACTTCTAATATTTGGAATGACTCTTTAACAAAAAAACAGGAAAATGGAAGTGGATGAAAAGGATAAAGAGCATGATATGCTCCAAAAAACACAATATTGAATATATTCAAAATTTGCAAAAGTTACCAAACAACTAGATGCAAAGATTAAAATCCTAGAAGCAAATATTCTATCATCACAAGGAGTGCTTCCTCACTTGCAGGATCCTGGTTTCTCTAAAGGGAAACACATTATTTATGATTCTAGGGAGGAAAGCATTATGCCCTCTTCTCTTTCTCCTATTGTTGGTTCTATGGACAACGCAACCCCCTCCTCCACTACTCTTTTGCTAGAGTCAAAGGACATTGATGTTGAATCTCACTCCCTCTCCACTCGGGATGGGACCTCAAAAGGATCTTACTCATCTCCCTCTTTCACTAGAAGATATCAAACTCAATCACAAACGAAAGTTTCTTTCAAGAAACCTCGAGGTCTAAACACTTCTCAAAGAATTTCCTCTTTGGCCTCTAGAGGGAGGAGGTCCTACCTAAACCATGCAAAAATTGAAGATGAAAAGGAGATATTTGCCGTTCGTCGACAAATTATTCAAGGGTTCCTTAATAGAGAATCCCCCCGAGGGGATAAGAAATAATAGTTCTCTCACACAATATGAGAGGCATAGGGGTGGCCACCAAACAATGGTCCTTGAGATATTTCTCCAAAAGCATTGGCCCTACATTTTGTGCATACAAGAGAATGCTCATCAGAGGAAACACAAAAGACTCTTAAGAAATGCTTACCAGATTGGAGCTTTCTCTATATTGTTGAAAAAGGGAACTTTGGTGGTTTAGCATTAGGATGGAATTCCTCTTTTCTTCTCCAATCCTTAGTGTGCTCCTCTCACTATATCCTAGTCTCCAATTTTTCAAAGTCCCCAAACTGCATTCTTGATCTACTCAATATATATGCTCCTTCACATCATAAGGAAAGATTAATGGGAGGTTATTTTCTCTTCTCATGTCTTCTCTCTCTCTGGCCTCATTATGGAATATGACCTAAACCTCACCATCCATTTGAGTAAGATATGGGCCAAAACCTTAAGGAATAATTCTCTTTTAGATTTTATCTCCTTCCATATAGATCATCATCTCCTTGTGGATATCAAACCTAATATTGTTGCAATGTGACGATTTTCAATGACTAGTAAAATAAAATTGGGTTCTATTTGCCTCCTCCTTTGGGGAGGATACGATGATCTCTATAAAGAGAAACTTAATCAAAATCAAAGGACTCACAAAATCATGGGCAAAGAAGGCTTTTAAAAATGATGAGAGGGATCTAGTTGAGGTTGAGCAAAAACTTTCAGATTCTATGGACTCTTTTGAGGCGGATTGATCAGTGTAAAGGTGGATGCAGAAATTGAATCATTGGAAAACAAAAAGGTTATATTGTTAACTTGGAAAGAAGAAACATGGAAAATGAAAAACATATCACTCTGGCTCTCAAAAGGTGACAACGCTACTTCCTTTCATAAACAAGCTCTAGCCTGTAGGAAAGCAATCAACACTATTTGGAATGTTCCTAATCGCACAAGATAGGAATGTATGGATTTCCACTCTATATCCACTACAATTGTGCATCACTATAAGAGCCTATACTCGAATCCCCAATGGGAAAATATCAAGTATATACTTGCCTCCTCTTTCTTCTGGGTGGATCTCTATAAAGAAATATAATGCTCTTCTTAATGAAGTAACAAAGAAGGAAGTATATTGTTCCCTTCTATAATGATCTTCTTAATGAAGTAACAAAGGTGGAAGTACACTATGCCCTTCTATCATTTCAACATGGAAAATATTTTGAACCTAATGGATAGTCAGCGCAATTCTTCATTGGTTTTTGTGACATGTTGGATGAGGAGCTTATTGGATCCAACCCCCCCTTCAACTTCACTTGCATTTCCAATATTCCTAAGACTAATATTCCTTTGGTATTTGATCATTATCGGCATGTTTCACTTTGCAACTGCATTTATAACTCATCTCAAAGCCTATAAACTCAAGCCTATAATTTCTTTCAACGTATCTTTGCAATAATTTGGGATTTTAGATCAAAGGAATATTCACGATGTTATTGGAATTTATCAAGGTGCCTTGCACTCTATTAAAACCAAGTGTCAACCTTCCTTTATGCTAAAAATTAATCTCTCCAAGGCTTTCAACAAAGTGAACTAGCTCTATCTTAGCCTCATTCGTTAGAAAAAATATAAAAAACAGAAGCAAATGACAATAACATTAGAACACGTGATTTACATGGAAACTTGTTGTATGTAGGTAAAACCATGGGGTAATGGTACCTTTAATCTTTTTCATTACTCGACAAGGAACTTGCAATGCTTTCTTCTATCTCTCCTTGTATTACAATGATGGGGGCTCACTCCCCTTTTATACAATACATATGAGGGTTCCATAAGGAATTGAAATACACTAGAAGGGTCTGGAGTTGGATATTGGCTTCATATCCTAACATTCTCCCAGTTGAAGTCAATATACAAAAGGTTTTTTGCCAATGTTTTCCAACGACACGTCATTGCTCAATGTTTCCTTCATCACATTAGCAGCAAGCCCAAATAAGTTTTGCATCATTCAAACTTCTTTGCCTTACCGGATTTGTAAGCATATTTGCAGTTTTCTCGTCAATATCAATTTTCTCCAACAATATCCTACCTTCTTCCACCACTTGCCTTATGAAATGGTACTTAATATCAATATGCATTTGCAATCATGGAATTTTGGATTCTTCACTAAGTGAATAGCACTTTGATTGTCACAATACAAAGTGATCTTCCACTATATTATCTTGAATTCATCTATCAGTCACTCTAACCATATTGTCTCAGT
The DNA here is from genome assembly GCA_027924585.1 of Larix kaempferi. Classification (NCBI taxonomy): domain Eukaryota; kingdom Viridiplantae; phylum Streptophyta; class Pinopsida; order Pinales; family Pinaceae; genus Larix; species Larix kaempferi. The sequence continues at coordinate 6,076,313 of BSBM01000221.1, forward strand.
AATGGCCTCAATTGTTGCCACATATTCTACTTCAATGGTTGATAAATCCACCACTAGCTACAACTAAGATGCCCAGCTTACAACTCCACCAACAAGGATGAAAGTATATATTGTAGTAGACTTTTGTCCATCTCTATCTCCACCAAGATTAAAATCTACAAAAATTTTAATTTGTAAATATGTCATTCAATAGCAAATAGAAACGTCTGGATTGCCCCTCAAATATATGAGTGTCCACTTCATGACATTCCAATGCTCCTTACCAGGATTCATCATAAACCAACTAACAACTCCCATTGCTTGATTAATATCTGATCTTGTGCTCACCATGGCGAACGAGGCTCCTTGCTGCTAATGAATATGGTATATGAGACATGCTTGTCTTCTTTGCTTCTGTGTTAGAACACTGTATAAAAGCAACTTGAAGTGTGCAGCAAGTGGGGTGCTAACTAGTTTTGCGTTATGCATATTGAAGCACTGCAGAATCTTTTATATATATGAATTTTGACCTAACCAGTTCTTCCTACATGTTTTGTTCCTGTGTATCCCCATCCCTAGTATTTGATTTGTTGCTCCTAAATCCTTCATTTCAAAATCCCTAGCCAATTAAACCTTAAGATCAATGATTGTATTAATGTTGGGGCTTGCAACCAGCATATCATTAACATGCAACAGAAAAATAATAAAATTTTCATCATCAAACCTCTTAGAATATGCATAATGGTCAACTTCACTTCTACCAAAACCTCGGTTCTTTATGAAGGTGTCAACTTTTTTGTACCACATCATTGACACCTATTTCTTTCCATACATAGATTTCTTGAGTCTACAAACCAAATGCTCTTTGCCTCTTTCTTTATAGTCGTCAAGCTTATCCATATAAATTTCTTCCTCGAGATCATCATGTAGGGAAGCAATTTTTACATCCACTTGCTCCAACTATAAATATTGTGATGCTACTATGATGCTACTAGTGCAAGTAAAACCCTTACAATAATAAGCTTTAAAAGTGGAGAGAATATTTTATTAAAATCTATACCTAACTTCTACACATAGCCTTTCGCTACCAAGCAAGCTTGATAACATTTCAACAACCCATCATTGTTCTTCTTTACTTTATACACCCACTTATTTGCAACAACCTTTCTTCCCGATGGGAGATCCACAAGTTCTCATGTTTCATTCTTGTGTAATGCTTTAATTTCTTCATCCATCGCCTTTCTCCATTTATCTACATTTTCATATTCTCTATCTTCCTGAAATGAACTGCGTTCACTATCATCAGTTAACGAAGCAAAAAAACACTAAAAATCAGGAGAATATAATTCTAGACGTCTCTTGGGATGTGTAGATATTTTGAGTTGTGGTTATTGAAACTGTTGGTCTTCATATTGATCGAAAGTTGCATTTCCATCTTCACTCATTTCTACTTCAACTGGTACAATCTCAGGTGTCTATTGTACCTCCTTCCTTGCATGGATTTTTTGTTAAAAATAACACCCCAGGTAACAATCACCTTGTGGTTAATAGGATCCCACAATGTATACCCTTTTACTTTATTATCATAGACAAGAAAAACACATTTCCTTAACTTTAAGTCAAGCTTGGACCTCTTTTCTTTAGACACATGGGCAAATGAAAATAATCAATTGGCTTACCACACCAAACCCCCTCTAGAATCTTTCCATCCAACGCAATTGTGAGTGATTTGTTAATCAAATACACAATTGTATTAACAACCACTATCCAAAATCCATTATCCAACCCAAATGCATTGAGCACGCTTCTTCAATGTTCCACATTATGTGATTCATCCGCTCAACCACACCGTTTTATTGTGGCGTATATGCAGCATTGTTCTGGTGCTTAAATCCTTCCTGCCTATAATTTTTTATCAAATTCCTTGGAACAATGTTCTCCTCCATTGTAAAATTTGAGACATAAAATAGACTTGCCAAAACTTTTCTCTACTCATGCTTTGAACTCTAAATTTCTCATCAGTTAACAAAGCAAAAAAAGGCTGAAAATCAGGAGATTACATTTATGGAAGTCCCTTGGGACGTGTAGAACTTATGAGTTGTGGTTGTTGTGGTTGTTGAGCTTGTTGTTCTTCATACTGATCAGAAGTTCAATTTTCATCTTCACTCATTTCTACTTCAACTGGTAAATCTCGAGTGTATGTTGTACCTCCTTCCTTGCATTGATTTAGAGGTTGACTTTAAGGTGTTTCTAGTAATGATATTGATTAAGTCCATTGTTTCAAACAAGTTGTAATTTTAACCCTTGAAAAAGAGTTATGCTAAGACTTTTGTTAGCAATAATATGGGTTTTTAAGGCCATGGTTGTATTTTTAACCATGCAGAAAAAAGGTTTCTACCAATGGCACTACTTTTCGATTTGGGTGTTATTTTAGGTGTTTTTGACACAAAAATATGATTTTTAATGGCTAGAGTTCTTGTTTTGAGTATATAGTTCTTATCAAGTTGTATAATGTGTTCATATTGAAGTGCTGCAAAATATTTTCTATATATGAATTTTGACTTTACCAAATATTCCTACATATTATATCATTGTGTATCTTCATCCTTAGAATTTGATTTGTTGCTCCTAAAACCTCCATTTCAAATGTCTTAGCCAACTAAGCCTTGAGATCAATGATTTTCTTCATGGTTGGACCTGCAAATAGCATATCATAAACATACAACAAGAAGATAATAAAACTATTGGCATCAAACCCTCTTATAATATGCACAATGGTCAACTTCACTTCTACTGAAACCTTAGCTCTTCATGAAGGTGTCAAATTTTATGTATCACATCCTTGACACCTATTTCAATCCATATAGAGATTTATTCAGCGTACAAACCAAATGTTCTTTGCCTCTTTCTTTATATCCCTCAGGCTTATCCATGTAAATTTCTTCATCAAGATCACCATGCAAGAAAGCAGTGTTTACATCCAGTTGTTCCAACTCTAAATCTTTTGCTACTATAAGTGCAAGTAAAACCTTTACAATGGTAAGCTTCACCATTGGAGAGAAGATTTTATTAAAATCGATACCTGACTTCTACACAGCCTTTATCTACCAAGCGAGTTTTATAACATTCGAGCAACCCATCATTGTTCTTCTTTACTTATACACCCACTTATTTTCAACAACTTTTCTTCCTGGTGGAAGAGCAACAAGTTCCCATGTTTGATTCTTGTTTAATTGTTTCATTTCTTCATCCATTGCTTCTTCAATTTATCTGCATTCTCAAATTCTCTAGCTTCTTGAAATCAACTAGGTTCATCATCATCAATTAACAAAGCAAAAGAAGATTGAAAATAAGGATAACACCTTTTTGGACATCTCTTGGGATATATAGTTCTTCTAAATTATGGTTGTTGAACTCGTTGTTCTTCATGTTGATCAAAAGATTCATTTTCATCTTCACTCATTTCTACTTCAACAAGTATAATCTTAGGTGACTATTGTACCTCCTTCCTTTGCATGGATTTTTCATTAAAAATAACATCCTCACTAATGATTATCTTGTGGTCAATAAGATCCCACAATCTATACCCCTTTATTGTATTATCATAACAAAAAAAACACATCTCCTTAACTTTAGTACAAGCTTCAATCTCTTTTATTTAGGCACATGGGCAAATACATCACACCAAAAATTATGTAAATGAGAATAATGAACTAGCTTACCACACCAAACATCCTCTGGAATTTATCTACATTCTCAAACTCTAGCTTTTTGAAATAAACTAGTTTCATCGTCATCAATTAACAAAACAAAAAAACAAAAGAAGACTGAAAATAAGGAGAACACAACCATAACAATACAACATGAGATTTATGTAGAGACTCTAATTCTCGAAATTGTATTTCAAAATTCTATAATTCCTAACTAAAATGACAAAGGCACTTCGTGTTTATATACAAATATAATATAAAATTGCCTACGAGATAGCGGCATTAATTCAATTTGAGATCCAAAGATGTATTGACTTGTTTAAAGTTTATGCAATATATTTAAAGTTGTATTACCTTATTTGATGTGAAAGCAAGATCAGAACAGAAATGTTACCTTGGCTGTGGTCGATTGAGGATAATAGGTGTTTGTTGGATGGTAGATATAAGCATTTCAGTACCCTTGATGGCTTAGAAAAAGAAACCATAAACAAATGAGAATCACAAATATCAAAAAAGATCCTGGTCAACATGTTAAATGGGCATTTAAGGGGATATAAAAAGATCTTGGTCAACTCGTTAAGTAGGCATTTAAGTAGATATAAGTTTATTCATTACAAGCACAGGAGACGATGAAAAATGACTAGGCACGACATATGTCCTGTCGAGATTATCAACCTAATTTTTGACCCAATTTATATATCATCCTTTTTCATTAATGAAATTATGGATATAATAAACTTTGTATACAATACAAAGGAAAGGATTGTTAATTAGATCTAGTTCAAGTGGTAAAAAAATAATTGTTATCTCTTTCCCACCAAAGTTCACGTTTAGTTTGTAATCTGAGAAACAAGACAAGGCCTTTTAGGCCTTCGTGTCCATGTCCTAGGTGTTGGGCATGTGACACCCCTGGACATGTGTCAAACACGCAATTTCCCGTGTCGAACACGGCCCAAAATGTTTAACGATTTCCAAGACATGTGTCCTCCAAAAAAGACACCTGCGGGTTCAAACAGGCGGTCCGCCTTTCATTTTTCCCATCTTATTTGTTGTTGTGAGTTGAGAGAAGTCTCTTGTTTGCAGGTGAAGGGTTTGTGAGTGCAAGAAAGGCGTTGAAAGCAGATTTACCTCAGATTTGGCAGCTAGCGGACTGATTTTTTTACACAGCAGCACCGTTTTTTAATTTAGCTCAAGCATTCAAGGAAGTGATCTCTCAATCTTCAAGGGCAGTTGGAAGAAGTCAAAAGAAAGGGAGGAATGTCCCTATTAGTGGTCCCTCTCCTCCTAGTTTTATAATGGCTACAGGTGGCAGTGCTCCAAGTGCTTCAAGTGAAGCTATTGGTACTTCCATACCCTCAAACAACCTTGTTGTAGCAAAACAACAAGCACAAGAAAAAAAATTACCCCTATAGACGTATGTAACAAGGAAACAAGGGCTTGGATCGAAGCTTGTTGGAGGAGGAAATGTTGTTTGGTCTTGCAATTTTTGCAAGGTTGAATTCAAAAGCACATACTATTGAGTTAAATGCCATTTGTTGGGCCTTCCTTGTGGACTTGCAGCATGCAAAGAGATCAATGCTACCCAAAGGTATGAGTTGGAAAAGGAGGATACGATTGGCTTGAGGAATGTGGCAGCAACAAGAAAGAAATTTCAAAAACATGATCCTCTTCCATTCCTAAGAAATACATCAAGCAAGTTTGGTGGTGGGGCTGAATTTCAACCAAAAAAAAAGAGAGCAGCCCCAACTTATGGTCCAATGGACAAGATTTATCAACAAGAGAAGAGAGATGAGGTTGATCTTACTATTGCATTTTTTTTCTATCTCAACTTCATTTCTTTTAATGTTGCACGATCACCTTTGTTCATTGAGATGTGTCGATCTCTAGTTGAAAAGGCTCCAACTAAGTATGTGTCTCCAAGTTCAGAGATGCTTAGGACCACATTGTTTGCTAAAACAAAGAAGCAGGTGGAAAAAATCTTAAATCCAGTCAAATCATCATGGCCCACTTTTGGTGTTTCTATTGTTTCCGATGGATGGACGGATGCAGCACGCCATCCACTCATCAATTTCATGGTGTCTTCCCAAAATGGACCGATCTTCTTGAAAGCGGTGAATGCTCTTGGAAAATACAAGGATGCACAATATATGGATGAGTTGTTCATTAAAGTTATTGAAGATGTAGGTGTTGATTCTTGTGTGCAAATCATCACGGACAATGCACCTATTTGCAAAGTTGTTGGCATGATTGTGGAAACTAAAATATCCACAAATATTTTGAAGACCTTGCATTGCTCACTCCTTGAATTTGGCACTTAAATCTATTGCTTCAGATGTGACATGCATTGGCAAACTCATTGATGATGCACACCATATCCACAATTTTGTACAAAAACATACCAATGCCCTCGCAATATATAAAGAGTACACACATCTATCATTGTTGAAGGTTGCAGATACTCAGTTTGCTTCCTCATTCATCATGCTTAAGAAGTTGAGGGATGTCAAGGCCACTCTTGGGGCCATGGTTATTTCAAAGTTTTGGTCTTTTTGGGAAAAGGCAAATCAACCTGCTTCAAAAAAGGTGAAGGACACAGTGTTGGATGATCTTTGGTGGGAGAGGGTAGATCTTGCCATTAAAATCATGGACCTCATCATTTCTTTGTTGCAATTTGCAGATACAAACCAACCTATCTTAGGAGATGTTTATGATGGGTGGGATTTCATGGTTGAGTCTATGAAGACTGTTGTTATGGAGATGAGTGTCATCACTATGAGACATCAACAGAGAACTTATGGTCTACCATATAGAATATTCTTATCGTCGGGTGGGATAAGAATTGTACACCTTTGCATTGCTTGGCCCACTCGTTGAATCCTAGGTTCTATAGTCATGAGTGGCTCAATGGTGAGCCCTCTCTCAAATTTCCCTCCTCACATGGATGGAGGGATTTCACAAGGGAGGAAGGTAGGCATTTAAAAGGATGTATCATGATAGAGCATCCCTCGAGGAGGTGGAGGGATTCATAGAGTTTTCCACTGGCACTGGGAGGTTTGGAGGGTATGATGTGCTTGGAGATAGGGGGGTCAAGAAGCCCTATGGTTGGTGGGAAGCTCATGGGGCAACATGCCCTATTCTACAGCAGTTAGCCATGAGGGTCCTCTCTCAAGTTACTTCATTCTCTTTTTGTACAAGGAACTAGAGTACATATGGAAACTTGTACAGTTTGAAGAAGAGCAAGCTTGAGCAATCCAAGACAAATACAATGGTGTATGTGCACACCACCATTCGTTTGATCTACAGGAAGAGAGGAGTGGTTGAAGGGAAAGACAAAGATGTGGGACATGTTTTCGGATGATATGGGTTTGGATGGCAATGTGGAGTTGGCATTAGCCAACATGGACCTTAATGACCCAATGTTAGAGCCAATCACTTTTGATGATGAGCCTCTTAAGGGATCATCCTCCACGCCAGCAGATGTAGAGCAGCATATCCTGGACTGGGTGCAGAGGATGAGGAGGATGGGGAGAGCAGTGACAATGATGCTGATTTTCCCATGGAGGAAGATGACAGTGGCCAACTATGAGATTCTTCCATATTTTGTATCTACTTCTAGTATCTACTCTCTTTTGTATTTGCTTTTGGCGTTCTCTCGATATCTATGTCATACATTTTGATTTAAACTTAATGAGAAATCTGCAATGTATGGTTCTAAATTCTAATTCTAAAGTGATGTACAATTTATCATTGCAATTTGTATCAAATATCAATATGTTTCATACTTCTAGTTTTTAAAAAGTTTGGATCTTTATGTTTAATTTTTTTAATATATATATATAATTAAAAATGCATACATACATATACATATATATATATATATAACATGTCCCCTGTGTCCTATTTCCCGGGTCGCCGTGTCCCAAGTCGCATACTCGTATTTCGGTCACCTTCATGTCCTATGTCATCATGTCTTGTGACTTAGTTTGTAATATGTTCATTCTTCGTGAACCAAAGAACCAATTGTTGATTGAGGCTCCTCATGGGCCACCATGAAAAAATATCTTACCCAACTGACAAGCTGGAGGGTGGAGTGCTTGATTGCATGTTTAAAAATAATAATAATAAAAGAATGTTACAGTATTGACTGACTAAAAGGTATTGAATCCTGATCAATGTTGGGGAGAGCATGCCAAAGTAAACTCATGTTATGCAGTGTAGGCTCGAAGCTCAGGGCATATGATTCTTAAGGCAACTTCCAAAAGAAAGGGCAAGCTTTTTGTATAGACATGGAACATGCCTGGCCCAAAACGAACAGAAAACAAGAGACAAATGAGGACAGGTTCAAAATATGAGTATGACTGGAAACCCTTGGACCTGCTGCTAAAAAATTGATATTAACTTGTAGATGGCAACTAATATTAGTTTTATTATCTTCCCATCCTATCCATGGAAAAATGCTTACATAATATGCTGATTTGTTGGTTGAAAACTGCCATTGGCAATCACATCTAGATTGATAATGCAAACACACTGCTTCTACTTTGTTTGCTCATGGACGGTCATAGAATATACTTTTTTCCTCTTATATTTAGCATTTAAACAAGTACAACAGACTATGACCCTTGAATGATTATATACATTTCTCGGATAATACGTAAAGGACCCCTTTTAAGCAACCTTCCCAAATCCCATATTACGTCATTTGCTGTCAACTACTAAGAGCTCGCATCCTATGCAAATAGTGCAATACCCGAAACTGTAAAGGTGACAATCTCTTATCTCAAATGTGATGACCAACTTTAGCGCAGCACTACATCATATATCCGATCTGATCTGATCTGTTTTAGTCCAGCTTCCCTTGACATGAAAGGTACTGTTAACATCCATAAAGAAAGGATACAAAAGAAAAACAATAATACGCAATAAGAAGCATAACATTCTTGAAAACTCATTTCCAAGAGGGTAAACGGAACCCTGACTTACAACTTTGCAGTTGTTGAACAAAGATAGAACCATATTTTAAGAAGTTATTCTCTAAGTCTATTCCATCAAGTGCTCCATTCATGCAAACAGTGCATATTTTAAAAAGCTACTCTCAGCATATTGCATCAAGTACCTCCATTCATTACACAAAAGGTGCATAGATTAGCATGTCTTCAATTGCCAAAAGAGAAGTATAACTGGGACCTTAAACAGACGAGGAAAATGGCAAAAAAAATGCCGAGATTTAGAATTTAATTCATTTCAAATATGAACAATTAGGGTACTTGCCAAATAAATTAAAATGTTTGAAGAACAACCTATTCACAAGCTTGAACAGCTTGGGAACTAAAGAGCCTCCCTCAACACATCAACAATCATATCAAAGTTAAAAAATAGTCAAAAATTGAATGACGTTGATGCAATACTCCAGTTAGAGAACAAAAACATTATAGTCGTCTAAACATGACCAGAAATTAATTCGTGTGAATGGCTTGAGAATATATTAAAATCTTAAATATAGATATTGTATTGAATGAACCAAGTGGCCTAGACGAGTATGTCAGTCTCTTTTCCAAGCAGTGGCTTGGCAGCAAATTCCTCCTCTTCTTTAGGAGTATGAATTGTGACCAAGTCAGGCAGTGGTGTTGTAGGACCCTGCTTTCCCTTTGGATCCCAATCCAACATAATTTTTACTTTAATTCCAAGGACACCCTGTAAAGAAAAAAGCCATGGAATCAGGAGCACAAATTTATTGCAACAGTTACACCTACAAGATGGAAACTTAAACTAAGACCTAGGAGGAAAGTTTAACTAGAGATTGTACAGAAAACAAGTGGAACATATTTACAGACTACCCCAAATTAAGCCTGTTTCTAGCAAGATGTTTCCCACTGTTTAGGTCTTTGAATAACTTCTTGTATCAAATCAAAATGTCTACCAAAACAGCATTTTTTTACATTAACCATATACCAGCAATTAATGAGTGAGAAGGCATCCACTCATTTGTCTCTTCCCTAAGCATTATTCCCAGAAGGCTTATCAATTGTGAAATGTGAAGCTCTCATAATTAATTATTTATTATAGATTTAGCCCATGAGTTGAACCTTCAAAACAATAAATTCTTCACTTACCTGACGCAAAAGAACATGTCTGACTGCTTTATCAATATATTCATTGACAGGTTGACCAGAAGAAATCATATAGCCATCCTTGAACTTCATTGATTTTGCACGCTGTGCCCTGAGTTTACCACTCACAATAACCTGTAAAACAATAACCAGCCATTAAAATCCAGCCAACAAAGATTTTCTATAATCCAGTATATACCATCCAATCCATATGCCTGAGAAAAATATTTAAACAGAAATTAGACCCACCTCGCAACCCTTTGCACCACTTTCCATAATGAACCTCAACACACCATAGCAAGCCCTGCAGCAAAGTCAACAATGCAGCTTGCTTAAATGCATATAATCATCTCATCAATGAAAAGGATATCAACATCCAGCATATCTGCTAAAGTTATTTGCAAAGGGAACATTCATTAAAAACTCAGAATGACCTCCAACAGTTTCTACCTTCTGACAGCAAGGCCTCCAAGCAATTTATAACGCAGAGACTCAGCTTGTGCAATTGCACAGAGACCCCTGTTGTTCACCTTCTCTGCGTAAAGCTCAACAGTACCCTCCGGAAAGTTAAACCGTTTTTGAACAACAGAGGTTAACTCCCTGATCCTTCGCCCCTTTTCACCTGAAATTCAAGCTCTTCAAAATCAGGATTGAGTATCTTTAAATAATAGCATGACTCAGACAAAACTAAAGTCCTTACCAAGAACATTCTGTGTACGTGTTGCACGGATTATAATCTCTGTACGCATGGGAGTCACACGAACCTCCACACCAGAATATCCATCCTCTGCAAGCTCCCTTGTAAGAACCTCATTCAGCTCCGCAAAAAACACTCCATCAGCAACAAACTGTTGGTAAAGCACAGTAAATAGAACTTAGCACCATTAGCATCACTTGCTAAACAAATTATGCTTGACAAAATCAACAATGTCTGCTAGCGATGGTATGTTTGCTCTTTAAATCCACATATTCAACACTTTCTACATGCAATATGCAACTAAATAGCAGTGTTGTAGAGCAACGTTCAAAGATTTGAAGTACACTCGAGGCAAAAATAAAAATGCATAGAAAATAGTGTTCCTCAAAATACTCAAGAAAACATTTTGCATAAAAATCTTGAGGTTTCCATAATTTGCCAAATACTAGATCACTTATCATCAAAAGTTAAACTGTAGTTGTTGCATCTCTTTGATGTCATTTTTGATATTCAGGACTTCTTTGAGAACAAAATAAAAGAGGGAGAAACAAAGGAAGAACGTCTTTTGTTTAGGAAACCCATACTTCTTTGGAAGGGATGCGCTTGCCTAACAGAAAGGTGACTACATTAATCTATCGGAAGGTCATTGTTGGCTTGAAAAGCACCCAAGGTCACCCTTCCAAAGGTCCTCAAATAAAATTTAAACTAGCACAGCCACTTAACTTGTGGCCGGTGAATGCCAATAGGCCACAAGTTAAGAGCCAAGAACTGCCTATTATCCATGCCTCAGCTACCAGTTATCACGTGTAAACTGAGATATATATATTATAACTGTTTATTTCAAACTTGGCGAACTGCCCATTAGCCATGCCTCAGCTACCAGTTATCACACATAAACTGAGATATTATATGTATATATATATATATGTAAACTGAAATATTATATACATATATATATAATAATAATTGTTTATTTCGAACTTGGACCTACTACCATAAAATAAATCTTAACAGTACACTTATCTCATCTCCCTGCAATCTAGGAAAAGGACCCTTCCACGTCCACCCCAAATTCTAAAACATAAATGCCTATCGACATAATTATTGTAACTAAATCACATGATATTGGGAAATGGGACACACAAATAGTCTCTGACACAAAACATGTCGAACCCAAAATGTATTTAAAAAAATTTGGAACTCCAAAAAATAAAATATAGACATAAAGATCCAATATTTTAGAACATCTAAAAAATATTGATACAAGAATCAACTCACATGAATCCCCAATTCAAGTGTTAAAAGGAGGGATGTGAGAGGGCCTCAATTGAGAGACATGGAGGCACCTATTGCACCCACAATCGTTACGAGGACACAACAGCCAGGGTACATCCAGGGTAGCTGGCCATCAGTCCTCCAGCTTGATTTTCTGCACATGAAAACACAGATGGCTTACAATCTTAGCCAGCACTCGATCATTATTACTTTACACTGTGATATGATGAGCCGCCTCCTAGACACGTCGGCGAAAGACCAAAGATGGTTAATGAGTGGGGAGGGAGTTTGAACTCGTGATAACCAGAACAATGTGGGCAATCAGCAAGAGTTGGCTTGCCAAAAAGCTGGAAAGAGCTATTCATGAATTGCTGTGGGCTTGGCGATTTCTGTTGGGCCAGCAATCTCCTCCTACACACCCTCCTCGATGGCAGCTTCTCTGTGCTCATCCAGGGAAATGTAACAGGGGCTCTTTGCTTTTCTCCTTCTGTGATACCATTAACCAATGCCTCGACAACAAAATGGTCGGTAAAACAAGGGGTTCCAGAGCTTGCGGAGGCTGAAGAGGAAGAGGGTTCAGCCATCGATCAAGGATTATGCAGAAGGCTGAGGCCGACACCTCTCGGTACCACAGACAAACCCCTGCGAGCATACAAATTGAAAAAGGCAAAACAGTGGGGAAAACAGGAGTAGGAGGTAGTGAACAAGGATGAAATTAACGAAGAAATGCTTCCATGGATTCCAGATGTTGGCAACTCCCACACAAAGGATACTAAATACTCCCAGACAGTCTTGTTATACTGGCACACGAAATCAATGCTTGGCAAGGCTCTATTGGACCACAAGGACGAGAGTAAAAAAATTCTCCTGCAGATTGACAAACTTCAAGCCCAAATGAGGAGAATGAACACCAAGATCAACCTGATAGGAAAGGCCACCACGGGATTCTAGTTCACCAAGAAAGCAGTTGAAGATAGGATCATCCTCCTACCTGAGCCCAAAGGTATCTTTCATCTCCATTTCAAATGATTATGAGCATTCTTCCTAGTCTCAGCAAGGCCCCTCTTTATTTTGATATTTCCAGTTATTGTAGTTTTACTTTCAGAACTTTTTTTAGCTACTGTTATAATGTCCAGGCTAGGCTGAGATGTGTAGTGATAGTAAAGGTGGGATGCCATGGGAAAACATAAAATAGGGTAGATACTGGATACAGTGGATAAATTATTTCCTGAACTTGTTGTCTTGCTATAGCAGCCTGCAGGGTTATTTGCAGCACTGGCAACTCCACATGCAACAGTGGATCAGTACTAGCAATAGATAGGCATGGAGGAGGGGTAGCAACACCAGCAGAGGCATTCTTCCCTTTCCTATTATGACCTTAGCAGCACTAGACGATTGAGCTATGATTTATGCGGTGTGAATGAAGAAGAACACAGCTGTTGAAGTAATGACAAATCTATGAAGTTACAAAGCCTTCAAATCTGGTTTCTATCCTTCACCTGCACAATGTCAAGAGTGTTTTCCTGTGACTAAAAGTTTAAAAAAGAGGGAAAATTGCTTTATCTAACTTTGTTTTGCCCCTGCATGTCCTAAACCTCGGGACATGTTAGGGCATGTGTCAGGCAAAGGTTTGACAAATGTCCTGTTTCAGGACATGTGTCCTGCATGTCTGTATATCGCACCTCGTGTCAAACCTTTGTCTGACATGTGTGTGAAAGACAATGTTCAACAAGTGGGATATACAGACATGCAGGCCCAGGGGAATGTGTCCTTTTTCTTAGCTAACAAGTACACCATTCCACCAAAACACCATGAAGTTCATAAGCTTGTATCTTTAAACAAAGATTGCAACTGAGATGAGATGTGTTAACTAAGGCAATTGAATTGATAATGGAAGATTGCCAACTATTTTAGTAGCCATTGTTTCTATATTATGAATGTCTCAAAAGCAGGTATGAATCATTACTATTTGCATGCAGCCCCTCAAGACTGATATTTATCTGGATTCTAGAAAACTGAAGGTATTCAAAAATTTCTGAACCAACAAGAATGGTTTAGCCTAGTGGAAATAATATTGGCTGCATACTATGCTATGGATTGTGTCCTTGGGTTTTGGGATACATCCCACTGCATTTCCAACTGTACTCGAGACTTTGGGACATGGGAGAATGCACCTGAATGGCATTTACAATGCCCCTGAGTACCATGTAAATCTGCTGACATACCTGGTATAGTTGAGATACGTTCCAGAGATACCATGAACATTATTTGTCCCCCTGGTATAGTTGAGATACGTTCCAGAGATACCATGAACATTATTTGTCCCCCTGGTACAGTTGAGATACGTTCCAGAGATACCATAAACATACCATTTTAAGAAATTTCCGTGCCAAAAGATGCATTCTACAGCCCAGTATGTGGAAGAAGTGTAACATAACAAATGTACATATAGCTAATGTGACACAAATAATAAAAAGAAGCCAGCCTCTCTATATATTATTCACTGCATTTATATCAGCCAAGATCCATCAAACACCAAGAAGGATTCAAATCTCTTGAGGTGCAAGCAAGAGATTTGACAACTCTTGGTGTTTGATAGATCCAGGCTTACAATGGATCTAGGCTGTTTAAGTATAGACTACATTTATATAAAAAAAAGTTAGCTAAAATCAATGTCTAATCCTAAACTAACCACCCGACGACAGAACAAAAGTTCCCTGACTCCCATTACAAACCAATTTCTTTTGTAAATGTTTCATATAATTTGCTTGCTCTCACAAGCATGCCCAGCACCTTGAATGGCAAATTACAACATTACACATCTTACATTCTTGCACAACAGATATCTCAGATTTGCCTAAGTAGTAATAACCAGTGTTGAAAAAGTCGCCGATTTTTCAGAAAAAAGCGGCAATATCACAATTTTTACCTCTAACCAATTTTTCGGCAAGGAAAAATCGTGATTTTCTAAAATTTGAATGTTGCGTGACTTTTTCTAAAAAATCAAGACTTTTTGGTAATTAGCATGCGATAATGAAAAAAATCGCCAAGGAGGCTTTTTCACAGTTTTAAAAACTCAAGTTTTTTTTAAATTGATGAGTTTTGTACAAGTGACATTGATGTCAACAATACTAAATGGTAATGTTAAATTACATTAATTGTTTCAGGGTGTTTGAGAGTGGTTCCAACCTCATCGGATTTCATATGCAAAAGTAGAATTTTAGATCCCATTCAGAATTCAACAGACTTAATGGTTTCCAGGATTTCAGGATTGCAACGTTTCCACTGGATTCTATCGTGTATGTGGGTAAGGGATTGGAATTTAATGAAGCACATCAAACTCTCTATGTACCTTGATGTTGGTGGTGTCGATGCCTGATTGTTGAAGTTGATTGAATTCCTCTGTCATGACCTTAATAAAAAATGTACCCTTCAGTCAATCAAAATCACTTATTAAGCATGGGAAGCTCTTTCTACCTTATTTTAACGCTTGGATTAAGAAGTTTCATCAAAATTGTAGGGTGTTAATTGATGTCCTTGGAGGATCAACTTAGAGATTAGAGGTAGAGGCAAGGGCTAGAGCGTAGAGGTGGGGGAACATGGTGCTATTGATGAATAGGATCCCGAACATAGACAATGATTTTGATGATTATGTTTTTTCAATTTTAATTTAGATGTGTATTGCACTTGGTGCCATTTTGATAATATTTTGTCTCTAATGGCTTGGAATCATAGCTTGGAATCTTTAATATATATTTTTTCATTAAAATTGTAAAATTTTATGTATTTTTTAGCAGTCCAAGTCATTGAAATCAAACCCCTCCGAGTTATTTACGTCCACTACATCTATATATCAGCGCTTTCTCCATATTTATGTTCCAAGGTGTTTATCTGATGTTATTGTTGCTTTATATGTTTAAAATTCTGAAAAAAAATGAATGTATTTTGTATTTTTTAATGTTTTCCGGCTTTTGCCGATTTTTCCCGATTTTTTTGCCGATGTTGCCAAGAAGTTGTATCGGGACCCTTGCCGACTTTTTGCCGATGCCAACTTTTTCAACATTGGTCATAACAGAAGCCGACCAGGACTTACACCTGTCTCCAACCAATTAAAACATTCCTTCGGAGAATCAAGGTAAAGCATGCCATGGGCAACTGGGATCATTTAAATTCTCATTTCCTTATTATATTAAAGTACTGTATTATTTTAAAATAGTTAACGGATTGAGAAAGCATTTCACTCTTGACTGTGTTATGGACATTTACTTTATCTGCCACCAAACTATGGAGCTTGACACTCAAAACAGAAAAGGGGCTGCAAATTTATTTTGAGGACCAAGTTGTAATGTTGTCGATTACAGTTCATATTTTGATTTCATCCCATTTTTTAGATCCATATCTCTCACCTAAAAATAAATAAAATAAGACAACTTTTATAATTTTCACAAACCAAAAGGTAGCTCAATGGGACTCAAAAATACAAACAAGTAGAAACATACAAAAGGGTGCTAAAACATATAGACACATGGTCTGTAAAATGCTAAGAAACAGGATTCGTTATAAAATAGGCAAGTGTCGTGTCCCTATCGAATCGGACACGATTCGACCTGAGGTCGTGTCCGATTCGATTTTCCAACGAATCCGTTTTTCGGACACGCGATTTCGACGAGTCGGACACGAATTCGGAACGTGTCCCGACTGTCGGACACGCGTCCCTCAAACAGGACACGTTAAGTGCGCGAAAAGACAGGAAAGTGCGGCCGGGTGAGTTATAAAACTAAATGTTGAGTTTCTTTTTATCATTTGCAAGGAAAGGAGTTGGCTAAGAGTGATTGTATGTGCAGGTGAAGGCGATTTGAAGGCTATCCAAGCAATTCCAAGTGCATTCCGGTGGATTTGTGGAGAGGATTGCAAGCTCAACCATCACAAAAGAAAAGAAATGTCTCAATCAGCTAGGGCAGGAGGTAGGGGGCAAAGGAGAGGGAGAAATGCACCATCTAGGGCCTCCCCTCCTATTCCACCAAGCACAAGCGGTTCTCCTCCTCCGTCAAGTGCTCCATCGGCTGCTAGTGGAGCTCATTCTATGGCTCCACTTAACCCTGTTTTAGCAAGACAACAAGCCCAAGAAAAAAAATACCCTTTGTGGAAGTATGTGACAAGGAAAGATGGACCTGGGGCAAAGCTTGGTGGGGGAGGCAATGTGTCTTGGAAATGCAATTTTTGCAAGCATGAGTTCATGAGCACATATTTCCGGGTTAAGGGCCATTTGTTGGCCCTTCCTTCTTGTGGGATTTCTTCATGCAAAGCGGTGACTGTTCACCAAAGGAGGGATATGGAAAGAGAGGATCATGTTGGCTTAGGGAAGGTGGCAGCAGCAAGCAAGAAAAAAGAGGATGATCCTCTTCCATTCTTGAGGAAGTCCTCTAGCACCAAGCCTCCATTTCCACCTAGCATGCATGGGCGTGGGCGTGGGGATACTTATCAAACAAGAAAGAGGCAATCTACAGGTGGTCCAATGGATAGGATTTTCCAAAAAGAGGCGCGAGAAGAGGTAGACCTTACTATTGCATTTTTCTTCTACCTCAACTTCATTTCATTCAATGTTGCACGGTCACCATTGTATTTTGAGACGGTTAAAACTATCATGGAACGTGCTCCAAATGGTTATGTGCCTCCTAGTTCAGAGAAGCTTAGAACCACATTGTTGGTTAAAGCAAAGAAGGAGGTAGATAAAATTCTTGAGCCAATTAGATCAACATGGCCCTCATCCGGTGTGAGTATTGTTTCTGATGGATGGACGGATCCCGCACGCCATCCACTCATCAATTTCATGGTATCTTCCCAAAATGGACCGGTGTTCTTGAAAGCGGTTGATGCTCTTGGCGAATACAAGGATGCACAATTTATGGGTGATTTATTCATCAAAACCATTGAAGAAGTGGGTGTTGAGTCGTGTGTACAAATCATCACGGACAATGCACCTGTTTGCAAGGCTGCTGGCATGATTGTGGAAGCTAAATATCCACAGGTATGTTCATTTTGGACACCTTTCATTTCTAATTTGCTCATTGTTTGAATTTGGTCATTGCAATGTTAGTGTTGTAGAGTCATTGATACATGCTTTTATTGCTCTTACAGGTTTTTTGGACACCTTGCATTGTCCATTCCTTGAATAGCACTGAAAGCCATTGCTTCAGATGTGGCATGGATTGACAACCTTATTGAGGATGCACGCCATATCCGTAACTTTGTACAAAACCACACAAATGCCCTCACCATCTACAAACAGTACACACAGCTTTCATTGCTGAAGGTTGCAGATACTCGGTTTGTTTCCTCATTCATCATGCTCAAGAGGTTGAGGGAGGTCAAAACCGCTCTTGGGTCCATGGTGATTTCAGAGTTTTGGGCCTTTTGGAGAAAGACGGATCAGGCTGCTTCACAAAAGGTGAAGGACTTGGTGTTAAATGATGGTTGGTGGGACACGGTGGATCTTACTATTAAGATCATGGAGCCAATCATTTCTTTGTTGCGGTATGCAGGCACGGACCAGCCCATCCTAGCAGAGGTTTATGAGGGGTGGGATTCCATGATTGAGTCCATGAGGTCCATTGTCATGGAGAATGAGTGTCCCGAGTATGGGACATCGGCAGAGAACTTATGGACCATTATTCGGGATATTCTTATCTCCAGGTGGGATAAGAATTGCACACCTTTGCATTGCTTGGCCCACTCCTTGAACCCCAAGTTCTACACTCAGGAGTGGCTCACTGGTGGATCGGGGGCCTCACACAGAGTCCCTCCTCACATGGATGCAGAGATTGCAAATGGGAGGAAGATAGCACTTAGACGGCTATTTCAGGATAGAGACATGCTTGAGGAGGTGGAGGATGGCTTTGTATATTTTTCCACTGGCACTGGGAGATTTGGAGGCTATGATGTGCTTAGAGATAGGGAGGGTAAGACACCCTATCGTTGGTGGGCAACTCATGGGGCAACATCCCCTATTCTACAGAAGTTAGCCTTCAGGGTCATCTCTCAAGTTACATCTTCCTCTTGTTGTGAGAGGAATTGGAGCACATATGGGAACTTGTACAGTGTGAAGAAGAGCAGGCTTGAGCAGTCCAGGGCAGAGTCCATGGTGTATGTGCACTCCAACCTTCGTCTTATTTACAGGAAGAGGGAGGAGTGGGTGAAGGGAAAGACAAAGATGTGGGATGTCTTCCCTGATGATATGGGTTTGGACAGCAGTACTGAGTTGGCATTAGCCAACATGGATCTTAATGATCCAGTGCTAGAACCGGTCACTTTTGATGAGAGTGATCGTACAGAGGGGTCATCCTCCACAGCAGCAGATGCAGATCGTCAGATGGGCAGAGAGGAGGAGGAGGGGGAGGAGGATGAGGATCAGGGCAGTGGCAGTGGCAGTGGCAGTGATGAGTATGTTGATTCAGGCATGGAGGAGGACTACTGACATATGGGATTCTCCCATCTTGATCTACCCATTTTTGTATTTACTATTAGTCTATTTGGCATTTGCCAGTGGCCCAGTGCCCAGTGGCATTCCGACATATATGTATACATTTTGATTTTGATGACTTAATGAGAAATATGGTTCCGACATGCATATGTGTCTCATTGTGATTTGTGAATGACAAATGTGTTGTGAATCGTGATTTGTGAATGACAAATGTGTAATCATTAATGTGTTTTTATTCTAATTTCTATTGAATATTTGTAAATGTTCTAGTTTCTAAATATTTTTGGATCTATATGTCTATATTTTTAAATTTTAATATATTTTTAAAAAAATATATATATGTATATAAAACGTATCCTACGTGTCCTGATTTCGGGGGTCACCGTGTCCGTGTCGGACTCTCGTATTTTCGTGTCCCGTGTCCCCGTATCAGGTGACTTTGGTAAAATGAAATATCCAGCAAACTACTGAGCCGGTGGAAATTCATAACATTACATTTTAGTAATGGTATTTAGCAAAGGTTGCTTTCAGAACTATTTTACAGCTTTACATTTTTTGGACCCTATATTGACCAGGACATTGCTCAAGGATAACTTACTACTCTTTAACAATTTCAAGGACAAATTTTCCAATTTTTTATAGCTGGATTGCAGCTTTCCTTTGTCAGGTTTTCTGGCACTAAGTACAACTAGATCCTTGCATTTTACCGTTACCAGTGAGTAATATATGACTCTTAGACAGTAAAATGCGCACACCAAGATACTACAAACCACTTCCAGAGATTACCTGTAACCTCTTGTACATAGATGTCTATCCTTCACCAAAAACAGAGACTGGGATCTTCAGCAAAGTACCCACTATCATTAGTGTTTCATTCTAAGAGCTTGTTAAAAGATTCAGTGCAGCATGGGAAAGTCAGGATGGGGCCGAAACTCAAGCCTCTTAAACATGAATATAGGTCCTTAACTAAAA
Source organism: Larix kaempferi (assembly GCA_027924585.1). Classification (NCBI taxonomy): domain Eukaryota; kingdom Viridiplantae; phylum Streptophyta; class Pinopsida; order Pinales; family Pinaceae; genus Larix; species Larix kaempferi. The sequence continues at coordinate 6,096,536 of BSBM01000221.1, forward strand.
AAACAAATTGGAGTCTTATATTAAAGGCAACTTTACAAAGGTGGATAAATTCAGATATCAGTTTCTCTCATTTTATCAGGCATACCAGACAATGTATCTAATTGTATCCCTAAATATTTGTATTTACTTTGACTTTGTAAGTCGTTTAATCAAGATTCCGATCTTTACCTTGAATGTTCCTTAGCAAAAACTTTGACATTATGCTTCGCCATAACGTTAAATACGACTTTAAAAATATTGATGTGTAAGTTTATATTTACTTTTAAAAAATTTCGGATCCACCTGGTCCAAACAACCTATTTTCTTACAATCAAAAACTAAATAAGAATATAATAGTAACTTCATCGCAGGTTTGATCCAGGTTTTTAGTTGATCAAGATCGCGTTTCTTTCATTGAACAGCTCAGTTATCAAATTTTCCATAATGCAAGATCCCAAATTCCATTCTTAGCTACTATGCAAGGCCAATATGTATGAACCCTGGCAAGCAAAGCTGACTTCAGATTTCTCTGGATCCCTTGCAAGACATGAAACTACAGCCAACGGCCCTTAAAACCCAATCCATATAAACTAAAAATCGCAGAGACTTTAAATACATAAAATGACCACGACCTAAATTAGGATGGGGGGCATTGTTACTTATGAGGCCTGAAAATACATAAAAACACCATCGCCCAACTCAGGTTAAAAGACATTGTTGCTTGAGGAGCCTGAAAGTAAGTAAAATCTCGATGAGCCAAGTCAAGTCGGACGACATTGGTACTCGAGGAGAGGTACCTCGAATGACATAGTTTAATGCCAAATAAAAACAGAAAACCTATTTCACCATCTGGCTTCTCGGCACAGAATGCTTACCGAAACAAATACATAAGCAAAGGTATTTAAAAGTATGACTTGAATCCCTGCAAATGTTGGACTTGAAGGAATAAAATCATAAGTTCGCAGACATACCTTCTTCTTTTTGCTCATCTGGGTCGCCATGATTGATCAGGAGATTGACAGACGAAGATTACCCGAATACAATAACTCGGCCGCTCGTGAGTCCTACTCTCTCTGCTTCAAAGGGTTTGCACAAAAGAACTTCAAAAGTGACACTTGACACATAAAAATAGCAGGTCACACTACTCGAAATATGATTTAGGGTTTTAGTGTGCATGAAATCCAAATAATTAGGGTTTTCGAGTATTTGCCTTTACATTGGGCACTGGTCACATGGAAAGAGGCTTTTTTTTTTAACACTCTACGACGTTAACAAGTACTTTCTTCTCATGACCTCGGACTAGATAGTAGGCCCGTGTGTCCAAGAGTTACTATATTTAACGTTTCAGTTTGAACATTAAACTTGGTCTACACTTTACTAGGTGATGTGTTAGGTGTTACTTGCTCAAGTATTACACTATGAGTGGAAGAGATTTCTCACATTTAGATTCATTTATTTTCTAAATTTATATGTTATAGGAGGAATCAAATCTCTCTATGTATTAATCTAGATTTATTTTAATTATAAATATAACAAGATTTATTTTGTCTTACTAATTTTTAAAACTTTTTTATTTCGTTCTAATTTTTTTAAGATGATTCTAAGAAGAAAACAAAGTCCCTGCATATGTTGGATGTGAAAGAGTGGGGGGATGAATGTATTGTTATGTATATAAACTAGTCCACGAGTATATGGTTTTGTTGAAAAAAAATAGTGGAAAATGTTAATCACCTAACATAGAATGGTTTCTTTCAATAATGAATATTGGCATTGAATCATGAATATTAGCGTTGAAACTCTGCCCACATTTCCATATTTTCAATTACCTCTGAAAAGTTATGATAAAAGGGCAAAGTAATATCTCAATAAGAGAATGAGTAGTAAGAGGGGGGTGGAAGTAATGTGAATTAGGGGTTGCCTCAAGACATCATAAAGGGAAGATTTGTGGGAGAAGATGGATTATGGAGCAATATCGGAAGAGGGATTTGAGTGGCAAGGGAAGATAGTTAATCAAAAGTTTTTGGGGGATTGGAAGAGGGAAGCCCTTAACTCCCATCTCGTTTGTGAGATGAAGAGGTGTTTCTTACGATAGAGGAGATGACAGTAAGAAGCCTTAATATCGAGTTAGGAGGGGTGTTTATGTGTGAAGGGATCCTGATGTGGAGAGTCTTACAATCCTTGTCATACCACCAGTTGCTTTAGCAAGATCCAAGTTTAGTTCAAGGGAAGGTGAATCAAATGGAGGTAGGTTTTAAGCATAATTTCCCAAATGGTGGAGAGAGAGAGAGAGAGAGAGAGAGAGAGAGAGAGAGAGAGAGTAGTTTTATCCTAAATCTCTAACCCGGGTGTTTGTAATGTTTTATCTATCCTTTTGCTCTTTTTTAACATGCATGCTAGAGACATAAGGATATGGCTTGTCTTGTGGCTGCTATAATGTTTTCATGTTCCTTTGGTTGTTTGAGAACACTTCCCATGCCAGATCGAGAAAAAGAAGACCTATAATGAAGTTGTTTTAATGTTCCATCATTCATCTCACTATTTGCCAACGCAATTGGCATGCAATCTTCTTTATGCCATAAACCATAGGCCTACCATTTTCATGATCGATATTGTCATGCACACAACTAGGTTGCACTAAAAGCCTTGTCAATGTCTAATAAGGGTACTACACTGATAGATATAGTATTTAATAAGAGTTTATTGGATGTTAGAAATTAATATATATCTTGATATTTAGTTCTATTAAAGAATTTGTATATTAAGATCTATGGAGATACTTTATTATGATTAAATCTCATTTACAATTAATATGAGTTTGAATTAATATAATTTATGAATATAATTTACTTTTTTTTCTTGAATTCCTAAAAAGAAAATATAAGATCAATGTTTATTGAATTACTTAATTGTCAAAAAATACACAGTCTGGTGTGGCTAGCTTATCGGTGGGGAAACAAACCAACCACGTAACCAAAGTTTAGCCATTGTTTTCTATATAGAGTCACTATCTAAAGTATTGTAATAAAATTCCCATAGGGGAGATCAAAATCTAGAAAGTCAAAGACTACCAATCCTAATAGCAATAGGCCTATCAAAACTATATCATACTTTATGAAAAAGAAAAACAATATTGACCATCTTGGAAGAGGACCAAACAGAAAAACCAAATGCTAATTTTTTGAATCATCAGAAATAATGACCATGGGCACCTAAGATTTCTCCTTTGCGACACTGGTTTGCTTGGATGGGACTTGTTCCTTGAAAACCATGCCAGTGGTGACCTTGGCAAGCACATTCATTTTGGCCCCTAGCTTGATTTGAGTCTTGGGAACCAGATAGAGGGTGGCCTCTATAGTGTTGAGCCTTGCATGAGTGTCATGATCTTGGTGCCAAACCACCTACCTCTCTTTAACCTGATCCATTAAATGCTCTGCCCATAAGGGTTTTGACTTGCCAGTATAGGGTGAGAGTCTTCATGAGTTTCATTTCTCGGGTTCTAGATGACCCAATTTCCTCGACCATTTGCTTAAAATTAGCTTGAATGTTGTCTGGGTTCATTTCTTCCTACTTTTGTGAGACTTGATTTTCCAAATCCCTTATTTTTTGTTGCATATGGGTTGAGACCATGCTATTGTAGTTGGATTTGGTTGCTCGATTCTCGTTAATGACTCTTGGCATGTGCGTGAGATGGCCTCTACCATCCTACCTACACTCCTTTTGTTTGTGTTGGAATATTTATATTCCTTGGAAGGTAATAATGTCTTTGTATGATGTCGGAAGATATCCACAATCTTATGTAAAAGAGTAATACATTATATCTCATATTCATTATGGTAAAATATACTCTCGATATTCATTATTATATAAAGAGATGTTATTATGGAGAATTATATTATCTCACATGTAATATGTGAGAGTAATTCCTCCTCATCTCTTTGTATATAATAGAGTCAAGGGAGTCTTTCACTTTTTATCCATTCATCCAGTGTGGATCATATATTGATGATCCTTCTATATTGTATTGGGGTTATTGGCATTGCTCTCTTGTAAGTTTGAGGGAGATATTATGGAGATAATAGAAGACTACCTTCTCGTAGACGTAGCCCAATTGGGTGAACCATGTATATCTGGTGTACTCTTGTCTCTCGTTCTCTTTTTTTGTACTTATTGTTGATATATTACTGTTTTTCATAGATAGGTAAGCTAGTTTAGTTAGATCCATATCTCTGACATGGTATCAAAACTTGTTGCTATGATCTAGCACCTTCTATTACTTTCAAACAATATTTTATCATGTGGGCATTGATTATTTCTTGTGGATTTGCTTTCTATCTGGTAGCCATTAGGCTTCTCTTCATATATGGGCATATTTCTGTAGTTTTTATTTCTAACCCTAACCTTGTTGTGTAGATTTTTGCAGAAAATTTTCAAGGGTTTCTTGATGTTGTTTTTGTAGATCTATATGATTTTTGGATTCTCCTCAAGGAGATCTATCTTCCAGTTATCAAAATGGCAGTTTTCGTCCAAGTTTGGTATATTTTGTGCAAGTTTTCGTGTTCGACAAATTCGGCACTGTTTTCGGCCTTAAACTAGACATTCGCGACCCTTGCTTCATTGAACCCGCGGTTAACCGCGACTGTGCCTATTAAGAACCCGCGAGTATACTGCAGACCCGCGACTGCCAGTGAGCAGACCTGCGTATGCTACGGCATACTCGTGACTGTTCTCACTGCTAATTTGTGTTTACTTCAGTCTACTCGCTACCCTCCTGTGCAGAGACCCACGAGTGCTTCGGCACAACCGCGACTTTACTGCACAGACACCTGCGAACAGAACCGCAACTTTGCCTCTACAGAACCCACGGCTGACTCTACTGCGAACCCGCTAGTAACCGCGACCTTTGTTGAGCAGAACCCACAAGTATCAATGATTATTCGCAGGTTTCCTGTTGGTAGTCCCACGAGTGACCATAACTTGGTCAATATTTGCTGGAATTTTTATTAGAACCTGTTTTTGGAACTGGAGAAGTTGTTCTGCGTCAACCTACACAAACAAAATAGAAGTTTGGGCAAGTCTGGGCACTCAAATCAAAAGGGTTGTAAGTAAAAGTTTCGCTTTCCTTTGCTATTTTTCTAACTATGTTTTTTGCAGATTCAGATCAGTACGGTAAAGTATTTAAGTTTTATGTTATTCATCTTTTTGCATTTAGGTTTTGCTTCTAATCATGTCTATTAAGAGATTATTTCTTGTTCTTGGTATATATTTGTCTCACGTTTCTATATGAAAACATTGCCATCTTTTAAGGGCATGGATCTCTAGTATTTTGTCATGATGATAGCTATAAAACATCTAATGCTTAATATTTTTAACAAAATACTTAAAACTAATTTGTTCTTTTTTTATCATATTTAATCATGTTGATTTCTAATCATGTCATGTTTATAAAAGCAATTTTATAAGAACAATCTCATATGTGTTATCTTGTGATCCTTATTTGCTTTATTTATATGTTATTGCTTACCTTTGTGTACAAGCAATTTCATTGTTTTATAAGTAATCTCTTTATGATCATTATCTGCTCTTGCTAATTAATTTCTTGAGTAAAGTCAATTTTTGAATCTATGTGATATCATATTTTTTGGCTCGTCATAAGTTCTTTAATTGGGATATAGTTTCGTTCTCATGTATGGCAGAGATTGTATCTAGTTCATGTGTTATTTGTCTCTAACATTCCTATATGGAAGCATTGACATTTCCGGAGCATTTCATTTCTTGCATATTTACATAGCGTTAACAAGAAATGAACCCATGATTAAGACCATTAGTGACTTGTCAGGGGAATCTGTCACATTTATTCATTCATGAATCATCCATTCATCCTTTGTGGATAATCCAGTGTGGATCATATATTGATGATATTTCTATATTGTATTAGGGTTGTTGGCATTGCTCTCTTGTAAGCTTGAGGGAGATATTCTGAAGATAATAGAAGACTATCTTCCTGTGGACGTAGCCCAATTGGGTGAATCACACATATCTGGTGTACTCTTTTCTCTTGTTCTCTTTTTGTTCTTATTTACTTTGATATATTATTGTTTGCATAGATAGGTAAGCTAGTTTAGTTAGATCCATATCTCTGACAGTTTGCTCCTAACCTTCTTTCCCATATCATGATATGGAGCTGGACAATATGTGAGAGCCACCTTCCTTGGTTCAAGCATTGAAAGCACATAATGGAAGAGCCCAACGTACACAACTACAAATGGACTTCTACTCTTTCCCTGCTCCAACTGTATCAAAGCAATATATCTAAACACAACCAATTGGAAATTTAACAAGTTTACCTACGACAAGGACGAGCAGTCACAAGTCCTTATCATGAGGGTTTTATCAAGGTTGTCATCCTCTGCCACATTCATTATACACAAGCCAGAATGTAGTCAAGTCATGATACTCACGACCGGTGGAGGAATAACCATAATGTTTGTTGAGTCTCGGTTTTGACCTATTTGTGTATATCATATGACCCCCTTTCGACCCATCTTCTCCTATCCCTATCACCATTTTCTCTTCCCTTACTATCATATTTTCCATTTCCATGATATAATTGTCCATGAGTTATGTAAGGTAATTATTCATGTTTTTAAGCATAATCCCCTATGTTTTGACATGCATTTTGGAGTGAGGTTTACTTTAGGTGATTAACTTTGTGTTTCATAGTCTTTTTTGCAATATACAGAAGTTCCGGTAGTAACCTAGTTACTACTGACTCCTATTTTATTACTGGAACTATAGGCACATGCTCTATTACTGAAACTGCAAGATCGTATGTTTTACTACTAGAACCACATATGCACACATTCTACTAGCGGAACTGCAAGGGCTATGCTTTACTACTGGAACCACTAATGATATACTTTACTACCGGAACTGCAGGAAATCAATTGAGAACCTACAAGACTTCCTGTAGTAATGTAGTTACAAACATAGCCCATTCTACTACTGAATTTCTTGAAGGTGAGATCCAGTAGTGGATTCATCGGTTTGGATACTTCCGCCTCCTTAGATTAGAAATGAAGATACAGATTTTGCTCGGTGATAGCTCGACATGGATGCCTTCTTATCTATTTAGCTCCAAGATCATCATTCTGTGTATAACTCCTTGGTGAAATGGGCAGTCAGCCACCAAATTGTTCATTGGAGACCTGAGTTTTCAGCCATGATCCATGCTTGCAGTCATGAAATCGTTTGATGACTAAGCGAGATAGATTTCTATGGGTAATGTCTATCATTTCGTATATCGATTTGTCTTCATTAAGTGATGTAACCCATTTTGGCTATTTTTGTCGGTCAAAATCCATACAACAAGGATCGATGGTTTTGAAGTCGATCCTTTTGATGTAAATATTCTATAAAGCATAGCATATATCATTTGTAAAGCTAGTTAGCTGGAAGAGAGTGGGAGTCGACATAATTATGAGAAGAATAACTCTTATGTTGTAATTTTGAAGTTGATGATTAATTAAAGTTGATTGTTGCTAAATTCATGAGCTTATTGTTTGAATCCCCTACAACACTACCCAACCAAGAGGCCCCCCTAATATGGTAGTTGTTGCAGAAGTTAATGTAGGTGTTTTGTTCAGTTATTGCTTATCATGTGTGTGTAGTTCTACTTTAATCAAGATCATTGTATGAATTGATACCATTGGTTTATTTAGAATTGCAGTTACATGATATATTTCATTTATAAAACTTAATTTCTTTATTGAATATCAAAACACCTAAGTCCTGCTTTATTTATTCTTCATGCTTTCAACAATTATCTTCTTAAGTTGAGCAAGTTGTATTGATTATCGGGCCTAAGGAGTGTATGTGTTTTGGTATTTTTGTTTGAATACTCATGTATTGTCATTGCAAGAACTCCAGTAAGGCTTCGGATCACTAGACCTGAAATGACAATCTAAGCGTGCAGGGTTTGGTTTACTTGCAAATAATCTACTTTTGAGTATTTAAGCTTAATATGTTGGATTTTGTGCAACTTCATAAGATATTCTTATTATATTTTATTGTAATTATTTGTACCTCGCACGAGAGTGGATCATGATGTAATTAATCATGTAAACCCTTGAAAGAACCAATGTAAACCTTGAGGAGAAAATTAAGCAAAGAAAATAATTATTAAATGTATTTTTATTCCCCCAAGACAAGTCGGCCCAGTCAAGTTAGACAAGTCGGCCCAGTTAGGGAAAAGGCCAGTTTGGCACTTGTATAAATAGAGGGAAAGTTCACCTCATTTGCACACTCACTCAACCAAGCAAGTTCGTACCACTTGGAGAGAGATTCACATTTGCAGCTAGGAGAAGACATTTTTGAGTTTCTACTTGGAAAGTTCTTCCACCTTTTCTCTCTCATCATTGTACTCTGTTCTCAAAATTGTTCATCTCTATACGAAGGTTGTTGGGTTTTCTCCCGATTGGTTTCCCGGGATAAATTATCGTGTTCTTTGTTTCTGTGCTTTGTCTTCCTTATAGTGATCCTATTGATCTTATTCAATTGAACTATAATGCTATAATTGTATGAAAAACTAACATGGTATCAGAGCAGTACTAGAAGAAGCCATTGCCGAAACTAGTGTTTCATCTTTTAAGGCCTTCACTCATCATTTTTGTTGAAAAAGTGCCTTGGGATTTTCGCTCTAGGACGGGCACATTTTTTGGTGAAGGCAGAATCCAATTCTAAGAAGTTTCATTTTTGACCTAATTCTGTAGTTGCAGTTACTGCCGAAATTAGGGTTTCAGGTTTTGACCTACTCCCTCCACAGTTTTGGCCCAACCCTACCTTTTCTCAACTCGCCTTGCTAGGGCACATCTCCCCGTGGAGTCAGTTTTCCAAGAATCCAACTTTCATTTTTGACCTAGCTCCTGCTAGGGTTTATAGTCCATATCTGCAATCAAGATGATTGGAATGAAGGTTGAAGATCGTCTGGAAGGGGCTTCCAACTTCATCTCTTGGAAGTCTAGGGTTCTTCTCTTACTTGAAGAAAATGATCTCTTGCAATTTGTCAATGAGAAGGTCCCAGAACCAGAAGTCAAAGAAGACAGATCTCGCTAGAGGAAGAATGATGCCAAAGCAAGAAGGATTTTGGTGGACTAAGTTAGAGATCATTTGGTACCTCAAATCTCAAGAAAAAAGACTGGTAGAAAGATGTTCAAAACTCTAAAGAAGTTATTTGAACACAATAGTATCAATGTGACCCTCACATTGAGGAACCAACTATCAAACATGAAGATGTCCAAGTCATAATCCATTGCCTCACATTTCATGAGGATCACATAACTAAAGGACATGCTTAGTACCATTGGAGATCCCATTTATGATAAGGATCTTGTCATTACTAATCTAAATGGTCTCCCACCATCTTGGGAGTCATTCATTCAAAGCATAAGCGGTCGAACCAAGCTACCCAAATTTGACAAGTTATGGGCAGATTGCACTCAGAAAGAGACAATGATAGCAGCAAGGCAGATACTTCATGGCACTCAACCTGAGGAGAATCAAGCATTCATGTCCCATGCCAAGAAAGGAAAGGGAAGGAAAATAAAGTTTTACAATCACAAGCACCAAGGTAGGAGATCAAGTCCTCCTCCAAATAAGAAGAAGAAGAAGAAGAAGAAGAAGGATTTCTCTCAGATATAATGCTATATGTGCAAGGCATATGGCCATTATGCTTGTAATTATCGAAGTTCAACCAAAAGAAAGCACGAAGCCTCAATTGATGATGTAGAAGAATACCACCATCACAAGAAGCAAAGGAATGAAGATCGTACATAATTCTTCTTCATGCCAGCATTATCAGGTACCATTCCCACCACTAGTGATACTTGGCTCATAGATAGTGGTGCTTCTAGACATATGACATGTTATAAATAAAATCTTTCAGAATTAGTTGAGAAAGATTCTCATCTTCGTGTTGTACTTGGAGATGATGCTAACTACACTGTGAAGGGATATGGGGCCACCTCTCTTCAATTAGAGTCTAGTGACACATTACACTTAAGTGATGTGCTTTATGTACCTAGTATGAAAAGAAATCTTGTCTCCGTATTAGCCTTGGAGGACAAGGGATATAATGCTGCATTTTCAGATGGGAAAGTGCTTGCTTGGAACAAGAACTCAAGCATGGATACAAGCAAGGTAATTGGTGCGAGAGAGGAGAGCTTGTACTGGTTGAGCACTCCACCAACTCAAGCCCTAGTTCACGACTCTACAAGCATGGGTGTACTATGCCACATAAGACTAGCTCATCTTAATTATAGAGCTCTCCCAGCATTGAAGAATATAGTGATAGGTTTACTAGTGCTTCAAGTATATCATGATGGAAGATGTAGAGGATGTGCACTTGGCAAGAATGCCAAGAGATTTTTCCCAGATAGTGAGAGCAGATCTAAAGGAATTTTGGATCTCGTGCACTCTAACTTTTGCGGACCCATGACTGTTGCTTCATTGGGAGGATATCATTATTATATGGCATTCATTGATGACTACTCACAGAAGACTTGGATATACTTTCTCAAGACCAAGGAATCCGAGAAAGTGCTTAACAAATTCAAAGAGTTCAAAGCACAAGTCAAGAATCTGACAGGAAAGAGGATCAATATCTTGATATCCGATAATGGTGGAGAATATACCTCTATTGATTTCAATAATTTTTGCAAGGAAGCTCCAGGAATTAAGAGGGATCTCACAGTTCCCTACAACCCTCAACAAAATGAGGTTGTAGAAAGAAAGAATAGAACAATTGTGGAGGTATCCAAAGCCATGATACATGAACAAATCCTACCGATGTTCTTGTGGGCAGAAGCATCCAGAACAGTTGTCTATGTACAAAACAAATGCCCACATAAGATTGTGAAGAACGTGACTCCGAAAGAAGCTTTCACAGGAGTGAAACCATAAGCAGGCCACCTCTGAATCTTTGGTTATCCAGTCTACATACATGTGCCCAAGGAGAAGAGGACGAAGTTAGAACCTTCAGGCAAGGAGGGAACTTTCGTGGGATACACTGAATCTTCAAAGGCTTACAGGATTTATATCCTAGGATCTAGATAGATCGAATTCAGTAGTTATGTGTCCTTTGAAGAAGAGATGGCTGTCAGGAAAAGCAAAGGATCAGACATGGAGATTGATGATGATGAGATGCTAGACCGAAAGGAGATGAGATCAACGTTCAGAGGGAGTTTTCAGAGAAGGATGAACCCATCGATCCCATTGATCCAGTTGATGTTCCCAGAGGTATTGAAGTAGGCAGGAAAAGGCCTAAATGGGACCAACAGACCTTGCAGGATGCAAAGTGGCATGAAGCTTCACATGGTACTTTCTAAGAAAGCAAAAGACCTCAAAGGTTCTCCAGTTATGTAGCATTGATGAGCCACATCATTGACTCAGAACCTACCACTTGTGAAGAAGCATCCAGACACCAAGTTTGAAAGGATGCCATGGCGGAAGAATACCAATCCATCATGAAGAATGATGTGTGGGAGGTTGTGTTGAAACCTGAGGGGAAGTCAGTAGTGACTCCAAGTGGTTATACAAAATCAAGCATGGAGCAGATGGCAATGTTGAAAAACACAAGGCTAGATTTGTTGCCATAGAATTCTCTCAGAAAGAGGGAGTCGATTATGATGAGACATTTTCTCTTGTGGCTCAATATACTTCCACAAGATCGATCATTGCTATTGCTCCAGCTATGGGATGGAAGTTGCATCAGATGGATGTCAAGACAACTTTTCTCAATGGTGTTATTGAGGAAGAAGTATATATTGAACAACCAAAAGGGTTTATTGTCCATGGAAAGGAGTCTCACGTATGCAGGCTGAAAAAAGGCCCTGCATGCACTCAAGCAAGCACCCCGTGCTTGGTATGGACGGATTCTTGGCGAGTTTGGGATTCACCAATAGTGATGCAAACCCCAATCTTTACTACAAGGTTGTGGATGATGAGCCACTGACTTTGGTCCTTTATGTTGATGACCTGTTTCTCATTGGAAATGAGAAACTTATCATATGGTGTAAGAAGAAATTGGCCTCTGAGTTCAAAATGAAGGATCTTGGATTGATGCATTACTTATTGGGATTAGAAGTATGGTAGAGGCAGAAGGATATTTTCCTAGGTCAAGGAAAATACACCATAGATATTTCGAAGAGATTCAGGATGTTGGACTGCAAGTCCATGGCCACTCTGATGGATACAAATTTGAAGAAGCTGATGGATTCTTCTTCATATTCAAATTTGATTGATCCCACTATGTATCGCCAGTTGATTGGATCCTTTATGTATCTGACGAACACCAGACCAGATATATGTTTTGTTGTGAATGCTCTCAGCTGGTTCATGTGCGAGCCAAGGCAGATTCACTGGATTGATGCAAAACATGTGCTCAGATACCTACGTGGCACTGTGGGATATGGCCTGAGATATGCTTTAGAGTGTGACTTGAGATTGCAGGGGTTTTAGACTCAAATTGGGTCGGATGTGCTGCATATAGGAAGAGTACTTCCGGATGTTGCTTCAGTTTGGGTTCTGCAGTGATTTCTTGGTGCAGCAGGAAGTAGAACTCAATAGCACTTAGTACTGTAGAGGCCGAGTATATGGCTGCTAGTACAACAGCCCGAGAACCAGTATGGATTCAAAAACTCCTTGCAGGATTGTCTGGCCAGATTCCATAGCCAACCATGATTCATTGTGATAACCAAAGCTGTGTGTAGATGTCAATGAATCCTGTATTCCATGACAAGTTGAAGCATATATAGATTCGGTATCACTTCATCCGTGATATGGTGCAGAAAGGTGCGGTTGAGTTACAGTATGTTCCGACAGATGACCAAACTGCAAATGTTCTCACCAAGCCTCTTCCCAGGATAAAGTTTGAATACTTTCGTGGAATACTTGGAGTAGAAGAGAATGTGTCCCCCCTTGAGAGGGAAAGATGGCATAGAGATGTTTACCCTGCTTTCACCCAGGTACCTCTACTCGTCCAGGTTCTCATCCAGGTATGGGAATAATCTCATCGACAGATGAGACAGACAAGTAGTAGATGGTCGGGTTCCACCCAAGTACCTCTACTCGTATAGGTTCTCAGCCAAGAATGGGAGTAACCTGATCGACAGATGAGACAAACAGGTAGTAGATGGTCGGGTTCCACACAGGTACCTCTACTCGTCCAGGTTCTTGGCCAGGTATGGGAGTAATCCCATCGGCAGATGATACAAACAGGTAGTAGATGGTCATGTGATGCTTGCACATGTACCTCTACTCGTTCAGGTTCTCATCCAGGTATGGGAGTATCTCATCGGCAGACGAGATGAATAGGTAGTAGATGGTCGTGCACCTCTGCTCATCCAGGTTCTCAGCCAGGTATGGGAGGTCCCATCGGTAGATGAGACGGACAGGTAGCAAATGGTAAAGAAGATGGTAAAGCTTATCTCTCGGACATCCGGGTAGGATGGAGAGACTACTCTTGAACTCACGAAGGACTGGTGGAGTTGATGCATAATGACACTTCTCGAAGGACTGAGACTGTGTTAACAACCTTCAGTATGTATAGAGATGATCGAGACAATATATATGTACAGATGAAACCCAGATGTTCATGGTGTTGATGATGACCGAAGAATACCTTCCTTGTTGAGAGGGAATGTTGGATTTTGTGCAAGTTCAAAAGATATTGTTATTATATTTTATTGTAATTATTTGTACCTCCTACGGGAGTGGATCATGATGTAATTAATCATGTAAACCCTTGAAAGAATAAATGTAAACCTTGGAGAGAAAATTAAGTAAAGAAAATAATTATTAAATGTATTTTTATTCCCCCAAGACAAGTTGACCCAATTAGGTAAAACGCCAGTTTGGCACTTGTATAAATAGAGGGAAAGTTCACTTCATTTGTACACTCACTCAACCAAGCAAGTTCGCACCACTTGGAGAGAGATTCACATCTGCAACTAGGAGAAGATATTTTGGGGTTTCTACTTGGAAAGTTCTTCCACCTTTTCTCTCTCGTCTTTGTACTATGTTCTCATAATTGTTCATCTATATACGAAGGTTGTTGGGTTTTCTCCCGATTAGGTTTCCCAGGATAAATTCTCTTGTTCTTTGTTTATGTGCTTTGTCTTTCTTCTAGTGATCCTATTGATCTTATACAATTGAATTATAATGCTATAATTGTATGACAAGCTAACACAATCAAAGTTGCAAGAAGCTAAATAGGACATTGAGCAAATCCAATTATAAGAGAATTGTGGGAATTTCTTGTAATTGGTTATGTGAACAAGATTTCCCATATCTGGTTATGTGAATAGATCTAGGCTCTTATAGCTATCTATTTCATCTCGAGATCAACTGATTTAGCAAAGCAAGTGCGTGGGTGTTGAGGATTGATTTAAGTTATGACTTTATGCTTTGAGAACTTGTAGAAGTTTTATTGAAAATAAACAAGGAACATATCATAATATTACATAAATATACTTTATAAGAGTAAAAAACTGTATTCTGAATAAATTATACGACCTCGTCTATTTTAATGTAAACTTCTAACAATTGGTTCACTAAGCAATTTATCTTCTAGCTTAGGTTTTCTTCCCTAATTCTATATATATTTTGCTGACACTTCATAAGCTTACATGTCTGGATTGATAATTTTTTTTTTTTTTACATAAACGGTTAAGTAGCTTTGATTATATATAGACAAAAACGGAAATTACATAGCAAAGAGGAAAGATTGCTCCCATAACAGGGTGGCATCCATCACTCCTTGTTCATCTTCTTCAAGCTTATAGCTGACATGATATTTTCCAGTTCTGTGAAAACTATAACACCTTACAAACTGTCCCAGAAGGAGAATGCAGAAACAAAACATAGCTACAATGTTGCCTTATACAAAAACTGAATTATGGAGATTTCTAAAAGAGTGCTAAGCCTACGAAGTGTTCCCAGCCTGTAGCTTAAAAAAAACAGTGTAGAAAACATAAAAACAGAAATAGTAATATGTCGAAACCCAAAACATTGAGAGGCAAACCATCAAGTTGCTAAGGGTAGAGACCGATGTCCATGACTGCGCCTTTAGACTCTGCCATCCTGTTCTTTTCGTTGCTGAGGTCGACGTAATTTCCAGAATGTGCCATAAACCTTTTCAGCTTGTCCATCTTCCTACCAAGTTCTTCCACCTTACTGCTCATAGCATATGCATTTGAGGTTTTACGAACCTTGTGTGGATAACAGAGGCCCAGAGTCTCTTCCAGATGTTCCACCTTCTCAGCGACCTTGCTATTCTAAAGCTTAACCTCCGAATGTGTTGCATGCGCTAGGGAGAAGAGACGGGTCAAAGCCGTTTTGAATTCCATATTCTTATTTCGAACCAAGCGAACTTGAACTTCAAGTTCCTGGCAGTGTTTCATCATTTCCCCATCCTCCTGCATTTTGCTATGCCTTTTTTTGTGCCCTTGCGGCCTTCCAGACCCGACCTGCTTATGACAGAGGCCAAGCACAGGAGTGTCGATATGCTCCTCGTCCATCGGGACGCCATTATCTTCATCCAACATCGGGATAGCTCATCTGCAGGTGCCGCGAGAGCTTCTAATGGGCTTGCTGCATCTCAAACATTTCGAATAAACATCATACCCTTTATGTGGAGAATGCCCATAGATGTGATGTTCCATGTTCACACAAGGACTCCCGCTCTAGACCAAGAGAGATTTCAGGCAAGAAAAACCAACACAGAGGTATCTGCCGTGAACCAAACAAAGAAGGATATGGACAGAGACCAACCTGTCCCATCTTAAACTAATGCCTAGGATTCGCATGCCGACCAACTGGCGATCTGACCGGTTGCATTTAATGTATAAGCGAGTGGAGATCCCGCGCGGATCCAGGTGATCGTCGTTAGGCAAGGCAGTAGTTTCAAACAACAAATGTGCATTGGATTTATAAGTTGATAAAGCCATTGTAATGTGGAGAGCCCTTGTTCTAGAGATAGAACTTAGGCTATGGAATCCATATGTTTTCAAAGATGACATTGTCACATTCAAGAGAACCATAGTTGAGCCCAACTCCTTTGTTGGCCATGCAGTCCGCTTGCCCATTCAGGCTTCTTAGAGTATGGAGATAGTTTACATCTTTGAATTCCTTGCTAATGTTGATTAGGAGATGATGCATCTTAGTGGAGGGGTTCTTCCATTGGGTGACGATATTTCTGGCTTCTCTAATGACGATTAGTGAATCCCCTATAACCGTCAAATTCTCAATTCCCAGGTCTCTAGCAATCTCCACATCTTCCGAGCCATTCCGCTCCATTGTTAGTCTTTTTTCCCAATGCCCCAAGCAAACTCTCTTTATGTGTTCCCCTTGGAGTCAAAGATTACTCCCCCCGCACCTTCCAACCCTGGGTGTCTGGATTGATAATTAATGATTGGAATTTAAGCAATTAAATTCACCAACATTTTGGCGTCGTCCCCGGGGAAGCGTGAAAGGAATTAGGTTTTAATTTATCTATTGTTTGAAAGGTTTGTTTTCATTTTTGCAATTGAGTGGTTTTCTTGGTGATCTCATACTAGATTCAATGAGGCAACAACAGTAAGACAGGAGGTAAGAACCTACTTAGTAAGTACGATGTTTTGTTGAAATTAGAATATGATTAGCATCATATGAATAGGAATAGGGACGGGGATGAAAAAGGTAGATTTCTTAAAGGCAAAAATAAGGTAGTTCCAACTGTCCCACTCGATAGAACAACAAAATCTCCTGCATCTACTAACATGTTGGAAAGAAATATTTTTAAAGGGGAATCTACATGGAATACTTTTGCAGTAGGGCTCACACGAACATCCATCCCTGGAAGTTTGAAAGAGCACAGTTCTGCAACAGTTACAATCATAGAACCTCCAATTTTTTTGATAGGTTGTACAAAAGAAGAAAATGTGGCTGGATCCACAAAACAATAAGAAGTTGGAGAAGGATCTCACCTAGTTTTTGGATTGGATTCCCCACATCCAGAAATAGAGTACAACCTATTTGGGGGAGGAGGTATGGTAGAAGGAAATAGTGAAGTGCATATGCACCGAGACGATGGATATGTGAACAAGGAAGAGGTAACATCCATGTTCCCCATTACGGATCTTATCATAAATGTACATATGAAAAACATTCCTCCATCTGCGCTTGACCGCACTTCCATGGGAAGGTAAGTGATGATCATGATGCCCTTTTGTTTGAATTTTATATTTTATGTGAAAGTTACCCTAAAGCTTAAATTATTCCCTCCTACCCTCAAAGACTCAACACTACTCTAATTTATGGGATTAGGAGGGGATACCATCCAAACATGGGATTACATGAGAAAGATCTTTCTTCAAAAATATCAGGAGTATTGTAAATATAGGGAGCTCAAAAGAAATATTTCAAATGGCACAAAAAGAGAAGGAGAGCTTGGAAGATTACCTTGAGAAATTTTGATATAATCTTCAATGATCCAAACAACACAAATTAGATCTAGGCACCACTAAAATCACATTTTTAAGGGGGGTCTTACATGAATCAATGAATGTGCTTAATCTAATGGGGAATGGAGATGTCTCTCATTTTTCCTTTGAATTTATTTGTGATATTTGCAAGAAGTACTCACGGGGCACTCATGGAGTCAGGCCAGATTTGGTAAGGGATTTCGAGACACTTTCTCTGTAGCTACTAAAAATGTAATAGGTGGTGTGACTAGAACTAAGTTAGGAAATCTTCTAGAAAGTTTCAAAACTGATATTCTTGGTACTTGTCATGTCCCAAATTTGGCATTGGGTCACAATGGCCTAAAAAAATTGGCCCTATTCATTAGAGTTTGTCAAATTGATGCTAAAGGTCAAATGATTGCCAAGGAGGAAAATTACTAGTTTCCTAGGTTTGGGGTGGAAGCTTTGGGATTTGGAATAATGGGGATAATAAATGATGTTGGAACATTAGGATGGCATAAATATTTAATAAAGGAGATAAATAAATATATACAAGTGAAAATCAAAGTGGCATTTGATCATGAAGACACATGGAGGAAGTGGGACCCACACAAGCTATAATTTATGTGCCACATGGCATCCTCTTCTTGCAATTTCGAATCCATGGAAAGCTTAATGTTCTTGGGATGAGTTATAAGGTCAATAATACTTGGCATGAGTCAATGAGGTCGAAATATAGAGGAAGAGTAACTCCCATGGAAGAGGAAGAGGCAATTTGGAGCTAGTGAGACACTTGGGCTAGATTCCCTAGCTCTATGACAACAATGATGAAGATGCTATGACACCTATGACACAAATCAGACTTGAAGGCTGACATATGACATATATGACATGTCAAGGCTAAAAATAGACTCCAAGAGGGTTCTTAAGGGTGTTAGGGCAACTAAGATGCTTCCACATGTGATTTGGTGGAAGTGGGAGACCAGGAATTGTTGTACAAGTGGCATTCTTTGGAATCTCTTCCCAACTTGGGTTGGCATGAGTCTCTTGGAAGGAATTCGACCCATGGAGGACATTAGAACTTTATAAATGTCAAGAACAAAGAATGGAACCAGATTTTGATCAATTGTAGAATTTGCAATTGCATTTGTGAAGAGGGAGAGCTAGTGGATGACTAGTTTCTTGCCTTAGCCAATTTCGAGGGTGAAAGATTCCCATCCAAGTTGGTAATTGGAAAGGCCATTCAGACCTTTCATTTGGAGATTTAATGGAGTCTTTATTTGCAGTTGTAAGATACAGGGCAGCTCATGGTTTCTTCTATTGTAGCTCACTCCTTCAACCATTTCCAGTTTTGATGGCATATTCTTGATCCTTGAGGGAGGGCGTTTTTGGTGAGCTATTGTACTATTTGGGGGAGATTCGAATGCCCCGTTTATCTTTTAATATGAAGTAAATACTCTTTTATTCATCTCCATAAAGTTTCAGGTCGAAATTCCAAGTAGAAATGTGTAAATCTCATTTTTAATGAAAGAACAGTGCCATTTCCCCACTACCTTGTTGTGAACCAATGTAATGTTGATGATTTCGAATGAATGGATGATTCTCTGATACATTTGTGATTAATAGACTGCAATGAATGTATTTTACAAGTTTCATGTACTGTACTTGAGCATTTGAAGTATTTTTACTCAGTTTAATTGCATTGGGAGAAGAAATAGTGTCATTTCCCCAAGGGTCGAATGGGTGATTTTTGCAGCTGAATGGGAGAGGGTTGGAACATATATAATAATAAATTAATGGTTCACATGAGACCTTAATAACATCTTTAATACATTCCCTACCTCTTTTCAGAAATTTGAGTGGGTTTGGAGGCATTTGGGAAGCCATTTTCAGTACTTACCCCAAGGGGATTTGAACCCCAAATTACTAGTAAAATTGCATAGTTGGTCCAGAATATTAAGAGAGTTTGCAGAGGTATTTTGGTGGCCATATATCATCCCTGAACATCATATTCAAGTTCTAATATCATTCATACACCTTCCTTGAAGATTTGAAGGCATTTGGAGTCAATTTGAGACCTAGAGACCAATACTAGTCAAAGGGAAATTACTAGTAAAGTTCCCTACATTGTCCAGAATTGAAAGAGGATTTGTAGAAGTATTTTAAAGGTCCAAAAGCATCCCTGAAACACATATTTATGTTATAACATCATCCATATACATTCTCAGAAGATTTGGGAGCAATTGGAGCAATTTGGGGACCTAGAGCTCAAAACTAGTCAAAGGTCTAACTAGGGAAAAAAGTGAAAAATTGCCATTTTAATAAAATTCCTAACAAGGGACATTACAGTACTCTTAGTTTACAATTAGATACATTGTAATTTAAGAAAAAACAAGAAGAAGATAATCTATTTTTAGCTATCTTCTGTACTAAATGTCGTAAAAAGAACCCACAGAAAGAGTGTCCCTTGAATAAATTTTGCGTTTGTGTTATTTGTGCAGGTGAACACTTGACAAGTCATTACCCCTCTTTACCTGGATTGAATGTGGTGCACCGGGGAGAAAATGAGGTAACATAACCACTATGTACACTTGCACCAAAGAGGTCATGGCAGCCTCAACCACCAAGTATGTCCTCCGACTCTACATTTCAAATTTTTGCATACTATCTTAGCCAATCTTACTCACCATGGAATTCTTGGCAGAAAAGGCTCCAAAAATCAACCCAAAACCATCCCTGGAAACAAGGGTGGCAAGGGCCTAATTATGGGAATGTTCCTGCTTATTTGATGCAGCCACAACAACCCTATCCTCCACAGCTCCAATTACAATTTGCACAGTAGTCACATCTGCTCTATCCTACACAGTCACCTTTTTCACAACCACAATAGCTTTCACCACCTCAACAATTACAACTATGCCCTATGCAGCCTCCAAGACCTAATCATCCTCAAATCCAACCAATCCCTAACCAAAACAACAAAGCAACCCAACCTGTTCTTCATGCTCAGTTGTATCCATTTACTACCTATTTAGTTACTCCACTAGAACTACACGATATCCACTTACGGTCAGGGAAGGTGCTCTATAAACAAATTCCTATCATCATTTAAGAATAAACCGAGGAGGATACTCCCGATATTACAACTAATGATGATCCCCCTGCCATAATAAAGCAAACATCTCCACCACTTGACCAAATTCCATCTTTTATCACACCTCCCTATCCGAAGAGGTTGAATCAATAAAATCCCACACCTCGCTCTAAAATTGATCTAATATCATAATTAAGGAATGTTTGTGTTAAGATTCCCTTGCTACAAGCCATAAAGAATATCCCTATCTATACCAAAATAGTGAGGGAACTTTGCCTAAAGAAACTAGGGAGGAAAAAGAGCAAACCACTGACCATTTAGTTTATAGGAAAATCTATTGATTCAATGTTTGGGCAGATTTTTGTGCACATGTACATAAATCCCAGTAAGTTGTTTCAGTTAATATCAATGGGATTCTTGTCCCAAACACCCTCATCAACTTGGGAGCAACCATCAATATTATGTCCTTACAAACCATGGAGCAATTAAGTTTGCCTAATCTTCGTCCAACACCCACAGTCTTAAAATTAGCTGATAAGTCCAAGATCAAACTAGAGGGAATGTTGGATGATGTTATTGTCTCCTTGGACTCTTGGGAGTACCTGCTAGATGTCATGATTCTACAACCAAAATCCTCTTCAATGGGACACCTGGTAATCATTGGTAGACCATGTATTGCAATTGTTGATTCTTTTATTGTCTGGGAGTACCCGATGGCTGTCATGATTCTACAACCAAAATCCTGTTTAGTGGGACACTTGGTAATCCTTGGTAGACCATGGCTTGCACCTACTAATGCTTTTATGGGCTGCGGGTCCGGAAACATGTTCCTCTCGCATGGGGATTCTATCAAGCAAGTGACCTTATACCCCCTGCAAAATCTCTTACTAAGCTACAAGATAATTTATGGATTGATAATAAAAATAGTGACAAAGATATTGTGCAACCTATTCTTATAGTGGATTAAGTAATGAGTTTTAAAGGCATTACAGAGGAGGATCAGGTCAACACGTTTCTCTGTAATTTTGATTTTGCAAGAAATTCTGATTTGTTTTCCCTTTCATTAGATCATATACTCAACATTGACATACATGAAACCAGTCACTTGGTTGCTCTATCTTTATTCTACAATTATGTAGCATCTAATTTCTTAAATTATGAAAGCTCAATCAAATCTATTGAGATAGATCAGGATAAGTTTTGGTACATTAACTCTCAACTTGACAGTTTGCAACATGACCAGCTAATTGAAGTTTTGCAAAAACACTCAAAAGCATTTGCCTAGGACTATCATGACATGAAGGCTATATAGCTTGAGACTTGTTCCCACCACATCTATATTCAATAGGATGCTCATCCTATCAAGCATCCTCAAAGGCATATGAACCCAACTCTTAGAGAGGGAGTAAAGGAGGAATTGCATAAACTACTGAATGTAAATTTCATATATCCAATCTCGAACAACAGGTGGGTCTCACCTATGGTGGTTGTGCCGAAAAAGAATGAAAAGTGGCAGATCTATTTCAACTAGATAGAATTGAATAAAGCCACCATGAAAGACTACTTTCTCCTTCCCTTCATCGATCAAGTTTTGGGAACATTAGCTGGTAAGAAGTGCTTTTCCTTTTTAGATGGATTTAACATATATGATCAAATTCACATTGCACCTGAGGACCAAGAGAAGACTACATTTACATATCCTTGGGGTACATTTGCTTATAGAGTGTCACCCTTTGTTTTGTGTAATGCCCCTGCAACATGTCATATAGTAGTCCTAGGCATCTTCTCATATTTGATCCACGAATGTGTGAAAGTATATATGGATGAATTTACTACTTATGGTGATTCTTTTTAGGAAGCCTTAGGAAATCTTGAGAAAGTCCTAATAAGATGCCAAGACAGTAATCTTGCTTTAAGCAATGAGAAATGTAAAAATGTGGATGAAAAGACGGGTGGTCCTTGGGCATACCATTTATTGTGTAGGGATTGAAGTTGATCCGACTAAAAATGAGTTACTTTCAAAACTTCTTGTGACAAAGTCTCCGAAAGAGGTAAGAAGTCCTCTTGGCCATGCTGTCTATTAGAAACAATTCATTGAAAATTTTACAAAAGTAGCAGCACCATTGTTTAATTTGCTTAAAAAGGACATTGGTTTTACTTGGGATGGCTATTGCCAACATGCTTTTGAGACTCTCAAAGATAAAATTTCATTTGCACCTGTGTTGAGGTGGCCAAATTGGTCCCTGCCTTTTCACAATTCTATGGATGCCCATGACATGGCTCTTGGGGTTGTTCTAGGCTAGAATGAAAACCAATTATACTATATTATTTATTTTATTAGCAAGAACCTTGCACCTACTGAGCTCAACTATATTGTTACATAAAAAAGAGTTTTTATTAGTTGTTCATGCAATTAATAAATCTAGGCATTATATCACTGGCTATGAGGTTTTTATTAATACCAATCATTATGTTATACGTTATTTGATGAATAAGCCAATTACTAACGGAAATATTACTAGATGGATTTTGTTGTTACAAGAGTTCAATATCATCATTATGGACAAGCCTTGTAAATAAAATTTAGTCGCATATTTTCTTTCTATAATTCAAATCGAAGGTGAGATTACTCCTGTAAATGATAACTTTCCAAATGAACATGTGTTTGTTGTATCTACTCATTCTTCGTGGTTTGTAGATATAGCCAACTATCTTGCGACAACAAAGTTACTGCATCACTTGAAATCCAAAGAGAAGCAAAAGATTATCTAGTTAAGTGCTACCTATTCTTGGATGGGGGGATATCTTTTCATTCGATCTCATCATCCGATGGTGTG
Source organism: Larix kaempferi (assembly GCA_027924585.1). NCBI lineage: Eukaryota > Viridiplantae > Streptophyta > Pinopsida > Pinales > Pinaceae > Larix > Larix kaempferi. The sequence continues at coordinate 6,119,941 of BSBM01000221.1, forward strand.
TTTAGGAGGATGAGATGTTTGATATTTTGAAATCCGATCATGATGAACCTTGTGGGGGTTAGTTTGACGACCAAAGAACAACCTACAAGGTCTTACGCTCCGGTATTATTATCCTACCCTTTTCAATGATGCCAATAAATATGTTAGGAGTTGCAATGCTTGTTAGAGGATGGGGCAACAGATACAAGCATATGAGATGCCCTTGAACCTACAAGTACTTGTTGAGCCATTTGAGAAATGGGCTTTAGAATTTGTTGGGCCTATAACTTCAATGTCGATGAAGAAGATATATATTCTAGTATGCACTAACTATGTTATCAAATGGGTGGAGGATAAGGCTTTCCTAAAGGCTAATGAACAAGCAGCTGCATATTTCCAATATGAAGACATCTTCACTCGATTTGGGGTGCCGAGAGAAATAGTCACCGATGAAGGCACTCAGTTTATGTCAAAGCTCATTCAGTCTCTTACTCAACAGTACAAAATTAAGCACAAAAACTCTCCCCCCTACCATTCACGGGACAATGGTAGATGGAATCCACTAATAAGGTATTGGAAGCGATCTTGACCAAAATAGTTTAGCATCATCATAAATATTGGGTAGATCGGCTTCCTGAGGCATTATGGGATTACATAACTACTTGGTGGAATACCATGGGATTTACACCTTAAGAGTTGGTTTATGATAAGCAAGTCCTCCTTCCCATTGAGTTTCAGGTCAAAATTTGTAGGAAAATAGTTCAATTGGGTATGAATCTTTCAAAGACACAAGAATAGAGGATTGCTCAACTCAATGAGCTATATGAGATAAGACAAGATCCCATTCAACAAACAACTCTTGTCCAACGGGAAAGGATCAAATGGCATGATAAATTTATTTGAAAAAAAGTGTGAAATAGTTTATTGGGCCCTCCTCTTCGACTCAAAGTTTAAAATTTTTAGAGGAAAACTAACTACTCGATGGTTGGGGCCTTGTGAGGTAGAAAATGTTTTTGAGAATGGAGCAGCCAGAGTTAAAACTATTGATGAACATCAAGTCTATTTTTTGGTAAATGGACATTAGTTGAGGTTGTACCATAAACCCATGTCTATAAATGAAGTTGTTGCATATGTACTTTGATAGGCTGAAATGGAGGTGGTAAGAGAGAAGGGTGACCTTCCCGTTCCTGCCCCTTATTCTTCTTCCTAGATTTCTTTTCACAGAATAAGACAGAATGAAAAAAATAGAAAACGGATAAAATAGTAAAGATAAAAATAATCTTAGTCATGAAAACAAATTCTTTGGCGCAGCTAGGCATGGATTTTGTTCGAAAACCATGCTCTAGTGGGCAGAATTCATCATTTCTGCCAGCATGTTCGATATTGGTTCTTCTAAAATCATGATTCTTCATAATTATTTGTGTTATACTCACGTTGGTTGATGGGGGATTCATTAAGGCCCTCCTGTTGACCGCCTCATTCCATCACATGCAACATATTATCTAGGATTGAGGTCAGAGATTAAGACAATACCTTGAGGCTTGCATGCATTAATGGCAGGTTCTCTCACTAATGACAGTGGGAATGCATCAATGTCCCCTATTGTCAGCTTTTGCAGGTGACTCGACTTCAACTCATCTTATTCATACCTAGCAAGATGTAGTAAGGTACCTTGGCACTCATTGACATTAATGTGATTTGTATCGCGTTGGTTAATGACATGCATACAACATATTTTCCTCATGTTCAAATTCAATACATTTATTCACATTACGAAAACTGTACAGTAGGTTCAGAATGTTGATTACTTGTGGTTTCATCTCATATATGTAGTAGTTGCATATTTATCTGGTTTTCTTTTGCAAATAAAAAGGACAGGTGGACTATTGGAATGAGTAGAGTGGGAAGCCTCAAAAAGAGGGAGTCTGTGATCAATTGTGACAAAAATGTTCCAATAACTTAGCACATTATCCCATTACGAAGCTTGGGGTAGCGCACTCTTCAACAATTCCTCTTCTTCACACCATTTAGTTTTTAGATTGGCACTTTTCAGTCTTGATTAATGTAGCAGATATTTTTCTTAGCTTTTCATTTTCATTTTTTTGAAAGATTCAACAATATCAGTTCAGTAATGTTTAAATTAGATAACAAAAGTGCATAACATATTTTGATTCAGAACTTGAATATGATCAAACTTCAGTCTTGATTCAATTGACCAACCTTTCTAAGGGACCAACTACAGATTGGTTATAAAATATTCCATAATTCTAGTATGGAAGAGGGCACCTTTAGAAATTCCATGTGTAGTAGCATCATTGGTAGATCGGTTCACCATAGGAAATCCCAATTATGGTAGTCCTTCAATGTTAGCAACAAGCTAGTTTACTATTGGATCCTCCGATTCCGGTAAGTCACTAGAGCTTTTAGCAGAACAATTTACTATTAGATCTTTCGATTCTCGTAATACATTAGAGTTCTTAGTAGAGTAATTTACTACCGGATGTTCTGATTCCAATAGTCCATCAGAGCTTCTTGTAACCCAGCTTGCCACCGGATCTCCTGATTCCAGTAATCCATTGGTGCCAACAACAGGTTAGATTGTTACTTGATCTTCCAATTCCGATAGTCCATAAAATTTCTCATAAGATTGATCTATTACCAGATCTGCCGATTCTAGTAGACCGTTAGAGCATTCAACAGATCGATTTACTACCAGATCTTCCAACTCCGGTGGATCATCAATTCCATATTCAACACGATTGTTATCAGATCCACTTGTCTTGGTAGGTCGACTCCGTCTTCCTGAGTTAATCATGGCAAGGTTAAATCTCATTTCCGAATGTGTGTTAAAGCATGGGGAACTAATGTTTGTTTTAAAAGGTGCTTTTTGAAATCTTATATGATTTGCTATGCATGTATGGTCATCATCATATTTTACCCATTTGTATTTTCACCTCATGCCGCCACCCTATCCACTTATGATTAACCTTTGACGCGATAATATATGGTATGCACTTCCCACATCCTTAACTGATTTGAATCACAAGAAGGATTCAAGTACTGTTAAATTGTTTACTCGTCGTTCTTCAAAAAGAAAAATCGAGTCTGTTGGTCACCCTATATGTCAATTAATTGAAGCTAACACACAGGATGGTCAATATAAATTGTCAAACCCAGGGAGGTCTTTTTATTTCAATGGCAATAAGCACAATCTATGCATAAACATGTCAAGCAGTTGATTAACTAAATGAAGATAATAATCCTACCAATTTGTCCAGCCAAACTCATCCCATAAAGGAACTAATCTAATTCATACATCTAGGAATTCAATTGGAGCTACCTTCCTACAGAGATCAACCTAGCAGTTATAAATTTAAGAATAGAAATAAACTAGATTACTTTTGCAAGAAGTTAAATCCTATAATTATCAAACTACAATATTCAATCTTTACCAAAATGATCCATCTAAAAGCTACTGTTACTCAATCACAATCTGCCTATTCTAATAAACCAATTGAAGATACAACAGCAACCAGAATCTAAACATAAGCTTGAACTCTAACTGATAATTACTGGAAATCCTAGAAAGCATAAACAACTGAAAGATATTGGAATTGAGCTTGGCTGTTACAGCTGATTCGAACACACATGCATTAAACTGAATTAGCCCACACAGTCGACTGTCACACCACTATGTTACAGCTATCCAATATGCAATCGTGAACTACCAAAAGGGAAGCTAACCTCTATTGCAGCTAATAGTAACATCTATAATGATTCCACACCACACACAGAAAGAAAGCTAAATTAACCTACCTACTTAAACTGGCTATCTCCGTGAGAAGGTGGGCCTTGGCCTTCTAATAGAGACGCTGAAAATCACAACAAATTAAGACACAGAAATGAAGAACTCTGCTCTTATATTAATGATGGAAATTGATAGTCTCAGTGCTCTGTTACAGCTTATGCAAAATGGTGATTGTCCAACCACAGGCTACAAGAGCCTTCTCATATTTATACATTGAAAGTACAGATCACGATCCACTAAAATCGTGCAGCAATGAAGATCTCTGATCTTCATGCTGCGGAGCCACAGCTAACTGTTACAACCGTATTAACCAAGGTTGTTACTCATGAAGGAGCTGTTACTCCAGTAATCAATGGATCAACGGATTTGGCAAGCTGGAATGCGATCTGTCTGTTGCAGCTGGGTTCTGTTTCAGTGGAGGCCTGTTACAGATTCTTGTGGAGGAATGTGCTGTCCCTTGGAGTTATGAGGAATCGAGCTTTGAAGAGTAACAGTTGGTGCCCTTTGGCTGATACACCTGCGCTTTAGACCTTGACTAAATGAAATCACACGGATTAGCATAAATCAAGGACTAGGATCCAAAATCTTAACAATCTTAGGCATAAAACAAATAAAGCAATAACAACTTATACTTGTCAATATTATTGGTTGATCTGGAGAAAAGGCATAAGTATAGCTTATGAAAATAGGATGTAATCAGGGCAAAATGATGTAATGAGGATGGCCAAAAAGGGGCATTTCCTAGACCCAACATCTCCCCCCAACTATCCGATTTCATGTTCTCATGCAACAACCTCCACTAGTCCGAATCTGAGTCTGAGTTGAATCTGTGGAGATTTGTGAGATTGTAGGCAAATTCTAGTGTTTCCCCTCGAGGCACAAACCCATAGCAAGCTGTCCATTTCTCCCAACACAACTTCTGTTCTTCTTCAGTAAAAGCATAGTTCTGTAAGGACTCACAAGCAGCCATATGAGAGGGAACCTGAATCTTAATCCAATCCACCAAGGTCCACATTTTTCCATGCACTGCACATATCTAGGAACCCTTGTCAAAGCTTGCCTAAAATTCTCAAAGCAGTAGGGGTCCCCTTCCTTTACAGATGAATAAGAATATAACCATCTATATTCACTGCCTTCTAGAGCATCCTGCTGCATATTAAGAATCATCGGGACACATGTGGTGAGGATTTTATCTCTTAAAATTTCAAAGTATTGGGAAATTGTAGGAACCTTGAGAGATCCAGCATGGTTTTTTATGAGTTCTTTTGGATCCTAAGGTTCATCCCTAATCCAGAGAGTAGAATTCTCCTCATTCTTGAGGATGGTTTGGAAAGCATCTCGCCATCTTACATGGTTAATAACAAAAGAGGCAAATGCCCTCAACTGAACATCCCCCAAACAAGGCAATGGATTGGATGGAGAGTCAATATAACAAGCCCTATCATGTAAATACAATTCACATAACAAATGCTGGTCCTCAAAATCACTTTTCAGAAAAGTATCTAAAAATTGGGTAGCTGTTTCCAAATCAAATGATATCCCTTCCTTCAGATCCCTTCATTGAAATAAAGTTGTTTGTTCATGGAGAAAGACAGGGTAAGAGGGGGATGGAGCCCCGCAACTCAATAATTCTAGGGAAAGAGTATACATTTTGTCTTTTTTTCTTGTTGCAGGGACTTAAGTTTCTTCAATCCTTCCAGTTTTTCTTGAAGTTTCTCCCACCGGAGTTTCTGGAAGAATAACTCCTCAACCCACTTTTCTCTCAACCCCCTAATGACATTTATATGTTCTTGGAGAGAAATCATACCTGTCCTAAACTGATCAATATATTTGTGCCATTTATCCAACTCGAGATTTAGCCAGAGAATCTTTTTTTCTAGCCGTTGGAATCTTCTGTTCTCCACACCCTTCTCATCATCAGAGTCCAGATAAATGACTTCCTTGTTTTGCTTTGGCACTGTAACTGTTTCATCCTCCATTGGTGTTGCAGTGGTCTGTGCCTGTAATGCAGTCTCAGCCATGGATTTTGGGGATGCTGGTTCTTGTGTGACAGCATCCTTTCTTTCCATATCAACCTCATCCCTCTCAGTTTGTGTTACAGTCTCAACAAATGTTCTTAGGACTGCTAGTTCTTGTGTGACAACATCCTTCCTTTCCATTTCAACCTCAGCCATCTCAGTTTGTGTTGCAACTTTAGCAAATGATTTTGAACACACTGGTTCTTGTGTAACAGTGTTCTCTTCTTGATCCTTGATGTCAAATGTTGTTGTCTGAGTTGCAGCCTCACTATATATTTTCAGGGGTGCTGGTTCTTGTGTAACAGTCCCCTGTCCTTCAATTTCTTTGAACTACTGAGATTGTTTCTGGGTTATATCAAATCCCTCTGACTGATGAGACTGATCCTGAAGAAGTTCAGTATCCCCTGATGGCTGGGACTGCACTGTTTCATCTCCTAGATTCGAATTAGAAATCACTTCAATTTTTGGCTCATTTTCCCCCATCAATTCTATTTCTGGATTTTTTTCTTCCTCTTGCTCTATCTGTGCATGCTTTTGTGATACAACTCCCAACACAATAACTCTGTGTCCTGCTGCAAAGAATATGTTTCCACACTCTAGGCAAATAGTTTCTCCTTGCTCCTCATTTTCTACTACAAGAGATGAATTTTCTAATAAGTTTGCAGCATCTAATAATGTGTTCAAATTCTTCTCTGCTTGTTTTCCAACTACTCCCTTCCATCTTTCCAGCTCATTTCGCAATGTCTGCACCTCCTCCTTTAATAATTCATTTTCATGCAGGATATTTTCGATTTGAGGTTCTTCTATGGAAGGTTCCTGCATAACAACAGATGACTTGGGGTTCAAAATGGGAATTTCTATATCTACCCCTGTTACAGGTGCTATTTCTACCATAGGTGACTCAATATTTGCTCTGACTGCTCCTGCTGTCTCTGCTGAAGGTGCTTCATTATTAACCCCAATTGCATCCACTGTCACTGCTTCTTCTGCTGTCTCCCCTGCCTCTGCTGCTGTTGCTGTTACAGCTGCTTCTGCTGCTACAGTCGATCGAGTCCTTCTTTTCCTCACCATTCCCACTGGGTGTTCTTCACTGCTTACTGGTACTGGTACTGTGACAGCTCTAGTTTTTCTTTTCTTTGTTGCAGTGGATGTCTTACCCTTGTTTCCTAAACTTCCTCTTCGTCTCTTTGACACAGGGGTCTTTTCCTTGGTCTTCTCTTCTTCAATAATGGTCTCCCTTATCTCAGGAGAGGACACAACCTCCAAAATTTCCACAGTCCCTTCTCCTACTGTTCCTGCTTGATATCCTTCCTCCTGAATTCCTGCTTCTGCAGTTGCAGCTTCTACTATTGCAGCTTCAACAGCTGCTCCAATTTCAGCTTCTTCCACCTGAGTATCTGCTTCTGCAGTTACAGCTTTTGATATCATTGCCTCCTGCGCCATGGCTTCCCTCACAATTTCCTCAGCAACAGGGTTTTCTACTGATGTTGCTTCTCCCATATTTACCTCCTCTTCATCATTAGTCTGGTTTCCTAATGCTCCAACCTCCCCCCCAACTAGATTTGAGGAACGCTGATCCTCATTACCTTCACCAACACCCTCCATTTCTAAAACAGGTTCTATGATTGGCCCATCTCCAGTGAGAAATTGTTCCCAGGTTAAATTACGATTTGCAATGGCTCTCAAGACTAGTAATTTGATTATGCCATGATTAAGGGAGGAAACTGGGTGTTGGGCAGTTTTTGCATATCCAACCATGGTTTGTAGGGCTTTAAGAAGATAAAATGGTATATTTACCAAATTGCCATGGCATAAATGAGACAATAAGGGAAGTTCAGAGAAGGAAACGATTTGGTACCTACCTTCACAAGAGATGTATCTTTTCACGAAGATTTCCACTTGATTCCAGGGTGGTGTAAAGATGCCAGTTCCAACCCACAACGCTTTGGACTAACATGCTCTCCAACTGCGAAAAATTCTCTCACAGCATTTGCATTATGTGCCTTTCGTCCAAATGATTTCTTCCCAACCTGGGGTAAGCCAGTAACCTCTGCTATGATCTCTTCTGTAACATCCACACGCAATCCCTTGACCTCAGAGCACCCTCAGAGTGAGTATCAGTTAGGTTAAGGGAAAATTGCAATGCGGTTTATGTGTGGAAATCATTCAACCATTCAAAGTATTCCATCCAACCTGTTGCTGTGAAAATGTTAAGAACTTCTGCATTGGCACGTACAGCTTCCGTATTTACTGGTTCATGCCGGACTGGGTTACCCATCTTAATCTCTCCTCAAAATTTAGAACGAATACAACAATTACCAGTCTAGACGTGGGAGTTGTAGCATATGGACATGCAAGAGATAGTTGGAGTTCGAAAATAGGGTATTTTAGGAAAGTCGGCACAGGTGTGAAATCCAGGTAAGATGAGACGGTTATGGAAAGTTGGCATAATTGGAGTATTTCGGTATAACTCGGGTAAGGTGCCGGGAAATAAATACAAATGTGGTTCTGACATATTCTCTGGTGGTTAAATGGTATGGGTTCGCTAATCGAGGGCTAAGATAGTGCATAATCGTTATTACCGTATTTAATTTCCTGCCAAATCATGTAAAAATTATGAATCTGTACCTTTGCATTATGCGTTCAGCCATAAATTAATCATCATATTCTGCTTTCGTCATTTCCTCCATTACAACGAGCATAAATGCGCATGTGCTGAAGTGATGTGGCCACTGCCACCTGAGCTGATAGATACCCAAGACACCCAAAATTTTCCTTCATGGCGAACTGTGATTGGATCTTATGGAGAGAGCAATTAAAATGACGCCTAATTGAATCATTGTTGGCATCATCATTCGGAGAGCAGGCAGACTAGTGGGGTTACCACTGTACGGGAAAAGCAAAATGGAAATGAAAATGGCGGAGTCAAAGCTGCTAGATTTAGCGAAATAGGCAAGAATGGCTGAGTCGTAGCTGTACGGAAAGAGCGAAATGAAGTGGAAGTAGCGGAGTCGCAGCTGCTGGATTTGGCGGAATGGTCAAGCATTGTAGAGTCGCAGCTGCTGGCAAATAGCGAAAATGAAGTGGAAATAGCGGAGTCGCAGCTGCTGGATTTGGCGAAATGGTCAAGAATAGCGGAGTCGCAGCTGCTGGCAAAGAGCAAAAATGAAGTGGAAAATAGCGGAGTCACAGTTGCTGGATTTGGCAAAATGGTCAAGAATAGCGGAGTCGCAGCTGTTGGCAAAGAGAGAAAATGAAGTGGAAAATAGCGGAGTCGCAGCTACTGGATTTGGCGGAATGGTCAAAAATAGCAAAGTCGCAGCTGCTGAAATAGGGAGAATGAGAAAAGTAAGGAGTCACACCTGCTGAAATAGGAAGAATGAGCAAGGTAAGGAGTCGCAGCTGCACAATAATGAAGTAACAGGAAAATTTTCAGCTGATTGCTGAAAGGTAACAAATCATCCATCTTAAACCAAAAAAGAGCTTTATTAGATCAGGAACAATGCAAGGTGCCTGCAATCATCTGGCCCAGTCACGACCGTTATTCCTCCAATTAATTCCTACACAGAATTCTTCAAAACAAACCCGATCAAATGCAAAATGCAAAATAGATAAAATACATAATGAAAAAGAAAATGAATTATTTATGTACAAATCATGTGGGTGTTGCAGTTCTTAAAAATTGACAGGGGTTGAGAAAGATCCCTGTCCCGACGTCAACTGATAGTCTGGATCATCTGCAACATGTGAAACGAAAGCTTCCCTTGAGATTGGCTTGTGATACAGTCGCAGTCGATGACCATTTTCGAATAATGGTGTTTTGTTTTCATCAATGGTGATCAACCGAACTGTTCCATTATCAAATATCTGATCTATCTGATAGGGGCCCAACCAACGGGTATGCAACTTGCCCTTAAAGTCCCTCTTAAACCGTGAATCATACAACAGAGCCTAGTCTCCTTCTTGGAAGACTCTCTTCTTTATAAATCGATCATGCCACTTAGAGCGCTGTTGTTGGATTAAAGCTATATGATGTACTGCAGCTGTGCGCTTCTCATCCAACTCATTGAGTTGATTCAGTCGGTCCTTCTGTGCCTCTGATAAATCAAGTTTTGCTTCCACAGTTGTTTTCAAAGTCCTGATTTCAAATTTGATTGGAAAAACAACATTTTTACCGTATACTAACTCATATGGGGAAAAACCAGTGGTGTTACGCCATGTAGTACGATAGGCCCATAGTGCCTCTGGAAGTCTTTCAGCCCAATCTTTACGATGGCTCTTCATTGTTTTTGTCAAAATAGCCTCGATGACCTTGTTTGTACTCTCCACTTGGCCATTGGCCTGTGGATGATATGGCGAGGTTATCCTGTGTTGAATATGGAATTTCTGTAACAGTGCTTCCATCTTATGGGACACAAACTGTGGTCCACCGTTTGTAATGATTTCCTTAGGTACTCCAAACCGAGTAAAAATTTCTTCATATAGGAAATCAATCACAGCCTGATCATTGGCCTTAACCAAGGCTATGGCTTCTACCCATTTTGTCATGTAATCTGTGCAAACCAAGATGTGAACTTTCTGTTTTGAGGGAGGGTTGATAGGCCCTACAAAATCTAGAGCCCACCTATCAAATGGTTCAACCACAAGCAGTGGCTGCAAAGGCATTTCATCCAATATGTTGGGTTGGCCCATCCTTTGGCAGCTATCACATGCCTGAACATACTTCTTTGCGTCCCTGAATAATGTGGGCCATAAATAGCCCATTCTCAAAATTTTATGACCTGTTCTTTTGTCAGCAAAATGTCCCCCACAGGGTTCATCATGGCAAGCCTTAAGAATGCTAAAGATCTCATCTTCTGATCTCTAAATCAAGCCCTATGTAGAAAAGATGACCATCAATCCAGCAGTACCTAGCACTATGTTGTATGATCTTCTTTTTTTATCTTTTTGACAGATGTGCTGGAAGCTTACCTGCAGCCAAAAAGTTAGCAATATCTGCATACCATGGGGAATGAGCTGATACTGCAAACAAATGTTCATCAGGGAAGGAATCTTCGACTGGTAGATTGTCATCACTATTAGTAAGTCGAGATAAAAAATCTGCAACAACATTTTCCTTCCCTGGTCTATCAATAATTGTAATATCAAATTCCTATAACAGTAACAGCCATCTAGTAACTGTAGCATTTGTGATTGGTTTATTCATTAAATACTTGATAACAGAATGATCAGTGTGCACAAAAGTAGAATATCCAGTAATATAATGTCTAAATTTGTTGATGGCATAAACAATGGCAATGAATTCCTTTTCTGTGACAGTATAGTTTAGTTCAGCAGGAGATAAGTTCTTACTAATGTAATAAATTGCATAAGAATCATTACCTTCCTGATGTCCAAAACTGCTCCAATGGCAGTGTCTGAAGCATCCGAAGAAATATGAAAAGGCAGAGCTCAGTTGGGCCCTCGTAAGATGGGTGCTGTAGATAACCTTTTCTTTAGCTCAGTAAACGCTGTTTGGCATGCACCATTCTAGACAAACTGTGCATCCTTCATCAACAGAGTGAACAAAGGAGAAGCTAGTTTGGAAAAAATTTCTATGAACCTTCTGTAATAGCCAGCATGCCCCAAGAAGCTGCATACATCCTTCTGTGTTCCAGGAGTTGCTATATTTTCAATTACCTTGATTTTGGATGGATCTACCTGGATACCCTCAGAAGAGATGAAGTGCTCCAGCACTATGCCCTCCCTCATCATCATATGGCACTTTTCAGTGCTTAAAGAGAGCTGGCTTTGTTCACAGCGTTTCAAGACCTTTTTCTAAGTTTTTTAGTGCTTCTTCATAACTATCACCATATGGAGTAAAGTCATCCATAAAAATCTCCATACAATCATTTACCATTTCCAAAAAGATTCCAATCATTACTCTCTGAAACGTAGCTGGTGCATTTCACAACCCAAAAGGAAGTACTCGGTATGCAAAAGTTCCCCAGGGACAGGTGAAAGTGGTTTTGTCCTGGTCTTCTGGAGCAATTTGGATTTGGTTATAGCACCAAAGCCATCCAGAAAGGAGAAATACTTTTTCCCAAACAAGTTAACAAGGTCTTGATCGATGAAAGGTAAAGGGAAGTGGTCCTTCTGCGTTGCTTTATTCAATTCTCTGTAATCCACGCAGACCCTCCATTTCCCATTCTTCTTTGGCACAATCACAAGTGGAGAAACCCACTCACTGTCTGAAATCGGGTATATAAATCCTGCTTCCAAATGTTTTTGGATCTCCTCTTTCACTATGTCTCTTAGGTTCGGGTTCATCCTTCATTGTGGTTAACACACAGGCTTGGAGTCGCTTTTAATATAAATGTGATGGGTGCACAGATTGGAAGGAATCCCTTTCATGTTTGTGTACTCCCAAGCGAAAGCTCCCCTGCATTGTTTCAGCAGAGTGACTAGCTATTCCAGCTCGCTAGGCGCAAGATTTGGATTGATATTCAATGTTTTCCCTGGCCCGATTTCTACTGGAACACTCTTCGAATTTTTGAGTACTGAAATTATACTGGCATCACCGACCAGAGTTTCTTCTGTAAGATTTTATTGCTCTGTTACTAAAGGAACTAATCTAACTCATCCCATAAAGGAACTAATCTAATTCATACATATAGGAATTCAATTGCAGCTACCTTCCTACAGAGATCAACCTAGTAGTTATAAATTTAAGAATAGAAATAAACTAGATTACTTTTGCAAGAAGTTAAATCCTATAATTATCAAACTACAATATTCAATCTTTACCAAAATGATCCATCTAGTAGCTACTGTTACTCAATCACAATCTGCCTATTATAATAAACCAATTGAAGATACAACAGCAACCATAATCTAAACATAAGCTTGAACTCTAACTGATAATTACTGGAAATCCTAGAAAGCATAAACAACTGAAAGATCTTGGAATTGAGCTTGGCTGTTACAGCTGATTCGAACACACATGCATTAAATTGAATTAACCTACACAGTCGACTGTCACACCACTTTGTTACAGCTATCCAAGATGCCATCGTGAACTACCAAAAGGGAAGCTAACCTCTATTGCAGCTAACAGTAACATCTACAATGATTCCACACCACACACAGAAAGAAAGCTAAATTAACCTACCTACTTAAACCGGCTATCTCTGTGAGAAGGCGGGCCCTGGCCTTCTAACAGCGATGCCGAAAATCACAACAAATTAAGACACAGAAATGAAGAACTCTGCTCTTATATTAATGATGGAAATTGACAGTCTCAGTGCTCTGTTACAGCTTATGCAAAATGGTGACTGTCCAACCCCAGGCTACAAGAGCCTTCTCATATTTATACATTGAAAGTACATATCACGATCCACTAAAATCGTGCAGCAATGAAGATCTTTGATCTTCATGCTTCGGAGTCACAGCTAACTGTTACAACCGTATTAAACAAGGCTGTTACTCATGAAGGAGCTGTTACTCCAGTAATCAATGGATCAACGGATTTGGCAAGCTAGAATGCGATCTGTCTATTGCAGCTGGGTTCTGTTTCAGTGGAGGCCTGTTACAGATTCTCGTGGAGGAATGCGCTGTCCCTTGGAGTTATGAGGAATCGGGCTTTGAAGAGTAACAACTGGTGCCCTTTGGCTGATACACCTGCGCTTTAGACCTTGACTAAATGAAATCACACGGATTAACATAAATCAAGGACTAGGATCCAGAATCTTAACAATCTTAAGCATAAAACAAATAAAGCAATAACAAATTATACCTGTCAATATTATTGGTTGATCTGGAGAAAAGGCATAAGTATAACTTATGAAAATAGGATGTAATCTGGGCAAATTGATGTAATGAGGATGGCCAAAAAGGGGCATTTCCTAGACCCAACAGAGTCTCGATTTGTAATACCCCAATTTTGGACTTAGAACCCTTGCTATATTTTGCTAAGTATTATTTCAGTTTACTTAGTTGACATTAGAAATATGATAAATTGATTTCTAAAGACCATGTGGACCAGCACAATGATGAGATCGGAGTCACAGTCCCCTAAGGTTTGGAGGGAAAATGCCACTTAATAATAATCATAAGAAATTATTATTTGGAGAAAAATGGAAAACCCTAAAGAAAAGATTTGAGAGACTAATGAATTAAAAGAATTCATAAAATGATGAATTTTCACCTAAGAGAATAAAAAGTGAAAACTCATTGAAACACATTCATTATCACATTCATGATTCACAATCTCATGAGCTGAACACACAAGAGAAATGGAAATGGGGAAGACACTTAAACCTGAGACAAATGAAGATTAGTGAGGGAGGACAGATTTGGGAGAACCAAACTGGTCTAGCTTAAGAGGAATCATACAGCTTGGTATGAGCTTGGCCACTTAATTGTGTGCAGGTAGGAGAACTACCCCAAGCTAGCAGTAATATTGCATTTACTTGAATATGATGTGTTACATTGATTCTCTTAAGGGCTAAGGCTTAAAAGCCCCTGGAGCATCCTGGAGCTCAGGAGTATTGAGTTGGATGTTGGGTTGCCTGCTGCCATTGAAATATCCTAAATAACTTGGGTAAACCAATTAAGGGTAGCTTAAGAACTATACTCTGACCTGGGGGACTGTGAACTCAGCTCGGGGGTGACTTGGAAGCAAGGAGCACCTGCTGGTCTAAGGCTGGGAGGGTTGTGCTTGGTTTTCCACTGGTCATCTGAACTCAGATAAGTTTATCTGCTGAACCTAAATGTTTATTTTATGGACAGTATTGGAATGTGTTTATATCCATTCCTGGAAGTACTAATTAATGACCTATTATTTCAGATATGTTAATATGTATATTGTATACTGATTTTCTGAGCATAGATCTGCCATGAAATTCCTAGATCTCTATCATCTGATTTAGTTTCAAAATCTGAATGAAATACCTGAGTATTCTTGGTTATGTTGCTGTCTGAATGAGTAAAATTCTGATGCAGATGTGGGAACATAAAAGTTGTTTTGAATCAGGGTTATAAACCTGAGAGATGCATCCTTTAGAATGAATATGTTGTAGATGCTAATCTATGTATTATGCATGCATTTTATACAGAGTATATTCCTTTTCATGAAAATGACAGAACGAGGGTTACATATGTTTTATTATGTAATCTAGGAAGACATTTAAACCTAAGGGTTTACATGCCAAGCCTCAAAATATTTACCAATCCTTTCTTCTAATGTTAGAGATCAAGATGAACAGGATATTCCTTTGGATGTTCTCATTTAAATGTTTATGTGGGATTTACTTTTATATTCACATTACAGTTCTGTATGAGAAAGACAAATTATATATATAAACATCTCAGAATGAAATCGTCTTCATGCTTAGGGTTTCCTAAGTTGTGTTCATATTTGTTGATAATTTCTGAGATGCATACTAAACTCTTATGCCCCGATAGGAGCTAAGTATGGACACGAGATTCGACTTGGGGTCAAATCGTGGTCCTTGGCTGAAAGCCACATTATCATTTACGATTACAGAGCTGGATACTCTTCGTGAATGCTAAGTTTTATGCTGGCGGTTTAACCATTTAATTTTATTGAATGCATAAACATTAAAGTAATGGTTATTGACGGCCATGATATCTTCATCCCCGAGTATCGTTGCACAAGAGTCGCAACTGCATAAGTATTATTACATGACTGCGCTATTAACAGAAGGAGAGTTACGATACTTCCTTCCAAGTCAAATCGTGGTCTCTAGAAGAGACCACATTAATATTAAACGATAAATAAATGAATATTTATACCTATATGCTTCTGAGGCAAGTATGTTGTTTATGGCTAAGGGTCTAACCCTATGCCTTTCAATTAAAAGAAACAATTCATGTTTATGGGTTCACACAGCCTACTCGTTGTCGAACAGACAGAGCAATTTAACACTATAAAAGCAAATCAAAATACAAGTATGCATTGACACAACCACAATTAACCATTTATGCATTTTGGTTATGCCCAAAAAGTAACATTTGGGGTAGCGTTGATGGCACATCTCAAAACAAAGACAGTATATAAACTTCCACATAAATCAAACGTTTCAGCGATTTCTTATGGACGCATTTAACCATACGACTGTGTATATATACATATAAATATGCATTGAAAATAGACGAGATTATATTCATTGGAAATGCTATATATATAAACGTTTAACCATTGCAAAACCCTGTCAACATTACATCTACTTGTGAAGTGAAAACAAGTTAAGTATTATTCCTTTGCTGAATGCGAAAAGACTAAACCAGTCATACATTGAACAAGACGAATGCGAATCCATTCACAGTTTAACTATCTTCTCGTACACGAGGCAAACATAGGCCGAGAGCTATATATATATATATTTCCAGCACCATGGGAAAACCAATGAACGTTTAATGTTGCTCACATCTAAATGCATTCATTATTTACAAATGCAAACTATGTTTGCAGAGTCCAATATTTTATCACAGCACCGAGTCCTAGTATGGGAAAACTAAGGCGAAACCCTAGAGAGGATCGACGACCCAAAGGTTGGTCGACCCACACATTCGCACAACAAGGCTCGCAAGTATACATTACACATTAAATTAAAAATCATGCCACTATATACTGGCTGAGAAAGCCTTCACACTGTTCAAGTGTGGATGCATGCATTTGCGAGCATGGCCTAGGGACCAAACTCTTCATTATTGCAAACTTTAAACCGGAACCAGGTTTTAAGTAACCCCCTCAACACCTGGGCAGTTAACCCGAGAAACAGGACAAGGATTGGGTTACCTAGCTAGTATGGAGACCATTATCCATTGTTGAGATTGTGGTGTCACTGTGGAGGCACCCAACAACCCTTATCGAATCTGGTCCCTATCATAACAAACAACGCAACAACTTTCAATTGAATAGTAAAGAAGTAAAAACGTAAAAGCAACAAAGTAAAAAGTGGTAGCCTGGTAAGTGCTCACCTTAGGGTTCGAGATGGACGTAACGTCCACAACAGTTACCACTCTACACCTACGCAGTGGAGACACGATGGCATAAATGGGTAGCGCTATAAGTTACAACTGAAAACCAAAAAAAAAACTATCAACAGGATTGAGACGGAGTCGTGTTACCTAAGCAGCATGGTCGTGCACCATATTGTTCCTCGGGGTTGTTTGTTCGCCATACGAGAAGCACACCGCATGGTTGTTTAATGGGCATGAGCCCTCTGCTCGGAGCAGAGGTGCTCTTGAAGCCTCTACATAGTGCCAAATGAATAACGTAAGACCAAACCAGAGCTTGATGAGCATGGTGGAACCGGGCCAGCCAGTGATGACCACTGAGCTCGGTAGTGTTCTTATTAATGGCATGGTATGCAGAATGTTGGCGCCAACCTCTAAAAACTAGCCAACGACGACGATGAACCTCACAACACCCAAGAGAAAAATCCGGATCGCCATCTACGGTGGAGATGATCGTGACAATTAAGTGTACCGATGGAGCATTAAACATATGAAGGCCGAGTTGGTGTCACTGCGTGCGAGCCAGCGAGGCTAGTTGGTCACACGTAGGTTTTATGTTTGCTGAATGGCTTTCCTTACCTTCGCCGAGAGCTGAGATACCTGCCAGGAGGGCACACCCAACAGGGTTCAAAACACTAGTTCACGAGTAATTGTCTGCGTGGCAAAGAGTGCAGCAAGCACAGTCACGACATCAACATGAGTCTTGCGTATATTAATTCAAACATGGAAAAGTTACAAATCCATGCATTAAAACGATATTGCATATGAAAATATTTACGTCAATGCCAAGGTTGGAGGCTGTCGTGGCTTGATATACGTATGCATCATGACTTGGGTAAGGACCGGGGTTCGACCCTTGGTCAAAGTATCAAGCACATAACCATTGGTGGGTTCACGTTAACGTTTGCCATTCCATTTATAATATGTCAACACTTATGCATATGAATCGTTGGATCATAGCGTAGTTGGTAGTGGGTTATAATATGGTAGTATTACCATAGTTCGACGATATGCCAACTTGGTATGTAATAACTATAATATATAACCATATATTATATCCCAAGTGAATAGATTATTTAACATGTACATTATATGTGGTGTTAACATATAATCTTTAGACTATCACTTTTAATTATGTATTGTTTGAACCATACATATGGGTATATATATATATATATATATTACCAAGTAATATATATAATACTATGTAGTTCCACATATGTTATGTTAACATATAGTTAGGACTAATAACATTTTAATAAGTAAAGCTTCCTTTGAATGACCCTAAGCTAATATGGTTGTGTAAAGATATGAGACATACCTAGGTTACATGTTACTAGCCTAGCTATAAAATGTGACCAGGTTGTTTAATTTTTATGTTGTAATTAGCATTTAACTGAAGTCGATAATTATTATGAAGACATATTAATAGTGTTCTTGCAGTGAAGCATTAATGTCACTTATAGGGTCAAATGTCGTAGTTGTTGTAGTGTACAACATTTATGAGTGTTAGGACCTTGAGTTTGAGGCGGGCCCTACACTTTCGTTTGCATCTGATTGTACCATCGCAGCGGTACAAGGCTGTCAAGTGACGACAATGGCGTGCTTAGTGACAGAAGTATTAGTGCAGCATTATGCTCACTCGATCAACTAAACTAATTAATTAGGTTGTAGTAACAACCTGTATTTATAACTTTTACGCATTGTGTATTTTATAGTATTTTCAAAACAAAATATAACGTAGAAGAGATGTGACACGATTCTTCCATCTTTCTCGTCTAGTATTACAGTTAGTAGAAACTTGGGACCAACAGATCCTCCATAGCTCGAAGTAGGGGAATGTGAACAAAGAAGCATGAAGAAATATCTAGTTCGCATGTATGAGCCAAAGGGGGTGGAGTTCATTAAAAATTTCCAGAGTTGTAAAGAATATTTTCAGGAGGCAGGTTGGATGCCATTTTATGAAAAATTGAAGGGTTAGAGTCTCAAAGTCACCAAGGCTTTCACTGAAAATTTCAATGGGCAAGTAGCTCGTGTAGGACAATTGGTTTTGAATGTTTTTGGGGAATATATCACCAGTAGCATGTGACTTCCATAAGAGGGTGAGCATTGGTTCAAGAGTAGACAAATCCAGTAATTAGACTCCAATTAGTTTCTAGTTCCGGAAAACCAAGAACCAAATTGGAGTAAAGCAATCTTGCGGGCGTGGGTCAAGGAAGAATGGCGAGATGTTCTCTTTGTCGTTCAAAAGTACATTACATGTGAAGGGAGGTATGATGCCATGTTTTTGTATAATTTAAGATTCCTTCTACATTTTCAAGCAACATGAAAGATGAACCTCCCATTTTTATTTTGGAGAAGTTTAACCAAGATGGTTACGCATGTACAAGCTCACCCAAAAAATGTTGAGACCAGTCTTTTCCACCACAGGTTAATTATATTACCAGTGGAAGAAGAATTGAAGAAAAATAATTAAACCTGGAATCATTTCATCTTATGGGGAGGGTTTGAATAAAACCCTTATGGATCTTGTATCTCAATAGAAGAAGGAATCCTCTAAGAAGGGCATAATTACCCCTCTTAAGAGAAGAAAGTGTAAATAGAGGAAGAATCTTCCAAGTAGGGCAGTACTACCAAGGTCGAAATAGAGAAAGAGCCCTCTATAGATATTAGAACTACCCCTGGAAAGTAGAAGGAAGCTAATACAGAGAAAGAGTCTTCTTCAAAGACCAAAACTACTCCAAGCAATAAAAGATAGTTGAAGGAGATAAGAAGTCAGAGGATGTAGGAGCACCTCATGTGACACCAATTATAGAGGCAACAAAAACATACACTACTAGGGTTAGTTACAAAAGAGTTAAGTGAATATTCAAGTAGTTTGAATAGGAGTCAGAGGAGAAAGACAAAGTAATAATCACCAAAATTGTGCCAAAGTGACCCCAGACTCGATCCTTCACCAAAGAATCCTATGTATGTATTCCTACATATGGTATAGAACCAAGAATGCTTGGAGTTGCAACAAAGAGTGCCCTGAACTACCTCATCCAGAATTCTATGAGATTGGACTAGAGGAACATGGTCAATTTGAAGAAGTAGTACCTTCTATCCTAGCTTATTCCCCTGAATTTCGAAAACAAAAGAAGAAGAGGAGCAAAAAGGTGAAGAAGCTAGAATAGGTGATTAAAGAATACAAAGTATTGGACAAACATATCAAGCAAGAAAATGATACCCTCAAAAGGAGGAATGCTTGACCAAGGGAGACGAGATATGAAATAGTTTCCAAGTACAAATTTATGTTTAAGAGGACCAATCAATGGTATAAGAAACTATGGTAGGTAGCGAACTGGAACATAAGGAAAGCACAGGGATCAATAGATTGCTTCATCCAACATTGATATTCTAGTGCAGGCAACATAACATGTTTAAGAGCAAGAGGGGACTGACAATAGACTTTTTGTAGAGGGTTGTTTGCATGAGGACATGCAAAAAATTGAGTGCAGGGGAGATGTTGAGTCTCGGTTTTCACCTATTTGTGTATATCAAATGACCCATTTTGACCCATCTTCTCCTATCCCTATCACCATTTTCTCTTCCCTTACTATCATATTTTCCATTTCCATGATATATTTTTCCATGAGCTATATAATGTAATAACTCATGTTTTAAAGCATAATTCCTTATGTTTTGACATGCTTTTGGAGTGAGGTTTACTTTAACTGATTAAATTTGTGTTTCATAGACTTTTTTGTAGTCTACAAAAGTTCCAATAGTAACCTAGTTACTACTGGATCCTTTTTACTGTTAGTGCATGCTCTATTACCGGAACAGTAGGATCATATGTTTTACTACTGGAACCATAGAGGCACATATTCTACTACCGGAACTGCAGGGATATGCTTTACTACCAGAACCATAGAGGATATGCTTTACTATAGGTACTATGGAAATTAGTTATGCACCTATAAGACTTCTGATAGTAATTCAGTTATCACAAGAACACATTTTACTACTGAACTTCTTGTAGATGAGATTCGGTAGTGGATTCATCAGTTTGGGTACTTCTTCCTCCTCAGATTAGAAACACATATATGGATTTTTCTCAGTGACAACATGACATGGATGCCTTCCTATCTATTTGGATTCAAGATCATCATTCCTTGTATAAATCCTTGGTCAAATGGGCGGTCAACCACCAGATTGTATGATGGAGATCCAATTAGTTTTCAACCCCAATTTCATGCTTGTAATCATGAAATCGTTTGACGACTAATAAAGATAGATTTCTATGGGTCATGTCTATCATTTCATATATTGATTTGTCTTCATTAAATGATGTAACTCATTTTTGTTATTTTTGTTGGTCAATATCCGTATAATGAGGATTGATGGTTTTGAAGTCGATCCTTTTGATGTAAACATTATATAAAGCATAACACATATAATTTGTAAAGCTAGTTAGCTGGAAGAGAGCGGGAGTCAACATAATTATGAGAAGAATAACTCATGTGTTGTAATTATGAAGATGTTGATTAATGAAAGTTGACTGTTTTTAAATTTGCGAGTTGATTGTTTGAATCCCCTGCAACACTACCCAGCCGGGAGGGCCTCCTAAGTTGGATAATTGTTACAGAAGTTAGTGTAGGTGTTTTGTTAAGTTATTCCTTATTGTGTGTGTGTGGTTATACTTCAATCAAGACTGTTGTATGAATTGATGCAATTGGTTTATTTGGAATTGCAGTTACATGATAGATTTCATTTATAAAATTTAATTACTTTCTTGAATATCAAAATATCTAAGTTCTATTTTATTTCTTTTTCGTGCTTTCAACATTTATCTTAAGTTGAGCAAGTTGGATTGATTATTGGGGCCTTAGGAGTGTATGTGTTTTGGTATTTTTGCTGGAAGTACTCATGTATTTTCGTTGCGGGAACTCCAGTAAGGATTTGGGTCACTATACTTGATATGACAATACGAGTCTCCAAGGTTTGGTTTACTTGAAAATAATCTTGGTTTGAGTATTTAAGCTTCATCAAAGTTGTGGGAATCTAAATAGGACATTGAACAAAGCTAAATAAAAGGGAACTACAGTAATTTCCTATAACTGGTTATGTGAACAGATATTTCCTGTAGATGGTCATCCCGGTGGGCTAGCTCAAGTGGTTGAGTGTTGTAAGTTGTGAGCAGAAGGTCTCGGGGTCAAATCCCCGAGTGGCTATACATTGCTATATAAGGGCCTCACTTAATGTCCCCACCGGGTTAGGCCCTGCAATCAGGGCCGATGGTTTACCTTGGGTACCATCCTCAAAACGAGGGGAAGTACCTGAGGGTTTCCCCATGACATGTTCCAATGAAAAAAATAATAATTCTTGTAGATGGTCATGTGAATAGATCTAGGCTCTTATACCTATCGATTTATTCTCGAGATCAACTGATTTAGCAAAGTAAGTGTGTGTGTTTGTGTTGAGGATTAATGTAAGTTATAACTTTATGCTTTGAGAATCTGTAGAATTTTTATTGAAATCAAACAAGGAACATATCATAATATTACATTAATATTATTTCTAAGAGTAAAATACTGTAATTTGAATAAATTATATGACCTTGTCTATTTTAATGTAATCTTCTAACAATTGGTTCACTGAGCAATTGATCTTCTAGATTAGGTTTTCTTCCCTAATTTTGCATATATTTTGTTGACACTTCATAAGCCTATGTGTCTTGGATTGATAGTTAAAGATTGGAATTTAAGCAATTAAATTCACCAACAATGTTGGTACCATCAGTTAGGTCGAGCAGATCTCACCTGCAGATGTTTCCATGGTTAACCATCATCTCATATTATACAACCATGAACCCATGAACTATGGAAGGTCCTTCACCTTGCCACTTATCCTTTTCTTGCCACCATTCATCACTTAGTGTTAACACCAAAATTTGACCACCTAGCTCATCCCCTTGGTCACATAATCCATTTATCCCTTTTCCTACATATTTGGCCTCCAAAAACCCAAAAGACCTATGATGGTAATCAGATGGGAAAAAATCATTATTTCCCTAAAAAAAGAATTAAATTCCTCCAAAAAAAGGTCAAAATCGCCAAAAATAAAATAAAAGAAAAAGAAAAAGGGGGAAATAGTCAAAATAAAAGAAAAAGGAGGGAAACCATCAAATACCACGGGAAAATACTAGTGGCTTCCCAATACCACGGGACAATATACCACCATCCAAAATTGCTATAAAAAGGTGGTGGAGGCCCCCTATTTCACATCATTCGCTCTACTTTATCGAAACTCTGCCAAAATTCCTATTGAACCCTAGCCTACCTCTTTGAGCTTTTGTTCCCATTTAGTTGAGTTTTGGCCACCAGTTGAGCATTTGGAGGAGAGTAAGGGACATTGGAGACCCATAGCACCACCATTCGTATGAATGCAAGGGCCCCTCAATCTACTCACCATTTGAGGTAGCTACACATTGTAAATCTATTTTTACATCATAATGGAAAGCATTCTTTGATTCACATGGCATGTATTGGATTATTGGGTGCTTATGCTTTATTTTAAATTTTATTTTACTGCAGTAACTCTTAGCATTTCTACTTTTTCCCATTTTTATTTGCATGCACAGACTCCCATTCCTGAACTGTTACTAAGAGTTCCTCAACTCTTAGTAAGTACATTTATGTACCAGCTAGTGTGAATAACGTAGCTGCAGTTTTGGCAACTCCAACCGGGTCGATTCCCATCGATCTGTGGTTTGGTAAGAGCAGTAGCTATTCTGATTTTTGCATTTGTTATTTTATGTTTGCATTTAAGTTTTACTTAGTTTTTACAGTTGTCTCTCTTCTTAGGGAATTTCTGGCATAACACAACACCACATACTTGCAGGTTTGGACCTTGCCATTGCAAAACTTTTTATTTTTCCATTTTTACGTCCCGAGCCATGACTTCCAGCGCTGTTTCCGTGCTCTGAAGTGTGGGTTTTCCTTTGCGAAGTGTGCTCTGTTCTCTGTAGCCCGAGTGCAACTTTCATCCCGTAAAGTGTGACTTTCATCCCATTAAGCGTGCTCGAGCGCACCTTTCTGCCAATTAAGTGCACTCCAAGTGCACTTTCTGGCCCATTAAGCGTGCTCCAACATGCTTTCTCAACCCATAAGCACGCTCCAAGTGTGCTTACCAAGCCCAAAGGTGCACTCCAAGCGAGCATGTCTCGCCCAGAAGCGTGCTTTGCCCTATGGAGTGTTTTTTCTGCCCCAGCGTGACTTTTCTGCAGTCTGCAGCGCCTAGAGTGCGACTGTTTCTTTGACAAACTCATCCTGCACCTATTTTTGGCTTTTACACTCACACTAACCACCATTACATCCTCACTTTTGCGGTTGGTACTTTTCTGCTGTTTGCTTGCTGCAGCGTTTGAAAATTTTCAGTTTGCATGTACCCATGTCTACTTAGTGCATTGTTATTTACTGCATTTACATTTAAGCAAGTTTAGTGGCTGCATCATTTGCATACATTTTCCAACAGTTAGTACTTTCATTTGAAAAGCAAAAAAGCAAAAAATTATTTGCGTTTTAGTACTTTATTTCAGCATTTACTTTTGGCATAGCTCGAGTTGTTTAAACCACTTGGGGACCCAAAAAAAACTTGGTAGCTAGGTAGGACATTGGGGTTAGGAATCCAAATAACACCCCCTTTGTCAGGTACATTTGAGACATAGTTGTTGTCTTTTAGGGAGCCAAAATCCTCTTTGATTAGCACGGTTGACACCCATTTTACCGGGGAGCCTCTCCCTTAGGAGGGAAAGTGGAAAGACTGGTTCCGGAAGTCTGGGTGGAATGCCACTCTCCACTTTGTATTGAAGGATACCAACTCATTGTTCTTGTCGCACATACTGGCCACCATACCAGGTGGGCGACAACCAAAGAACTGAAGTTGCGAGATACCTTTTTGGACGTGCTTTGACTGAGGTGGCTTAGTTGTCAGTCTTTACTAGGGCTCTTTTACCCGGGATATCTCTTAGTAGAGGGATACCCCTTAGCCATTTGGTTCTCCATTTCATATTGCTTGATTGCGGATTTCATCACCCTGCAGGGGATACGATTTACGTGAGTTTCCATATCTTTTAGTTAGGTGTTTGCATGCTCCTATACCCCATAGGTTAGTGAGTCTTTTTCTTTTTTAGGAGTGTATTCTGACCATTTTATTACCACTCCACTTGTTGTAGCACACTGTTGTAGTAGGTGTTTTTGAGCTTGTTGTTGGCCAGAGTGTCGTTTTTTATTGAGAGCTCTCCTTTTGCATGCACGGTTGGATTACGATTTTTTAGCGTGTTTTTAGACCACAAAACCTTAGCACTTACAGAATCGTCACCATTGATTCTCCGAGACACTCCCGTCGTCTACGGGGGTAGTCCCCACAGTACGGTCCATTGGATCCCCCTCATTGTGCTCCCCTGAGACACATAGCTTCATCCTCAGATATTCATCCTGACGCCCCTTATTTTACATCTGATTTTGAGTCCGAGTCACCCGTACATACAACTCCATCTATCCCCATGGTCGACATGAATCCCAACCCATTTTACAGAGGGATAGTCAACGGTGGCACTTCCACTGGGCCCTTTGCTACTTCAACATCTATTCCCACCATCCCTGTTGTTACTAGACCTATCCCCCACACTGCAGTACACTCAGTTACTACCTCCATACCCACCAATAGCGGATATATTTCGAGTACAGTCCCTTTGGTTACCAACGGTACCCTTGGGAGAATCAACCCTTCCTTCTAGATCCCTCCACCTCTTATGGGTGGTTCATCGATCCCCAAATGACAACCACTAAAGCACCACCATTCGGCGAAGGCGGCCCCATGATTGCCGCCATGGCTAGCACGCAGGTCCTCCTAACCATGCCACATCCTCTTACCAGTTTTCCATTCATGGCCAGTCTTAATCTCCCCAATCTGGCCCGATTGACAAACGATCCAATTCGACATGAACCCACATGGCCTCCCATGCCCACTAAACTCCTTTCAAACATCCCTAAGTTTGAGGAGAAGGGTGGTGAGGACCCCCAGAACCATATCATGTCCTTCCATCTATGGTGTTCCTCTAACTCTATAGTGGATGACTCGATCCGCCTACCCCTCTTACAACAGACACTCACTGGAGATACATCTAAGTGGTATATTAAACAATCCCATGGGATGCATTCCAATTTTGCTTCCCTTGTTTCGAATTTCCTGGAGTTCTTCCAGCTACCGGTCCATTACGACACTGGTGTTGAAATTCTCCTATCTTGCAGATTGAGCACAACCACCCACATCACTAACCATATCCACGAGTGGCATCGTTGTCGTAGTTTGTTCAAGATCAAATTAGATGATCGTATCTTTTTAGATTGGTTTTTTAAGTCTCTCATACCATCCCTCGCCAAGGATGTGGTATCCAAACGACCCCAGACTGAAGAAGAAGCCATATTGAAAGCCCAACAGTTTGAACTCATTTATGGACAATCGAGATACCTCTATACCATACTAATTAATGCCCCATGCGGTGATTCCTCTCTCAAATACACGACATGGGCATCCCATGTTGCCGATGGCATCATTGGACACGTTGCATCCACCAAGTTGCCATATGTCCATATGCCTCCATCCCCAACCATTGTCTATTACCCTACACCTAGTTCTGTGCAACCCGCCATGAGTAGCGACCTCGACCTTTCGCGCACAACAAATCATTCTAGAGAAACACCTTCGTATGTTCCACAGGCCCAAACCCTCCATACACATGGACCCACTTGTGCGCCACATTGTTACGGTCATAACTTGCAAGCGTACGCTCCCTCTCCTGCACCACCCGCTTACTACAATCCATCGGCAACACCTACTCTTGCCCAATCTCAAGCTCCTCTCGTTTATTACCCACCGTCGGCAGCCCTTGCAACCACCCAACCCAAAAATCCTCCCATTCCATAAGGTCAAGTTTATGCCCAGCAAAACCAACCACATAATAAACCTACCCAATGGAACCAACAAGTCCAACATAATAGGAGACGAGGTCGCAACCGGGGCAACAACCAACAACCCGACAAAGGTGGCCAACCACCAAATCCCCCTGATAATAATGGCATTGTGCTCGCTAACCAAAATCCCAATCAACAACCCTGACAAGGTAAGAACCCCAACTTACGTATGAACCACCCATGCTCTATTTGCGGGGTCTACGACCATTACATGCAAAATTGTCCTCATTTGGTGAGAGATCGACAACTCTGGAGTGAGGACGCACAATGTTAAGGGCATTGCCGCACCTCCAGCACCACCAAACCCACACTATCCCAGCGTGTAACCTATGGTGTTGTAGAACCCCTTACCCACGCAAGGGGTCGTTTCCACCTAACCCGTGGCAACGCCTCCAGGGGATGCTATGCCACAAAAACCAGTTACTTACGCTGATCCTGCTAGTCAACCTTCTGACTCAGGAGTGCACCATATTTTAATGATGTCCTCCTCTGATATCAACCTTCAAACGCGTCGTGTCAAGTTCCGGTAGAGCAAACAGTCAAGATGGGTTTCATTCTGCAAGGCGGCCCAAGATCAAAACTCGCTGCTCTTGGGAGGAGACATCTAAATCCAACCATGCTAAGGGTTGGTGCGGCCGAGGTCGGGTGTGATCCTTGGGTGATTTTGACGGCTTAGATGCCCCTGGGTTGTGGTTTCTTAGACCAAAGGCTGGCCCAACAAGTTAAAGGGCATTGCAGCAAAAAAAAAAAAACCTTCAAAAGCATTGTAATCAGTATGGTTCGACCACCAAGACCATCATTGCAGACAAGGTGGCCGCAACTACCCACGTAGATCATTCATTACGGATACCACCACCACCGCCGAAGGGGCCCCCCAAAGCCCCCAAATTCCCACTGCGCCACATGACTTACAACCCCAATGCTTATGCTGCCCCCAATTATAATTCGTGGATGACCTAGGCCAGTCCCTCGCTACTATGTATTCCTTAGAAGTTTTGAAGAACTGTCTAGCACAATGCAAAGTATTTTTGTCTACACTAGGTGCGATTGACCCTTCTGAGTCACGATTGATGGCATTCGACTTAGACTAGTCTGAACCTCGCATGCCTTCGTTCCTCGCGTTTCAGATCTCAGTCTTGATCCGAAACATGGTTATACATTGATACATAGTCAATGAGGGCACCTCTACATGTGTCATGTCCACATTTGTGTGGTAGTAGCTCAAATCCCCTCCTCTATAATCATCCACGATTACCCTTCTAACTTATGATGGTCGCACAACTCACCTAGAAGGCCTTCTTGCCAATGTTCGAGTCCAACTAGCCGAAAAAACCGTCTTGATTGACATTGAGGTCGTGAACTCCTAAATCGTCTACAACCTACTTTTAGGACGAAGTTACATCTATGCAATGAAGTTCGTTTCGTTATCTGTTTTCCGGATATGATGTTCCCCCATTAGGGTCGAGTCGTCAAAATTGACCAACTTACTTACTATGACCCTTTTGTGCCCATTACACCAGAGAATGTCCTCCCCATGGTCGACAAACCAGTACTTGGTGTGTCTTCCCCTTTGATTTCCATAGTAGGGCCAAGCCTTTATTCTGAAGCCCTTATGGCCTCCACATTTACTGCCTTACCCCCACCTCCTCCAACTGTTGAGATATCATACTTGTGCACCATTTCCTCAAGTAATTCATTCTCTGAATCATAGCTCTCTGAGCAGTCAACAATTCAACCGCAACTTTAGCGGCCACCTCAACCTCGGTCGCCATCGGTACCCAGCCACGTGGGAGCCACCCCGATCCAGACGATCCCTTTCTTGTTTCCACCGTCGGGAGTAGTATGCATGCCCATCATAAAAATGCTTAATCTCTCGAGATTGATGTTAGGGATTCCTGTTTGGTACTTACCCGCACCTAATCCCACTCTGACTCCACAAGTCGTTCTTCAACCAGTTCAACCAATCAACACTGCTAATCATCCACCTCCTGATGTGTCGGCAACAAATTCCTCCAACCCTGCTCCCTAGTCTTCTAAAAAGGATGGGGGCAAACCCATGAAAACCAACTCTTTGGAAATTACGAGCAAAGCCGTGAACCCCCCTCCTCCAACATGAGCGCCCCCCAAATGCGCTTTGTGGGATGTCTTGGGTCATGCTACCCATACCTGTCCACACTTTCCAGACCTTCAAAAGCATATGAATACATTGGAGGATGACGTGAACATTCTAGTTGTCCAAGTGTCGATCCCTCCTTCAGAGCGTAACAAGTCATTAAGAACCAGCCATTCGTGCGCGATCTGTGGCATCTACGGCCATTATTCCCACCATTTCCCTAATTTATTAGAATGTTGGTTGGTCCTCCATGAATTGCGTTAGCCGTCTTTAGAGTCCTCAGTCATAGTCATTGAGGAGATCCACCCCCCAGAATCCTCATCAGCCGAGATCAACACTATTTATATGATTTCCACAGGTGACCCATCCGTCCCCTCGACTCCTAACACAACCTCTTCTGACCTCTCCACACAGTGCTTTCACAGTGACAAAGAAACCCTCGAAGCACTAACTAAACCTGATTTTTCTTGGGATGACATGCATCATCGTGCCTATTTTATTCTCGAGGAGTCTACCATAGTTTTGGCCGATCAAATCTCGGTCAAGTCAAAATATTTCATCCACGAAAATGTGGATTGGTTTAAGAACCTCATCCCAGACTCAGACGCCTTTAAGGAAGGTAATATGGCCAACATTTCACCCACCATCCAAGTCGATATATCCATCAAACCCGGTATAGTTGAGAACATCACGTTAGGCACATCATGTACTCCTAAAGAAGTTGTCTCCTAGAAGAATCTCTTTCAAGAGTTTTGTGATGTCTTCGCTTGGTCATATACTGAGATGCATGGCCTTGACCTTGCCATCATTGAACACTGCATTGACACTTGGTCTGATGTCAAACCTGTATGCCATAAGCAATGACTAATACATCCATCCAAAATTTCAGCGATGAAGGCCGAGAGTGAAAAATTACCAAGCCGGTTTCATTTACCCCATCGCATACACTACATGGGTGTCCAACCCAGTGTCGGTCAACAAGAAACAAGGCACCATTCGCGTCTGCACGAATTTTCAAGATTTGAATCTAGCCTGCCCCAAAGATAACTTTCCTATGCCTTTCATTGATCAACTCATCGATGCATGTGTGGGCCACAAGGTTCTATCCTTTATGGATGGTTTCTCAAGCTACAATCAGATTCATATCCGCAAAGAAGATCAGTATAAGACCACGTTCACCACTCCATGGGGCACCTTTGCCTATTGCGTCATGCCCTTCAATCTTAAAAATGCTGGAGCCACTTTTCAGTGAGTCATGGAATTTTTATTTCATGACTTGGTCCACATTATCCTTTTCTACTTGGACAATCTCACTGCTCGATCCAAGAAATGTTCAGACCACCTGGACGATCTCCGAAAAATATTCGAGCATTGTCGCAAGTATAACATTCGCTTGAAGCCCCTCAAGTGTGTATTTTGTGTTCCTGTCGGCTGGTTATTAGGATTCATTGTCTCCCAGAATGGGATCACTGTTGACCCTTTGAAGGTCCAAGCCATTCTTGACCTCCCATCACCACACACATTTCACCAATTACAAAGTCTTCAAGGAAAGGCCAATTTTCTTCGTTGCTTTCTCCCTGACTATGTGACTAAATTCCATTGTTTCTTACGCTTGCTTCGGACCAACGTCCCCTTCATTTGGGATGAATAGGCAAAAGCAACATTTGACGCATTGAAACAAGCCTTGAATTCTGCTCCCTTGATTTCACCACCTGATTTCTCAAAGGATTTCATCCTTTATGTTTCACCCTCCAAACATGTCGTTTCAGGAGTGTTAGTCCAGGAGGATAGTGCTCGACAAGAGAATGTCATATACTTTGTGAGTCAAACATTGTCATGGCTACCCCTGTGCTACCTCGACGAGAAGAAAATGGCCCTTGTCTTCGTATTCTATGTTAAAAAATTACTCCATTACATTTTTATGAGTTGAACTATAGTAGTGGCAAACTCCAACCCCATGGTTTATCTCTTGAGACGCCACCTGATTCAAGGCCAAGTGGCTAATTGGATCATCATCCTCCAAGAGTACGACCTAGAATTTGTTACACCCAAGAGTACCAAGGCGCTCGCCCTGGCACAACTCATGACTGACCTACCCTCTTCATCGGCGTCACCTATGATCATGATTACCCTTCGAGACAAATATCTATTCTCCATTTCGTTGGATGACCCGTGGTACTGAGACATACTTATGTATTTGCACACGCATAAGTTTCAATCTCACCTCAGTTGCAATGATCGACATCGCATACGTTATCAAGCCTCACGATATCTCCTCATTATCAATGTCCTTTATCGATGTGGTGTCAACACCATTTTACGTTAATGTCTCACAGACGACGAGGCTGAGCAGGTTTTAAATGACTGTCATAACGGAGTCTGCGGTGGCCATTTCTCTGGTATGGCTACTTCCCAAAAGGTTATCTATGTTGTTTATTTCTAGGTGAAACTTTTCATTGATTGCATCACGAACATTAAACATTGCCACAATTTCCAACTCTTCACCCCCAAGGTACGAACCCCTCCTGCACCGCTCCATATGGTTATCACTATTGGCCCTTTTTTGTAAATGGGCCATTGATTTTATGGAGTGTAATCTAACCTCGGCCAATGGACACAAGTACATGATTGTGGTTGTCGACTACTTCACTAAGTGGGTCAAGGCCATGCCCACATTTAATTGCCAAGCTGAAACAACGACACGTTTTTTCTTCAACCATGTCATTACACGGTTCAGGGTCCCTAAAAAAATCATGTCGGACCATGGTAGACATTTAAAAGACATTGTTTGGAAATAATTGTCCACACTTTTGAAGTTTGAACACCAGTACGCCTCCTTCTCCTACCCTCAGGGGAACAACCAAGTTGATGTTGTCAACAAGATTTTGAAAACGATCCTTCAACGTACGGTGGACACGCATAAGTGCAACTAGCACCACCTGCTCTTTCCAGCACTATGGGCCTGTTGCACCTCTATCAATACTGCGACGAGTTTTACCCCATTCCATTTGGTCCATGGCCTGGAGTCTATTCTCCCCATTGAGTGTTATATTCCCGCCTTACATATAGCTGTCGAAATCCTCTTGGATACTTCACCCCTTGAGCAACGCTTGCTCTTGTTGGAGTAGGTGGACGAATATCGTCGAGCAGCCTTACAGATGATCGAGGCTGCAAAAAATCGATCCAAAACTCATTATGATACCCGCATCCATCCTCGCACCTTAAAAGAGGGCTACCTAGTGCTTGTTTATGACCAAGCCCATGACAATCATGGCAAAGGAAATCTTGAATCCATGTGTTAAGGCCCATACATTGTCAAAAATTGCCTCAGCAAGGGGGAATACGTCCTCCCCGACTCTAAAGGACGCCTCTTGACCAACCCTGGTAACGGGTTGTACCTTAAGATATTTTACCCTTAACCTCGCTGGACCCATTGGTTCACATTGTACATTTTCTTCCTTTTTGTTTTTCACTTGATACCTTTCGAGCCTTACGGTTTGCTTCCATGATTGGTACCAGATGGATCATGTTCCTTCGGTCTACATCGGTTTCACTCATGGAGAAATTTGATGGTCTCCTAACCTCGCCTCGATAGCTTGGGTATTATATTCAACCTCACACATGTTGATCCACCTAGATGGAGTGTGTATTGGCAATGCCACCAATAACGATACTGAGTATGATGTCGTGACCAGTGTCTTGAATGCTGCTCTCCAGATGGGCATAAGTCACCTTCGTGTGTTTTTAGACTCCCAACTCCTTGTCGCCCAGCTCAACAACTGTTACCAGGTACATGATCCTTGCCTTTTTAGAAAGTTCCTGTACATTAAACAATTGATTAAACACTTTGACTTCATTACATTCACCCATGTCCCACGAATTCAAATAGTGTTTCAAATCAAATGGCTAATGACATTCTAAAATGTCATATCAATCACCGCATATAGGAAGTAAATCATAAACATGCATCATCATATCATTTTGCATTCACATGTACATATACGTCATATAGGCATCGACATCACATAAAAAGCTCGTCATCATAAAACATAAACATAAAAGGTGCATCCATGTGCATGTATATATATATATAATCAAAATGTCATAGTTTGTACATCATCATATAAGCATCACTGCATAGAGGAGCCCCATAGCTTCCTCGTCATAAAAATACAAGCCGATTACAAAAATCCCCATGCTCATCGCATTGGGGGGAAGTGCCATCAACTACTTACTAGTCATCCGAGTCCTCTGCCTGATCGTTGTCATCCTCCTCCTCCTCATTTGACTTAGTCTCCTTGTTGGAATCCTCCTCCTCATCATCATAGGGAGCATCCCCCCGAGACATGGCTCTCACCGCCTCTGCTGCCATCGCGATCCACCGCATAATCGTCCTCCATCCCCATGGTGCATCGTAACAGATGTCGATTAGCTCCTGGTTTAGCCGCTTGTAGCCATTTTCCACCACTCCCTCCAACAATCGATCAATCCCTACGCATAGCGACTCCAACGTTGCCGAGGCACTCCGTTGATGGCAATGTCCACGAATGAGAGGATCAATACCCTCTATTATGCCTCTATGGCTTCAGTAGCTCACTGGGGGCATCGATCCCACATCTTCATACACATGAGCGAGTCATCAGTATCATCATCACATAAAAACCTCTAGCTACCATCTGTGCTATGAAGGACACAACTATGGTACTGTAAAAGTAAATGTATACATACTATCTGGTCCCCAAGTCTGACCGGGAGGCCGCGACAGCTTTGCATCCCCTCTGTAGTCCATCCCTACATAGGGATAGTCCTCAATCACCACTGGAAACTACCGCCACTGTGCAAACAATTCTCGCGTGAAGAACCAACCCACTAGTCCTCCACTCCCGCAAGTCATCATCTCCCCTCACCGCCGCATCCTTGGCTCAGTGGGACCATTGTCACGTACTGCTACGTGTGGTCATACCATCGATACCTGCTCAAAGAAAAAGAGAAAATGAACAAGGGTAAACATAAGTCCCCTCCCCCATGGCTCATCCTAGTCAACTACCTCCAAACCACCGCCAGGTACATTTGTCCCCACCCAAAGTATGTCCCCGCCAGTGCCTACTCTACTAGT
Source organism: Larix kaempferi (assembly GCA_027924585.1). NCBI lineage: Eukaryota > Viridiplantae > Streptophyta > Pinopsida > Pinales > Pinaceae > Larix > Larix kaempferi. The sequence goes on from BSBM01000221.1 coordinate 6,154,016, forward strand.
ATCATATGACCACCTAAAACTCGTGGGGCGCTTTGGACCCCTGTACCTGCACTATCACAGCTGCTACAACCCACATCTCCAAGATATCTATGTCGCAGATCAGTATAGCATTTGCATGCACATAGGTAAATGCGTAATAGTGTCGCTATAGTAGATCCTCCATTGAGACATCACTCGGCTTACTTGGTTGAGTGTCCGCAATTACACCCAACCGTGGGAGCCCCGTTAAAAAGTACACATCTGTTAGTGTGATCTCTATCCGCTCCCTTGTATGAAAAATTCCCTAACGTCGGGATCCCAAAACTCAACCAGTTTGTTCAGCAGCAGCTTCGCCGAACGCATGGGGGGCACCCTAGAAAACTTTAGTAGCCCACATCGGGCCAAAGTATCCTGTACCACCTGATCATAATTGATATCATCCAACAGTGACCTAAGCTCACGCTCTCTCTAGTTGACTCTCAACATCCTACAAACCCACGTGAAAACTCCCAGTCAGTACCGTGGAAAACCAAAAAACTCCCTCCTAGGCCATAACGCAATTGTTGGACAAAAAGCCTGCCCTAAGCGCTCCTTTTTTCCTGACAAGCGTGTCATGGAGCACGCTTTCGAGGAGAAAAGTGTGTTCCAGAAGCACGCCTGTCCATCCCACAGGTGCACTCAATGCACTTTTCCTTTCGACAAGCGCGCTTTGGTGCAGTCGTGCCCTAGCCTAGTTCACTGGGACCCCACAAAGGTTCAAAACCAAAAAATTGCCCATGAAAATTGACAAGAACAACATTAAGATTTACCTGGAAGTCATAGAAGTTAATTCCACTGGACAGATTGAGAGAAATCGACAGTTGTTCTTATGGGCCCCTCCACACTCCTCCCACTCTAAACAATGAAAATGACATATGGAAGGTGGGCTCCCCTTTATTTATGGCCATTTTTTGTCTCTTTTTCTCTCTTTGACCATTCCAAAGTCCTCCAACCTCCGTTTTTCACACCATTCGCACCTCTGGCTTCAGAATTATGTGCCCGTGATGATGCTTGAGATAATTTCTCACTCTCACCCCCTTTCTTTTTCTGGCCATCCTTTCAGCGGCTCCCGCAACAATTTGCGTTCCATAAGGTACGTCGACGACTCTTGGTATCTTTTTACTGTTTTCTCCATCGTAGACTATTCACGAGCCCTCCGCTCCCTCCATACTGCAGTCATTGCATTATTTTTCCGCCATCCATCTAACCGCAAGGAGGCCCCATTAGTGTTACACCTCACCTTCTTTATTGGTCCACTCATACCTATCCCCTGTTTTGAACACTTCCTCGCTTGACTTTCACGTATGTTCGGTATACATTTATCCCTTTTTCCGACCGAGCAGCTCATTTATGAAAATGGCACATATGAAGTTTCTGTTAAGCTCTTTTCTGACTCCTTAAAGAATAAAAATATCGTTGAGCAATCTTGCTTCCTTTCATGCTCGTTAAAGTATCTGAAAGGACGTCTATTTGGTATAAGTTGAACCCTTTTCCAAACCAGGTAGACTAATTAGAAAAAAAGAATACTCTAGTCACTTTGGCTAGAAGATTTCTCCATTGCATACTTTTATGCTTTTTCGGGATTTGGGGACTAACACACGAAAAATAACACCCTCAGAGTCTCCTTATTGCTTCCAGAAACTCTAAAATTGAAAGCAACCACAAGCATTCATCGTCTTGGGCTTGTACAAATCCACACGACGGTATCATCTCGAGCAGACTTCTATCCCTTCTTAGAGCTCCTTAAACCCTGAAGAAGGCCCAAACGATGCCTCTCGGTGCCCTAGCAAATCACATTTGGTCCGCCCATTATGGGATCATCCCTAGTATGGTCGCCTTTGTTTAGAGTATTTTGCGATGTGACACCCTTGGAGTTTCCTGATATCACTCATAAGTTCCCCCCTGAGTCTCCTCCATTGCAGGCAACGTCCTTGATCCCTTAAGATATGATCCATTTCCCCCGAGGTCAGTTTCATATGCTGCTAGGTCATCCCTCCCATCATACTCTGAACAAAGGAAGTTTGAGTCCCATCACTCTACGACCCTTATATCCCCCCATAGTGTCTTAGTCTCACGTCCAGTACCATCACATGGGAAACCTAATGTTCTTGCAATTTCAAATCCATGGGAAGCTTAATGTTCTTGGGATGAGTTATAAGGTCAATAATACTTGGCATGAGTCAATGAGGTCAAAATATAGAGGAAGAGTAACTCCCATGGAAGAGGAAGAGGCAATTTGGAGTTAGTGAGACACTTGGGCTAGATTCCCTAGCTGTATGACAACAACGATGAAGATGCTATGACACCTATGGCACAAATCAGACCTGAATGCTGACATATGACATATATGACATGTCAGGGCTAAAAATAGACTCCAAGAGGGCGCTCAAGGGTGTTAGGGCAGCTAAGATGCTTCCACATGAGATTTGGTGGAAGTGGGAGACTAGGAATTGTTGTACAAGTGGCGTTCTTTGGAATCTCTTCCAAACTTGAGTTGGCATGAGTATCTTGGAAGGAATTCAACCCATGGAGGACATTAGAACTTTATAAATGTCAATAACAAAGAATGAAACCAGCTTTCGATCAATTGTATAATTTGCAATTGCATTTGTGAAGAGGGAGAGCTAGTGGATGACTAGTTTCTTGCCTTAGCCAATTGCGAGGGTGAAAGAATCCCATCCAAGTTGGTAATTGGAAATGCCATTTAGACCTTTCATTTGGATCTTTAATGGAGTATTTATTTGCAGGTTTAAGCTACAGGGAAGCTCATGGCTTCTTATATTGCAGCTCACTCCTTCAAACATTTCCAGTTTTGGTGGCATATTCTTGATCCTTGAGGGAGGGCGTTTTTGGTGAGCTATTTTACTCTTTGGGGGAGATTATAATGCCCCATTTATTTTTTAAAATCAATTAAATACTCTGTTATTCATATCCAGAAAGTTTCAGGTCGAAATTCCAAGTAGAAATGTATAAATCTCATTTTTAATGAAAGAACAGTGCCATTTCCCCACTACCTTGTTGTGAACCAATGTAATGTTGATGGATTCGAATGGATAAGTAAAATACTAATGGTTTATTGATGAATGGAATTTTATTTATGTATTATTCAAGTTTCATGTTCAGTTCTCAAGCATTTGAAGTCATTTTACTCAGTTTATTTACATTTGGAGAAGATTTGGTGCCATTTCCCCAAGGGTCAAACTAGTGATTTTTGCTGTTGCTTGGGAGAGGTTTGGAACAGAATTAATAACTAATGAATGGTGAATTTGTAACCTTAATAAAATACTTGAGACATCCCCTACCTATTTTCATAAATTTGAGTGGGTTTGGAGGCATTTGGGAAGCCATTTTCAGTACTTACCCCAGGGGGATTTGAACCCCAAATTACTAGAAAAATTGCATATTTGGTACAGAATCTTAAGAGAGTTTGCAGAGGTCTTTTGGTGGCCATATATCATCCCTGAACATCATATTCAAGTCCTAATATCATTCATACACCTTCCTTGAATATTTGAAGGCATTTGGAGTCAATTTGAGACCTAGAGACCAATACTAGTCAAAGGGAAATTACTAGTAAAGTTCCCTGCATTGGCCAGAATTGAAAGAGGATTTGCAGAAGTATTTTAAAGGTCCAAAATCATCCCTGAAACACATATTTATGTTCTAACATCATCCATATACCTTCTCAGAATATTTGGGAGCAATTGGAGCAATTTGGGGACCTATAGCTCAAAACTAGTCAAAGGTCTAACTAGGGAAAAAAGTGAAAAATTGCCATTTTAATAAAATTCCTAACAAGGGACATTACAGTGGTATCAGAGCATGGTCTTGGAACCTGATGTGGTAAAATATTAATGAATACCAGGAGTCAAATAAATAAGCCACCACCCTCAGAAAGTGAAACTGGATGTACTTTGGTGAAAGGGAAGAAGTAGGAGAAGAAGTGCATTCCTTGGTCACCATGAGTAAGGATGATAAAGGAACCTTAGAGGAGAATGAGGAGTTTAGAAAATTACTGAAACCATCCTTTGAAGACAAGTGGAGGCAATTCATGCAAGAGTTCAAATTGTTGTTTAGTGAACTTGGAAGCAACTTGGAAAAAAGAATGAGCAATGGTTCTCTTTTCAAGGAAAAGAAGGAAATGGATGAAATAATTTATGCCACAAAGGAGGAACCTCATGTAATGGTGGAACATTAGGTACATGTTGATATGCAGGTGCTTGAAGATGATACACTCAAACAAGAAGAAGAACAAGCACTTGTCCTTGTTCAGATGGATTATGAGTTGCCTCATGGAGATAGTTTCAAAGCCTTGGAGGAGGCACATGATCTCACAATAGTTGGACCAGCCTATTATGGAGAAGATGAATTAAAGATTTCAATGGGAAATATTTGTAAGGATTTAAGTTTGGTTCATAATTCCTCACCCCCTACTTCTTTTTCAGCCACGTCAATTGGGGATGAAATTTGGGTGAAAGGTTTTTTTTCTAATGGTGCCACATGAGGGGTATGTAACTCCTACCTCTCCTTTTGAGGATGACATGAATAGAGCACCTCCTTATTTACATTTGCAGCAGAATATTTTTTTTCCTTATGATGATACATATCTTCATGGAAACACTTATGATGTTCACTTGAGTCACTTGAAGACTCATGATATTCCTTGCTCCTTGCTTAGTTCAATTGATGTTGGAGGAACTTCATTAACTATTTGGATGAAAGAATACAGGGCTGATTGTTTTGATGCATCCTACATATTTTTGGAGCAGCATTATAGGACATGGGATACCCACCTATGCCATTGGATCAGATTTGATTGTTCACTCGATGCTTGTATGCACTTGGAAAATGGTGGTCTACTTACTCAGAAGTACAAACACTTTCATGATTCTTTGATGACGCATCTTCTTGATGTACATTTTCCTTATGTTGTTATGTACTTTAATGATATATATTTTGCACTCATGATGTTTGGAAGAATGCATACAAGGAAATGGGATCCAAGAATCCTCTTATCTGATGGTATGGGTTGGAGAGCACTCTTAATTGTTGGGGTGCAATACAAGCAATGGGAGCCTGGAATAATTTTTGTTTCATTGGTTTCAATTTTTTTGGGAAAAAATAAGTATGGGAGATGGATTTCCCACTTAAAAAAGTGATTTTTATCAGAGTAGTGCAGTATCAAGCATGGTGGTTCCTCTCTAAAATCTTCATGGAAACTCAAAGACTCAAGGTTGGGCAATACAATGGCAACTTCAAAGAATTATATAGAAAGCAGGTTCTTCAACACCCATGTCTGAAATTGCTTGAGGACAAGCAATATTGGGAAGGGAGGATTTGTCATGTCCCAAATTTGGCATTGGGTCACATTGGCCTAAGCAAATTGTCCCTATTCATTAGACTTTGTCAAATTGATGCTAAAGGTCAAATAATTGTCAAGGAGGAAAATTACTAGTTTCCTAGGTTTGGGGTGGAAGCTTTGGGATTTGGAATAATGGGGATAATAAATGATGTTGGAACATTAGGATGGCATAAATATTTAATAAAGGAGATAAATAAATATATTCAAGTGAAAATCAAAGTGGCATTTGATCATGAATACACATGGAGGAAGTGGGACCCACACAAGCTAGAATTAATGTGCCACATGGCATCCTCTTCTTGCAATTTTGAATCCATCGGAAGCCTAATGGTCTTGGGATGAGTTATAAGGTCAATAATACTTGGCATGAGTCACTGAGGTCGAAATATACAGGAAGAGTAACTCCCATGGAAGAGAAAGAGGCAATTTAGAGCTAGTGAGACACTCGGGCTAGATTCCCTAGCTCTATGACAACAATGATGAAGATGCTATGATACCTATGACACAAATCAGACCTGAAGGCTGAAATATGACATATATGACATGTCAGGGCTAAAAATAAACTCCAAGAGGGCGCTGAAGGGTGTTAGGGCAGCTAAGATGCTTCCACATGTGATTTGGTGGAAGTGGGAGACTAGGAATTGTTGTACAAGTGGCGTTCTTTGGAATCTCTTCCCAAATTGAGTTGGCATGAGTCTATTGGAAGGAATTCGACCCATGGAGGAAATTAGAACTTTATAAATGTCAATAACAAAGAATTAAACCATGTTTTGATCATTTGTAGAATTTGCAATTGCATTTGTGAAGAGGGAGAGCTAGTGGATGACTAGTTTCTTGCCTTATCCAATTTTGAGGGTGAAAGATTCCCATCCAAGTTGGTAATTGGAAAGGCCATTCAGACCTTTCATTTGGATATTTAATGTAGTATTTATTTGCAGGTTTAAGATACAGGGAAGCTCATGGTTTCTTCTATTGCAGCTCACTCCTTCAACCATTTCCAGTTTTGGTGGCATATTCTTGATCCTTGAAGGAGGGCGCTTTTGGTGAGCTACTATACTCTTTAGGGGAGATTCTAATGCCCCATTTATTTTTTAATATGAATTAAATACTTATTTATTCATATCCAGAAATTTTCAGGTCGAAATTCCAAGTAGAAATATATAAATCTCATTTTTAATGAAAGAACAGTGTCATTTCCCCACTACCTTGTTGTGAACCAATGTAATGTTGATGGATTCGAATGGATAAGTAAAATACTGATGGTTTATTGATTAATGGAATATTATTGATGTATTATACAAGGTTCATGTTAAGTTCTCAATCATTTGAAGTCATTTTACTCAGTTTATTTACATTTGGAGAAGATTTGGTGCCATTTCCCCAAGGGTTGAACTAGTGATTTTTGCTGTTGTTTGGGAGATGTTTGGAGAAGAATTAATAAATAATGAATGGTTCATTTTGGGACCTTAATAAAATCCTTGAGACATTCCCTACCTATTTTCATAAATTTGAGTGGGTTTGGAGGCATCTGGGAAGACATTTTCAGTACTTACCCCAGGGGGATTTGAACCCCAAATTACTAGTAAAATTGCATACTTGGTCCAGAATATTAAGAGTTTGAAGAGGTATTTTGGTGGAAATATCTCATCCCTTCACATCATATTCAAGTCCTAATATCATTCACACACCTTCCTTGAATATTTGAAGGCATTTGGAGTCAATTTGAGACCTAGAGACCAATACTAGTCAAAGGGAAATTACTAGTAAAGTTCACTTCATTGGAAAGAATTGAAAAAGGATTTGTAGAAGTATTTTAAAGGTCCAAAAGCATCTCTGAAACAAATATTTATGTTCTAACATCATCCATATACCTTCTCAGAAGATTTGGGAGCAATTGGAGCAATTTGGGGACCTATAGCTCAAAACTAATCAAAGGTCTAACTAGGGAAAAAAATGAAAATTTGCCATTTTAATAAAATTCCTAACAAGGGAAATTACAATACCACCATCCAAAATTGCTATAAAAGGGTGGTGGAGGTCCCCCATTTCACATCATTCGCTCTACCTTATCAAAAATTCGCCAAAATTCCATTGAACCCTAGCCTACCTCTTTGAGCTTCTGTTCCCATTTAGTTGAGTTTTGGCCACCATTTGAGCATTCAGAGGAGAGTAAGGGACATTGGAGACCCGAAGCACCACTATTCGTATGGCTGAAAGGGCCCCTCAATCTACTCACCATTTGAGGTAACTAAATATTGTAAATATTTTTTTACATCATAATGGAAAGCATTCTTTGATTCACATGGCATGCATTGGATTATTGGGTGCTTATGCTTTAGTTTAACTTTTTGTTTACTGCAATAACTCTTATCATTTCTACTTTCTTCCATTTTTATTTGCATGCACACACTCCCATTCATGAACTATTACTAAGATTTCCTCAACTCTTAGTTAGTACATTTATGTACTAGCTAGTGTGAATAACCTAGCTACACTTAGCATGTGCCAGTTGTCCTTCCACATGATTGACATGACCAGGCACCCAGGGATCCTTTGAGTTGGCGTCTATCACCCATCAGGTTCTTGAATTTTTAAACTATTAATATAGATTGCTTGAATTGGTTTGTCAATTGATTTTAGCTTGAGTGGTTGTGAGATGGAGTGTTATCCTCCTCACCTAGGTTCTTTCCTATAGGATTTTCCTTCACTCTTTATAATAGAACAACGTGATATGCAAATGTGAAGAAATAATAAAAATAAAAACACTATAAAATGAATTAAAAAAATAAATTTTATTATTATATATACTTTATTTCCACAACCAAATATATATATATATATATATATATATATATATATATATATATATATATATATATATATATATATATATATATATATATCTTCCAAATGGAAAAGATCAATCATTCAAGAAGAATGATCATGAACTTTCCTCAAGGGACTTACATTCTGTGTTTCATTAAGTTGTTCAAGATGTTACAAAAAGATATTGCGTAACATTATGCCCCAATTGACTTTACAAATGAATGCCTTCCTGAATTTCTTCAATCTCTGTTTGACTTGACACCAAGAGTAGAGCATTTTTTAATAATAGATCAACTTCTGTATTTAATACCCTGTAAATATGAGTTATAGAGAAAACAAAGAATGAATCTCATCCTTTTAATGACACGAAGGAGTTGTTGAAGATGTGGCGCTTTAATCTGAATTTTATTGTTGGACCAATCAACAACCATCTTTGAATCTCCGAAAAGTTGGAGGCATGTCACATTCTTGAATAATGCCATTTTCAAGACTGAAAGAAAAGCAACAAGATCTACTTTGTTGTTTGTACAATGCCCTGACACATATTTCATAAAAAAATTGTGATTATCTGTGAGATATAAAACTCCTCCGGACCCTCCCAAAGGGGGATCACCCTGGCTTGCACCATAAAAAAAACCCACGGTATATTTTTGTCGATCGTTGGGGGTGTCAAAATTCGTGTCTTTTTTGTTTTTTCCTTGGTTCTGTGATCCTTTGTCCACTGCACAACAAGGGCCGTTGTCACCTCTACAGGGATTTGGTGGTCTTGAAAAATAGTTGTATTGCGAGCACACCAAATACCATAAATAAAAGAGGAAGGGAAGGCGTCGTAGGGAAGTACAAAATTTTCAATCCACCATGAATGACTTTTCTATTCCAAAGTTGAACCTTCATGTGTACCTTGAGATTTTAGTTCTTTAGAGGCAACCTTCCAAACCGTTTCTGCATAATGACTGAAAACAAATAACTGAGAGCCAAATTCCTCATTTGATTGGCATAAAACACACCATCTTGGGCCATGCCATCCTCTTTTTAAGAGGTTTTCCCATGTTAGTATTTTTTTGCTGAGAGCGATCCACATGGTTAAATTGGCCTTTAAAGAACCTGATGCCTTCCATATAGTAATCCACTACCACTCTCTTGCACCAACGAATGATTATTTGGCCATTGTTTCATATCCGAGCTTCGCACTGAATTCTCCCGTGGATGCATTTTTTTACCAGACCAAGCCGTCCTCAACTTCTTCCACTAAGCATATATAACAATACTCCATCAAAGAAATACATGAGGCCCACTCTGTTGCTGCGTCTCCTTCCAGATTAAGTTCTGCTGCATTTTTCCAAAGTGTTTTGTTCACTTTAGAAGTAGTCTGGGATTTGGAGTCACTTAAGTTGATAATTCTAAGGCTTTTTAGTTTTTCTAAGGTTCCACGAGAGAGCTTGAATCCGTTCCTTGCTCCGATCCAAGGGTCTTCTCTGATACGATTTTTTTTCCCATCTCCAATACTCCAGGTCAATCAAACTCCTATCAGAGGAAGGGAAATCATGAAGGCTTTCCATCCTATGGAGCCATTTTTAAAATATTTTTCTGGTTTCCTTATCCACTCTATAATGGAGGATTTTGGACAATATTTTGACACCATGACTCTCCCCTATAGAGTAGGATTTTTTATCAGCCTCCACAAGGACTTAGCTGCCAATGATTGGCAGAACAAGAAGGGATTTTTTAAACCGCACCCACCAATATCTTTTAAATTGGCCACAATTTTCCAATTGACTAGAGGGATACCTTCAGATTGTTTGCTTGCGATCCACAAAAATGAGAAAAATGTTTTTTTTTTTCACAAAAATGAGAAAAATGTTTTTTTTTTTAATTTTTAATTTTTTTTAATTTTTAATTTTTAATTTTTATTTTTTATTTTTTATTTTATTTTATTTTATTTTTTTAATTTTTTTATGAAGTTCCCCCTTGGGGATATATGCTATTGAAGCCCAATAAACAAGAATGCTTTGTATAACCGCCTTTAGAAGCACCAATCTTCCTCCTCTGGATAGAAACCTATTTGTCCAACATCCTATACGTCCTTCCCTGCTCCGATCCAAGGATCTTCTCTGATACGAATTTTTTTCCCATCTCCAATACTCCAGGTCAACCAAACTCCTATCAGAGGAAAGGAAAGCACGAAGGCTTTTCATCGTATGGAGAAATTTTAAAAATATTTTTCCGGTTTCCTTATCCACTCTATAATGGAGGAGTTTGGACAAAATTTCGACACCATGACTCTCCCCCATAGAGAAGTAGGATTTTTTATCAACCTCCACAAGGACTTAGCTGCCAATGATTGGCAGAACAAGAAGGGATTTTTTAAACCCCACCCACCAAGATCTTTTAAATTAGCCACTATTTTCCAATTGACTAGAGGGATACCTTCAGATTGTTTTCTTGCGGTCCACAAAAATGAGAAAAACGTTTTTTCAGATTTTATGAAGAATCCCCTTGGGGATATATGCTATTGAAGCCCAATAAACAAGGATGCTTTGTATAACCTCCTTTAGAAGCACCAATATTCCTCCTCTGTATGGAAACCTATTTGTCCAACATCCTATACGTCTTTCCACTTTCTTATACAACCAAAGACAATCTTTAAAGGAGTAAGAGTTAGGCTTTAGGTTGAAGCCCAAGTGTTTAAACCCTTCTTTTAAAGGTTTTAATGAATAAGGGATTTCTGCTTCTAACCTTTTCTTAGCTGCTTCCGAAAGAGAATTCTCTGAAAGAATTGATTTTCCCACATTTATGTGCATCCCTCTGGCCTTCGTATATAAATCGAGGATCTGCTTCCTTTCATTGAAATTTTCAAGAGAGCCTTCCCCCATCATTAACACATCATCCACGAACAAAATATGAGACAGTTCTTCAGTCTCAGTAACCTTTATTCCTTTGTAAGAACTAGACTGTTTAGGTTGTTGAATTAACCTTCTTAGAGCATTTGCTACCAACAAAAAGAGAAAGGGGTAAGAGGGCATCCTTGCCTAATTCCCCTAGTTGGCCTCAAGAAGCTAGAGGGGGATCCATTTATAAGCACAACAAAGGAGGAAAAATATATAAATCCCATTATCCAGTTAGCAAAATCCACTGCTACACCAATCTGAATTAAAAGCAATCTTAGGAAGGTCCAACTTACCATGTCATAGGCTTTGGATATATCTAATTTAAGAATGAGGGCTTGCATTTTTTTCTTGTGAATAGAGTGTATTTCCTGTTGAGCCAAAGAGACTAGATCATGGATCTACCGGTTGAACAGAAACCTGAACTGTTCCTTGGTAACAATACTGCTCAGAATAGGTTCCAACCGTTGTGCGATAATTTTGGCAAATATTTTGTATCCTACATTACAACATGAGATTGGTTTGAAATCTTCAAAGGATGAGGATTTTTTGGTTTTTAGGGATTAGAGGAAGAAAGGTAGAATTCAGAAAGGGATTCGGAAAGGTGGAAGCCCAAATTCACCTTGCCGAATTACCTTTCCAACTTCCGCAATCCGCAATGCGGAACTCAGAACTGTGGAAGCCCAACTTGGCTAATCTGAAAAATTACCTTCTCGACTTTCGCAAGCAGCAAAGGTAGAGCAAGAAAGGCAGAATTCAGAGCACCTAAAACCTTGTCACTTCCTTGATCCCCTTAGTGCCCTTAAGAGGCGATGGGAGACATTCTGATAAATTTTATATATTTTTTCTCCATTAATCCTCTCTGTTTTTACACACAGCCGCAATGGCCTTCAATCCGCAATCCGCAATGCGGAATTCGGAAAGGGAGAACCACAATTCAAAGTTCGTCGAACATCCCTCTGAATTCTACAATCCGAAATACGCAATCCACCTTGTGGGATTCAGAAAGGCGGAAGCCCAAATTAACCTCGCTAAATTACCTTTCCGACTTCCGCAATCTGTAATGCGAAACTGAGAACTATGGAAGCCCAACTTCGCCAATCCGGAAAATTACCTTCCCGACTTCCGTAATCCGCAACGCGCCTTACGGAACTCAGAAATATGGAATCCCAATTTCGCCAATCCAGAAAAATTACCTTCCCGACTTCCGCAATCCGCAACCCGCCTTGCAGAACTCGGAAATGCGGAAGCCCGACTTCGCCAATCCGAAAAAATTACCTTCGCGACTTCCGCAATCCGCAACCCGCCTCGTGGAACTCGGAAATGCGGAAGTCCAACTTCACAACCTTGACAATTTTACCTTTCCAACTTCCACAATCCTGTTGTTGCTGCAACATCCCCCTAAAATTTTGAAAAATATTGGGGCCCCTCCTCCTACACTTTTGTATTGATTTTTCTTTCTCTTTCTTTTGAAGCTTATCCTGCTCTAAATCTGGCAAAACTTTAACACTTGTTTCCCAAAGAAGTTTTCTGAAAATTTTTCTAAGGCAAAGTCACCTTTAGCCTTCAGCGCAAGTTTTAACCACAAGTCTTCCGCCTTTAGTGCAAGTTTTAACCATAAGTCTTCCGCCTTCAGCGCAAGTTTTAACCATAAGTCTTCTACCTTTGGGCGCAAATCTTAAACCTAACTTTACTTTTTCGACGAAAATTTGACCATTGTTTTTTGATCCTCGCTCGCGCAACTTTTAGATTTAAGCTGCCCGCTTATCGCGTAAAGTCTAAACCTACCTTGACCGCTTTAGGCGCACTTCAAGAGCTCACTTCGGCCCAACCATGGTGCCTGTCTTAGTCTTATTTTGGCCGCCTTTGGCGCAATTGCCTAGCATTATTTTGGCCGCCTTCGGCGCAGAGTTTAACTTCATAAAGGACGTCGACACAAGAATCTTCTAAGTCTTTGGAACTCTTTGGCGCATCTTTCGTTAGCGCACATTTTGTATCTAAATTCTCCGTCGACGTGCAAAAAACCTATCCCTATAACGGTCGCCATCATAACCGCACCTCATCTTTGGATGCAGCCCCGAGTTCAATTCTTGTTGTAGCCCTTCGGCGCAAAGTTTAACACTAAGACTGTCGCCACACGCGCAGGACATAGCTAAAAAAATCGACGCTGCATTCACGATCTTGTTCACTTGGTCATTGGCGCATCTTTTGGGCGCAGGTCCTAGTGATAATTTCCCCGCCGCGTTCGCAAGCGCTACGCTTAATTATGCCGACCGTTTGCGACCCGTCCAACGCAAGTCTTGATGATATTTTCTGTACTATGGGGCATGAGTCATCCTTAAAGATCACCACTGTCCTGCCACTCCTAATCGTAAAATGCCACCGGCAGGTCCCACTTATGATAGTGGGGTTTTTAATTATAAGCTTCCCGTCCATTGCGCATTAGTTAACACTATCTTCCCCGCCATGGCGTAGCCCACTTGTTTTGGTATGCGTGTAACTGCACATTAATTAGAACTTATGGGAGCTGCGTTAAATCAACCATCTTTCCACTTTGATCCCTGTGCCTATTAAATTGGCCAACCTGTGGCCCAGGTGACATAAATGTGTCCCTTTTAAATATAATGAGGCTTGAGGTGTGCAATGTTCATTTAAAGTTTTTGTCAATATCTTTACTTGTGCTATTTCGCTATTGCAGGATGATATGCATAGGAAGTTGGCTAGGCAAAACGCATTGCTAAAGCCTTAGCAACAGGCACAGCCACTATCAAGTCAGATCTACGAAAGCATGAAACCGCATTAAAAAATATAGTCTCGGCGTGAGCAAGGACCATCCTGCGAGAAATGACTCATTGGTCCAGCTATATACTGCAAGAGGATAATCCATCACCAGCTTATATCCATGAGGAAGCAGGAGCAGCAGTAGAAGCATCGCAGTCAGCAGCTGAGCCATCCATAGCTTGATTTATTCTAAAACAAAAGACAGCTGTTATTTGTCTTTTTGTAATAAAGAAAAGGGAACTTTATTTCTGTTTTGTTATAATTTTGTAAAAGACAGCTGCGTTCTGGGTTTTGTCTTATTGACCACTAGAAGACAAAATTTTTGTTCCCTCCTAGGTTTAGGTTTAGGTTTTTGGTAAAATGAGAAGCATTGCAAAATATATAAATAGGTGAACGGAGGAGAGAATATGGACTTTTGACAGGAAAAGAAAAAAGGACTACGCTATGTATGGGAACTATTTTCCAGATATAAAGATACAGGAGTTTGTTTTTGTCTATTGAAAGCCTGCATGGCATTTGATTGGGATCTGTGTAAAGGGATGTGGAATTATTTCGACTCTCTTACCACTGGTTTATTGTGAGATCGTTCTGACTCATTGTGGATTACTCCATTGCTTTGAATGCTTCTCATTGTCTGTGTATTATGCTGTGTACTATGAGTGGTGAAATTGTTTTAATTCATTTGAGCTATCTTGAATGTATCTCCCTTTCTGTTGTAATTCACATTTAAATGGTTCAAACAGCTATCTGCGAGACCTTTATGTGTATCTACAACACGTTGCTCATTCTCTTATTTTGGCTCCTCGCGAGGATAGAATAGATTTGCTTATCACAGCTTTAGATTAAGATTTGTTTCAGTTTTGAATTTAGATTAACTTTGTTTACAGCACTTGCATCTCATACATAAATTTAAAACACATAAACGGTGGATCAGGCCGCAACCGGTAAAGAACACTACAAATCTTAAAACTTACATGGTAGCCGGAACCGTTAACCGGACGGATTCCCCACACCAACGGTGAATGATCTAATTGGGATTGCCTACCGGGGAGAATCCCTTGTTGATTGATGCTGTGATTTTCGGGGCATCAACAAATCTGCAATCTGCATGCAGAACTCCGAAATTGGAAACCTCAATTCGTCGTCTTGGAAAATTTACCTTGTCCGACTTCCGCAATCCGAAATCCGCTTTGCGGATGTGGAACGTCGGAACCCTAACCACCCAAATCCAAAGGTTGGTCCCCGACATCTGCAATCCACAATCCGCATTACGGATGCGGAAGGTTAGGACCACATACCCATGCACCTGCAAACTTACCAGGCTGATAAATTCCTCGTCCCCGGACCAAATTGGACAAGTCCAGTATCGTTGTAAATCTCTTGGAGAGATCTATGCACTGGTGTGATCCCCTACCAGATATGAGGATTCTAACTTGGCCATTTTTCCAATTGAAAGCTATCTCAAAACCTCCTCTACGCCTCTTCACCCATCTGTAAGGAACTCTGCTTGCCTTCTGCCATGAATTCCCCTTTCACCTGACCCACAGAGGGGTCCTGAAACAAAACAAGGGGTTATCTACTTCCTTACCCAAGTCCAAGTGATGCCATGCATTCCATCTAATAGTGCATGCAATGTTTAACAAAACACACACATAAGGAAACTACAAATAACAATGCATCTACAACCTACAAGCTTAACAACATATCAAACTCATACAAATGATGAAGCATTCAAACATGAACTCAACCTCACACTCAGGCGTATACATAGTTCCCTATTGATCAATTTCATGTAATCATTCATTCAATAACTTGAACATAACAAGAATAACATAACATAGGGAAAACTAGCATCATTTACAACACAAAAAGCACTTATCTTTGGAATGAAGCTGTCCAAGCAACTGGCTAAGTGAGAGCAATGTTCCACCCAACCATAGGTCTTTGTCCAGCCTATACTCTTTTAGATGAGAGACCACCCCCGAGCTGGGCTGTGTATCCACTAAGGAGTCTAACTGGGTTCTCTCACAGGCAAGGCTCTATACTCATGCTAATCAAACATACAGTTGGGTTTATCAAGCATGCAAGGAAAACATGGAGGATTATGCTAAGCCAATGAGCTCAACCATAGAGCTACAAGCATCTCAAACCATTCAGAAGATATGGAACCCATAATACCTACCTCACCCAGAACAAGGAAGGCCCCCTTCTCTACTTCAAAGTCCCTCGGGGCCCCTTCCCTCCAGTGCTCTTCAGGGTGGGCATAGAAAGGTCCAAACTACTGCTTCCATGAGACTTTATCTTTCACTGGGTTTATCAAGCAGATCCAACCACTATTCTATCTTCTTCTTTGTTATTCTAGTTGGAATCTTCTCAGGGTTGCGACTGAAGCTCTGTCCCGCAACTCAGTCTTCTGCTATCAGATCTCGGTGGTTCTCACGGGTTTTCTAAGCTACTCACTCTCTATAATTTATCCCCAGGTTCTGATCCATGGATATCTCCAATCGATTCACTTCCTATGTAGGGTTTCTACGTGTTTTTTCGGCTCTGCCGATTCGTGATTACACAGAATCACAATTTTCTTCTCCTCCCTTCACTGTTGGGCTCTGCGATGCATGATGAATGAGGTTGTTGGTAAACAATGGGATAGGTATCAAGGTGAGCGAATTTCGAGGTGGTAGAGTGTCTTAAGGAACACGAAAAACAGAGCCATACCTTGCCATACGGATTTTAGGGCTGCTCCATACTCAATTGACCTCATGAACAAGCCTTCTCATCCACCTTCTTATAGTAGAATTAAATGTCATCATGGGAGACAAATGGGTTCACAAATGGACATGTGGCATCATGGGTTCCAATCCCACAACCCCCTCACCTCTCCCCAATGGATGCACATGGCCCCTTCTCATTGGTTGCCTCCTTAGCCAGTTTTCTTGGTATTTTATTGCAATATTTAATATTTACATCATTTACAATATCTCATGGCTTAACAACAGATGGATTATCAGAATTGTCAAATACTTAACTTTTAAAATAAAACCTGAGAATCCTCTAGTGGGGCCTTGGCCTTGAGCTCTACACGAGGGAAAACATGCATTGCATGTATACAATATTTACATTGAAGCCAATAAACCCTAAGGGGTCAAAATAGGGGTATTACAAACCTTTCCTAATCTTTGAGATTCCCTGGCAGCTTTCAGCAAGTCCAGTTTAATT
Organism: Larix kaempferi; assembly: GCA_027924585.1. Taxonomy (NCBI): domain Eukaryota; kingdom Viridiplantae; phylum Streptophyta; class Pinopsida; order Pinales; family Pinaceae; genus Larix; species Larix kaempferi. The sequence continues at coordinate 6,171,104 of BSBM01000221.1, forward strand.
AACTCAAAAAACCCTTGATAAAATTCAATTGTGAAACCATCTGGACCAGGTCTTTTGGCTTTTTGGAATGATAACACTATCTTTTCTAATTATTCTTCAATTATCTCCTCTTCTAGATCCTTGTTCATTTCATCATTGACCAATTTGGGGAACAATATTAGGACTCTTAAAATCTCTTGAATAGGACTTCCTTCCGGTTCAGAGAAAAGGCTTTTGAAATAACTCTTTCCTGCCTCTGCCTTTTCCTTGAACGTACATGATAGGTTCCCATTTGCATCTTTAAAGTCTAGGATCTTGTTAACATTTTTTCTGTGTGAGGCGAACCTGTGAAAAAATTTGGTATTATTATCTCCCTCCGTTATCCAAATTGCCCTGATTTTTAGTCTCCACAACTATTCTTCTCTTGCCAACATGTCTTCCCTCTTTAATTCACACTCTTTATCAACCTTCAATTATTCTTCCGAAAACATTCCAAAGTTGTTTAGATTGTAAATTTATTTTAGCTTGTCCTCCACTTCTTTTAGCTGCTCCTATTGTCTTGCATTATAAGCCTTTTCCCAGATCTTCGACGACTTCTTTGTTCTTATAATATTATCAAAGAGTTGTTTCAAAAAGGACTCAGAGGAATTATCTTTTAAAGGAGTCCAGGTATCTTCAACAAGTTTTTTGTACTCATCTTCTTTGAGCCATGACGGGTTGAACTTAAAGGGAGGAGGAGGTTTGGATACTTCTTTTTCTAAAGACTGAACAATTGGGCGATGATTTGACAAACCACCAACCTCTACCGAAGATTTTACTATGAGTGGACCTGAGATCAAATCCTCTGTTACCAAGAACCTGTCAAGACGTTTATAAATAGCATTATCCCCACTTCTGTTGTTCCTCCAGGTCGGTTCTAATTTTAGAGGTTGAACATCCACTAGATCGTTGGAGTAAGAAAGAGATCTGCAAAAATGGCTTAAATTGTCCATTTGTGCTGAGGATCCACAAACCTCTTTTTCTGATAAGGAGAGATTCATATATCCACCCATAACCATATTTCTGGGTTGTAAAAGACTTGAGGAGAAGAAAGATTCCCAAAAGGTTCTTCTGTTCAAGAATGGCCCATATACATTGTAAAAGGAGAAGTTTTCCCCAGATTTTGTATCTTCCAAGGTTGTTGTTATACTCCAAAGTCCCACTTTGAGTGTCGTTTCACCTTGTCATGGTTTATCCCCATGTGAAACCTAACGACGTTTCCTCCTAATGCACATCGGAACTTACTCTCACCTAGTTGGTCTCCTCTTTGGCCTTCCTTGGAAACCCTAGATCCAAATCCAACTTGTTTGATCCTAGTGCCACATCATCAGGTCGAGATGCCGCCTTAGTTGGCCCACTTTACTAGAATTTTCGCGCCCTGCTAATAGTGCAGCAGGTGAAAATTCCCCTTTTTCGTGTTCTGCATACCTACAAGGGCTCATAAATTTCAACTTCATCATGTTCTGCCCAGTGTTGGGGGCACGCAAATCCCCTCAACCACCTTACTCCTTGAAGTTGGGATCTTGGATTCGATGGAGAAACTTTAGGGATGATGATTCCTCTCGAATCCCATCTCTTCCTTCTTCCTTGTTGTGAGTCATCTCCTTGATCCACCTTCTACTCCTTGAGATCCATTATTATCTCATGGTGGTTGGCCTCCCAAACCCTATAAGAAGGAAGCCATCCATAAGCTAGGGGGAGAGCATTTGAGGCATCAAACCTATAGTCTTATGAGTTTTGCAGACATAGCAAGGAAGGAGGATTTGGAGCTGAAGGTTTGCTTCAACATGAAGGGATCACTTTGTAAGTTTCTCCTAGTTTCCATCAATATAACTTGTCTTATTTTCCCATTTCATGTGTTATGTTTCAATCATTGGCATTGAATGTTTCTAATATGATTTAGATTTGAACTAGTATACAAGGTATTCAGAGATTTGCTTTGCTTGTTGTTTGCTTGATTCAAACAGGTTCTGCTTGCGAGATTCAAGACAGAAGCCGGAGACAAGATGAACATCTGGTTCAAGGTGAAGTTACATCGATTCTTTCTCTTTGAATATATCTAGGATTTGTATGCATTGTTAGATTTAGTATTTTAAGGTAGCATTTGTTTGTTAGCTGTCTTAGATTAAACTTAGTTAATCTCAGTTTGGTCTAAGGGTAAATCTAACTACCCGTAGGACAGATTTACTTACCACAGAAATTGGCGACTCCATTGGCTTAGATCCAATTTTCATTTGGTTTTGAAATCTTGTTTTCTTTCCATTTGATTCGTTTCCTGTGCATATTTTCAACTTTTTTGACCTTTGATATTAGTTTGGTCATCTGCATTTTGTTCTCTGGGTCTGCAAACCCGAGAAAAGACACAATTCTTTCTGAAATTTTCGCCCTTATCCCTTCACCGTGAATTTTCGTGCCCCCTGCATACCTACCGGTGCGAAATTCCCCATATTTTCGAGCCCCATTAGTGTTCTAGAATGCGAAAATCCTCATTTTTCGCACCTGGGTAACCTTTCAACCCGCTAAAATTCCATGTGGATACCTAAAACTTGGTTTCTTGCTTGTTTGGTTTTTTGGTTTCTGATCTTTTGGATTGGATTCACCTTTCTGACACTGATCAAACTTGTGTGACCCCAGGTTAACCCTTGCATTGTCTTGCATTTGATTTTTGAACCTCTTTTAGTCCTTTGCTTGGATTCCTGAGTGAATTAGTAGAAGTTTAAGTGGATTGGAAGTTAGGACATTGTTTCAGTCATTCACTGCACCCTTGACCTTCTTTCACTTCTGCATTTAATTTGCATATTCACTTTGATCTTTATAAGCAATTTTTGAAGCTTAATTTGGTTTGTTTGATTGATCTTTCATTGGTTTGGTTTTCATGAGTTAAGGTGACAAGAAAATTAGGTTATTTTCCTTTTGAAACTTTTATTGCAAAAGTGATTTTTATTGAAAATTCAAGGTAGATCTGTTGTATTCATTTTGAATCCCTGAAAGAAGTATTGAAGTTTTTTTATTACTTGAAAAAGTTTCTTTGCATTTCAATTCGTATAATTGACTTAGAAAGTTTTTCAAACCCCATTTTCTCCTTCGTTTAAATATCACAGTATTTGTTGCAATTAGAAGACATATTTCTGTTCACTTGTCATAAATTGTACTCATTAGAAGTAGAAAACATTGTTGGACTCATTTTTTTTGAAAGAGTACTTTTAGTTTGGCATAAAAGGAAAAATACAAATATGAGTGGTTTTTCTCTTTGAGAAGTTTGTGCTTGTGCTTATTTTAGTTTTGGGATCGAAGAAATCTCTCTTCTTTGTAGCTAGAGATTCATTGAAAGGAAAAGTGCATTGATTCATCCACACATGCATGGGTTGAGTCGAGTCATAACACCATTGAGATGCACTTCCATTACCCACTTGAGTAAGACAACCAACCATTAAAATTTATACCCTAACTAAACACATTTTAACCTCACTTGAGGATATAAAACAATTTGTTAGTTAGGTAGGACATCGGGGATATGAATAAATAATTCCCCCCTATCACTTCACATTTGAAACATAGTTGTTGTCCTTTAGGGTACTAAAACCCTCTTGTATTTTTTGACATGGTTATCAACCAATTTGTTGAGAGGGCCTCCTGTTCCATGGGGGTAAGCAGTGAGTATTGGTTCCGGACAGACTTTGTGGAATGCCGCACTCCACTTAGTACCTAAGGACATCAATCCGTTGTCTTCCTTGTAGTTGTTTGACGGACAATCCACTCGAGCGGACGCGAGCCAGATCTCCTTAGCTCAATGTGAGTCTAGAACAGATAATACAGACTACAAACTACTTTCCTAGATCTGATTAAGGATCAAATGACTAGATGTCTTACCTTAACTTCGCAATCCCTTCTCCTGGATGTTGCTCCACGTCTCGCGGTCGTCAGATCTTAGCTGCAAGACCTGTTAAGACACATAGAACAATGCAAACGAGTAAAGAGCATCTATACAATAAGAGATCTAAGTAAACAGTTAAGCAGGTAAACTACACAATATCATTACACATAAACAATATTGGTGAAAAGCCTTTATATTACTGTAAATATAGGGAAAGTACATAGATAAGAAGAGACTACAACCAAGGCTTAACGTAGTATCCCTTCTCCATCCAAGCCAATTGCGATATCCTCCCAAGGAAGTGTGAGTCTCTCAATATGATTTCACCAACATGTAGACACTATAGAATTCCTCCCCTTTGGAGAGGGGTAGAGATTCACTTATATAGGACAAGGTGGATAGGGTATGGATAAGGGAGGTTGAGATATGGTAGGAGAGAGATAGGGGATCCCCCCCAAGAGGTTAGGAACCGAGTGCCAACTCTCCTAAGAGGTCAGGGATAAGGATCCAAGTCAACGGGATTCGAGAATGAGCTCGAAGGACCTATTTTTTTTCCATTAATTGACTTCGTTGCACCTTGCAATAGAGCAAGATGCGACATTGCAGGTTGCATGAGTGCATCCTGCGAAAACCTCTCAAAACTTAGCATAAATGCAATGGTATCCCTTCCAGGTAAATGACTTAGCCAATGAAAATTTAGGGATGTATACACTAAATCTCTTGATGGTAGGATTTTAGGTGTAACAGAATGCCCCCCAAATCATGAAGCTGTTGAAAAATTGGATAGGTGAAATGCTTTGACAGAAAGAATGGCAATGGCTTGTCGGACGAAGGACACTGCTGCAGTACAACTGACTCTGAGTACACTGTCTCATATGACATACAACATGGCTGCCGACCAATACATTATAGATCCATGGTAGTAATGATTGACTGAACACAATCATGGCTACTAGACACAAGCGTAGATCCATGATGATATGATAACACAACAACGACCAATACAAATGTGGATCCTTGTGATATGACTCAATACAAACTCCATCGCAACCTGGGTGAAACATAACTTCCCCAAGGTCTTCAAGCTGAACCCGCAATGATACGAATCTATCCATGTGATTACAAATGTCTTGACATTGAACATGGTAGAAACCACTTTATTACCGGTCGTTGATGTATACTGTTAACAAGTGAGAGGGAGATCACCATTAATGTCAATGATTCCCAAGGTATCACAGTACATATCATTAAGCATGAATAAATGAGTTGAAGTCGAACGCAAGATGAAATATTTCAATCAAGAGTCAATGATGTAAAATCATGTTGAAAGCGAGGTAACCTTCCATTGAGGCATGCAGGGCCAAGGTACTTGGTTGGTTTCTAGATTCAATCCTTAGATGATGTGTTGAAGTCGACAAGGATGAATCCATCGAAGGAGGGCCATGATGAATCCCTCATCATCGACATGAAATACGACAAATGACGTTGAGAGTAGATCAGATGGTACAGTAACATGCAAGACTGACTCAAGGTAGACCAACATGATCGAAGGTATACTGACTGCAGATGATGAGTAATGAAACATCTCTTGAACATGAGCATGGCATGACTTGGTAGTATTGACATGATGAGAATGATACTAACTCCCAATGCGACTGATGGTGGAAGCATTCTTTGGATGATCCAAAGGAGCGACGCGACTCATGGAATTGACAAGACTAGAGGACAAACATATTATCCAAGTACTGAATGCAAATGCAAACAAGTGCCATGTTCAAGAGTGACTATGTATTGCCACAGATAAAGGGTGTAACCTAAAAGCTTTCCTTTTTCCCTATCATGACTGATGAGTGCCTCACTTGTTTTTTAACGAGCTTGATGAGGGTAACCAGATGCTCAGTATAGCTCATCTCATAGATGAGTCCAATCCCAAATGTTTTACGAACCTAGGAAAGGAGGGGTTCATCCCAAAATGGGCCCTTCGATGTTTGAATTTTAATGAGTCCAAAGAAGGAAAACTCGACGTCATTTCATGTTTAGAGAGTCTGAAAAGAACTAAAGGAGACTCCAAAAGGTCCTTTTTCGTAAAGTTAGTCTCTTCGCCTGGAAAAGGGTAAAACAACGTGAGAGAGAACTCTTCCAGCCATGGTTGGTTGGAGTATTCCTTTTTCGTAAATAGTGCTTCTTGGTCGAAAAAGTGGGTAAACTATCACCAGAAAGGCGATCATTCAAATGCTTTTACAAGCGTGAAAGCATCAAGTTCGCTTGGCAATATTTTCCTATTTAGGGAGTGTGAAAAGAGCTTAAAAGGACTCCATGAACAACTTTTTCATGGTTGATGACCGAGTACAACAAAGGAAAAAGTAAACTCGGCACAGTTCCTTTTCCGTACATAGTCTAGCACGGCCGGATAAAGTGATAAACCTATACTCGTTAGACACACCTTTTTAACTCAAATTTTTAACGAGCACGAGAATGGTATCAAAAGCACTCGGAATCTTTTTCATATTTGAACCAGATCACGAAAATGTAAAAAGTAAGCTCAAACCACTTTTCATGTTTTAACTAGAGCACGAAAAAAGTGAAAAGTAAGCTCAAATTCCATCTTACTGTTTTTAACGAGCTCGAAGATGGGTTGGAAGAATGCTCATAATGTCTGTTTCATTTTTTAACGAGCTTGTAACAAAAAATGAACTATGCTCAGGATTATGCCCATTGGCAGGTTTCTTCCCAACATGATGGATAGAGGTTGGAAAGTTTGCCCCCAGCATAAGAAACTGATGCCTTACTTCTAGTATGATTTCTAGAGGTATTGTTTCATTTTTTAACGTGATCGAAAACCAAAAAGGGAAGTATGCTCGAAAATGTTCCCAATGGTGTATTTCTTCCCATCATGAAATCCAGAGGTTGGTGTGTGCCCCCAACATGATTGCTAGAAGTAAGTGACTTAGCTCTAACATGATGTGGAGAGGTGATCGAGTTGACTTCAACGTAACTTCTAGAGGTTGAAGACATGCCCCCAAGCTTCATTTCATTCGCCTAAGGCATAGGCGGGTGAAAAGAAGGTTTAGGTACTAAGTCTATGAGGAGACTCGACTCAAAGGGGAAGGAGTTGTTTCATTTTTTTAACGAGCTTGACACATGAATAGAACTCTGCTGAAAAAGACTTGTTTCATTTTTTAAAGAGCTTGACACAGAAAGGGAACTATGCTCATGAAGCTAGTGTCATTTTTATGCAAGCTTGAAACCAAAGGTAAACTATGCTTAGGGGGTCTATTCCATTTTTTAACGAGCTTGGAATCAAAGACTAATCTGTGCTCAAACTACTGGTTTCATTTTTTAACGAGCTTGAAGCAAAAGGTAAACTCTGCTCAAAATATTGGTTTCATTTTTTAATGAGCTTGAAGCCAAAGGTAAACTTTGCTCACGATTAAGGCCCATTGACGGGTTCCTTCCCAACATGATGCCCAGAGGTTGGTAAATGCCCCCAGCATGATTGCTGGCGGCTTAACATGGTAGTGATCCCTCAACATGATTGCTGATGGTACAACATGTGGCATGCCCCCCAAGCTTCATTTCGTCTGAAAATGCTGCTTGCTAACCCAACTACCAACCTGGCTACTAATATGAAAATGTTCACCAAGAGGGGGAAAACGAGAATCAGATGAAATGAAGGTTCAAGTTCTAACTCTAGCGAGAGACTTGAATCGATGGGAGGGAGATCTATTTCATTTTTACAGAAGCTGGAAATAGACAATAACTATGCTTGGGGGGGCCCATCTTATTTTTTAACGAGCTTGAAATGGAATAAAATTATGCTCGAGTGGATGGTTTCATTTTTATACAAGCTTGAAACCAAAGGTAAACTATGCTTAGAGGGGTCTATCTCATTTTTTAATGAGCTTGAAATAGAATAAAACTATGCTCCAGTGGATTGGTTTCATTTTTATGAAAGCTTGAAACCAAAAGGAAACTATGCTAGAGTGTTCGATTTCATTTTTTAACAAGCTTGAAACATAACATAAACTGTGCTCGTACCCCCCCATCCTCAGGGGGAAGAAACCACTAAAACATGCGAAACATTCAGGGAAGTTTGATAACTTGCATTCATGCGATGATTGGGTGTCACGAAGGAAAGTTGATCAACGGTCACAATCCTCCCATCGTAGGGAAAATACATCACTCGAAAGAGTGTGAACACGACGGCTTTCATAGCATAGACATAATCACGTCCAAGGAGTAGATTGAATCTAAAGGAACTTGGACAACCATGACATCAACATACATGGTTTTACCTCTCAATGTGACAAGTAACTGCGGGAGAATCCCTAAAGGTCCGGTAGGTCTTCTATTAAAAGCAAAAATCTGGCCAGTTACTGGCACAAGCTGAGGGGAACCTATAGTTTGCCAAGCAGTTGAGGATAAAATACTAACATAAGCTCCCTCATCAACTATCGTACGAAATATTTCTTTATTGGAAACTCCTACAGATATTTGAAAAGGAATACTCGAAGGAAGATGGGATTCTGTTAGACCATTCCAATCAAAGGAAATGACCTCAGTACTTGGGGGGGATCCTGTAGGAATGGACAGGGTTTCCCCTTTCCTAGGACATTCTGAACTGACTAGGAAAACATCAGCGGTTTCCAATTCGCTCTCACTTGGAAGATAAGAATGAGATGAAGATTGTGTCATGGTGACTACTTCAGTTTGGACTTTCTCCAATGAAAGAGAGGGATCTAGTGGAGATGACATTGACTAGATCACTTCACTCTCGGAAGGAAGAGTGGGATCGATTACAGATGAAACTGAATCGATCACTTGGTCAACCAGCAGGGGGTCGAGGGACAACTTACTATCGCTTGTTGGAAGCACTTGTTGAGAACTAGTAATATCTTCCAACCACCGTGAAGCTTCATCCATGCTTGGAAAAAGGTAAGTACGATGCATGCCCTTGCATAGACAATAAGGGTCTGCAGCTCTACCCTTTCGACCCTTCACTAATGGGTCACTGGTCGAGGGAGTATCATCAACATGATGGTCAAAGGTTGACGATACAAGCGGTTTGGGGTTTTTATACCACACTTCTGACACACGGGAAAGACCCGGACAATTCTTGAGAAGGTGATCACCCTTGCAAAGTTTGCAAGGGAACTTGGGTTTACGAGGTGTTCTCATAGAATGAGTGCCATCAGAGGCAGATGGTTGACGCTTGGTCTCTTTCTTATCCTTCTTCTTAATCTTCCTATTCTTCTTCTTCTTCTCACCCGCCTTCTTACTAACATCAGAGTTTTCAGTAGGAGAAGAAGAAGAGACGGAAGCCGATTCAACTTTCGACGAAGAAGGAGAATGGTCACCATGAGATTGATGCTCATGCGATGAAGGACCTAGGTTCGACACAATTGGTGCACTTGGTGTAACTGGATTGGAGAATAACCATACTGGTAATCCTATTGTCAATCCAGGAAGACTCAATGTAGCCATAAAGGGAGGACAAATAGTTCCACAAGGGGGAATAACAAATGGCATACCTTGGAAAGGGGCACCTTGGTTGGTAGTCCCGGAAGAGTCTTCCATATCTAAACTTCCTAAGGGTCTCTAAAGTACCACACAAATCAAACACTACTCAAGTCTAAAAGCAACAAGCAAACTGTGTGAATAGGAGTGGATTCAAAGTCTAGAACCTCACGGGGTTGTCAAAACATCACAAATCACTATATACCATAGGGTCCAATAGTAAAACGCGACAAGGAGGATTGGGACCGTACCCTTTCCTGAATACCCGACTACCTGGACAGTACATGCGTAGTAATCTCCCCGAGTGCTGTTCTCGGTGTATTGCAATGTTAAGACGACCAAATGGATAACTCAGATGGTTTCAGGATTCCTAGTGGTGTCTCCCGATATACGCAAGGTACGTGGTAGATCAAATCCGTAGTGGTGTTGTCTAATGCACAATCGTTCGGTAAGAGACCTTCCGATATACTACCGAGTACGTGAAACACCTTTCAATATACGCCAAGTACGTGTGGTACTTGGTGGGTACGTGAAAGAGCTCGATATACCGATAAGTACGTGGAAGACTACAATACCCCCGGAATACAGTGCTGAAAAATAACGACAGCTTCCACGCTTAACGACGCCGGAGCACGTCTCTAACTTAACACACAAGTTGCTAAAAGTTTTAAACCTAAGCTAGCGTTAATTTTATCTTATGCGGTTAGGTGGATGCATGAGGTGAGTACATAAATGTAAACATAATGCAATCCTAAACTACATGATAATGCACATTTTCCTTTCCTTTTCAATGAAAACTACTTAAGGTATGGAGATATTTTTCTTTCTTTCAAACCAAAAGTACTTAAGTAGTAGTGAAAATAAGAATTCCTTCCTAAAGTGTAATAACTCTAACATTCTGCAATAATCAGCTAAAAAGCATAAAGAAAATGAAAGATGCAACTAACCTTAACAATAATATAGGACAAAATTGATGAAGCACTTTCAATTTTCAAATGCATGTATAAAAAATGGAACTTGATAACTAAACACTTTTCATATCTATATACAGAAAGTGAGAGAATATATACAACACTCTAATCATTCAGAAATTTCCAAAGAAAAATGGGAAGCACCCAACAACTCAAAGGCACTCAAGAAAGGCTCAAAATCTACCAAATGCAATAATTATAATCCATTTCCTATCTTTTTACACTTCGAAAAAGACACACCTAAGCTACGGAAAGAAGGATTCCACAAACATTTCCATTCAAATGCAAGACAAAGAAAAGCACTTAATAATCATGTCTAACTAAAATGTACAGACAACTGAAACAAGCTTTTTCTTCTTCCTATGAGCGTAAGACCAAAAATGCCAAATGATCAAATTAAAGCAACAAGAATACTTATGTTTTCCAATTTTGTGAATATAGCAAAAGAAGGACAAAATCAAGCTTCTCTTTGAACTAAAGTGGAGACAAGGAAACAACCTTTCCCCAAAATGATTGAATAGGTCAGCATGTAAGGGAAACAAGATGCATAACCCCAAAAAAGAGGCTAAAAAAGACATGGATATCCCACACTCTTCAAGTCTTTAAAACAAGCCAATCACGCCAAACTAAAAATGATCTCAAAACCTTGAGATGGGGGGGAATTGTTTTTCAAAAATAGAATCCATTTTGCTTAAAAATGCAAGCAAAACACTAGTTTTGACTCAAGGGGCCAAACATGGATCCAAATCTCAAAAGACCCAAAATCAACCGGATGTAAGCAAAACCAAAAGATGTATGCAAACGAGGTCTGGAAATCGATCCAATGCGATGACCAGATTAGGTAAGGAGAGGAGGTGATGCAAGGGTGAGTGGATGCAGGTGGGGGAGACCAAAGTGTTCACCACTACCAAATCTCAAAATTGTCCAAGATGGGACCCAAAACCAATCTAAAAAGAACCAAACACTACTAACACACAAATCAAAATGGGGTCTCTGACTGGATGCTACAGTACAGAGGGAGTTTGCACACAAACCATAACTCAAATCAGAAATGGAGAAGGGGTGCCTTATGGAAAAAATGGCAGATCGACGCACTCTATGCTCATACACAGTGTGACGTCGTAGTTCAACAATGCGAGAAGTGCGACGGTGTCACAGAATACCAATGGAAGGGTTGTGACAACAGACTAACAGGCAGAGAACAGAGATAAAAAATGACACAGTGTCGCTCTGTGTATGCTAACCAGGTGCGATAGGCGAGATCCAAGTTAAAAAATGAGCCAAATCTCCAAGTAATGAGCAATGAAATGGTTTGAAAATGAGAAGTACAAACTCAGAGGAAGGTAATCAGACTCTTCAAAGTGAAGATCTGATGGTGAAACCAACTTAGGAGGCAAATGGAAAATGAAAAAGGCTTGCGACAAGAAATCAACTGAAAATAACATTCAAATTGACAACTACAAAGAAATGTTCATCCCCAGTATGATCGCCAGATTTGTTTGACGGACAATCCACTCGAGCGGACGTGAGCCGGATCTCCCTAGCTCAATGTGATTCTAGAACAAATAATATAGACTACAAACTACTTTCCTAGATCTGATTAAGGATCAAATGACTAGATGTCTTACCTTAACTTTGCAATCCCTTCTCCTGGATGTTGCTCCATGTCTCGCGGTCGTCAGATCTTAGCTGCAAGACCTGTCAAGATACATAGAACAATGCAAATGAGTAAAGAGCATCTATACAATAAGAGATCTAAGTACACAGTTAAGCAGGTAAACTACACAATATCATTACACATAAACAATATTGGTGGAAAGCATTTATATTACTGTAAATATAGGGAAAGTACATAGATAAGAAGAGACTACAACGAAGGCTTAACGTAGTATCCCTTTTCCATCCAAGCCAATTTCCATATCCTCCCAAGGAAGTGTGAGTCTCTCAATGGATGAGTTAGAGATCTCTCCAATATGATTTCACCAGCATGTAGACACTATAGACTTCCTCCCGTTTGGAGAGGGGTAGAGCTTCACTTATATAGGACTAAGTGCATAGGGTATGGATAGGGTAGGTTGAGATATGGTAGGAGAGAGATAGGGGATCCCCCCAAGAGGTTAGGAACCGAGTTCCCGCTCTCCCAAGAGGTCAGGGATAAGGATCCAAGTCTGCAAGCTTCGAGAATGAGCTTGAAGGACCTATTTTTGTCCATTAACTGACTTCGTCGCACCTTGCAATAGAGCAAGATGCGACGTCGCAGGTTGCATGAGTGCATCCTGCGACGACCTCTCAAAACCTAGCATAAATGCAATGGTATCCCTTCCAGGTAAATGACTTAGCCAATGAAACTTTAGGGATGTATACACTAAATCTCTTGATGGTAGGATTTTAATCGTAACAGTAGTTTCCGACCTCCATACCAATTGTACGAGGGCTCAAAAGAAGAAGCTCCGGTTAACCTTCTAGGACGTGTCATGAACGAGGTAGCTTAGTAGCTTTTCTTCCAGGGCTATTTTACCCAGGATCCCTTTCGGTAGAGGGATATCCTTTCACTTTGGTCTCTCACTTTGGATTGTTCGACTTGGATTTCATCACCTTACGAAGGATACAATTTGTTGAGGTCTCCAGATCCTAGATAGGAAGTTTTCCTGCAATTTCACCTTCTAGAGGGTATTTTTATTTTCTTAGTGATGCTTGTTGGCATTTTGGCCATTTTATTGTAGCTGGCTTACTGTGACACCGGTCCAAGTCAAGTTTTTTGAGCTTGCTCTTTTGGCCTGCACACCTTTTCTTTTCCTAGCTCCACTTTAGCACACTCGGTTCCTTCAGGGTTTTTGAGTTATTTTTTACGATACTTTCCCCAGAAAACTTAATCTTGTTCCATGGCAGATCAACGGAAATCATGCAAACAACAAGGGAATAGTCTCGAGTCAGTACCTAGAACTAGCCGACCTTCATCTTCACGCATACCTACACCCACTACTAGCAGAACAGCTGGTCGGGGGACCATTCCACCATCACTTAGTACGACACCACCAGCTGCTACGGTACCCCAAATCCATAACACTGTTCCAGAGACTAGTACTATCCCAGAAACTAGCACGGTACCTGAGACTAGTGTAGTATCACAATTCACTGTTGCACCAGAAGTCAGCACTATAGTAGAAACTATCTTAGCTCCTGAGGTTAGTGTCTCACTTCAAACCATTGTTATGCCAGAAGTTATTATCCTTCCGGAGGCTAGAACCACTCCAGTTATGCCATCACCATTTGATATTCTTGAAGGATATGTCGATATTATTGAGGAATCCAATCCATTACCCCCCTCGATGATTCACTTTGCTGTGAAATTTAACCAACCCTTTGTACAGATGAAAACCCCACCAGTCATAAATTCCTCCCCAGTTATACATAGCTATGAAGTTGGATATTCTAGCAATCGATCTTTCAGAATGCCTTCCCTCGACCTTCCTTCAGCCCAAGATATCATGGCATCTATACGAGCAAAAATGGCCAGTCTAGCCAACAAACAAGTTGCATAATAATACTTATCGCAAGTCATTTGTAGATCAGTCAGGACCCAGCCAGAATGTTTCCCTGATAACTCAGGAAAAACAAACATCTTCGATCTAGCCTCCTCATTATGGAACACAAGTCTGGGCCAAACCCTCGACGACTTCCACACTTTTTCAGTACCCATGCAACTGACGCTCGAAATTCCCCTCCAACCTTCCCCACATTTATTGCCAAATGACATTTTTGGCCCTTCTACGAGGAAAATTCCTACTATGAGGACAAACCCTACTTTCTTGTCGTTTCCCTTTTCATCTGGAACTAGTGCACCACTATCTTCGCAATTCAACTCTACTAGTGCAGCCATCCAATCTGCACAACTAAACTCTTCTAATGTTTTCGTTGGAAGAACATCTATTCCTACTGTTCGAACACCCACTATGACTGGAGGTCATTCTTCAGCCACAATTTACACTATTTCCGAGGGATAACCATTATTGGAGCCCCAAGCGGAACCAGTAACCAACCTCCTCCGTCCGTAAAATATAACATGTGGGTACGACACACCTCACTTTTTGGAGGACAACCATTTATTGGTACCCCAAGTGGGACCAATGAACAACCTCTTCCATCAGCATCATCTACTCCGTGGGGATAACAAAATCAACTTGGAGGTGGACAACCTTTTGTTAGTACCCCAAGTGGGACCAACATACCATTTCCTTCGTCAGACCCAATTCCTTCTTGGGGGCCACAAATGGTTTTAGGTAACCAATGGTATTAGGTAACCAATGGTATTGGTAAAAATGGTTTAGCTTTCCTTTTTCTCTTTTTCGCTCTTTTTCCTTTTTTGAATATATTTTTTTATTTTTATTCCCTTTTAATTGATTTTTTGGGAATTTTGGACCCCTTTGGAGGCTTTTTTGTATTTTTTGAGGAAAAATTAAATATTTTGAGGAGAAAAAGATGGATTTTAGTATTTTTGGTGACCTTTTGAGGGTTTTAGAGGCTAAAATGGTAGGAAAAGTGGACAAATGGGTCATATGAATAGGGAAATGAGCTAGTGAGCACTTTTTGGGTGTTAACAGATTTCCCCCTGATGTGTGAGGGTAGGATCTTATCGTATGGCCAATAGACATCATAGTGTCTTTGTCTTTTCCGGGGGTTTGGAGGGGAGAAGAGACCGATTGGAGACTGGAACAACGGTCCCATGCGAATTGCGAAAACTGAAAATACATGGCCTTAATAATGAATGAGGAATAATCTCAATATATGGACGAGGCGGGCATACCCATGCTCGTATCAAGACATATAAATAACAATGAGGCCCAAAAGGGGACCTGAACAATACATGTAGAACTGCTGTGTACATCATAATGGTCCAGAGGGGACATAAAGCTGGGACGTACTCATGGTCATACCATGACTGATCTGAAGAAATGATACACTGGAAAATCAACAATCGTGCTGAGTGGTGTTTGAACACCTGTAGGGACTCAATAACTATGAGTCAATAATATGATAAGTATACTGAACTGTATACTCGAGGAAGTATACAACTGGGGTACTTTCGAACCAAGCGCAGCCTAGATATCGGTGAGAAACTATAACTTGGGGTTTCTCAAATAGACTCACTAATGTGCTCGAGTCAGGGGACATCCAGGGTCTTCGACTAATAACTGAAAGGACCAATACCCTGTACGAATCTCAACGATGCGATCAAGGTGTTGACGTCGAGCATGTGAGAAACAATCATTCAGAGAGGCACTAAGGACTCCTTTCGAAATGATCCATAGGAACTCACCACTGATAGTGATGAGTCCAATGCACAGGGACCTCTGGGTCTATCCTCTGTAATAGATTGGTTGGCATCGACAAAGGGAGACCTGCAAGTATCAAGGCAATGATGTTTCCTTAATAGGAGCGCGAGGTGTACAACCAAAAGGTGATAGTACTGACAGTGGGACTGCCATACTGTGGGGATGGGGAACAACTGAGGTCGCAGAGTGGGGGGGTACTCAAAATTCCTTTGTTTAGAGCATGAAGGCATGGATGACCTAGCAGCATATGAAACTAACTTTAGGTATGGGGATCATAGTTTAAGGGATCAGGGGTAAGTACTATTGTGGGAGTGACTCTGGGGGGTAAATTGATGGATAATATTGGGAAACTCTTAGGGTGACATATTGCAGAATGCTTTGAACAAAGGTGACCATAATGGGGAAGCTTCCATGATAGTGTGACTAGACATGATTTGTTGTGGTGCTGAGAGGCACCGTTGGGGCCTTCTTCATTGTTTAAGGACCTCCAAGAAGGGATAAAAGTATGCTCAAAATGGTACTGTCATGTGGATTTGTACGAGCCCAGGATAGTTCATGCTCATGGTTGCTTTCAATTTTAGAGAGTCTGAAAGTAGTAAGGAGACTCCAAGGGGGTTCTTTTTGGTGTGTTAGTATCCAAGGTCCGAAAAAAGAATAAAATGATGCAATGAAGAACTCTTCTAGCCGATGTGACTAGAGTATTCCTTTTTCGTAATTAGTCTACAAGGTTCGGAAAAGGGGTAAACTTATACCAGGTAGACGCCCTTTCAGATACTTTTAGCGAGCATGAAAGGAAGCAAGATTGCTCGACGATCTTTTAATTGTTTTAGAAGTCCTAAAAGAGCTTAACAGAAACTCCCTATGTGCCTTTTTCGTAAAGGAATTGTTCGACCCGAAAAATGGATAAAATTATACCCAACAAAAGTAATGGTGAGGCAAGGAGGAAGTTTTCAATCAAGGGATAAGTATGGGGACCAAGAATAGTGATAGGGGGGAACACTGATGGCGACTCCTTGCGGGTTGATGAATGATAGCAAAACAATGTCATAATTGCAGTATGGATGGAGTGGAGGGCTCATGTATAAGTTGTGATGCACAAATTTGTAAAATTCGACAACTGTCGATGTGGCATGCAAATCGAGGTGGTAAGGTGTGAGGACACAATGTCAAAAATGGTTTCTGGTGAGAGCGAGAAATGATCTCAAGCATCATCACGAGCATAGAAAACTGAATCCGACGATATAAAGAACATAAAAAACGGACAACGACTGAAGTGGAACACAAATCGAGGCAACAAGGGCATGTGAAAAAATGCCCAAAAAATATGGTGGTGAGAGCGATAAATGATCTCAAGCATCGTCACGAGCGCGGAAAACTGAATCCGGTGATATAAAGAACGTTGAAAATGGGAAACGACCAATGTGTCACGCAAACCAAGGCGACGAGGGGCCTGTAAAAAATGCCCGAAAGATAAGGCGGTGAGAGTGAGAAATGATCTCAAACATCATCATGAGCACGGATATCTGAATTTGGCGATGCAAAGGGTGCGAAAAATGGAGGTCAAATGACTCCGGAATGGTCAAAGGAAAAACAAGGTTAAAAAATGGCTATAAATAAAGGTGAGCCCACCAAGCCAAGGATGTAGTGGTGGGGAGAAATGATGACCCGCGGGGGCGAAATACTAGGCGTATCAAATCAAATCAAATATACAAGTGACACGTGACCTAAAAAATGGTTGAGATCACGAATGTGAAAAAGTGAGCAGGGTTAATCACCTGCCCCCATGCTATGTGCATGGGGTTTGTGATTGTGGATCACATATGTGTTGGTTTGAACGATGGGTTCATTGAAGTGCTGAGATAGATGTGATGGGGTAGGGTCAAAATGATTGATCATGCCCCCTATCCCAGGTTCGAGGTAATCTATTATGCCCCCAAACTCAGAGGTTTCAATGCGGTGCAGATGCTGTCTTAGAGAGTGATCAACAGGGAATTGACCAACTATTGGCTGGGGGGTGTACCATGAGGCTGTGGGCGTCATGTCCCCAAATTTTGCTATGGTCCATGGGGTGATTTTTTCTAAGTCATCTAGGCAATAATTATTTAATTAATGAGCAAGTATGAAAACTACCTTATGGAAGATGCCTAAGGTTGTATTTGGGAATTAAATGGACAAGGAGGGCCCCCCCATGTAGTTATTAACCCCATGACTAAGTCTAAGTGATTAATTAAATGAGAATTTAATTAATGGGGTATTTGTGAGGCAATTATACCATAGTGGTTGATTAATTATTAAGTAATTAATTAAAATTTGAATTTTGGAGTAATATTGAGTTTGTAATATTTTTATTAATAATTTCGGCTAATAATTATTGGAAAGTGGTGATGACAAGACTAGGAGGTCGAATTTGAGCAAGTAGGGCCAATCTTGCCTAAGTGGCAAAATCTCAGGAAAAGCAAGGAATCAATTGGAGGAAAGAAGGCAAGAAAATAAATTAGAAACTGGAAAAAGCAGAAAAAGAGGAAAGTAAAGAAAGTGGAAAGATGAAGAAAAGCAATCAGAAGGAAAGTAGAAACATCTAGAAAAGCTCACTAAGGCGCACTTGCCAATTTCAGTGAAGGAAGGTAAAGGAAGGAAAGTTTTTCAAAGACAAAAGTTGCTAATTATCTCAAGATGGTGCCCTCATGGCTTTGGAATAGGATGGGCAAGTGGGTAACCTACTCCAAACCACTCCTAATCTTCCCAAATCCTTTTGAATGCTTATCATTGTGTCCATTGAACCTATTTTACTATCATAACTCAGTTTTGTACTCACCCAGTCTAGTAAGCATATGCTGGTGCGCCCAGGAAGCTTTGCGGTAGGATTCAGCGATAACTGATGTCCGAAACATAAATGGCCCCAGTGCTTTGTGCTTAGGACTCTCCCTCTGATGTTATTATTTGCTGCTGCACATTTCCCCATACAAATTCCAAAACTGAAAGTTCATCCCACCATACTCAAATTCAGTCTCCATCCCCATCACTGACATCCTGCTCGGTTTGAAAAGATTGTTAAGAAATTATCCAGTGAATTATATTAAAATTTGTGAAGTTGAGTAAATATCTTGGTTAAATATTTCCAAGGATATTACAGGGCCGTGTTGGCATACTGAAGTGATGATACGATGATGGGGGATTCCCCTTGCGGGGTGGATGCCCCCAGTATCACCGATGAGAATGACGATGATGATGAGTGGGAAAGGTCTTGGGCATGCCCCCATGCCGTGGACATGTGGTTTCCTCGTTGATTTGAAAAGGTTGAACATGTGTGTCAGAGGGATCAGTGGAAGGGGCCGACCGGACAGAGGGGTCTCCAGTGGAAACCATGTGAATGATGTTAATTTCAGCTGATGAGGATGATTCGGGTGGGTGAATCTCCTCGATGGTAGTAATGGATGACTCTAAAGAGGACTGATTCAATTCCTGGGGAACAAGTCGATACTCAGGTAGGTTTGGGAAATGATGTGAATAATGATCGTAGATACCGCATATCGCGCAAGGGTGATTTGTACGTAGCAATTTATCATGAGGTTGAGGGTCCAGGTCAAGTTTAACAACTGGGATGTTAGCATCGTCATCTAACATTTGCATGTGTTCCTGCAGTGCTAGTAATTGTGGACAATGATGGGTAGCATGGCCTAAATCGTTGCACAAAGAGCATTTGGAGGGAGCATGAAATTTTGGGGGATTCTTTGCTAGCTTTGGAGTCGATGGGGCGGTACGGGTTGCAGGTGCAGCGGTTTAGGTTTGTGGGCCTCTGACCCCAGTGTAGCGGAGTGGAGGGGGAGCATTACTGGATGTTGATGCAGTTGCCACTACTGGAGGTGGTCGGTTTTGAATGTTCTCTACACCGGGGGGTGGACGGTTAGAGGTATTGATGGGTTGCACCGGTTTTAAAATGACATTCGGTGTTGGGGGAGGGGTTGGGGCAGGCAGGTACCACACAGGTAGTCCTAACGTTAACCCTGGAAGATTGAGCGTAGCCATTACTGGTGTGCTGATTGCGCATGAAAGGGGGAACAGGAACGGGATAGTATGGATTGGTGTAGCTCTGATTTGACTGGACATTGTGGGTGGTTGCAGCAGTAAAGGGGGCTGTTGGTTTGGTACATGTGTGTTGTTTGAGAGGGTGCACAAATCAGGTATCTCGGCTGTCTTCAAAGGGGGTGGAATGGATTGGAACGTGGAAGTCATTGGTGATTCCAAATATATCCTAGGTCCGATTGTGGAGAAAAACGATGTAGGAGCATTCTAAACGGGTTGTTCAATCATGGGCATAACATTTTCAGGAGCAGCAGGGGCGTTGGGATCATAGTATGTTATTTGGTCAATTTTAGTGTAACGGGGAAGAGGAGGTGCATTGCTAGATGATGATGCGGTTCTCACTCCTGGAGGTGGTTGGTTCGTTATGGTGATAGGTTGGACAGGTTGTAAAATGACATTTGGTGTCGGGGGAGGAGTTGGGGTAGGAAGGTACCACACAGGTAGTCCTAACATTAATCCGGGGAGATTAAGTGTGGCCATGACTGGTGTGCTGATTGCACCTGAAGGAGGGAATAAGAATGGGATAGTATGAATTGGCGTGGCTCCTATATGAGTGGGCACTGCGGGTGGTTGCGGCAGTAAAGGGGGCTGTTGGTTTGGTACTTGTGTGTTGTGAGAGAGGCTGCACAAATCAGATATCTTGGTTGTCTTCAAAGGGGTGGAATGGATTGGAACGTGGAAGTCATGGGGGATTCCAAATATATCTCGGGTCCAACTGTGGAGACGAACGATGTAGGAGTATTCTGAATGAGTTGTTCAATCACGGGGAGAACGTTTTCAGGGGTAGGGGGGGCGTTGGGATTGTATTATGTTATTTGGACAATTTTGACCACACTTCTCTCATGGGGGAACATCATGATGCGGAAGGTGGACGAAGCGACGACCTTCATAGCATACATGTAACTGTGACCAAGTAATAGGTTGTAGTCAAGTTGGGCATTGATAACCTCTATATCGATTAGTATCGTTTTACCACCTAGCTGAATGGGAACGTTGGCCAAGAGGCCTTGGGGTTGAGATGAACAACCATCGTAAGCTTGTTGATGTATATGTAACTTCGGAATGTATTTCATCTATGTATTTCATATATATTTATTGTACCCTTATTAGAGATGTGTTATTCCTCTATAAGGAAGTGTCGTCATGTGGATTGACAAGTGTCACAAGTGTGTCTACTCACCGATGGGTTATTAGACCACCATGTGTGGGGTCGGCCCTGAAATATATATTATATTGTGGATGTATCTAGATAGACAAGTCGGCCCAATAGTGTAACTGGGCAAACAGGTTAAGTATAAATAGAGATCGAGAGATCTCTATTTGCATCATTCGGAAAGTCACACTTATCTCACTCAGAAAGTGGCGCACTAGTGAGGAGGAGGATCATCTGCTACTAGGAGACTATCTCAGTGTATTTTGGTTGAGCCATTGCTATCTCTATCTCTGAGGAAGTTGTGGGGTTTTTCACTTTAAAGTTTTCCCGACGGAAACTCTGTGTCTCTTGTCTCTCATGCTTTTGATTCTTGTGATGCTTGTCATGCTTATTGTGATTGTTATGCATTGATATAATGTACATGTTATTCTCTCAGTGAATATCCTAGAGTATGGTGAATTAATGCTCAAAATTTAACATGGTATCAGAGCTAACCTGAGAAGAAGACATTTTGCAGTGACGAAAACTTGAGTTTCTTGTTTATTGGGTTTCTCTCCACAAATTTTGGAAAAGAAGTATAGTAGATTGAATCTACTCATCAAGGCGAATCTATCTATCCAATCAGAATTCAATTCTGAGCATTTTCAGATTTGGCCATAAAAATTAGGGTTTCCACAAAAATAGGAATTTCTGGAATCTGAAGACATAGCTGGAAGCTCCTTGCAAAAATTGAAGTTTAGAGCTTTGGATTGAGATTTTTGGCTGGGTAGATCTCCGGGAAACTCAAACCCTAATTCAGGGCTCTCCCTAGTGAACCCGAGAGGACAAAAAGACAAATCTGAAGGGTAAAGCTTTGCTGATCTCAAATTCTGAATGCACCAGGCTGATCAGCTCATCAAGGCGCATCTTTCTATCCTTTCAGAAAGTTGAAATTCACATTTTGAATTTTTAGGGTTTTTTTGACAAACCCTAATCTGGGACCAGATCCAGTTTTCAGCATTTCAAGTGGTAAGACCTAAATCTTTTCTATTTCCATTTGAAATACTCTTTAAGATGTCTCACCACATCAAACTTGAGGATAAGCTTGAAGGGGCTGATAACTTCCGAGCTTGGAAGTATAGGATTGGGTTAATCTTGGAAGAGAATGAGTTGGACTCATATATAAAAGAAGACATCCCTATCCCAGAGGATGAAGAGGCCAAGGTATTGCATAAGAAGAACTTGGTCAAGGCAAAGAGAATCATTGCTGATTCTATTAAAGACCATCTCATACCCCATGTGTCTTCTCTAAAGACACCCAAGGAGATGTTTGACTCTTTGACCAAGCTATTTGAAGGGAAGAACATAAATCGAAAGATGACCCTGCGGAACCAATTGAAAGGAGTAAAGTTTCGGAATGGAGAAACAATTCAATCTTATTCTTCTAGGGTCTCCCAGATTAAGGAACAACTGGAAGCAGTAGATGAAATGGTGGAGAATGGTGAACTTGTCATGACCACTCTGAATGGCCTACCTAGGTCATGGGACTCCTTTATTCAACGAATCTGTGCAAGAAAGAAGTTGGTATCCTTCAACAGACTACGGGAAGAATGCTCACAAGAAGAAGCAAGGCTTGTGGCACGAGAAGAAAAGATGGGGAATGAAGATCAAGCTCTTGCAACTCACACCAAAAGAAGCAAGCCCAAGAAGGAGCACTCTCGCTACAAAAGATCCTATCAAAAGAATAAGAAGGATCTAAGATGCTTCACATGCAATGAGAAGGGTCGCTTTGCTTCAGATTGTCCCAAGAACAAAAGGGATAATAACAACAACTCCAGTAAGAAGAAGAAGGGCAGCAAAAGAAAGTTCCATGCTCATGCTGCCGAGGATGATGAACCTCCAAAGAAGAAGGCTAGGGCAGAAAGTGATGATAGTGATGATGACTCATCAAGTGAAGAAGAGTATGTTCTAATCTCTACTCTCACAGGTACTATCTCCCATGGTTGTAATGATTGGTTGATTGACAGTGGGGCTTCCAAACACATGACTGGGTTTAAGGAATCTTTTGTGAATCTATTTGAACATGAATCACCTCATAAGGTGAAACTTGGGGATGATTATCAATACCCAATCAAAGGAAGTGGTGAAGCCTCCTACAACCTAGATTCTGGAAAATCTTTAAAGATGAAAGAAGTCCTTTATGTACCTGGGCTCAAGAAGAACTTACTCTCCATCTCTGCATTGGATGCAAAAGGTATGAGGGTTGCATTTGTGGATGGCCAAGTCCTAATGTGGCCAAAGGGTAAAACAATCGATGATGCAGTAGTGATTGGAGAGCAAGAGGGAGGTTTGTATAAATTGAAGGGTCAACCTGAACATGCCATGATACATGAATCCATGGAGCCAAGTGAACTTTGGCATAGAATACTTGCTCATATGCATTATAGGGCACTTCCAATTGCAAGCAAGGCTGTAGAGGGTCTTCCTGAAATCAAGACCAAACATGAAGGTGTTTGCAAAGGATGTGCAAAAGGTAAGAACATTAAGAAGGCTTTCCCAAGCAGTGAAAGCAAGGCAAAAGATGTCCTAGAAATCATCCACTAAGATGTATGTGGTCCTATGTCATCCAGTTCTCTGAGTGGGTATGTTTATTATGTCTCTTTTATTGATGACTTCTCCAGGAAGACTCAGGTATACTTCTTGAAGAACAAAGATGAGGTGCTTGATAAATTCAAGGAATTCAAAACCTTGATGGAGAATCAAACTGACAAGAAGATCAAAACATTCAGATCTGACAATGGTGGAGAATTCACCTCAGGTGACTTCAAGAAGCTTTGCAGCGATTCAGGGATTAAGAGGGAGTTTACTGCTCCTTATAATCCTCAACAGAATGGAGTTGCAGAAAGGAAGAACAGAACAATCATGGAAGCAGCAAGGGCAATGCTGCATGACCAGGATCTACCTATGCATCTATGGGCAGAAGCAACTAGAATAGCTATATATGTGCAGAACAGAACACCCCACAAGATATTGGACAACAAGACACCAAAAGAGGTCTTTTCTGGTAAGAAACCTGAAGTCAGCCATCTCAGAATATTTGGTTGTCTAGTATACACTCATGTCCCAAAGGAAAAGAGGACTAAACTAGATCCTTCAGGAAAGAAGGGTATCTTTGTGGGTTACAATGAAAGCTCGGAGGCTTACAGAATATACTTTCCAGGGTTCAAGAAGATTGATATCAACAGGGATGTAACATTTGATGAAAACTCAGCATTCATCAAATCAAGGAAGGCACCTATCGAAGTTTATGAAGAACCTAAGGAAACTAGATTTCAAGACACTACCATGATTGAAGCAGTTCCAGAAGTTGTTCGTGAGTTTGAAGATCCAGAAGAACCTGTAGATCCACCCCGTGAGGATAACTCTCACAAGAGAAAACCTGCATGGGCTAGAGAGCTCATTCAAGATGTAGAAAGACTTGGCATTCCAGAAGAAGAACACAGAGGAAAGAAGAGAACTAGATCACATACTAGCTATGTTGCTTTACTCTGTGACATTATGAACAAAGAGCCTTCCAGTTATGAAGAAGCAACGGAAAAGAAAGAATGGAAGGATGCCATGGTTGAGGAATACCAATCAATAATGAAGAATGATGTTTGGGATGTTGTCCCAAGACCTAAAGAGAAGTCTGTTGTGACTTCCAAATGGATCTACAAAATCAAGCATGTTGCAGATGGCAGTGTAGAGAAATACAAGGCAATATTCGTAGCTCGTGGCTTCTCTCAGAAAGAGGGAATAGATTATGAAGAAACTTTTGAACTTGTAGCCAGGTATATTTCCATTAGAACAATACTTGCCCTGGCTGCAGTGATGAAATGGAAAATACACCAGATGGATGTCAAGACTGCTTTCTTGAATGGTGTAGTTGAAGAGGAAGTATATGTGGAGCAGCCACTTGGTTTTGAAATACATGACAGGGAGTCATATGTGTGCAGATTGAAGAAAGCCTTGTATGGCTTGAAGCAAGCTCCCAGAACTTGGTATGGTAGGATGGACAGTTTCCTATCTAGTTTGGGATTTACCAAGAGTAAAGCGGATTCCAACCCTTACTACGAGGTTGAGGAAGGGAATCCTATGATTCTACTCCTGTATGTGGATGACCTATTTTTAACAGGAGATGATAGATTGATTGCAGATACAAAGAGAAAGCTTGCTTCCGAGTTCGATATGAAAGATTTGGGAATGATGCATTATTTCCTAGGTATGGAGGTGTGGCAGAGTGTAGGTGGGATCTTCCTTGGTCAAGGAAAGTACACAGTAGATATCCTGAAGATATTCAGGATGATGGATTGCAAGGCCATGACCACACCTATGGCATCGAATCTGAAGCTTCTATGTGATGCTTCATCTGAGCCGGTTGATGTCTTTATGTATCGTGAGATGATTGGGTCCTTGATGTACCTGACGAACACGAGACCAGATATTTGCTTTGCTGTGAACACATTGAGTCAGTTCCTGACAGATCCGAGGAGTGTTCACCTGGTTGCTGTAAAGCATGTTCTGAGGTACCTGAAGGGTAAAGTGGATTATGGGCTCAAGTATGAGGCAAATCAAAAGTTTAACCTGCAGGGTTATGTTGACTCAGATTGGGCTAGCAGTGTTGCAGATAGGAAGAGCACATTTGGGTGCTGCTTCAGTATGGGATCAGGTGTGATATCTTGGTTTAGCAGGAAGCAGTCTTACGTAGCAGTGAGTACAGCTGAGGCTGAGTATGTTGCAGCCTGTTCAGCTAGTTGTGAGGCAGTATGGCTACGGAAGCTACTGTCTAAGTTATTTGATATCCCGTTGGATGCTACTGGTATCTTTTGTGATAACCAGAGTTGTGTGAAGCTATCCGAGAACCCTGTGTTTCAGGACAGGTCGAAACACATAGAGATCACATATCACTATATCAGGGATATGGTGCAGAGAGGAGCTGTGAAGCTCCTGTACGTTGCGACAGACGAGCAGATTGCAGATGTGTTGACGAAGCCACTAGCCAGGGTGAAGTTCGAGTACTCCAGGGAGAGGCTTGGCGTTCTTCAGATTGATGACACTTTGAGGAAGAAGTGATGGACACATTTGCTGAAGCCATTCCAAGCATGTTGGAAGGAGGATCCTTCACATGGCTATGGATGTAAGCGCTGGATGATGAGCATCAGGATGATGTTCTGGTTTCTGCTTTGTATGATCAGTTGGATCATTTATATGTATATGTATGTACGCATCATGTTGGATGCTGGATATGATCAGTTGGATCATTTATATGTATATGTATGTATGCATCATGTTGGATGCTGGATATGATTAGTTAGATCATTTACATGTATATGTATGTACGCATCATGTTGGATGCTGGATATGATCAGTAGGATCATTTGTATGTATTTTGTATATGCATCATGTTGGATGCTTGGACCATGTATCTGTATATGTATCAGGTGGATCATGTATGGTGATATGTATCATGTATTTGTATTTGTATCAGGTGGATACATTGTATGATCAGGTGGATCATGTATGATGATATGTATCAGGTAGATACTTGGTATGCATCAGGTAGATGCATTGTATGATCATGATGATCATGGATGACAAGCTTCAGGATGTTGCTCCAGATGACATGCATCAGGATTTTGCAGTGATGATGATCAGGATGATCATGTGTACATCAGGATGATGTATGGTGAGTATCAGGTCGATACTCTATGGATGTGATCAGGTTGTGCAGATGAGCATATAATTTGCCCTGGGATATCTGGAAAATGCTCTTTCGAGGTTTTGCTCTGGGAGGACATATAATTTGGCCCTGGGAGATCTGCAGATAGTCTTTCGAGGTTTTTCCTATGGCATATAATCTGTCCCTGGGATATCTGGAAGATTCTCTTTCGAGGTTTTGTCCTATGGCATATAATATGTCCCTGGGAGATCCGATAGGTTGAGCTGTGTGCTCGTAATAATTCCTGGGATGCTCTTGCGAGGTTTTGCCATGACCACATATAATCTGTCCCTGGGAGATCCTATAGGTAAAGCTGTGTGCTCGTAATAGCCTGGGATGCTCTTGCGAGGTTTTGTGGTGACCACATATAATATGTCCCTGGGAGATCCTATAGGTGTTAGGAACCTATGTAAACCCTTCTCTTTACTATGTTAGTATATTGTTGTTGGACGCATATGCTTTGTAAGTCGTCCCGTAGTATTTGTTGATCCGTAGTTTATATTAGCCCATAGTATTGGATGCATATGCTTTGTAAGTCGTCCCGTAGTATTATATGTCCCATGGTTTTGACTCATGGTATTGGGCATAGACTTAGTATATAAGTGTGTGTTGAGGTCATTGAAGGCACCGTGAAGTTAATTGTATTGAGCTTGCTCAAAGGAGGTTGCCCCCTCGAAGTGGCCCGTGATCAATATAAAAGCGATTCTGTTCTATTATTTCTGATATCTCGTGTATTTGCATTAATTAATTATTGCAGGTACACCACATCTAGTATCAGAGCACTTTCCTTGGCACAAGTGGGAAATTTTTTTTTCTTTTTTTGGGCGGCGAATTTCAGATCAATTTCTGAAACTTTCTGCATAAAATCAGAAGAAACCAATTGCATATCTGAATTCCTCTTTCAAAAATACGTAGTTTCAAAAAAAAATCATCTCATTTGGAGTTCTAAAAGTGGAGATATCGCGGATTTAAAATCAGCAATTTTTCAGAATTTCGGTGACGGCCGCGGAAATTGCGGCGAGAAAATCTTTTGACTGAGTGCCCAGATTTCTATTCCGCTTTCATGGGTAGAAGCAGAGTGGTTGTTCCAGTTCTGGAAACATGCTATAATAGCGATTCTGAGCAATATAGATCCGGTTTTTGAACATTAGGTGGAATTTCTGCCCAAATTTTTTCTATTGCAGGTTCGGATCTGGGAATAATCCCTATCTGCTTAACTGTGGGAAGTACTTGGGCATAAGCCCTTAAACTCATTGTGAGGAGTACCACAGGAACCCCGAAGTAGCTGGCCATTGAGAGGACCTGCCAAGCGAAAAGGGCAACGACCCCTACTTGATTGACTAGTTCCCACCTGTGAGGTAAACCAAGAGCTGTCGTTTGTGACCAAGCAGTTATCAGTTTTACCTGAGCCGTGGAGTGAGGGGTACTGCCCCAATACGCAAGCCGTCAGACAGCATTGGTGGCCGAGTGAAACACCTGAACTCCATGGAGGAAGCACACACCATGGAGGAAGCACTTGTAGCCATCCAAACCAAACTCCAAGATCTGGATGAAAAATTTCTCAGCCTCCATTTTCAGCATTCAGCCATGAACAATACCAGACAGGCAGAATATTTTGCAGCCACCGGGTTCTCTTCTTCCAGCAGTTTTCGTAGGCCGAAGCTTGATTTTCCTCGCTTCAATGGTACGGATCCGACTGGATGGATATACCGAGCAGAACAATATTTCAGTCTGCATAATACTTTTGATGTTCAGAAAGTTCCACTTGCATCCTTTCATTTGGAACAGGAAGCCCTTCAATGGTACCGTTGGTACATCAAAGCTCATCCCGAGCCACACTGGACAGATTTTTGCCAACTCCTTTTGTCACGATTTGGTCCTAGTTCTTTTGACGACTTCACAGGAGCACTCACTAAACTTCGCCAAACTGGCACAGTGAGAGAGTATCAGACGGAATTTGAGAAACTAGCCAATCACACAGAAGGATTGTTCGATGAATTCTACAAGAGTTGTTTTATCAGTGGTCTCAAGGATGAAATCCGCTCAGATGTCAAAATGTTTTGTCCCCACACAATGATGGAAGTCCTAGGGTTGGATAAGTTGGTTGAGGACAAGATCGCAGCTCAACAACGCTCCAAACCCACCTTTGTTCCCTTAAGAAATATGGGTTCCCAATGACCTCCCATCACGCCTTCTCCTCAACCAACTCCTATCAAGCATTTGTCTGAAATAGAAATGCAGGCACGCCGAGAAAAAGGGCTTTGCTATAATTGTGATGAGAAATTCACTCGGGGACATCGATGTGTTCAACAAAAGCTCTATCTCTTGGATGTGGATTCTCCGCCTGCCTTAGAACTTGGTGAAGGAGCTACATATACAGTAGATGATCAGGTCGACATTCAACACCCACCTGTTGACACCCCATCTCAGGACGACCCACCCGAGATCTCTCTCCATGCTGTAATCGGCGCCACCACCCCACAAACAATGCGGGTCAGGGGATACTTCAAGAAGCTCCCTCTCACTATACTCATTGATTCTGGTAGCACTCATAACTTCATTGACCCTCGGATTGCCAAACAGGCTGATTGTTTTGTCCATCCTTGCTCCAACTTTGAAGTCATGGTTGCCAATGGGAGCGCCTTACCTTGCAAGGGGAAGTTTCACAATGTGCGTATCTCTATGGAAGATTATAACCTATGCTCTGACATGTTTGCCTTGTCCGTAGGCGGATGTGATGTGGTTTTGGGCGTTCAATGGTTACGCACACTTGGCCCCATCTTATGGGATTTTGATGAACTTTGGATGCAGTTTAAAGTCAATGGGGCACAACACAAATTTATGGGCTTACAACCAGGGTCTCTTTGCATCATCAGTTCACATCGCCTGGAAAAAATCCTTAAGGAGAATTCACATGGTGTCATCGCTCAGCTCAATTCCATTCAGCTACACCCATCAATAGTCTCCACTACTTCCTTGGATAGATATGCAGGTATCTTTGTTGAACCAATGCGCTTGCTGCCTTCAAGAGACCTTTCCAGTAAGAATTTAGCCACATCTACCTCTCAGCAGGAAATGATGGCTATTTTGCATGCTGTACAGAAGTGGCAGCCATACCTATTAGGGAATTATTTCTGCATCAACACTGATCTCCAGAGTTTGGAAATTTTTTTGGAACATGGGGTCTCCTCCCCAACACACCTGAAATGGGTTATCCAACTCATGGGTTATCCCTAGTGATCACTTACAAGAAGGGTAATGACAATATGGTGGAAAATGCTCCTTCTCGCACAATTGATGACCCAGTTTCTCTTACAGCTCTTTCTCTGCTTGTTCCAACTTGGTTGCAATATGTTCAACAGGGCTCTCTCTTCTATGAACTCCATGCTTCTTCATCAACAGGGCACTCTGGGTTCTGCAAAATGTATGACCAAGAACAATGTAACTTCTTTTGGCAGGGACTAAAAATGACAATTCAATAGATGGTGGCTGACGATGATACTTTCCAAGTCAACAAGGGTGAAACGACACTCCTTTCGGGATTGCTCAAACCCTTTCCCATCCCTAAACAGCTTTGGCCAACTATTTCTATGGATTTCCTAGCAGCGCTCTGGTGGTACAATACCACATCTCACAGGACACCATATGAAGTGGTCTATGGAAAAACACCGCCAGTTCTTCTTCCATACACCCTTAGCAGCTCTCCAGTTCAGGCAATTGACTCGGTTCTTTGAAACCGCGATCAGATCCTTCTCATTCTGCAGGACAATCTTCACATGGCCAGAATTCGCCTTAATGAACAAGCCAATCAACACCGTTCTGAGCGCATTTTCCACGCAACTGACAGGGTTCTTCTTCATCTACAACCTTCCAAGCAATCCTCCTTGACACTCCAAAGGCGTCAGTGGCCTGAAATGCAATCCGAGGATGCTACCTGGGAACCACTCCTTCAGCTTCTGCAGCAATTTCTCCAACCAAAGCTTTGAGGACAAAGCTTTTTCTAAGGGAGAGGGGATGTTAGGAACCTATGTAAACCCTTCTCTTTACTATGTTAGTATATTGTTGTTGGACGCATATGCTTTGTAAGTCGTCCTGTAGTATTTGTTGATCCGTAGTTTATATTAGCCCATAGTATTGACCCATAGTATTGGACGCATATGCTTTGTAAGTTGTCCCGTAGTATTATATGTCCCATGGTTTTGACTCATGGTATTGGGCATAGACTTAGTATATAAGTGTGTGTTGAGGTCATTGAAGGCACCGTGAAGTTAATTGTATTGAGCTTGCTCAAAGGAGGTTGCCCCCTCGAAGTGGCCCGTGATCAATATAAAAGCGATTCTGTTCTATTATTTCTGATATCTTGTGTATTTGCATTAATTAATTATTGCAGGTACACCACAATAGGTAGAGCTGTGTGCTCGTAACAGCCTGGGATGCTCTTGCGAGGTTTTGTGGTGAGGTCACATATAATATGGCCTTGGGAGATCCTATAGGTAGAGTCGTGTGCTCATAACAGCCTGGGATGCTCTTTCGAGGTTTTGTGACGCACGTAATAAGTCCTGAGGATTCCACAGAATGGCCAGTGATGACGAAGACCTGCAGGTGGTGGGCCTACATCCAATATGAAAAAGGACTGGCTCTGTAGAACTTTCTATGATGAGTAGAGTCAGAGGTTGGTTGAGATAGCAGCAGCAGTGACGATGACGATGCATCGATGACGATGATCCCGAGAAGAAGACTTGTCTAGCAGATCTGTGTCGAGAAATACCTTCCTAGTTAAGAGGGAGTGTTGATGTATATGTAACTTCGGAATGTATTTCATCTATATTTATTGTACCCTTATTAGAGATGTGTTATTCCTTTATAAGGAAGTGTCATCATGTGGATTGACAAGTGTCGCAAGTGTGTGTACTTGCTGATGGGTTATTAGACCACCATATGTGGGGTCAGCCCTGAAATATATATTATATTGTGGATGTATCTAGATAGAGAAGTCGGCCCAATAGTGTAACTGGGCAAACAGGTTAAGTATAAATAGAGTTCGGGAGATCTCTATTTGCATCATTCGAAAAGTCACACTTCTCTCACTCAGAAAGTGGCGCACTAGTGAGGAGGAGGATCATCTACTACTAGGAGACTATCTCAGTGTATTTTGGTTGTCCTTTGGTTGAGCCATTGCTCTCTCTATCTCTGAGGAAGTTGTGGGGTTTTTCACCTTAGGGTTTTCCCCACGGAAACTCTGTGTCTCTTGTCTCTCATGCTTTTGATTCTTGTGATGCTTGTCATGCTTATTGTGATTGTTATGCATTGATATACTGTACATGTTATTCTCTCAGTGAAGATCCTAAAGTATGGTGAATTAATGCTCAAAATTTAACAAATCTCTTAATGCGGTTGTTGATGGCTGTAGTGTGGGAGATCCGAGCTTCTGCCAGACAAATGTTGACATTACGCAGGTGGAGGCACCTTTATCAATGATGCATCGATGAATCACAAGGTTCTGAATGGATACAGAAATCTGAAATGCTAATGTAGAAGGAAAACGTGGTTTGGCTTGTTCCAAGTTGAATGCCATCATTCATGAGTTGTTAGGGTCTATTGAACCAATGGCGGACAACAATATTTTCCTCTGTGAAGGACAGTTTTTTAAGACTTCCAAGGCAGACATAGTAGCGGGGGACTGAGCAAGGTCATCCAAAATATTATAATTTGAGGCGGCATGAGAGTTAAGGTTATTGTTGATCCGTCGTAAGGGCAAGCAAGGGGCTTTAGGGGCCCCATCTAATGGTACAATAGATATATGTAATGGCTGATCTATGGGAAGAGCGTTGGTGGTGTTATCAGCAGGCATGGCTTCCAGGGTGGGGCCGTATTGGCTTCTGCCGGGTTTGGAGGTGGATATCATTTGATGACATCATTAACAGATGGTGAGTACTTGTATCCATGGGTTGGGGAATAGTTGCAGCATAAGTGATTTGCTGCTGTGGTGTCGTGTTTCCTTGAGGGTGATTCAACGGGCGGGTGTTCAAAACTCCTTGTGTGGGTAAAGGATTCTGCAACACCATGGGTTGTGGTTGAGGTGGGGGTGTTGGTTGTACCGCGTTCCCTTGGATTTGGGCGTCATCGGTCCATAGTTGGCGTGCTTTCTCTAAATGGGGGCAGTTATGTGTGTAATGGCCGTATACCCCACATATGGAAGAAGGATGGTTTGTTCTTAGATTTGGGTTTTTACCCTGTTTTGGTGGTCGATCAGGGTTTTGGTTGGTGGGGGCGACATTATTATTATTTGAAGGATTAGGTGGTTGGCTACCTTGGTTTTGGGGTTGGTTGTTTCCACGGTTGCGTCCTCTTCCTCGGTTCTGTTGATTGGGTTGAGCATTCTGGTTTTGTGGCTGGTTATGCTGTGCATACACTTGCCCTTGGGAAGTAGGGGGATTCTGAAGTTGCGCAGGTGCTGGAGCAGGCTGTGGTGGATAGTAAGCGGGAGGGTTTGGAGGTGGTCCAGGTGCATGTTGTTGTTGCTGATAAGGATGTTCTATTGGAAGTGTTGGGGCAGCAGGTGCTGCCTATGGTTGGTAATAAGCCGATGGGGCTTGTGAGTGAGCTGGAGCATGTGTACCTTGCTGATGGTAATATGGAGGAGGTGCATAAGTTGAAGGTGCATGGCTGTAATATTGTGGTGGACATGAGGGTCCATGAGTGTGGTGGGTGTGTGCGATGGGAGCATACGAAGTTGTAGCTTCAAAATGATATGTGGCCCGCGAAAGATCGGGGCCGGTACTAGTGGGAATAACGGAAAAGGGTTGTTTGTTTGATGGAACAACTCCGATGATGTCATCAGTAGTGTGTGATGCCCCTGGTGCGTCATTTCGGGATGGATCACCATGGGGGGCATAAGGTAAGATGGTGTACAGATAGCAAGACTGGGCGTAGATTAGATCAAATTGTTGTGCTATGAGAATGGCTTCTTCTTCCGACTGGGGTCATTCAAATGCCACGTATTTAGCTATGGCTGGGAGGAGAGATTTTAGGAACCAATCCAGGAAAATATGGTCATCCAACTTAATTTTGCATAGACTACGGCGTTTACGCCACTCATGAATATGATCAGTTATGTGGGTAGCTGTGTTCTGTCTGCAAGAAAACATGATCTTGACTCCTGCGTCGTAGTGTATGGGTAGCTGAAAGAATTGTAGGAAGGTTGAAGCAAGGGATGTAAAAGTGGGATGGATCCCGTGAGGCTGCTCTATATACCACTTGGCTGCCGAGCCAGTGAAAGTCCATTGTAACAAACGTAGCCGAATGGAGTCATCTACTATGGAGTTGGAGGAACACCATAGATGAAAAGACATAATGTGATTTTGGGGATCTTCACTAGCCTTCCCCTCAAACTTGGGGATGTCTGATGGGAGTTTAGTAGGCATGTGAGGCCAAGTAGGATCATGTCTGATGGGATCGTTTGTTAATCTTGCTAGATCTGGTATGTTAATCCTAGCCATAAATGGCAAGCTGGTGGAAGAGTGTGACATGGTCACTGGGTTGTATGTGCTAGAGGTAGCATTGTTGATCAGGCCACTGCCCCCAAAGGGAATATTAGCCGTGAGGGGGATATGACCTCTAAACAGAGGTGTGGGGATGGTGTGAGAGGGGCCTGCGCCTCCAAGTGTGACATGGGTCACATATGGGTTGGTATTGGGTATAGTAGTCGTTGTGTTCGACATGGTAACAGGTATGGTAGAAGTGGTTCCTGTCAAGGACATGCCTAGGGTAGGTGTAGGTCCCATGGATGGCATACCTAGAGTAGTTGTGGTAGAGGTGACTAATGTGGTGGCTGGTGACTAAGTTGGTTTTGTTGTTATGATAATAATTGTAACCACACACTTCACTGGAAATCATAGGCTATCAATGTGCATAAGAGAGCATCACTGAGTATAAGAAAGCCATTTTTTCAATCTGGTATGAATCATGCCAATGTATATTAATGCATGAAGTAAAGTGCATCAGGGGATTGTTGGAAAAGAATTTTTTTTTTGGGAATGGTAAATGGGATGAAAATGGAATGATGATAAAGGAAAAAAATGTGGTGATTATGACAATAGTTCCCCCTCCCCAACTGAATTGGTTGCATGCCCTCATGCAACATAGTGTAGGTCATGGAAGGGAAAACGAAATGAAGTGTGGTGAGGGAATTTTCCAAAATATTCAAGTCAACATAGAAGGAATTTCATGATCAAAGCTTAGAAAACAACATACCTCCACTCACCCAAAATGTAGATGAACTATGCAATAGGAATGTAGTTGTTGCGGCTGCTGGAGCAGGAAATCGTGACCAGTACTGTAAGCTGCAACTACTGTAACGGTTGGCAGAAAGAATATGGGACTGCGATGGCTGGAAGATGGAAGGTGTCACTGCTGTAGGATCATAAAAATGTAGTTGTGAATGGCGTCGTTGCTGTAACGTGAAAGACGGCATTGTTGTAGGAACATGGGAAAGGTGACTGCTACTGTAGCAGCACTACTGTAACAACAAGTGCTGGAATGGCTAAAACAACAACTGCCGGAACTGATGTAACTGCCGTAACAGCAACTGCTATAACAATGATGGTTGTAACAGCAACTGCGGGAACTGCAAGGACTATTACTGCTGAATCAGAGAATGGGAGGTGGAGGCATCTGAACTGGTGCTGTGGAACTGTCAGACTCTCATAGATGAATTCAAGTTGTTGTAACTGCTGAGGGAATCAGGAAAAAGTGTATAGTCTTCATCCGCTGCAAACCTGATGGTACAATTCTAATCATGCGAATGGATGTGTCGATGTCGAGCATGAAGAGAAATCACTGGATTACCGACCATTGATGAATGCCGTTAACCAGTGCGAGGCAACTCACCATTGATGTCAATGAGTGCCAAGGTACCCGAGTACATCTTGCGAAGTGCGAATGGATGTGCTGAGGTCGAGCCACTTGCAAGATCTGATGATCAAGGGACATTGATGTATGCCCATGATCGTCAGCGAGAGAACTTGCCATTAAGGCATGCAAGCCTCTAGGTACTCAAAATGGACTCTAGTCTATATCCCAGATAAGGTGCTGAAGTCGATGGGGCAAGACTGTTGAAAGGTGGGCCTTAAGGAATCCCACATCAGTCAACGCGAGTTTTTACAAAAAGATTGGTAGGACTGTAGGAAAGATCTCAGTAGCAACAATGCTTATGGAAAGGGAATGTAATGATGGAGAGGGAGCGAAATGGTTTTATTGGCGAGGAAAAAGATGAACTGAAAAATGGGGTAAACTGTATGCAATTCAGAAAAATAGGCACGTGTGAAGTCATGACAGATAAGGCAATGGAATATTGGACTCCAACAGGGATGACTAATGTGCTTTGAAGGAGAAATGTGGGTAAACAAATCATGACGCAATTGGTTTATGTGTAACTGCAAATGTCATGAAATGTGCGATGAGAAGCAGCTCCTTCAAGCTATCAACAAGTCATGTTTTCTCTGGTTTTTTTTTTTTTTTTGAATCATTGCAGCATTAAAAATGATCGTCTGTGAATCTGAAAAGAAACTTAGTACCAATTCTGCATGAAAACTGTCAGAGTTTCGAAAATATAATATGCAAAAATAAGTATTAATGCGGCAGATTAAAAATAAAAGACATTGTTACCTGTTGCCGTTGTGCTTGCGTAGCTGTTCAACGCGCAACTACACTCAAATGGTCGTTTAAACGCGCATCTGTTCAATACGCAACTGTTCAATACGCAGCCGTTCAATGCGCAGCTGTTCAACGCGCAGCTAAACAATGCGCAGCTGTTCAATACGCAGCTGTTCAATACGCAGCTGTTCAACGCGCAGCTGTTCAATACGCAGCTGTTCAATGTGCAGCTATTCAATGCGCAGCTGTTCAACGCGCAGCTGTTCAATACGCAGCTGTTCAACGCGCAGCTGTTCAATACGCAGCTGTTTAATACGCAGTCGTTCAATGCGCAGCTGTTCAATACGCAGCTGTTCAATGCGCAGCTGTTCAATGCGCAGCCGTTCAACGCGCAGCTGTTCAATACGCAGCTGTTCAATACGCAGCTGTTCAACGCACAGCTGTTCAATACGCAGCTGTTCAATACGCAGCTGTTTAATACGCAGCTGTTCAACCAAAGCATGTGTCTTTGAAACTTTTTTGTGATTCTCGAAAATCATTTTGGCATGAAATGTGATTGTCTCCGAAACCTGAAAAATGTGAGTACTAATCCTGCTGCAAATTTTGTGTGAGAGCATCGAAAAATATAAAATGCAGGAAAAATATGTGTTTTAGGAAATCAAATTCAAAATAAAATGAAATGCATTTTTACCTGGCGGTCCTGGCGAATCTAATTTCTTCGTCAATTCCTGTTTGAAGTGAATTGAGAAAAACAAATTAGCATGAAGCGTAAATAACCATGCATTTGTATTGTTTTCAGGAATGATAGAATGTCCATTTGCAATTTCTGTAATTTTAAATTTTTATTTTTATAATTTTTATTTTTTTAATCTTTTCATGGTTTTATAATTTTTATTGTTTAATTATTTAATACACACCAAAAGAAAATGCGAAAAGAAAATAGTTTTGTTTACTTTTATTATAAAACAATAAAATAAAAATGATGTTAAAGGAAAATGGAAAACAAAACACTCAAAATTAAAATCAACAATTCTGCATTCCTTTGTTTCAAAGGTTTTAATTTATTCAAGCAATTTAGAAATTGTGCCAGAGTATTCAATCCTCATCAATTTGTTGCATTAACTTCAATTGTTTTTCTGTTTGCTGAGTAAGAATCCTCAATTGTTATTGACATCTTTATGCATTCTTAAGCAATGGCATGGTCGAAGGGAAAGATCATAGACCAAAACTGAAAAGACAATGTTGTGACTTATTGGTTCTCATATAAGAAATGATTATGTGCAATATAGCAATTGAGAGTCCAATTGTACCAATTCAAAACAACGTCCTACATCATATTATTTTGGTCAATGAAACTGATACTTATACCATTGCAGTGAATCTAAATTTTTCAAACCTGTAAAAACAAGCAAAAAGGCGTCTCTTGTTTTTGAGATGACTTCAAATGGGAGCTCCGTCTGCCTATTTATCGATAGACTTCTTCCTGGAAATTTTTGTTTACATTTTCGACAGAAAAAGACAGGCGGTTATTGTCAAAGTGCATAATTCATAGTGAAGCAGGAATAATACAAAATAACTATCGAAATCGTGCAAATCCTAGCAAACCGTGCACTTCTTCTTCTTTGATAGTTTTAAGATTTTTTATTGTTTTTTTTTTTTTCACACAAACAAAAAATTAAAAATGATGCAAACGGAAAGATGTCAAACAAAATACTCAAAATCAGAGAACTGACAGATCTTCATGTTGTCACGTCCTAACAGCACTACTAGTCTAAGCTTCATCAAGTGTTCCCATGTGTAACAGTTTGCTGAAAAACAATGGTTCCATATTGACCTCGAAGTCGTGGATCTACTAGTTCATGAATGTTGCAGACTCCATTAAGGGTTTGGCCCAAGACATTATGGTCTGCCCAGAAGCATCAACTGGGCTACAACCTGAGATAATCTCAATCAACAATAACCCAAATGAAAAAAAAACATCAGTTTTCTCATCGACAATCTCATGAAGGAAATACTTAGGTGCCAAATACCCAAAAGTTCATTCAATTGGAGTTACGAAATGATAAGTCCACTGTCTTGGAAGCCATTTTGACAATCCAAAATCTGAAATCTGAAGTTCAAAATCCATGCCTAGCAAGACATTCGCAGACTCTATATCTCTATGGATTATGCGTGGCTGGCAGCATTTGTGCAGATAATACAACCACCGTGCTATTCCAATTGCTACCTTATACTTCCACTACTTGAGCACTTCCAATCCCGAGTCTCTGTCCAAATCCAAACCCACTTCTTGAGCATGAGTCACACGCAACTGTGCCTGCACATGAGGAACTGTACCAAATTCTTCGCATAAAAGTAAACAAAAAAATCTCAACCGTTTCTATCTTCACCATCTGAGCAGATATCAAGATACATCAACGTAACCATTGGAAAATGATTCCATCTGAGCAGATATCAAGATACATCAACGTAACCATTGGAAAATGATTCCATCTGAGCAGATATCAAGATACATCAACGTAACCATTGGAAAAAGATTGCAAAAGTAGGTTGGATTGACTTCATAATCCAAAGAGTTTGTTTGAGAATTTTGTTCAGCAATAAAGTGGAAATCCAGATCCACCCGTCAGTCCCAATTATGTGTCCTGATAATCAATCTCAATGTCCTTTGATGGGAACAAATGGAACGGGTCCAATTCCACTGTATCTTGAACATAGTGCTCTTAAGATTTTGACCTCTCTCCGCACACTTTCAATAAAGGCAAGCATACGCACAAACAGAAGAAGGGCCATCTTTCCTTTTCTATTTCCCAGCATTCAATTGACGTTGTGTAGTCTCACGCTGTCCACCCAGGGTTTTCGCAACAGTAACAAGTGATGTCACAAGCTGGAGTCCAACCCATGTTGTAACCTGTCGAAAAATTCTTGGAGGGGTACATGAAAGAGCAATGACATAATCTATGCATTTTGCTCTTGATCAGATGACTGGACTACCTATTCCTTCGAGTGAATGCATTACCACAGCAAATGGATATTTTAGGTGGACTTACAATTTGGAAAGAAAAGCAACGAAAGGAACCTGCAAGGACCGCCTACCTGGATGTGAATAAAAGCAAGCTCGACAACTAAACTTATCGTTTAAGCCTATGATGTGTTGCACGTGAAGGAAAGCTGGACTTAATTGCTTGGCAGTATTGGGACAGAGATTTTGAGCAATCTCAAAGACTGTTTAGATTTACAATTGGGATTACTGTGCTCTCCAAGCTGTCAACTTAGGTTTTCATTAGAGGTGAGCCTCGAGACTGATAATGCAATCAGGTTTCCTTTTCTTTATTAGGGGCATGGCTGAAAGAAGATCCATCTTTGGTTTTAATAGCAATGTGTTGAGCACAGCGATGAAAGGTCCCACTGTGGCAGATAGACACATTTCTGAATAAGTTAGAACCAAATAAAAATTAAAAACGTACAAATTCTGCAGCATGTCAACAAAATTGCACTCATAGAATTGTGAAGATCTAGATTATCACGGGCAGTTAGTATTTTATCGATACATGAGTAGCCATCACATGCCCAGAAGGTCTGCAAAATATCGGGAAGATGCCAAGATTGGTTGTAGTTCAGATTGCAACAAATATTCGTGCGTGGCTCTTATCCTATTTTAGTGCAACTTGTTCCAGATGTGGATTTTGTGCAACAAAAGTTAAATAAAGATAGCTTCGGTTGTGAGCCAGCTAAGGATCTGAGCGAATAACCATGATCACTTATTAATGCTCGAATCATTGGTCAAGATTTCTCTCGCAGCTTAACTTCCTCCGTAAGAGATTCTTAGTCAACTACTTGTGGTTGAGTCGATCATGGTAATGAGAATTTTGCAAGGCGGCATGGGGAAAAAAAAAAATTGTTTTGATTTGAAGGTTTATTATTTGTTGGGCTTTATTTAGAGTCAAAGGATGTTCGAGCAGGTGGATGAAGTGTGCTGTTACAGCAGATTACATAAATAGTTTGGCCAGCAGGCTTCACACAGTTTCAGTCATAAAGTTGCAACATTCGTTTGTGCAGACCATTTTTTATTTATTTATTTTTGTTTAAATTTTCGTTTTGTTTTTATTGTTCATCCTATCGAAACTAGTGTTTTATTATTTTGCAGATCGAAGGAGGGGCGCACAGAATGTCTATGCGTAAAATCTTAATTTTTTTATTTTTTTTAAATTGACAGAAAAAAGAAAAAGAATGCGACAGTGCTGCTCTTACAGCAGCTGTTCCAGCAACACATATTTATTCCTAATTTGTTTCATTTTGCAAATGGAGTTAAACTGTTTTACAAATTAAAGACGAAATCAACTAGGCATGTTTGCAAAACAGTAATTTATTCATTTTTGAAAAATTTAAAGGCATCCTACTTTCTGATCCTCGCGATCGCACGAAGCGCGGAGGAGAGCATACTTATTCAATACTAAAGAAAATATGAAAATGAAATTAGAAATTGAGAATGGAATCCTACCTACTCTATGCTAATTAGGATTTAGAAATATGCTACGTGTAGTCAAACTTCCAATGGAACCATGCACGTAAAAGTAATAGAAACATGTTCAGTGGTAATTTTTCAAATGAAAGATGAAAATTTAGACAAATGAGTGAATCTTCTTCCTGTAACGGCAGACTAACCAAATAAAAAGAAAAACTAAATTGATCTAATTGCGTACTTACCTGGAACCATCTTTCGATATGGCTTTCATAAGCGTATTTTCCCTCACTCAGATCATGCTGCAGCTCCTTATCATCTTCCTCAATCTTTTGTTCGAATGATTGTTCGTCATCAAATATGCAGGAGTCTTCAGATGCTGATTCCTCATTTGTTTCTGAAGGAGTATTTAAACTTTCGGCTGCTCTCAGGATCTCCTTTTCCAGAGAAGAGGAGACTCCGATTTTTGCAAGGATGTGAGCGAGTTGTTCCAAGCTGACACTCATAGTTAAATCATATTGTAAAAGGGGTTTTTACATGATCCAAATCAAAATCTGAAAACTGAAAATCACACTTGCTGAAAACAAAACACTCTTGTTAAAACACATGAAAACCTCTTCACAGTTGCAGAAATTGAAATTGCAAAAACATGCTTACAAAAATTGAAATTTACGCTAAATTGCAGAAATTGAAACACACTTGCAGAAATTGAAATTTACACTAATTTGCAGAAATTGAAACACACTTGCAAAAATTGAAATTTACACTAATTTGCAGAAATTGAAACACACCCTTCATGCCCTTACCCATATGTCACCTCAGAGTTAGCAGCATGAATAATCACACTTGCATGAAAAATAAATAAATTAATACCTCAATCCCTTGTGCTTCCCCGGCAACGGCGCCAAAATGTTAGGTGAGTTATATGTCGTAATAATTACGTTGCAGTAAGTTACCCAACTATTTACTTGTCAATCCGGGGTACGTAAACTGACGAAGCACGTACACTGTTTGTGCAGGACTGAAGTAGATCTAATCTAACTTAATCTAAATTGCTGAAATCAAATTAATCTAATAAAGCATTGAAACACTAACTAGGAAAGCAGGAAATTGCATAA
The DNA here is from genome assembly GCA_027924585.1 of Larix kaempferi. NCBI lineage: Eukaryota > Viridiplantae > Streptophyta > Pinopsida > Pinales > Pinaceae > Larix > Larix kaempferi. Next base: position 6,213,024 of record BSBM01000221.1, read on the forward strand.
GGAAAATACAACATGTGAAGAGTTAACAACAATGACATAAGTGAGCTCACATCCACAAATCAATAATCAAATGACAACCATGAAAGCATAACAATGAAAGGCTTGAATCACATTATGAATCTCAAATCAAGACTTAATCTAACAAATACAAAATCCAATCCAATCCACTTCTATTACAATCCTCTTACAAACTCAATCTAACCTAATTCCAACCTAAATGGAATGGAGAAGGAGCACTCTCCTTTATACATGAGAGTCCTTAAGAAAAAGATAAGAATGCATTAATTACAGATCCATTATTCTCTCAACTACTCTCAACCACTTTCCTATTATTACAAGATATGGTGACTTCAAATCCTCCACATATCTCTCATGAATCCTAGATAAGATATGCCAACCAAATCTTCCATGATCTTCTCCTTAAGAATAGGCTTGAATAATTATCTCCTTTGGAATGGTGTAAGAGATATTTGAGAAGTCTCTTTGATTTAATCATTCACATATTCCTACACATTACAAAGCTCACACATAATTGAGATATATATGAAAACATGTATATTTTCTAATATTTAATCATAAATTCACTTTTAATACTAAAATGAATAAAGTGGAAAATAATAATGTGAAACCCAAATGTATTTATGCAAATGATATGATGAAGGTTTAATAGGGCGATGAAATGTAAGGAATAGTGAAGGGAAAGGTGGATGAAAATATGACATTTCTGAGTCCTAACAGGATGCTCCACCAATAGTCCCTATGTTGAAAGGGTTGGAAGACATGCCATCCATGGGGCTAGTTCGTGCTGTGTATGTAAGGTTTTCTGGTTCTGCCTCAGAGTCAGATGTGAAATGAGGGGCATCAAAATCAAGTGACGAGGCTCTATGCCGGTGACCTGTGGAGTCTAGTGACAAGGCTCTATGTCTATGACGAGTGGTGTCAAGTGAACCGTACTGCAGGGGTTCTCCCCGGAAGCGCTGAGAACGTCTCGGGGACTCAATGGTGGCAGACAACTAGTGGCCAGTAGGTAGCGGTGAGTGAAAATCTCATAAAACCCTAATGCAACTGTGTGTGCAGGAGGGGAGCGCAACAAACTAGGGCACTCAGGCCAACAACCAAACGCAAAACACTTATAGTAATAGCTTTGCTACGGTAAGTAGAGTGATAAAAAAGGGTGGTCAGAAAACCAACAAGCAAACGGTTGCTAAAAAAGAAAAATGGTGTACTCACTAAACCAAGGGGAGGTAAAAGAGCATGCAAACACCTAACTAAAAAGGTATTATGATTCGAACAAGACGTATCCTCTTCAAGGTGATGTAATCCAAGTCAGACAATACGAATCGTAGAACCAAAGGCCAATGATATCCCTTTACCGGGAGGGACACCTGGTAGACAATCCTAGAAAAAGGTCACCAAGATACCCTGTTCATGACACGTCCAGAAAGGTGAATATGCAGCTCCTGTTCTATCGCCATTGTACTCCCATATGGGTAGTACACCAAGAACAATGAGTAGGTATCCTTCGATGACTGAATGGGTTGTGGTATTCCACTCAGGCCTCCGGAACCAGTCTTGCTACTTCGACCCTCCTAAGGGAGAGGCCTTTCCGACATATTGGTGTATAACCATGTCAATAAGTACTAAGGGATTTCGGTACCCTAATAGAAAACAACTATGTCTAAAATGAAAGTGAGTGAGGGGTGTTATTTGGATACCTATCCCATCAATCCTTCCTAACTACAATGTTCTTTTATGTTCCCCAAGTGGGGTTAGAAAATTGGTTGAGTTAAGTAAAATTTTTTTATGGCTCACTTTGATTAATGGTGACAGAGTGTGTGTAAGTGTGGTTATGTACCAAAACAAAATGCCTCGCTTGGGAAAATATTTATCAAATCAAAATGCTGATTTTAACTTGCAAATATGAAAAATTAACTATAAATGGTTTAACAACTTTCTTTTCAATAAAAATACTGAAAGGTCTGTAAAACGGTACAGTGAAGCAAATAACAGACAAGTGCAGTTAGAAAAATGGGTGCAAGTAAATAAGCCTACTAAAAATATGATGAACGAGATAGCAATGCATGCACAGGGGTCTATCAAGTGCTACAACAAGCCAAAAGTAAACAAAAGTGCTATGAGCAGAATATAGAGCATGAGAGGGACGACTACAATGGGTAGAGGATGAACTGAAATGATAAATAACACTAAATAAAAAATTAAACTAACTTATATGAAAAATTTCTTAAATATAATAGGATATTTGGATTTCTTGTTCGAAAACACCCAATTAAAAAAAAAAATCGTCTCAAACGGAGTTCGGGAGAGGGAGATATGGGCGTTTGAAAGTTGAGTTGCGTTATCAGGTGATTAGATCGCGGGTTTCGGGCTAAAAGTCGCGATCTGGATCACGGGTTTTGGGCTGAAAGTCGCGATCTGGATCGCTAGGTTTCGGGTCAAAACTCAGGGTTCTGGAATCGTGGCTGAGGGTTGGAAAGTCACGATTTGGATCGCGGTTAACGGCGAAAAGTCGCGATCGGGATCAAAACTCAGAGTTTTGGAATCGTGGCTTTCGGCTAAACAACCACGATTTGGATCATGACTGTGGGTTAAAAAAACTGCGATTTACGGGACAGAAAAAGTTGCCGAAAACGAAAGCCGAAAATGAAAAATATGGACTGTAGAGGCTACAAAAAAGGCCAAGGGCTAGGGCAGCAAGCTATAGGCTTAGTGGTAAGCTAGATCTACAATAATAAAGCTAAATAACAACAAAAATAATGATAAATCTAGATCTAACCAAAGATTCAAAGATTCAAAGAAAAGCGGAGTCGCCAAAAATTGTTGCTTTGGTTTTCACCCAAGCTTGTGCAAATGAGCACCTACTAACTTCGTAGTAGCAGTTTAGATCAAACAGTAAAAACCCATGTAAAAAGTAAATATTAATCTAACATGTGTAAGAAAGTAAATGTGAATTAAGAACAGTAAAAAACTAGATCCATGAGAGAAACAATACAAAACTTAATATTTTATATTAATGAGCAAACAATGGTTTGCAATGGTTACCTCAATGGTGAGTTGTTGGAATTCTTGTAGCAGTACGGGAGTAGCGGTCCAGTGCTCCAATACTCTCTCTCTTCTCCAAGATGCTACAAGGATGGGCCAAGGGTTTACTCTTGATAAAGAACTTCAAGCTCAAAAAGGATGGGCAAAGCTCAAGAGCAATTTTGGCAACATGAGGATAGGATGAATGTGGATGAATAATGGGGAGCCTCTATCACCTTTTTATAGTTTTTGGGTGATGGAAAATACGACCATGGTTTTAGGTAACCAATGATATTGGTAAAAATGGTTTAGGTTTCCTTTTCCTCTTTTTCCCTCTTTTTTCTTTTTTTGAATATATTTTTGATTTTTATTCCCTTTTAATTGATTTTTTGGGAATTGTGGACCCCTTTGGAGGGTTTTTTGTATTTTTTGAGGAAAATAAATATTTTGAGGAGAAAAAGATGTATTTTGGTCTTTTTGGTGACCTTTTGAGGGTTTTAGAGGCTAAAATGGTAGGAAAAGTGGATAAATGGGTCATATGGATAGGGAAATGAGCTAGTGAGCACTTTTTGGGTGTTAACAAGAACCAAGCCGGGGAGCAACCTAATCAACATCAAGTCTTTTTTCCCCCTAACTTGAATTTTGGAGTACCCTATTCCGGTGCCTCGAACACTCAATGGAACCTACCCCCTCAAACCCCGTCTCTTAATCAGAGCAGAACAAATAATCCAAGGGCTCCATTCTTCCAGACACCTCCCCCTACTCAAGGCATGGGTAATCCCCCAACCAAGGATTTGGAAAAATTCCCTGGACTCAACAACCCCAGGTTTCTACACCATTTATTCCAACCCAGCAGTATGTTCAACAACCGGCATCCAACTCGATTCCGAATCAAGTGATCAACCCTATGATCCCTAATCAACAACCGGTTAACCAGATGGTCCCTAATGCAAAAAAATTCCAACAGTACCCTGCAGGTAATATCTTTGGGTATAACATGCAACAATATGCAGTGCAGGGCCTGACAGGCATCCCAACACCCCATCAATACTATTCATTCCCGTATCCCAATAGATAACTCCCATTTCTGGAAACATTAGATCTACCTGAATTGTCAAGACTCATTAACGATCCCATTTGGAATGAACCACATTGGCCACCCATACCTACCAAAATTCCGTCAGAAATCCCTAATTTCGATGCTAAACCTGGGGAAGACCCCAAAAATCATGTTATGACATTCCATCTGTGGTGTTCTTCTAACTCACAGATGGATGATTCTATACGATTGAGGCTCTTCCAATGCACACTTACCGGTATGACATCAAAATGATATATCGAGCTGCCCCAACACTCTTTCTGAGACTTCAACACCCTTGCTATGCAGTTTTTGACACACTTCCAACTTCCCATCCGATATGAGATTGGAACAAACCTTTTAACTTCGTTGCGCCAATATATTGCCACCCACATATCCAATCACATCCATGAATGGTGTAGATGCCGAAGGTTAATTAAGGCACCTATTTCAGACCAATTACTTATTGATTGGTTCACCAAGTCATTACTGGCACCCATTTATAGGGATGTTGCAATGGGCGGACCTGTCACGAAGGAACACGCAATCGTTTGTGCACAATATATGGATTTGGTTTATTCCCAATCTAGAACACTATACGAACTTATTCCTCATGCTCCCCACCCCACTAATGATGCATCAAGGCTCACTACCGAACCTCCTATCGATGGTGTAGTTGGTTCCGTGAAGGCCTAGCCTGCAACCAAATCGAGTGGACAACAAAACAATACTGCTCAACCTCAAACTCAGGCTGCATCCAAAACCTCTACTTCTCCTGCTTAGACCTCCAAGGTGAACGACATTCAATCCTCACCACAACAATCTGGAGGGAAAAAGAAGAACAATAAAAGGAAATCTAAAACACCCATCAGCAACAACAAATGGTTTCACACAACCCCCCATAAGGGGGAAACTAGAATGATAAATCCCAACCAGAGACATCTTCCCATCGCGATATTCTTATCATGAGTAACGAGACTGTCCACATATACACTTGTTGAAAGACATATGACTTTGTATCCATTCCGAATAAGAATGGGAATTCCAAAGAGAAAATGCCCTTGGAATATATTCCTTCTGCTCCTCCTTCTACAGGTTCTCTTCATATCGAGAGACCTCCCACTGACACTGTGTTGTGCCCACCTACTGCCACCATTCGAAAGGCGACATTTAATCCAAATGCGTGAGCTGCCCAAAATTACAACATTGTTGAGGAATTAACTCAAGCACCTTGTGCAATGTCTACCCTTGAAGTTTTACAACGCTGCCCTACTCAATGTAAAACCTTGTTTTCAGCACTTGGAGTTGTTGATCCCTACTCTTCCATACAATCACGTTCAATTTGGAATACTTTAAGCCAAGATTATCTCACCAACTGGATTTCCATATTCATACTAAAATCTGTGGAAACAATATCCATCGTACCGTTTTGGACGAAGGTGCCTCCACATCGATCATGTCTTTGTCCTGCTGGAGAGCTATCGGCTTTCCGAAGTAACCTAGTCTCCCACTACTCTAAAATCCTTCGACAACCGTGATTTTCAACCTTACAGACTCATCCCATCGCTCGCTGTAGAACTAGGGGGAAATACCATCTCTATCCATGTTGAAATCATGGGTGCTCCATTATATTACAACATCTTACTAGGTTAAAATTGGTTTTACACCATGACTGCTGTAGCATCCTCGGTTTTCAGTTTGGTCCAATTTCCTCATTAGGGGAAAATTATTACCATCGATCAGTTAGACTTTTGCACGCGGGCGTTCACTCAAACACTGCCAATCTTGTCCCGTTATTGACACAAGCTCAACATCATTGTGAGGACATTGGTGTCAATCTACTGAAAGACTCCTCCACCATTGGAGTATTTATGGAACTCCCACCCCCGATCTTTCCAATCAATATGATCTCTTCGAGCACCGTTAAACCTCACGAATCTCATGATTCTTGGGTTATTCCGAGTCCCGCCAATTGTGAAAGCATCGATGATTGCATGCCTCTAAACCACAATCAAGCAACCTACCATGTGATTAAATCTACATTCGATTGGGTTGACACAATTGACCACCATAGTGTGGCACCTCTCCCGCCTCAAATCCATTCATATTTTCCTTCTATAAACTCCCTTTCACAAACTTTTCCATATTATGAATCAATCATGGAGATCATGAGCATCGATGAACCACCATGGAAAGCCCACCATCATCGATCTTCTTTCCCAACGATTCAGGCGATTGATCCTAATATAAAACCCAATGTTTCACTGGACATTGCCAAAATCCAAGTTTCCCTCTTCTTCACATGATGTGTTTTCCGAAGTAAATTTAGCCAATATTATGGAAACCATTCCTATTGACATCTCCGTGAAACCTGGTATCGTGGAACATATCCATCTAGGAAAAACCTGCACACCTACTGAGGTGGAATTCTACAGTGCCTTATTAAAGAGTTTCACGATGTTTTCGCTTGGAGTTATGAATAAATGCCAAGGATAGACCCCTCTATAGTGGTTCACAAAATCCAAGTCTATCCTGGTGCCCGACCCGTCTGACAGAAACTCCGACCCATCCATCCACGCAAAAATGTAGTTATTAAAGCGGAAGTTGAAAAACTTCTTTGTGCTAGTTTTATTTACCCTGTGCCACTGACAGATTGGGTGTCTAATATCATTCCTGTATCTAAGAAACATGGTATGATTAGGGTCTGCGTCGATTATAGAGACTTGAACAAAGCTTGCCCCTAGGACAACTACCCAACTCCCTTCATTGACAAGATTATCGAAAACTATGCCGGGAGCGTCATCTTTTCCTTTATGGATGGCTTCTCTGGCTACAATCAAATTGAGATACTACCATCTGACCAGCATAAGACTGCTTTTATATGCCCATGGGGGACCTTTGCATATCACAAATTACCCTTTGGTCTCAAGAATTTTGGGGCCACGTTTCAACGGGCCATGTCATATGCATTTCACGATATCAAGCATGTTGTGGAACCCTATCTAGATGACCTACCCGTGCATTCCAATTCACGAGAGGACCATTCTGATCATCTGAGTGCAATATTCTCACTATGTCACCACTACAACATTCGCTTGAATCCACATAAATGTGTATTCTGTTTCAAAGCCGGTAGATTGTTAGGTTTCATTATCTCCAAGGATGGCATACGCCTTGATCCTTCGAAGGTGGAGGCTATTTTATCCTTACCTTCCCCCTCTAATATTCCAGAACTCCAGAGTTTGCAAGGGCATGCGAAATTTTTACGCCGCTTTGTCTGCAACTTCGCCAAGATCACTAAGGGATACATGAGGCTTCTTAAGAAAGACATTCCTTTCATTTGGGATGACGAATCCCAACGGTATTTTGAAAACCTAAAGAAGGCTCTTACCCATGCTCTCGTGATACAACCCCTTGACTACACACGAGACTACATTTTATATCTTGCTGCCTCTACTACCATCGTTGGCATGGTGTTGTTTTAGGAAGATAATAACGGTCAAGAACATGCAGTATACTACCTCAACAAGAGTATTATTGACTCCGAGAAAGGCTACTCACATGTGGAGAAACTGACTCTAGCCACAGTTTTTGCGGTCCAGAGATTTAGACATTACATTTTTCTTCGCAAAACCACCTTTATCGCGAAATTCAATCCGATGTACTACATCCTAACACGTCAAGTGCTAGGGGGAAATATTCCCATTGGATTTTTTTTCTCCAGGAATTCGATTTGGAGTTTGCCAAAGTGAAGTCCAAAAAATCCTTGGTCTTTGTCGAGCTTATTTGCGCATTACCCCGTGTCAATGATCAATCTGAGCCCATTGATTCGTTTCCAGATGAATCTTTGTTTCTCAATGGAATGACTGATCCCTGTTAAGGAGACATCATCTTGTATCTCGAGACCCAACGTTTTCGCCCGGACCTCAACCGTGATGAACGCCGCCGCATCAGACACCACTCTAAATATTACCTTATCATTAGTGATACCCTCTACCGCTGTGGTATAGATTCTGTGTTACGATGTTGTTTGACCCTTGACGAAGCTAAACATGTTCTTAATGACTTCCACTCTAGAGCATGTGGTGGTCATCTTTCTGGGATGGCTACAACCCAGAAAATCTTGCGCACAAGCTACTTCTGGCCTACAATATTCAAAGAATGTGTTGAAGCGGTTAAGAAGTTACCTCCATGCCAATTTTTCCATGCTAAGAAACGTTCACACCCCGCTCTGCTTCATCCTGTCATTGCCATCGGCCCCTTTGAAAAGTGGGTATTGACTTTATGCATTGTAATCCCACTTCAGCCGGGGGGGCATAGCTATGCTATCGTAGCTATGGACTACTTCACTAAATGGGTTGAATCCATGCCTACATACGTAGAAGACGGCAAGACAACAACATTATTCATATTCAATCATATCATAGCTAGGTTCAAAGTCCCGCAGGCCTTCGTGACTGACCATGGTTCCCACTTTAGGAACCATATGATGGATGAGCTGAGTTCCAAACTGGGTTTTCTTCATGAAAACTCAACCCCAAACTACCCATAGGAAAACGGTCAAGTAGAGGCGATCAATAAAGTCTTGAAACGTATGGTCCAACGTACCGTGGGTACCCAAAAATATAAATGGCACTTAGCTCTATTCTCAGCTCTTTGGGCCTACAGAACTCCGGTCAAAAATGCAATTGGGTTTACACCATTTCAACTGGTCTATGGCCTAGAAGCAATCCTATCGATTGAATTTGAGATACCATCTCTAAAGCTATCTGTAGAACTCTTACCCAACACAATCACTGAGGAATATCGATTTCTATACCTAGCTAAGCTAGATGAAACCCACCGAGACGCCGCACTTGCAAACGAGGCCCATAAGAAATGCGTCAAATCTCAATATGACAAATCCGTTCAACCTCGAGTGTTCAACGAAGGTGACCTAGTCCTAACCTATGATCAGATGCATGATAAGTTAGGTAAAGGCAAGTTAGAATCTATGTGGTACAGTCCTTACGTTGTCAAACATGTGTTGGAGAAGGGAGATTACGAGCTCGTAGACTGTGATGGTATATCTTTGGGAGAGCCCCGCAATAGACTTTACCTAAAGAGATTCTACGCGTAGGTCCATTTTGAGTGGAACACCTTGTATATAATGTATATAGAGTGATTGTGGTTAGTTTTTGCATGTCAGGTCCTATCTCGTACACCACCATTTATCTTGACTTGTGCTTTTATGCGCATATGTCAGCATACTATGGATTCGCAGACGGTGCTAGTCGTCATACCCACAACCTTGCTTCTGCAGCATGGGTGCTCTATTCCCTTGCTGGAGAGTTGATATCCTTAGGAGGTATCTGCCTAGGCCCTGCAACAAATAACATCACGGAGTATCATGTAGTCATTGAACTTTTGACCGAAGTTTCTTCTCTTGATATCCGTTCCTTTTTAATCTACCTGACTCTCAACTCATGGTGTCTCACCTAAATCGTGTCTACACCGTCCGTGATCCTACACTACTTTGCTTATATAGAAGGGTATGCCTCCTTGAATGATCATTTGATTACATTTTTAATCAGCATGTACCAAGGGAATTCAACATGGTGGCTGATTCATTAGCTAACTATATGTTGGATTGGCATCTAGCACACACTTAATCAACATACCATAAAATAATACATGTACATATGTAAACATGCAAGTCATTATAGATAAAATTGTATAGATAGTTCCATATATATATACCATGTAAAAAGTGTTTTCTTGCAACATACATCGGCATAATGTGTCCAAAGTCAAAATTGGGTTTATAACCCATACAAAAATTGGCTCTCAAGCCTACGTATCGTATGCATGCCGCTAATGATACTACTACCAAAAACACTAGTCATGAGGCGCACGGTTCTCATGGTAGCATGCCACCGCCCTGTTGACTCGACGGAGCAACCACCCAATCCACTCTGGCACTCCCACAGTGTGCCTCTAGAGATGATACGGCACCTCGGGCATCCTCATAGGAGGAACACCCATGGTCAATCCCTCTAAGTTCTGCTCCACATCACGGAGCCCTCCTGCCTCGTCTTCTTCATCCTGGTACTCCACCCCACGTCGTCGCAGTGGGGATGATCCTGTTGGCCTCACCGGCCCTTGATCTGCAACATTATACATATACAATAGAATTTCTACACGTTATCAAAACAAAATAAAAATGACATAAACTCAAAAAACTAAAAACGAATCTGAAGGTTATATACTTGTCTCGTCCCAGTCATCATCCTCAGGAAGGGCTAGATCAATGTCGCCATGGAAGTCCACCCCAACATAGGGATAGTCTTTGATCATGATGATCTGCTCCTCGAGCCATGAGAAGAAATCCTCACCAAATGCTTGGACCTGCGGCCCACCGAGATTTCCAGCGTAGTCACTCCATCGCCCCATCCGTGGCTTGGATGTGGGATGACGAGGCCTCTCTACCCGAGGACACAACAACTACACCCTCTCCAAGAAGAAGGTGACTAAGATACTACCGTACCCAAACTGGTGAATGGTTCCATTGTTGCATTTTGTTACTTGTTCCTTGAGGTTGACCAGGACCCCTTAACACCAATTGAACAGTTTAGGATCTATGCATTCCACAACATAAGTCATTTTTGCTTTGGTTGCATGGTGAGCTCCCACACTCCCCGCCTAACGTGCAATGGTATATAAGATCGTCGTCAAATGAAGATCTATCACATATGCAATGAGTACTTTCCCTCTCTTCTTACGGGATCCTTGTCTATAGTATCGAGCTATGTATGTATCCGTGGTCTCTTTGGTGGTCCGGTGCCTTGACATATTGACCCGTGCCCCCTTCTTAGAGAGACTGGTCAAGAAATAGATATCCTTGAGCTTGATCTCGAGTATGTGCTCTCAAATATGGAAAGCCTGAATGTTGGCATCCCGCATTTGGATTATGTAGTTCAGTAGCTTCCCCTGCTTATAGATACCCCTAGTCTTAAAGAATTTCAATAGACCACATTCTCGTAGCGTGGCCAGTGTGGCATCATCGTTCAAAGCCACCCTTTAATCCCATTCATGTTCTCTTTCTTTCCACTCCACCATTTTCTCTCTAGTCACATCCAATATCCTGTAAATCACCAGGGGGGACTTCAATTAAAAGATGGAAATCTATCTTCATGCCAAAAGGGAGAGGCAAATGTCTTTTTTCCCAAATCTGCGGATTTTCGTGCCCTGGGCAGTGCAGGGGACGCAAAAACTGATAATTTTCGCGCCCGTGCTAAGGTCCAGAATGCGAAATTCACTGAATTTTCACTCTTCCCGACATAGAGGGGCATGGAAATATCAGGTCGCAAATTTGGTTCCCTAAGGCACTTACCAACCCAGAAAATTAGCATGAAAACAGACAAAAAATGGATGAAAAGAAAGAGCAAGGTGAGAGGAGTTACCTGTTTCAAACGGTGGTTAGAATGGCGCCCTGGATCTCTCGATATCTCCAGCTGAAGATTTTCTCTCCACAAGGTGAAAATATCCTCTGGGTAAAAATGGCTAAGTCACAATGGGCAATTTCTCCTTTTACCCTCTTTTATACATATCATGTGGTTATTTTTACATTTGAAAAACCTTTTTAAGTTAATTCTTCACAATTTTATGACCTAATGTTTGTTTCTAGGGTTTTTTTACTATATTTGGCAGGTTCATTTATGCTGTCACATTGGTGTTCTCATGTATTTGACCTTCTTTCAAGCTTACTTTCTCTTTTTTGTGCTCCGGACCCAAACATGAAAAAGATTCCAAGCGCTTTTCACACATGAGTCGTTCTTGTCAAAACCAAGTAAAATGGTGTCGAGCTTAGTTTAATTTATTCATTCTTGAAAAACGATGAGTAAAGTATCGTCTTAGTATAATTTTCTCCCCTTTTCGAACTAAGATGATTAACTTACGAAAACGGAACCATAGGAGTTCTCTTTAAGCTCTTTTCAGACTCCCTCATTTAGAAAAGATTGCCAAGTAAGCTTGTCTCTTTCACACTTGTAAAAGTATTTGAAAAGGCATCTATCCGGTGGTAGGTTATCCCCTTTTCGGATTGTTTAAACTATTTACTAGAAATGTATACATTAGTCAAACATGAGTAGGAGAGTTCTCCTGGACATCATTTTACACTTTTTTGGGTCCAGGGACTATGTCACGTACCCACCCATCCATCCAAGGCGAGGGAGGGAACATGTGCCAATCTCTGGGGCTTTCACATAATCTCATCCAATTCATTAGAATGATATGAATAAATCATTTGTGTGCAGATGTAAAGCAAATCAATTATGCACAGCGGAATTAAACTATCCACACACATTACTCATGCATACAACATATCAACAGTCATCAAATTAATACAGTGCAGAATTAAATACATAGACATAAAAACACTTATCTCCATTTTGCAATTGTCCCAAACAAATAGCTATGTCGCTACAACGTTCCACCCAACCATAGGCTCTTCGACGGCATATACTCAGTCTGTCCGAAGGCCACCCTCGAGTTGGGCATGATTCTTATAAGGAAAAGGGGACATTCATCTCATACACAACCAATTAAGCATTTCATTTGAGCCAAGCCAGTCCATAGCTGGGTTTATCAGGCTACATCATAACCTTGGATGCTTGCACTCAAGCTCAAGCCAAAACAATGGAGACCCATAACCCATACCCCAACATACTCTCTTCTCACACAACAAGCACAATCATTGGGCAAGGATACACATTTAACAATGGGATTTACAACATAATGGTCATGGGTTTTCCCCAATTCGTTTCCAACAAAAACGAATTATGGAATGGGGAAAAACACTCACATGGAGGAAAACAATTTCTTCCCTAACTAACTGAGCATTCAACAGCCAAATGATCTCTATGGAACCCCTAGTTCAATTCCCCTTCTTCCCCACTGGTATACAACACAAAAACGCCCTTCTCCCAGCTGAGAATGAAGGAAAACACAGGATTTCGATGGGGGAAAACGCCCAGCCAACTCCCCACTCGTGATAGAGCAAAGCTCCCTCATGGATAATGGCTTGGGGAGCAATTCATGGCTCTTTTCTTGCCCAAGAAGCAAAACGCGATTTCCCATGCAGGGTGGCTTGCCCATACCCGAAATTGGACAGCCATACCTCTCATTCCCCAAGGCATTAACTACCTCAACCAACTCTTGGGAGAAATCAATGATTGGGTACAAAAGTCAACATGGGTAGTTGAGGGTTTGATGGGTTCTCTCATTGACACTTGGCTTGACTTGATTGGCTCCAAGGGTTTGAAGGTTTTCCCTCCCAATTCCTTGTAAAATCATGCCCCCATCTCTTGTTGCATTGCATAGCTAGTTGTGGGTATTTTATTAAAATGCATATTTACATGATGTTGAAATTCCAATGTGCCTGGCTAGCACACAAACCGTATGCACCAATAAATCGATGGCGGGGCCTTGGCCTTGAGCTCCTCACCATGATTTTATAACAATATTACATCATTTACATTTTAATGCTATAGGGTCAAGATGGGGATGTGAAATACTAATTGTTACGAAAAAGTCAAACTTTGGAGTCTTCTTTAAGTTATATCATACTCTCTAAACATGAAAAACTTCTGAGTTACCCTTCTTTGGACTTGTAAAATTAAACATCAAAGGATCCTTATGGAGTCGAACCTCTCCTAATTCCTTGGGTTCATAAAACGTACAAGGATGGACTCACTTAAACATGAGCTATACCGAGCATCTGTTATCCTCTTCAAGCTCGTTAAACCACAAAAAGGTACTCGTCAATCACGATGGGGGGAAATTGGGAAGTAAGCCGAGTTTACCTTTTTGGTAGCTTGTGAGTTGTCACCTTTGAAAATTGCATGCATTTATATCTTGTCTTCCTTGGGTATTCAGTCTCTCTGTTGAGTTATAACTACAGTCATAGTCATCTTCTTCATCTTGAACCTTATCACCTTGTGGTTATTTCTTCTAATCAATCCCAGCTGCCAAGTCCTGTCTCATGCCGTTATATGTTCAAAGGGTTTGTGTCGCCTTGAGTCAACCCTTTCACAATTTTGTCAAGTTCTCCAGTCTTGTGTCAGTATGTACTCTTTTGATCTGTTTCTCCACACCTTTTTCTTATATCAGTTTCATGTCAATGATGTGGAATTCATTATGGTCCACCCTCGACGAGTCTATTCCTGTCGACATCAACTCTCTATCCAGGAATTAGATTTAGGAACCAACCATAGTACCTTGGTGCCTGCATGCCTCAATGGCAAGTTTCCTCATATTCGACAATAGGTTTTCATCATTTAACACGGATCGAAAGATTCCACGAGTGTTCGACGTCAAGACATCTATTCACATTCGTTGGAATGTACTAATGATACCTTGGTGATCATTTTCATCATTGGTGATTTCCCTCTCACTTATTAACGGTTCACATCACTGACCGGTAATCAATTGGTTTCTGCCATGTTCGACTTCAACACTTTGTAACCACATGGCTAGATTCATATCAATTTGGGATCGAGTAGAATACCCTGGATGCTCCTGATATTCCTCTTACATCCAGGCTGTGATGGTGATTATTGAGTAGGTCCCTACATCGACATCTTGTTGGTGACCTCGTTTGTGTACTGTCACATAGATACACTATTGTATTGGTCGTGGCTGTGTTGTTATCTAGTCATTGATCTACATTTTTTCTTTGTAGCCATGATTTGTTTACAGTCTCTATCATGTTAGTTATGTCATGGATATGCATTGTATTGGTCGGCAACCATGCTTTGAGTCAGTTGTCCTGAGCATGGGTATGACCGCCTCGGTGTTATTTGACATCTGGTTTCCTTGCAGCTCCACTCCAACCTCCTTGCTACTATCTATGCAGACTAATTTATTTGTAAAGTGTTTCGGCCATCAGTTCCTTCTGAACTCACACTTTAGGGGGCATTTGTTATACTCCAAAGTCCCACTTTGAGTGTCATTTCACCTCGCCATGGTTTATCCCCATGTGAAACCTAACGACATTTCCTCCTAATGCATGTCGGAACTTACTCTCACCTAGTTGGTCCCCTCTTTGGCCTTCCTTGGAAACCCTAGATCCAAATCCAACTTGTTTGAGCCCAGTGACACATCATCAGGTCGAGATGCCACCTTAGTTGACTCACTTTACTAGAATTTTTGCGCCCTACTAGTAGTGCAACACACGAAAATTCCCCTTTTTCGCGTTCTGCATACCTGCAGTGGCACAGAAATTTCAACTTCATCGCGTTCTTCTCAGTTTTGGGAGCACGAAAAATCCCCTCAACCACCTTACTCCTTGAATTTGGGATCTTGCATTCGATGGAGAAACTTTAGGGATGATGATTCCTCTCGAATCCCATCTATTCCTTCTTCCTTGTCGTGAGTCATCTCTTTGATCCACCTTCCACTCCTTGAGATCCATTATTATCTCCTAGTGGTTGGCCTCCCAAACCCTATAAGAAGGAATCCATCCATAATCTAGGGGGAGATCATTTGAGGCATCAAACCTATGGTCTTAGGAGTTTTGCAGAGGTAGCAAGGAAGGAGGATTTGGATCTGAAAGTTTGCTTGGACATCAAGGAATCATTTTGTAAGTTTCTCCGAGTTTACATTAATATAACTTGTCTTATTTTCCCATTTCATGTGTTATGTTTCGATCATTAGCATGGAATGTTTCTAATCTGATTTAGATATGAACTAGTATACAAGGTATTCAAAGATTTGCTTTGCTTGTTGTTTGCTTGATTCAAACAGGTTCTGCTTGCGAGATTCAAGATAGAAGCTGGAGACAAGACGAACATCTGGTTCAAGGTGAAGTTACATTGATTCTTTCTCTCTAAATATATCTAGGATTTGTATGCATTGTTAGATCTAGGATTCTAAGGTAGCATTTGTTTGTTAGCTGTCTTAGATTAAACTTAGTTAATCTCAGTTTGGTCTAAGGGTAAATCTAAATACCCGTAGGACGGATTTACTTACCACAATTGTTTTTAAAAAGGTCTCATGTCTTTCAACCTTTATTTCTTTTAGGGCTAAACTCCATGCTATTAATAGGCCTCTCGAGTGACCAACAGAATTAATGTGTGCAAAGGACTGGCCTTTAAGCTAAGTTTATACTTCTTCTTGAGCTTTTGCTCCTTCCATCATAGTTTTTTGTAATAAGATGACCGAGGATTTTAAACTCTCGACCATTCTCTTTAGAGATTTTAACTTGGGGGAGTTCCCTAACCCCTTTAAGTTAAAGGATAAACAGATCATCAAAAAACCCATGTCTGGGCTATCCCTTCTCTAAGGGCAATGCTTATCATTGACTGTTTTCCAGATTTGACCTCCAACTCAGCTTGAGATTTGGCTTTTGAAATTTGAGATTTCCTACCAAGTAAACCCTTTGGAAAAGGGTCTAAAGCCAAGCCACCTTTCGAGGCTACTTCTTCTCCACCCAGTAACACTTTTTTTGATCTTATGTTATAATATTTGTGTTTTACCCAAGAGGGGGGGTACCTCTTCTCCTCCCGAGGCGATGCCATGACAGGACAAGCTTTCTCAAGACTTGCATACTTCTTCTCCAATTCTGTCTGTTTCGTAAGGAGTGGCGGAAGTATAAAATCGTTCGAATTGACAGACTTTGTTGGGCTCGTTGTACTAAAAAAATATTCTTCCTTAAAGGTACATGGAGAAGAAACATCTGGAAAGGGAGCTGCAACATAAATAAAAGAAGGAATTTATAAAGGAATAAAAGACTTACCCAGAACGTGAATTGCTTGTTTTTCCATCTCCTTATCAACAACTTTAACCGGAGAGCCACCACCTTTTTTTGTTTCACAATCTTTTATTCCATTCATCTGTTCTGGCTTTCTTTCCCAATTTGCGTGTTCTTCCATCTCCCTATTATCAGCTTCAACCAAAGAGCCACCACCTTTTTCTACTTCGCCAAATTTTAATCCTATCGAATGTTCTGTCTTTCTTACACCTATTGTTTTGTGAAGAACACAATTATCAGAAAAATTGGGGCAATCATTTATCATATGACTAACCCGTTGACACGAAAAACATCTGAAAGGGATCTTATGGTAATCCAGACGTTGTTTCCAATTTCTACCATTCAATTTAAAAAATATTTCCTCATATAATCCATCTCTAATATCTAGATCGATAAGGTTTTTTTCCCATCTCCTGCCACTTTTTGCTCCAAGTTGTCTTCTAAAGAGATGGATCTTCCAAGTTTACCTCTAATAGATTCAAGGTTTTTTTTTTGACAAAACATCATCGGAAGTCCAGACAGTAAGGCCCATACTTGTTGAACATTCTCCGGTTCTCTGTCAGCTTCAAAGTCAACCTGCCACCTTTTTAGAATTAGATCTGAAGGCCCCCATTTCCAAGTCTTTTCCAACAGTTTGCGCCTTTCTGCTTCTGATTTAACTCTAAACATAATCCAACCTCGTGAAAGGATACGAAAATGCGGCATTTTTTTTAGAATGGGAATCCAATTGTGTTCTATCCACTTCCTTAATGCTTCTTCTCCAACAGTTTTTCCGCAGAAACGTCCTACCACTGCCAGGGCGAGGTATTCCGGGACTTCGTTTAATCGAATTTCCTTTCCTATGGATAATGAGGCCGCCTCCTTTTTCGCACAAGCACCTTTTTTCTGTGCAATGTCGTTATTAGGTTCAGGCGTGGGAAGGCTCGATCCATTATTAACCTTTGTGGAAGATCGATGTAAGCTAGACTTCTGTGTGGTGTGCGTAGGATAGGTCTTGTCATCCTGAACCGTGATGCATTTATTTTCATGTAAGAATATGGGAACCCCTGGTGATGTAGTATCATAATCGACTTCGTCGAAAAACATTGTGAATCGTCCCAAGTTCATAGAGTTAAAAATCTTGAAAATAAATATGAAATGATAAAGACCTTCGTAATTCTTCGAACTGATCTTCGGATCCCCCTTGCCGCATAGCTCCCCCCCCCAACTCTCGCCCCATATATATATATATATATATATAGATAATCCCAGAGAGATCTACATTGCCGACTGCTAAGTTATAAAAAATGGGATGATAAACATGTGTATCATTATATATTAAGAGGTTGTTGTAATAAATTTAGGAGTTTGTAAAATGAGTGAGTCTAACATTGAGAACATGTGTCATTTCTTAAAAAATTACAATTTCAATTCCAAAGAGAATTAGTTTATGTTTACAAACAAAATTTTAGAGTGAAATGATATTTCCCAAATAAATCACAATGCCCAAATAGCTTACTTTTTCAAACTCATCATACTATGCAGATATTTCAAATGTATTCAAAAGCATTGTTATTTAAGAATTTGAGGTCCTGAGTTGATATCCATTTGAAACATGAAAGGCATTTGCAATTGCATCATTTTTAGCTTCAAGTAGCCTCATTCCTTTCAAATTTCCCAAATTTTTTTATTATCTCAATTTGGGGTTTTAGTTCGTCTTCCCATAATTTTCATTATGGTCATCTTGCGTTTTTCTTCATGTAATGTTATTGGTCTCCATTCAATGACTTTGCTTTAGTGATCGTGGAAAACTGAGTTTGACAAGACACCGAGTTAATTGCAATAAATATTTGTTTAATTTTCCACATAAAATCTATATTTTGGGTTCATTGCTTTCCAAACTTACAAAGGTCAAAAAATAGTTACATGGTCTTTTAGTGTATGTGTTGAAGCTAAAGTTTTGTTGATTTTCGGCCTTTGCTTTTTTTTCCTTTAATTTTATGTTAACTATACGATTTTTATTTTTCCTTTTGATTTGTGTAGCATTACAATTTAGTTTAGGAGTTACAACCTGTGGGGGCAATGAAGATTTGGAATATTTTGGAGATTGGAGGACATTGGGGGTTGCTATGCTTTGACATACTGGACAATATTAATACAGTGCCATAGGTATGTCCTAAGAGCCTCAACTTATACTTCTTGATTTCATGATTTGTCCTCTTTTCTTATATGATTTTGGGTATTTTATTTTCATCAAATACGATCCAATATGCCTTATTAGTTACGTGTGTTGGTTTATGTTCTAGGGAAAGCTCTGCAACAATTTCTATATTGAAATCAAGATCATAGATGGTTTGGTAGGCATGGTATTAGGATAGAAATTTCTGGATCTCTGTCTAGGACCAAAATATGCAATTGCTAATGTAATAGGTTGAAATTAGTTGTTAATTTTACAAATTTTGTTTTGTGCTGGAAGAAAATTTCTGTGATTTCGTAGTGTAATATAGACTGTAATGTCCCTAATTTTGATAGCACCAATGAGAAACAGCTAGCCCATTAGATCCCCATGGGTCCTATTTGAAAATTAAATAAATTAGATAGGGTTAATTTTGGTATATTGTTATTTAGTTTAATTAAATTAAACCATGGAGAAGAATGTAGTCCATAGTTTATAATATTTAATTATTAATTAGTTATTTGATGAGTTGTAAATGATTATGGGGCCTAGGAGATCACATAGAAGATTAGGTGGACCTAATGAGTTGCCTTCCAAAAATAAATATGGAAGAAAAGCAGTAAAAATCAAGAAATAAACTAAAAAGCTCGAAGGCAGTAGAAAAGTAGGAAAGCACAAAAAAGCAGGAAAACACAGAAAAATAGAAAGCAACATAAAAGCAGGAAAGCACAGAAAAGCAAAAAAACAGAAAAGTAGGAAAGCAACATAAAATCAAGGAAAAGTAGGAGTTTCCAAAAGCAAGAAAGCAGAGTAAAGCAGGATGTTAAATTTTGAGCATTAATTCACAATACTCTAGGATCTTTGCTGAGAGAATAACATATACAGTAAATCAATGCATGACAATCACAATATGACAAGCATCACAAGAATCAAAAGCATAAGAGACAAGAGACACATAGTTTCCGTGGGGAAAACCCTAAGGTGAAAAACCCCACAACTTACTCAGAGATAGAGAGAGCAATAGCTCAACCAAAATACAACCAAATAACACTGAGATAGTCTCCTAGTAGCAGATGCTCCTCCTCCTCACTAGTGTGCCACTTTCTGAGTGAGAGTGAGTTACTTTTCCGAGTGAGTAAAATAGAGATCTCCTATCTCTATTTATACTTACCTTTTTTTTTTTTGCCCAGTGACCTTATGGGGTTGACTTATCTAGCTAGGTACATCCATATTATATTATATATAATTCTGGGCCAACCCCACATGGTGGTCTAATAACCCATTGGCAAGTGTACACACTTGCGACACTTGTCAATCCACATGACGACACTTCCTTATAGAGGAATAACACATCTCTTATAAGGGTACAATAAAAAAAATATAAAATACACAGATGAAATACATTCCGAAGTTACATATACATCAACACTCCCTCTTAACTAGGAAGATATTTCTCGACACAGATCTGCTAGACAAGTCTTCTTCTCTGGATCATCGTCATCGATGCATCGTCATCATCATCGTCACTGCTGCTGCTATCTCAACCAATCTTTGACTCTACTCGTCATAGGAATTTCTACAGAGCCAGTCCTTTTCATATTGGATGTAGGCCCACCACCTGCAGGTCTTCATCATCACTGGCCATACTTTGGAAACCTCAGGACTTATTACGTGCGTCACAAAACCTGGCTGCAGCATCCCAGGCTATTACGAGCACACAGCTCTACCTGTAGGATCTCCCAGGAGCACATTACATGTAACCCATCACAAAACCTGGCTGAAGCATCCCAGGCTGTTACGAGCACGCAGCTCTACCTGTCGGATCTCCCAGGAGCAAATTACATGTGATCTCACCACAAAACCTGGCTGAAGCATCCCAGGCTGTTACGAGCACACAGCTCTACCTGTCAGATCTCCCAGGAGCACATTACATGTTGTCCACCACAAAACCTGGCTGAAGCATCTGAGGCCTTTTTCATCCTGTCCAGATCTCCCAGGAGCAAATTACATGTGGTCATGGCAAAACCTGGCTGAAGCATCTGAGGCCTTTTTCATCCTGTCCAGATCTCCCAGGAGCAAATTACATGCCATAGGACAAAACCTCGAAAGAGCATCTGCCAGATATCCCAGGGCACCGAATTACATGCCATAGGAAAAACCTCGAAAGACTATCTGCAGATCTCCCAGGGCGCAAATTATATGTCCTCCCAAAGAAAAACCTCGAAAGAGCATTTGGCAGATGTCCCAGGGCACCGAATTACATGCCATAGGCAAAACCTCGAAATACCATATGCAAATCTCCCAGGGCACAAATTACATGCTTACCTGCACAACCTGATCTACGGCCACAAAGTATCATCTGATACTCATCATACATCATCCTGATGTACACATGATCATCCTGATCATCATCACTGCAACATCCTGCTGCATGTCATCTGGAGAAGCTCGTCATCCATGATCATCCTAATCATACAATGCATCCATCTGATGCACACCAAGTATCTATCTGATACATATCATCATACATAGTGTATCCACCTGATACATAGATACATGATCCACACAATGTATCCATCAACATACATGATCTACCTGATCATACCTGATACATATCAATATACATGATCTAACTGATCATACAATGTATCCACCTGATACATATACAGATACATGGTCCAAGCATCCAACATGATGCATATACACAATACATACAAATGATCCATCCGATCATATCCAACATCCAACATGATGCGTACATACATATAAATGATCCAACTGATCATATCCAGCATCCAACATGATGCATACATACATACATAAAAATGATACAACTGATCATATCCAGTATCCAACATGATGCATACATACATATACAAAAATGATCCAACTGATCATATACAGCAGAAACCAGAACATCATCCCAATGCTCATCATCTAGCACTTACATCCACAGCCATGTGAAGGATCCTCCTTCCAACATGATTGGAATGGCTTCAGCAAATGTGTCCATCACTTCTTCCTCGAGGTGTCCTCGATCTGAAGAACACCCAGCCTCTCTCTGAAGTACTCGAACTTCACTCTAGCTAGTGGCTTCATCAGTACATCTGCAATCTGCTCAACCGTCGCAACATACAGGAGCTTCACAGCTCCTCTCTGCACCATATCCCTGATATAGTGATATTTGATCTCTATGTGTTTCGACCTGTCATGAAACACTGGGTTCTCAGACAGCTTCACACAACTCTGGTTATCACAGAAGATACCAGTAGCATCCAACGGGAGATCAAATAACTCAGACAGTAGCTTCCGTAGCCATACTACCTCACAACTAGCTGAACAGGTTGCAACATACTCAGCCTCATCTGTACTTAGTGCTACGCAGGACTGCTTCCTGCTAAACCAAGAGATCACACCTGATCCCATACTGAAGCAGCACCCAGATGTGCTCTTCCTATCTGCAGCACTGCCAGCCCAATCTGAATCAACATAACCTTGCAGGTTAAACTTTTGATTCGCTTCATACTTGAGCCCATAATCCACTGTACCCTTCAGGTACCTCAGAACATGCTTTATAGCAACCAGGTGAACACTCCTCGGATCTGTCAGGAACTGACTCAATGTGTTCACAGCAAAGCAAATGTCTGGTCTCGTGTTCGTTAGGTACATTAAGGACCCAATCATCTGACGATACATAGAGACATCAACCGGCTCAGATGAAGCATCGCAGATGAAGCATCGCATAGAAGCTTCAGATTCGATGCCATAGGTGTGGCCATGGCCTTGCAATCCATCATCCCGAATCTCTTCAGTATCTCTACTGTGTACTTCCCTTGACCAAGGAAGATCCCACCTGCACTCTGCCACACCTCCATGCCTAGGAAATAGTGCATCATTCCCAAATCTTTCATGTCGAATTCAACAGCAAGCTTCCTCTTAGTATCTGCAATCAGTCTATCATCTCCTGTTACAAATAAGTCATCCACATACAGGAGTAGAATCACAGGATTCCCTTCCTCAACCTTGTAGTAAAGGTTGGAATCCGCTTTACTCTTGGTAAAGCCCAAACTAGATAGGAAACTGTCCATCCTACCATACCAAGTTCTGGGGGCTTGTTTCAAGCCATACAAGGCTTTATTCAATCTGCACACATATGACTCCCTGTCATGTATTTCAAAACCGAGTGGCTGCTCCACATATACTTCCTCTTCAACTACACCATTCAAGAAAGCAGTCTTGACATCCATCTGGTGTATTTTCCATTTCATAGCTGCAGCCAGGGCAAGTACTATTCTGATGGAAGTATACCTGGCTACAGGTGCAAAATTTTCTTCATAATCTATTCCCTCTTTCTGAGAGAAGCCACGAGCTACGAATCTTGCCTTGTATTTCTCTATACTGCCATCTGCAACATGCTTGATTTTGTAGATCCATTTGGAAGTCACAACAGACTTCTCTTTAGGTCTTGGGACAACATCCCAAACATCATTCTTCATTATTGATTGGTATTCCTCAACCATGGCATCCTTCCATTCTTTCTTTTCTGCTGCTTCTTCATAACTAGAAGGCTCTTTCTTCATAATGTCACAGAGTAAAGCAACATAGCTAATATGTGATCTGGTTCTCTTCTTTGCTCTGTGTTCTTCTTCTGGAATGCCAAATCTTTCTGCATCTTGAATGAGCTCTCTGGCCCATGCAGGTTTCCTCTTGTGAGAGTTATCCTCACGGGGTGGATCTACAGGTTCTTGCAGATCTTCAAACTCACGAACAACTTCTGGACTTGCTTCAGTCATGTTAGTGTCTTGAAATCTAGTTTCCTTAGGTTCTTCATAAACTTCGATAGGTGCCTTCCTTGATTTGATGAATGCTGAGTTTTCTTCAAATGTTATATCCTTGCTGACATCAATCTTCTTGAACCCTGGAAAGTATATTCTGTAAGCCTTTGAGCTTTCACTGTAACCCACAAAGATACCCTTCTTTCCTGAAGGATCTAGTTTAGTCCTCTTTTCCTTCTGAGATGGCTGACTTCAGGTTTCTTACCAGAAAATACCTCTTCTGGTGTCTTGTTGTCCAATATATTGTGAGGTGTTCTGTTCTGCACATATACAGTTGTTCTAGCTGCTTCTGCCCATTGATGCATAGGTAGATCTTGGTCATGCAGCATTGCCCTTGCTGCTTCCATGATAGTTCTGTTCTTTCTTTCTGCAACTCCATTCTGATGAGGATTATAAGGAGCAATCAACTCCCTCTTAATCCCTGAATCACTGCAAAGCTTCTTGAAGTCACCTGAGGTGAATTCTCCACCATTGTTAGATCTGAATGTTTTGATCTTCTTGTCAGTTTGATTCTCCATCAAGGTTTTGAATTCCTTGAACTTATCAAACACCTCATCTTTGTTCTTCAAGAAGTATATCCAAGTCTTCCTAGAGAATTCATCAATAAATGAGACATAGTAATCATACCCACTTAGAGAACTAGATGACATAGGACCACATACATCTGAGTGGATGATTTCCAGAATGTCTTTTGCCTTGCTTTCACTGCTTGGGAAAGCCTTCTTAATGTTCTTACCTTTTGCACATCCTTTGCAAACACCTTCATGTTTGGTCTTGATTTCAGGAAGACCCTCTACTGCCTTGCTTGCAATTGGGAGTGCCCTATAGTGCATATGAGCAAGTCTTCTATGCCAAAGTTCACTTGGCTCAATGGATTCATGCACCATGGCATGTTCAGGTTGTCCCTTTAATTTATACAAACCTCCCTCTTGCTCTCCAATCACTACTACATCATCTATGGTCTTTCCCTTAGGCCACATTAGGACTTGACCATCCACAAATGAAACCCTCATACCTTTTGCATCCAATGCAGAGATTGAGAGTAAGTTCTTCTTGAGCCCAGGTACATAAAGGACTTCTTTCATCTTCAAAGATTTTCCAGAATCTAGGTTGTAGGAGGCTTCACTACTTCCTTTGATTGGGTATTGATAATCATCCCCAAGTTTCACCTTATGGGGTGATTCATGTTCATATAGGTTCACAAAAGATTCCTTAAACCCAGTCATGTGTTTGGAAGCCCCACTATCAATCAACCAATCATTACAACCATGGGAGATGGTACCTATGAGAGCAGAGATCAGAACATACTCTTCTTCACTTGATGAGTCATCATTACTATCACTTTCTGCCCTAGCCTTCTTCTTGGGTGGTTCATCATCCTCGGAAGCATGAGCATGAAACCTTCTTTTGCTGCCCTTCTTCTTCTTGTTGGAGTTGTTGTTGTCCTTCTTGTTCTTGGGACAATTTATGGCAATATGTCCTTTCTCATTACAGGTGAAGCATATTCTTCTTTCCTTGGAGTGATGTGAATATTTCTTGGAGTGAGATGGCTCTCTCTTGAACTTCCCTTTCTTGGTGTGAGTTGTGAGAGCTTGATCTTCATTCCCCATCTTTTCTTCTCGTGCCACAAGCCTTGCTTCTTCTTGTGAGCATTCTTCCCGTAGTATACTGAAGGAGATCAACTTCTTCCTTGCACAAATTCCTTGGATAAAGGAATCCCATGACCTGGGTAGGCCATTTAGAGTGGTCATCACCACTTCACCATTCTCTACCATTTCATCCACTGCTTCTAGTTGTTCCTTGATCTGGGAGACCCTTGAAAAATAAGATTGAATGGTTTCTCCATTCTGAAACTTTACTCCTTTCAATTGGTTCCGCAGGGTAATCTTCCGATTTATGTTCTTCCCTTCAAATAACTTGGTCAAAGAGTCAAACATCTCCTTGGGTGTCTTTAGAGAAGACACATGGGGTATGAGATGGTCCTTGATAGAATCAACAATGATTCTCTTTGCTTTGACCAAGTTCTTCTTATGCAATACCTTGGCCTCTTCATCCTCTGGGATAGGGATGTCTTCTTTCACATATGAGTCCAACTCATTCTCTTCCAGGATTAACCCAATCCTATACTTCCAGGCTCGGAAGTTATCAGCCCCTTCAAGCTTATCCTCAAGCTTGGTGTGGAGAGACATCTTAAAGAGTACTTCAAATGGAAATAGAAAAGATTTAGGTCTTACCACTTGAAATGCTGAAAACTGGATCTGGTCCCGGATTAGGGTTTGTCAGAGAAACCCTAAAAATTCAAAATGTGAATTTAATTTTTTTGAAAGGATAGAAAGATGCGCCTTGATGAGCTGATCAGCCTGGTGTATTCAGAATTTGAGATCAGCAAAGTTTTTCCCTTCAGAATTGCCTTTTTGTCCTCTCGGGTTCACTAGGGAGAGCCCTGAATTAGGGTTTGAGTTTCCCAGAGATCTACCCAGCCAAAAATATCGATCCAAAGCTCTAAACTTCGATTTTTTCAAGGAGCTTCCAGTTGTGTCTTCAGATTCCAGAAATTCTTATTTTTGTGGAAACCCTAATTTTTAGGGCCAAATCTGAAAATGCTCGGAATTGAATTCTGATTGGACATATAGATGCGCCCTGATGAGTAGAGTCAATCTACTATACTGATTTTCAAAAATCTGTGGAGAGAAACCCAATAAAAAAGGAACTCAAGTCTTCCGTCACTGCAAAATGTCTTCTTCTCAGGTTAGCTCTGATACCATGTTAAATTTTGAGCATTAATTCACAATACTCTAGGATCTTTGTTGAGAGAATAACATATACAGTAAATCAATGCATGACAATCACAATATGACAAGCATCACAAGAATCAAAAGCATAAGAGACAAGAGACACAGAGTTTCTATGGGGAAAACCCTAAGGTGAAAAACCCCACAACTTCCTCAGAGATAGAGAGAGCAATGGCTCAACCAAAATACAACCAAATAACACTGAGATAGTCTCCTAGTAGCAGATGCTCCTCCTCCTCACTAGTGCGCCACTTTCTGAGTGAGAGTGAGTTACTTTTTCGAGTGAGTAAAATAGAGATCTCCTATCTCTATTTATACTTACCTTTTTTTTTTTGCCCAGTGACCTTATGGGGCCGACTTGTCTAGCTAGGTACATCCACATTATATTATATATAATTCCGGGACGACCCCACATGGTGGTCTAATAACCCATCGGCAAGTACACACACTTGTGACACTTTTCAATCCACATGATGACACTTCCTTATAGAGGAATAACACATCTCTTATAAGGGTACAATAAATATATATAAAATACACAGATGAAATACATTCCGAAGTTACATATACATCAACACAGGAAAGGCAAGAAAGCAAGGAAAATGTTAGATAAAGTTGCAAGTTCACATTTAACCAGTGAGGGTGCATTGGATGAGGTTAGTTGTCCACATGCAGTGTATCTTAGAATCCAAATAACTTATTAAAGGAGGATGGGGCACCCATTGATATATTTTTCTAGTTTGATTATTGAGTTGAAAGCTCTGAGCTTCTCAAGACTTGGGAGATGTGCCCCTTGTCACCAGTTGGGAGATGTGCCCCTATTGTTCATAATTCTAGTTGAGTATTCATCTAGACCATGAGGAGTAAGGCATTCATCCTTTCTCATTGAGGAAAATTTCAGGTCCATTCCATTTCCATTCAAGTGCTCTTTTGTTCATTGTTGAAGATTTCTGCAAATAAAGTGTTTTCTACAGTGTCTTATCTTTTCCATTGTTATTGATGGAGGATAGCACTCCCATGGGTTCTTTATATTGTACCTGTAGATATACAATGTAAAGAATATCCCATGATAATAAATTTAATTAATATGCTTTATGTTTTGCAAGTGATACCTTTATCTTTAATGAATATTTGCTCATATGCTCATTATAGTGTCAAATTTAACTACTTTTCAGGATTGTTGTATTAATATGACTTCCATGAATCCAAATATCAGTCTGTGAGTTACTGCACTAAGTAGACACATTTTTGGACCCATAATAGCATTCATATAATAATTTCATGACCCTTAGAGGCCATTTGAATTGAGTTGGAAATTCCTTAGTTGAGCTGTCCAAAAACTAGTATTTCATTTCCTAGCTTCCAAACTGTATCCAGTTGAACCTAATTGTTGATATCAATGTTGTTATAGCTGGTTAGGGGTATTTTTAGGCCATCAAATTCCATATATGCACCAAAATCCATTGGGTTCCACATAAGTTTTGGGGATATTGCCTTAGAGTCTTTGGCTTTTCCAAAGGGTCGTCCCAGGCATGATGCACCCAAAAAATGTGCAACTATCGAAGTTGGGTGTCTGTCTTAGGATCCTATAGGATATCCTAAGTCTATATTTAACCTCAATATCAGGTTTGGGAAGAATATGCAGAGTCTTTTTGTGTTTGAAGAAATTCTGAACAATCTAGCTAGTTTTTCCTTGTATTTTTTTGCCTAGTGGGACTTTTTCTGAAAAGGTACATTACATAGACTAGTATATGTTATTATAAATTTGTTAGAAATTATTAGACATAGTGGAAATTCATATGGAAATTTCATATTTCCTATATTGGGGTATTTTGAGCTCCATTTCTTTTATGATAAAATTGAAAGTCTCTTTGATGTTGATTTTATGATTTGGATTACGTATCGAATGTTTTAAGTTTTCTTTGAACTAACACATTGTATAAACCCTCGATTCCAAAACCACCATCAAGCCAATTCATTCCTACATGTCTTATATTTTTATTTATAATGTGATTCCCGTATTACATTTTTCCAAAATATCAATTCAAACTTGCTCTTTTTTCTTTTCACGTGTTTACGTGTTGTCGATTTCTTTTAATATGGGAAAAAGAGATCGAATGACCTATGCTTTATATGTATAGAAAAAAATCATTCTGCCTTGGAGCCTCTGTCAAAACCTTGATCTCTAGATAACCACAACTAATGGACTACCCATTTATTTTTGTTCATTGTTGGTTGTATGAACAAAAACCCCAAAAGTATATGCTACATAAGGATGGATCTCTTAATTTTCAAAATGGAATGTTAAACCAAAACCATACTTTTGTGTGTGATTCATTATTCTTTCTCACCTTCCATGATGAAATGAGAGGAAATTTTTTGTTTGCCTATGTGTGAGCCACCCGAGGCCTCTGATCGATTGTGGAGGTGGTCATGGGTCTGATGGATTGTTAGTCTTTGTAAACATTAAATGAAATATAAAATTAGTTACAATGTATATTTTCTTGAGGGCCTAATTGAAAAAATGGTGTAAAATCTTTTCACAATTACAAAATGCTGTAAAAAATGATCTAAGCACTCAATGTGATTTGGTTATGCCCTTGTCCTAATGGATAAGGCATCTGAATTCTAAGTAGGCAATTGTGGGTTCGAGTCCCAATGGGCGTGCCATAGCACTTTCAAATACTTAGTCTAATTAAAGGCTGTAAATAATTTCATGAAGAATATTGAATATTTTTTGAAGTTTTCTTTTTCTCTAATAAGGTTTTAAATTGCCCCTTTAGCCAATACTTTATGATTGATTTTTTTTGCTTTAAGTTAAAAGGTGAAAATAAATTAGCTAAAGGAATCCGAGGAATCTAACCACGTTCAATACAGTGGGGAGGTACTATGATACCACTACACCAAATGCGGATTTAATGTTCAAAAAATGCAAAAACATATTTGTGTTCTATCAAACGAAAGACAGAGAAGTAACAATGATGAAAGCAAGGGACTATTTTTATGATGCAAGCCTATTTTTCTAAGTTGTTGATAACCACTTATGAATATTTGCATCTTCTAAACTTGATAACCAATTTTTAATATTTATGTTGTGAACATAAATGTTCAATATTATAATTATTAATAATTAATATTAACATTATTATAATTAGGAATAAGTGCTTCATGAGATGTGACTTTATGTAAAGAGTCACCATCAAGCCTATAAGTTTAGCCATTTGCTCGTTGTAAATCATCATATTTCATATTATCAATATATATTTATTTTATTCATTATGGATTATTTTTACCTATGCTATTCTTACAGATAGATTATGTGTGAACTGGGTTGGTTCACAACATTGATATTAGTGTGTACAATGGGAACCCCAATTGTACACACTAATAGAAGTTTATTAAGTCACCAAACAACAAGTCAATAAGAAAAACATATACTGAAATTAAACCAAGAAGTCACTACAAGCATTAAGTCACTACCTGTCCTATTTTTATGGATAGCTTGTGTATGAACCAAGTTGGTTCACAACATTGGTATTAGTGTGTACAATGGGAACTCTGAGAATACACACTAATAGAAGTCCATCAAGTCACCAAACAACAAGTCGAGAAGAATATCATATACTGAAATTAAACCAAGACACTACAAGCACAACAAGGGAAAATGACATTGTAAGAAATCCTTATTGACATCCAAATCATAAAAGGATATATCTTAAACATTCAAAGTATCAATATTCGTTATGTCCGGAACAACTAATGTAAAATATGGATACCAATGCAAATTAATAAACCTCATGAGAATGGTTCATCGAGGAAGGGCAACGTTTTGCAAAGAATTGAATTAGGATGGACCAATCCTTTTACATTTTGAAATTTTTTGTTAAGCACTCAGAGAATCATATCAGCTCGTATCATCAACTATGACAAAACATCGAACGGTGCAATGAAATTACAAGCATAAGTAAAGAGATAAAAGCCTTTTCATCAATATGCTTTGAGGACAAAGCATTTATGAAGATGAAGGCAATGTTGTGAACATAAAATGTTCAATATTATATTTAATAATAATTAATATTGACATTATTATAATTAGGAATAGGTTCTTCATGAGACGTGACTTTATGTAAAGAGTCACCATCAATCCTATAAGTTTATCCATTCGATCATTGTAAATCATCATATTTCATATTATCAATATGTATTTATTTTATCCATTATGGATCATTTTTACCTATCCCATTCTTACAAGAAACCAAAAATAAGGCTTTTAATTTGCAAGTATGGTTCCCTAAACCCTATAATTGATAATCATGAACAATCCTTGTGTATGTGGCCAAAGGGCTCCCCTCTTGTGGCTAGAATTAAGACAAAATACCACCTCACCATCCATTCTTTCTTTTCAACAAAATAACAATTGCACACTCCCTCTAATGTAGAAAAAATATAACTTGCACATGTGCAATGTCATGATCAACAAGAAAATAACTATGCACACGTAGAATAGGAAAAAATGGCTATAAAGTTGCCAACAAACATGCATAAGAAAGATTTTTGTCTTCCAATTGCATTAAGATTGTTTTTTGAAAATGATAGCTTCTAAACAAAACAACTCAGTCCAAGCTTGTCGTTGTTGATCATTGCTCTTGTGACCCCTTGCAAATTTGTGGGGTTTCTCATATTTGTTATAGCCAGTGCACATGTTCATTTCTAGTGATTTGTAAATGGTAGGCCTATGGCCTATTCGTCTCATCGACACAGATACTAGAATGTGGAATTTTAATAGGTATATCTTTGCTTGTTATTTTGTTATATTAAATGACTAATAAAACTTGTAGACTAAATTTAAATGCATAAAACAATTGTGAAGTAAACAATCACCCACACAACAATAATATAAATATAACCTATACACCCATTCCTGGGAAAACCAACAAATGACCGTTTCTCGATTGTTTTTAGCAATAAAAGGAAATTATATACATGGTTATAAAATATTGGAATAGTTAACTCATACTTTTCTTGTGCTAGTATTTAGTAACATGATTTTTTATTGCATTAATTATTGTCAAGTAGAGAGTGTCTTGCTCAAAGAGATTGCTTCCTTAAAAAGGAATATTTTAACTGGATTCCTTTGTTTTTTTTCCTTATTACTATCCATTTTACATTCAAAGTATTTGATACAGTCTCTTGTTTTTATTTCATTTTAGTACATTTACAATACCATTAACTATTATAGATATTTTTTTTTGTAAGTTCAAATTTTATATTAACAAAACAAAGGAGTACAAAGAAGTTCAGGTCGGCATAGCCAAAAACAGAGAACTAGACCTCGGATGACTGTTGATTAACCTAGTACTAGACATAGTGTCTTTGCAGAGTTTGAAATAGACCCAATTGATCCCCCACAGGCACGGGGTTATGACCAGGTAAAAAAATACAATAAAATTGGGTTGCCCCGTAAAAATGGACTACACCATTAGACGAGAGACCATAGAAACCACTAGGACATGACATAATGCTAAATAAAAATAAAACGAGAGAATGAGATTACTTTGGAACCTCTGTGATGTCGACACAACTACCAGGCGAGGATGAGGCCGGGGTGGAATTCCAGATACTGTACAACATACCATTTGCAAAGTGTTGTTATGTTTACGAGTGCCAAAGGATATGCTGGTTATTGCTAGATCAACCAGGCGGGAAAGGAGGGGAAATTGGGCCCGCTTGTTGTTTCCCTAATTATGCATGCTCATGTTGCATGTCCATTGTTGTACTCCGCACGTGGTCCATGATCGCTTGCTTGGGGTATTCCCTAGGATGAGACACTTAGTTTACGACTGCTTGCTCCAGACACACATTTGGCAAGGAGGTGTGGCCCACGGTTGGACACCCGTTGTGGGGGAACTATTATAGATATTAGTAAACATTAATAACTTGAGTTTAATTTCCAATTAATAAGAAGTAAATTTCATATTGATAAAAGATGTATAGTACTAACATATATAGGTTTTCAGAGAGACGACCAAAAAATGATTTTCACCGGTTTGCTGTAGGTTAATTTCCAAGTGTTGTTGCATACAACTGGAGTGGCCTGCAGGGCATTACAATCGGTTTATGAAACTATGGAACTAATCTAGGGACTGCTCAAGTCTGTCATGAGCTCTGTCGGTGGCAGCAATCCGCCGCCTCACCCTCCTCCATCTGTCGAAGCCTAAGCCTTCAGGAAATTAATCAATGCGCAAGGGAAGAAACCGAGGTCCGGATCTCTACCCAAATTCGTTAAGAAAATGAATGCGGTTCCGGTAATAGCCCTGCCTCCGGATCAACCCATGGGAATAGAAATTTCTCTAGCTGATCGGGCCCTAGTAGATCAATTCATGGGACTTTGTCCCTCCTCTAGAACAACTGATAACTGGATTCAGAAAAACTGGTAGCGGCTAATCACCAATACCGTCACCTTCTATGCAGTCAGAAGGGGGTTCTTCATCTATGAATTTATATCAAAGGAGGATAGGGATCTGACTTTTAGAAATGGTACTTACTTTATGGGGCCATAGGGCCTGTACCTGAATCGATGGACGCTTGAATTTGATCCAGAGGTGGATGTACCCAAAGCAGTTCCCGTTTGGGTGCGTCTTTCCAATCTACCAATACATTGTTGGAATCCAACATCTCTGCAAACTATTGTGAACGATCTAGGATGATACATCGATAAGTCGTATCCAAAGGACCAATATTCCCATGCTCGGATCTACGTGGAAGTCGATCTGGAAGTCGGATTACTAGAAGCCATTATGTTAACGGTTAGAGATTGGCATCATTTTAAAAACTAGATTATGAATAATTTCCCTTCAAGTGCAGAGGCTGTCATGAGTATGGACACTTCCACAAGAACTGTCCAAAAAAACCCCTCTTTAGGAAGAAACAGGAGAAGGGTGGAAAAAAATGAAGAGATCGAAAGCTAATCCCCAAAAAAATAACATAAGAGCGGGAAAACACCCTAATCCTTTAGTGAACAACACTGGTAAAGGCCCAGATATTCAGAAAGAACATACCGAAATCGGGAATAGCTTTGTGGTTTTGGAATCCCTAGAAAATGAAGTTAATTCTATTGAGGAGGCCGCTGAGAAGCAACCTAACTCAGAGGACAAGGAAGCCACCCCCATGGATCCCAGGGAACTTCTTGAAAGACAAGATTTAGAAACAGAGGAAGAGGAAAGAGAAGCATGAACTTATCAAGTTACCCCAAAACAGGCTCCAAGAGGAAGAAAAACTGAAAAAGAAATAAGGGAAATATCTACATACAAGGAAAAGCTCCAAGTCTCTCAACCAACTCTATAGAAAATGTTAAATATCAGATCTACTAGACAACAAGGCCAGACTCCCAAAGGAGTCTCCTCCATCCCTAAGAGTAAATAATGAAGATAGTTTCTTGGAATTGTAGGGGATCCAGAAGTAAAATCAAAGAAGAAGCTATGAAAGATTTAATCCATATGACAAATACCGAAATCCTATTGATGCAGGAAACCAAAATGGAGGAAACTGATTTCCTCAAAGCTAGCAATTTTTTTTGGAAAAAAGGAGCAAGCTCCGCTGTCAGCACCAGAGGAGCCTCTAGAGGACTAGGTACATTCTGGGACTCCTCCGAATTCGACCTAATCCTCTCTGATTCTTGCATCCATTGGATATTCACTCAACTTCTGCATAAAGAGACAGGGCTTCAGATATGTATCTTTAATATCTATGTTCCTATTCTTTTTTCTGAAAAGAGAGATTGCTGGGATCTTATCAGAGATTATTTTAACACTCAACAAATGGAAAATATAATTTTAGGGGGGGATCTAAATATTACCCTAGCCCTTGAGGAAAAAAAAGGGGGATCCATAGTCAAAGATCCTTCCTGGTAATGGGTAGAGGATCTAATTTTGGATTAGGACCAGGAAGATATAAAGCCAACCCGTGGCAAATTTACTTGGACTAACAAGAGGTTGGGGCTCGAACACATTGCATCCTGATTGAACAGATTCTTGGTTCATAACTCCTTCCTACTGTATGGCCTCAATGTTGTTTCTAAGGTCCTTCCCCACAGTGTTTCAAACCACAAACCCATCCTTCTTGAGTTCACTAAGGTTCAAAATATAGGTCCTATACCTTTCCGGTTTAGTCCCTCCTGGATCCAACAAGAAGGATTTCATGATATGGTTCTTCAAGTCTGGAATGAAACAGTCTCCGAATCACCTTTCTTTGTATGGGAAGAAAAACTAAGAAGGCTTAAAAAAACCCTAAATATTTTGGCCAAAGCCATGAAATCCCCTTCACGCAACGACTTGACGCACAAAAGCTGTTGGAGCAGCATCAACTAAAACTAGAAGAAATTTTTGTGACCTCGGCTCTTTTGGATCATGAAGCATCTCTCCAATTCTCCCTCCATCAAGCCTGTAGAGTGGAAGAAGACTTTTGGAGACAAAAATCAAGAAGCCTCTGGCTTCAAGCTGGGGATAAGAACACTAGATACTTTCACAAACAAGTAGAGGCTCGAAAGAAATTTAAATTTGTCAAGGAATTCCAAAATCACGATCAAACAATCACAGATTTTCAAGCAGGCTTCCCACACCCATTTCAAATATTTATATACAGAGGTTTCATCGCCCCAGGCAGAAATCAATCATTATCTATTAAACTTGATACCCTGTAAAGTACAAGAGGAAACGAATCAGATTCCAACTGCCCCTGTAACTAGGAAAGAAATCAGAACAACCCTTGATAACATGGACTCTAATAAAGCATCGGGGCCCGATGGATTTACAACAAGATTTCTCAAAGCTAGTTGGTCAGTTATCATTAAAGATATGCATAGAATGGTGGTGAAATCTCATAAGTGTATCAAGATCGGTGGGTGCACCAACTCATCCTTCTTATCTCTTATCCCTAAAGAGAAAGGAGCAAATTCCTTTGACAGATTCAGGCCAATTTCGCTCTGCAATATTGGCTACAAAATAATAACAAAAGTTATAGCTAACACAATTAAAGGAATCCTTCCTGGGCTTATACCTGCAAATAAAGGTCCAGGAAGCTATCCACTCAAGCATCCTTCGGCATGAAAAAGGTATGGTTATCAAACTAGATTTAACTAATGCCTTTGATAGATTTCGACATGGATTTCTCTTTCAGGTAATGCTGCGATTTGGGTTTTCCCCCGATATTGTAAATTGGGTAAAATCCTGTATTGAATCCCCCTAGATAGCCCCCTGGTCAATGGACGAGCTGCGGGATTTTTCCTAGACTCTAGAGGGCTTAGACAAGGGTGCCCTCTGTCACCTCTCCTTTTTGCAATTCAAGCTTCGTTTCTCAGCTTTTAGTTGGAAAATAGTCGTATTCAACAAGATTTAATGGACCTCAAAATAGTCCAAGAAGTTAAATATATAAAGCATGCTCAGTTTGCTGATGATACATTATTGCTTGGAGGAGCGAGCACCCACATCACCAAGAAGTTTAAGAAAGAGATGGATATTTACAAAGAAGCAACATGCAACAAAATTAACAACATGAAGAGTCAAATTTTTGGTTGGAACTGCTCCCCCAAAGAAATGGTGGAAATATCAAGAATTCTTGAAATGGAGGGGGAAAAAATTGGGAATCCTTCAAATATCTAGGAGTACCCATCTTTAAATATTCACCAAAATTTGCTCACTGGCTTCCTTTGATTGATAAGATAAAAAATTGAATTCATTCATGGGGTGCCTCATGGTTGAATTTGGATGGAAAAGTGGTTCTCATTAAATCTGTTATATTTAGCATCCCTATTTATCAATGTTCAATCCTTCCGGATCCAAGAAATTTCATCTCCAAGATCGACTCTCTCCTCAGAATATTCTTATGGAAAGGTGGCAATCATAGCGAAAACAAGCTTCACTTGGTAAGCTGGAGAAAAATCGCCAAACCCATTTTGGAAGGGGGCCTTCAGATTCGTGATCTTAGCCTCCAAAACTTAGCTCCCGGAGCTAAAATCCTCTAGAACTTAGTCACAGGGAAGCTAAAATGGAGTAAATACGCTTTATGGAAGAAGTACTTTTAGGGGACAAGGAAAAAGTGTCTGGACTTACCACCAAAGGTCTCAAGAGGATCTCCAGTCTTCTCAATATGCCAAAAAGCTCTTGGTTTTTTGAAAGACAATTTGACTTGGGTCCCTGGAAATGGGAAGAGCATACGTATTTGGGAAGACTCTATCTTAGGTGAGACGCCTCTCGACAACCATCCTGGCATGCTCAATATGAGATTATGGCTTCAATCTTAAAACAATGCCACCCTTTGGGATATTTCAGTCTAGAACAATGATGATGCTAGAACTTGGAAAGATTGGAAAATTTTGAACTGTCCAACCCATCTACGTAATGAAGAGAGCTTACTACTTTCCCTACTCTAAGGGAAGTCCCCTCTTGAAGCCCACACAAAAGATTCGCGAGGTTGGGGGTCTACTTCTGGCCTTTATTTTGCAACAACAAAGTATAAGCACTTAAAAGCAATCCCTCACGTTCCCCCCAACCTTGCTATCTGGAAAGGAATATGGAATGTCAGAAGTCTGCCGAAAGTTGACATGTTCATTTGGACTCTTGCTCAAAATAGCATTCTCACTGGAGACACTCTAAAGAGAAAAGGTTGGGAAGGCCCCACGAGATGCCCCTTCTATCAGGAAGAGGAGGAATCGGTTGAACATATACTTTTGAATTGTCCGTTTGCCTATGAGGTCTGGAACCTAGCTCTAGCTCCCTAGTCTTCTCAAGTCCATCTCCCCAAGGATATTCTCACTCTTCTAGGAAACTTGAGCCATCTGTGCCCCTTCCCGCTCCAAGAAAAAGATCAACTGAAAAGTTGCTAGCCGACTCTATCGAAATTCATCGTTTGGAAAATTTGGTTAGAAAGGAATGCTTGTATTTTCAGAGATCAGTCCACCACTGCTGCTCAAGTTGTGGTAAAGGACAAAGCTCTGTTGGGCGATTGTCTCAAATTCCTACCTCTTCCTATGAACAAGAACTCATTTTCTCCAGCTGAAGAATATTGGAAGAAGAGTCTTTTCACTTGTTTTTAGAAGCATGCTTCTCCTTCCCCTCCAGAGTCGAAACAATGGGAAATAAGAATGGACCTCATTACTTTTCAAAGGTGGCGGAACGCGTTTTAAAAACACTCTCTGATGTTTGATGGAGCCTCTAAAGGAAATCCAGGGGCTGTAGGAGGGGGAGGAATCCTTGTGGATCCCGATGGTTTGACTGAAATTACTTACTCCTGGGGACTCGGGGTAGACACCAACAATATAGCCAAGGCGCTTGCACTGTGGCAAGGACTCCACTAAGCTCTAGGATTAAATATCAATGAATTATTGGTCTTTGGAGACTCCAGGATGATTATCCAGGCATTAGTTACCCACAGACTCCCCAAGCATATGAAGCTCCGACATCTATTGAAGAAAATTAAGATCCTCTTGTCCTCCTTTCATTCTGTCCAAGTTTTTCATGTCCTTAGGGAACTGAATGGAAATGCATATAAAGAAGCAAACAGTTCCATCCCTTTGGGAAAATGGACCTTGCTATTAAATGGACAAGCTCATAATTTTCCTTTACCATAGCTCCCCGACCCAAGGGAGAAGGAGAATCGGGCGGACCAGTTTCAAGTGCAGTGACAAGTGGACTGGGATTGCATGGATTACAAGACATGTGACAAATGAAGTTACTTTGGAGAAAATGGAACGTAGGAGTCAACTTTGATGTGGGAGTTTGAGCTTTTGTTATGACTGACTGAGTCTCTTGTCAATGACTCTGCTGGATGGTGCGAGGAAGAGAGACGTAGAACCTGCATTGATAGTCATGGAATCAAGCCCAGAGAACAGGATAAGGAGAGAGTTGAAGTGTCGAAAGAAACATGGGTGTTAAGTCTGGATGAAGACTGACTGTAGTTGCGAGAGGACC
This sequence comes from Larix kaempferi, assembly GCA_027924585.1. Taxonomy (NCBI): domain Eukaryota; kingdom Viridiplantae; phylum Streptophyta; class Pinopsida; order Pinales; family Pinaceae; genus Larix; species Larix kaempferi. The sequence goes on from BSBM01000221.1 coordinate 6,251,676, forward strand.
CTCCCGATTGCATTCTCATTTCGTTGATGTAATAGAAGGAAACCTGAAAAGATTCTTGTTTTGGGTATTGGCTTTAACTTAGAATGCCATGTTTTAGTTGTGGGATAAGCAAATTGATTTGTCATTTTGAACCTGTGCCTTTGCACATGGATGAAACCAATTGCTTTACATGTGCCAGTGGCATTGCCACTGTTTATTTCAAATAATACATAGTACCCTTCTTGTTGGAAAAAAAACATATATAGGTTTTCAACCATGCTGCTAGCATAAGTATGTAAGGAATTCCAAATTGTAATTCACCATAGAACTTGTATTTAAGAAGACGTAATTCCAATAATTTAGTTTGGAATTGTGTCAAACATTATAAGTTAAGTTTTCATTAATTCATTTATTTAGATTCTGTAATGATTTGGGTTGTTTTAGACAACCTTAAAACTTTTGTTTAGGATATATATATACATATATATATCTAATAATGAATGTCCTTATCGTGGTTTGAATTTGATACATTGCCATTAAAGGTATAGTTTGTCTCTTTGCAAAAGTCATGCCCAGACCTGCATTAGGTTGGGAAAGGTAAAAAATGATAACATATATAGATTACTCGAAAATGATTTAACATAGAATATTATCAAACTTAATTTAAAAGTCTTTGAGAAGGTTATATGTGAAGTTACATGGTTTCCACTACATTGGAGAGCTCAAGAGAAAAACCAGAGAAGAGGATGAGAGAAAACTCATTCCCATACACAAATAGTCTTTCCAATCCCCAAATGAGTGACTCCAATTCCAAGAGAGGTAACTCCAAAGGTTAGAAGCCAAATCCAATTGATGAGAGAGAGAGGAGTTACTCATTCATGAGATTCCTTACCAGGATAGAAAAAGGTGGAGTAAGGAGGGAGTTACACTTTTTTCCAGAGAGTGCATGCTAAAAATAGCCAGTGAGGGTGCAGGGGTGGATGAAGAGCATCACAAGAGGCTAAGGAGGGCAGACTAGCCAAGTAGACCCCACCAATAATCAACAAGGACTCAATAGTACCTCCATAAACCAAAATAATAAAAAATAGGGTCTGACAAGTAATGTTAGGGATAGCAACAATGCCTAGTCCCCAATACCCTCACAAGTGGAATCCATGGCCCCCCATTCTTGTTAGTTGTCCGTATTGAAGCTAGTTATTTAACTAAGCAGTAATAATAACAACAACAACGACAACAACAATAATAATAATAATAATGTCCAAATTCCATAGTCTTGGCACCTAGTGCCCAATAATAAACAAAATAATAATATATGTTCGAGGCTTAACAACTGGGCTATTACAACCCCTTCCCCCTTAAAATAATGCATTGTCCTAGATGCATACTTATTACATACATGCCACAACACAAATTTTCAAAAAAGATGAGGGTATGCTTCCCTCATAGCATCTTCCAACTCCCATGTAGCATCTTTAGGAATGTAATGGGTCCATTGGACCTTTACCTCCCCGATCTCTCGATTCCATAGCGGCTCGAATTTTCTGCCCAATATGGAAACTGGTTGTACTGGAAAATCCCCTTTCGGTTCCACCTGAATCATGTTCCAATCAATCACATGATTAGCACTAGGTATATACTTTTTCAACAAATATACAAGAAATACATTATGCACTTTTATGCAAGCAGGCTATGCAAGTTCATATGCAACACGGCCTATCCTAGCTAAGATCTCAAAGGGTCCACAATATCTTGCATAATGTATAGATAGTCTATAGCCCCATAGATGTATCACACATTCCACATGTGCATTATTAACTTTTAGTGATGACTAGCTACAACATAGATACTAGTCCTTAACATAGTAATTGCAAGCATCAAGCTATAAAAGCATATTCCAACCATTAACATTGACTCTTTACAATCATCAAGACATATGCATTGCTACTATAGAGGTCAAGCTTCACCCAATGACAACACATAGGACTATCATGTCCTTGCTAATCAAGCCAAGATGATCCACATAACACCATTCGTTTACCAATCATGCCTTTACATGAGAAAAATGATCATCAAGCATTATTATAGGATTAAGGACTAGACTAACAAGCCACATAAGCATTATTCCTATAGGATTATCATGGCTATATATGGTATGCTATCTTTTTATTTTACCTTCATGTGCATCTTGTTAAATAACCATTAGAACATCACCAATTATCATATACACCCATGATGTACATTGCCTTCATAAAACTATCATAACTTAAATGCATTTATGATGATGTCACCCCCTCATATTGGAGACACCTATATACATGATCATAAGATAAATACAAATTGTATGCACATACAACATAACTACATAAGCACATACTTATGTAACCATATGCATACCCATAACCTACATGGAAAATATGTATTAGTTCCAAGTACATCACAACACCATGATCACATGCTAATGTATACAATGTTAATCATTATACCAGCACATATAATCTTGCGGATACTAAGCTAGGAAAAACCAACAACTTACATAAAATGAAGTGTAAGGACTACATATACATCCTAGCAAGTCTTTTAATGCAGATTCAAGGCCATAACTTAAGAACACTTGACTAATTAAAGGCATTTGGGTGTCCAAGTCCCACGTTCTACCCAACTGTAGGAATTCATCCGACATATACTCTTTCTGTCGTGAGGCCACCCATGAGCTGGGAAATGGTTCCACTAGGACCAAGGGAAGATACAAAATTATTCTCGATAATTCTTCTCATCAATCATACAATAAGTCCACATCCATCCCAGGCTAAGAAGTTCACAAGGATCTACTTGGAGTTGATCCTTCATAGGTAGAGTACTTAAGCCTACTTAATATGCATAAACATGACAAGGGAAGCAATCCATTCCCAATCAACTTATCATGCCAACAAACATAGTTAACACCAATACATTAGCTTAGCAAGAATTAACAACAAACTTTACCTCATGAGGGTCAAGCCCTTATCCCACACAAGGGACTTAACAACAAAGGCAACATGGATGGCAAGTCACCCATAGCCAACCAAATCATAGATATCTGCCCATGCATACATATGCATTCAAGCATTGGAAAAGCGCCAAGCCGGTCTCTGAATTAGAACATCTATTCCAATCTTTGAATTAGAACCTCCAAAATCACCGAAAGGTCCAAACTTGCTCTCTAGAGCCATCGTGAGGATAGACATGTTGCATGAGATATCAATCACTTCTATTTCCATTTTTGTAAATCCTTGCTCAGAATTGCAGGTTGCTTCTTCATTAGACTTGTCTACTATGTCTAGGGTTTGAAGATTTTTTCCCCACCACTAGATCACGTGGTTTCATTCAGAACCACAAATAAAACCACTCTGATACCAATATGATTTTTAAACTGCCATATATATTCTATTGGAATAGTTTGGCACAATGGATCTTACAACTTAGTTCTTTTTATCAGCTTATCTCCACAGAATGATAAATAAACTAGAATTGAAAGAAAAATAACTAGAGATTTACAAACAATCAACATGAGATTTACCCTAAGAAAACCCACTATGGAGAAAAACCAAGCCATAACTGAAGATTATGCCTTGCTCTTTTATATTAAATGTAGATACAAAGGAAAAATTCCTCTGTGTGGAGTTACCTTAGATATTGATTCTTGTATGGCTACTACAAGATCTCATACTCCCTCTATCCTACTCTAATATCCACTTCCTTACTATTGCTTAGATATAACACAATACAATAATATCATCATAATGGGACCCCCTCTTTTCCTAACGACTGGACATTTAACATAGCTTGATAGTCGTCTAGGGTTAATTTTAATTCTTTCATGCCTCAATTCATGATTAGTGTTAGGGTTTTGGACCTTCTAGAATGTTATTAAAAGTACACATGTGACTAGATCTACATGTGTGAGAAATGAGAGATGATGTGGAATCCACTCTATATCATGGTGGCCAATTGGATAGGTCAACTTGCGGAAGGCATAAATTCTTCATACAAACTTTGAATAAGGCGATTATTTTTACATTGGAAAGGTCTCTGAGTGTAGAACCATGTTAAGGGGCATTGTGTAAGTGATGAATGCTTGACCGAAGAAACTTCATTTAAGTCCTCAAACAAGCCCCAAGCCCCAAAAGGTTCTAGGCCCCAAATATGCAAAGGGAGAGTTTCCACTAAAATGGGCTCTACAAACCAATTCATCTAATCTTTCCACCCAGGAAGCACCAAAATAGAGAAAAATTATATATTGATCCATTTTGAATCATACTTGAAAATGAAAGAACCCACTAAGAGTGTATGTGCCATAGTTGTTGGCCTTCTTCATGATTTTTTAGGGTTATAAGGTTCATTTCTTATGTAAGGCCCTTGTTTTTCATTTTGAGCATGGTTTAATAGCCTACACCCATCATTTCTATCTGAAACAAATTAATGAAGGCCATATCCTAGTTAGAGGACAAAGATCCCATATAAAGGTCCTATGTGGCATTTTAGTGCAAAACTCATGATGCTTGAGCTTGAGAGGAGATAATTTTTTAAATTCCTAAGGCCCTTGGTACCCTTCTTTGACCATTATTAACACCAAAAACCGTCAATCATAGAAAATATATCATAATTTCTCTTCGGAAACCACTTATGGTGGATAGTTCCCCAAAAGAAGACATGCTTTGTGGGTGTAACTGTCTTTCATGGTGATTGAGAGCAACAAGCTTCATTTAGGGAACAAGGCCCTTGTTGTACTCCCACAATCTTCAGTATACCTTCAAACATATTCTTGGTTCACAATGAAAGTAGTCATGGTGCTCATATCCCAATTTGAGGTGACTCATACCATACATAGTTCATATGTGGTGGTTTGAGGATTTTTCCATGGAAGCCTAAGAAGTAAGGGTTGGGGTTTGAGGCTCTTCTTTTGATTCCTGTAGTATGTTCAAGGACTCACGACCCATCTATAGTGACCAAGATCTCGTAATGGAACATAAATTCAACTCAAAAGCCAAAGACACCCTAAAGAGAGATTGTGTCATGGTTTCTAGGTTTTGTTCACAATGATTGATCTAAAAAAGGTTCAATTAGGGAACAAGGCTACTGCGTCCCTACTTACCATGTTTATGCCTCAAGACCCATTTCCACTGGATAAAAACTACTCATGGGACATATATCAACTCTGAAGTTTAGAAACCACCTATGAATGGATCCTTGAAAATTAAAAAAATCCTAATGCACTTTTTTCATTCTTCGATGATGGTCAAGGCTCAATGACCTATCCATGGTGTTTAAACATTATAATGGCATCCATAGCCAACTCAATTGCCAAAACCCCCTACACAGGTGCGACTCCATGTCATTATACATAGCCCTTGATTCTAAAAATCCTTGTCTAGTGCATAAAGGGATTTGTTTACCTTTCTTGATGTTGTTTAGAGATTGATAACCATTCTTGTTATTCAAAACCTAGATTGATTTTGTCCATATCCATCTAGTAGACCAAATATATCTTAGTGTGGTGGTTGGAGGACAGGACACATACATGTAGAGCCATGTTTAGCTATGTAAAGTTATTTTAGTGAAACATTTGTAATTGTATTTTAAATTTTTGGTATTTGATTATTATATTTTTCATTACACATTCATATATAAAAGCTAAGGGTAAAAATTACATATTACTTCATAACCCATATTGCAACTAAATATGAAGCAAACCCTACCACTTCACAATAACTTGATTAATATTAAATTATCTTATATCAACATATATCCATTTTAAACCACGTGTCATAAATTTCTTAATTGGATCACCCTCCAAGTTCTTAATAGATTTGGTTTTAATTTTGATCTATGTTGGTTTTAAATATTTAATTTCTTTTTTAATTCAAAATGGTGGTTCTCCGTTTGTTAGAGGGCTAGTAAATTACTTTTTATTTTTGATAAGTTAAAAGTCGACGTGATTTTTTTTTATAATTTTTTTTTAAAGTGGTTGATTATTTATAGATGAGTCAAATCTCCCTATAATGCACCAAATGGTAATAACTTTCCGAATGTGTCTTATAATTCTTCGCATTGTTTGAGAACTTCGGGTTTATTGTTTGTTGCAGCACAGAATAAAAGAGGTGGTTTTTTTGCGAGGTCTCTTGTTTTACTGCTCTGCCATTTATTTTCAAAAAAGAGGTATTTATTTTCCTGTTGTATATCCTATGATACATTTTTCTCTATTTTGGTAATGTATGAAAAGAGAATCAGTCAATTGTATTTAAAATTCAAATTCTAGACGTTATACATTATTTGGTCTGTTTTGCCTTCTTCGTCTTGTTCGTGTTATGAATGACTTTATAGCAGTTACTCTATATTGGTCTGTTTTGCCTTTCTTCGTCTTGTTCGTGTTATGAATAACTTTATAGCAGTTACTCTATATTGGTCTGTTTTGCCTTTCTTCGTCTTGTTCGTCTTTGATTGTTTCCGAAAATTTGTGGATCCGTAGGAAGGTAGGCCTCGCCAGTGAACAAGATGACAGGCAATAACAAGAACGAGAAGGGCACGCTGAAGAGATCTGAGCAAGAAAACGCTAAAGTTGCAAATGGACCCCCTCACCCTCACCCCACCGAAGATGATAAAGTATTGCAACTGAAGATACTCAATGACAACCTGAAGATACTCAATGATATCAATGAGAAGCTTGTTAAAAAAATCACCTGCGTAAGAGAAGAAAACATTGTTTTGTCAACCAATCTCACTGAAATGCGATCAGAAATTGAATCTGCAAGGAGAATGACCGAAGAATGGAAGGAGAATGAAAAGGAATTCAGAAAAGAACTTGGAAGGAAGGATGCCATATACCAAGCTGCGATTTCTCAAGCAGGCAAACAGTTGCTGGAAGCTGAGGAAAGATTCAATACCGAAATTTCTGCTAAAGAAGATAAATGTAAAGCAGTGAATCTTGATAAAACGAATTTGGAGGCTACTGTTTTGCAGTTGAAAAATCAAATTGAGGCCAGATCTGCAGAATTAGAGGAAACCAATAAAGGTATGATATTGGAAAAGGATAAGTTTTTATCACAGATTGCTGCAGCCGAAAAGGAGACTGCTGAGATCAGTAGAAGTAACCAAATGGCACTGGAAGCTTTTAATGCCGAGAAGCAGAAACTATTGACTCGGATTGCAGAACTACAAACAAACCTCGAGTTGATGGTTAGCGAGAAAGGGTCATTGATAGAGACAAATAGAGAGCTAAGTACTGAAGCGGAGTCTTTAAAGTCCCTTTTGGATGACTACAGTGAAAAGCTGGTTAGCATGGAAGATGAAAAGCAGGCGTTGGAAGCTGTGTCTGTAAGCACAGCAGAAAGGTTGGAGGATTTACTTAAACAAAATGCAACGATGGAAAAAGAACATGGAAGGAAGCATGGCGAATACCAAGCTGCGATTTCTCAAGCAGATAAAAAATTGCTTGAAGCTGAGGAAAGATTCAATACAGAAATTTCTGCTAAAGAAGATGAGTGTAAAGCAGTGAACCTTGAAAAAAAGAATTTGGAGGCTATCGTTTTGCACTTGAAAAATCTAATTGAAGCGAGATCTGCAGAATTAGAGGCAAACAATAAAGGTCGGAAATTGGAAAAGTATGCGCTTTTATCACAGATTGGAGCAGCCGAAAAGCTGACTGCCGAAATCACTAGAAGCAACCAAATGGCACAGGAAGCTTTTAATGCGGAGAAGGAGAATTTGTTGAGAAGGCTTGCAGAGCTACAAACAAACCTCGAGTTGACGATTAGCGAGAAAGGGTCTCTGAGCGAGACAAATAGAGAACTAACTACTGAAGCAGAGTCTTTGAAGGCCCATTTGAATGAGTACAGTGAAAAACTGGTTAGGATGGAAGATGAAAAGAAAGCGTTGGAAGCTACGTCTGTAAGCAGAGCAGAGAGTTTGGAGGATTTACTTAAACAAAATGCAACGATGGAAAAAGAGCATCGAAGGAAATATGGGGAATACCAAGCTGCGATTTCTCAAGCAGGTAAACAATTGCAGGAAGCTGAGGAAAGATTCAATACCGAAATTTCTTCGAAAGAAGACGAGTGTAAAGCAGTGAATCTTGATAAAAGGAATTTGGAGGCTACTGTGTTGCAGTTGAAAAATCAAATTGAAGCGAGATCTGCAGAATTGGAGGCAAACAATAAAGGTCTGAAATTGGAAAAGGATGTTCTTTTAACACAGATTGGAGCAGCCAAAAAGGAGACTGCCGAGATCTCTAGAAGTAGCCAAACGGCACAGGAAGCTTTTAATGCGGAGAAGGAGAACCTGTTGAGCAGGCTTGCAGAGCTACAAACAAACCTCGAGTTGACGGTTAGCGAGAAAGGGTCGCTGAGCGAGACAAATAGAGAACTAACTACTGAAGCAGAGTCTTTGAAGGCCCATTTGAATGAGTACAGTGAAAAGCTGGTTAGGATGGAAGATGAAAAGAAAGCGTTGGAAGCTACGTCTGTAAGCAGAGCAGAGAGTTTGGAGGATTTACTTAAACAAAATGCAACGATGGAAAAAGAGCATCGAAGGAAATATGGGGAATACCAAGCTGCGATTTCTCAAGCAGGTAAACAATTGCAGGAAGCTGAGGATAGATTCAATACCGAAATTTCTGCGAAAGAAGACGAGTGTAAAGCAGTGAATCTTGATAAAAAGAATTTGGAGGCTACTGTTTTGCAGTTGAAAAATCAAATTGAAGCGAAATCTGCAGAATTGGAGGCAAACAATAAAGGTCTGAAATTGGAAAAGGATGTTCTTTTAACACAGATTGAAGCAGCCAAAAAGGAGACTGCCGAGATCTCTAGAAGTAGCCAAACGGCACAGGAAGCTTTTAATGCCGAGAAGGAGAACCTGTTGAGCAGGCTTGCAGAGCTACAGAAAAACCTCGAGTCGATGGCTAACGAAAAACAGTCACTCAGCGAGACAAATAGAGAGCTAAAGACTGAAGGGGAGTCTTTGAAGGCTGAGTTGAATAAGTACAGTGAAAAACTGGTTAGCATGGAAGATGAAAAGCAGGCGTTGGAAGCTGTGTCTTCAAGCAAGGCAGAGAGGTTCAAGGCTTTACTTAAACAAAATGCAACGATGGAAAAGGAAATTAGTAGCCTTCAACAACAGGTGGATGAAAATGTCAAGCAACACTTTCATGTAATTCAGCAGTACAAGGTAGAAGAAAATTCTCTGAAACAACAGAAAGAAATGTTAGAAAAAGAGGTTCTTACTGCCAGGTGTTTGCTTGAAATAAGGGATACAAGTATTAACGAAAGGATAGTTGAAAATAACAAACTTAGCAATCAGGTGGAGGAGTTGAGTAAAATAATTGTAGAGTTGCAGGAAGCAAATGTCAATGTAGTGCAGGAAAAGGACGAATTTGAATCACTTCATACAGAGTCTGTCAAGAAATATAAAGTGATGGAGGAGAAACACTCTGAATTGTTCAAGTTAAAAGAAGAACAGGCAAAGACAATTAACTCATTGCGAGGAGAGATTAATTCTCTTATGGAGTCTGTCAAGAAATCTAGAGCGATGGAGGAGAAACAGTCTGAATTGTTCAAGGAAAAGGAAGAACATGCAGAGACAATTAGCTCATTGCGAGGAGAGATTAATTCTCTTATGGAGTCTGTCAATAAATATGAACTGATGGAGGAAAAACACTCTGAATTGTTCAAGGAAAAAGAAGAACAGGCAAAGACAATTAACTCATTGCGAGGAGAGATTAATTCTCTTATGGAGTCTGTCAACAAATATAAAATGATGGAGGAGAAACACTCTGAATTGATCAAGGAAAAGGAAGAACAGGCAAAGACAATAAACTCATTGCGAGGAGAGATTAATTCTCTTATGGATGAGAAAAGTTCGCTTTCTCGAGATCTCAAAGAAACCACTAAAAAACATGAAGATTTTCCAAAAAAATGTATACAGAGTCAGCATCCAGCCATAGCACAGGAAAAAAGGACCAAGTTACTTGATACTGTAAACCATATGGATGTGCATAAAACGCCTAAACCGACCAATGTGAATGGAAAGCAAAATCGCAACAGTGTCATTGAAAAGCCAAAACCAACGATTTGAAGGAAAAGCAAGGTGTGCAGGAGAAGAGAACCCCCAATGGCGGGCAGCAAAGCAAAGCGCAAAAGAAGCCGCATTTCAGGATTTAAAGGGACTGTATTTCTTTCTACCTTTTTTTTTAATGTTTTTCATTAGTTTTGATGTGTTGCTGGAAAATATGACAGTTTGGATGTGCTCATGTAAAACACCAGTTTTTATTTTTCAGTCGCTACAGTTTTGATGTGTTGCTGTAAAATACGAGAGTTTGGATGTGTTCATGTAAAACACCAGTTTTTTGATATGTTGCTGTAAATGCGACAGTTTTTTGATATGTTCAAAACAATATGGACGTTATATTTAGTCCAGTGTTTCTGTTATAAGGTAGTGAAATGCATTGTGAATAAATGTCATGGTTTTCTTTTAAAATTGTTCCAAGAGGTGAAAATTGTTAAATTGTGTTTTTCAATTATTCAATTTTTAAAAATTCTTTTACAAATGTAGGTGGTTTGTAATAAATTATCAGAATTACAATTGTACGTTGTTGGGCAGAGAGGTCCTTTTTACGCTTAAGAAAATATAATAAAACACCAATATATTAATATAGATGGATCAGGGATGGAGTATTTATGGCAGTCTAAGATGTTTTTGGCTGATTTTGATATTAGTCCCTTTTTAAAAGTAGGGTGTAATTTCTTAAGTGAAATATTTGAGTAGACTCTTTTCTCATATTATGTGTAGTATAGTATAATGTTATGTGTAGTATAGTATAGGGTTAATTTTTAAGTGAAATATTTGTGTAGACTGTTTTTTCATGTTATGTGTAGTATAGTAGGATATAAATCTTTGATGTATTTGAAGTTAAAGAAAGTCTCACCTCTTATGATTTTGATGTATTTGAAATTAAAAAAATCTCACTTCTCATGATAGCAGAGGCTCAGAGGCTTAACATGTGTAAGTTTTTTTGAAGTTAAGGTCTTACTTCTCATGATTTTAATGTATTTGCTGATAAATTTTTTATTAATATAAAATTTGTTTTTTGAGTTGTGAAAAATAAAAAAACAGACTCCACTCATTTTACTTTTTGTAGCGTTCTCTTAATATAATCAAATACATTCAGAAACCAAGAAATCATAAACAAAGAATCCATAGGAAGATTGATTCTCATCGACGAGAATTTTTACTTACTAACATTGGTGAGGATTATTACTTACTAATATATGTCATAAACCCTTAGGAACACTATGATAAACAAACAGATCTTGATGAAAATCATGTACTTTTTTATCATTCTGATCTGCTTTATCTCCATCCAATTTATCTATCTACTCTCCTCTCTATAGGAAATTACTCTTACAGAAGACAAAAATCCCCAATCTCTAAGCAAATCCTATACATATTTACAGATGACTAAAACTGCTCAACGGTTAGTTATTCTGGCTTATATTATTTATTAGTTGTAATCTTTATTTTTAATATATTAGGGAATAGAAGACAACCAAAAAGCCCGGATTTTCTAGGGATTTTGGGTCTAAAATTGGTTGAAATTTATGTTGGAAATTGCTATTTTCGCATTTTTGTAATTTCAGCAATGAAAATTATCTATTCTAAACTAATTACCCAATTTTAAAATTACCGAGATCGCGGATCTGAGCACTCCAAAACACTCCAAATTACTATTTTTACAAAAATTGCTCTGCCGAATTCAAACAAATCAGAGATGTTTTAATTAGCCCTTTTACAACTCCATTTACTCTCCTTCAACTAGCTACTATCCTTTTGTAAACTATATACATCCTTTTATCTGCTATCATTTTGCAAACTATCTGCGACCATATATAAGATAATCAAAAGCTTATCTAAGATAATGAAAAGTTTGGTATTTCAATTATGTTGTGTGTTTTATATAAACATTACCACATTATTGGGTTATATATATTATGTTTTGTATTAGTTATTTTATTTATTAAAAATAAATTTGAAATTCATAAATATATTATGTTTTTCATTGTATGCATATATTTATATTAATTTTTTGTTTTTTTTCGACTTTAAAATGTATTGTCCATTGATTTTTACACCTTTACATGTCCCATGATTGGATTCTAAAGAAATTTTACTATTATGTAGAGGATGCATAGTGGCTACGTTTGGAAGTCCCCCTCCATCTCCACATAGATCATATCTCAATATATCACATGCTTAACATGAAAGATATTGTGAGAGTTAGAGGTAGAGGTTGTTGGTCACTTCGCTTTGTAAACCTGGTTGTGGAGGATAGGTACACAGTCAATGTAGAAAAGGGGACATGGGGGAAGATAAGATGGACAATTAATGCACCCACAGAAACAACTCAATTGGAAACTACCTTGATGTGGTAAAAAGCAATCACTTGAGTAGTATAAACAGGGAAGAGGAGCCTAGGAAAGATGTTCTTATTAGAGATGGTTGGGTGTAAGGATAGAGTTTTGTAACTAACAACACGATGAGAACAAAACACAATAAGTTCTTTGATGTAATAGGTGGGATTTGGGAACCAAGGGGATGGTTGTGCGACACAAATTTCTATAGATTGTAATCTTTGTGATATGCTCTATTTTGATTAATGAAAATAAGAATTGTTTGTTCCCCCTCAACATTTCATGTTGGATATGTGGATGTGTCGAACCTATTTGTATTTTCTATTTACCTACAATAATGATCAATAGAGGACGATAGTTTGGTTTCTCTCCATTGTGCAACATAATAACTAATTAAAATGAATCCTAGGAACCCTCCCTTTCTCTTCATTAGTACTTCCCTCATCTTTCCTTATCCCTAGCAGCACTTCGGGTCAAATGTTCTTCTCCTTGGGGAAGAATGGAAATGCCAATGCATCTATACTACAACTATCCTTTATTGTCCCTTGCACATAACACATGTCTCTAAAAATTTTGCGCCTTTTGAAATAGGGGGTACTAGTTGGATCAATAGAGGGATATATGTGTCTCAAATTCAAGACTAGTGGGATAATAGGTTTGAAGAGTTTATGCTACAAGAAGCCCTATTGAGAAAAGGGAACCCTACAAGATACAAAGATTTTATATTGTATGATAGACCATCACGAGATCAATAAGAAACACCTACAAGATACAAAGATTGCAAGTTCACGATGGGACTATACAAGTGGATAAAATGACTTGTGAAATCCCCCAAGTATGAGAATCAATGCCATAAATCTATATAATGGAACCCTCGAGACTTGGCTACATTGCATGGCTTAGATCATCAATCGATGAGAGTCGTGGATTTTTTGGGTAGACAATATTATTGATGGATGATCATAGATTTTGTTGTAGAGAATCACCAATCCTTCTAAAAAGAAGTTGACTTTAAGCAAAATGCTTGTGGGAAATTGGTCAAGGAAATGCTATTGTGGATGAAAGTTTGGATGGTAGAAAAGGGGTTTCTTCCATTTAATTAGGCCTATATGATGGCATAAGCAGTTGTTCTATGGGGAGTGGCCATAAACGATGCTAAAGAGATGTGGAAGTTGAAAAGGAATTGATGATGATGGGGGACAAGTTTGAAGACCAAGAATGGGTCGAGTGAGCAACAAGGAGGTCAAGTAATTGAGAGAAATGGTGGAAGAAATGGATAAGACAGGAAAATAAGATGAGTGAGCAATTGCGGAAGGAGAAGTTTGGTACAAGACAAGATGAAGGGATGATGAATGAATTGCAGAAGGTAATGAGATGTGAAAAGATGGCCAGCTCCTCGTTGAAGGGAAATGGGATAATGGTAGAGGATGACCTAGTATGGGAGACACAAACAATAACATGAGTACTAGAGATATTGGAATACAAACCAATGATGCAGAGGTAGAGATGGATGTATGGAAATGAAAGACACAAACAATAACATGAGTACTAGAGATATTGGAATACAAACCAATGATGCAGAGGTAGTCTGGTTGTAGGTCATGTATCTGCCTAATTGGCGTCAAGACAAAAGCATTTAGAAGCTAAACCCCCTATTGTCGAAGAAGAAAGATCAAAGAATCACAATATCAACCCAATGTCAACCACTCCTGAGGAATTCATAATCATGTGGTACTCTCTTTTTCTAGTTCTATTTTGTATTTGTTATGGTATAATCATTGTACCAATAGTAGTTATCAATTTACTCATACATCCATAGGAGGGAGTAGTAGTTGATTCAGTGCTATTACAATGTTAATGAGTTCTTAGAATAGTAGTTGTTCAATCCCAAACATAGCTTCAAACATGATTTCACAACCCGGTCCTAGGGGATTTGTGTTGGTAGGAGATCTAGTGACCACAATTGTTGGAATGCATGGAGTTTCTTCCGTGTGGTACCCAAATTTTTTGGGTAAGGTAGCTAAAGAAGATGCAAAACAACATTGGTTCTTGTGTGAATCCATTTGGAGGTCCAAGGGAATTAAAAACACATCCAAATTAATTCAATTTCAGGCTACATTACAAGGACATAACTATAGTGGTACATGAAATGTGTGGCTCTCTTCCCTCCCAAAATCAAAACAAAAAGGGATTGTAGAAATGAAATAAATCCAAAAAAATGAAATAAAATCAACATAGGAAAATGTTCATTTTATATGGATGTGATGAATAGGTTGTCTTTTCATGATCATTATTTTCATCACAAAGAGTGGTTTTTTCAAGGGTTACTACCACTAACTTGGCTACCTCTATCCCAACAGACCATTGAAACCTCCAGAACTACCTTGGAGCAAGCTATAAGGGCTGAATCCTTGGTTATGTACCTAAGAAGTAGTCGATGTTGGTTGTGGAGCCAGACTTCCAGTCTCATAGATGATATTGTTTCAGCCGTGTTTGTACCCCAGTTTTATATGATATGTAGGTGGACTGTACACTCACCTTAGCGGGGGGGCATCGCCCCCGAGAAAATTTTTTGGGGCTGTTTTGCGATCCCATGGTTTTGGGTATCCCGTGGTATTTTCCCATTGTATTTCCCCTATAAAAGAAATACATTGTAATACGGCTAGGGTAAGATGTATTAGGTTTTATGCATTGTAAAGATATCTAAGATCAGGAGAGAGACTGTGAGATAGTGAAGAGGAAGTGTAGCGGCTGTGTTGCAGGTTGTATCCCTTCACCTTGTTGGATGGTAATAATAATAATAAGGACTGGCAAATTCAGTGTGGACGTAGCCCAAGTTGGGGTGAACCACGATATATCTGTGTCTCTCTTGTAATGTGTGTGTGATTATATTTGCATTTCTGTTTATTGTTATTGTTCTACGATCTTGTTTTTCTAACAATTGGTATCAGAGCCGAAGGTCTATTTGGTAGATAAACCCACAGGAAGCTAGGGTTTCTGGTTCGAGTGGGAGCAATGGCAGAAGAATGAAAGTTTAAGGTTGAGAAGTTTAACGGCCAAAACTTCTAGTTATGGAAGATGCAAATGGAGGACTATCTATACCAGAAGGATCTATTCCTACTGTTGGGAGAAAGAGAAAAGCAACCGGCGGCTATGAAGGACGAAGAATGGGAGGTTCTTGATAGAAAGGCTCTGGGAACAATACGGCTGAGCTTGGCTTCATCGGTGGCTTTCAATATCTCAAAAGAAACGACAACGGAGGGTTTGATGAGCGCACTGGGTAAGCTGTATGAAAAACCCTCGACCTCCAACAAGGTATTTCTAATGAAGCGTTTATTTAATATGAAGATGTCTGAAGGTGGATCTATTACTGATAATTTGAATGAGTTTAATACGGTTACAAATCAGCTAAGTTCTGTAAGTGTAAACTTTGATGATGAGGTTAGGGATCTTCTAATCTTGTGCTCATTGCCAGAAAGCTGGAATAGCTTGGTCATGGCTGTAAGTAACTCTGTCTTTGGTTCAAACACCTTGAAATTTGATGATGTTATTGGTGTTATTCTTAGCGAGGAAATGCGAAGAAAAAGCACACATGAGACATCAGGTAATGCGTTGACCATGGAGAGTAGGGGAAGACAAAAGGAGAGAGGAAAGAGCCAAGGTAATCGTGGCAAGTCTAAAACGGGCAGATCCAAGTCCAGACTAGAAAAAATAGAGTGCTGGAACTGTGGAAAGAAAGGACATCTGAAGAAAGACTGCAGATCTCTAAAGAAGAAAGGAGATGCACAGAAGGAAACTACCCAGGAAGCAAATGTAGCAGGTGATGTGTTACAAGATGCTTTGATTCTTGCATTAGATAATACTAGTGATTATTGGGTAGTAGATTCAGGAGCTTCATGTCATGCTACACCCCATAGGAAATACTTTCATGAGTATGTTCCTGGCGATTTTGGACATGTTTTATTGGGTGATGATGAGCCATGTAAAATTGTTGTAATGGGTAAGGTATGGATAAAAGTTAAGAATGGAACTGACTGGCTGTTGAAAGATGTTAGGCATATTCCTGCTATGAAAAGAAATCTGATCTCAACAGGACAGTTGGGAGATGGCGGCTGTCTATCTACATTTGGAGAAAAGTGGTGGAAGATCACTAAAGGATCAATGGTGATAGCAAAAGGAGACATAATAGGTACGTTGTATTTATGTCCTCATAATACTGACCATTCTATCTCTTTAGCTTCCACAGGAACATATACATCATTGTGGCACCATAGGCTTGGCTACATGAGTGAGAAGGGGATGCAGATTCTCCACTCAAGGAAGTTGCTGCCAGATTTGAAGCAGGTAAGTTTGTAATTCTGTGAAAACTGTGTTTATGGAAAACATAAGAGAGTCAGATTTCTCAGGGTTGGGAAACAGAAGAAGAATGAAAAGTTAGAGCTAGTGCATACAAATGTATGGGGACTGGCTCAGGTACAATCTCTTGGTGGCTCTCATTATTATGTTACATTTATTGATGATGCAACTAGGAAAACTTGGGTTTATTGCATTAGACAGAAATATGATGTGTTTGCTACTTTTAAGAAGTGGAAATCTTTGGTTGAAAATGAGATAGGAAAAAGGTTGAAGTGTCTCAGATCTGATAATGGAGGTGAGTACTGTGGCAAGGAGTTTGATAGTTACTGTTCATACCGTGGGATTCGTAGAGAGAAGATAGTCCCAAGAACACGACAAGAAAATGGTGTGTCAGAAAAGATGAACAGAATGATCATGGAGCGTGCAAGGTGTATGAGACTGCATGTAGGGTTGCCCTTACAGTTTTGGGAAGATGCTGTAAATACTGCTGTTTATTTAATAAACAGAGGACCTTCAAGTCCTTTGGATGGTGGTATTCCAGAGAAGGCATGGACAGATAAAAAGGTAAACTACTCATTTCCGAGAATGTTTGGTTGTGAAGCATTTGTCCATATTGATAAAGAAAATAGAACAAAGCTTGAATCTAAATCCAAGAAATGTACCTTTATTGGATATGGGGTTGATGATTTTGGTTATCGTTTATGGGATTATGAAAATCACAAAATCATTAGAAGTAGAGATGTCATATTCAATGAAAAGGTCATGTATAAAGATCAATTGCAGGGAAAGAAATAGGAAAATGAAAACACAGAGTACACAATACTTGATGAAATTACAGAAAATGAAGTTCCAAAGGTGCCAGAAAATCAAGAACAGCAGCAAGTGCCTGAAACTCCTGCAACTGTAATAATATCTACCAGGTTCAATAGAATCCTTGAACGATACTCTCCTTCAATGTATTATTTGTTGATGACTGATGCTGGTGAACCAGAATGTTATGAAGAAGCAATGCAGGTGGAAACTAGAAAGAAGTTGGAGCAAGGCATGAATGAGGAGATGGACTCATTGGTAGGAAACCAGACTTGGGATTTGGTTCAGTTGCCTGCTGGTAAAAGAGCATTGCAGAACAAATGGATTTACAGGTTGAAGGAAGAAGAAGGAGGCAAGAAGCGGTACAAGGCCAGACTTGTTGTAAAGGGGTTCGCATAGAAGAAAGGTATAGATTTTGATGAAATATTTTCTCCTGTTGTTAAGATGACTTCAATTAGGACTATCTTAAGTCTAGTGGCGGTAGAAGATTTGCATCTTGAACAGTTAGATGTAAAAACAACCTTTCTCCATGGGGGTTTGGAGGAAGAGATATATATGCAGCAGCCACAAGGGTAGGAGGTCAAAGGTAAGGAGAACTTGGTATGCAGGTTGAAAAAGAGTTTGTATGGCTTGAAGCAAGCTCCAAGGCAGTGGTATTTAAAATTTGACAAGTTTATGACAGAACAAGGTTATAGTAGATGTCATTCTGACCACTGTGTTTATTTCAAGAAGCTAGACAATGAAAGATATATTATCTTGTTATTGTATGTGGATGACATGCTTGTTGCAGGGTCTAACATGCAGGATATAAATGTACTCAAAAGGAATCTAGCTAATTCATTTGCGATGAAGGATTTGGGCGCTGCAAAGCAAATCCTTGGAATGAGAATAACGAGAGACAGGAAAAATCGCAAATTGACATTGTCTCAGAGTGAGTACATACAAAAGGTGTTGGAGAGGTTCAGAATGCAGAATGCAAAACCAGTAAGTACACCTTTGGCCATCCATTTCAGTATAAGTAAGGAAATGTGTCCCAAGACACAGGAAGAGACAGATTACATGTCCAAGATTCCCTATCAATTAGCAGTTGGAAGCTTGATGTATTCCATGGTGTGCACAAGACCAGATATTGCACAAGCAGTGGGAGTTGTGAGCAGATATATGAACAATCTAGGTAAAGAACATTGGAAGGCAGTACAGTGGATTCTCAGGTATTTGAGAGGTACCACCACTCAGGCATTATGTTTTGGAGGTTCAGACACTATTCTACAGGGATATGTTGATGCAGATATGGCAGGTGATAAGGATAGCAGGAGGAGCACCACAGGGTATGTGTTTATTGTAGGTGGAACAACAGTAAGTTGGATTTGGAAACTGCAGAAGGTTGTTTCACTTTAAACAACGGAAACATAGTATGTTGCTGTTACAAAGGCTAGTAAAGAGATGATTTGGTTGCAGAGGTTTATGGAGGAATTGGGTAAGAAGCAGAAGGATAGCAGGTTGTATAGTGACAACCAGAGTGCCATTCATCTTGCAAAGAACTCAACATTCCATTCAAGGACTAAACATATATAGCTCAAGTCCCATTTCATACGCTCTGTTATGGAAGATGAACTGTTGACGCTGGAAAAGATACATACTAGCCAGAATCCTGCAGACATGTTTACAAAGGTAGTGACGAGAGAGAAACTGAGTTCCTACTCGGTTTCAGTTGGCCTTCTAGCATGAAGGTGAAGAGGAGAAAGTTGCCAAGTCCAAGGTCCAGCAAGTACAGCAGTGGTGGAGTTGTTGTGATCAGTCTCCAAGTGGGAGATTGTTGGTTGTGGAGCCATATCTTCCAGTCTCATAGATGATATTGTTTCAGCCGTGTTTATACCCCAATTTTATATGATATGTAGGTGGATTGTACACTCACCCCAGCGGGGGGGTTGTTTTTCGCCAGCTGTTTTGCGGGCCCATGGTTTTGGGTATCCCATGGTATTTTCCCATTGTATTTCCCCTATAAAAGAAAGACATTGTAATACGTCTAGGGTAATATGTATTAGGTTTTATGCATTGTAACGATCTCTAAGATCAGGAGAGAGACTGTGAGATAGTGAAGAGGAAGTGCAGCGGCTGTGCTATAGGTTGTATCCCTTCACCTTGCTGGACGGTAATAATAATAATAAGGATTGGCAAATTCAGTGTGGACATAGCCCAAGTTGGGGTGAACCACGATATATCTGTGTCTCTCTTGTAATGTGTGTGTGATTATATTTGCATTTCTGTTTATTGTTATTGTTCTGCGATCCTGTTTTTCTAACAGTCGAACCTATAGATATGTAGCCAGATCTTACTTATCGCAAGTACCAAACTAGATAGTTGTCTTAACTGAGAAAAAATAGGAATTGATTATCCCCAAAATAGGTAGAAAGCAAGTATGGTGTACTAGATGTATGGCAGAAGTTCATCATGCTTTTAAATGCCAAATGTTGAGAGGGGTACTTGTTCGTAATCCCCTTATGGGACTAGGCTCAATAAGACCTTCCATAGGTGTTCCACAAGTTGGTTCTCATAATCATTGTCATGCTCCAAGACTATGTTTTACTCAAAATTTATAAATCAGATGGGAACTCCGCTCACCTAGTCCCTCTCCTACAAAAGTATTCATTTGTCCAATATATTGTTCATTGTGAATTTTGTAGGTGTACTAATCGCATCACATATAAATGTAGAGCTTTGGATGCATTAATGGATAGGTTGGATCATTCTTCATATTGAGTTTCCAATAATTCCATCCTGAGGGAAAAGGGGGGATGTCAAGTTCAAGGAGGTGATTATCAAGGAGGTTGAGGATTTGTAATCAGTTGTTATAATTGTAATTAAATTGGATCTTTGGATCGAACTATCCATTACCTTTATGATTACGGTGTTCCTATTGTTGGGTAAATACACATAGTACTAAAGATTTCCCATAACTAATTATGATATGAGAAGAACATATGCATAACCGAATAGCTAATTTAATCAATTCAAGGCCACAATATGCTCATCATTGTTAGATTTTCTACTTTTAATTAATACTTATCTAGGATCTTACTGAAAGAATAACATGCACAACATAACACCATAGACAAAAAGAATTTCCTCAGGGAAACCATAAAGGAGAAAACCCCGCAACTTCCTCAGAGATAGAATGATCACCAATACAATGTCACAAAAGTAAAAACCAAAATAGAGATGGTCTTAGTAGCTTCTCTCTTCTCCACTTGTGCGAACTTGTCCTCTCTATCACTTATGCGAACTTGAGTGAGTGAGTGAATGAATAAATGAGAGAGCCTAGCTCTCTATTTATACTTCACTTCCACTTTACCTTTTTCACTTGACATGTCGGCCTCAACTGAAATTTACTGGGCTGACTCCTTTAGGGAATTCAGTAACCCTTTTACAAATGACTTTAGGGGGATCTATTTCCCCGACTTACAATGGAGGATTTACCTCAATGAATTTACATGACCAAATGTAATAAAGACATCCCCGACCGGAGGAATAAACATCTCCATTGGAGGTACAAATAAAATACAATAATAATAACAATATAAAATACAATAGAATATATTCCGAAGTTACAATTACAATAACACTCCCTCTTAACTAGGAAGGTATTCTATGGACATGGTCATCAACAAATTTGGACACAAGTCTTCGTCGTTGGATCATCAATGCTGGAACACCATCATCAACACTGGATCATCGTCGTCACTGCTGCTGCAATCCTCATCCCGTCGATCATCGATTGGTGGCATCTCTCGATTCTATTCGTCATAGAAAGTTCTACAGGGCCAACCCTTTTTCATGATGGATGTAGGCCTAGTCCTCATGTAGGTCTTCATCATCTCTGCGAGCAATCCATCCAGTAGGTACAATCCAGGATCAATCATTACATTGCCTCTGCAAACACCTGCGTCTCCTATTGTCACCTCATCGTCTTCAGATGATCTCATCGTCACACAAAGCACAACCCATATGCATATCACACAAAAATTACATCAACCGACATGGGAGGAATTTCCTACCACCATTCGGGAAAGGAACAACTCTTACATCAACGACCATGGGAGGAATTGCCTACCACCATGCCTGAATGGCTCAACACTTATATCAACGACCATGGGAGGAATTTTCTACCACCATGCCAGAATGGCTCCGACACTTATATCAACGACCATGGGAGGAATTTCCTACCACCATGCCGGAATGGCCCTGGCACTTATATCAACGGACGTGGGAGGAATTTCCTACCACCATGCTGGAATGGCCCCGACACTTATATCAACGACCATGGGAGGAATTTCCTACCACCATGCCGGAATGGCCCGACCCTTTCATCTACCAACGTGGGAGGACTTTCCTACCACCATGCGAGAATGGACCATGTGCATCTGTGTATTCTAGACTCATCACTCCCTCTTACGAGGAACCTCGATCTGAAGAACACCAAGCTTCTCTCTGAAGTACTCAAACTTCACTCTAGCTAGCGACTTGGTCAACACATCGGCTATCTGCTCGTCCGTCGCAACATACTGGAGCTTCACTACTCCTCTCTGCATCATATCCCTAATATAGTGATACTTAATCTCAATATGCTTCAACTTGTCATGGAAAACCAGGTTCTCGGACAACTTCACACAACTCTGGTTGTCACAGAATATACAAGTCGCCTCTAACTGGAGATCAAAAAAATCAGACAATAGCTTCCTAAGCCATACTTCCTCACAACTAGCCAAACAAGCTGAAACATACTCTGATTCAACTGTACTCAGTGCCATGTAGGACTGCTTCTTGCTAAACCAGGAGATCATACCAGATCCCATACTGAAGCAGCATCCCAAAGTTCTCTTCCTATCTATGGCACTGCCTACCCAATCTGAATCAACATAACCCTGTAGTTTAATCTTCTGATTCACCTTGTACTTGAGCCCATAATCCACTGTACCCTTCAGGTACCTCAATATATGCTTTGCTGCAACTAGGTGAACTTGTCTCAGATCCGTCAGGAAATGGCTCAATGTGTTCACATCAAAGCATATGTCTAGTCTCGTGTTCGTCAGGTACATCATTGACCCAATCATCTGACGATACATCATGGCATCAAATGAATTCGATGAAGCATCACAAAGTAGCTTCAATTTCAAGTCCATGGGTGTGGCCATCATTCTGAATCTCTTCAAAATATCCACTGCATACTTCAAGGAAGATCCCATCCCCATTCTGCCACACCTTTATGCCTAGGAAATAATGCATCATACCCAGGTCCTTCATATCGAACTCTGCGACAAGTTTTCTCTTTGTATCATCCTCTCCTGTTACAAACAGGTCATCTACATAGAGTAGAAGTATTACTGGATTTCCCACTTCAACCTTGTAGTAAAGGTTGGAATCTGCTTTACTTTGGTAAATCCCAAGCTCATCAGAAAACTATCCATCCTGTCGTACCACGTCCTGGGTACCTGTTTCAATCCGTACAAGGATTCTTCAATTTGCAAACATGAGTCTGCCTGTCATGTGTCTCAAATCCGAGTGTTTGCTACACGTACACTTCATATTCTACTACACCATTCAAGAATGTTGTCTTGACATCCATTTTGTGTACCTTCCACTTCATTACTGTAGCCAATGCAAGTAATGATTTGATGGAAGAGTATCTGGCTACAGGTGCAAATGTCTCCTCATAATCTATGCCTTCCTTATGGGAGAAGCCATGTGCCACAAACATTGCCTTGTGTTTCTCAATGCTACCATCTACAACATGCTTGATCTTGTAGATCCATTTTGAAGTCACAACAGAATTCCCTTCTGGTCTCATAACTACCTCCCAGACATCATTCTTCATGATCGACTGATACTCCTTGATCGTGGCATCCTTCCATTATTTCTTCTCTGCCGCTTCCTCATAGTTGGAAGGTTCTTTGCCAATGATGTCACACAACATGGATACATAGCTGGAGTATGGCCTAGGTCTCTTGATTTATCTGTGCATTCCCTTTGGAGCACCATACCTCTCTACATCTTGTATTTCCTCTCGTACCCATGCTGGATTCCTCTTGTGGGAGTTATTATCACGAGGTGGATCTACAGGTTCTTGTGGTTCTTCTATTTCACGGTCTTCATGGCCTTTAAGAATTTATTCTTCCATTGCTATATCTTTGATCCTGGGAACTTTAGGTTATTCAGTGTCTTCAATAGGTAGTTTTCTTGATCTTCGTCTCTTGTTATTCGAAACAAATCTCTCTTGTAGGTGATGGTACACGATCTTTCCTACAAGACAAGTTCAATTGCATGATTAGAAACATCTCATACTTTTCATAACAAATTCTTACGCATAGAGACATAGGTCATACAGTCATGCAATTATCTTAGCCCATGCTTCAACAACATTCATCCATATCTCGTAACTTTCTAGATGCTTTCCATCTCTATCGGAACATTTTTGAGAGTGTGCACTACTCCCAACATGTTAGCAAAAAGGTTTCATTCTAGATAAGTAGCAATGGAATGTTGTAGAATACCATAGGCCACTTACCTATCATATGCATATTAGTAGTATACTATTCATTAATGCAAATATCCTAATATGCATAATACACAACCTAAATCTAGGAACATAAGTGTGTACACCATTTAATAATATTATTTAAATAATCATATATACAAGAAATGACAATTCAAATCCTTATCTTTGTTTGGTTGTCGGGTGGAATCCCTCTCAATCTTTGCTTCCTTGCAGGAACTACTGGAGTGTGCTCCCTCTTGATCTTTGCTTCCTTAACCAATGCTGAAAATGGATGAGAGGTTCTTCCATAGATCCTTTTGCTTTACTTTCTCTACTTGGAAATGCCTTCTTCACGTTCTTTCCCTTCGCACATCCTTTTCTTCGACTGGATTTCTCGAAGTCCTTCAACTGCTTTACTTGCAATGGGTAGTGCTCTATAGTGCACATGTGCAAGCGTTCTGTGCCATAGTTCACTTGGCTCCATGGAGTCATGGAACAAGGCTTGTTCAGGTTGGCCCTTCAATTTGTACAAACCTCCCTCTTGCTCTCCAATCACAACTGCATCATCTATAGTTTTTCCCTTTGGCCACATTAGGACTTGGCCATCAACAAATGCAGCCCTCATACCTTTTGCATCTAGTGCTGATATGGACAGAAGGTTATTTTTGAGTCCTGGAACATATAGGACATCCTTCATCTTCAGAGACTTTCCAGAGTCTAGCTTGTATGAAGCTTCTCCACTTCCTTTTATGGGATATTGGTAGTCATCCCCAAGTTTCACCTTGTGATGTGACTCATGTTCAGACAGGTTCATGAAGGATTCTTTATATCCTGTCATATGCTTGGAAGCTCCAATGTATACAAGCCAATCATTACTTCCATGTGTGATAGTTCCCGTGAGTGCTGATATCAAGACATACTCTTCGTCAATTGAAGATTCATCACTTTCTTCTCTGGCTCTCTTCCTTGGAGGTTCTTCATCTTCTGTAGTGTGAGAATTGTGCCTTTTCTTGTTGTTCTTCTTGTTGGATCCTCTGTTTCTGGGACAATATTTGGAGTAGTATCCCTTCTCATTGCATGTATAACATCTAACAATAGATAGATCTCTCTTCAATCTTCTAAAGTTATTCCTCTGAATTTGGTGGTGGTGCTTCTCCTTCTTACTGTGGTGGTGCTCCCTCTTGTTTTTATTCCTCCCATAGTGCGTTGTGAGAGCTTGATCTTCATTTTCTCCCATATTCTCTTCTCGAGCTACAAGTCGAGCTTATTCTTGTGAGCATTCCTCCCACAGCCTACTAAATGTGATTAACTTCTTTCTAGCACAAATCCCTTGAATGAAAGAGTCCCATGATCTAGGGAGACCATTCAAGGTGGTCATCACAATTTCTCCATCTTCTACATTTTCTCCCACAACTTCAAGTTGCTCCTTGATTTGAGAGACCCTTGCAAAATAGAACTGCATGGTCTCTGCATTTTGTATCTTCACATTCTTTAACTGGTTCCTCAAGATCATCTTCCGATTTATATTCTTCCCTTCAAATAGCTTGGTCAAGGAATCAAACATCTATTTAGGTGTCTTCAAGGATGCCACATGTGGGATGAGATGATCCTTAATAGAATCTGCAATGATCCTCTTGGCCCTAGCCAATTTCTTCTTGTGTAAAGCTTTAGCCTCATCTCCCTCTGGAACTAGAACTTCTTCATTTACATATGTGTCCAATTCATTCTCTTCAAGAACAAGTGTAATCCTATACTTCCATGCTCGGAAGTTATCAACGCTTTCAAGCTTATCCTCAATCTTGGTGTGGTGAGACATCTTTAATGAGTACTTCAAATAAAAATATAAAAGCTTTTAGGTATTACCACTTTGATTTGTTGAAACTGGTTCTGGAGTTGGCTGGTCCTAAGGTTTGTTAGAGAAACCCTAAATTTTCAAACTTGGAATTTGAAACTTCTGTTTGGACATATAGATGCGCTTGACTAAGGCGAGTGTGCTGGTATACTTGGTTTATGAAGATTCCAAAAATTTACCCTTGAAAATTGTCTTACAAAATTCTGATCTGCAGTTTCTATAGTTTCTGGTCCAAAGTCAAACTAGGGTTTGACTTTATGGGAGTTTCACCAACTCAAAAATTTTGATCTTTGGGAGGCGCAGTTCCCTATGCCAATTGCACTCCAAAATTCCAATTTTGTGAGAAGCCCTAAGTTTTCACCCGACAGTAGTGATAGGCCAAAAATTGAAAACTCTCAGAATTCGATTATGCTTCGACAGAAATATGTGCCCTTCTAGGGTGAGTTATCCTAGCCTCCCTTTCTTGATGATCTTTGGAGAGAAGTCCAAAAATTAAGAAGCCCTACCTTCCGTAGCTGCATAATTTCTTCTTTTCAGGTTAGCTCTGATACCATGCTAGATTTTCTACTTTTAATCAATACTTAACTAGGATCTTACTGAAAGAATAACATGCACATCATAACACCATATACACAAAGAATTTCCTCGGGGAAACCATAAAGGAGAAAACCATGCAACTTCCTCAGAGATAGAATGATCACCAATACAATGTCACAAAAGTAAAACCCAAAAATAGAGATGGTCTTCAACAACTTCTCTCTTCTCCACTTGTGCGAACTTGTCCTCTCTCTCACTTATGTGAACTTGAGTGAGCAAGTGAATGAATAAATGAGAGAGCCTAGCTCTCTATTTATACTTCACTTCCACTTTACCTTTTTCACTTGACATGTCGGCCTCAACTAAAATTGTTTGGGCCGACTCCTTTAGGGAATTCAATAACCCTTTTACAAATGACTCTAGGGGGATCTATTTCCCCAACTTACAATGGAGTATTTACCTCAATGAATTTACATGACCAAATGTAATAAAGACATCCCCGACCGGAGGAATAAACATCTCCATCGGAGGTACAAATAAAATACAATAATAATAACAATATAAAATACAATAGAAAAGCTTCCGAAGTTACAATTACATTAACAATCATATGATTAGGCCCATGATTAATGATGTCACATGTAGAGTAGCTAATAAGAGGATTGACTCTAACTCTCCTAATGACCCAAAAATTTAATGAGATGGCCCAAAAGCAACTAAATTTGATATGGCCCAGTGTAGAGAAATTTTCACAAGGGATGACGAGATGTTCCACTAGATGGTTGCTCCTCCTTCACCATTGGTTTCAGAAGAAGTAATTTTTCAAAATGAGGGATCAAAGCTACATTTCTCGATTCGTGGATAAGAAGTAGACATTGAAACTCTAAGTGCATCTCAGAAACTTATTAGTCTTTAGTTCAATATGCTTGCTAATATTTTGGATAACGAAGACCTAAGTAAATTTTTTTGGAATACTCTTCAAACCATTGCGGGCGTAATAGAGGAGGATGGCCTTATCTTATCTAACATCCCCGAAAGAAAGGATAATATCATAAGTCAGAGAAAGAAAATAACTAGGAAGGAATTTTGGTTAGATGTGCAAGTAGATGGATATGATATTAAGGATGTCATGTTAGATTTGGGTTTAAATGTTAATATTCTTCCTAAGAAATCATGGGAGGATATGGGTAGCCCTCATTGGTTTATTCTCCTATCTAGTTATGTATGGCCAATCAATATCCGATCTTTCCTACTCCAGACTAACCCTCTTGTTTCCAGAGCCTTCATTCTTCATTTGCATCGAGTCTGGGTCGTGAGACATCATTTCGATCAGGGTTTCTACCCTTCCATTTGACCTCAGGTCACAGGGGTATTTTCTGGTTGTTGACTCCATTTCTAAGTTGGTTTAGGATCAAGTTTTTGATATATCCATCTTGGTTATAGAGAGCAAGAATTACTTGGTTCTTATCTTCCTGGATAGTGGGGTTCTACAACGCCCAACTCCCTCCAATGGATCCAACGCATGGTAGCTCTGTAATAAGGTAAGAATATATTCAACACTTGTTATTTTGGTCAATTATTTTCATTATCTACTTGGTATGTTCACTGTATTCACATTTTTGTTTTGTTTGCAACATAAAATACAATGGGTGGAGCATGGATCGTGAAGCTACTGGTTCGAATGAGATTATCCGGTAAGCTCATGGCACTAATGGCCATAGTCCTCTCTCGAGGATGGATTTTCCAATGAAAATTCATGGCTATGTTTCCCATGGCGTTATGGCCCAACTGTTATTATTTTTAAGTGTTATTGTTATAAATTTTCCAAGTTTATGTGGGTGTTCTGCCTCTGTTGAATGAAAACAATGATTGGTGTTTTTACAATGTTATTACAACTTTTTGTATCGACCTTGGGTCGATTTGACCCCTCAGTGGCATTAAATTGTATTAATTGGAGATTGAATGCGTTTAAGTGTTTAAATGGCATCCTAGATTTAAATATGTATATTCATACACTTTTATTTAGAGATAGTTTTCCCTACAAGGCATAGGGACTTGTTGGTAGCATTAAACGTTATGTTTATAATTTTTATGGCCATATCATATTACAATTTCTGAATTAAATAAATAAATAAATAAATATATATATATATATATATAGAGAGAGAGAGAGAGAGAGAGAGAGAGAGAGAGAGAGAGTTTATAATTAATAATGTGATTTTATAACCTATTGGGTTTGATCCCAATTCATTGTTTTTATTACATGCACTCTGACTGTATAGAACAATCTACACCTCTCTCCTGGGAATGGATGTGTGTTTAAATCCCAATTGGATGCCCTGAGGTTTGACCTCAATTCCTTGGGCTACTCCTCGATGCAATAAGGAGAGTATAGGGTCTTCAACCCTCTGTTGGATTCCTTTTTTACTAAGCCAACTTCGATTTTGTAATTATATTCTCAATTTAATATTTGAATGTGGTGTATTCAGTGTCTTAGTTTTCGGTGATAAGTGTTAGAGAGCCTACTATTATTATTCTAAAGTTGCTTATTGAAACCCTATGATGATTTTATAGACTACTTATGTAATTATGATGGTTGTATAAATCTTTTTTATAAGTTTTTACACCCACGATGAGGCCAAGAAGCCATAATCGTGGCGCCCATATCATTTATAGCTTACCTCATAATCATATCGTCCCTTACCGGCTTCGATCTCCTAGCTCACTTATGAGTCGAAATGTCTTCACTGCTCATTGTATCAATCCACTTGAATACAATTCGATCTCCTTTCAAAAATCGTGTTAATGATTTGCTAAGAGTTTATATGCTTGAGTTTATTTTTGGATAATGCTTACGTAGTATCAAAGCTTTGCTTTTAAACTTTATTTGTTCTATTTACTTAATAAAAGCATTGGATTATATAGTATGTGTTGGATTTAAGCTTAAAAGGCTTGCATACCTTTCGATTTCTGTTGTAGCTTTTGTGTAAAAGCTTGGCCCACTTACTATGGTATTACTATGGTATTACATGAGTTTGATTTGGCTTGAATTGTGTTTATTATATTATGCTGTATCGTTTACAAAAGTTCTGTATATTATATTTATTACTTATAACATTAATATATTATTAAAGCTAGGTTGGTTAAGGGATTGGCCTTGGATTCTTAAGTGAATCCTTTCCCTCTTATGCTTGATAACGAGAGTTTTCTCTCTAGGTCAACAAGCCTATGATATCATAATTATTTACTTAACTAATTATATATATATTTATGTTTATTTATGGAGGTTAAATAATTCATAATAGATCTGATATTAAGACTAATAATTTACCTTGCAGATATAGTTAGTCTATAAAAGTAAAGTAAATGATAGTTTCTATCCATTACAAATAATCAATAGAATTACTTCTAGGTTGCTGAATAAACAATAAAATTTATGGTTATCATAAATCAATTTAATTTATCCTCTAAGTCAATATAATTCAAATCTGATCTATAAATAACACATACAGTTTGAGTTTAATCACAGAGATATATAAACGGAATTAAATAACCTTTCAAACTAAATCATAATTAATATAAGTCCTACAAATAGACTAAGATAAATTCAACAATACTTCCATTAGAGGACAAAAGGCTATTATAGCTGCAATTGCAAAAGTTAGTCAAATAAACAAAAGTAAATAAATTCAACGTACGTCCGTAGGATATCATTAGAACAAAGTTTAAGAAATAAAAGATACTTATCAACCTTTTAAGTGACCAACTAAATGTGGAACTTCCACATTCCTCCCAACCATAGAACTCAGATAGTTCCTTGTTTGTTGCATAGGTCACTCCCGAGCCGGACCAAGCACACTAGAGTAAGGAGACCATGATCATTTTGCCAACTTTGATTACTACATCAGAGTATCTGTAAGGTTTTTTACTAGCTCTATGTAGAGTCTTGTAATTTATTTCCCCTTGTTCATCCCACAATCCTTCTCGCATTTAGCCATATTCTTTCACAGAAAACTGAGC
Source organism: Larix kaempferi (assembly GCA_027924585.1). NCBI lineage: Eukaryota > Viridiplantae > Streptophyta > Pinopsida > Pinales > Pinaceae > Larix > Larix kaempferi. Next base: position 6,282,199 of record BSBM01000221.1, read on the forward strand.
ACTCATGGACCTACAAATGAACCCTCTAGTGAGCTAGGGACCATTACCTCCTGTAATTTCCACTCTTTGATATATTTATTCTTAAGGAAAAAGGATCCTATTTTTCATTAATGCAACTTTTCTTTTTATTTTAGGAATATCATGCTTTGTGTTTTCTTTCCTTCCTTTTAATCTTTCTTTAGGAAATTGTTTGGACTTTCTTTTTAACTCTCTTTATCTCCTTTATTTTTAATTTATTAATATGTGTTTTTCCTCGCATTTGTCCTATTTTCTATTTTGGCTTTTCATTTGGAAACTACCTTAGAAGTCAACCTATCCTCTAGCATGCTTGGTCCCTCTTTAGTGGATTAATCCCCATCAGTTGGAAATTTAAAAGGAGATAAATAATATAATCATAAGGTCTTTTATTGTATTTGATGCTCTAGAGCCCAGCAGCTCAACATCAATCACACATAACGAATCTGCTTAGTCTTGGTTCTCCGGATCCTATAGCTCAACACCAACTCAAACAAGTGAGTCTACGCAGTCTAGGTGCTCCAAATCCTTTAGCTCAACACTAACTTAACCAAAATAAAACTAAGTAGTATAGGTGCTCCAGAGTCTACAACTCAACACCAAATCAAACATAATGAGTTTAAATAGTCTAGGTGCTCTAGGGCCTACAAGCTCAACACCAAACTTAAACATAATAATAATATAAAGTGTATTAGTTTTGGGATATTACACATACATTTAAGATCATTTGGTGGTGGTGCATGCCTTATCTAAGGCTAGCTAGCAAGCACATGGATGCATGCCTTCTCTCCCTCTTTAACTCAAGAGTGATGCAACTCCTCCTCAAGAACTGTGTTGCTACCTCTCTAGCTTCTATAGGACACAATATGATGCTGCTGAACATATGCCCATATTTAATGATGTAAAATATTGTCCGATATACACTCACTAACACTCCCTCTTACAAAGGAAAGTGTTCTCCACCACAACAAGCTGCTCTTTGAACATCTTGAATTTCCCTTTTGAAAGTGGCTTACCCAAGATATTAATGGTTGGATGACATAATGAAATTTATTGTAGAACCAAAGCTCCCTTCAGAACCATGTCTTTGATGAAGTGGTACCTAATCTCAATAAGCTTGGATCAATCATGAAATACTAGATTTTTCAGATAGTTTGATACAGCTTTGGTTGTAATAGTAAATCATGGTCGCATCCAAAGTCTAATCTGTCATCTCTCTCGAGTAACTTGCAAATCCAAATGACTTCACAACCAACGAAACTCGCTGCCATATATTCTACCTCTACTTAACTAAGTAATGCAAAATTTTGTTTCTTTCTAAACCAAGAAACCATACCTGATCCTAAACTGAAGCAACACCCTGAAGTGCTCCTCCTATCACTAGCACTACCTACTCAATCGAAATTTGAAAAAACTTACAACACCACCTCTCCATCACCATCATACCCTAGTCCAAAATGCAATGTATCCTTTAAGTACTAGATCACGTGTTTCGCATAAACCCAATGAACCTTCCTAGGATGCACCATGTACTGACTCAAGGTGTTCATTGGAAAACAAATGTCAGGCTTGATATTTTCTAAATACATGAGAGAACCTATCAATTGTTTGTACACAAATGGATCAATCAATTTAGAACAAAAATCGACAAAGTGTTTCTGGTGTTTTCACACTAGCATGCACAAAAGTGCATCTACTAGGAGTTGTGCTATTCCTAGTAGAGTTTTAAGGTAAAAAGTAAAAATAACTAGAATGAGAATCAAAATATCTAATCTAATATGCAGGAAAAAGTAAATAACATTGAATGAAAATCTAATCTAATCATGCATTCTTCATAAATCAAATAGACAACACCATTTAAATATTAAAGAATGTTCTTTTCATTATAAAAATGGATTTTACAAGAGTAAGTTTTAATTTTGAGTTGAAGTAGAAGAGGCCCCTGCAACTGTCCGAGGGAGAGTCTACTTGATCTCCTGCCAGTCCACAATTCTCCAGCCACGTGTCATGTATACGATCTTCTTCAACAATGTGAGCAACGAACACAAGAGGGAATTTGGATCTCAGGGAGATTTTTGTAGGGTAACATCTTGAACAATGAATGGAGAATTGGTGTTGAGTGATGGACCACGAGGATTCCTTTATAGGCATAACGAATATCTCTAGGATAAGGACCAGAATTTGATTTTTGATTTTGATTTTTTTGCTTTTGCCTTTTAATTTATGCCTTTCATTTTTTTATCCTTTTATCCAATTTGGGATATCATGAAAATCATGCCAAGTTTCTTCTTTCCGCTAAGGGTAAAAAGAGAGAAACATCCAAAAATCAAGTCACCAAAAAAGTTGCTCATTTATTTTGAGATAATTGAGCAATTTAATTTGGAAAATAGCCCTTTTTGGTGCATGACTTTGATTTTTATTTTAATGAAGGTTCAAGGGGTGGAAATGAAATGTGTAATGATGTAAATGTGCGATGAGGCTAATGACATGGTAGGTGGAAAATTTTTAGGTGTTAACACAAATGAATTCAGATTTGCTACCATAGGATTAGCCATGGGCTTGCAGTCCATCATTTAAAATCTCTTCAAAATCTCGACTACATACTCAACTAGTCCAATGAAAACTTCATTTGATTCTTGACACACCTCTAAACCCAAAAAGTAATTCATCAAGCCAATATCCTTCATGTCAAATCCTCTCGCCAAATTTGTCTTGCGCCATTCTATGAGTTTCTTTGCAATTCTTGTAAGTATGATATCGTCTACATACAAGACTAAAACAACCAAATTAGAATGATAAACCAAATAGTAAGGATTGGAACATGCCTATGTCGTGAAGCACTTGATATGGCTCAAGTCCTTCTTTCCCTAGTTAGAAGAACCCAAATCCTCTTTCTTCCGTTTCTAAACCTTCTTGGGTCCTCCTTTCTTGTTTCAATTTTTCTTCTTACCGATGAAGGAAAGATTCTACTCACCCTCCATACTTGCATTAGTATCAAATCTTGTCTCCTCCTAAATGAAGTCACCCCATAACCTCTCAAATGTGGGAAGTTTTTTCCAAGCACAAACCACATAGACAAAAGGTTTCCCAAAAGAAGGCAACCCATTTAATGTGATGGTACTAGATATTTACCCTTGATCTCCTCTCCAATTGCTACAAGCTGATCACAGGGTACATTAATCCTCAACAAGTAGGTAGTTATGAAATTTGTCTTGGTCATCCGCATGGATCTAATATTATTCCTCAACAACAACTTCCAATTAATGTTCTCACTCTAATATAGTGACTAGAGCATAGACATGTGCTTTCTCGTGGCTTTCTTGACGATGTGAGAGATCAAATTATCCTTCACATAGTCAAAGATGACTCACTTGCCATCTTTTTCTTATGATCAACCAACAACACAAGATCGATAGTCACTAGAAATGGTTTCTAAACAACGTACCATAGATCTTGGTCCTCCAACAACTTCTTTACACAACACTTCCACGAGAAGAAGTTAGAGGGACCTTCCAATATGTCTTCATATTTGAGACCAGATGTAGTCATACCACTACACTAGATTATTATGCTAAAGAAATTAGATTAACAACCTAATAAAACTGAAACAACCTTATCATAGAACCATTATGCTTTTCTCAAGCACGTATCATGTGCATCTCACCCTTGAAAGCTCTTGATAGTTCCCTTTCACATGTAGAAGCTCTACTATCCATTCAAGGATTCCTAGAAGGTTTCAGAAAACTACTTTGATAACTTGTAGAAATTTTATAACTCATGGTAAATAGATTATGCACTATAATACAATTCCTACATGAAACTAAAACCAACAAAAACTAAAAATATATCAAAATAACTCTATTAGTAAATGCTAGAATATATAAACACTTTTTGTAGAAAACAATAAACATAATTCAATAGACAATTGTCAAAACCTGTCATTGCTTTCATTAATTCTAAACATGAAAAAATCTGCTATATGAAAATAACCCTAATATGCTAATGGCTATACTTAGACTTAGGGAATGAATTCATTCCTCTGCCCTATCTCTTATTGATTTGAGAAGTGCATACTAGGGTTTAAAAATTTAGGTTTGCATGTGACTCCAACTCGTAAAAAGAATTGGTTGTATCTTAAGTCAAACTCAGAAATAGAATTTACTAAAACTAAAACCACACTAAATTAGATAAGATAAGATAATTTTATTAATGTCCAACGAATGACCACAAAAGTAGGTTAATGGGACTAAAAGGATACAATCAATATGAGTACAAAGTGGGAGTGCAAATGCAACTCCTAGATAATGCCGGAAGTAAACCTAATATAGAGTAAAATAAAGAAAGAACGATACATCAATGGATTGGCCAATCTCTTTTTTATGCTCATCAATTATCTTCACTATTTCGTCCCTATCATCGTTTCTTAATCTCAATAGTGTTTTCCATTGACTCTCAAAATATCCCGTTATCTTATTAAGACTTTCTAAATATTTTGGACATCTCTTCCATTATCTTGTTAAGACTCTCTCATGGAGGTGATTATCATACCCGCAATACTCTATGGATCTAAGATATGGGAACCGAGCTTTTTATAAATAGATTGGGCTCAAATGGAGAGATTTCATACCTTGCTTCTCAGGCGCATCATCCGATGCAAGTGTATAGTTCTTCAGCCCATTATTCAGGCAAAGTTCGATGTCCAACAATTTCACCTCAAGGTTATCTTCCGCATGGTCTCTTTCTTACATAGAGTTGGATATTTCAATGTCTCTACCACTGAGAGAGTGGTACCCTTACCTTGAAATTTGCTCCTCATAGGACCTTGCCTCAGATATCCTTACAGGTCGTTCACAAGGTTGGTTTGCAAAGGTTTTGTGGCCTCCTTAATCAGTGACCATCTCCCCATAGTAACTTTCCCCCTTCATGTACTGTTTAGATGTGTCAAAATATCTTAGATCGAATAAATTGTTACTAAATCGAGACATGAGAGAGAACATATACAGATTGTACATTCATGTCACCTGGACCTCACCTTTGACAAGCCTGGGCCTGAAGATGTCTTTCTACGAGCACTTTTTGGAGTTGCAAGATGGTATCATTATCTCCCCCCTATACATGTACAGACATTGGATACATTTGATCAGGATCCCTCTAAGACAACTTCAAGTCAATTTCCATCGATTATGGGTAGAGATTGATCACCATATCCCCCAATATGATGGGATATGTCAGATGTGCCACACACAAGAGCCAAAGACAGAGATGCTATGACTGTATAGAACAGTCTACGCCTCTCTCATGGGAATGGTTGTGCGTTTAAATCCCAATTGGATTCCTTGAGGTTCGACTTCAAGTCCTTGGGGTGCTCCTCGATGCAATAAGGAGAGTATAGGGTCTTCGACCCTCTATTGGATTCCTTGTTTACTAAGCCAACTTGGATTTTGTAATTATATTCTCAATTTAATATTTGAATGTGGTGTATTCAGTCTCTTAGTTTCCTGTGATAAATGCTAGAGAACCTACTATTATTATTCTAGAGTTTCTTATTTTATAGACTGCTTATGTAATTATGATGGTTGTATAAATCTTTTTTATAAGTTTTTACACCCATGATGAGGCCGAGAGGCCATAATTGTTGTTCCTGTAGCATTGATAACTTACCTCAGAATCAGATCGCCCCTTACAAGCTTCGATCTCCTAGCTCTCTCTACGAGTCGAAATGTCTTCACTGCTCATTGTATCGATCCACTTGAATACAATTCGATCTCCTTTCAAAAATCGTGTTAATGATTTGCTAAGTGTTTATATGCTTGAGTTTGTTTTTTGATAATGCTTACGTAGGATCAAAGCTTTGCTTTTAAACTTTATTTGTTTTATTTACTTAATAAAAGCATTGGATTTTATAGTATGTGTTGGATTTAAGCTTAAAAGGCTTGCATACCTTTCGATTTATGTTGTAGCTTTTGTGTAAAATCTTGGCCCACTTACTATGGTATTACATGAGTTTGATTTGGCTTGCATTGTATTTATTATATTATGCTGTATCGTTTACAAAAGTTCTGTTTTATTATATTTACTACTTATAACATTAATATATTATTGAATTCCAAGGAAAAAAAAAACATTAATATATTATTGAAGCTAGGTTGGTTAAGGGATTGGTTGGTTAAGGACTTGGACCTGGATTCTTAAGTGAATCCTCTCCCTCCTATACTTGATAACGAGAGTTTTCTCTCTAGGCCAGCAGGCCTATGATATCATAATTATTTACTTAACTAATTATATATATATTTATGTTTATTTATGGAGGTTAAATAACTCACAACAGATCTTATATTAAGATTAATAATTTACCTTGCATATATAATTAGTCTATTAAAATCAAGTAAATGATAATTTCTACCCATTACAAATAATCAATAGAATTACTTCTAGGTTGCAGAATAAACAATAAAATATATGGTTATCATAAATCAATTTAATTTAACCTCTAAGTCACCATAATTCAAATCTGATCTATAACTAATACATATATAGTTTGAGTTTAATCACAAAGATCTATATAAACGGTATTAAATAACCTTTCAAACTAAATCATAATTAATATCAGTACTGCAAATAGACTAAGATAAATTCAATTAGAGGCCAAAAGGCTATTAGAGCTGCAATTGAAACAGTTAGTCAATAAACATAATTAAATAAATTCAATACATAATTAATACATATGTAGGATATCATTAGAATAGAATTTACGAAATGAAAGATACTTATCAACCTTTTATGTGACCAACTAAATGTGGAACTTCCACATTCCTCCCAACCATAGACCTCGAATAGTTCCTTGTTCATTCCATAGGTCACCCCCGAGCCGGACCAAGCACACTAGAGTAAGGAGACCGGGATAATGTTTTCTATCTTGATTACTACAATAGAGTATCCACGAGGTTTTTTACTAGCTCTATGTAGAGTCCTGTAATTTATTTCCCCTTGTTCATCCCACAATCCTTCTCGAATTTAGCTGCATTCTTTCATGGAAAACTGAGCTTTCATGGACCTACAACTGAACCCTCTAGTGAGCTAGGGACCATTACCCCCTATAATGTCCACTCTTTGATATATTTATTCTTAAGGAAAAAGGCTCCTCTTTTTAATTTAGGCAACTTTTCTTTTATTTAGGAAAATAATGCTTTGTGTTTTCTTCCCTTCCTTTTTATCTTTCTTTAGTAAATAGTTTTGTAATGTCCCCATTTTGACCCTTAAGGTTTTATTGGCTTCAATGTAAATATTGTGTAAATGCAGTGTATGTTTTCCCTAGTGTGGAGCTCAAGGCCAAGGCCCCACTAGTGGATTCTTAAGGTTTAATTGTGATGCAGGAGCATCAAGGCTAAGCCAACAATGTGATCGAGTGTTCACATGTTGTGGCTAGCAAGAGGACAAGTTGTCATGGAGTGGGGAGGAAATTTGGTTTATTAAGTATTTTGAATAATTGCAAGTATGTAACCGACTAGTATGTTGTCAGTTTTGAGAAAATAAGACATAGTGGCAATTTGATACTCCCTGCGTGGAGATCAGGCCAGATAGCCAGTCTGTTGTTGGATGATAGTGACTCCTTTAGTGATGGGGAGAGTTAGTTAGTAGTTTATTTTGTTGTTCAGCCATTCGGTTTTGTGGATTTTTTGAATGGATGAAATAGGGAGAGATTGGGAGTCAGTAAGTAGAAGACGGTCAGCGCAAGAGAGAGCTCTGCGTAAGAAAGAGGCGGTGGGATATTTTCCTGAACACCAGAGGAAAGTACGATTGTAGAGATGTTTTTGTTATCACTTAATGAAAGGAGCAATTTCTATGTGTTAATGGTGTTACTGTGCATTTGAACAAGAGTTGAGCTTAGATTCTATCAGGTGGAGCAACGTGAATCATTAACCTGATATCTATGTGAATGAATCTTTGTCTTCGTGCTTGTATGAACAATTAGGAACACCCAAATATTTCGTAAATCGACCATTAGTACGTAGCAGAGATAATTTCTTGTCATCTCTAGTTTCCATCGGATCTGGACAAAGTCCGAGCTGGATTGATTGATTCCCTAATCAATCAACGAAGAAAACCGCAAAGTTGCAGCCGATTCATTTAACAGAGGTTGGACGACTCAGATCAAGTCCAAAAAGAAGATTGACGGTCGGAAAAGAATCCACCAAGTGAATGTGTGCCGTAGCTAGCGAATATGCAAGCTGATTCAAAGTATTTTGCGTTGATCATAGATCAATGGATGGGATCAAGCCCACAATAGATTGATGGTTGCTACAACGTTCCACAGAAGGAAATAGAGCAGGAGTTAACGATGAGATTTGCGAAAACCGCATTGCGGAAGCCTTGTTGGGAGATCACTAAAAGCACACTCGCAATCCATAATCCGCAAGTTGCGGAAAGAAGTGTTGCGGAAGGGACGTTGCGGGAAGGTGATTGCGGAGAGATCATTGCGGAAAACCACCAATATCGTGGAAAGGAGGTGTTTCCGCAAGATTGTTGAGGAAGGTCAGTTCTGACTGTCAAATAGTTGCGGAAAGCCCAATTTGAAGATAAGGGATGCCATTGAGAAGAACTTAGCTAGTTTCCAGCTAAGTCTAGAAGTTCGACTTATGAAGAATCACAATATTTCATGGGAAGCAGGTTGGATTGGCTTTGGTCATTCCCTCCTACAACATTTGTGGTATCAGAGGAGGGATTTACTCAGCACAACAGAAGAAAGACATGGCTATATGTGTAGGCAGAGCAAGAGGTCGTGACAGAGGGATACCAACAACGAATGCAGAGGTTGTGGAGGAAATGAGAGAACTACGGGAACATATGGAAGCTATGGAGATGGGCAGACGAAGAGACCCAGAAGCAAGAGATGTGAGTGAGCCTGAAGAAGAGGAACAAGAAGAAGAAGCAGCACCCATATAAGAGACACTTGAGCTAAGATACTTCCGGTCAATTCTTGGAGCAACTTCGAGGCTAAAGCCCAAGTTTCCTACCTATGAGGGAAGTCTTACTACTGAACACCTCATTGACTGGATCAACAAGTTAGACAAGTACTTTGAGTATGATGAAATTGAAGAAAACAAGAAGGTCAGGTTGGTAGTGACAAGGTTGAAGGGACATGCTTCCCTATGGTGGGATAACGTGCACGCTGAAAGGAGAAGGAAGAACAAGCCATTGATAAAGAGATGGGATAGGATGGTGGCTAAGATGAGGGCCAAATTATTTCCCAAGGATTACCAACTAACCTTGTACAAACAAATGCAGAACCTTAGGAAAATATTACTGACTGTAAGAGAGTATACTCAAGAGTTGTACAAAGTGAACCTAAGGGCAGGTTATGTGGAAGAATCAGTAGAGAAGGCTCCTAGATATGTCAATGGTCTAAGGATGGAGATTTAGGATGAGATCAGCATGATATAACCGAGAACCATGGAAGAGGCATACCAATGTGCCTTGAGAGTAGAAGAAAAATTAGTGAGGAAGCAGAACTTCAACAGGAGAATATGTTCAGCAAGAGGAAGGGGGAAAACAGTTGGGAGAGGAAGGTTTGTAGCCCAAAAAGGAGAATCCAACAACTCAAGCCAACAGGAGCAACAAGGTAGAGGAGGTGACCCAAGAGGGAGAAGACCTTACCAAGGGGGTAGAGGTAGAGGAAGAGGCAAAGAAACTATCTACAGATGTTACAAATGTAACAAATTGGGACACAGATCCTTTGAATGTCTTGAGAAGGAATACATAGGACAGAGAGGAGCCTATGTAGTTCAGA